>OX493385.1:17554666-19027022 GCA_950371165.1 Lacanobia oleracea
AATATTTTTTACTCGTACCTCTAACGTAATACCTAAACCTAATCTTAAACTGAGGCCAGTCAAATAAAATTCTTATTTAAATGATTATTAAACTGTTTGTATTTTTAATTATTCACGAATATTCGCGTGAAGTTCCACCTCAGTTTGTTCTACGCAGTACGAATGATTATAAACGACCTTTAATGTATGAGTCACTAAATAACTGATGATATTTGAAGGCTTGCGACGTTTTTAGATGTACTAATTTAATTTGGATAGTGAAGCGAAAGAACTGTGCACAAATACTGGTTTATTTTTTCACTACGATACCAATACCAAAGAAAGACTGAAGAAATGATGAAAGACCAACACGGATGGACGTGAGGAAGACATAATATCGCTAGAATATGGATATTACGACTTATGAAGAACTGTGGAATAAGTAATAATAAATTTGTTTGTGGAAGCAACTTCAAATACATTGGAATTAGGGAGAGAATGGTGGTGGTTCACAAAAAAAACTCTTTCAATAGATTTTGGGCATCACCCTCTTAAAAATAACACAGAAAGGACAAGAACACAAGAAAGAAACGATGACCTACCTGAGAAGAAAGTATGAGTCATGTCGCAAAGTGTGAACTGTGAAGTACACAACGGTTACCTGGCCCAAAACAAATGTTGCCTTCGTCACCACAACGCCACCACATACCACCACACACTGTCTTCAAAACAACACCTTCAGGGAGGAAACTGAGGCTCAAACATTATACACGATTCACTCATGATTGTTAACAAACTCATTTGGTCTGAATCACAATTTTGTTTAGTTACGGTCGTTGCTAGGCAACGGATATGAAACCGATGCTTTGATCCATATTGGAAAGCAGTGCGTTGTGAATCCACTGCTGAAGTGAACGTACTACTGATGGTGGACGACCCTTAAATTGTTTCTGGATGTTGATACTTACCTATATAGAGCCTTTTTGGTACCACATGTCATGTAAGTATAGAGCTGCGCTGTCATTTTATGTAAATCTACGAGCGAATCGAAGTGATGGGAACATTTTACTGACAATTTGTGTTTGCATGCAGGAGATTTGAAGGACTATAGTTACGTTATCCTCTGCTCTAAAAATTCGTGTTACATATTTAAAAAAAAAATAAGTTGGTGGCACTAAATTATGTCAACCTTCAAAATACTGGTATTCAGCTAAAGCTAACTGGAAGCCAACCCCAATACAGTTGGGGAAAAGCTAGGCAGATGATGAAGTTGGTGGCACTAAATGATGTCAACCTTCGTTTTATTTCATTAAACCAGCTGAGGCATTAATTATAACGAGTCTAAGTATACCAAGTATGAGAAACAAAGTGTTGATTTTCAGACATTTCCTCTATTATCCTTCACGGAAAGGCGAAACCAATAAGAAACCGAGTAAAAACAAAACCTCATGAAACAGTTACAGCTGAATCTCGTAGCCGAACTTTATAGACTTTGCATCGTTGCAAAATAAAGGGAAGAAACTAAAAACAATAAATAAGGCTGGGAGTGAACTGACGGGCCAAGCTGTTTATTATTCACGCATCAATCGCTCAAGTCGCAGTTGAAGACTAAGCCTTACAGTTGTAAAATTGGTTCCGAGAGCAAGGCGTGGCTAACTAAGATTGATTTGTGCGCTCTTCAGGATTCTCGGAGGAATTTTCGCTGGGTACCTACGTGGCGTACAAGTGCGTATACAAAGGCTAGACGCATGCCAGGCCTTGAGAAGAACTTGATAAACTGGATTTGAAGCGGATTCTTGAAAAAAAATCATTACCATGTAGGTAATGAAAATTTTTCAAGAATCACTTGTAGAATAGTTATCAGAAACTTCCTGAAATGAGCAATGTTTTTGACAATTAAGTTGAGCATACAGGAAGTTAAGAAACGTTTTTGAGCATGGTTTGATGATTTCAAACTTCATGCACAAAGTTACAACGGAGTTTACGCCTAAGGCTTCTTTACCAGTCAACTAGGGGTGGTGAAAATATAATGACATGGTGGATTGAATACACTAGAAAAGTACATAAGTATTCAAATATTTATATATATTTATTTATTTTGATTACAACCGTTGAAAACCAATCACAGTAACTAAGAAAGAAATAATTATTAATAAAACAAAACTTATGATATTTTTTATAATCGAAACAGAAAAAAAATAGCAAAGCTTGTCCCTGATCCTTTCCTTTGAAGTGCCTTTTGAAATACTTATGTATTTTGTATTCGAAGGAATCCTAGCTAGGAACCTTTTTCATCAGAGCTGTCATCGTCGAACCGAGCAATGGAGAGTGTGCTCACTACTCGTGCTAGCAACGACGATATTTGCGTGCTAGTTATTATACCTGATACTTAATACTATCGCAACAGGTGATATGCTGTGTGAAAAGCAAAGAAAATGATGGTTTAGGAGACAGGAAATGTAGACTGTGATCTATTGATTTTTATCCTGTGGGATAAGTTACGCGAGCTAAGCCGCGGGAAAATTGATGATTTCATATCGTTAAAAAATGGTATAAAATGTTTTAAAAGCCTCGCCAAAACATAAAAGCCAATTAAATATGCTAACGGAGACGTTTAGTTTGAGGCGTGTGCCACGATATTCGGCTAAACGTGGCACGATCGCCGATCGGTATGCAGTGATCTAAGCGCGGATCACCTTGAGACGGAGGCACGCGCGCCGTTGACGCTCCTGTGCATCCAACCTCCCAATGGAGTAAATTTGTTAATATATATTAGGTATAATTTGTGCATCTGCTTATTTTTTTTTACATTTATATTTGGGTCGGCTTCCAGTCAAACTTAGATTTAGCTGAACACCCGAATTTGTACACTATAGATCAGCTTACACATGTTTTTTTAATAGACTAAAGCAGTTTTGGAAGTCTCTGAAGCTTTATTGAAACGAAATACACAATTGTTAAGCTATTCTTTTTTTTTTCCATTGCATTGTCCTCACATGCAGAAGCAACAAGTACCTATATGTAACTTAGAATTTTGAAAAACAGAACATGATTTAAAAGAGTGTCCGTGGAGTTTCTTGCACGCGTTCTTCTCCATAGAGATTTACGCTTTGGAACGCGCAAATAGCTTCCATGTTTTTGACTGACCGGCGACCTTGACGTTTCAAAAGTGCCTGTGAATGATTTATTTGAAATAAAATGCTTTGTTTTTTTTTTTTTTATTCAGTAAAAGTGGTTATTCGACTTTTTTATAATATTCTCCAGAATTTAGTAAAAGTTGAATAAAATAAACCTTTAAACAGCCATTTAAAGAAAGAAAAACTAAGTACAAGTAAGTTTGCCTTCAGACGAAACGCTCCTAAAATACTTCGATTGCCTTACTTTTTATCAAATGCATGTTACAAAACTATCTCAATACGCTATTTTCAGCGTCAACCGTTATCTATCATTGACGAACAACCCCGCAGTCGCACGTTTTTATCAAACAAGGCCGGATGACGAGGCTCCGTGGCGACCGTGAGCCAACTTAGCCGCGATGCACGAAGAAAGCCAGCAAGTAACCGACGAATACAGACGCCTCCAAACACCCACACAACCGTATTGTTTCCTCCTCATTGGTATGCAACTAATGCCACCATGAGTGTCTCAACCCGGCTATGTATGTCTTACAAACACATACAAAACCCCACGGAAAAAGCAACTCTATTCACACAGTATAAGATTCTTATCAGCGCAATCAGGTATAGAAACAAAAAGTGCAGTCGAGATTAGAGGACAAACTTGTACGTTATATACCTAGTAGAAACAAAAATATTATTGTTAAAGTAAGGGATATATATCGGTTATATAATATGCAAAGACTGCATGTGTTATCGATCTATGGTTTTCCCAAGCCCTGTGCATTTTAAAGTATCTAAGTTACAGGTAAATTATGTCTTCATGGCCTCGCTCACCTCCTATTAAGTTCATTTAAAATGCAATCAATACTTCGCGATACTCTATGGTGTTTGAATAAATTACGTGTATTGGCATAGATGTCTTTTGTAACCTTTTCATTTCTGGGCCTTTCTTTGTAGAAGAAAGATGTACGTTCATCTATACGGTATTTCGAACGAGGAACTTAGGTATCTACTTTAAGGGAAACTTTTCTTTTGCATAAAAATAACAAACTAACGATGTCAAAATGTGCATTCAGATAAAATACACCAAAATATATCATCATAAGATTCTTCTTCAAGGCTGTCAACAGGTAATATGCCCAATATGGCAATGCTTAGCTTCTAGCCAAAATAAAAGCCAGAATCAAATTATTTAATTCACATTTCATAGTAAAACTTACTCATTATCAAGATTACTGTGTACTAAACTTGAAAATGTGGTATGTCTTCGTGGAAGTCTTCCCATACAGATCTCTCATTTAATTTATAGCCAGTACACATCAGTCATTAATCCGAAAATAAAAACTTAAACAGTTTCACGCTAGGACGAACTGAAATGAAATGCCTATAACAAATTGAATGTTGCAATATGTCAAAGCCTGAACGAGGATGGGGCCGGATATGATTGGGACATACTGTTCTGGCCCGGAAATTACGCCGAGCTGTCTCAAATAGGTACTATTTGCTGTTTGCTCACCTGCCGGGATAACCGGTTTTCACAAAGCTTTTAAATAAAACTGCATTTACTTCACTATTTATTAAGCTGCGAGTCGGGATTTCTGTCAGGAACAGTAAATGTTTACCATTTACAATTAAACGCACTCAGGGCAAATAGTGGTGGGTTAATTTTGTCGTTTCAATCATGGTATTATGTTGTAATATCATATGAGCCATTGACGTCCACAGCTGGACTGAAGCGTTCCACTTGAGTCACCGTATCGCTGGGCCAATGCTTTTCACTAGATACGATTTGTTTAGCTTTTTATCCCGCTACTTTTGTAGTTTCGGAATCACAATTCTAAGCGCTAGAGAAGAAGCCAGCAATTCATAATCACGAAGAAAAAATATCATCGCATCAATAATGATGATGATAACATCATCATCATTTTAACCGAAAGATGTTTACTACAGTACCTACTGAACATAGGTAGGCCCCAAGCGTCGTCACATCGACCGCTTCTGTACCTCCCAGCATAGGTAGGACTTGTCCTGACATTGTCGGACTTCTAGACGTTTGTCCGGGCCTTAAATTTGTCTGGTTTTTTATTATATTTTTGTATTTTATAAAACGTTAGGTTTATGGTACGGAACCCTTCGTGTGCGAGTCCGACTCGCACTAGGCCGGTTTTTTGGAATGTCAAGCATTTTGGCTAGACGTTTGAAATTTCTACATTGTAACTCTACTCCCGCATCCAGCGGATGATAAATCCAAAACGTAAATTATACTCATCAACTTTGTGTTGTAAGTATGCCACAACAAGCGACGTAACATTGTTGTGCTGGTAATTTAGTCCGTCTGTCGGATGTGTCACGTGACTCATGGATTGTTTGTTTGTCAACAATCACGTGAGAGGAAGCGCTACCGAAGTACCTACATTTCATTCAGCTGAAGTATTTCATGGACAATAGGTAGGTACTCGTGAAGTGTGATGTGTACTTAATCAAAATTTTATTTACTAAATTTTGTCGAGTTATACAAACATATTAGATACTGAAAAGTAAATTATTTTATCATATTTAATTTATGATCCGACCAACTTTTGCCTGCGACTTCGAAGGCGAATATCCCGTTTTTTCGCTTGTAAGAATTTCGGGAAATCCTCAAGGAAATTACTCTCCAAATTTCAGCTTTCTACGATCAGTTGTTTTGGATGTGAGTTGTCTGTCAGTCGCTCACTCAATAACCGTAGAAATGTATATATTGGAAAAGTAAAACGCCCCCTAACTGAGCTAAAAGTCTGCATAATAATCCATGTTTTGCAGATGAAATCTAATCAGTTAAAAGTTAAAAAAAAAAACAAGAAAAAATAAGATATTGAAACACTGCTCCGAAGCTCCCTCCGAACCTACTGTACTGACATGAATATTTTCTCATGTAAAGTAACGTAAATACACAGTTCGAAGTAATTCTGAAGTATGAAAGAAAACTTACCTATTCATTTTTCCATTTTCCCCGTACAGAGTAAGCAGTAAACACAAATTAGTATAAGTCATTATATTATAAATACAATTCCAAATATATACTATAAAACTATCTCGATCGATCTAGAAGAAAAATAACTTCTGTATCTAATAAACCGGAACTGTACTGATAAGCCAGGAAATTCACATAGGTACCTTATAGAAATTATTAAGTTAACTTGACTCATAGATGATATCACTACCTGTGTCACTATTTTATTACGAGAAAACATTTACTATATAACTCATTACTTAAGTCATTATGTTCTCGCACGTACCTACTAAGTAGATCTTCATCAGAATCTCGCGCCACACTAATCTCTTCCGATATTTGTGCGTCTTCCATAAGTGCAACACCATTTTGCCCTAACTTAATTTAAAAGAAGTAAACAAATAAACGAACTGTTAAATTTGTTTTAAATTCAATTGATTTTAAATTTAATTTTATTTATTTATTTTAATATTTTTAATTTAATTTTTCAATTAAATAAAATAGCGGCGACCGTCCTCGTCGGCAGCCCCTGCAGTTCTTGTTGGGCACTAGCATATTGGTACTGGGTTGTAGAATGACGTTGCCTGGCTACCAAGGTGGAAACAATAAGTGTGGACGTTCTAGAGAATATTGTCAATTTATTATTAGACAAATCAATATCGTGCACTAGCACAAACCACCTTACTATTTTGCACACCTTACTTTAGTTGAATTTTGTTTAATAACGGCCTAGAGATGTTTCACACACGTTTTTTTTTATTAAAAATAATTTTTAAATTACTGAAATGCATTAACCTAATATGTAGAAATATCGTTTTGCTAAAATCGACTGTCAGAGAAGATATTATAATGTCCCCTCAGATACGGGACTCATTATTATCCCACTTACGGATGTAGGGGTTGCGCTACAAGCTCGAGGTCCCGCATTCGATTCCTACGAGCTAATTTTTGCATTCTTTATACTTTATGGTATTTACAATATTTTTATTAGGTTCCAGTAATAGATTGGGTAGGTACTAGGTACTCTATCTAATGGGATTTTAATTTCTTGATTGCATTATTATAATGAGCGAAAAGTAAATTGCATTATTACAGGTAATGACTACATAATCTGTATGTTAATTATTTTGTAAAAAAATAATTCGAATGTCACTTGTTCTTGGAATTTAATTATAAAAATTGACAAATATATTATTATTTTTCTTTTTATAAGAACCTGATAATAAAGTATTGGAAAACTACTTCATTGCTTTAATGGTCGCAAAACCACCAACTGCTCGGTTCTCAAACAACACCAGGGGTTTTTTGGTCAGGAAATACCCAGCTACAATAACTCAAGGGTTGGAATTGTTAAATGCCAAGGGGGCTACTTCATACCTCCGTGAAACCTATTACTGGGGGCGGGTTTCCTTAGGTTTATAAATATTAGAGCAGCATTGAAATGTCAGTCTTACCCGTCTACCACATACTCCATTGGGGCTTACGTAATTGTTAGGGGGATGTAGGTACCCAGTAGGTACCTAGGTGCCTACCTACTCAATTATACATGTCTAATTTAACTACTTCGTTAAATGTAAAATTAAGTGACGTGCAATTAATTGGTTTTGAAACAACACAGCTTGCTGGGTACCTTATTCAAGAACCTAGCACGACTATCTTGACGTATAGTAACGTTAACGTAAGTGAATTTTGAATGTGAAAAGTGCAACCCTATAGTATTTTGTTTTAATTTTATAGGACATACCTACACAATTTATATAATTCAAAAATATTTAAATGTATAGTATCAAATTCAAACTATATTAAGAGCGAAACGAGTTTTATAGCAATGGTAAGAGTTTACGATACGTTATTATACGTCAAAAATATTCGCGCTAGACCCTCTAATACTACGAGTAGCTCGACAACGTACCTACTAAACATGGTATTCCTGAACCTTTTGAAAAGAACAGAGTGACAGTAACAAAGTGTTCGTATATCGCTAAACGTCAATTGGTATAGATCAGAAGTCCCGACCTACATCCCAAGAATTAAAAAAACATATTTAACGACGCCTGATACCGAAGGGTAAGGCATAGTTTTATATTGCATCCTCATTTCGCCGGTTTTGTTTAAGTCCTATGTAAACCTTATTATATTCCCTTAAAATTACCATCGCCTACTAAAAAACAATACCTAGGAAACTGAACAATATTTCTCAGTAAATAGAAGTACGGAAACGGTCCAACGTCTGCCCCGCTCTTAATTTATAATAGAACCTAAAAGCAAAGCATTTTCCATTGAACCGAAGCAAACTTTTAACCAAGAACCCAAGACGGAATCTTGAAATAGCCCAGACTGTAACAATGAATAAAAGAGTCAACAGGAGAGCAAGTGAAGCCTGAAAAAGGCTAACTATGAAAAGTTTAACTTCGGCTTCAAAAAATTGGAATACCGTGAACAATGGTGGTCGGTTATAGACTTACAAGAAAAGAGGTAGTTTTCTAAAGAAGGCCGAAAATTCAGGAATTGTTGTTTCGTAACGCTTGTTACGTGAAATAATAATCAGTAATTCAATAAAAACATTTTTTTTAAGAAAATACTTCTAATGTTAGAGAAGATACAAACTATATTCCTGTGCAATTAAAGATTAACTACCCTCCCAGAATGAACAGGATCTGCCAAGTATTAGATTAAATATAATCTGATACTTGTGTAATGAGTAAGTTTTTGCAAAACCTCGTCTCTTACATTCATTAGAAAACTTTTTTACAAAAAATACGACTTTAATTCCGAAAGTCGGTGTTAAAATACGTAGAAACTACCAAGAACACTGACTTCCATAAAAGTTATTTTATACTTTGTAGTTTTTTTTTTATTTTTGGAATTGGAAGTCGGTTGTATTTTTTTGGAAAAACGTTTTTTATTTTTGAGTTGTTCACCTAACAACGCCACTGGAAAACAAAATACGCAATTTCGTTTACTTGGATGACAAATCAAATACGTCATCTAACGAAAACGAATTCGAGCTATTTTGATTTAACAGCCAAACTACTAAACCGATTTTGATTAAATTTAAATGGGACCAATCGGTAAATATATCCTTTCACAAAACAAAATTTTCTCAAATCGGTTCATAAATGACGGAGTTTGAGGTTTGTTACAAAACAAATAAATAAAAATACAAACGAATTGAGAACCTCCTCCTTTTTTTGAAGTCAGTTAAAAAGAAAAAACACCAAAGTCTATTTGCTCGATAATAATTTTTGGACCATAAATGAGCCTTATCATTAGAACAGAATCTCATAGCTGCTGTATCTTCAATGTTCTGTGCTAAAGAAGTGCTGCATATAGTATATAAGTACAGTAATAAGTTATAGCTTCATATCGACTGTGAAATAACGTTCGAAGCAAAATGTTATCCCAAACGTTCTGATACACAATCGACTTTTAAACACGATTTTATGTTTAGGTTTTATTGTGACTAAATGAATTAGAGTTTTTCGCTCTATGTACGCTCATTATTGTAGAGAATTCATCTCACTCCTTCATTACTATTATTATTACTGGTTACTGAAGGGAAAATATAAAAGATCTTATAGAAGACCTTCCACTTCTTGACTCGTTAACCAATTCCACATCAACATAATACTTAGAACGTTGTTATTGAATGGTAGCTACGTTAAACAGAGTCTTTCATAGACAGCAGCGGGCTATCTCTTGTACAATAGAAACCTCTTGGAAACACTCTCATTTCCTGAATATCTAATCAAATGTAATCTTCATACATATCAAAGTGCGACAACAGTGTGGTATAACTAACATAATACATAAGGTTCTATTTTCTTATCAAGGTAGTTTAACAGACATACCTATACTATATACCCGTCCCCTGGTCTAAGTGATTAGTTTTAGATCATTGTCCCAAGTCCGTTGGGCGGTCTTCCTTGCATTCAACTTAACCTGTGAAGGCATATAGGTACTTCCTGGTACATTACAGGCTTAAACAACAGAAGGGGAGTTCTCAATTGAAGTCCTCGTGGATTTTGCTTTAAGGCTGTCCATAAACTGTACAATATAAATTAGCAAGCAGCTCAGCAAAAAAGATTCAGCTCAGTCATGAGAAGTTAAGCATATGACAGCCAATAGAGTAAAAAAAAATCTATCAAATGTGCCAATTAGGCAGGAAAGAAGGCTGTGGTATAAACTGAAATGAATAACGCCAGGCAGAGGATGAGTTCTTAGTACAAAAATACATAGACAACATAGTAAGTCGCAGACCATAAAAGTAAACCTTGACAATGCTCATGATGTCACGGTTCTTAACAAAGCCTCTGCAAAAACTGCACCATGAACTTACTGTTGGGGATTTTTTTCGCCAGAAATTTCGTATTAGTCATCGAGTAAGACAAGCGTGATGGATCGTGGATCGCCAAGATCATTCTCCGAATAAACGTTATCGCGTAGTTTCATAGCAAAATAAGTAAACCAACAGGTACGATAAAGCTATCAAAAGGTAAAAAACCTGTTTAAAACTGAATTTCAAAACCGAAAAGCCGTTTCACATGACCATCAGGTACTCACATAAGTACATAATTATTGAGTGCCTACAACCACCATATTATGTAGTAGGTAAGTAGGTAGCTAAATACCAACCTGTGAGGAAACGAATAAACTGTTACCTTCGCACTGTTATCAAGTAGCTGCACTTAAACTAAGTATAAACTTGAATCTCACCTTACAATACCGCCGACATTATGTCCCGTACCAAACCAAACACAAACACTGAGTTAAACTTTCTAAATTAAAATTTGAAATTCTGTTCGAAGCCTTTGCAGGCTCGGCGGCCAATCGCGGAGGTGGGTGACGGAATGCGACTCTTGCGCAGGTAGAGGCGCGCGTGTGGACCTGTGTCTGTGTGCGTGAGTGTAGCTACAGTGTAGCGATATGCCCGTCATAATGTGTGTGACGCAGCAAAACATTCAACTCTGACGTTTTAAAAACTTCCCGAGTCGCTTGGGTGGTTCTCATCGTGCTGTGTAGCTGAAATGGTTATGTTTTTTTTGTAAATAGATAACAGTGCGTCTGTGTATAGCTGTGTGAATACTTCTCGCGGATGATAATGAACACAGGTACACAGCTGAATAAGTAGGTATAAGTATGGCGCCAATGACGTATTTGGCGCTACTAACTAGTGGACTCCGTCAGTAGGTAGGTACCTATTGGATGCGAATGGGTAGGTATTTTAAAACCGTGAGGTTTAAGATATCCTTTGTCAGGTGGTCTGAAAAAGGTCCTACCTACTGCATAATGGTTTGTACCTTTGAAACATACTTTATTATAATACTAGCTGACCCGCACAACTTCGTCTGCGTCACAATTTTCATTCCTGCTCCGCTCCTATTGGTCTTAGCGTGATGATATATAGCCTTCCTCGATAAATGGGCTATCTAACACTGAAAGAATTTTTCAAATCAGACCAGTAGTTCCTGAGATTAGCGCGTTCAAGCAAAAAAACAAACTCTTCAGCTTTATATGTTAGTAAGTACAGGTAGACTAGCGACCCGCCCCGGCTTCGCACAAGTGCAAATGTTTATTTAACCCAAACTAACAAAGTGAACATCTAATTACCAAAGTCAATAATATTGTGATTCAGCTGAAATAAGAAGTGCAATAGACAACCGTCAACTGCAACGACGTTTGCTCTCAGAAGTCTACCAGTTCGGGACACCTCTATCTCCGTTATAATTATTTTGTTGCGCGGCTTACTTTAGTTTTGAGGTATCTCCTAAGATATTCATCCAAAATAAATAGTAGCAAAATTGCATAACGGCAATTTCGCTCTAAATTATACACTCAAGATGACTGACATATTTATTAAGATAAGGATTTGTACTATATTGGTAAAAACATCTATGCAAATGCAAACGAAGCAGTATTTTATACCAAATTTGAATTTCAATAAATGGTTATTATGAGTCAACCATAAAAGATAGTCATTTTGCTGTCGCGGACTTTTTCGTAGGTATTGATGTGTTATCTAAAACTGTAGTACATTGTTTTGTTCTATCATCAATAGTTTTCGCAGCGCACGCGATGTAAAGAATTTTTAGATCATTTTTTCTCACCTCTTCAGTAATAATTTTCATATATCAGCCAATTTACACAAAACCTTGACAAATGATATACTTAAACCTTCCTCGAGAACCACTCTATCTACTAAAAAACCCGTATCAAAATCCGTTGTGTAGTTTTAAAGATCTAAGCATACATAGGGACAGACAGACGTGGGAAGCGACTTTGTTTTATACTATGTAGTGATAGATATAGACAAGTAGCAATTCGCCCGCGACTTCGTCCGCTCTGGAATATTCTTAAGGATTCCTAATTTTTTTCTAGTACCTACCTAATAAATTTAGCCTTTGTTACACAGGTAGAGCTGCCATCCGTCCGGATTTCTCCGGATTTGTCCTAGTTTGGAGGACGTCCGGGGAGCGTCGGGGAACTTTTTTGTGTCTGGGGAAGCTCGATTGATTGAAAGGTTAAATGCATTCCAAAAAAATATAAAAAAATCATAGTTGTAAGCCGCATATTAGCTAACCCCGCAAAAAATTTGGATCGGAAATAGGTATCTATGTAGGAGTCGGAAAGTACCTACCTTTTTTTTTAAGGATGGGAAATCATCACATGACTCCTCCCGCTTTGGGTGAAGCAGAAGGGAGTGCCAGACTCTCTTACTGACTAAAACCCATGCGCGTTCCTCCTAGTGCCCTTTGCGTTCCAGGGTACGGTGCCTCTTTCGAACGAAGTCCGCAGCCCCAGCAGGCACTGGCCCTAGCGGGCCCCGTCTTTTACGCCGACAGCTCTTTGAGGCGCGCGTGGAACACAGCACGCCGTCCACCCGGGCCTGGTTCTGATCAGGCGGCGAGCCACCGAATGTTCGCTGTCCGCAGGCTCGCGCTTACGGTGGCCGATAATCGCCCTGCGACTCCCGACGCCCGGGGCGTCTTCTTCTGTTGAGGCGGCTGGGGCGTGAGGTTTCCCTCTCTCTCACACGTTCGGCTTCCTCCTTTGCTAGCATTACTGCTTCGCAGAAGGAGGTGACCGCTTCCCATGTCTCCTCGCTCCGGACCATGGCTTGAACCAGGGCCGGACGAGACAGATCGCCGCCGCCGATCGCCTCGGCGAGGACACGGCGGTGCTCCGCCCAAGCAGGGCAGACCTCAACCGTATGCTCCACCGTGTCCTCCGGGCGATCCTCGCTGAAAGTACCTACCTTACCTTGATATATCTACCTAATCAAAACTTAGTTTAAATGGTCAGTAAACCCGACCGCTAAAGTTCCAGACAAGTCGCTTAACAAGCAGTCTGATGCCACCAACCGCATCAGACTGCTTGCTACTACTGTACCTAGTCGTTTTTTGCTGTCGAGTTTTTTGACAAAGTAGGTAATTTTTTTACTTACTATATTTTAGTGAGTTACATTTTTTGAATTGTCTCCTCGAGCCCTTTATTATGATACACACAGGATTTTAGGAAAAAGCAAATTTGAAGACATAATTATGGCGCCAAAAAACGGTCATTTTAATTTTAATAAACCCAGTGCCACTTTCACAATCAAGACAGAAAAGTAACCTACGACCATAGATAAGTATAATACATAAGTTTTTTTTATATATTTCTATGCCTACGACTCTACCTATAGGTAGTCGGATAATACTTCCCTAGACTATCTACTTTTTACAAACCAATAAAGTTCTAAGTGTTTTTATTAGACTAGTTATTTATTAGTAGCTTACTAACTACTTTTAAACAATGTTGTGAGTTTGCTGTGTAGACAATTATTGTACACCATACTCGTACGTTCTTATGTCATAAGCTTCAAAAGTTATAATGCACGTTATGCAAATTAATATTTTTACCTACTTTACTGCGGACGGGAGAGCAAAACTTAAAATTGACAATTTGCGCAAAAAAATACTGAATGTTTATTGGTGAAAAATGCACAGTTTTTTACTTTTAGAGCTAAAAGTTAAAAATGTCCCAAAATATCGCAGTTTATCGAATGGTACGCAGCGAGCACAAGTTTTTTGAAGTTGCAAATTTGGATTCTCACTATTCTAACTGGTCCATACAAATAACCAAAAAAACCGGCCAAGTGCGAGTTGGACTCGCACACGAAGGGTTCCATACCATAAATCTTATTTTTTATTTATCGGCAATAGAAATACACAATCTGTGAAAATTTCAGCTCTCTACCTATTATGGTTGATCTTGAGATACAGCCCGCTGACAGACGGACGCACGGCGGAGCCTTAGTAATAGGGTTCCGTAGGTTACCCTTCGGGTACGGAACCCTAAAAACCAAAATACATCCAACTTTGCGAATTTAATGTTAATTTCCACTGGGCTAGTAAGGTAAAATAGTGGAAGTTTGTCACTTTATTTATTTATTTTATTTTAAGTTTCGATTATAATTGTTATTGTTTAGATAGATGTTTTTTTAGTTTTATATCCTGCTACTTAGCAATCTGTTTTTTCAAACAATAATTTGATGTGCTGTCAGAATTCAATCGGATAATGTGATGTATCAGAGAAACAATACTCAGTTTTGTCTACGAATCTTGTCGCTAGTTCTGGTATACTTACCTCAGACTGCCTACTCCCTGCAGCTCGGTAGCTAATTTATTAATATGTTGGGCCAGTCTGCCTAGGTACCTATGCCTTGCTGTTTGACTCAATTTCTTCCTTCACAGTTCGCAGATTGAAATCTAGGTTTACGTATTTATTACTTATGTAAGGTGGGATATTAAACATGGCTCTAATTGTTCTGCTTTGAAACCTTTCAAGCATTTCGATATTACTATAGCTGGCTGTGCCCCAGAGCTGTATGCCATAGTCCATATAGGCTTTAGTTGAGCTTTATAGATAGTCATTTTACTGGCATCTGTTAACTGTGACTTTCGACCCACGAGCCAGTACATGCTGCGGAGTTTAGTGTCTAGTTGTTTCTTTTTAGTTCATATGTGTTTGCGCCAAGTGAGTCGACGGTCGAGATGTATACCTAAATATTTGGCGTCTTCTGACTTTGTTATAAAGTTTCACAGGTGGGCAGGTTTTCCTTCTAAGTGTGAAATTAACTTGGACCGACTTATCTGGTTTGGCTTTCATACGCCACTGTTGAAGCCATGCTTCGATGAGAGTAAGGTGCGATTGGATCCTTTCAGATGCAGTGTCAGGATTGTGGGTAGATCTGAAGTAAATATTAAATAGAGCGGTTCCAGTATACTGCCCTAAGGAACTCCTGACTTAATTTCGTGCATTTCTGATTTTTGTAAAACTATATCTTACTTCGTAGAATATATTTTCAAGATAAGATTTCACCAATAGATAAAGAGAGTGCGGTAGTATTTTTAATTTCGAAGAGTAGCCCATTATGCCACACTTTGTCGAAAGCTTGGCTAATGTCTAGGAAGACTGCGCTGCAATATTGTTTATTTTCCTGTGCTTTACTTTTGGCATTAATCAGCCTTTGCACTTGCTCGATGGTTCCGTGGCCTTCTCTAAATCCGAATTGGTGTGTTGGTATTATTTGTGTTAAGTGTTCTCGCATTCTATTTAGTATGATTTTTTCCAGTAATGTTCCAATTACCGGGAGGAGACTTATAGATCTATATGAAGACACTTCTTGAGGTGGTCGGTAACATAATTACCTATGCTATTTTCCATTGGCTTGGATTGAAGGACAATCTTAAGCATGCGTTGAAGATAGCTAGTACTAGCATTGTTCCTTTTTTTGAAAGATGTTTCAAGAGAGTAGCGTTCTCGGTTAAGTTCATTTGGTGTCACATACTTCAGCGGCAGGCACATCTGAGTAGGTGACCTGAGGTATTTCTCTATTTCATTGTCTAGATCTTGGTTGTTGCGGTAGTAGTTCAAACCCTTTATGTAGGTGGCTAGCATAAATGTTAGCTTTTTCGCAGTCAGAGCGGGCCGAAGCCCCCGTTTGTGTTCTTAATGGTGTAACTTGTTGTTTGGGACGCTTTAGGTTTTTGGTAACTTTCCACAAATAATAGTTTGTACCACTATTATGAGTCAGTTTTGCGAGATACGATTGAAAATTCTTGTTTTCCAGCTCTTTAATTGGTGTTTTTAGTTGCAGCATGCAAGCAAGCATGCAAGCAAGCATGCAAGCAAGCATGCATGCAGCAAACATGCAGAGAGCATGAAGCATGCAAGCACAGAGCATGCTGCATGCAACATGCAGCAGGTATAGTTTCTGTCACGGCTCCGGCCGGCGCTGCGGGACTCCGGCGGCCCCACGCGATCTTATCGTAGCAGATGTGTTTTACGCTCACCACCGCAGCTTTGCCTCGCCCCTCCATGCCTACGCGGGCTTAGATTACACTCTAGGAGTAGGGCAAACAAGACTACGTGGAGTTGGTTTTGCAGCAATTTGCTTCTGTCACTAACTGTTATAGCTACTTTTATTTGAAGTCAAGGTTAAAAATGGAATTGTTTCCGTTATTTCTAAAAATTGTATGCCTAAATGCTATTATGCTAATAGTCTTTATGCCTAGTAATACTATGTGAATTAAATTTATGTCAAAACAAATTAGCCTTCAAGATAATTATGCCAACATAAACTGTATGCGAAAAAAATATGGCAAAGTATTATTATAGAAAAAAATATATATAAAAACCTTATGCCAAAGTATATAGGAAAAACAACATTATATGAAAAAAGGGATCGCCTCGATCTCTCTCAGATTAAAAAATATTATTAAAGAACATGTTTGCCATTGTCTCCCATAACATAGGCCGAAAATCAAGCAACATTTTTTATATAAATAACCTACAGCACGATATTCACAGAATTGGCAAAAAAGTTGAGAATGACCTAACTATGTACTACAATATATTCAGTGAAATAAATCAAGCTTACACAATACTTTTATGTAAGTAAGTAGTCTAAGTACCTACATATTATCTACTTAGATGATATGTTTATAATTTCGAACTCATATAGCTGCTAATCTGATGGGTCTACCGCTTTGGTGCCATTGTACCAAATGCTTAGGATATTTGTTTTCCGTTGGCACTTACGATTTTGGACCCAACTTTGTATGAAACGTGAATGGTCTCCTTTATGTAATATTTAGTTAATAATTATGTATTTAGCAATAATAAATTAACTTTTTTATTACTACGGGACTACCGGTTGACCCCATGCGCTCTCCACCCTCTATCTCGAATACGATTCAAGATAGGTAAAAAAATTTGAAACATAAGTTTTAGGGAATTTAATCTTCTACAATATTGATTATGAATACAAATAGTGAAAAGCCCCTAGGAAACGAGATATTTGGAAAAAATGTGCAAAATAGATTTTTGTGACCTTAGATTTTAATAGTAGCGTACACCTTACCCTATGTACTCGTAGGTTTTGAGACAACTTTTAAGATGTCAGAATACAAATTTATAGGAACGAGTTAATAGCTCGGCAGGCAAATTCCGAGGTGAACTTGCTAAGATGATGACTGGACTACACTCGAGACTTTCCTGCAACACCGATATTTGTCTGGATTGTTTTGTTGCACAGACAAAATTCTTTAGTAGTTACGTAATGGGTCTGTATCACGTGGTCCCGCCATTACGCTCGCCAGTAGTACCTACCACAACAACATTTGAGAAATTTATTTACCTTACCCAACCAAAAATAAAGAACATAAATTAAAATAAATTTTGCTGTGATTGGATGGCTGAATTGTTTAAAACTAGATCACTGAAATAGTTTGCTTTACATGTCGATAATTAGTTTTTCCCAAAATTGTTTAAATTCGGATGCCATTTATTGTAGGTATAGGTACTGGGTAGGTATTGTCATGATATTCTCGCAGTTAACGATGCAGCTGATGTAGTTCGGTGTCTAGGTGGATAGGTATTGAAATAGGTACAAGATAAAAATACCCTTTTGCTTCAGTTACGGAAATAATACGTTGTCAGTGTCACACTTTTTGATAGACACCACCTCGCAGACTTAACAATTATCTACATTGGAATTGCATGTCTGAACATTCGTATTATGCCTTTTGTAGGTACAAACTTGCATGTGAATCGAACATGTGCATGGGAATATAACCAATGGGGAAAATTACAAGTATTTTTATAATACTAACTTCGAACAAAGTAAAACAACAAAGAAAACCTTGTGGAGTAAATATTTAATTAGCTGTACTACAATGTTCTATAGAAATCTAATAACAACGCCCTCTGTGGCAGCTGACGCGATTCACACGCGTGACGCATTTCTCCGACTACAACTGCAACTTGAAGTTAACCGCAATGTAGCGCAGATGTCACTAAAAACGGCCACGTATTGTACTCTCCTAGGCCACGTAGTAAGTCCTCTGATTGGCCCCCACGCGCCACCTACCAGCAGCAGTGTAGCAAGGGCTCAGTCAGAACCTAACTTAACGCTAGAGACTATAGATATCGATTCAATAATAATTATACCTTCCACACATGGTACAGTCGGTTCTTTCCCACAATTATTACTGCACAATTAATATGCATTTGTTTGAAGTTGTAAAGCAGTTTGAGGTCGATGGTACTTTCAGTAAAATAAAGCAATCACTTTCCAATCATTTATTTCACAGAAATCTCATAATATTGGTGAAATTAGGTTTACATTTACTTTTTACTTAATAATTACTTTAGATCAAAATGCGAAACTAACATAATACAGACCATGAGCAATAGGTCATGGTCATCAAAGTCATTTAACCAACATTACTTTAATTTATCTTTTAAACTATAGAAAATTGTAATTCTCCCACTGATCCTTATATCTTTGACGATTTAAACTTAACAGAAGACTTTTTAAAGGTGGTAGATTCTATAACATAATTAGACTGATCTAAGATTGATCATTTTACTTAAACATTAACCGCTTTTTAAAGTAGCGGATTATAAACTCAGCATTAAACTATCAAGAACTGGGATGAAATAAGTTCAAGCGATTATTCTAATTTCATAATTTACAATTCAAACAATACACCTTAAACTACGCACAAGAAAAATAATTTGCAACTACCCGCATTTTCAACATTTCAACAGGAAACACCAGCTGGTATTTCGTAATAACTTCAATAATATTTTTTCTCTTGTACACGTACTGACAATCATTCTAAGCTCCAATAGAATTCAGCACCAAGTGATTGTCATCGCTGATGCGCAACTAATTTTCACAAAAATATCCTTCTAACTCACACTTACGTTTTTATTTTAGTTTTCAATTACTTAAGGCTAAAGCAACATGTCAATCATTACTTTCTGTTCGCACTGCGGAGTAACTGGTCATTCCTTCAAGGAGTGTAACAATAAAGCTGCTCCCTCCCAATGCGCGACTTGTAAACGCTTCAAAAGAAAATGTGACCATCCAACTGGTGATGTAAATTGCCCGGCACGCAAATTTGCAGAAGACAACTACATCAATTCAATCGATTATGAAGGCGCCTAAGAGCGCCGCCGATCAAATTACTAAGTAAGCACTTAATCAGTAGTTTACCTCATATTTTATTTGTTAGTTTATAATTAGAATGACAGATCATCTAATTTGTGATCTGGATGGTTTTTCTGTGTCTGAAGCTAAAATCTGTAATGTTGAGGACTGTAGGAATCTGATACCTGTTGGAGGTAAAACGTTAACCCTACTAACACAAAATATCCGCAGTCTAAACCGGAACATCAACGGTTTTGAAGTGTTGCTACAGAACCTTGAGGTTAGCTGTGATATTATCGTCCTAACAGAATGTTGGCTGTCGAAACAAACAGTTTTACCATCTCTTGACGGATATTACTCACAAAGAACTGATAGAACCATCAACCAAAATGATGGTTTGGTAGTATATGTAAAAAATAATTTAAAAACAGAGGTAGAAGAACCGTTATTCCAGGACAGTAATTGCTTATTAATTAAAATTTTTCCTGATACAGTAGTAATGGCCATCTACAGGCCTCCTTCTCAAAACATTGACTGTTTTTTGGACTCACTCAACATGAATTTAACAAAAGTATCATCTTTTCAAAATATAATTCTTGTAGGTGACATAAACATTAACATTGCTTCCGGGAAAACCAATGGCCATGCTAACAACTACCTGAATATTTGCGCGTTTCATGGACTATTACCCACTCATTACCATCCCACGCACCAGTCCGGCTCATGTTTAGATCATTTCTTTATAAAATCAAAGAAACCAACCCAAACATTTGTAACTAACTCATCGCTTACCGATCATCAAGCTGTTTTACTAACATTGCAAATTTCTTTACCTAGAAAAAACTGCTTGCGTAGCGATACTAAAGTAAATATGAAAAACCTTGAAAATGACATAAGCGCTATTAATTTTGACCCAGTTTTTAATTCAAACGATGCAAATATTTCTTTAGAGTATTTCATACATTCGCTACAATATGCAATTAAGAAAAACTCATTTGTTAAAATAATGCCTAGGAAATATTATAACATTAAACCGTGGATCACACCCGGTCTCGTTCGATGTATGAGACATAGGGACAAACTTCACCTGAAATCGAAACTGGCACCTGGTGATGAATCACTTTCCGTCACATATAAAAGGTATAGAAATTTCTGTAACAATCTTTTGAAAAAAATAAAAAATCAGTATGATAAAAATGAACTTCAAAAGGCAGGAAAAAACAGCAAGCTTGTTTGGAAATTTATAAAAAATAATACTTTTAGATCTAAAAATTCCGAACCTCCCCTTGATTTATTATCAACAGAAATAAATCCGTCCGAAGCAACGAATAAAGTCAATAACTTTTTTGCTAACGTTGGTAAAAACTTGGCAGAAAAAACATTAAATTCTAGATCGTTGCCTCCTCAAAGTTCACCGGTAACAACTTCTACACTACATTCTTTTGTTTTATTTGAGACCGACGCAAATGAGGTATTAAGAATCATAACCGAGCTTAAGGATGTTTGTGCTATTGGCTGCGATAACATACCGAATCATATACTTAAAAGATTTAAATATCTAATTGCACCTCCGTTAACTCACATTTTTCAGTTATGTTTATCACAAGGAGTTTTCCCCCAATTACTTAAAAAAGCTGTAGTCACCCCTGTTTTTAAATCTGGAGACAAGAACTGTGTTAATAATTATAGACCTATTTCAGTCCTAACGGGCCTCTCCAAAATTTTAGAAAAAATCATAAACACTCGTTTAATAAAATATCTAGAAGACAACAAATTGCTTTCAGACAGTCAATTTGGTTTTAGGCCCAAAAGATCAACAAGCCAAGCAGTCCACCGATTGACAAATTATATAAGTACAAGTATGGACAATGGCATGCACACCATTGGTATCTTTTTGGACCTTGCCAAGGCGTTCGATACTATTTCTTGTTCTATATTATTACATAAGCTTGAAACGATTGGGATAAGAGGAACACAACTTCAACTTTTTTCTGATTATCTTAGTGATCGTTATCAATGTGTGAAAATTGGTCAATTTATAAGTTCTGAGCTTAAAAATAGCTGTTACGGATTTCCACAAGGTAGCATTTTGGGTCCTACGTTGTTTCTAATATATATAAATGATCTGTGCAGCTTGCCACTCAAAAATGGTATCATACTGTCATACGCTGATGACACGGCTCTAGTGTTCTCAGCTAAATCAAGAATCGAGGTTTATGAACACGCGCAGAATGGTTTCAATACTGTATCTAATTGGCTTCTTAACAGTCTCTTAACATTAAATTTAGATAAAACAAAATACATTTTATTTACGATTAGGAAAAATAACATTCCGCTTACTAACTTAAACATTTTTGCACATAATTGTAGAACTAACGCTGACAACGCATGCACTTGTTCCACCTTAGCTAAAGCTGACTATGTGAAATATCTAGGTGTAACGATTGACACAAATCTAAATTTTCGTAAACATATTGATGTACTATGCAGCAGAGTGCGGAAATTAATATACATTTTTAAATACTTACGTAACGTAGCCGACTATGATTTAATTAAACAAGTTTATTTGGCTTTGTGTCAGTCCATACTAACGTATTGCATAACTTCCTGGGGTGGTGTCGCAAAGTCCATTTTACTTCCTCTAGAACGTGCTCAAAGAGCAATTCTAAAGGTTGCAACCTTTCGCCCTTTTAAATTTCCCACGCACCAGCTTTTCATGGCATGTAAGGTACTAACAGTGCGTCAACTAGCTATTCTAAACATCGTACTGCATCAGCACACTGAACTTCCTTATGACCGAGTACCTTCAGGCAAGAGAAGGAAAGATTTGGTTTGTATTAAACCTCAAACCAAACAGGCTTTCGCAAATAGATTTTTTGTGTTTTTGGGACCTTATCTATATAACAAGCTCAACAAGCCACTTGACATATATAGTTTAAATTATAAGAAATGCAGTACAACGCTTGCGGAATATTTAGCAAAACTCAATTACGTTGACACAGAAAAACTGCTAGAAATTTTAGTATGATGTTTATTGTTTCATATTTCTTTGTATTATTTATTTTTGTTCATTGTTTAGAATAGTATTTATTAATAATTGTAAAGTTTGCTTATTTTTAATAGTCGATTAAGATTTTTTTATTGTATTGATCTAGTTTACATATATAACTGACCAATTTAAATTGCGATGAAGTGAGGGCCTGAAACACAGGTTTAAATAAACCTAGATCGGGCAGGTCGCTATATACATTATAAGTTCCAAGTTAAATATCTTATACGTCAAATTATTGTTAGCCATACACTAGTTTTAAGTTAGGCACTAATTTACCTTTATATAAGATTTTTACTTTATTATCTTTTTGTGGCTATTTATACACATTTTATTGTAAAAGTTTTTATGAATAAATTGAATTGAAATTGAAATTTATATTAAGCATAGGAATGAAATAGTAATCAGGCAAAAATATTTTCTAAATAATAATAACAAGCTTGGTAACCTTGGCACTTAACTACAGCACGATACTTCCGTAATTTTATAAATTCTTTGGAATCATGAGTATCGTACTAACAAAGATTTATCAATATACACAATACTTTCATAACAATAGCATGTCAAGATATACACATATATTATGTAAAATTATTATATATTTTTTCCAATCAATTATTTGTACCTTATTCTCAAATTCGATGTCTCTTTTTCATTAATAATTTGAATTACTTTATGTGAACGGAATTTTTAATATGCCTTACGCTAGCAAATCGAACTATGAATATTAAATAAACAAATTTATTTTCTGAATTATTGATCGTCTTTAATATCTGCTAAATATTGTTTATAAATCTTGAAGTTTAAGGCACCTGTTACACATTATGGACTATTTTAAATACAGCAAAATTTTATTGGCTATGTCAACTCTTGGTATTATTTTTCTCTAATGTCAAAAATATAATTATATATATTAAAGGCATATTTCTCTTCAGGACCTATGAGCTTACATCTAAAAAATAAACTCGACAACGCAAAAATTACCGATAGTACAACAAAATACTACTATTCTATTATAATAAAATATACAGTTAATTTCAGATCCTACACATCCCTTTCATATCACACATACGTTATAATCAGTTCAGCTATTTATGAGTACAAATGTGTAAAAAGGACATGACACAGCTAACCTAGCAATGTCTTGCGTAATCGAGTAAATGCAAAAATCTTCGAGTATGTGGATGATACACACACTCAAATAAACATAACGTGCTTCTAAATATTTCTGAAACTATAACAGTTTAAGGTAATCTGATTCATCTTAATACTTTACCCTGTCTTTCAATCAATACTTTGTACCCCTGTTGTGAGCACTGAGGAGAATGTTAAGAGTACTTTCAAGGAAACATCGACTATGCGATTGTAAACTATTACTATTTGTGTCTTTGTGTACATCATGTTCGTGTCACGGAAAAACGTTATGTAGGCGTACGCGCAAAAATGGCTAGGAGTTTTGTCCTGCTTTCATAAGAAACTCATGATTCGAATGAGATGATGCGCCGTACTCTACTTGAGCTAGTTAACCAATCGGCTATTAAAAATAATGGCAAATCGGTTCGCTTATCATCCGCAGCAAGAACACTGCTAATCACAACTAAAAGTAAGATCAATGACAAAATTAAATTTGTATATTCTTAACATTCCCAAAGCAAAGCACATTAATCGTAATAGGGACAATATTATTCGAAAAACTTCAACATAAAATCAAAACAAAAAATAATCTATCTTATACGTATTTCTTCTTAATTAACTTAATATCTCTCTACAATGACTATTATTTGGCGCTAATGGCAGTCCACACGAATTAACAACGCACCAGAGACTGGAACTGAAGAGTTTAACTCGGGCCACACATCCGTTCCATCCAAGTCTGGTCGAGAACTGACTGAGATCTTGGTTTATAGAAATCACGAGCACGAGATCTTCATTATAATTAAAAGTCATTTTTATCGGCATAACTTATAAGTCACCTATCTATCTATGTTACGTACGTAATGAGGGCTAGTCATTCGGAATTCAGGATTTTCGTGCGTTTACCTTAGAGGCTTAAATGCGAATGTAAATATTATTGTGCATGTTGTAACTTCTGACGAGTGTAACGGTGACCTTGGATAGACCTTTGTTGTCGGACTAACAGGTTGATGAGCTGGAGGCCACCGCCTCCGAGGCGTCGTCGGAGGGCGGGGGCAGGGGGGCGTCTTCTTCGTAAATCATAACTAGTTTGCTGTATTCTCGTTTCCTGCGGGAAGTCTGCAATACGAACAAGCTTATTAAAATCCATGTATCACACCATAAAAAATACGTTTTGTGCAAAATATTTAGGGACATTCTGTGCCTACAATCACACACATTTTGTTTTAAAATATGAGTTCTTTTTAGGTAATTATTCTACTTATATTATAAATGTGAAAGTTTGTTTGTTTGGGTTTTGTACCCCAATCACGCAAAACGGGTGAAGAGATTTAAATAAAATTGGTACACATATCCAAATTAGCTTTGAACTGCATAAATTCCTAACTCGGTTTTTTTGTCACAATTAATCACTATACATCACTTTTGAATTGATTACATACTTTATGAATGTGTACCTTAATCAGAGAGAAAGTGTTGTAAATTGGACCAGCAGCTGAATTGGACCACCTTCACTTTTAATTTAATATTTTCGAAAACTAGAAAGTAAGACGTGCTGGTAAAATTTACACCTACGCATGCAGTCAGTCACGAGTTTTTGAAAATATTTAATAAAATCGGTAGACATAAGGACATAAAAAAGCATACATACAGCCGAACATAGAACCTCCTCCTTTTTGAAGAAGTCGGTTAAAATATGGTCCACTTTAGCCGACGGTCCAATTTACTATACTTTCCCCTTTTTAATTTGAGTTTGTATAATGTTAACTATTTACCTTGGAGACATTGGTGGTGGTTTCTTCACCAGAGCTACTGGAACTGGTTATACCTTCTTCTAAGGTAAGCCTTGCAGCCACACCCTCCAGTTGAAGGTCGAGGTACAACTGGCTCAGCTGTTCGTTGACGAGTGAAGGCTGGAAATTTCAAAGGCCAATTAGAAGATGTAGCATCATTCGATGCAAGGGGAACTTGTAACAAACAAAAATAAAATGCTATACAAAATATACTGAAAAGCTGTTTTTTTTTTGCTATTTCTGTGTTAGTGCCATGGTAAAAGTAGTTCATAATGATGAGTACTATGGACCTTTCAGGCTTGTTTGATATCCGATCGTCTTAAGATAATTCCTAGTAAGTTTTAAAATATTAGGTCTTTACCTATGAAATTGCCGTTCTGCAGTACTGGCAATTTCAAATCAAAATAATTTTTGTTTGGCTAAGAATTCTAATTTCAAATTAATTTTATTTTAAAAACATGTTTTTTTTCCAAAAGTAGTCATTTGTTTATTGATTAGTGTTACATTTTCATCGCATTTCAATCTTTTTCGTCATCATGGATACGTTCAAAATTCGAGTAATTATGGAATATGAATACCGTCGTGGCAGCAACGCGGCACAAGCGGCACGCAACATCAACGAAGTGTACGGAGCTAACACTACAAACCAACGCACCACCTGTTATTGGTTTGCTCGCTTCCGTTCTGGAAATTTCGACCTGAAAAATTAACCTCGCGGTCGTCCGAAGACTGGTCGATAATGACGAATTAAAGGCGATTGTGGAAGCTGATGATACACAATCTACGGCTGAATTAGCAGCAGCTTTCGACGTTAGCGTCAAAACAATATTGGTCCATTTGCGTCAAATTGGTAAGGTAAAAAAGCTTGACAAATGGGTGCCCCACGAAATCAATGATCGCCAGCGCGAAGTACGCGTCGAGACGTGCCTTGCACTGCTCAACAGACACAGAAATGAAGGAATTTTGAACCGCAATATTACCTGCGATGAAAAATGGATTCTGTTTGATAACCGCAAGCGCTCAGCAAGTTGGTTGGATCCTGGTTCAGCACCTAAACAATGCCCTAAACGAAAACTTACCCCTAGAAAAGTGATGGTCACTGTTTGGTGGTCTAGCGCCGGTGTGATTCATCACAGCTTTTTACCAAACGGGGTGAGCATTACTGCAGATGTGTACTGTGAAGAACTGAACACAATGATGGAGAAGCTGGCACATCTCCAACCAGCATTGGTCAATCGCTTGTCTCCGCTGCTCCTGCACGACAACGCGCGACCTCATACTGCACAGCAGACGGTCTCCAAGTTGCAAGAACTGGGGTTGGAAGCTCTCCGTCATCCGCCCTACTCACCAGACCTTGCGCCTACAGACTACTACTTTTTCCAGAATTTGAATAACTTCTTGGCGGAAAAAAAAATCAATACCCGAGAGGCAGTACAAAATGCCTTTGAAGAATTTGTTGCCTCCCGTCCAGCTGATTTCTTTAAGAAGAGCATCAATAAACTACCACTGCGTTGGAAAAGATGCATTGATTGCATGGGCGATTACTTCGATTAATAAAAATACATAAAAAAAAATCGTTTAAATTTTTTCATACAAAACGGCAATTTCATAGGTAACTATTATTATGCGCGAATAAACTTGAAAACTCATACAGCATTTTCCACCTACATTTTAGCAAATGGAATCGCTGCGCGCCGCTAAAGTCGACGTATTTACTTGCTCTTTGTATTTTTTTCTATTTATGGGCTATGAAATAAGTAAAGAGGTAAATTATTATGGCCAACCTGTTCCAAAGTCTTCATTTTCTGTTGGTCGGCCGAAAGGGTTTCTTCCACGGACTTGGTCTGGATTTGGTACTTGTAGACTAGCTCTGATGTCACGCACACCTATAATAGAAGAAGAAAAGAAATATTAAATATTGCTAGCAAGTCAAAGCTATGAGAGCAAGCAAGTCAAAACAGGTTCTTCTCTAAATTATGATGGAAACAGCGTCAATATAAACCCTGCAGTTGAGAAGTCTCATACTATCAGACAGACAGACAGACACGAAAAGGAATACGATTAAAATACAATGTATAACAGAATAAAGGTAATACCTCTTAAGAGGTCATTTTACTCATCACTATGATGCTTTTTTACTTACTTACCGAAACTGAAATCGCGAAAAAAATCAGGTGTTCAGTACATTTTGTCGACTTATGCGCACATAAATGTATAGGGGAGTCGATTTTAAGTTGTCCATGATGATGAGTACAATGACCCCTTAACATGTATTGCGTTTACACGTCGTATATAAATCACGATATCCGTACCTGTTCCAGCCATGGTGGGTCCATATTCCTGCGGGCGGCGACTTTCTTGACGGGCTGTACATGGTAAGAAGCTGTCGCGTTTAATGGGCTCTGAAATTATACTTCTTTTTATTGTCTGACGAAACAAAAAAAAAGAGCAAAGAAGAATACTTTGTGAGTAAACAGTAATAAATATCATATTAAGCTAAAAGAACCAACCTGTAAAAGATTTAAAACGTACCTTGCCTAGAGCTTTAGAATGTCCATTTCGATAGAAATCAATAATTAGGTTCGTATTCGAACCGTAAACCTGATTGATTTATTTGAATGGTAACCTACCTCCATGTGAATTGCCCACGAAGAATTTTGTAAACGACAACTAGCGTTTCACAAACGAGAAATGGCAACGAATCCACTTCGGAAGAGCTGTGTCACCCACCCCTGTGACTACAGGCGTTTAACTTCCGAAGCGACGGAAGCCTGAACTGAAGGTAACTGAAACAAGCTCTAGACAGAAATGGCCGGCCTTGTGACCGACACAGGCCATTGAATCCTGTGTGGGGAAGTCCAAGGTCCAGCGAAGAACTCGTGGCGGCTGATGGAGTAAAATGCGGTTATTTACCCTAACTTGTGGCTTGTTGCCTTTCTTGCCATCACCACTGTCCTCGGCACTGCCGGATTCAGTCTTAAAGAATGACGAGTAGAAGGATGAGTAGCTAGACTCTCCGTCAGTCTTGTCCGGAGTTTCCTCATTGTTGCCAAGTCGGCTCATCTTGTTGAGTCGATTGTCCCTTGGAGGTGGAGTGTTCATTGCAGCCGCTGTGCTCTGAAGGGAAAATAAATCATGTAGACAATGCGTAGGGTACGTTTTTCTTTGAAGTATAGTCAAAAGATAAACTTATTTATACACATTTTTTTTAATTTAAGCTGGTTCCAGTACCCATGTTTACTTTTCTGGTACATTTTTACATTGTTCTATCAGCTACTGCTAGTTTAATTGAACATAAAAGTTGTTACAGTTGGGCGCAGCGACAGGCTAACCAAATTCCATAACTTGATTTAAAACTAAATTATATAAAATTTTGAATTTCCAAACTTTGTTTTCCAAATGGATTGCTGACAAAGTTCATACCTGCGATTTAAGGCCATCTCTAGCCAGTTCCTTTCCCGAAGTGCGCGTTACCAAGTTAGGCTGTCGTAACAATTTCCTTATTATAACGTTTAATGGCACTTGGCACCTCAACCAACTTTATTGATGGGAATCAATAAATTTAGTTAACATATACCACAAAAGGGTTTGTGGTGGACCTCAGCTTATTTTAAAATTATTATTCTAAAGGGTTGGGCAGGCCACTCATGCAAAGAGCATGTTATAAGATTGAATCATATCTCAACATTTAAATAAAACCTAATGAAAGGTTGTAGACAGGTCGAAAACGGATAGTTATATAAAGTTCCATAATATGAGCAGAGCCCCGAAAGCTCAAGGGCTCTTTTGAATGCTCGAACGAGCATTTAGGTAATACTCCTTCACTTTAATTTATCAACATTTAGATAAAGCGAAATTGTAAGAAAAAAAGATAGGTTATCTTAAATTTACAAGAATAGTTGCAAATATGAGCCACAAGTGCAGCTCTAACCTTATGACTTAAACTGTTGGAGGACCTGATGTCTGTAGAGTATATCGTCGAGTCCTCATTCCCACTTTGACGTTTGTGCGTCCCGGTCTCCTATAAAAGCATTTAAAAAGTGCAAAGAAAAAATATCTAC
The DNA here is from genome assembly GCA_950371165.1 of Lacanobia oleracea. Classification (NCBI taxonomy): domain Eukaryota; kingdom Metazoa; phylum Arthropoda; class Insecta; order Lepidoptera; family Noctuidae; genus Lacanobia; species Lacanobia oleracea. The sequence continues at coordinate 17,584,277 of OX493385.1, forward strand.
ACATTCCAACATAAATAATTCGTAAAAGCGGGACATGCAAAAATTAAGCAGAAAACTTACATACTGAAAGAAATAAGATTGAAATCGAATTGTCAGTATAATTATATAAAAAATCTTCTTATAACAAGAATATCAACAACAAACAGTGTAGTAGTGATGTAATGGATGGAATAATAATAATATATTAAAAAAAAAAAAAAAAAAAAAAAATATATATATATTATATAATAGAAAAAAGATAATTTGGTAATACAAATCACAAAAATGATCTCTTATTTTGAAATGTACTTGGAGTTGAAATGTACTTGGAGTATTGCAATTCAACCAAGCAACAATAACAACAAGAAATCAAAATAAACAAATATTCTAAGAGTGATGCAACATGTGGAAAATCAAGTTGTAAATTATTAACTCTTAGAAGTTATATTGCCATACCCTGTTCAACGCATTTGATGAGAGACTATCTGCGCTGCCGATGTCAGTTTTTGAGGAAGTGCCTTGAGATTCTGGTCTTTTCTTGTCGCGCCACGCGCTGCCCTGCACCTTGCTTGGCCTCAATGTTAAACTGGGCTTACAAGCCTGTGCAGGTATTTAACAACGGTGAGTTTGATCGCCTTCGATGGCGAATTCGTTATTTTCAAAGGTAAAGCTAAACTAAGCCAAATATTAGAAAGAAAATAAAAAACCAAACAAAACAGAAAAGAAAAATTTTGAAAAAGAGTTTCGAATAATATAATAACTTATTTTACTTTCCGACAAAGGTACACGCGAACGAAGTCGCGGGCAACAGCGAGTAACTTATAAAATCAGTTATTGAGTACTAATGAGACAAAAAATGCATTATTCTGTTTACCTCATAAATTAAAAGTAACTTCAGTATTTTTTATTACATTGTTAATAGTTACTTTGAAAGAAAAAGTGTCTGATCAAATGCGTAAAATGCTTGCGACTTTTACGACGTTACGACGGCGTCATCACTTTCAGATCAAATTTTGAAGCCGGTGCTGAACAAGTCGATCTGGCGAAGCAAGATCTAAAATGCCGACCAACGAGTGATAGTGCACGGTACGTGATCGTGAATTCGACATAAAGCGACTCGATGCTCGACTAAATCGAAGTTAGCCCACATTTGTTGGGAGCTCGCATCTATCAAACGAAAGCTCTTTGTGTGTGAACAAAACATTCAAAAACATTAATTTACAAATAAATCGAATTGATGTCCATTCTAAATTCTGTATAACAATAAATTGTGCAAGTATGATATGTAAATGGTAAACAGGAGACGTACCTCTTCATAGTTGCTGCTGGTTAGACCCAAGGGATTCAAGGTATCGGTATACTGTTGCATGGACTGTGCCATCATATGAGATTGCTGCATGGGGTATGAAACCTGTTGGGTCATCGGCGAGTACACAAGGGGTTGTCCATACATTGGGTGGCCGTACATCATCACTGTAATAAAATAAAACAGTCATTTTATAAAAAGATTGGTTATTTTTAAACACAATTTCAAGTATGGTATTTCCTGGCAGCAAACGTTGAAGAAAACAAACTTACTTGGTGCTTGGAACTGGTGTTGCTGGCTAGTTGAAGGTAGGTAGTGATGGCCGGAGGTTGTGGGCATAGGCTGCGGGGCGGCCGGCGCGTAGTACATCGGGATCATGCCTGTAAAACCATCTGTTAAAATGGTAATTTTACAACAAGTCAAGGTCCTGTTGCGGGTTCTTAAGTTTCAGGAAAGACCAATATTTTACTATCGTTTCCTCGTTTCCATTGATGTCTTTGTGACACTTGTGAACAATCTGTTTCAAGATTAATTGTCATTTTAACGAGAATTCTAATTCTAATAGTTTTTAAGTTACGTTCGCTTTCTCATTTTAGTCGCAATCTGACTAAAATGTATGGAAATTAAGGCTCTTTTGACTGATTGCGACTGAGATGCGAATGATGCTTAAAAATTAATAGAATTAGCCCTCAGATATTTTTATTACAGAAAATAATGCTGTTAACAACTTGAGGACCACTCATTAAGTGTCTTTATTATATACGAGCACCTTAATCAGTTACGTTGAGCAAAACGAGGTCACAAAAAAACTAAACGACTTGCTACTATCTTAAGGGTGAGATCTACCCAGGTTTTAGTTAATTTAGTAACGCGACCTCACGAGCCGAGGTATTAGAAATGATTAATTACCTGGCACTGCCGGCATGGTGTGCATTGGCTGCATGGGATGAGGCATGGGGCTCATGATAGACATCTGCTGGGGGATGCCGACGCCCATGATGAATGTGTTCATGTTATTCGCGGGCGGGTTAGGCCATTGATTGGATGCTGTAATCACAATACGACGTTATTTTTTATGTGCGAATATGGTAGGCGTCAGATAAACTTACAATAAAGTACATTGAACTTTCCCAAATATAAACGAAGACTAAATTATGAACCGTTTTTTATTACTAGATAACGTATAGAAGCACGATAGAATTAGTTGTATATATTATGTCGCAATCGGATTGTATAATCCACCGTTACATTAAAGCTGGCTGTTATCAAAAACAGGGCCGTTTTTAAATGCAGCGGTTCAACGATTAGCCGGATTTAATGCGACTGAATAAAAAACCGCCGGAATGTATTCGGCACCATACGTCATTCAACACGGCTAGCCATAATGTAATATAGCTATCCGTAATGTAATAGAGCGGGTCACTATCAGCCTCTTTGACAAATTTGTGAAGGAGCAGTTGACGCTCCTTTACAAATTTCAGCTATTTCTGTGTAAAGGATTTAAACTAACCTAACCTAACCTAACCCAACCAATACATTGTGGAATAAGGACAATGAGGCTAAATGTAAGCTGCCATATTGTAGAACGTCTCGTAATGACAATCCAGTAACCGTTAACCCGCCGCAATACAAAAGGGCCCTGTTTTTTTAAACGGCTAGCCGTAATGTATTTCGGCGATTTAGACAATCCAACCGCGATATATAAATATAACAGCTTTATGTCTTTTTTCTGTTTTTTTTTTATGAAGTCAATAAGTGTATGCGGGTCAATGACCGTTACTGCACATCTATCTGGCGCCCACCGTAGTTCCAACAAACATGCTTCTATGATGTGATATGGGGAATAATGGTATGCTTAATACAGGGTTACGTCGGAGACTGTGCGCAAATTAAACATTGAGTAGGTAAGTAATTAAAAATGAATGATATGTATTTATTCTTTTACCATGATTTGAACAAAACAATGGCAATTCATCTAACTAAATAACATAATGCGGAAAGATTTGATTTTTTGTTTGTTTTTTTATTACGATTTAACTCGAAAAATACTGGACGGATTTAAAAAACTCTTTCACTATTAGAATTATTCATTATCTACAAAGAATAAAAAAAAAATGGTGAAATTCGTACTGTGTCCGAAGGAACCTTGTAAAATATTATGTTTAATATTAATATTGTTATATCCTCAAAACAATTGGAATTGGTTGAAAATACTCTAGTCAAAATGTACTTCACCAATGACGTGTAAAAGAGTTACTTGTAACCTATTTGCAAAATAAATATCATTTATCAGGCAAAAATCAATTTAGAATGAGTACATACATGTGTAAAGTACACATGGTTAAGGATAGTGGCAAATTATTTGAGGTTATGAATTCGAGTATATTAAGCTCGCTTCATCTTCCATGCCAGGTCATGTCTCTAGTATACCAGGTGGCCTAAAAAGGCCACGTTAGCAGAATCAGAAAGCAAATCACGCTACCCGTCACTGTCAAATTTTCCCAATCAAGCTTGAACCTAATGCGTTAGCGATAAAGATGAAAATTAAATTTGATAGATTGTTGTGTGATTAATATGATTCTACTATGATTCTCCTATTTCCCTTATTCCTTTTTCCTTTTAGCCCCCCCAGTAGTGAACTGACCGACTGTGGTGGTGACCGCCTGTGAGGGCTGGCTGACGGCAGCGCTGGCCGATAGTGTCCGCTTGTTGCGACGTGGCTGGCGCGGTGATGGGCAGTGGTGCTTGTGCGCGCTCGCATCTACATCTGTCATCTTTGATGCCCGTTTCAAGCCATGTGGCTGCTGTAGATACAAACAAAGAAAATTATTCGCTAAAATCCGTTTAGCTATATTAGTATTGATATAAGAATGAATCTCAAGGCTGTCAAATCCCACTAAGACATAGACTTTACTAATCTCCTTCCACTTATTTTATTCTCTTTGTTGAGCTAGAACCAGTACTTATCAAAGAAGTACAGCTCTTAGTTAGTCACATTATTCATTTCTTTGACTTTTTTTGTGAATGGAATTATTTGCGGTAGTCTGTGTTTCCTGATAGCTACAAGCAAGCGTGCTCCATCATCGAACACATCATCGTTTACCATCAGATGAGGTATGGCATATCATTAGTTAAAACTCTTCTTTGACAACATTCAACTACCTCAAATTGAATCCCAATTTTTCTATAAAAGACTACTAAAGTAAAATTCTAACCTGAATTTCAGTGGCCCCAGCACTAGTAGGATGGTAGGAAGCATTACAACGAGCCAAATGCTCCTTCTTCTTCTTCCTGGTCTCATTTGAGTTCTTCTCCCTATCCCCTTTACTGCTAGAACGAGTTTCTCTGCGCATCTTCATTAATTCCTTTTCCATCTCAGCGTTGTGCCTATTAAATTTAAACGATCTATAAGAAAAGTTTTAATTGTAGGTACACTTTATTTACATAATATATACATAGAATGACACCACACAGTACAATGGCGAGTGCATTTAAACATTTGTTTTGTGCTTACTATTTCATACAAGTGCGTGCAGTAAGAAGTGTAAAATAATAAAGTGAAATATCAATACCAGCAATTTTGTACACAACATTATTTTTTGTTCGTCATCAACTCTTTACTAACTTGTTTAACAATGCCTCAGTAAGCCTGATAGGCTGATAATCTCCGGCAGGCATTGGGCTGTTGGTAGCCATGATCATCCCATTGGAATCAGACGAACAGGTTATTTCTCCTGAGTCTCCTGAATGCTGTGCCATCGGTGACAGGCAAGCCCTGAAATAGAATAATACGAGTACTGTGTAATCACACCTCCACCTGCAACTAAATTCTGAGTCCAAACTCCATCCATCTTTGGAATCAGAATCTAATTGAAAGTAGAATAAACAATAAGCCTAAAACCTAAGGATGCATCATGATCGATCAGCATTGACCGTGCGACTCCTCGAAATAAGACTGACGTCTCAAATATTTAATGACGTCGAAGCCTGCGGCAGGTTGCATACTTATGGTACTGTCACGTTAATCAACCGTCTGTTGAGCCGGTAAATATCAACTTTCAGTTCATGGTCTGTGAACAATGGTCTTACTTGTTGCAAAAAAGCCCTCAAATTATCAGCTGATGTAAATGTAGTATTAATGCCGAAGGAAGACCTAAAAGTTGCTAGTTACTGAACCCAAGCCTACTAAGATATTCATAAAGTTTTCATAAATAATAAAGTAAATCTTAGGGGAACTACGTGATCTACCGGGGCAGAAATTATTCTACATCGAACATAAAGCCAACGCAACAAAATTGAACATACATCAACAAAATAAACATTCGATTGGTCACATAAAACATAAAAACATAAATAAACACATAAATACACAAATACATAAATACATAAATAGATAAATAAATAAATAAATAATAAAAGCACACTTACGCGTACTTGGAAGGTCTCGCTTCCAGCCCGAGAATATTTTCGCCGGTGACCATATTGTAGTCCTCATACGAGATAGGTTGGTGGCTACCGAAATACCTGAACACAAATGTAAACACAAGTAAAATTTTGTCAATAGCTATAATTTATCCTGGGGATTGTAGTTCGTTTGCAGACCAAGAGTTTAGATAAAGTTTAGATTGAATTGCTGAGAAAACTTTCACACTTGTGTGTAAACACAAACTACTCGTATGTAAACTGTCCGAAAAAATACCTTAGCTAAGCGAGCTACGTTAACCTAACTTGGTTTTGCAAGGCTAGAAAGTAGGCTAACTTACCGTTGCAATGTTTCATTATAGTTGAGCTGGGTGTAACTCAACGGAGTCTCGGTGCTTGACTTGCTGTCATAGTAATCATGATGGGGTGAAATGCCACCAAGCATCACCGAATCCCTTTCCTGTAAGATAAAACAAACTGTTTGTATGACGACACGACGGTAATGGTTTAAGTCCCAAGTTTTTGGAGGGCGATCCTTTTTCCATCGAGACTCTAGCTCTAAACTCAATTTTAGCCAGTCCTGGGAATCGAACCCAAGAAAATCAATTCAGTTAATAATTAGCTTAAACGAAGTAAAAGTATTTGGCACAGGGGAAGACACGCAAATCGTTCAGAATCGTCATATTTTTTTCATTCATTACACGACTGTAGGGACTGAAACCATGAAGTTGGATTGCAATAACTGCTTACTAACAGTAGTAATTGTAACAGCTTAAAGTAGGCTTCCATATCAATGAGAGTTGTTCGTATATCTCCAAAAGAGATGGTGCAGTACAGCTTAATAGGCAGCATATCCGCCAACGTATATCGTCTAAATTACAATCGTTACGCGAAATTTACGCAACAGAATAATATCCCTAGTCCGTTATGAACAACACGTGTTTTTTACCCCCACGTTCGAGCACCTGTTAGGCTGGGCCCGTTATAAGGTACTCCACTAGTCACGTGGCATCTATGTAACGTGGATGGAAATGACAAAGAAATTGATTTGTCACGCACGTGTTCAAGAACCCTTCTTACTTTAACCGTGAGTTTTTAGGGTTCCGAACAATCTATAAAACGAAACCCTTATAGTATCACTCTGGTGACTGTCTGTCTGTCACAGCCAGTTTTCTCCGGATCTTTTGGACAGATTCCGTTGAAATTTGGTACACATATGGACTTCTGTGTGTGTAAATAAATCAATTTTGAGTATGTAGGTATCTTGTGGCAGTCAAACCAGAAATTTACAAAAAAGGTTTTTCAAACTGTTTTGTGACATATCAAATGTAAGGGCTTAGGTACTGTGAGAATTTTAATTATAATGTAACATGGTAAAATAAATGAAATTGGTTGGTGAATTTTGCACGAGAGTCCGACTCGCACTTGGCCAGTTTTTCCTTATATTTGTGATCGTAGCGAAAGGCAATAATTTTAGCTTTTTCCTGTCTCTAGATCAAAGTCATAAATTCGTTAAGATTGGGCAATTTTTTTTTACAGAAAACTAAACGAAATATTTGTTGGCTACTGAACTCTGCGGACCTGGCTACTGACACCAGAGGACCACGTCGTGCGAAAATGCCTTTCCATGACTGAAAGAACGAGAGGGAAAGGCATGGCTGACGAATGTCCATAGGGATATGAAAGGGTTAACCCTAACAGACCAAGATGCCTAACAGATAGATAGATGGCATCGAATGATCAGGAAAGCCGACCCCGAGTAACGGGACAAGGCGAGGACAAAGAAGAAGCTAATCGAGAACTGATTATTATGATAAGTGCCAGTTTCTTTTATGAAAGCGAAGAAGCCTGGCAGTTCACTAGGCGTTTTTGATGAAAAATTTGCACGCATACATTATATTATATCGCCTGTTTTATAATACCTCTAAAACCTCCACATTTCGCCAGTTACCTTTGGGTAATAGGGGGCGAGCCGCTATCAATCGATCACAACACACTCCGGTCAGATACTAAGAAATCCCCCAGCAAGGAAATCAGATTCTAATGCTCAGTTGTTGTGGCCACTAGACAAGCGACGCAGTTAGTCGAGGATTAACGGAATGGCACTATGTTTGAGCAAATACGCTAAGTGTAATTCGGATAGTCAATTTTGTAGTAGTAGTAGCTGGCATTACAGCAGTGTCACTTTGTAAACATCACCGTAAAAACGATTTTTATTGTATTCGCCCCCCCCCCCCCACTCATGGTAAAGGTAGGAACTGTGGGGTTTTAATCGGTAAGAGTCCGACATAATAATCCGTCTCCTCAGACGGGGTATATTGTCCATGAGGATTTCCCCACAAAAAAAAAGGTGGGATGTGCTTGAAGTGACAGCTCACTTTAACGATTTTTTACAGAAATGACCGGCCTGATTGCGTTTCTGTAAAGTAACCTCAATGCTGCTGCAGATTCAGTACGGTAATTGAATACGGTAGCTAGATTGAAACAGTTATCAACTCACATAGTAACTGTGGTCTGGGTCTTGGATCTCCAACCGCAGTTCCTCATCGGTCTTGGGAGCTTCTTCCATCAGACTCTCCATGAAGGACGCCAGGTCCTGGCAACGCTTGCTCATCTGTTGCTTTGCTAATTCCGCTGGCTTAGTAAGAGCCTGAGAAATTAAACGCAAATTATAATTTTTACACATGATATTTCACATAGTATCTACTATGTGATAGAACTACATTATATGTTATATGTATTACTGACAACATAACATGCTATATTATTTAGATGCTTATCTAAGACAAGCACGTCTTAGACCAGATATAAGCAGACAGTATTTATGAACATGTTGCAGCCATATCTTATAACACGCCGTATTACATAAAAGCACGCCGGATTGAAAAACGGACGGATCCCCGCCGATTGGGGCTCCTATTTCTGTCTGCAGGGTTAAAAGGAACCTAACATGAATGGAATCCGTGTCAGGCTCTAAGCTCACTCTGCCCTATGTTCTGCTCCTTTTTTACTGCTGATAGGCCTGCGTTTAACCACAATCTCACCTGATGGTAAGCGATGATGTGATCGAACATGGAGCACGCTTGCCTAGAAGTAACCTATTCACCCTTGACTTAAACTCAAGACATTAATCGATATTGAACGAAGTCAACTGCCTAGCTGCTCAATTAACTGCCGAGATGTCACTTAGCCCCCCTGATGAAACGGCACCACCGTTCAATAAAAAGGTTAGGCTGCCAGTTAAACGGCTGAATAAGCCAGTTATTGGAACTAAAACTTTCAAAGCGGCGTATTGATGACGCGCCCGTTTGTATGTGTACTGGACTTTACTAAGCTGCTTTGAAGAACGCGAAGTGCTCATTCAATGCGGCGTTCTTTATTTCAACTAAAATAAAATCCGGTTAAACGTAAGGTAGCCGCGTTACATTACAGCGGCGTTTTTTTGTGATACGGCGTGTTATATGATTTGGCTGCGACATACATACACAGTTCAGTAATTACGTTTTAACTGCTTACTTAAAAAAGATTTGTTACTAATTTAATAATTTCAGTTTCTTTTGTCAGTTAAACGTAATTACGAGTAGATACACAACACAGACACGACATTAAGCTAAACATCAAATTGTAGAGGTAGATACAAAGTTTTACCACCCAAAGGCTGATAGAATCCTGTTATTAGAAAGAGCAGTGAAGTGAGAGAAACATTAGCTATAATAATAATGTTTGACAAAAGTTGATATGTGCCGACACTCGACCGGTACAACGAACCATCCTGAGGATAACTCATAAACATCCTGCGAGGTAGGCGAATTAGTGATTAGAGTAATTTATCAAACTTCAACTGCTAAACATAGCCTCTCGATGACCGCTACAATGTTTGATAAAAGGTGTTACCATTCTCATGTGAATTACAGACAAATTGGCAAGTGTATGAAGTTATCATGACCATTATTCACACCCACAGATAGTTTTAGTTATAGCGTGTTGTAAAATGTCATTACTGATTAAATGAAAGCTGTAGTTTATGAACTATCTCCCAGTTTGGACTCGTTAAGTTATTGAACAAACAATTTTATAGGTACGTTGTTAAAAAACAGTATAAATTAAAAATACTGGTAAAATAAACAAAATTGTTTAACAAGCAAAACCAATGGCTTCCTCGAAACCCTTGAAAACTACAAGACTGAAAAAACTTTTGCTGTTTTTGTTCCTATAACAATTAACTTTGCTTGCCTCATTCATTGTCCGAATAATATTTTCCCTTTGCATTTGTGCTTTATTTTCTTCTTCTTCTTTTGTTGACTTTTCCGGATCTGCCGCTTGAAACACGTCGGGATTGGTGGGGCCCTGCAAACAAAAATCACAATAAAGTACGAGAGATCGCGAAATGTGTATTGTGCTCATATTTCATACGAGTATTGAAAAGTGTTACCTCCAGAATGTGATGTTTCCCGATAACGAACTCCAGTTTCTTAGACCACGGGTTTATAAACGACGACCACTCGGTCTCTACCCGAACATAATCACCATTTTGTGTGATCATCCTGTGAAAACTTATTTATTAAGACTGGCCTCATATAGATCGATTTCAATTAACCTCCAGATCAAAATTAAAATGAAATTAGAATACAGAAAAACTACAATGGAAACAAGATGTAGATTCTTAAGAACCGAAACGACTTCACACAAACGCCACTGCGTATCGTGCGCGTACGACGCTACATAACCAACTGGTTCCCATAATAAAACAACATAGGTATATTTTTCCGAACACAAGATAAATGACCATTGGTCTGGCCACGCTAACTCCTCGACTTTTTTAAAGTGGTACCAACTTAAATATAAATGAAAAAAGGCAAGCCGGACGGAGAAAAAGCGTTTGTAACGCCTGGGTTTTAGTATGCAAAGTACAAGGACACGTTTCTCGGTTTTTCAACATTGATCGATAGCTTTTCGATCGATTTGCTTTAGATTGACTTCTCCTAGACAGTTTCAACTAAACATGCGCTTCGGTAATTTTTATATTCTCCGAGAAACGAGGCCTTGGTAAGGTCATCATCAAGTCTGTACTAACCTGAACGACTTAGATCTCGGCAGTCCTCCTTCTTTGACAATCGTGTCGTACACCTGGCACAGGTACATCAAATCCTCGGGGTGGTAGAGCAATAGTGCGTCTTTATCAGCAAGATCTTGGGGCAGATACCCCAGGTACGGTACAGATTCAGGGTCCACGTACTCTATGTGACCGTTGGCCGCATGTCTTATCACAAACGGTACCGCCTTTACTACCATTTCATTCGGTGCTTTAGGAATAATTTTATCACATTATTTTTTACAAGTTTGGTGAAAATGTTAAGAAATGTATGTATGGAAAGATAGGTTTTGTCATTTTATAGGTGAATTTTCTTTAGTAAGAGTAAAATGTTTGCTTCCAGTGACACTTGTTTAGTGAATAAATATATTAATCCAAAATATATGTGCTTAATATTTTCTGCAAAAGCAAATACTCTATTTTGTGAATGAGGCTGTAATTTTTGTGTAAATCTATATTGCCCGGTATTTTTGGTAATTTAAATATTTATTTTCCTGTCTTTCGGTAGCGAATCGCAACTAGTATGCGTTTCTGAACCTTTACTGGCACACATTTATTTGACGTTTTATTTAACTGAACTTAAATTAATTCATTGAATACAACGCGATTACAAATAAACATTATATTGTGTGTGGATACCCTGATAATTAAAGGTATAAGAAGAATGATGTTTAATGTTATTTAATAAAAACTTCTTGGAACGGTATAGTGGCAGACTACAGGCCTTAGGCATCGTCTTTAAGTCCACCAAGAGTGGTGGAGAGATAAGACGGCAAAAATATACACAGATTCTTGTAAGACTTCATAAAAAACAACACCAGTCTGTAGCAAGATTCAGTAAAGATACAAAATCACGTTTTCAGGAAAGCAAACTTGACCACAATCACTAACTATACCGGACAAACAAAATTATAACATCGTATGGCAATACTTCCTTACAATATAATATTTTTACTAAAAGTACCTTCAACGTTGGTGTTAGTATTGATTAAGCTGTTTTTAAGACACCTAATATTAAACTTTATCAGCAAGGTGAGTTTTCGATCAGTAAGTAGGATGATGTAGTTAGTAGAATAGTCTTAAGTGTCTTAATCAAAGCGATCATCGCACGAATATGAGACCGTCGCGTTCATTTGTCATTTATTATTATATAACGTAGATTTTACAAGGCAAAGACTCAAGTTTCTATCTAGCGATTTCCGTCTAAGGCCAGATTTTCAGAAAATGCTGTAATCGGTATGTGTACGTTGCGAGAGTTAATTGTATTGTTCATACAGTGTTACTGAATTGGGTACTGGATAAATTAAATACAACTACGAATTGATGATCAGACTATATTATATTACAAACCATTTACTATTGTTAAGATGTTACAAGTTTTATTCTTTTTAACATTCTGCTTGCAGCATTTAAGGACTCCAATTGTTGAATCAATATTAGTTTTAAAACAATTTGTTAAATCTATAATGTGGCATTCAAATGAAAATACCATTCAAAATGTTGTTTCTATCTACACCTTTTTACCGATATAATGAGTTTTCTTACGTTTTTCCAATTAGTATAAAAATCCGGCCAAACCAGAGCGACAGTCAGGTGGGAAGCGTCAGCAGATAGATAGATGTTAATAAAGCAAAGCGATCGCAATACTTACAGCAGTGCAATTTTATAAACATGAAGTGAGCTGTCAATCTGTACACACAAGATGGAATGATAGTTCACTTCATGACCACTCTACCCAAGTTTACACGGTAATACGTTGACAGAATACCATGAATGCATAACATCCTATGTATCCGTTTGTGTACCCTGTGCCTTACAACCTGTAAGTACAGCATACATTTGACGCATGACTCCTGAGGAGCACTGCTCGTATTTTTAAGGAACGTTCACATTCGCATCGCAGTCGCAAACTTTAAAAACGCATTTGATTTTCTTACATTTTAAAATGTATTTGATTTGGTGACAATCACGCTGAGACTTGAATTTGAACGTACCCGAAGGATAACCAACGGAACCCTATTACTAAGTCTCCGCTGTCCGTCTGTCTGTCTGTCTCCAGAACCGTAATAGGAAATAACAATTGAAATTTTCACAAGAGTTTGTAATTTTTATTGTCGCTATAACAAATACAAGAAACTTTTTTTTTTCGCTTTATGGTACGGAACCTTTCGTATGAGAGTCAGACTTTCACTTGACCGGCTTGGCTGGTTATTTACTGTGTTTTATCTTTTCTGTAGGTTTGAAATACCTAACAATTACAGTCAACTGTCATACTTTCTATTTTTTTAATCTTTATGATTATTAAGAAAATAGCTTTTGCCCGGTTTCAAAACCCTCCCATTGAAATCATCATCAATACCTAAGCAAAACTTAGTCTTGAAGTCATGTTTTCATGACATATTCGACCTATTCGATTGTACATTAAATAAACAATACTCACATAACACACCACACAACACTACAACAACATAACATACCAACATAACATTTTTCTTCGTCTTTGTCTTACAATAAATTTAATTATTTACTCGTCACCGGAATAATAAATAACTCATAGTTTCAACATACCTTTAGATATAATAGGTACCTACCAAAGTTTATGGGATAGTAATGGGGAGTGCCATCACCATACTTATGTCAAAAACACCGAAATAATTCTGTCTTCTTAGTAAAATCCTACTCTTTACTAGCATACTAGAACTCTGGTGGCCTAAGAAGACCACTTTAGCTCATATTAGAATCAAAATATTAACCACACAACAATCTCTAAATGTCATCTTTATTGCTGACGTATTAGGTTCGAGGTTGATTGGGAAAATCTGACAGTGACGGGCAGCGCAATGTGCTTTCTGCACATTGCGCTGCCCGTCTGATTTTTGAATTCTGAATTCTTAATTCTAAAGTGGCCTTTTTAGACCCTCTGGTACTGATGGCAATAAGCTTAATAATATTATCATACATTAATACTGCACAGCAAAGCTTTAAGTCTGGTTCACATTTTTGATAATGGAGGGCCGAGGCGTCATAACACTGTTTGAAACCGGCATCGTTTTGAATGAGTCAAATGTAATTATAGGATATTAGACTACTATTAAAAGTCTCGAAAATGATTACTTATTTACACAATGTTACTAAAACTGTACGATATGTGAAAAAATAAATAAAATCGGTGGACAATCAGGGAACCTGTCATGAAAATTGTCGTTTGTACGGGATGGCGTAAGTTCACTACGGCATCACTTGCGAGTGACGCCAAATGCAATGAATATTGTTTCCATTTTACAGCGCGGTTACTGCGTCTTGTCCTTTCTGTAGATTTTGAGAAATGTCATCAAAATCTAGTCAATCACTTCTAAAAGGAAGTTGACAGGGGAGATGCCAACTAATGGAGAAAAATGGAAGACAAATGCGACAGGCAAACGGCAAGAGAATGAAAATTATGATATCTTCCTTATAATGCATGCCACTTGGCGAAATAGGGTTTTATAAAACCGTGGGATATCCAATCTGAGTGCGGTGCACTTATTCATTCTGATCCACATGTTACGAATGCCCTAAATGACACCTGTATTTTGGAGGATTTAATTAATGCCACCAATGCTGCAATTAACGTAGCCACCTACTGGACCAAAACAGTATAAAAAGTTAACCATAGACTCGAAAATAAAAATGCACGCCCCGACACATTCCGACAAACATACGAATACGTGAGCCAGGCTTTATTCTCACGTTATTGTCAATCACAGATACAGCATACCTACATAAATTACATTGTATCTTCACTAACCCCTCAATCACCATTTAAAGAGCAAAAGCAATGTATCAATCAAGTAAGAAGTATAATAATACAAAGATAAATGCGTTCAAAAATTCATTCACTCACATCTATATATATAAAAGAAAGTCGTGTTAGTTACTTCACTTATAACTCAAGAACGGCTGAACCGATTTAGCTGAAAATTGGCAGGGAGGTAGTTTAGAGCCAGGAGAAGGACATAGGATACTTTTTTTTTTTTTTTTTTTTTTTTTTTTTTTTTTTTTTTTTAGGGTAGGTAGGGTAGGTAGGGTAGGTAGGGTAGGTTGATGGACGGGAGCGAAGCCGCGCGGGTCAGCTAGTGTAATATAATAGGTACTCATAAATCAGCTTATATCCCATACCTTAGCATAATGTTAAAGAAGCCGAGTGACTTATAGCTACAGTTACGTTACACAGCGCAGTAGTAGATGTATTATTGTATCAAGATGGAAACGTGAACGCACACAATCTTCTTCAATAACTCAGAAGTATTACCATACGAAGTGGCCCATTGGCCTTAGAAGAAACACTCACTTTTAAAGGCTGAGAAAAAGGGTGTAGCCTGTATGACCAAGTAGATCACTTTACCCTCCTCATCGCTTATGTTCTTGAACGTCAGTTTGAGTAGGAATGGCATAAAGCCCAACACTCTCTCTTTGACACCAAAGCCAGTTGTAAGGCCTCTGTAGCGACGAATGCGACAAACCATGGTCGACACCGCGTTAGCTGGGGATTGAACTGAAGACAAAAGAGACACTTTATACTGAGTCTTAAAAATAATAACAAAGCCATTTTTATGTACACAGTGTAAGGTGGCGAACAATCATTCCCTCGTTTCAAAAAACATAATGCGGTGAGATTTTTTTTTTAATTTTTTATCGGTTTGCTCTTGACTCTAGTCTGACAGAGACAAGTTATGATCAATTGAGATTTATGTGTTGTTAAATCAAGAACGATTCAGAGGTACCAGAAGGCAAATTTACGTGTTTTCAAGGATCATTTGCATCGTAGTTTCAATCTGTCAAAAACACCTCTGATTTCCCAATACTTTTTCAAGTTTTACATTGACTGTCGTTGAAAAGATATTGTGACTTGAATTTGAACGCTTGCTGAGTACAAGAAATGGCCTTCTGAGATTCAGTTGACTGGTAATTAATTACGCTCTCTGAAACAGGGATAACATTCAGTCGAAGCTTATAAACACCGTAGAACAAAGACCCGATGATATAAAATAACCCTACACTTACAAACAAAGCCGGTTACCAATTTATAAATACGACATAACTGCACGGAGTCTATGAAATAGTAACTTTAAATAAACGATTTTTTGACACGTAGTACGTAAATTATAAAAAATGCACGCAAAACTCATCCCAGCACGTATTTTGCGTACAGAATCAGAATGTAATGAAGTTTACAAATAACATACATACAAATGAAAAGGCATGTCAAAACAAACTAGCTACGGTATATGTACTTACCCTGACATAACCCGATAATACCAACCTCCTTGGTCATTCAATTGTATTTAAATTAAAAACCAAGAATAATCACTTAATTTAAGTTAATAAATATCGATTCTGATTTTCAATTACACTGTGGAAGTAAAAGCTGGCTGATAAAAATAAAAAATAAAAATATAAAAACCGTGGCAGTCGTGTAAAATTATCCTGTTTTAATAATAACGCCCTCAGGACCCCTGCTCTAGATTATTTAATTTCCACATAATCCGCGAACACTGTCGCAAATATTTTCGGCTCTCGGAAAAGTTAAATTTCCCTGCCTGTATACCATGTTATTTGTGGTTTGGGCAAAACTTTCTATTTCCAATCGGGTGATTGGAAAAAGATTTAATGATGTTGTGATTAATTAAAATAGGGTTCTTTTAATTAATTACGACATCATTCAATTTTTAATTTGGTACTGTACTTCAGCTACTTGTAAATCACCTTTTTACAAGAAACTTTCCAGTTTTTCAGAGTTTGTGTCTTCATAACCTTACCAAAATATCAATTATCTACTCGTCATTAATTTTGTAATTAAAATTGCAGTTTGTATCAGGAGTTATTGCTAAAACTGATGCTTATTAAATAATTTGATTTGTAAATTATATAGAAAAAAAAGAAAACGTTGCCGCCAGCCAGCATTCACTTTTTCCATCCATGTGCCAATCATTCAATTAAATATCCAGAAACAAAGTTTGTTACAAAGAAGTTTAAAAACTCAACAAAAAACAAGCCCGCTATTGTGCCAAGAACACAAAAGCAAATTAAAAACTAGTAAATAAATAGTATGCAACATTTATGTAGGGAAAAGGTACACCATAGTGTAAATACCGAGATCCCTAATAAACGTGAAATATATAAAATAAAACTCCATGCTACAAAAAACAAACAGTGAATTGGCACAATGGATTCAATAAATTCGATTTACCTTTTTCTTGCGTACCATTAACAATTTTTGGGACTGCCAGACCATTCGTGATTTGAGATGCAAACGTATTGCGATCCTGCGAAAGAATTGTTTTATATTAGACTAAGAAAAATTTGTCAAATTTAAACTATGTAGTTTACAAATAGTTCAAACAAGAATTTATTTTTAATATGTAATTCGATAGCAGTAAATGTAATGTATTTGATTTTTCAAACGCCAACACTGGTAGTTTTCTTCAAGACATTTGAACTGCGTTAAGTATTAATTATATACAAAAATAGCTAATAAAAGGGGTAAGTACTTCAATACTAGTTGCCCACCTCAGGCCCACGGCGCGGATGATCCACGGGCCATGCTTACACGCAATCTCCCATGGGTGAGATTAGAATAGCTCTCGGACAACTTCATAACAACAAAGTTCCGAGGGGTGACGGGATAACCAAAGAGGCAGGAGGATGTAGGCAGGAGTCTACAGTTGTTTTCGAGGGTTATCTCGAATCGACTCGCCCAAAAGTTCGATGACTTCCAACCGCCGGAGCAGGCCTGGTTTCGAAAAGGCTACAGCACTGTGGACCACCTACACACCCTCAGGCAAATAATCCACAAGACCGAGGAATATAATCAGTCTCTGTTCCTAGCGTATATGGACTATGAGAAAGCCTTCCACACCGTTGAAACCTGGGCTGTCCTGGAGTCCATGCGTCCATGTCTTATCAATCCAACTGCGTCGAGGTGTAAGACAGGGAGACGTCATCTCTCCGAAACTGTTTACGAACGCGTTGGAGGACGTTTTTAAGACGCTTGATTGGAAAGGACAAGGCATAAATATCAACGGTCAGTAACATCTTGCACCTCCGATTTGCGGATGACATTGTCATCATGGCGGAATCTTTGCAGGAGCCGGAGGTGATGCTGAATACATATATACATATATCTAGGCCAAATTATACAACATGGGCGGCAGAACTTTGAGAAGGAGGCGACCAGAAGAATTCGCTTGGCCTGGGCGGCATTCAGGAAGCTGCGTGATATCTTCGAATCGTCGATCCCACAATCCCTTAAGGCCAGGGTCTTTAACCAGTGCGTCCTACCAGTAATGACTTACGGAGCCGAAACGTGAACACTCACCATAGGCCTGATCCACAAATTCAAGGTTGCTCAGCGTGCAAAGGAAAAAGCAATGCTCGGAGTTTCTCTGGTGGATAGAATTCGCAACGAAGTCGTTCGCCAGAGAACTAAAGTAACCGATATTGCGAGTAGAATCAGCATGCTGAAGTGGAAGTTGCCCGGCCATATCTGCAGACGGACAGGCGGCCGATGGAGCAGACATGTGTTAGAGTGGAGACTGCGTATGGGCAAACGTAGTGTGGGATGCCCTGCGGCACGATGGATCGATGATTTAAAGTGATGGAGGACCGGGATGGTTGGCGCTCTTTGGGGGAGGCTTACGTTCAGCAGTGGACGGATATTGGCTGAAATGATGACTAGTTGAACTTACCCTTGGGTGCACGAAATCGATGAAGGACCTTCCAATCCACATATCTTTAGGGAATCCAAGAGTGGTTGTCAAAGTCGATGTGGCATACATGATCACGCCATCATGCATCGAGATCACGCATGAGAATCCATCCTAAAAACCAGTAATCTCGATTATCTTCTGATGGAACTTTGCATTCAAGCAGATTGACTGCATCGGGGCTATTGCCATTTGAGATTGCAGCTGCTTGAATTTGGAACAATACATC
Organism: Lacanobia oleracea; assembly: GCA_950371165.1. Lineage (NCBI taxonomy): Eukaryota > Metazoa > Arthropoda > Insecta > Lepidoptera > Noctuidae > Lacanobia > Lacanobia oleracea. The sequence continues at coordinate 17,603,050 of OX493385.1, forward strand.
AGTAATAGTGCACATGTTACGAGTACCATGTTGCATCTCCGGTTACGAATTATAATATCTAAAGTTATTCGTATTAGTTTTTATAGATAAGTATGGGCAAAAGACCTACTGTTTAAAATACCTGAAGATCGTTTCCCAGATTTTTGTAACTACTGAACGAAATAAATAAAGGAGAATACACCTACGGTTTATTCAGCTACAATTAATAAACCTAAGGTTGATTAAATTAACGGATGACTCACTACAGGGGCACTCCGAGGTTCGGTTTGGTTTTCTTTTTCCAACCGTGTAAATTTTTTTGAAGTTATTCATGAAATTTGGTGAAAATTATCATAATCTCTGTATTAGGGTTCCGAACATCCGTATAAAATGGAACCCTTACAGGATCACTCGGGTGTCTGTCTGTCTATCTGTCAGTCTGTCTGTGTATCCGCCTGTCACAGCCAGTTTTCTCCGGATCTACTGGACCGACACAGTTGAAGTTTGGTATACATAATTATGGACTTCTGTGACCGAAATACGCACGCTGTACGTACATTAATACATTTTTAGCATGGAAGTCCCTTTTGGGGGCCCAACAAAAAAATAGTTTTAAACTTAGACCAAAAATCCCCCCTTCTCTCCGAAACTGCTGAGCCTAAAATTTTGATAAAAATGCAGATAATATTTGTATTCCTAAAGATTACAGGAAAACCTATAAGAAGCCTGTAGTGATATAATAACTTGTTGAAAAAATGCAATTGGTTCGGAACCCTTTGCACGCGAGTCCGACTCGGACTTGGCCAGTTTTTTTTTATAACGAGTTACTTAAAGGGGACGAGGTAAGTAGGTAGCAACTCGCAAGTCAAGTTCGCAAGTCGACATTGAAAACAAAAGCCTACCTCAACAATAAAGGAAACATCGCAAGTACCTAATATAATAAAGAAAACAAGTTAAAAAAAGAAAAAACTAAGAAAAAAATCACATCAACTTCTTGCGCAAGGCAAGAAACTTGTTGGACTTCTCAGTACCTTTTGTTTAATCACAACAGCCCGCAAAGAAATTGTTGAAATATTGTTTTGGCAAGTACGTCAGCAAAAGCCTTTTCAGATCGTGCTGCACGTGTAAATCAAAAATTTAATCATTGTTCGTTTGGTACGGATTTTCACAACCCCTATTTCCTCCTTTTCTGTAAGTCTACCTGCGTCACGTGTTATAAGTACTTGTACGTTTTGTTGAGCTGTTTTTTTACAGGTTTGCAATCTCGAAGGGATTTTCAACACCGGTATTGATTTCCAATATTAAGTCACATTACCGGTTTTGCGATCATAATTCCGAAATTGAAAAAAAATTAACAAAACGTTGAATTGAATTGGAAGAACGGCATAGCAGTCCATCCTTGATTTTTTAGATACATTTCGCTACAATTTTACTGTATTTTTTAGTTTTAAATCTGTAAATCAAAAAAATATTTTGCAGTTTGATCGTCAGTGAATGGATTCCGTAAATTTGATAAGCGTAAAATATTAGTTTTTAGATTCTAAACAAGTAACATTTCTAGGTATTCACATAAACTTAAAAAAGAGAATGATCCATACCTTACAACGTAACTGTTCAGTGGTCTCACATTGCATCTCGAAGCGCCCAATCTCTTGGTACCGCTTACTTTGTTGTACCTTAGAATACATAGAAAAATATGCTTGTACAGTGTCGTTGGGGAATCAAATTGACAGTTGTGTATTTTTTGGCAAGCAAGTTTTTTACTCAACTATAATTATTTTAATCACAATAATACAATTCTTTTTTTAGGAAAGACCCTATTTTTTTGCGTTTTTTGCACTTTTACTTTTTTTTTGTCAATTAAGTACAGATTATTAAAATCCTACATAATTTTATTAAGGATTAACGTTAGTTGTGTATTGCCGTAATATACTTTTTATCGCAGATTTCGTGAGTGCTGTTTCTTGTCTTCTGATATACTACGTCACCAGAAACCTACTGCAGTTTTAGCGTGAAAGATAATTAAACTGACGGACACAATCTATATGTAATCTACATGTATATGTGTTGAGATTTTTTTGAACACATAATTTGATGTTGTAGAAAGATGTAATGCTTTATTATTATGTTTATGGACACTTACAGAACAGTAAGAAGCTGGGAGAGGGCGGCCGGTCACAAAGCTGGGGGCAGCGTTAATCTGAGATATATTGCCGGAAACCACCTAAAACAATAATAAAGCCGTCAACAAAAACACTCCGATTGATATTTTCATAAGTTGATCTCCTGCCAGGTCAATCACTGTACTAGGAAACGGAATCTTGGGACTCAACTACTTTCCTATCCCTAAAACTATTAAAATTGTTCCTCTCCCGTACCCTCACCATGTTAGCAGCCCACAGTGTGAAATCTTTGAACTCTCGAAGTAGATTGTAACCAAACGCAATACTGTGATAATAATTGGCAAAGTAGTAGGTATGTCGTCAATGGCAATGCACGTCAGCGCTCGCATGGTCCGGTCGCGGCCGCTTTGTTCGCGCCGTAGTAATGCGTGGCGACGCGTGAGCGCAGACGACGCCGCGACGTCACGTTGCCGAACATGCACCTACATCACTCATGTCGCCTTGTATCAATTCTTATGCCAACATCTTCACTAACGGGGATACAGTTGCTAGGTACTATTGTTTGTGAACCCACCTCATCTTTCAAACTTGTCAGCTCAGGAGCACATATGTCCATTTTCTCAGTCCCATTTTCTGTTTGAGGGTGCACAGGTGGCAGCGCAGGGATAACTGCACAACAAAAAATCAGACGGAAAGTAAAACTGTACTTACGTGTTTTAAAACATTTCAAACATATCTGAAAAAAAGACAACGTAACCACATCGATTATAATCAGGAATAATACTCATATAAAATGAATAAATTGTACATGTACATACCATGCATTCCCGGTATCAGAATATTGCTATACTTTACCACACAATGTACACATAGTCAAGAATCCTGGTTGCTGCAGAACCTAAATATGTTTAGGGGCAAAATGTATTAAAACAACTGACACGAAGTTCGGAATAGACGATCGCCTTGGCCTTCTGTAACGATAATCAATAAATCGATTTAATCAACTTCTAAACCATTTACGATACTATCTGCATTACATCTACGATACTACCTGCATTACAACTTAAAATTGGTTAGTCACTAGTTAATAAACTATTATAAACGTATTAAGTTGAAAAAGTTAAGAAGACCGCGGCGATTTCGAACAATCTATGCAAAGCTTTTTTTATGTGGCTGGAAAACTTATTTACAATACACAATTTGATGGTTTCTAAATCAATTTATTTGAAATCAAAATTACCTCGTCATTTAAATTAAATGTATCTTAAATTAAAATGACTTGACCTTTCCTCTACTCAACTGTGTTGGCGTCCATTGGTAACGACAGTTCTTTGTCCCGTTCCCAGAATACATCATTAGGATGTATCCTAATTAATACCAGTCGGTCTATTCTCTGACAAATCTCACCGAGTAAACTAAGGAGGAGTGATCGTGACTGTCATTCCATATTGTTCGTATGGATCTAGGAATCTAGATTTCACTTCGACATGTTTACAGAATCACACTGCAGATTACATTGTCTTGTAATTAGGCTGAAAAGTCATTTAATTGAACATAAACTATGACACTGTCTGTCAAGAATGAAATTTTATGTTATTACGTCATTAATTTAGCAAGGCTCAATAGCACGTGTAGTAACACGATGGGTTAATTCAACATGCGGGGTTGGGAGCCGAGACCGGTCGCGTTACGTAACAGATCTACGTCATCAATAAATCCAAATAAACTGAACCACGAAACGCCACACAACCATAAATTATAAACTACATTATCTATGGGGACAAATTTAGTTACTGAAATTCCACAAACATAACGAGTATCAATGTAATTATAACGGCGGTAAAATTAAAATAATGGTCTACAATTGTTTCGTAGCTGTAAGCCTTTTGTTACCATCTTTTATATAAAAAACTAGTAGACCCGCGCAACTTCGTCTGCGTCACAAATTTCATTACTGCTCCGCTCCTATTTGTCTCAGCGTGATGATATATAGCCTATAAGCCTTCCTCGATAAATGGGCTATCTAACACTGAAAGAATTTTTCAAATCGGACCAGTAGTTCCTGAGATTTGATTGATTGTTTGTTTGTTTACTTGAACGCGCTAGTTCAAGTAAACAAACAAACAATCAAACAAACTCTTCAGCTTTATATATTAGTATAAGATGGTAACATTGTGGAATGCAAAATAATTGAATAATATGAATAATGTATCAACTGCATCAACGGTATACGTTTTTTAGGGTCCGGTACCCGAAGGGTAACCAATGAAACTCTATTACTGCTTCCGCTGTGCATCCGTCGGTCTGTCAGCGCGTGCAGCTGCAGCGGGCTGTATGATTTGAACCGTAATATTTCTTGTTTATGGTACGAAACAAGACCGATTCGCACTTGGACGTTTTTTTTTTATTTCATCGTCATTAGATAACGATACCTTTATCGTTGTCTGAATTTCACTACCGTACCTATTTAATTTGACCCCATATTAGATATGAGCGCCGCGCCGGCCCGTCGCCGCCGCCCTGGATTTCATATTTTTAAACGGCGCGCCGCCGCGAAGCATTTTTATGTATTAAAGGTTATTAAATACAAAAAAAAAATGCTTCGTTATTTATAGGTATTCGTAACAGCGACAAAGTAGGTATATATGTTTTAAACGAATGTTAACATTGAATTTTTACTAAAAAAAATTATGATAAATAATTAACGCCAGCCATGCCTACGAAGAGGTGGCAAGACGACCTAAACGCCTACTGCCAGGCTTGGTTCGAGCTGGCTTGTGGGAAAATATCTATAAGGTCTTGGGGGAGATCTTTGTCCAGCAGTGGGACAGTATAGGCTGAATAAATAAAAATGCTTACGTCGTCCTGTGTAGCTCCATATTTCTCAAATCAGAATCTTGACAGAATTGGTACGTCATAGTACCCAGGCGGGTCAGTTTTAAGGTATGCCGCGATGCCAAGTCGATTGACCATAAAATATTAAAGTTTGTACTAAGACGTCCATTGTACGTATGCGGCGACAACGAACGTCCAAAAGTAGGACCAGCAAACTGAACATAACATAGATACTACGTCGAGAAGTGAGTCAGCTGGCTGTAAGTTACTCGAAATGGATGACAAATTTATTTGTCAGTGTTAAAAACATGGATACTTTCCATTCCATATCCATACCTCATGAAGATAACTCAGCAAGCTATAGAAAATGTTATGCTCTGAGGGATCAGATATTCACAGGGTAGGTACACCAGCCAGATGAGAGTTGTCGAGTATCGAGATGAGTGACCGGGAATAGGAAGACGCCATTTTCGCAATGGACTACTTTATGTTGACGTGGGCAGAGGCCAAATAGGATTCGAAGTTTGGCTATTTTCTTTATAGGGCAGCCGAAAAGCTCTCCTTTACCGATTAGATCAAAAGAGCCGCGGAAAATTTGCCTCCTCCACGCCGCCGCCAAAAATCGCCACGGCGCGGCGCTCATATCTTGTACGTAATAAATATATCAATGGTTAGACGCAAAAAGCTGAACATGTAAAAAAATACATGTTGTTATTAAACAAAGCTCAATCGAAGCAACAGCTTACACTTGTGCAATAAAAGTTTATAAGCCTGATACCTTTAGAAAATATACTAACTGATCACACAAGCCTTCAACATAATTCGTCACTTTTTAGCTTCTATGGTACGAAACCCTACTAATGATTTAATATCAAAAATCAAAAAAGAAAATTAATATATTTCTAAAATATCAGTTAGGTACAGAACCAAATATTTTAATACAAGTCATACTAACCAAATAAACAGGCAGAGTATACAGGGTGTGAGAGTACTCTAGGTTGAAGTTTTATGAGATACCTTATATGTTGTAGCTCCATTAAAACGGTCTTAAACTATATCAACATTTTGGAGTAATCTCCATTTGAATTCGATTACTACAAATGTCTTGTCTGTGCATGCATGAAACTTTTTTTCATAACCCTAAAAGTTAGGTATGGACTCATAAAACCGTTTTCCTGGAGATCGGAAAAAAAATATGCGAAGATTCGACTGCGAAGTACTTTGTTGAAACAAAAGTTACGAGCTCTACAGAATTGTAAAAGCATTGATCATGTCGCAGTGGCGTAGAATGAAGCCGCTAGAAAAAATCTAGAAGAAAAACGAATAAGAACTGATTATAAAGCTCAGTAGAAGCGGTACCCACCATCTAGCTGCTCTTCTTCTGGGGCATCAAATGTGGGAGCCGGTTCAGGCGCCCTGACCTCCTCCTCCACTACATCAGGGACCAAAGTCTCAATCTGTGGTAGAAGTTTCTTTTTCTTTGGTTCCTTCTCTTTTTTTGGTGGTTGCAAATTGTTGCTAGTAGAAACATAAAAAATAAGTCAATACGAGCGTCGAAACTAAAACTGTACCTACAGCGATATGTGGATCTAGACAAAGTGATGAAGATGACAGTTGTCAGGAATCACGTCAGCCGGACTTTTCTGTAAACATCTTCTGTGGAAACTCAGGCGGAGTGCGCTTGAAGTGAGCTGTCCGTTCATCTTGATACTTGGTGTGTTTTTTACAGAATCTATTGTCAGAGGATCATCCCACACACACAATGTACTTGCGTAGTTGTTATTGCTGATATGTTTTTCTTGGACCTTTGTAAAGCTTTTCAACACAAATATATGTTACGGCAGAGTTATCTGACTTAGTTTTGATAATCATGCCGCGTTTCTTGAAAAGTATAGACTTCAGTGGATTATGAAAAACTTTCACAGTGGATCAATCCTGATATCTCTCTCTACTCTATGAGAACTGGTGTGTAATGAACAGTTTGTTTTTAATATAACAAAAATTATATTATTTCATTTGATAATCTTTTTATTTGTTATGACGTCTTAGTCCAAAAAGTAAAATTTCATTGCAAAGACTTGAACGAATGGTTAAACTTTATATGTTCATATTTCATAAAAAATTTCATCTTATCGAAGTCCCGCTGCGGGACACCTTGATCAGTTACCAGGTTTTAAAGGAACTTAACATGAAGGGGAACATCTCCTTCAAACCTTATATCCCGGTTATAAGTTCCTTAGCATAAAGCTTGCTGCGTTCGCTCTTCGCTCAGCGTTTAGATTTTAGTCACATAAAATGATAATTATATCAAAAGAGCGCTGTACCAAAATACAACATAATATGTTGTATTTTAACGTTATGCTATTTGAGCATTATGGCTTTTGATTACATAGTAAATATTGTTTTACTAAATGGGCGGCTCTCAAAAAAACTAATTCGATGAATAGTTAAAAAATATGGTTTCCTTAGAGGGATAAGATAATAAGTATGTAAGTCGTATAAAAGCATGTGCATTAACTAGACGAAGGTCTACCTCCATAGGCAGACGTTTATAGAGATTTGTTTTAAGTTCGCACTTATGATTAAACAATACTGACCTGCTTCCAGAAGTTGAAGGTTTTCCACCATAGCCACTGCTCCCACTGGAATTGCTCCCAGAGTGTGTCGACTTGGAACTATGACTGCAACCATATATAACATGTTTAGAACATCTGTTACACGGATACGAAAACATGTTGAATGTTAAGAGTCGGTCTGATCCGCTCCCGGAGGAGTCCAGCCAAGTAATGAAATAGGTACACGACCACCGCTTATTTTATAGAAATGTCGGATCAAACGTGCGGCTTACGTCAAATAGTTATACCCCTTTCGGAGGAAAAATAAACAAAAGAACGGTCCGCTCGAATTTCTAACTTGTTTACCAAAGCTCAACAATGAAATGTGGAACTTTTCTTTTATATTATTTTTTACGGCTTCTTTTTGTTCAACTTGAAGGGAATAGGGGAGATTTTGAAATAAATGGACTAAAAATTTGCAACGCCCGAGTTGTTTACATAACCAAGGCCAAGCCAAAATTGAAATTCGCCTACAAGTATAGTTTGGACCTACTATTGATTTAAAGGTATGGTACGAAAACGAGCGCTATTTGAAAAAAATGTGAGAGATTTCCTTTAGTTTGCCACGTGTCAGAATTTGATCCTTATTAGCTACACTTGCAGGTGGCGAAATAATACAGAATGTGTTTTTTCATAATCAACCGGTCCGATTCTTGGGTAGAAACAACGGTTTTTCAAAAATTCAAAAATGCAGTTTTACTTTTCATCAAAATCGGGCTGGAGACTCCTTTCAGTGCTTTTCTATATTCCTCATAGTTTCGGATTTGGCCATGAAGGGACACTTTAAAAATGCACTCTATACAGAACATACACATGGTGAACCTTTACACTGCCCGCCCACGTCAGACTTTTTGTAGGACTGATAATCGGGCCGATTTTTCCTTGCTAGGTAAAAGCTACCGATTTTTTTGTAAGCGTGTGCGTTACACTATTGTCAGCACGTTCTATTTTTCACGTACAAAAAATCGTTCGCCGATTATCGGACGTGGGCGGGAATCTTATTACTAATTATAATTATTTTTAACTAGTAGAATCCCGACTGCACCAAAAAGAGGGTCTAAGGTTTTTGTTTTTTTCAAATTAATACGCATTATTTCCCGTTGTATGTACATGTTGTTGAATCTGTACTTCTCCATCGGTAACTTAACACTAACTGGTGGTAGGCTTCGGCCGATAGCTTGTGACCACCCACTGGGCAAAGTCGTACCGCCAAGCGGAGACAGAGGAGTTGGGTCGAAATAGTTGTTCCAATGCAGGCAGACCAACCAGGCTTGCCCTGGCATGGGCGTGTGCTAGCCACACATGAAAGGCTGCTCCGCCAACTGTCGAAAAATCCCGGAATGCACAATCGTGCTGGTTGGCGACCAGATGAAAGGGCCCGATGGAAATTCCCGGGGGGGGCACGAGCGTCCCCGCAGTCTCCAGACTAGTCCCCCAAAGATGTCGTTCTGTCAGGGCGTGCCTGAAGGTTAGCAGCATGGAACCTCATTTCACTTCCTTCTCCTCAACCTCCTTCACACAAAGTTTTTTTTTTATGAACAGGAATAAAAAGAGAAAAGCTGTACAGCGGCACGCCCTTTCGCATAAAGTGCACCTCTCTCATTTATGAGGTCTGCTCTTAAATCTCGCCGCAGTCCATCACCACCCAGAGACTGAGAAACCGCCGTTGGTCTCGCCTGTCATTTGAACATTTTTGACAGTCGCCACGGATAGTCAGATGCCAGAAACTTTAATCCCAGCCTTGCCAAGAGGTACGTAGTAAGTACCCAGGTACTGGGTAGCGGACGTTGCGGAAGTCTAATAGGCAGTCGCTCCATGTGAAAAATTGGTATTCAGCTGCATCTGGTTCGACTAGATGTCGACCCCGACATAGTTGGGAAAAGGCTAGGCAGGCAAACATGACCATGACACGAAAAATACGACTTTTTTTATTTAATATAGGGTGACTGGTAATTAGTGACCGATACTTTAACGCGAGATTGTACTCATGATAACAAACAACTTTTACTATGGGACTAAACCTGAAATCGCGAAAAAAATACGCAGTACAGTACATTTTGACCAGTTAGTAAACGAACATAAATGTACTGAACAGCAGACTTTTTTCGCGATTTCGGGTGTGGTCCTATAGTAAGTTGTTTGTTGATGACTCTGACGGCCATCACACTCTGCGGCTTCCGCAGAACAGTGATGGTGCCAGCTGTCAGGTCAGCCGCCTAGATTGGGGCCCCATACAGGGCCATCGATCGCACGATCTAACGAGAAGCAGCGTTTACAGCGCCCCAGCCGCACCCAACAACTTGGCCGCCAGCCCCGGAAATGGTGGCCGAAATCCCACCGGCAGTCGAGCACCAATCCCAGGTTCTTCAAGGTGGACTCGACAACGATACGGGCCTCCCCAACCACTATGTGCGATCCCGCCGGCGGCGCCCGTCGGATCATACTATAACTTCTGCTTACCTCCTTCTGGACTGACTGTTGCTGCAACTGTTTGAGTATGCAGAATCTGAAATCTTTGCATTGTTTTCTGAATCGTCTAAGTTGTCCATGTTGCATTTGTTTCAAAACTGTTAAAAGAAAAAAAGTTACATTAGATTTACCTATTATGTAACACCAATTCAGAGAATAATATTAAAATAATTAAATGAAAAGCGAGCAAGGCCATAGCTTCTTGAGTTTCTTTCAATAATTAACATACTATGTAAACATCACATTCGCAGTGCGGCTAAGCCATTCAACATTGACACAATACTTTTTATCATTTGCTATGCAAGCATAATTAAGATTAAGAAAATATCTAGGGACTGAGACCTTAATTTGACTTGTGCAAGCTTCAAAACAATCAATCTATATACAATCAACATAATAATACATGATATTGTAAATGATTTTTCAGTGTGAGCATATGTATGTCACTGTACTCCTCTAAAATGGTTGAACCAATTTTGATGAAATTTTTGGGTGTTTGAATCCCTGGACGGTTCAGATTCATAATTGAACCCAATAGATAGTGCTGTAATTGGGTTCTACTTCTTTTACTTACTATATCACAAAGATGCCTGAATGCATGCAATGTCAGTTCAGACCACTAGTATTCTAAAAAACCAATTGATTAACTCAACAACAACTGATTTATCTAAATGAGTTCTCACAATTGATAACTTTAGAGAGCTTTGATTAATGACTGTCAATATTTTGAAAAATATTCATGAAATTACTTCTTCAAACAATTTCAACGTAGTAGCGCAGCACACAAGCCAAGCATAACTGATCAGAAATAAAGTACATATCCCCCAAAGGGTTACACAGAGGTAGGTAGGACTAATACTTAAAGAAAATGTCAAATTATCATTGCATTCTATGAATGTCATGATAATGTGCCTTTTCTTTAGTGCACTTAAACTCCAAAACCACATTATGCACCCTTAGAATGTAAATTAACTGATGCAAAATTCCTGTGACTTTGAAAGTAACCTAAAAAGCCTACTCTAAAACCCTGCAGTGAACAAAAACCCAAATTATAAGTTATAACGGGACAGCCTGTAAAATGGTAATAGGAAAGATATACGTATTTAAATATACAAATTTGCCCTACACTTTTTTAAATGCTGTACTTGCTTAATACCCATAATTGCAATTTTTTACTTGGGCCCCTTCCATTCTGAGGCTGCGTATATTTATCTGAATCATTAATAAATAGACAGAACATGCATAACTATTTAAAATGACTCATAGATATTTGTGTTACAAGCACGCTGTCGGCATTAATCTTTTCATCGCCCTTAAGGCATTTTGAGTCAGTTTTCTGATTAGATAGGAAATATCTCAATCTATTCAATTTTCACTTTGATCCAGTGGTTATTTTGGATCTGCTATTGACAGGTCTACTGTCCGCACAGCAGGCTCAATAGTTAAACAATCAGCATAGACCACAGAACATTCATGGGACTGTTAATAATTGTGCAGTTCAAATTAGGCTTGGGAGGAACACTAAACAGAAATTGCTATTGATAAAAGAACATCTAATGTTCACTGTTAACATAAATGCCATTTCCATTTTAAACAAAGATGCAGTCCTTGCTTTTATAAATGCATTGATTGCTTTCCCTCAAACTTGAATCGCTAAGCATAGGCACAATCGGCAACAAAAGTAGGTTATCTATCTGATGATTCAAAAAGGATTTGTAAGTTGTAATTTTGTTATAACCAAATTAATTTTAAGAACTTCAATAAAAGTAAGAAGTTACATAAATTGAGGATTTTATATTTTCATTTTTCCCACCAACATATGTTTACCTCGTCACTTGAAAATGCTTACGCTATTACTGTTAGAGCAGACAATACATTAAATTTTACCAGTGATAAAAAAACGAGAGTGATTCAATTATTTCAAAGCGAAACCTCAATATAACTTTTTTTTAACTTGACTATTGGTATACCGGCAGCATACACCCATTGAAATTATCTAATCCTTTGCAGAGATAATGGTCTAGTATAGCAATCTCAGGTACGTACACTGCATCAAATAAAGCAGCAACATTAAAAACGGGTCAAATAATTAAAATGGATTCCTATGTACCTTAATCACTCACTCAAACTGAAGTTGTCTGAAGCTACATAATATGTAAAGTACCTAGTATATGGACGACCAGCATAAATTAACTGGTATACCCCCAGGAGATACCTATAACATCTAAGATAATTATTATAAATGTAGGTAGGTATCTTAGAACTGAGCTTATTTCTAGTGCAAGGTAATTATAAATTAGGTAAGTAAACAGTTTACGAAATCATTACTAAGATTATCGAACTTACCAATTAGAACTGTCCGATCCTTTTTCAATTTGTTTTTATTTTAGGTAGTTAGTACCTCTTAAGTTCTGGAGTTTTAAGTGCACTTATTAACAGTTTCAAACACGTAGATTATCAAATCACAACGCACTTTTAAAACTTTTCAACAATACGTTACTGATTGACCATTAAGTGCTAAACGTGAATAAACTATGGAACGTAGAATCGAATGAATTACGATTTACTTCTCAATTTTCGAAAAACGTTTATTCAGTCGACCAGCGGTAGTAGCTGTTCATAGTGATGCGAAACACGAAACGTGAGGTTATTCATGAATCAGTTTGTCACTAAAATCGAATAGAATCAATCGATTTTAAATACATTCGAGTTACTAAAATACCTTTTTATTCTCTTGCGAACCAAGTAATAGGTTACTTTAGATTGTCGAACGGAAATAACTGAAGAATTTAGTGTAGTGGATGAAGAAGGGGGTTTGTTGCATTTTTAAGTAGGTAGGTATTTCGAAAAGTTGTCCAGATCTGAACACAACTGTGATCTTTAAGGTGGATGCTCCAGGGTAGCCCGCGAAATTCAAATATTTTTATGTTTTTTGCAATTTGCCGGTCAGTGTGAAGCTGTATGTGGACCAAATGCGATCTGCGACCGTAACGCGTATTTATCTAAAGAATTATAACCATTTTAATCATCAATATAGCCCTCTAAGTTCATGTAGTTCGAAAGAATGAATTTTTCAGAAATAATCATTCTTTCGAACTACATGAACAAAGAGGGCAATATAGACGATTAAAATGGTTATAATTCTTTAGATAAATACGCGTTACGGTCGCAGATCGCATTTGGTCCACATACAGCTTCACACTGACCGGCAAATTGCAAAAAACATAAAAATATTTGAATTTCGCGGGCTACCCTGGAGCATCCACCTTAAGTCCGTAGTTCTCAGCTAAGTTGCGAGCGTATTCTATTCCGTATCACTTACCGACTTACGATTAGTCCCAAGCCCGGACTAAGAATGAATGACCAAATGATTTGACAGTAACTGTCAAATCGTGTTATCGTTAATTCTTGGTGGTAAGGTGATACGGAGTAGAATACGCCCGCAACTAAGCCTTAGGACTTTGGGCTTAGAGAGTAGACCCCCCAAATCCAATGTAATCCACACAAATATTTTGTTTGGCCATATTATACTTCATACTCAGCCCAATTCCTATGGTTAGAGAGACGTGTAAGTTTTTTATCAGTACTTAAATAAAGATGCCATTTTAGGCCTCATTATAATTCATAAATATGCTCAAGAATAAAATAAAAAATTATAAATTTGTTAGCTACTAAGATTTAGAATATATTTTGTAATAAGGTAATGGATAAAACCATAAGGTTATCATATGATAAGGCACCCACGAAAAGAAAAATGATTAAAATCGAATTCATTTTTATTTAAACGTTTTATCCGATAGATGTAAGTAATCGTAATAAAGATCGATATGAAAAACAGTAGCACCTCCCTTTGCTGATGTACATAAGAATAGTACATCATGATTAGTGATTTGCTCATTATGTCAGTTATCGATAGAATACTATTGATATTGGTATAACCGTATTAGGTTGATTCAGACAAAACATTTGGATGCACGCATATTTGGAATATAGAATTTATATTTTACGAACCTTTCCTTTTTAAATAAAATTAGATTATTAATTAAATGTCACGGAAAACAGTGGGCATTTCGAACTGACATAAGTAGGTACTATCGAATTAATACATTACCGGACTACTACGTTTGTGCTTTTTCGCACAAACATTACATCGCACCAATAAAGCATCGATGGAATAAAATATCGCACAACTGAACTAACGGCACACCGTGTTTGATATACTAAAAATGAAATCATCAACTTTCGAAATTAAGCAGGGAACCCCCATTCATACATACCTACTTATTTCCGCCACCATGCAAAATTGCCTTCGGTGGCATGATCTTGCTCTGTCTCTGGGATGGCAACTGGCAACGTTTCTACAATACTAAGTAAGGCTACCTACCTAACCTACCACTGGTATTGCAAAATGTCTTAAAGTGGTGCATATCTCCAGGTGTTGGTTTGTCATACAATAATTATAAAAATTAAAAAAACATTCTACCCTGTTAGAATATCAATACTAAGATCAAAACACATCACGTTTTTCAGTTCTGGTTAGGTAAATCAAAAAAGCCTTGTACCCAGGTATGTTAGTTACTATCGATAGACCCGTACGTAAATAAAGAATGAACATCACTAAGGTTCACGCTCAAAAACACGTGAACAGTCTATGTTGGAGTAGGATAGTTCTCTTTCTAGGATTATTCCAAACCGCACGTGGCCTACGAGCGAGACAGCGATATTCTCGAACGTATCTCACTCGGTGTCGCGTGGCCATGACGCACTTGCAAGTTTACAGCACTCGACCGACTCTCGAGAACTATTATACAGGTCAACAAAAATAAAGAAAAAAAGGTTCAGAAATAGATTTAATGTTTTTGGGGTTCCGTACCAAAATGGTAAAAAGGAACTCTTCTGGTGAGACTAAGCCTGTCTGTCTGTCACAGCTTGAGGATATCTCAAGAACTACTAATGCTATGAACTCTATATTTGGATTGGAATAGTTTTAGATGACGTTTGTTCAATCAACTAGGTATTTTGCAAATCACCATTTGCAGCACCATCTGTCGAACGAGGGTTAGCGTTTTTGTACTCACGAGTTGGCGCCATTGTCGCATGACGTTTTAAATCAAAGCATTAAATTTGTTATTACGCGCATATTATTATGAACAAAATTAGAAGGAAAATAATTTATGATGCCGTTAACTTGCGATTTAATACAATAAACTTAACGTCGCAGTGTTTCAAAACCTGCCAAGTGCGAGTCGGACTCGCACACGAAGGGTTCCGTAACACAAATCTTAATTTATAACCGACTTCACAAAAAGGAGGAGGTTCTGAATTCGGTTGTAAGTAGTTTTTTTTTGTTTGTTACCTCATAACTCCGTCATTTATGAACCGATTTGAAAAATTCTTGTTTCATCTAAAAGGCTGTACTTTTCGATTGGTCCCATTATCACCAAGTCAGAATCTGATGATGGGATTTCATGAAAATCGAGGGCAACCCTTATAGGCATATACAATGTTTTTCATTAACGCAATTCAGATATTTGTGCCTGGTACCTAATCATCATCTCATGTTGCTGAGCTGATGATGGAAGGTATGAAGTAGGACGTGATGATGAGATCCCATGAAATATGTTTGTTTAGCGATATTTTCGCCAATTGTCAGCCGATTTGGATGATTATTATTTTTTGTTTAGAAGAGAATTTTCAATTTGGTGAAGATCTGACGAAGAACGAGGTAGGCAACGGACGAAACTCTTCAATAAATGATAGCAAATGGATCGGGATTGCTGAAATTGCATGTTTTTTTAGTGTTTACACCAGTTCTTAACATAAATTGCGCCGGTACGCTGTTAATGAGTAGGTACAAAGAGAAGGTACCACTTAAAAGGTAGGTAAAAACTTTTTTACAAAAAATACAACTGGCTTCCAAAATAAAACACTACAAGGTACAAAATAACCTCGGAAGAAAGAAAAGAACTTTAGTTTCGGAAGTCGGTGTCAAAAAACGAAAAAGTAACCAAAAACACCGACTTCCGCAATTAAAGTTCTTTTCTTTCTTCCGAGGTTATTTTATAACTTGTAATGTTTTTATTATCTACTTAACATAACGAGTTTCCTCCGTGCCTCGGAAAGCACGTTAAGCTGTTGGTCTCGGCTGTCATTTGTACATCTTTGGCAGTCGTTACGGGTTTGTTAGAAGCCAGTAAATCTGACTCCAGTCTGGCCAAGATGTACCGTGTTACCCAGTTAAATGGGTTCTGGAGGTCTGGTAGGCAGTCGCTCCACGTAAAACACTGGTATTCAGCTGAATCCGGTTTGATTGGAAGCCGACCCCAATATAGTTGGGAAAAGGCTAGGCAGATGATGAGTGGTTTTATTACTTGTTGTTATAGCGGCGACAGAAATACATAATCTGTGAAAATTTCAACTGTGTTCCTATCACAGTTCTTGAGATAGGTACAGCTCGCTGACAGAGAGACGGACGGACGGACAGCGGAGGCTTAGTAATAGGGTTCCGTTCCGAAATCTACATATGCAAAAAAGTTCAATGCAGTGGTTGGGAGAACCGTAACTTAATCTGTCATAGTCAGGCTGTTTTATAAAAATATTCACAAAACTCAAAACAAATAAGTAAATAAACTCGCGTCAATAGCCAACCAACAGTGAATTTTGACATTTCGAAAACCTCTCGCTACACTGCCTCTAGCGGCGAATTTAAAGGTGATAGCCCATAGCCCATAGCCCTCATTAGGTACTACCGAGCAAGACTGACAGCGGACTCAGCGGAGTCGGTCTGGCGGAGCGTCGATTGGTTGGTGCGGCGGCCATGCTGCCATGCTGCGATGGATATCTTGGTCTGTCAACGGTGACCGTGCTAGACAAATCCGACAACTCGCTAATATTCGGTGTACCTAATCGTTTATTATTTTGTGATCAGTTCGATTTATCCTATGACCCCTAGCTTTGCAGCTGTAAAAAATTAAACTTCTAAGTTAGCGTTAAGAAAGATACGGTCCGCAAAAAACGTGTATTTCGACACTCTCAAGGGAATCAAAATGTATAGGGTATATCCCGTTGACCTAGAACTA
The DNA here is from genome assembly GCA_950371165.1 of Lacanobia oleracea. Lineage (NCBI taxonomy): Eukaryota > Metazoa > Arthropoda > Insecta > Lepidoptera > Noctuidae > Lacanobia > Lacanobia oleracea. The sequence goes on from OX493385.1 coordinate 17,620,150, forward strand.
TGAAATTTGGCAAGAATGCCAAATTTCATAGTTCTAGGTCACATAAAAAATAGTAAATTTGAAGCTATATGTTTCCAATTACGTTGTAGGTAACATAAAAAATAGTAAATTTGAAGCTATATGTTTCCAATTAGCGAGAAATCTTCTGAACCAATTTTGTAAATATTTTGCATAAACAATCCTTATAGCTACGTTCCGGTTATAGGCTACGGAGCCGAAACGTGGACACTCACCATAGGCCTGGTCCACAAATTCAAGGTTGCTCAGCGTGCAATGGATAGAGAAGAAAGAAAGAAAGAATACTAATTTATTTGGCACACACGGAATCACACAATGTTTGTAACAACAAAAGGAAATGCAAAATTTATTATAAAAACAAAAACATCGTGTGCCCCGCGGCTGCGCCAAATAGGTCCAGTTCAGCAAAATGCCAGACAACTAGGCGCTGCCTGACGCTGGTTTTCAACTGCACCTTATGTTGAAGTGTAGGTACGGATGTAAACCAGTTTTGTAGGGTATTAAATAGAGTACAGATTAATATAGATATAATATGCTAAAGTGTAGTTAACGATACATAGGTAAATACTTATAATTTAGTGTCCAGTGATAAATAATACACAAAAAAAAACAAAGGATAGAAAACAATTGAAACAAGAAGCAAATAATTCTGGAAATTAACAGAAAGAAAGAAAGAAGGTGGGCGTCACTTTTCAATTATAATAAATATCCAATAAAGACAAACCGAATCCTTTCAGCTGTGAATTGGCCTGACATCATATTGTTACGAGCTTGGGGTTCGTTACAATAAAAACAGCCGATTAAACCACCAAAAATAACACTTTAATTTAAAACAGTAATTAACACTTCAAACACTAATTAAAACACAATCGCACTTCTGAATACTGCACTTAATTCGCAGTTGAAGATCGCTTCCGAAGTTATCGCTTGTATCGCTAATTCAATACTGACTCAGTCGCCGGATGTCCGCCCTTTATATATCGGCGACAGTTATTTCTAGAACCTTCCAGTATAGAAACTTCTGGAAAGTTCGGGTACATACCGATCCCGATTGACCTGGTGTCGAAACATCGAGAATGTTCTAGCATAGAAAATTCTAGAAACATCTTGACCTCAGTAATTCCGCTATTCGATACTAGATGGCGGTACATGTACGTAAATGTCGTTATGTACCTAGCTTCAATTCTGGCGCGTTACACTGCCCCCTCCTAAGACATGCTCGTCCCGAGCATTATCAGCCCCATAATAACGCGCCAGTCGATCCACGTGGACGATCTTAGGAGCGCTTCTTGTCCCTTTTTGTATACGGTAGGTCACGTCATTGATTTTTGTCACAATCCGATACGGCCCGTCCCATTTAGCCTGAAGCTTAGGAGATTTCCCTTTACTGCGAACTGGATTGTGCAACCACACTAGTGAACCTTCGTCGAATCCTTTATTGTTCATTTTGCGGTCATAACGGGTTTTCATCTTTTCAGACATTTGCTGGCCCGATTCTCTGACATGCTCATAAATGTCATTCATTTTGTTCCGCAAGTCGTTTGCATAATCAGTGATACTGCGTGGGGTGTCAGGCGGTATTCCGGTGATCAAGTCTGCAGGCAGCCGTAATTCTCTACCAAAGTTTGCGAAAGCTGGTGTCACTGATGTGCTTTCGTGAACAGCACTTCGATATGACAATAAAAATGGTTGTATATGCTTGTCCCAATCGCGTTGCCGATTTTCCACAACTTTTGCCAGGTACCTCTCCAATGTCTGGTTAAATCGTTCCACCATTCCATCCGATTGTGGGTGGTAAGAAGTTGTTCTCGTTTTATGAGTACCCATAACTCGGCAAGTTTCCTGGAATATTTGTGACTCAAAATTCCTTCCTTGATCGCTGTGAATCTCCAAGGGTACTCCAAAACGACAGAAGACTTCATGAACCAGTTTATCTGCAACTGTTGAAGCTTCTTGATTCGGAATGGCAAAGACTTCCGGCCACTTAGTGAAGTAATCCATAACAACCATGAAATACTTGTTGCCACTTTCACTTTCCGGAAACGGTCCCGCAACATCCAGGGCTATCCTTTCCCATGGTGCACCAACATTGTACAATTTCAATGCACCTCTGCTACGAGTCTGAGGACCTTTTACAGCCGCACAACTAGTACATTTGCGACACTAGTCTTCAACATCATCACGACAATGAACCCAGTAAAACCGTTCCCGTATCTTCAGTAGAGTCCGTTTAACTCCCATATGGCCTCCTGAACAACCATCGTGGTACAGCTGTAGAACATCCGGTACTTTAGCCCTAGGGACGACCATTTGCAAATGACAGCTGTCTCCCCGAGCATTTTCCCATTTACGGCAAAGGACTCCATCCTGAATCACTAAGCTGTCCCATTGGGCCCAATAGCTTTTCGTGATCGAACTCATCGCTGAGACGTCGCTCCACGTGGGCTTAGGAGCACTGGCCTTTATCCACTCCAGAATCGGCCGGATGTCCGAATCTTCCTGCTGAGCATGTTGTAGGCTTTCCTTCCACTCGTTGCTGAGATCTGTTTTGAGCATCCTCACAGGTACGACTTCTTTGCCCTCCTGCCGAGTACAATGTTTGCAGTCTTCAGGGCAAGGTCTTCTTGACAATGCATCTGCGTTGCCATGAGATTTCCCACTGCGATGTTCGACCACAAAGTCGTATTCCTGCAGTAGTTCAATCCATCTCGCAACTTGTCCTTCTGGATTTTTAAACTGCAATAGCCATTTCAGTGCAGCATGGTCGGTTCGTAAGTGGAATTTCCGCCCCAGCAGATATTTGCTAAAATGTTGTAATGATTTTACCACAGCAAGCAATTCCCGTCTCGTGACACAATAATTCCTCTCTGGTTTCGACAACGACTTACTGAAGTACGCAATCACAACCTCTTGATCGCCATTACGTTGAGATAACACACCGCCAAGTCCTATATCACTTGCGTCTGTGTCAACTATACATTCTTTGTTGGTATCAGGATACCCCAAAATAGGTGTTTTGCACAGACGGTCCTTTAGCTCCTGGAATGCGATGCCACAACTTTCATCCCAACAGAATTGTCGCTTCTCCTCGGTTAGCTTGTGCAAGGGTTTGGCTATATCTGCAAAGTTCTTGACAAATCGCCTATAATAGGAGCACAAACCCAAAAATGCTCTGACCTGCGTCTTGTCTTTTGGAACTGGCCAATCCTTGACAGCGGCGATTTTCTCTGGATCCGTACGGATACCTTGTTCCGACACTACATACCCCAAAAAGCTCACTTGCCGCTTGAAAAGAGAACACTTTTTCGGACTCAACTTGAGGTTGGCACTCTTGATCTTCATGAGCACGCGTTCCAGGTTTTGAAGATGTTCTTCAAATGTACGGCCTACGATGATGATGTCATCTAAGTAGACAAGGCAGGCATCACCAATTAATCCAGTTAGTACAAGTTCCATCAACCTTTCAAACGTTGCCGGAGCGTTACACAATCCAAACGGCATAACTTTAAATTGCCACAGACCCTTTCCTGTTGAGAATGCAGTTTTCTCCTTGTCCTTTGGGTCAATTTCTACTTGCCAGTAGCCACTTTTTAGATCTAACGTGCTAAACCACTTTACTCCAGTAAGCATGTCCAGCGTGTCATCAATTCTTGGCAAAGGATAGCTGTCTTTCTTTGTAACGTCGTTCAGACGACGATAGTCAACACAAAACCGCATGCTGCCGTCCTTCTTCCTTACCAGCACTACAGGTGAACACCATGGACTGGATGAAGGTTCTATAACACCATCTTTTACCATTCCCTCAATCATGGTTTCCACTTCCTTTTCACGTGCTACTGGTAATCTCCTTGGTCGCTGACGGATAGGCAATTCTTCTCCTGTATTTATTTTGTGTTGAACTAAGCCAGTCTTCCCGATGTCAGCATCGTCCGAAGAGAAAACATCGGCATACTTGAGTAACATCCCCTTCGCCTTGACTATTTCATTTTGAGACAGAGCGCTGCTACAGTCTTCTAAAAGTGTGGTCACTGATCTTGTTTGTGTGTTCTTGCTGTCGGTCCCAATTGATAGATGTTGGCATCGACGCAACCAATCCACTTCCTCACAGGTACCCATCAGTGTGCCCTTTTCTATCACCTGCTCCTTGTCACTAAGGTTCAGCACACGTACTCCTGAGATGTCGGTGGCTCTAACCAATGTTCGTGCCACTTTCCATGGAAGGTCATTGTCTACCCTTTCCACGAGTACGCAACGATGAATCTGCCCAGAATTCCGAGGAAGACTAACCGGCACAACCGTTTCCGATCTCGGAGGAAGAACAATTTTCTTTAGGCTGTACACATTTCCAGGTAAAGCCCCTTCCATGAAAAGTTCCTCTTGTCCACATTTCATAACTCCTTGATTAACGTCGATCTCACAACGGTACTTCCTCATAAAGTCTAAGCCCAGAATGCAATCGTCCATTATATCGGCCAAGACAACATTATGCAGGTAGATTTTGCTGCCTAGCTTCAACTCCATCTCTCTCTCTCCTCGGACAGGTATATGCTGACCAGTGGCTGTTACCAAATTTATGCGCCCTCGGTTGTATGCAGAGTCCCCAAGGAACCGACTTATGAGTTGGGAACTGACAACCGTGCGAGAAGCTCCAGTGTCTATCGTCAGCTTACATGGTGTTCCGTTGACCTCGCCCTTGATGATAAGACTGTTCCCGTCATGGGTTTGTGAGATCGAAATCCTTGGGGCTCCTTGAAAATCAGCCAGCACCCGCCCCGCAGTCCTGGCTTTTACTCGTTTCCCTGCTGTTGCTGGGCGTTGCTGTTAGCCGCCCTATCCTCTGAAGGTCTGCGATCTTCCCTCTGTGTAGTGCGCTTAGGGCAACTGGATCGAAGGTGGCCCCTTACACCACAGCCGTAGCACCTAGGGCTGTACCCTTTAAATTGGTCGCGATCCGGAGCCGCTGCGACCTCCCTAACGCGGTGGGAACGATGATCCTGCCGCACAGCTTCCACCTCTAGTGCATGGGCCAAAGCGTCCTTAAGCGTCCCGTGGTGACCGAGTCTCACAGCAGCTCTAACCTCAAGGTCGCGGATGCCGTCGATGAATGTCTGCACCAAGTTCCCTTCAATAAGCGCAGGTACAGACTGGTACGCTTTTCGTACCAGCTTCTCCACTTCAAGGGCCCACTGCTGCAGGTTCTCACTACTCCGTTGCACGCGATCCCTTAGCTGTGCACGAAAAACGTGTTCCAGGTGAGCGTCACCATACCTAGCTTCCAACGCCTCAAGGAGCTGCTCGTAAGTCACCTCCTTACCGAGAGCTTCTAGGACAGTTAAAGCCTGGTCACGCAGGCCTAGGGTGAGGGCAGTCATGGCCTGGTCTTCACTCCACCGGTTTGCCTTCATTACAGCTTCAAACTGTATCTTGTACGCCGACCAAGAAGACGTGCCATCGAACGGCGGCACTTTGAACCCACGTAGCGAAGGTGTAGTAGCTGCGGAAGTAACAATCCCGTCTCCAAGTTTAAGGTTGCCCAACTCCTTCTTCACATCAGAAATGACGTCATCAAACTTGCTGATCCTGGTTTCAGCATCTGACAAGCGGTTGTCATGCTGAGCAACCTTATCCTTCACCTCCTTCATGTCTTTCCCGAAGGACGCGTGAAGTTCCTTCATGAGAAGCATCTGTTCTTCCTGTCGGCGGGCCTGCTCCTCCTTGTCACGCTGCAGCTGTTCTTCCAAGCGTCGGGCCTGCTCCTCCTGTCGGCGGGCCTGCTCCTCCTTGTCGCGCTGCAGCTGTTCTTCCAAGCGTCGGGCCTGCTCCTCCTGTCGGCGGGCCTGTTCCTCCTTGTCGCGCTGCAGCTGTTCTTCCAAGCGTCGGGCCTGCTCCTCCTGTCGGCGAGCCTGCTCCTGCAGCATCATCATCAGAGCAGCAAAGTCTGGTGCTGATGATGCCGGAGCTGCTGTGGACGGGCCGGCCTCTATAGTCGGTACCTGGTCCGACGTCTGCGACGTTGCTGCACCAAAACGCCTCTGGTCCGTCTCCTGCTGGCGTTGACTACGGGTACGGATACCCTCCGTGTCGTCCTTTGGCAGAATCGGCATGACAATCCACTCTTCTGACACCAATTGTTACGAGCTTGGGGTTCGTTACAATAAAAACAGCCGATTAAACCACCAAAAATAACACTTTAATTTAAAACAGTAATTAACACTTCAAACACTAATTAAAACACAATCGCACTTCTGAATACTGCACTTAATTCGCAGTTGAAGATCGCTTCCGAAGTTATCGCTTGTATCGCTAATTCAATACTGACTCAGTCGCCGGATGTCCGCCCTTTATATATCGGCGACAGTTATTTCTAGAACCTTCCAGTATAGAAACTTCTGGAAAGTTCGGGTACATACCGATCCCGATTGACCTGGTGTCGAAACATCGAGAATGTTCTAGCATAGAAAATTCTAGAAACATCTTGACCTCAGTAATTCCGCTATTCGATACTAGATGGCGGTACATGTACGTAAATGTCGTTATGTACCTAGCTTCAATTCTGGCGCGTTACAATATTAATGACAGGTTCAAGTGTATTATGTCTAGTTTCCATTGCGCGTCTATTAAATACTGCCGTAAGCGTCTTCTAAAGGCACCGATTGTGTTTAGTGCTCTAATAGGCGGCGGTAGATTATTCCATATTTTGGATGCTGCGTAACGGAAACTGCCCCTGAATGCTGCTAGACCTAGAGCAATGGTCGAGGTTTCTCTGGTGGATAGAATTCGCAACGAAGTCATTCGCCAGAGAACTAAAGTCACCGATATTGCGCATAGAATCAGCATGCTGAAGTGGAAGTGGGCCGGCCATGACTGCAGACTGACAGACGGTCGGTGGAGCAGACATGTGTTAGAATGGAGACCGCGTATGGGCAAACGTAGTGTGGGACGCCCTGTGGCACGATGGATAGATGAAAAGATGGTGGCTGGCAGCGGATGGATACGGACTGCTCAGGACCGGGATGGTTGGCGCTCTTTGGGGAAGGCTTACGTTCATCAGTGGACGAATATTGGTTGAAATGATGAGGATGATGAAAATAACATTTAAATTAATATTCGACATTTATCCCAACAGTTTAGCGAGGATTTTTTATAAGAAGCCACTCATAAATTGTGGGTGTAACCTTAGCAATGTTTATCATCACGCTATACTTTCATGGAGCTGAGCAGCCATGACATAAATAAGATCGGCTATTCGGCGTCAGTAGGTAGTTATGAGTCATAACTTATGACTATTGGTCTATGACCATCGGTTTAAAGACTGCCCGTCGAAAGAGTTGGTATATGTTCGCATCTCGACAGTTGTAATTATTTTTGGATTTTATTTATCTTATACATTACCCTTATATGATTCGTATTTTACCTAATATTTTCAAATATTATTGTTGTATTTCGGATATTATTGTTTTTAGCATTTATCCAAGTATGCCAAATATAATACCAAACTGTTAAAGTATGATTAAAATAACCTTTTTAGGGCTCCGTACCCGAAGGGTAACTAACGGAACCCTATTACTAAGCCTCCGCTGTCCGTCTGTCCGTCCGTTCGTCCGTCCGTCCATCCGTCTGTCTGTCAGCGGGCTGTATCTCAAGAACCGTAATAGATAGAGAGTTGAAATTTTTACAGATTGTGTATTTCTATGGCATCTATAACAACAAATAAAAAAAGATTTATGTTACGGAACCCTTCGGGTGCGAGTTCGACTCGCACTTGGCCAGTTTTTCTCTTTATCTGTATTCTGTTTTGTTCGAATCACGAATTCCCATGATAGAGGAGTCCAATGAGTTGCATTAGCTCCGCTTAAATTGGTTTTCTGTGTTTTAAAAACATAAAATTGTTTCGATTTGCATTCATGTTTCGGAATAAATAAAAAATCAACTCGATTCATCAAATACTTTCAAGAAGATATTTCGTTTATTTTAGAAGATAGCCTGTGCTATACCCTTGCTCCACAAAATGACTTCATTTTTTCTGCCATGTGTTTGGGGAACCCACCGACCAAGCACCAACCATCAATACCTACGTATAATATTGACATGTTCCTGGAGATTATAAGGAATGTATTTCCATGAAAACGACCATGGAAGAAAATGATACACATCATCCGATTAAGTTTTATGTAATTTCTATAAAGCCTATACAAACGACTAACTAAACTAGGCGGAGCACCGGTCCTCGTCGAAGCGATCGGCAGCGGCGACCGGCGCTGGTTCAATATATGGTCCGGAGCGAGGAGGCATGGGAAGCGGTCACCTCCTTATGTGAAGCAGAAATACTTCCGTTACTGAGAGATTGTACCGAAGTGTGCATACAGCTGAACTTTAGGACCTAAAACGCCACTAGAGCGATTGTCTTGGCAACTGACTGAACACATAGGTACACTAACATTTCGACCTACCATAGTTGAAAGACAGTGTCACCGCTGCGAACTATACTGGATATAGGTACATTTGGAACGCCATTAGTAATTAACTCGCTGTGTAACTCTTAGATACGTCAAGGAGTGAAACTGCGCCCAATACACAGGAACATTTGGTTGTGTTTTGTGCGGACAGATTGGGCGCCCAGAACTACCTACTGCGGCCTGGGCGCCCAGAACTACTGCGGCTGCTCTAAAGCCCCCGAACTCGTTCTCAAACAAGTTTAGCATGCCAACGCCCATCAAAAACGAGGAAGTCAATCTGTGAGGATCCCATCCTCTCAAGTGCACAACAGTGTTATCCCAGAGGCACTCCCCGCTCAGCGCCCGATCAGAACGGACGTGTGTTCTGCATCATTTTAGTAAATTTTGAAAATATTTTTTAACATAATTTTTAAATTGATAAGCTAAATTATACCGAAACTCGGACCCTCCTTTTTCTTCCTGGGGAAGTTTCCATAAGCCGCGGCAGACATATTGGTTGGTGTCGGAACGTCGGACGTCTCACTTACTCACGGTTGAACGTGGAGTCTTGTCTTCGGGGGCTTCGCTGTTGGCTTCTGGTGAGTCAAGATCAAGACTTTTATAAATCTCGAAAAGACGACTGTGCTTACTGAGATTCGAACTTGGGACAGCGAGCGACGAGACGACGCACTCAGCGACAGCGCTAAATGAACATTGACGTCATCGCAGCAAATTTGTGTCCTGGAGCTACGTTGCTACGGAGCGTGCGCTACGTCACTATCGAGCATCGGCGTATGGATGCTACGATCGCTACGAATATTTAACTGTTACGCACCTCTGCTACGAGTGTTCTTGGACGCATTAACTGTATGGATTATTTCTACAGTGTTTTTAATTACATTTTTAATAACTGCGGTAACTACTGGAAGACAGCTATGCCACGCACACAAAGAACACCTCCTTCTACGGCTGCCAGTGCCATAAGTGATGCGCATTCTGAACCGGATTTATCGTCAATGAGAGTAAGTGATCACGATTTATTAAACATAACGACTCGTAAACGAATGAGATCAGATGAACTGTGTCCTGACAACCAATTCGAACAACTAAAAAATATGCTGGAATCTTGGAAATCAGACCAGGACACGATTTTAAAAAAGTTAGTCTGTGATGTGGGTGAATTAAAATTACAAAATCAACAAATAAAGGAGTCAAACCTTGAAATTGAAAAATCAATAAATTTCATAAATAAGGACTATGAAGAAATGAGAAATAAAATAAAAGTTCTGGAAAATGAACGCCAAGACTTCCTATATTCCATAACCAGGCTTGAGAAAAAAATACAAGATATGCAGTTTTCTTCGCGCTCCTCCTGTATTGAATTAAGAAATGTTCCAGCTCGAGAACGGGAGTCAGTAGCCGATTTGACAAACCTAATTACTAAGGTTGGTAAGGCGGTCCAGTTCGATTTCAGCCCCAAAGACATAAGACTTCCTGGTAAGCCTAACACTAATAAAACTATTATTGCAGAATTCTCCACAGTTTATATGAAAAATGATCTGCTAGCAGCTGCTCGCAATTTTAACAAAAACCGTTCGAAGGAAAATAAACTGAATACGGAATCATTGGGTCTACCTGGAGCGCGCCAGCCCATTTATGTAGCAGAGTATATGGCACCATCTGCTAGAAAAACCTTCTTGATGGCACGAGAGTTTGCAAAAACCCATGGATATACATTCTGCTGGTACTCAAATGGGAAAGTATTCCTGCGGAAGGAGCAAGGTTCTAAACATGTACTGGTGGAGACGGAACTCTGCCTCAACAAATTGAAACCATCTGAAACCGTCGAGCAATGACTATTTCTCTTTCATGTTACTTTTAAGATACCTATTTTTTTAGCCATAATATGTACTCTATTATTTAATCAATACTTTTTCCCAAAATCAAAACCAATCACTCATAACACACTCACAATCGATTCGTCAGACAACCACCTACACTGCATTTTCGTCTACCTATCATTCCAACATACATACATTCCACATAGTTCGCATATTGCAAAATTAACGTCCCTAAAAATATATAAAACAAAATACTTAAATCCCAATATACTTCTCATGTGGTCTTACTACTACACAATAAAAATAAAAGAATCTCCACATTTATACTACGCTTTTCGTTTGTGTGACCTTAAAAACTGTAAAATGACTATATATAAAATTTTTATCTCTGACTGTGACACATTCTCCAGATCTTTGCATATAACTAAAAATGACGAATATAAACGAAATTTCTCTTGACATCGATAACGTTTCAGTTGCAGACTCTTTTATATGTACTCCAGAAAATTGTCGGAACGTTACTAGACAGAGCAATCAAAGATTTGGCATAGTACATATAAACATCAGGAGCATAAAAAAGAACCTGGACCAATTTGTAACAATGCTTTCAGTAACGAAAATTGAATTTGACATCATAATTCTGACTGAGTGCTGGCTACAACTCACGGGGCAACTACCTTACTTACAGGGCTATACTTCTTATCACACAATAAATAACCCAATTAAAAATGATTGTCTCGTTTATGAACCAATGATACGTGATGCCAACTGTTTGGTGTGTTGCTACAATAATACAGCGATTATCGCTGTCTATCGATCTCCATCTTATCAAGATCCTACAAATTTTTACTCTAGCGTATGTGACATAGTAATATCTGTCAAATCCTACTGCAATATAACATTAATAGGTGACATTAATATCGACATTAAGCCTGGTAACTGTGATCGACATTCTAATGAGTATTTAAACACTATGGCGACTCTCGGCTTACTACCAGCACATACATTCCCCACTAGAGTAAATAACTGTCTTGACCATATTTTATTAAGAACCCAATCACCAGCTAGAGTCATTGTACTAAATTCTCACGTAACAGACCATCTTCCGGTTACCCTATTCATCGATTTAAAAGTTAACAAATCTCCATCAAAAAGATCTTCAATTCGGTATGATTACGGATCCATAAAAAATGAAATTGATAACTTCGATTTTTCCCGGGATCTATGTATTCAAGATCCGGACCTTGCAACAAATTTCCTGATTGCTTACATGCAAAAAGTACTATTCAAGCATAGTATAACTGAATACACATCTAATAGAAAAACAGTTCTGAAGCCTTGGATGACTGTTGGTCTAGTTCGTTATCTAAGACATCGTGATGAGCTGCATAGAAAGGCCAAAGTTCAACCCGACAATTTAACTTTTAAAATTTCATATAAACGTTACCGTAATTTCTGCAACAATTTACTTAGAAAACTCAAACAAGCATATGAGAAGTCAGAGTTATTGAAAGCGAAAAATAACCCTAAGGCCACGTGGAAGGTAATCAAAAATATAACTAATAGTTATCAAGTTAAACAATCCCCAAGTGTGCTGTTAAAATTGAAACCCGATCCAGCTGCCTCCATTAACAATGTAAATAATTTCTTTGTGAATATTGGTCAAAATCTTGCTAGAAAATTCAGCTCTGACAGTCCCAGCACCGCTTCCATTTCAACCCCATCGCCATTGAACTCATTGGTCATTCCCTTAGTTGATGAAGAACAGGTGATAAGCATAATTCATAGTTTGCGCAGTGAGTGTGCGGTTGGCTGGGACAACATACCTGCCAAAATTCTTCGCCAGTCCAGTAGGTCTCTCGCTCCTATAATTGCTCACATCTGTAACTGTGCTATAAATTATGGCACATTCCCAAAAGGTTTTAAGCGTGCAATAGTGCACCCTATATACAAGGCTGGGGCAAGAGACGATGTATCCAATTATCGGCCAATATCTGTACTCAGCGCACTCTCTAAAATTCTAGAACGTATTCTTAATAATTCCCTGACTAAATTCCTTGCTAAAAATAATATTATATCACCAAAACAATACGGATTTCGAACAGGTATCTCAACTGAGGATGCGGTGTCAGACTTTGTTAACAACTTGGTGGACAAACTAGATAATCGCTTTAAATGCTACGGAATCTTTCTAGACCTCACCAAGGCCTTCGATACCGTCTCAATTCCTAAACTGGTGGCCAAAATGGAGCACATAGGAATACGTGGTTTGGCTCTAGATATTTTTAAAAGTTACCTGAGTGGCCGAAGTCAGTGCGTAAAAATTGAAGATACTATCAGTAAAGAGGAACCGATTTGCTACGGCATACCACAAGGCAGTATTTTAGGGCCCACCCTCTTTCAAATTTATATTAATGACCTCTGCCAATTACCTCTCAACCATTGTGATATATTCACTTACGCTGATGATACGGCACTCCTTATTTATGACCGAGACTGGTCTAAGGTGACTGATAGAGCTGAGTCCTCTTTGCGTAATATAATGGACTGGCTAAGCAACAACATGCTGACACTTAATATCTCAAAAACAAAAGTCATACAGTTCTCTTCAACAAACTGCCCAAAGCCTCCAACTACTACAAATATAATCCCACATGTATGCACGGATCCTACACAATGTAAATGCATGAGCCTCACTTTGGTACCTCACATCAAATATCTAGGTGTATTTATAGATGAAAAGCTCGACTGGCGAACACACATAGACACTTTATGTTCCAGGCTTCGCAAGCTTATTTATTTGTTTAAAGATCTACGACATTCTGCAGACAAGGAGACAGCAGCTATGGTCTACCGCTCATTATGTGAGTCTATAATTACCTACTGCATTCCAGTATGGGGAGGGACCTTTAAAACTGTTATGCTTAGATCGGAACGGGCACAACGGGCAGTACTTAAAGTGATGACTTTCAAAAAACGAATTTATCCCACTAGACAGTTGTACTCGGAAGCTCAAGTTCTTACAGTTCGACAATTATATATCCTCCGTACTGTCCTACGTAGACACACTATGTTACCAATGAGCTTAGATTTGATAAGTAGACGCACTGGTTTTCCAGTCTGTAAAGTTATCAAATGTCGCACGGCACTCGCGTCCAGACACTTTTGTGCAGTAAGTTCCAAGATATACAACCGGGTAAATAAATCTATCCCAATTTATAAGCTCACGATACATAAGGTAAAACTAATTTTAAGACCATGGCTTCAAAACTTAAGCTATGACGACACTGAAAAGCTGATTGTATCAGTACCATAAATTAAGTATACGTTAGACACTCACTCACACACACTCGTGCACACGCCCATGCGTTCGCTGAACATCACACCTTCACACACACACCCACACATCATCACTCACGCAATCACACACTCGCACGTTCGCTTTTCTCCTCTTTATTGTTTTATTTTCTGTTTCAATACCTATTAGTTTTAGCTACTCTTGGTATTTTATTACATAAAAATTGAAATGTGTTTTGATATATGGCGGAGGACACTGATTCCTGTAACACAGGTTCGCCTAGCACGGGAGTCAGGGGCTTCACATGTCTGTTGTAAAATTTTTGTGTCAATAAAGTTATTATTATTATTATTTCATTTATTTATTTATATATACTTACTTATTACATTTTTAAATATTTCTATAAAAATACAAAAAACATTTAAAAATATAAAAAATAGTAGCCCACCGGTATCGGGAACAGGGTCCAAGCTACCGGTGGTCAGGGCTTCTGAGAGAGGAACCTCCTAACGATGCGCGCCGTGTCCAGGAGTACTGCTTTCTGGATCAAGCCCTTGATCCAGCTGCCCAACGAGAGCCTCTTGAGATGTTGGTCGAGGCTCTTGGCAATAATGCCATTGGCCGTCACGATTATCGGCACAATAACTGCTGTGTTCACATCCCACATGTCGACAACCTCGCGAGCCAAGTCAAGATACTTCGTTTGTTTATCTTTCTCTGACTTCACGAGGTTCTCGTCATGAGGGACTGCTATATCAACAATCATTGCGCGACGCTCTAGTCGGTCTATCACCACTATATCAGGCTTATTGGCAACAATAGTCCTGTCAGTGATGATAGACCGATCCCAATACAATGTGCAACTACCATTTTCGAGAACTGGGTCGGGCACATACCTATAGTACGGTACTTCCGATTCCACAAGATTGTATTTAAGAGCAAGTTGCTGGTGGATAATCCTGGCTACAAGGTTGTGCCTGTGCAAATAGTCTCCGTTAGCCAGACTAGAACAACCGGAAATAATGTGGCGGATGGATTCCCCGGGCCGGTGACATGCCCGACATATGTCAACCGTACCGTCCTTCACAATGTATTTCCGGTAGTTATTAGTCATCATAACTTCGTCCATAATTGCACAAACAAAACCTTCGGTTTCCCCGAAGAGGTCACCAAAACGAAGCCAGGCTACGGACGCTAAGAAGTCTACATCGGGCCCGTGTAGGACCCGATAAAAGCGTCCGTGAAGCTCCTTGCTCTGCCATACCTCCCTGCGGTCGTTAGTATCTAATACCACAGGTTTGCGCCAGTTCTCGTTAGCCAAGGAGAGCGCGGTAAGGCCTTTGTCCACCGCTACCACATCTCGATGCATACCCACGTCGGTCTCTAGGAAGTATTCCCTAAGGCTTAATACCTCGCGGTTGTGCAGGGTCTTAGCATTTAAGAAGCCACGACCCCCGCACTTCCGCGGGATATACAGCCTCATCACCGATGACCGTGGGTGATGCATCCGATTTGCGGTAAGCAGTGAACGTACCCTCCTATCCAGGGCGTCAAGTTCCGTCTGAGTCCATTTGAGTATGCCGAAAGAATACATCAAAACCGGCATGACCCAACCGTTGAAGGCGCGCACCTTGTTTCCACCTGATAAAAGACTGTTAAGTACTTTGTTCAGGCGGCCAAAGAAGCGCTCCTTCAACGATTGTTTCATGTCAGCAGCACTGATGCCTAACGCTTCCGACATACCCAAATACTTGTAAGTTTCGGTTGAGGAGAGGGACCTAAGGTGTATGGAATCCGAGAGTTGTGTTCCCACGGATTCCATAATCTCCCCTCGCTTTACATGCATGACCGCACATTTGTCCAATCCAAATTCCATCCTGATGGCGCTACTGAAGGTTTCTGTTACCTTTAGTAGCTTCATCAGTTGCAAGTTGTTAGGAGCAAAGAGTTTCAAGTCATCCATGTAAAGGAGGTGCGATATGACCTGATCACCTCTTCTCAACCGGTAGCCTTGGCCCGAACCCTCCAGCAATGTACTGAGAGGGTTGAGGGCCAGACAAAACCACAGTGGACTCAGACTGTCACCCTGAAATATGCCACGCTCGATTCTTATCGGTTCGCTGTTCGCCTGGATCTGTCGACATCCTGGATAGTGAAGAACCGTCCTCCACTGCCCCATACACGACTTCAGGAAGGTGCGTAGGACTGCATCAACTTTGTACAGCTCCAGCACCCTCATGAGCCATGTATGTGGCACTGAGTCATAGGCCTTGTTATAATCTATCCAGCATGTCGATAGATCCCTTCGGGAACGACGAACCTGTTGGCTAATGGCAATGTCGATGAGGAGCAGCTCCTTAGTACCGCGGGACCCGTTCCTACATCCATTCTGAGAGGCAGACATAATTGAATTACTATCAACATGATGGTTAATCTTTCCTCTCAAAATGGATGTAAAAACTTTATAGACCGTCGGTAAACACGTGATCGGCCTATAATTTTTAGGTTCCGCAGTACTTCCTGATTTATGGAGCAGGTGGGTTAATCCAGTAGTTAGGAACTGGGGCAGCGACCCTGACTCTAAGGCAGACTGGAATTGAGATGCCAAGCGAGCATGCGATCTTTGAAACCATTTAATCCAAAAGTTGTGCAGCCCGTCCGGTCCTGGAGATTTCCAATTAGGCAACGGGCGAACTGCACGAGCTACATCTTGGGGGCTGATGGTAATTGCCCCCATTTCTGGTATCGGATCGCACGCACGTTCGACCTCCCGAGTCCAATCACCCTCGGTGTGACTGACAGGCACCGACCAGATGCTACGCCAGAATGAACTCATGGCATCATCATCCGGTAGGCACGTATCAGTCACGCCTTGGTCCGGTCGCTCCCAAGCCCTATAAACCCACCTTTCATTCCTTTGGAATGTGCGATTCTGAGTATATCGCTCCACTCGCCGCTTGTACCGACGTATACGGTTTGCCCATGCATAGATTTTCTGCTTCAGGAAGTCAATACGCTCTGTGACGCGGGTGAGATAATCCCGAGGATGGATGTCAGTCCCCGAGAACGCCCGCCTCACAAAGCGCATCACTCTGCGTCGAGTGTTGCCCTCCCTGAAACAGATAAGTTTGCCGATGAGTGCTCTAGCCTCACCGATACGACACTCGATCCTGCTCTGCCAAGCTGGTACAGCTGGTCGTGTAACTCTGTCACTGCTAGGAAATTTGACATGAGCTACACGACATGCCGCTGCAGCCGCACAGTACAAGATCGAGTGGGTATCGGCAAGGTCTTCGCTGCTATCAAAATAACTTGCTAATTGCGAATCTAGAGCACACACCAGCGCCCTATTTTTATTATGCATGGGCAAACGAGGTAGCCGAGGCCTAAGCTCTGGCGGTGTGGAGCGATACTCTCGGAAAACATCCTCCAAAGCGCTCCTCAATCGCTCATTGCATTGGGTACTCACGGATATAGCCCCGTCGTCATCATCCACACCAACAAGGTTGGGTCGCGGTGAAACACTGAGTTGTATTTGCACCGCGGCCGGTGGCGACGCAGGTGAGACGCGGCCGCTCCGTGATTCCAGACGCAGTCTATCAAGTACGGCGTCATCCAACATATGGTTACGCTGGATGACCCGCACCTGATCCGACAATCGTTGGGCTGAAACGTTGACAGCTGGCTCAAGTAGGTACCTGAAACAGAGAGAGCATCCGACCACGGTACGCAGTCAGGTTAGTTCCCCCCTCTGTAGCCCCGAAGTATGAGCGTATCACATTCTCGTTTATCGATTGCGACCATTTCATACGCTGCACACTTCCACCGGTAGCGGGGACCCTGTCAGAGGCCGGTGGGCCTCGAAGTCCTAAGCTGGCCGGTGGTCGGCCTCGTCCGCGCCGACGCGCAGGTGGCGGTGTCGTCGGCGGCGAGAAGTATTCGTCGCTCGAACTCGACGCAATTGCAGGTACCGGAATCTCAGGATTCACGGCTGGCGCTGGTCCCGGCGGCTGCGAGGCGGAGCTGAGCGACGAACCCGAAGATGATGTTGGTGCGGCTTGTGTTCTTGTCCGGCTTCTTGTCAGCATTGATTGTTGTGATGTTTGTTACTGTTTTCGTACAAATTTTACTAGTTTACATGTAGTTTGTTTTTTTTTCTTGAAGTTTCTTGGATTTTGTTCATTTTGAGAATCAGTTTTTATTTAAACAATATAAAAAATCGGGATGAAAATTTTTCTTGTCAGTCAAGTTGACAGCCGGACCACAGATTATTATTATTATTTCGTTTATTTATTCTTATTACAAAGTATATTTTTAAATATATCTCTAAAAACCATAAAAAAATACATTTAAAAATATAAAAAGTAGTAGTCCGCCGGTGTCGGGAGCAGGGTCCAAGCTACCGGTGGTTAGGGCTCTAGAGAAAGGAACCTCCTCACAATACGAGCCGTATCGAGGAGTACTGCCTTCTGTATCAAGCCCTTTACCCAACCGCGTAACGCCAGCTTCGACAGATGTACTTCGTCGAAGCTTTTGGCCATCAGGCCATTGGCCGTAATGACTATCGGCACAATGACAGCTGAGTCCACATTCCACATGTCGACAACCTCGTGCGCTAAGTCGAGATACTTGATTTGTTTCTCTTTCTCGGCCTTCACGAGGTTCTCGTCATGCGGGATGGTAACATCAATTATCATTGTGCGGCGCGCTAATCGGTCTATCACCACTATATCAGGCTTATTGGCAACAATAGTCCTATCAGTGATGATAGATCGATCCCAGTACAACGTGACATGGTCATTTTCGAGAACTGGGTCGGGCACATACTTATAATACGGTACCTCAGCATCCACAAGTTTGTATTTCAAAGCTAGTTGCTGATGGATAATCCTGGCCACTTGGTTGTGCCTGTGCAAGTATTCGCCGTTAGCCAGACGAGAACAACCAGAGATAATATGTCTGATGGACTCACCCGGACGGTGGCATGCCCGACATACGTCCACCGTCCCATCCTTCATAATATGCCTCCGGTAGTTATTCGTCAAGATAACTTCGTCCATAATCGCACAGACAAAACCTTCAGTCTCCCCGAAGAGATCACTGAATCGTAGCCAGGCCACGGACGCTGAAAAATCTACATCGGACCCATGAAGAGCCCGATAGAAGCGCCCGTGAAGCTCCTTGCTTTTCCATACTTCCTTGCGGTCATCTGTGGTAAGTATCACAGGTTTGCGCCAGTTCTCCTTAGCCATGGATAACGGGGTGAGACCCTTGTCCACTGCGACAACATCTCGGTGCATACCCACATCAGCTTTGAGAAAATATTCTCTGAGATTGCACATCTCGCGGTTGTGGAGAGTCTTGGCGTTTAAAAAGCCTCGACCTCCACACTTTCGCGGGATGTACAATCTCATCACCGACGATCGTGGGTGATGCATCCGGTTTGCGGTCAGCAGTGTACGGACCCTCCTATCCAGGGCGTCAAGCTCAGTTTGAGTCCATTTGAGTATGCCGAAAGAGTACATTAATACCGGCATGACCCAACCGTTGAAGGCGCGCACCTTATTTCCGCCCGACAAAAGGCTATTCAAAACCTTTTTCAGGCGGCCAAAGAAGCGTTCCTTCAACGATTGCTTCATGTCAGTAACATTAATGCCCAACGCTTCCGATATACCCAAATACTTATAGGTTTCGGTTGAGCTGAGGGATCTAACCTGTATGGAATCTGAGAGTTGAAATCTCTCAGATTCCATAATCTCCCCTTTCTTTACATGCATGACTGCACATTTGTCCACACCAAATTCCATCCTGATGGCACTACTGAAGGTTTCAGTCACCTTCAGTAGCTCCATCAGTCGCGAATTGTTGGGGGCAAAGAGTTTTATTATTATCTCCTTTATTCAACATATTCACCTACAAATTACATTTTTAAATATTTGAAAAAAAGAATTATAAAAACATTTAAAAATATAATAAATAGTAGCCCACCGGTATCGGTAACAGGGTCCAAGCTACCGGCGGTCAGGGCTCCAGAGAGAGGAACCTTCTAACAATACGAGCCGTGTCCAGAAGTACCGCTTTCTGAATCAAGCCCTTGATCCAGCAGCCTAACGAGAGCCTCTTGAGGTATTGGTCGAGGCTCGTGGCTATTAAGCCATTGGCTGATACGACTATCGGTACAATGATTGCGGAATCCACATCCCACATGTCGACAACCTCGCGAGCCAAGTCAATATACTTGATTTGTTTATCTTTCTCGGCTTTCACGAGGTTCTCGTCATGTGGGACGGTTATGTCTACAATCATTGCACGCCTCTCGATTCGGTCCAACACCACTATATCAGGCTTATTGGCAAGAATAGTCCTGTCAGTGATGATGGACCGATCCCAGTACAATGTAATATTGCCATTATCGAGAACTGGGTCGGGCGCATACCTGTAGTACGGCACCTCCGACTCCACAAGAGAGTATTTCAGAGCAAGTTGCTGATGGATAATCCTGGCTACAAGGTTGTGCCTATGCAAGTATTCTCCGTTAGCTAGACGAGAACAACCAGAGATAATGTGGCGAATTGATTCTCCCGGACAGTGACATGCCCGACATATGTCAACCGTGCCGTCCTTCACAATATATTTCCGGTAGTTCCTTGTCATGATAACTTCGTCCATAATTGCACAGACAAAACCTTCGGTTTCTCCAAAAAGATAACCGAAACGCAGCCAGGCTACGGACGCTAGTTGATCAACGTCAGGCCCATGTAGGGCCCGGAAAAAGCGTCCGTGAAGCTCCTTGCTCTGCCATACCGCCCTGCGATCGTTGGTGTCAAGTACTGCAGGTTTGCGCCAGTTCTCATTTGCCAAGGAGAGCGGGGTGAGTCCCTTGTCCACCGCCACTACATCTCGATGCATACCCACGTCGACAGCTAGGAAGTATTCCCTGAGACTGCATATCTCGCGATTGTGGAGAGTCTTAGCATTTAAAAAGCCTCGACCTCCACACTTTCGCGGGATATACAGTCTCATTACCGATTACCGTGGGTGATGCATTCGATACGCAGTAAGCAGTGTACGGACCCGTCTATCCAAGGCGTCAAGTTCCGTTTGAGTCCATTTGAGTACGCTGAAAGAGTACATCAATACCCGCATGCGCAGGCATGACCCAACCGTTGTAGGCGCGCACCTTGTTCCCGCCCGATAGAAAGCTATTGAATACCTTCTTCAGACGGCCAAAGAAGCGCTCTTTCAACGATTGTTTCATGTCAGTAATATTGATACCTAACGCTTCCGACATACCCAAATACTTGTAAGTTTCAGTTGGAGAGAGGGATCTCAGGTTTATGGAATCCGAGAGTTGAGTTCCCACGGATTCAACCAAACTCCATCCTGATGGCACTACTGAAAGTTTTAGTTACCTTCAGTAGCTCCATCAGTTGCAGATTAGTGGGGGCAAAGAGTTTCAGATCATCCATGTAAAGGAGGTGAGATATAACCTGACCACCTCTCTTCAACCGATATCCTAGCCCTGAATTCTCCAGCAGTGTGCTTAGAGGATTCAAGGCTAGACAAAACCAAAGCGGACTCAAACTATCGCCCTGAAATATTCCCCGCTCAATCCTTATCGGTTCACTAGTTCTCTGGATATTTCGACATCCTGGATAGCGAAGGACTGTTCTCCATTGCCTCATACACGACATCAGGAAGGTGCGTAGCGTTGTATCAATTTTATACAATTCTAGCACCCTCATGAGCCATGTATGAGGCACCGAGTCATAGGCCTTCTTATAGTCTATCCAGCATGTCGACAGATCCTTTCGGGAACGCCGAACCTGTTGGCTAATGGCCATATCTATGAGGAGCAGCTCCTTAGTACCGCGGGACCCATTCCTACATCCATTCTGAGAGGCAGACATAATCGAGTTGCTGTCTATATGCGTGTTAATTTTAGCTCTTAAAATGGATGTAAGAACCTTATAGACCGTCGGTAGGCACGTGATCGGTCTATAATTTTTGGGTTCCGCGGTGCTACCAGATTTGTGAAGCAGGTGGGTAACTCCTGTTGTAAGAAACTCGGGTAGTGAGCCGGTATCCAAGGCAGTCTGGTACTGAAATGCCAACCGAACGTGCGACTTTTGTAGCCACTTAATCCAAAAATTGTGCAGTCCGTCTGGTCCTGGAGATTTCCAATTAGGCAACGGACGGACTGCACGAGCTACATCTTGGGGGCTAATTGTGATTGCCCCCATTTCTGGTATTGAATCGCACGCTCGTTCGACCTCTCTAGTCCAACCACCTTCCGTGTGACTGACAGGCACCGACCAGATGCTGCGCCAGAACGAACACATGGCATCATCATCCGGCAAGCGCGTGTCAGTCACACCTTGGTCCGGTCGCTCCCAAGCTCTGTATACCCACCTTTCATTACTCTGGAATGTGTGATTCTGGGTGTATCGCTCCACGCGCCGCTTATACCTCCGAATACGGTTTGCCCATGCATACACCTTCTGCTTCAGGAAGTCGATGCGCTCTGTGACCCGGGACAAATACTCTCGGGGACTAATATCAGTCCCCGAAAACGCCCGTCTCACAAAGCGCATCACTCTTGGGCGAGTGTTGCCCTCCCTGAAGCAAACTAGTTTGCCGATGAGTGCTCTGGCCCCAACAATACGACGCTCGATCCTGCACTGCCAAGCCGGCACGGCTTTTTTTGGTCGTGTAGCTCTGTGATCAGCAAATTTGACGTGAGCTACACGACAAGCCGCCACAGCCGCGCAGTACATGATCGAATGTGTATCGGTGAGGCTATCACAGTTATCAAAATAGCTTGACAACTGCGAATCCAGAGCAGCCACCAGCGCCCTATTCTTGTTATGCATGGGTAAACGAGGTAAGCGTGGCCTAAGTTCTTATTATTATTATTTTTTTTTTTTACTTTCTCGGGTCCCTTTTCTTAGAGACCCGGTCCTTTGGTAGGCGTACGAGGGGCCGAAGCCAACTCGCAGAGGCCTCTTTAGACATTTTAAATGAAATGGGACACCAACCGACGATTATCCCTGTATGCACTGTGAAAGTATACCCAAGGACAATCCCCGGTTGGAGCAGGACTATTGCAGAATATGGAAACAAAAGATGAAACGCTATGGGTTTGGCTGGTTTAGTGGACTAATAATCGTTTACTATGGAAGAACTATTGGCCCCTGCCTGACCACTGACAATTAAAACTGCTTTAAAATGGCAGGGGGTGACTTGCACACTCAATAAATGGGCCCCCCGAAAAGGGTCGCTAGCACAAAGTAACGTAGCGCCAAGGGGGCAACATATCCTGAGGTGCTAGAGGAGTGGAGAGGTATACCACGGCTATCAGGACAATCCCGGAAGTACGGTCAAGATCCCTACCAGCACCTTACTGGATTATACATCCTTCTCCCGAGCACGTTTGCTCTTGCGAATCTCCACTCAGACCGGCCGATTAAGGCAAGAAAGAGGTGGGAGCTCTGTTCCTCGTCAGTTTTCACCCCGGCCAGCCAATAAAGGCAAACCGGAAATGAGGAACAAGAATTCTCCCTAGAGATCAGGTCCGTGGGGTCGCCAGTGCCCAACAGTTCGCCACAAAACTGCCTTGCGGATTTATTATTATTATTATTATTAGTTATTATTATTATTATTATCCCACAGAGAGATCTCAGATAATGGCTAACTCCATTAGGCTGCCTGTCCATTGACGCGAGGGAGTAATGGGGAACCGAGTTGCGGACTGTGTCTGTCCATTGATGAGGAGCGAGCAAGTGTGTGAGATCAGTAATACGCGAAATACCCCGCTCCGCTTCCTCTCGTCGGTGCCCAGTTTTTTATTGATTTTTTTTTTACTATTTTGCAAATCTCTGTCCCTGCTCTACTCCTCTTCATTTAATTGGACATTCAGCCTTACATCGCAAATTCCAGCACCTGCCGGTTTGCGTGCGGCTGGGGGGGCCACCACTGGCCCCTGCCGCAAGTAAACACGCGCCCCCCTCTCTCCTCTCTCTGCCCCAGGGCAACGACTTAGTGTCACCCAGTTATCCTGGACGCCTACAAGATCTGTCTTATACTCGCCACCAAACTCTTGGCTAATGAGCTCCGGGATTCAGTAGGCAAGCTCGATCTCATACTGGTCTGGAGCATTTTCGACGCGTAGCCCTCAATTGCGCATGACGTGGATTTAGGAACCTGTAGGTATATGTTTGATTCAATGGATCAAAAATAGTTTAGCTGTTACAAAACCCGAACCCTTAAACAAGGTTTCTTCAATGCCAATGGCATCTGCACCATGCCTCTCTGCACCTTACCACGCTCTTGTCCCACCTTGAATAGTGTGCCTGTGGGCTGGGTGTGACTTAGCATCACAACCGATCAGCATCGTTTCGGCTTATTACCATCTACCCTAGGCTTCGTTTCCCATGACAGACAATCCTACAGAGGTATGTGGAAGCCAAGATCGCTGATGAGGTTGAGGGTGATCATGATAGAGACTAAAGATCCAGGAATGCGCGCCAACTGCATGCTGGTGGTCAGGATACCCATAAAAGCCTGGGTACTGGTTGGCTGCATGACTCGCTGCTAGAGAGTTTGAAGTCACGATGAGTACTTAGAAGTGATGATGAAGTAGTTTCTCTACGGGAGTCGAGGGTGTGAGTGTGTCTTGCAAACCACCATTGAAAAGGGAGGGTCCTCCGACTGGACCTTTGCTGTGTCTGGTGGGCAACTGCCTATTAGTTGATATTCGGACAGTTGTATATTACTTATGTTCAAAAAGCAAGACGAACTTTGATACCGCGATGCAGGATTCCATTAATAATCTGGCGAGTAAAACATGCTAATTGGATAGATGGCGTTGCTTTTTTTTTGTTGCGATGTAGATTTCACTACGTTGGTTTTTCTTGTGGCGGCATTAATTCCACTACAATATCATTTCATGACTCCGTTATATGAGTAGACTATCTCAATGCCAAACATCTCACATGGAACTGCTATACGACCAATACCAGAGGCAAGGTTCACACGTCACCTATTAGATAAAATCCACCATGTCGCCTCAGTTGGATGCCATCCCCGGTCACAGTCGCATCTACTAACACAACGGCGGCGGCGGTGGCGATTTGACTCGTTTACAGATCACTTTGGTACCATACGTCATGAACGATGGTTCGAGTGAAGTCCCAGTGGTAAATGACCATCGCTGGAAATCCTATGATGATGTGCGAGTGTACGACGAGTGATTGGAACTTAATGGAAGCTACCACCCAGATTATATCAGGCTATGACAGTTCACAAGCTGTAAGGAACGGTTTTGTCCAGAGTCGTGGACAAAGCCGTTACAAGCCTTCTAGATCTAAGTCGCAATTAATACATTGGTGGTAAATCCGACAACTCATTTTTTATTTTATAATAATTGAAACCGCCGTGACCAAATATTTTTTTCTCAAAACCGTAAAAAAGAAAATTGTCGGACTTATCACATTATTGAAGCAAAACCGCTGTGCCCGATTTAATTTTTCCAAAAAACGTCATAAAAATAATTAATCGTTAGACTTATCACGTTATTGAAGCAAAGAAGCGCTATGTGGATGGGTGGAGAGGGAGAGGAATACCAAAAAAAGATGGATGGTATGAGCAGCAAAATGAAGAAAGGGAATTACCTAGTGATAGCGTGACGGTTGATACGACAAAATGGAAGCAAAATACGTGTTGCGCCGACCCCAAGTTATACGGGATAAGGGCAGGAAGATGATGAGATCATAGGTTTTCTAGTAGTACCTATTAGGTAAATTAATTTTAAAAAGCATGAAATAAGAATTAAATTAAAAATTTAAAAAACCCCCGACAAAAAATAACTTTAAAAGTGAATAAAATAATACGTACCTACCTAAGTATTGATCACTTTTTAAAGTTATTTTGTCGAGGATTTTTTAAATTTTTAATTTAATTCTCATTATAAATTTTTTGGGTGAAAGCTTGTTTTTCATTTCTTAGTTAATTTTTAGACATGGCAGGTGTGTTTTGTACCAATTTTCTGAACTACTTACACGAAAATAAAAAAAACTAAATTTTTCCGCTGGGACTTCGCACACATGGGAGTTTTCCAGAAATTCTTCTTATCGTGTGGACAGTAAGGTCTAACGACCCCACACGCTCTCTTTTTTTTAGGATAGGATATCATCAAATGACTCCTTCCGCTCTGGGCGGAGCGGATATCAGACTACAGACTAAAACCCATCCGTGTTCCTCCTAATGCCCTTTGCGTTCCAGGGTACGGTGCCTCTTTCGAACGGTTTCCGCACCCCGGCAGGCACTGGCCCTAGCGAGCCCCGTCTCCCATGCTGACAGCTCCTTGGGTGCGCGTGAAACACTGCGCGTCGTCGACACGGAGTACATTAGTCGGGCCTGATTCTGATCGGACGGCGAGCCACCCAATGCTCGCCGTCCGCAGGCCCTCACACCACACACCCTAGTGTCAATTACTAAACCGCCTCAAGGGCCTCTAACATGGTTTTATTTGACGACCGCCATTTGGTCAACGGGACCACCGGCTTATAGTTTAAGATACCTGGTAAATTTTTGCACTTGTTCTTGAGGTTTTTTTTATCCATCGATCACTAGTAAAGAACTAGATACACAATCTTAAGTAAAAGTTCTCTTAAAACTGTCACCAAATTCATCATCATCATCCTAGCCTTTTTCCAACTATATTGGGGTCGGCTTCCAGTCAAACCGGATTCAGCGGAATACCAGTGTTTTCGTGGAGCGGCTGCCAACCAGACCTCCACAACCCATTAACTGGGTAACACGGTACTTCTTGGCAAGACTGGAGTCAGATTTACTGGCTTCTGACAATCTGTCACGACTGCCAAAGATGTACAAATGACAGCCGCACGGAGGAAACTCGGTATATTAAGATGGTCACCCATCCACAGAGCAACCTTGGCAAGCGTTGCTAAACCAAAAAAGTTCGACCCGTGCGGCTGTTATTATTTAGCCACGAGCTCCTCAAAAAAAATGTCACCAAATTGTGTTTATGTAATGCTAGTTGCAATAAACATACATTAGGTAATGTAAATTCAACCTTAAACGCAATAATAATAATATTAATCCGCAAAGCAGTTTTGTGGCGAACTGTTGGGCACTAGCGACCCCACGGACCTGATCTCCAGGGAGAAGCCTTGTTCCTCATTTCCGGCTTCCCTTTATTGGCTGGCCGGAGTGAACAATGACGAGGAACAGAGCTCGAATTGAAATGTCTAGAGGCCTCTGCGAGTTGGCTTCGGCCCCTCGTACGCCTACCAAAGGACCGGTATATTATTTTCATGTCAAAAACATGAAAATAATATAATAATAATAAATTTATTTCAGACTTAGTCCATAACGTTTGTTAGTAACAATATTCATAGCTTAGTGTTAGTAAGTAAAAATAGTAAGGCGCTTGCTCTCGCGTGTAGTAGGTATATTGGACACGCAGGGCGTCGTATGTCCTCTGCATGTATTTAGTCCACAAACTGCACGTGTAGAAGGTCTGGCAGAATGACCTTCACTTGATTAGTACCTACAATGTGCAAATCTGCGAGCCAACATATTACAGCGAACAGACAACGCCCTACGCTCCCTCGAGTACTACACACTAGAGTGAGACGGGAGGTACCTCAGAGTAATCTTTTTGAGGTGCTCTAAAAACCATAACTTCACTTGTCTTCACATTGTACCCGAATCCATGGGCCTAAGCGTACCCTTCACATATACGAAGCAGCTTGCGCAACGCACCAATTAAAGGGCTGAGCAGCACCATGTCATCCGCGTAGCTAATATTATTAATGCAAATTCCGTCTATATGACATCCGATTCCAGTGCTGCTCAGCTCCTCTACCAAGCGGTTCATATACAAATTAAACAGCTTCGGTGAGGTCAACCCACCCTGTATTACCCCACACTCCAACCCGTACACGTCCGATTTACTATCCGCCCTCCTTACAGTATTTTGTTGATTATTATACCAGTACTCAAATATAGATATAATCTCAGGGGGCACACTAGTGTCTTGACGCATTTTTGTCCACAGCAGATTGATGACACCATATCGAATGCCCGGGAGAGGTCTAGGAAACACGCGTAAACTGGCGTCTTACGCGCGGTGTAGTAGGTAATGCACAGTCTGCTTGAGGCACAGGATTGCACTTTATGATAGGCCAGCCCGAAAGCCAAACTGACCGTCATGCAGTTTTATATTTTTGTGGCCGTCAAGCAGACTGTCCATTACCGTGGTTAAGGAGATAGGCCTATAGTTCGATCTTTCCGAGACATCACCGGTCTTATTTTTTACAATGGGGACAACAACAGTGTACATGAGATCGTCCGGCAAGTAGGAGTGGCTAACACACAGATTAAAGAGCAAAGCTAGGACTCTAGGCAAGTCAAACCCAGCATACCGCAGGTGCTCAATGCTGAGGCTATCATGTCCTGGAGACTTTCCTTTTTTCATTGATTTGACAACCAAAGCTACATCCTTTGCAGTGAACCTAACTGTGGCATGCACAGGTGCAGCTTCATCACCAGACACCGACAGCAGCTCAGATGGAGCAGGCGTCATAAACCTGCTCAACCCTTTTTAATTATTTCTGCAGCATTTTAATGCTGCAGAAATAATTTCGCGACGTCACTAGCTCGTGTACACCATCGACAATCACGGGTCGGCTCGGCTTCAAACTCAACTTACCTATTTGTTGATTTCCAAAATTTTGAAAAATTATTATTGCTAATATTGCTATGGTGTCGCGCTATAATATCCATCTTAATTTGTTGTTGGTTATTTTGACACCATTTTAACTTTAATTTAAATAGTAGCCTCGACTCGGCCATTTCATTGTATAACTGAGAGTTAGGTCTTCTACCATAACCAAGTCTAAAAACATTGCCGAGCCTTACCGTGAGCCTCACTCACGTGTCTGTTCCAGCCTACTATGTGTTTGCCCTTCCTGTTATTTGAAGACGCACCACAAGAATACTCCACGCCATCAGACAGAACACGCGCTATATTTTTATAGTTGTCATTTATTAATGATTTGGTGATGGCCACCCAATGCTCGCCGTCCGCAGGCCCTCACACCACGCACCCTAGTGTCAATTTCTTATTAATGATTTATGAATTGTCAGTTACATATTTTTATCAGCACAAACAGCAAATTCCGCCGGAAAGTCAATGTCCCTTAACTTATTATGACAAAAAGTATGATGTTTCAATTTGACTGGTCTGCTTTTCTCCCTATATCACATTATTTTTACACACGCACAACTTTTGGTTTTATTAAATCTATAGGGACCGTGCGCGGCGTTGACTATGCCATCTAGTGCTACATATTCGAAGTTTTAAGGGTCTGAATACTTGACATTGACGCTTCTGTGCTGCCACCTGTGGTTCCTGCATGCTCAGTTTAGAGAAACGTGCGCGAAGTAGACTGTGCCATCTAGCGTAGCTATTTCGAAAATTATACTTGAAACATACTTGACAGTGACATTTCTGTGCTGCCACCTATAGTTTCTGCACGCTCCCTATATTACAAGTTATCGGGTAATGATCCGACCAGTAGGCATCTTACATTATAGTTACGTTATCGATGGTTGAGCGCGCCGCGCTCGTGACCACACAGCATAGAGCAACACAGGCCACCGGCGAACCGGAGGGGAGCAGCCATATGCAGGCGTTCCCCTCTGTCAAAGTATAAGTCCACATGGTCCTACGCCTACAATAAAACTAGTTGCAACCGCACAGGTCACTAGACTAAATCTAGTTGCGTAACGGAATCGACGTCGTAAAAAAATGCCGAATTGTTCTGTATTTTGCTGCAAAAAGAGATCTGCCACGTTAAGTCTACAAAAAGATGGCATTACCTTTCATATGTAAGTAATTTTTAATCACATTATTGCTATTTACTTCTTTTAAATTAAAAAATCTGCAATATTATCAATCGTGTTGTTCGGATTTGTTTACCAACAAAGGCCGCACGTTTTCGTTCAATCGAACGATCGATCGTACGACAGATCCGAGTCTTTTTCCTAGAAGTCGCTGTCGCCGAGCGGTAGTGATGTTGCCGATTTGTTTGTAGATACCTAGTTATCGATGAAAATGGAATTTTTGAGATTAGGTTTTCTGATTTAAATACCCATCATATTGTGGGCTTTATTTTTTTATTTATAGTTGTATACATAAATTAAATATAATACAATACTTACGCGTATTAGCACATTTTATTAAAATTACTCAGTAAGAACGTCAACTAAAATGTATTTTTTTTTAGGTTTCCTAAAGATCCAAATTTAAAGGATACATGGAAGGCATTTTGTAATAACAGACCAACCTGGATTCCCACGAGAAATAGTGTCATTTGCTCAAACCATTTTAAGTCTTCTGACTTTCAAGTGTTGGTGAACAATAGACAAAGATTAGTTGATGGCGCCAAACCAACTCTGACGCAGACCTGTATTTGTTCCGTAAGTTTTATTTATTCATGGACGAGGTAAACGAGCGTACATTCCACATTATTTGATTAGTTTTTTTTTTTACGGTGGGTAAAATCATCAAACAGGGGATCATGTTTGATGATTTTACCCACCGTACACCGTACCACCGCCCTTGAGTGGAGCGAGAGGGTATGTCAGACTCTTACGAACTAAACAACCCACCCCCGCTTTTCGAAAGCGGACCTCAATCCCTAGTAATGATTTACTTAGTTGAACTTATTCATAGTGAAATGAAGCGTAGATTTTTACAATTAAAGATATTAAATCTAATTTTCCAGAACCATCAACAAACATTCAATATGCCAGATGAGAGACTATCATCTTATGATGCCATTAATGACACTCGTACTGTTCCTAATTCATTGACATCTCCGTGTAGATCGTCAACTCCTCAAAATGTGAGTTGGTTTTAAATCGTTTATTGTAGAATCGCATATTGATAAAATGGTCATTTCCACTATTTTACTATTGAGATTAAGTAAGCTATGTAAAAATATGATAAGAGCATATTTATTTATTTGTTTTTCAGGCCCAATCAGAGGAAACATCTAAAAAATCTACTTCGGTTCCCACTACTGCACTTACTCCACGAAAAAGAAAAATGCAGCAACAATTAGATTATCAGAAAAAAAAAATTAAAAGGCTACAAGCTAAAAATCTTTTCTTAAAGAAAAAAGTTGCTGGGCTAGAAGAAATTCTTCAGAGTCTGGATGAAAAAGCTTTGATAGATAAAGAGGAAAGGATGGTCCTGGAGAAAATTGGCGTTGAAGAAGCTGAGCTTATTAAGCGTCAACTAAAGAAGTGTAAAAGTGGGAAGCTCTCACGAGCTAAGTATTCACCAGAACTGAGGTGCTTTGCTCTAACTCTCAACTTTTATTCCCCCAAAGCTTACAAATATGTTCGTAAAACGTTTGGGACGTGTTTACCTGCTCCACGTACTTTAACAAAATGGTATAGTAATATTGATGGACGGCTCGGTTTTACCAAGGAAGCGGCTTTAAAATATAAAGCCGATGCCAATCCACATAGTAAAATTTACTGTACTTTGGTTTTCGACGAAATGAAAATAAAGACACAATCACATGACAATCCAAGCGGTGACAGACGATTTGGGTATATTGATTATGGTTTCGATTTTATAACTGATAATACAGAAGAAGCAACAGATGTCTTAGTATTTCTATTAGTAGGCATTAATACTCCATGGAAAGTCCCAATTGGATATTTTTTTGTAAAAGGTACAAGTGCTAAGTTAAAAGCTCAACTTGTTACTAAAGCATTTGAATTAGTACATGAAACTGGAATAGAAATAAAAGCGTTAACGTGTGACGGCGCAAAGGCAAATTTAGCAATGGCTACAGAACTGGGTTGCTGCTTAGTTGCAAATAAATTGCAAACTACCATATTAGATCCTACAACGGGACAACGAGTTTACTTTTTTTTAGATCCAAGTCACATGTTAAAATTAATTCGAAACACTTTTTGTGACTACAAATGTTTTTACGAT
Organism: Lacanobia oleracea; assembly: GCA_950371165.1. Lineage (NCBI taxonomy): Eukaryota > Metazoa > Arthropoda > Insecta > Lepidoptera > Noctuidae > Lacanobia > Lacanobia oleracea. The sequence goes on from OX493385.1 coordinate 17,651,788, forward strand.
GATAATGAAAATAAAATTCAATGGTCATTTGTGGAAGCGTTACATAAAATCCAGGAAGATGAGTTATTTTATATGGCTAATAAGTTAAAAGCTAATCACATTTACTATAAAACGAAAATAATGAATGTTCGCCTTGCAGCACAATTGTTCAGCGCAAGTGTTGCTGATGCACTTGTGTTTTGCGAACAAGAATTAGATTTGCCAGAGTTTAATGGAGCAACCGCAACTTCGAAATTTATTTCACTGATAAACGATATTTTTGATATTTTGGATTCCCGGTCACGTCAAATTGGATATAAAAGAGCATTAAACTTGGAAAACTTTGACAAAGCTTTTAAAAAAATGGACGAAGCTCAAAAGATTTTGCTGAGTTTATCAACTTTTGTAAAAAACCGTAACGGGGAGTCGCGTACAATGAAATTAGTAGATTCTCCACGATACACAGGTTTTTTGGGAATTTTGATCTGTATTGAAAGTACCAAAGCTATCTTTCATGATTTAATACAAAGCCAACAAAATGGCCTCAAATATATGCCACTACACAGAATAAGCCAAGATCATATCGAACTTTTTTTTTCCATAGTAAGGAGTCATGGTGGTTATTGCGATAATCCCTCAAGCTCCCAGTTTGAAGCGATTTATAAAAAAATTCTTGTTAATACAGAAATAACACAAACGGGAAACGGAACGAACTGCATTCCGTTGGAAAAAATTACTATACTAAATTGCACATCTGCACTTGACAAAATTAATACTTCAACCGTACGACAATACAATAGCAATGACGCTACTGACGAAGTCAATTTTACCAATTTTATTGACGATTTAGTCGATGAGATTGAAGCTCTAACTTTTTTATCCCCGTTTGCGGAAAAAGTTGTGGAGTATATAGCTGGATATGTTATATTCTCGACAAAAAAAATAATTAAATGCGAAACGTGCATTAAAGGTTTGCTTGGGCCGCTTGATGAAAAAAGTTTAATTCACCAAAAAAGCAAAGGAAAGTTACTGTATGCCTCAAAAGAGGTGATACTTTTATGCCGGATTTGTGAAAAAGAAATAAGAAGACATTTAAGTGCCGACAATAAACCTACACGATCTTGTACCACACATGAAGTCGTGACACGCTCTTTGAAAAAGTTTATTGGCAAAGACTTATTTCCCTCAATTAGTTATCATTCACACGAAAACGATTTTACAAATCATAACTTGGAACTAGCAAGATTAATCATGCAAAAATATGCTGATACACGAATATCTTTCTTAATGAAAAAAACAAACCCCCAAAAATGTATTCGTCATATTTATAGAAAACTAATACATTTTAAAAACCAGTGATAGTTCTGTAACAGTACCTATTTTTAATCGCTGGTTTTTATAATGGATTAGCTTAAACTTTTTCCGTCCTATTACAAAAAAAAATTCGTTAGTCCTAGGTTTAAAACAAGTTTGTTGACTTATTTGCCTAGCAACGGTTTTGTTTATGTCAATTCTTAAGATTATATTTGAATATTTAATACAAAATCCATGTATTTAAAATATTTATATATTCAAATCTTCCAGATCCGTCAAGTCAATCATATTAATCTTAATTTGAGGCTTGAATCTTTTTTTAAAGAAAATTTCACTAAGGATATACCAACCTTTGAATTTAAGCGTATCACAATCGATTCAATTCAGAAAACCTTTAAGTCTCAACATAAAAAACACTAAGGACTTATGGGGTATATCCGTTAAGGTTCTTGGAGACATTATTGATACAATTGCTCCAGTCCTAACGCCTGTTAGGACTGGAGCAAATGATGAATGATGAAATGTTTAGCCAGTGGTACGTTCCGTGATCAAGTGAAACTTAGTAAAGTAATACCAATTTTCAAATCAGGTAGTAAGAGTGATCTCTCTAATTATAGACATGTATCTGTGCTTTTTAAAGATTATTCTGTAATACTATCATAATGTACCTAGTAGTTAATACCTAAACTGAAATAAACGTATCTTGTGATTGTAAATGTTTTTTTTTTTGCATTTAGCCATTTCCTCGCTGAGGTGGGATGAAAAGTTACGTATTGAACTCGAGTGCAAAGATTTTTCACTTTGTGCTCTTTTGATTCTCTCGCTAACGCTCAGGATTCTAATTTTTGAATCCTTCGCTTGCTCAGTCATCAAAATTGAGCACGCGGTTAAAAAGCAACTTTACAGGTTTGTGTAAAAAATTACCATTATTATTATCATATTCATTTTAAAATGTATAAATAAAAATGAACGTTAATTTTATTAGTTTTATGATTATTGTGATACATAATAAATAAAGTCTATCATAATAATATCTACTTTTGAATAACTTATTAAACCTAATTTCCTTAACCGATTTCTTGAATTTATCGATAATGCGTATCGACAGTTGTTACAGCTATGGCTGCAAGGAGTTGTCAGTGTAGTTGCATCATATTATTATACTGTTATGACACGATTTATTCAATGTGTGTGTGAAATTGTTAGTGTATTTTGTAATTGTTATGGTGTGAGTTTCGTAGTGACAGACAACTGTTTTTGTGTGAGAATTTGAGAATGTGTGATTTCCCCCCGCGAAAAATGACAGACATATTTGTATCGGTAAAAAACGCAATGGCTACTCCCCTCCGGTTCGCCGGTGGCCTGTGTTGCTCTATGCCACACAGTGATCGAGCCACCGACGACATCCGTGTGCCTCACTAACAAATGTGCATCAATCGCTCGGTAATATATCAAGATCAACACAAGTCCACAACTGGTCCGCACAAGTCTAAGAGTTGATTTGCAAATAACTCGCAATGCTTAAAGTTTATTTCACAAACCTTTGTACAAAAAGCAAAAGATTTATTGACAAAATATCAGCATTTACAATACAGTGATAACGATTTCATTATATAATAATAATATTAATACTTACCGAAAATATGAAACACCATCCTTTTTTAACCTCTTAAATGTGTGATTTTTGCAATTTTTAAACGAGCACTGAGGCATGTTTACCGTCGGAGCGTTCGAATGCTACTAAATTAAAAGCGCACCCAAATGTTCCAGTGGGTGCTCATTTGGTGAGGACATTTTTTGACGCTGATTGTGTATCTAGTTCTTTATTAGTGATCGATGTTTTAATCAAACAATCTGGTGATTCAAGCCTGCAATGTCCTAGCTAAAATGGAAAACAACTTTACAAAGTATGCTTTCCCGTGGGAATCGACCTCACGACCAATGAGTCACAAGGCAAACGCCTAAACCATTCGACCACGGCGGCAGAAATAAAACTATTGGTAATAAATTTTATTAGAATGTGTCAAGCATATAATATACAATAAAAATTAACCATAAATGGGCTTCATAAAAATTGTCACATTAAAATTCGATTTTGATTAAAATTTGCCCTGAACTAACAACAGTATTTTTAATAATAAATATATGTTAAAATAATAATAAATACATAATTATGTAAATTCATGATGCAGGTACCTATAAGTAAAGTATCTAGGTACTTATTAAGTATATAGGTAGTGTGTTACATTATCAGTACTTACATATTACATATTACTTAGGCACATGTCTCACCGCCGGAGAGGAAGCGATTAGCTATCGACTATTTGCTCGCTGAGGAAAGGGAGAAAAACATATAGATCTCTCGTGAGTAAACGAGACACATACATTTATAGTCGATAGCTGGCTGTTCACACTACCGGCGAGCGGCTCTTACATCTAGTTGATCGCAGCGACAAGAGCTATCAAAGATTGTACTCGCTCAGCGACACTAGCTCGGCTCAGAACTCAGCGACACTAGCTCGGCTCAGAACTCAGCGACACTAGCTCGGCTCAGAACTCGGTAATTTCTACCTATAGCGCGGGCTGGAGCGAGTATTACTAGTAAAAGTCCGTCGCACAAAAGCACTCGCTGAAAGCCGAGCATCAAAACTGATCGCCGGCGGTGAGACAAGTGCTTTAATCATTGAACTACTGCTGACGTTTATTACACAAATATTATTAGGTATAGACATTTAGGTAGGAACACTCAGCAACGAGAATCCACTGACAGTTTCACTGTTTTTTTTTAAATTATACATTATATCTTTTTTTTTATTTATACGGTGCTATTATTTTATGACATGCTGAAAGATGAAATAGTAGCAGCGTATCGAATAATTTTCAGTCAAAAGTAAGCGACATCCGTTGCTAACGGTACAGTAACCGGCAGTTAGTATGACACACCAGTGTTTAGTGCCAGATTAACGGCCAGCCAGGTATATTAGTTCATCACCTACTCGCTAATCTAATAACACATACTTATAATTAATATAATTTGTGGTTTTATTAGAGTATCTCCTAAACTAGGTCAAAATATACTAACTACATAAAAATAGAAGAAAATAAACATTATAAGGAATATCCCAAACACGCGCAAGTTTATGGGAGCCATCTTTATTTGATGCTATAAGAATCTATATCTGAAATAGGTATTTGACACTGAGAGGGTTTATCAACTTTGATGTGTTACTTATGTTACCTCTCTAACTTCACAGATAATACATACATTTACTCCGGTCAAGATACCTCATTTAATTAGGGTAAGGTTACAATCATTCGCATAGAGCTGAAAATTGGTACAGATGTTGGGAGCACCAGTATAAATGGAATGTGAAAAGTCCCCATCGACCCCCATCTGCAAACAAAATTTTCAACACTTTTTTTTCCAAAGAATCGCCATTTCCGAGTTGTAGCGATTAAAAATCTTATGTTCTTCCTAATATGCACGACTACGCCGCATATAATAATGTATGCGTACGGACTGCTAATTAAACGCGTTTCTTGAAGGAGGTTACACTAGAGCTTACTTGCAACAATTTTGACCCCGAAAACCATAATATCCAAATTGGATTAGATACTTTCGAGTTAGCAAAAGCCATTTTTGAATCGCTATAGTTCCGAAATGAGGATCCTTAAGAAAACAGTGTTAGAATAGTTTTCATAGATATTTGCAGGTTTTTCTGTCCAAGTTTTATGCCAAAACTTACCCTTTGGCTAAAAAATGCACAAAAAAAATCATTATTGCGAACATTGAATATTTTTTTTTGCAGTTATGCATAAATGGTTTTCCTTACAGCCATACCATTTAAGCTCTATGCGAATTAAAGTAACCTTGAATGTCTTTTTGAAAAGGACATTTTTTTTTATTCATCTGATACAAGGTTTTCTGGTAAGTTATTTTTTTACTATTAATAGGCACGCGTTTGACCAAGAGTACCTAAAGATAGCACGAATAGAGTTTTTGCCGAATACCGAATATTCAGAAGCCGAATAATCATTGACATTAATTATTGACTCATCACTGACATTATTTAGTATTCGGTATATTTGGCCGAATGTTTTGCAATATTCGGCCGAATACAGAATAGTAAAAAAAGTTGCCGAATATCAAATAATAGCTAAATATTCGTGGCATCTCTAAAAAAGAGACAAAATCTCTGTCATTTTTTCATAATGATATGGTCTTAAAAATGTTAGCTGAAAAGTTTCTATCAGGTCTATCCAAGTCTTTAGTTAATGTATTTCTACTAATATTAGTCTTAGCAATTGAATGGCAGTCTCCAATTTTAAGTCTTGTTAATTTACTGGAATTGAATGCTGAAATTAATAGAACATCGCTTTGCATCTACTTATTCTGAATATTTTATCCACAAATTCTATTGTTTTTCATAATAACTGTGAACGGGCTGTCCGTTTACAGTTATTTTTCCTCTTGCATCAGCATCGTCCTTGTTTAACAATGAAGACAGGTCCCGAAAGATTAACAATGTCTATTTAAAACAAAATTGTTAGCTTTGAAAAGGTCAACTCATATTTGACCTTTTCTTTTTGTATACAGAATTACTTTTAGTTCATTAGCATTATTTAAGTGTATGACACTACTTTGTGACTTGTGAAAAATTTTTAAATTGGTATCAAAAAAGGTTCCGACGATTTGAGAACCTCCTCCTTTTTGAAGTCGGTTAAAAAAAGAGCATAAGAAATGGAGGTATTGCTTTGATGGTGAAGTTGTTCATATTAATGAATAATTACTTATTCATTAATATGAACAACTTCACCATCGAAGCAATACATCTCCAGAAAGATAAAAAACTGTTTGAATGTCCAGGTTACGACTAATCAAAGGACTAGTGTAATAGGTAGGTGTAACATAACTTCACATCAATATTGCAATTATAGGATTTACTAACAAATCTAAGATTAACCGTACTTCGAGCTTTTATAGAACATATCGGTACATTATTCAACGTGTAACAGAATAAACGCAGTAACTTTTAAGCCGTCATTGTACTCATTATGAACAACTTTCACTATGGGACCAAAAAACTGAAATCGCGATAAAAACAAAAATCTATTTTGTCGACTTTAATATTTGGGGGCAGTAAATTTTATTTTTTCGCGAGTTCAGGGTTAGTCCCATAGTAAAATTTGTTTATAATGACGAGTACAATGACCCCTTAAGAGGTATTGTATTTATTCTGTAACACATTGTATATGTATCTTATTTCAGATAGAAAAAGGCACAAGTTACAATTAAACAGACAGGTGTATTTGAAAGTATGAACAGGTATAATAACCACTGCGTGAGTGGTTATTATACCTATTCTAAGTAGACAAGTGGAAAGTCTTACTAAATTTTGCCCCTCTTTATGAGGATATTGATATACTTAGTGTTAAAACGTATTAAACTCAAGGGTATGTAAAAAATTAAATAGATTGGTTTAGTTTACGGCAGCCAATATTAAAAGGGCTATATCTTCTTGGGGGGAGCGAGCGATCAGCTGCATGTTGACGGCGCCGCTAGCCACCACTAGCCTGGCTCGGTACAGCACCGGCGTGCCCGCGCGCCAAATGCCACCACCGCGGATTTCCTTCACTGCGTCTCCTGTGACAGCTGCTTTTGGCAACCCTAAGCAGTCACACACTGCTTTAGCAGCCTCCCCTATGTCGGTCTGTGACAGCCTAAATGTGTCTGACACTTCCGCTGCAGCTACAGCTCTTTCCCAAGTAGCTTCCCAGTCATCAGATGCTGAGCGGGATCTGAACTGTTCAGCACAACTGATTTCGAATTCCTCTAATGGATAATTATCGGCGTAGCCTTCTCCTGAATCTGGCAGGCCTGTAGTAGGATCACAGTCACGAACAACAAACTCCAGTGTCGCTCCAAAAGTTGCTAACGTATCAAGCGGGACTCCCGGGAACTCAAGAAGACAAAACACGCTGCCCGGCTTATCATACGCAAGTTGCACGCAAGGAACTTCTGTTAGTATTTTATAACCCGGAGCAACATCTAATCGTATATGAACATCTTCGAGAAGTTGGTCACTTAGAGTATTCAAACATTCAAACTGTAAGACCACATGACGTGCAAAAATATGTTTGACGCATTGTACGCGATACTCGGTTTCTGGCTCCGTCAAATCAACAGAATCGCATGTTTTGAATATTGGCCCAAGTTTTTCAATGCCTGGAACAACTTTCAACTGGTCAGCATATTGTTCCTCACGAGAAACAGTCGGTGCTCGTGCCTCTATTTCAGCTGGAGCTTCTTTCGGCTCTGGCGACTCTTCTTCTATTGTAGGAACAGTAGCAATATTAAAAGGCTCCGTCGATGCTTCATCAGTGGTCAGATAATGGTGCAGTGCCCTCTCTAGCAGTACAGGGTTAGGTATCGGAACATTTATAATATAGTCATTGACGAGTTGTGCATCACCAGAATCCAAAATTGCACTGTAATAAATGGCGCGATCGCGAACTTCATCGTCTTCATCCAGCTGACACCTGGACAAAAGAACTCTTATATTCGGTAGTAATTCGGGTCTGGCTGCTCCAAAACGAGCAACGGCGGAGACAGCAGCAGCCCGCACTGGACCGGACTCCAGAATGACTCTGTTGTATATGTAGCGAATGTACCTGGATGGCTGACGCGCCTTAGGCCCTTCACGGCCCAGAATATATAGTATGCGAACAGCTAGTGACGCATGCTCACAGTCTTCAATGAATTCACAAAGATGTGCAAGGCCTGCCTCTTTAGCATCTGGGTTTTCTTCCACAAGAGCAATAATGGCATCAGCAATAGCAGTCTTGTACTGCAAGCCACCTTCATCTCGCAGCATACCAGCCAGGAATGAAGCCAGTGATTGATGCTTACGTGGGTATTTAGAGCACAGGCGCCTGATAGCATGTACTACGACAATTTTAAATTCATCAGAAATTTCAGACATGAAGCTGGAAATTTGTTTCATCAAACGGTCAATGGAGCTTTCTGCACCAGTAGCTAGAAGAGTTGTAACAGCTAATGTGGCTACAGAGCGATTTGGATCAGATATGAGGTTTTCCAGATCAACTGCACAGGCTGCTACAGCATTAGGATGTTTTGCTGTCAGTTTGGCTAACGTGCGGGCACCGGCCAGTCGCAAAGTAGCCTTGGAGGAGCCACAAAATATTTGAAGCACAGATACCGCTTGGGCAAAATCACGAGCAGATTTCTTTAAATTCACAATTGCATGTGCCGCTTCATAAACTACGATCTCAGATTTATGACGCAAGCAGGATTCAATGAAATCCACATATGGCTCTGAAGCATCACTTTGTTCTTCTTCAGCTAATTTGGCAGCATGACGGATCAGAAGGCAGAGTGCGTATGGTGAGCGTAGCGGGGTCCGGGCTAGTTTCGTCACCAGCTTGACTGTAGAAAGTCGATCATTGCGCCGTGCTCCAGCCACTACAGCAAGCGCATGGTATGACACCATAGCATTATCCGACGTGATGACTCCCTGGAAAAGTGAAAGAGTATAGATAAAAAATTTATTACTAAAAATCGAAACAGAAAATATAAAATGTTGATAACAAAGAAAAATATTAAATAAAAACTAGGTGACGTGTGCCCACTTTGTTGGGCGGTATTTTTCGGGTTAATATAGCCTATCATCATCTGCCTAGCCTTTTCCCAAAAATTTTTTTTATTTTTATTATTTATGTACACACAGAAAAATAGTGAAATTTAACATTAAGTATAAATATGAGTACAAAGGTACTGCTTATTTGATTTCTAATGAAACTTCCTCCATCAGACCTGCGACAGGAGAAATGAAAAAGAAATGTAGACAAAAGTGTGTAAGAACAAGACAAGAACAGTGTGTAAAGCCTTAAAATTAAATTAACAGATAAAAATAAAATATACATAAAATATAAACCTATACCAAACACAATATTATAAAACAAAACTATCTTCCAGTCAAACCGGATTTAGCTGAATGCCAGTATTTTACGCGGAGCGGCTGCCTACCAGACCTCCACAACCCATTATCTGGGTAACACGGTAGGTACTTCAAGACTGGAGTCAGATTAACTGGCTTCTGACAACCGTAACGACTGCCAAAGCCAAAAAATGACAGCCAGGACCAAAGGCTTAACATGCTTTCCGCGGCACGGAGGAAACTCGGTATGTTATGATGGTCACCCATCCACAGACCAACCTTGGCAAGCGTTGCTTAACCTTAAAGATCGACTCGTGCGGTTGATATTATCTAGTCCTCTTAATATATAGCATAAGACACTCACAAATCATAGACTTTATCTCTGTCATCTCTGACCTAGACTAGAGTAAAGAGTAAACCCATCACTAAGGCTCGACCGAGATCTCGGTCTCGGTCTCGGTCTCGGCATTCTCGGCTACAAATCCAACCGAGAAATTTGTCTCGGTTCTCGGCTAATTATAGCTGAGATTCTCGGTCATGTCGCGCTGCCACGCACCGCAGCGCGAAGTCGATTGGTGTAAGTGCGTGAGAGAGCTGAATTGTGATTGGTTGAAGTCCCGGCTGGCGAACTGCGGCCGGCCACCTTCGCTCCGTTGTAATTGTTTATGTTTACAATAGTAATGGATGGAAAGCTTTCTTAGAGAGCCAAGACTGCAAAGAAATGCTAATATTTTCGAGTATTGGTTTTCGTCGCCTTATAAAGTGCTTAGACCTGCAGCAAATAAGTTTTTATCTGCGTCGCCTACTAGCGTAGCAAGTGAACAACTGTTTAGCAAAGCTGGACAATTGTTTGACGAGAGGCGAAACTCTTTGAAGGGCGAAAATGCCGAAAAATTGATTTTTTTTTATGTTATAATATAATGTTATTTAACTTTGATTATTAAAACAGTTAATATTGTTAAACTGTATTAAAAAGTTAAAAAAAAAAAAATTTTTTTTTTCACGCTTTGTCTATTCTCGGTCTCGGCTCTCGGTCTTGGCCGAGATATTATTTTATTCTCGGTCTCGGTCTAGGCCGAGAACGAAAAAACCCATCTCGGTCGAGCTTTACCCATCACAAATAAAAAAATATTTGGCTTTCTATTAGTAAAAGAATAAAGCGATAACCCCTAAAACCTCACAACTTCACAATTTTTACCTCTTTATAATATTAGTACAGTAGATTAACTAAACTAGGCCCAAGCCACACCACAGCTATTAGGTTAGGTATTCGTGGTGCCACACTATTCTGCTTATGTGTGCATTGTATCTTGTTGAAACACTCCAGATGTGCTGTACACCTGTTTGGGTGACCTACCAAGTGATTGAAGTTACTTATTAAATTAGATAATATGAAGTATGGCACCAATTCAGCAGCATCTCTAAGACATATTATTTGCACACAAAGTCACTGTTTGCCTCTGTGGCCTCTGACTGTTTCTTTGCTTACCTGCGCACTCGCGATAATGGTAAAGATTTCAATAATAAAAAAGAGCGAAAAATGACGAAGGTTTGTTTCTACAAAGTGTGACAGAATAAACGCAATACCTGTAAAGGGGTCATTGTACTCATCATTATGAGACTTCAGGTGTTGCATTTGTTATGTGAAACATTGTAGGTAATTTGCACACATCATGCTAAGCCAGAGTGGATTGCTAGTGTTTTATGTCAGAAGTAAACAAAATTAACAAGTTGCCAGAGCAAAGATACAATAAATATCTAACAAAAGTCTGAAAGACTTAACAGTATGACAATAGCAGGCAATAAGGCAAATAGTATTTAATTTTAAAAACCAAATAATTGTAATGAAAATAGTTCCTTCGCTGTATGTTGGCAGTTTAAATAAATATTAATGTAATTAATATTTATTTAAACTGCCAACATACAGCCATATTTTAGCTCAATGGGCTATCCCCTAATCAGTGATCCAGATGACATATCCTAAGTGACATTAATATCATTCGCAAATCTATGTAGGTACAATTTACATAAACATAACATCGCCCCCCCCCCCACTTTTGGGTTCTTAACCTAAAATTATTATGAGGATGAGAACAGGGGGAACATACACTAAAACACAAGCTTATCAGTTTATGAATACTAGATACCTAGGCAAGTCAGCTTATTCCACAGTTTATTCATCATGTAATCAGTTAAACATGAATAAATCAAGTTATGCAAGGCCAGACACTAGCATTTGCAACAATAAAATAAGAGAAGAGATCAGCTAAGTATTTTTATTTTTGCTATAAACTTTTAGATGAGGCATTCGCAAAATTGCAACAAAGTAGCAAAATGAGTAAAGTGGCTGCTTATGTCTCTGTATAAGTTAATATACTTAGATTAGAAGAACAGACTGATGACAAAATTCATTTACATTTAAAAAGCTACACTTGCCAATGGGATGTGTTTTATGTGAAAATGAAGGAAAAAGTCGCAGGCAGAAGCTAGACACAAGCATGTGCTTGTGATTAGCTTCTGCCTGCAACTTTTTGCATCATCATCATCTGCCATGCTTGTGCATAGCAGATGTCGTTACAAAATTATTAGTACTTCTATCCTCCAATAAAATTCAATTGGATAATATCTAGGTTGGTTATTGTCAACAATACTAAAATAGTACGTACAGAACATTGTTGGTATTCCATGTAAATCTATGATTACTTAATGTCCATTAGTTCTGAGACAAATTGTAATAATAGAAGAGACAAAAAAAAAGTGAATCTGTGTATTTCAATGGCAAGTTTGCCTACTTGTCGGTCTTCTACAGATTTTACTTTTGTGAGTGTGCCCAAAAACTCCACAACCTCATCCAACCGGCCTACTTTTACCATCGGACATATAGACGCACTACAAATTCCCACCCGTACCTTCTAGATATGCTACCAATTCGCACTAAACATTTCCAAATGTCTATCTATCTATTGAGGTTTGGTTTCCGCATTTAGTCCAGATCTTGGACCATAGTGCGCAAGCCATGGCGGCCATTACTCCAACCAGCCAAAATTCTTTTATAATGCGAAGAGCAAATGAGTAGAACTCTCTACCTGCATCTGTTTCCAAATGCATACCCTAATCTCTTCAAAATTAGAGTGAACAGGCTTCTTCTGGGTCACCTCTGACCACCTCTTTCTGTCACCTCTGACCTACACTAGAGTCAAGAGCAGCCCATGTCAAATAAAAAAATTTGTCCTGAGTGAATCCTGGACACATATTTTATGCTTTATCACATCATAAAAATTGATGAATATAAAACAAAATTTAGGGGGCAGTGAAATCAAAAAATAAAATACCTATTTTTTTTTTTGGAAATCGATCTGATGGGCTAATTTGTTTTTTTTTACTGTATTGATGAATTTGAGTTTCACAAGAATCTAACACTGTACAATGACTATTTATACAAGATAAAAAATAGAATATATCTAAGTCTGAATTAATTATAACATGATTACTAGCTGATCAAACTTTTTACAGGTATATAAATATTCAAATAAGCATCTTATTAGTTACATTCCAATTATGAATTATTGTTGACCCACATTTGCAGATAAATGATAAGAGACTTGCAAAGTAACCAAACTAAATCTGTTACACAGTAGAAACAATTTACATCAAAAGCTTAGCATTATTAGGGGCATAGATATTAGGAAAAGTACTGAGTTCCTCTTGTGGCTTACTTGTGTAATACAAAGTGTATTCTGCAACTAAGTCAGAAGTAAGTAAGAAGCTTAAAACAACAGAGTGAAATGATTAATTACCTGAGCCTCCATCACCCAACGACGTACAAGATCTGGTACAGTAGCAGACAGGTGGAGAGCAGAAACAAGAGCCGCAGAGCTGACTGCAGGGTTCTTGTCCACGATTGCTTGTTTCATGTAGCGCTCTATCGCTTGCAACATAGTGCTATCAGTTATGGTGCACAGAGCTCTTATGGCAGCAGCTCTATACAAGTCTTCCTTGCCAGTCATGTCTTTAGTGAGGGACGAAGTCACTATAATCACATCTTGCGCCATAGTGCTCAGCTCTTTGATGGTCAGGTACACTAGCCGGCGCAACACCACATCCTTCGATTGAAACAGCTTCGTAGTAGCGAAAAATATGTCAGTAGCTTCCTGAGTAGTCAATTTCTCCCCTTGATTTAGCAAATACAGGACTTTCGTTAGGATATGTATGCATTTTTTAGGATTAACTGGTGTCGAGTTAAAATATCTCGCCTCTTGCAAGAGAGTAGTCTTATCCAGATTTTGAAAAGTACTCCCAGTGTCTTCATCTTCTTTTTTTTCACGGCGGCTCATTGTAGAATAATTTAGTTTTACGGATTTGTCACAATGATATGTAATTAAATAGTTACCCTGTTTGCAGAAGATTAATAGCGACTATTCTTCTGCCTGCGTCACGATACGATACGAATTACGATTGAATCAGAATTCAGTCAGATTGAAATGATTAAATTCTGTCACAGCGACACCACAGAATACCTATTCCCTCTATCACTCTTTATTACTTTACTCTTTGATATCTATATCGACCATAGATATATTATCGACACAGCCCACAGCCCACAGGCCACAGGTGCCGTAGCGACTACTCTCCTCTATGGTAGCGACACAGCAAAAATATTTTAGGTAATGTACTCACCATGCCTCACACATAAAAAAACACGTGATTACTAGCTCATGTAATATTTTTTTTTTAACTTTATCAAGAAAAATTCTTTGTTGTGTGTTTTTTACTAAGTTTTGAGGAGGCTTGTAATTAGCTATTTTAAACAGAATTCTTCAAAAAGGAGGAGGTTCTATGTTCGGCAGTATGTATTTTTTTCTAAACAGTTGTTAAACGATTTTGATAATTCCTTTTAGTTTGGAAGAATATTTCCCCAGACTGGTCCCATTTCAATTTGGTGAATATCTGATAAAGATCAACGGTACTCTTACGGACTTCATAGCAGCTGCCCGCGACTTCGTTCACGTGGAAATTTTGATGTGTAATGTGTAAGGACGGACCGCCTGATCAAAATGGTGTGGTTATTCGGGTGGCAGAATTCCTATACAAAATTAAACGTCGTTAGGCGACCCACTCGTTCTTTGGCGACTGCACTGCCCTCTCACACAACCAATCTTCATTGTTTATATATTCTCTAAATTGGGAAAAACGTGCATGATAAATACGTACATCTTCTGTAGCCGATTTTAGACGACCTTCTCCAATTTGTGGTCGTTGTACAATTCGACGTACATTTTGAAAATAAGATGGAGCTTTTCTATCACGGACCACAGTGGCGACCCATTGAGACATGCGTATATTTCATCTGCCGGTGTGCCCCTTTCAATAACTGGCAGTGTTCTAAAATCACCTGCGAGCAAAACAACAACACCGCCGATCAGCGCCTGGTTGCCACGGATGTCCTGCAGACTACGGTTCAACCCCTCTAATGCATGCTTGTGCGACATTGTGTAGTCGTCCCATATTATGACTTGCACTGCTGCAAAAAGACTCCCCGGCCGCTGTTTTTGGTAATATTGGATGTTGGGGTATCTTTGCTTGCAAGATTAAGCGGGGAAATTAATCAACCACTAAGCAAAGTTGCAGCAATGCCCGAGGAAGCCACAGCCAGAGCTATACTGCGGCCCTTGCGGAGTTAACGGGTACGTCAAGAAAGAACAATTATTGCCCCTCTCCACTATTTACTCGGCGCAGAAATATTTCGTTGACTTCTTGACATTGCTTGAGAAGTAATCGTGGTGCCATTTAATTAACATGCAATTCTAAAACCGCGGTAAAACTACACTACACTTGACAATTCCCCTCTTCGCTGCGGTGTAGAAAGGCGAAATCAGGGAGACATTTTGCAGATATGGAAATCATTTTATCCTCAATCAATACCAAAGCATTGTTGATCAGGTGCAATGGAGTGCCGTCAAGCCCTATGCACAATATCTTCAGATGAAGCGTCCTTGTATTTATCCTACAGACTACAAACTTTAGCTGCTGAGCGACAAAGGACGGCTTCCACCATAGTCGCGTCCCAGTGGTGTCAGTTTCTTATTACTAACATGCATCCCTGAACGAAAAACGTTCTTGACCATCTACGGGTTTAAGCAACTGGAAACTGGTCGAGCCCTGCACCTAATTAAACAACATTCGGAAGCAGTAACATTCAAAGTTTCTGACGTGCACAGTATATCCGACCCAATACGTTTTCTGCCTTCTCACCTGGCCAGTTTTCAACCGGTGTTCCTTGTGCACGACGCTTCCATTCCTTTCTAGATGCATTCCATGTATAATACCGCGGTAACTGTAACTGCCTCCGTGGTCGAGTAGTTTAGGCGTTTGCCTTGTGACCCGGTGGTCGTGGGTTCGATTCCCACGGGAAGCATACTTTGTTAAGTTGTTTCCAGTTTGGCTAGGACATTGCAGACTTGAATCACCTGATTGTCTGGTAAAAAGATGATTCCGTGCTTCGGAAGGCACGTATAAGACGGTGGCCCCGGCCGCCAAATGCAGTCGTCAGATAAACCATGTCAGAGGCCCTTGAGGTGGTTTAGAAACTCTGACAACAGGGTGTGTGGGGTCCGTTAGACCTTACTGCCCACACGATAAGAAGAAGACCGCGGTACTTCAGAATAGAGCAGGGTTTTTGCAATTTACGCACAGTTGGAAGAATGAAGTCAGTATTGTTTTCGGAGGCTTCGCCACTCTGTCTCGGAAATTCTGTTCAGTGAAATATACTCGCTCGCTGTTGGGTAAGTGGACTGCTAGTAGAGTGTCTTTCGAGCAGCGGTAAGTCAAGATCCTCCACGCGGCTTCGTTGCTGCTGTCGTACCTATCAAACTGAAACTGCTCTAAACGTTTGCATTAATACCTGTTACCATTAATATCTCTGGGATTAATACCGGCGTTAGTTACTTTGTTAGACACTGAAACCGCATCTGCAAAGAAATTTAATGACTTGAACAGAATTCAACATTTAAATTAGCGTTAAATATTTTCGACAATAGGGGTGAATAAGGCTCAATCCAGCTGTTGTTCACTTCAACTTCTACAGGACCACCACGAATAATGATTTTAATAGTTCTACCACCATTTTTGAGAGCTTTCCGCATGTATAGAGGATAGGATCCATGATGGAATGGTTTGCGAATCCTTCAGTAGTGCCCGAGGATACGTTTTCGTGCACTTTCCGTCCATCATGCAAGGAGACGATGGGTTTTGTATGCCGTAGGGTCCGTGAATCATGTTTTTCATAAATATTTTTAATATGTAACTCTTTGTACCTACGTGGGTCAGGGATCTCGGCACTTATAATGTCGTCAATTAAGTTGGGACGTATTTTTTCTTTTAACCACAGCAACAAATGTACGTGAGGCAATCTACGTTTCTGCCAATCAATCGAGTGCAAAAAGCTTCGAACCTCCCCAAATATTTGGCCTTTAGTAAGAAGATCGACTTATTTTTGGACCTTTATTTGGAACACTCTAGCGATGAGATCATGTCTGTCGTTCGATTTCTGTCCAGCAAGGGTTGCACGTGAATGTAGGTATTGAACAGGTCGCACGTAGTTGCAAACGTTCGCAAATGCGTCGTGTGTACTTGTGGATGTACCTAGGGTTATTTGCAAAATAATGATGAGGCCCATGGCCCCATGGCCCCATGGCCCCATGGTCATCTGATGATGGAATCCTGGAGAAATAGAGGGAACTCTTCACTTTTTTTAGGAACACATGAAACGGTTTGGGTATTTTTGTAAGAGTATTTTCTCGGTGTGGTCCCATTTCCTTTTAGTGAAGATCTGATGAAGAACTTCGGAGATAGGCAACGGAACTCTTCAGTAAATTATAGCAAATGGATCTGGATTGCTGAAATCGCATGTCTATTTATTTTTTACACCAGTTCATAACATAACATCACGCTGGTACGCTGTGAAGGGGTACGCACATGTTACTTAATTTCAATTGAGTTGTGAAGATCACTACTAAAATATGAACTTTTTCACAAAAAATATACGTCATCATCATATCAGCCAATTGCCGTCCACTGCTTGAGCAGTCTGCCTTTGTTAAAAACATCGATCCATCGTGCATCAGGGCGTTCCACACTACGTCCCACTTACACTTCAGGTCGGTGACTAGTTCTCTGGCGAATGACTTCGTTACGAATTCTATCCACCAGAGAAACCCCGAGCATTGCTCTCTCCATTGCACGCTGAGCAACGTAACGTAACGGCAACCGTAAACATTTTTGCAATAAAAAGTAGCATACGAGCTGTTCCAGACTATAATCAACTTCTATGTCAAATTTCATCAAATCAAAATTCGTTCAGGTGTTTTGACGTAATTGAGTAATAAACATCCATCCAAACTTTCGCATTTAGGTACAATATGAGTTAGATTTTTTATTAACAAAACATTGAGTAATTAATCAGAATGTAATTGTAACAGGAATTTGATAGAAGGAAAAATACTGTTTAACCAATCTTAAACAACAATCTATTAATAAAAGGTGGTTTCAATATAATATAACTGAACACTGGCGGAGAACCCCCTGAGCATGCTCCTCCGCAAGAAATGCTGGATCAAGTTATCCAGCATTTCTTGGGGTAACCTGTCCTATTTTTGAATAATGGCTTCCCTGAGCTCTGGCATTGTCTGGGGACGTGGCTGACGGTTCCAAATAGTTCGCTTAACAGCATCCCACACGTGCTCTTTTGGGTTTATGTAAGGCAAGCCGGTATACCAGCCTAACCGTGTGATGTCGTATTCATGGAGAGCAGCATTGACTCGTTGAGCTCGATGTGCGGGCGCATTATGATCGACCAGTACAAATTAGTGCCCATGGTTTACTTAGAATGGTCTGAAAATTCCATCAATAGCAACTGCTTTGTACATGTCTGCTGTCATGAAGCCTCGATACAGGATCAAAGCGTTCTAGCTCCAATCATAATACCACCCCAAAAGGACACCGATTTCCTGTCTTGCTGAACTGTTCCAGTGGCAGTTCTTTGCCTTTCACGGTCACCTGGTCTTCTCCAGACACGGACACGTCGGTTATCTGGATGAGTACTGATTCGCGATTCGTCTACGAAGAGACAGTTTTGCCGAATGTTTTCTTCTTCATCTTCATTTTGCCGAAGCCCACTGCATTCTCCGTCGGTGACGTTGCCGGAAATCAGAGGTGTTCGCCAAGACCTCCGTGCTCGCAATTCAGCCTGGTCCAAGCAATCCCGGATGGTCTGAGTGCTAACATCAAGCCAGAGGCGGCCCGAACTTCTGCTTTTATTTTAGTAGCGTTGATAATTGGGTCACGGGCTGCCAGCAATCTAATATAGCGCTTTTGGGCAGAAGTCCAAACAGTTGGGCGACCACTGCGGGGTCGATCAGCTAAATTAACCCATCCCTCTGCGACGTGGTCACGACACAGGTTTGGAATATAGCAACTCTGCGTGTGCGCGCTCTCGTTGTGTATCTTGATCTTAAAACTTAATATTATTGATCGTAAAACTTCTGATAATCCTCTTGGATTTTTTTCAATTACAACTTTAAGCGAATTATAAACCTGTTACAATTGACTAAATCTCAAAGAGATTAAGGTGGATGCTCCAGGGTAGCCCGCGAAATTCAAATATTTTTATGTTTTTTGCAATTTGCCGGTCAGTGTGAAGCTGTATGTGGACCAAATGCGATCTGCGACCGTAACGCGTATTTATCTAAAGAATTATAACCATTTTAATCATCAATTTAGCCCTCTAAGTTCATGTAGTTCGAAAGAATGATTATTTCTGAAATATTCATTCTTTCGAATATTTATATAATATTTGAATTTCGCGGGCTACCCTGGAGCATCCACCTTAAAGATACAATATAGAGCGGCTATCAGAAGTAATGTCATAGAAAAACTGTGATCCCATGGCTCAGTGACGTCATCTAGTTTTGAATAGTAATAAAATACTTTCATTGAAATAGTTATTGGAACGAAGTTCCTTATCGCGCGTTGTGAAAGGGGGCTAGACGGAAAAAATTCCTACGAAAAGTTGTCACGACACTTTTTGCTATAGTAAGCTATTGTAAGCTGTGCGGCGTCGCATGTTTCTCTGTCTGTCTCTCTTTCTCTCTCTCCACCTCTCAAGTTGGAATGGAGTGGAGTGGCGTGGAGTGGAGTGGAGTGGAGTGGAGTGGAGTGGAGTGGAGTGGAGTGGAGTGGAGTGGAGTGGAGTGGAGTGGAGTGGAGTGGAGTGGAGTGGAGTGGAGTGGAGTGGAGTGGAGTGGAGTGGAGTGGAGTGGAGTGGAGTGGAGTGGAGTGGAGTGGAGTGGAGTGGAGTGGAGTGGAGTGGAGTGGAGTGGAGTGGAGTGGAGTGGAGTGGAGTGGAGTGGAGTGGAGTGGAGTGGAGTGGAGTGGAGTGGAGTGGAGTGGAGTGGAGTGGAGTGGAGTGGAGTGGAGCGGAGCGGAGCGGAGCGGAGCGGAGCGGAGCGGAGTGGAGTGGAGTGGAGTGGAGTGGAGTGGAGTGGAGTGGAGTGGAGTGGAGTGGAGTGGAGTGGAGTGGAGTGGAGTGGAGTGGAGTGGAGTGGAGTGGAGTGGAGTGGAGTGGAGTGGAGTGGAGTGGAGTGGAGTGGAGTGGAGTGGAGTGGAGTGGAGTGGAGTGGAGTGGAGTGGAGTGGAGTGGAGTGGAGTGGAGTGGAGTGGAGTGGAGTGGAGTGGAGTGGAGTGGAGTGGAGTGGAGTGGAGTGGAGTGGAGTGGAGTGGAGTGGAGTGGAGTGGAGTGGAGTGGAGTGGAGTGGAGTGGAGTGGAGTGGAGTGGAGTGGAGTGGACGCGCACTAACGTACCTATAATTACCTCCGTGTTTTTAATTCCAAAACTAAGTAAAACGTGCATATAACAGCGACAAAACTATACAGTTACATCCTACAGTTAACGAGTGACAAACTAAGTGTAAAATAACAGTGAAATAACAACAATAATTCTGTGTGTGAGCGGTTTTTAATATCGGAACAAACCAAAATTTTTACAACTTGCTCTTTGCGTTGCATCGAAGGCGATCCAAATAGTAGGAAGTTCGAATTCAGCATATTGTGTTTTTTTTTGCGTTCTAAAATCTTATTTTTATTTTTCCAATTTTTTTTTTATTTTTCTTTAAAATTATTTGCAACAACATGCAACGAACTCCGCCTAAAACAGGCTTGAGCCATGGGCAATCGCTTTCCGAGTCCGACCTTCTGAGTGCCACTACCGAAAAAGCAGACGCTATTAATATCACCGTGCGGAACAAACGTCAACGACTTGCCGATTCTCCAAATAGCGAATTATACGCCGAACGATCCACAGAAATTTCCGCTTTTAAATCGGAGTTAATGGAGCGCAACTTGGAAGTCTGAGCAAGAAAAGCTGCTCACATGATGGAAAGACGAACAAGCTGCCATTTTATCTAAGCTGGTCAGAGAAGTGGCCGAGCTCAAGCAGAGATGTGTTTCGATTGAGAAATCCAACAACGAGATGGACCGCAGCATGTCTTTTATAAATGAAACATATGAAGGTCTCAATTCTAAGGTTTCGAAACTAGAAAAGGAGAAAATTGAAAACGAAGACCATATTTACCGGCTACAGAAGCAGGTACAAGATCTGAACTTCATGTCACGACAAGCTACTATCGAGCTGCGTAATATCCCGGCTAAGGAGAAAGAAACATCTGTGGATCTCATTTCTGCGGTATCAAGCGTGGGGAAGACCGTTAACATGGAAATTCGGACATCTGCTTTCCGGGATGTATATCGTATACCTGGAAAAACAGGCTTATGTAGACCAATTGTCGCCGAATTTAGCTGTGTCAATATGAGAAACGAATTCCTCGCTAAAGTGAGGAAGTTTAATAAAGAACATTCCATCAATGATAAGCTGAACACACAACTGATCGGGATTGCCGGGGAAAAGAAACCAGTTTACGTCGACGAACACTTACCTCCCGCAATCAAAAAACTGTTGTATGACGCCCGTCAGTTTGCTAAGGCAAAGAGTTACTCTAGCTGGTATTCCAATGGAAGAATTCTCCTGAAGAAAGACCCAGCTGATAAACCCATTGAAATCAAATCAGAAAAATGCCTTACCATGTTGACGGTGCCGGTGCAAGTGCCAGTACCTGTACCGGTACCAGCAGTAAGAGTTCAGCAATGACTATGCTCAATTTCTTTTAAAGTTATTCTCGTTTGTGCATGCATTCAATATTACTTTGTATATCTGCTTTATTTTAATTTAAATAACTATTGCATTTTCATGTCAACTACCGTAACACCTAAACTAAAAACACAAGAATTACACTTCACACACATACACGATTTCACACAAGCAAACAAGTATAATTACGCCATCAGGCTATATTACAGTTTAATGGCTGACAATTCTTTCATAACTTACTATTTCTCTTCACAAACACTATTACTGTATCACAAAAAGACCTCTATTAGACCAAATACTAGTTCTCACATCGCCCAACAGCTGTATCCCGTGTTTCGTATTTTGTACTCAATTTTACCGGTAACCAATGGCTAATTTAAATCAAATTTCCAAGGAATTGGATAATATCTCGGTCGCTCAATCTTTTCTATGCTCCCCTGAAAATTGTCCTGATTTAGTCCAGATGCTCAATAAAATAGTTCATATTAACATTAGAAGTATTAATAAAAATTTAGATCAATTTCTAACCATGATTTCATTAACGAAGGTTGAGTTTGATGTTATGGTTCTGACAGAATGTTGGCTGCAGGTTTCTGGACCTATTCCTATATTACATGGTTATTCATCCTTCGCTACAATCAATAATGTAAAACAAAATGACGGAGTAGTAGTTTATATTAGAGAAAGTTTAAAAACTGAAACGAGAGAACTAGCGTTTCAGGACGCTAACTGTATTATATCCTGCCTGGGCTCTACGGCAATAGTTTCAGTCTATCGCTCTCCATCTTACCAAAATCTAGAAATTTTTTATAATAGTCTGCAAGGCGTAATATCTTCTCTGAATTCCTACGCTAACATTATCCTAATAGGTGATATGAATGTTGACATCAAATCAGGATCTAGTGACCGGCACGCTAGTGACTATTTAACTCTCACCGCCACTCTTGGGCTACTTCCTGCGCATTCTCTACCGACCAGAGTTAACAACTGTCTAGATCATATAATGCTTAAATCTAAGAAGACTTCTACCGTGCTAGTCCTAGACTCTCACGTCACCGATCACCAGCCAATCTGCTTATTTCTGCTCCTTAATTCCAGTTCGGGATGTAGTGGGCAAAGAACCACACCAAAGTGTGATTATGAAGCTATTCGTAAAGAACTAGACAATACCGACTTCAGTCCTATCTTAACTTGTACAGACGCCAATCAAGCAACTAATCTGTTAATTGGTAATATACAACGTGTGATTACTAATCACACCCGAATAACCAACACCCATAATAAATGCAAGGTTCTAAAACCGTGGATGAGCACTGGCCTAGTCCGTTGTCTAAAAAACCGGGATAGAATGCATATCGAAGTCAGGAAAAAGCCTGACGACTCCACACTTAAAATAACGTACACACGATACAGAAACTTTTGTAACACTTTAATAAGAAAGTTGAGACGAGCGTTTGAAAAGGAAGAATTTCTAAAAGCCAAAAATAATCCTAAGGCAACGTGGAAAGTGATTAAATCTATCACGAATACTAATGTTCAAAACCGCTCCCCTCGTGAACTACTGCGTGATTCAGTTGACGTTATAACATCGGCAAACAAGGTCAATGAGTTTTTTGTCAAGATAGGTGCAAACCTGGCGTCGAAAATTGGAGCCAGTAGCAACACCACAGCCGTAACAACACCACCCGGTCAATTATCGAACTCTCTTGTAATCCTTCCTGTGGATGAGGAACAAGTTGGTAGAATTATCCAAGACCTCCGTAGTGACTGCGCTACAGGGTGGGATAATATTCCAGCCAGAGTTATCAAGAGTTCGCGTGTTACCTTAACCCCTGTAGTCACTCATATTTGTAACCTATCCATAGACTCTGGAATCTTCCCTGAACCTTTTAAGAGAGCCGTCGTGCATCCTATATATAAAAGCGGGGACAGAGCCATGGTCACAAACTATAGACCTATTTCTGTTTTGAGTACGCTTTCAAAAATTCTGGAAAGAATTCTGAACAATTGCTTTGTCAGTTTTCTGGAAAAACATAAATTAATAGCTCAAAACCAGTATGGCTTCAGATCGGGAATTTGTACAGAGGATGCCGTTGCTGCCTTCACTAACAGTCTGGTAAGCAAACTAGACAATAAAATGAACTGCTATGGCATCTTCTTAGACTTAACCAAGGCTTTTGACACGGTCTCTGTCCCTCGACTTATTTCAAAGATAGAAAGCTTGGGAGTGCGTGGAGTGCCTCTCAAACTATTCAAAGACTACCTCTGTGATAGATCCCAGTGTGTTCTCATTGATTCAGTCACTAGTTCATATGAAAGGCTCACCTATATATATGGAATCCCACAAGGTAGTATATTAGGACTGACACTTTTCCAAATATACATCAATGACCTATGCAAACTCTCCATCTCTAACTGCGAAATTTTCTCGTATGCTGACGATACTGCACTTCTAGAGTCTGACAAAAGCTGGGAGCGGGCCAGAGATGGAGCAGAATGCTCGCTTCGGATCATAATGGAATGGCTGTCTTCTAACTTGCTGACATTGAATTTGGATAAGACAAAACTAATCAGGTTCTATCGCCCACAATCAATAACGTTATCCTCTTTCCCTCATAAAATTAAAGCTCACACTTGTCCTCCTCATCAGTCAGTCCCCAATATCAAATACTTGGGAGTGATAATTGACGAAAATCTTAACTGGCACGCGCATATAGAGGCACTTTGCACTAGAGTTAGAAGGCTGATATATATTTTTAAAGAACTCAGGCACTCCGCCAATTCTGAAACTCTAACTCTTGTGTACATCAGCCTTTGTCAGTCCATCATTATGTACTGCATTCCGGTTTGGGGCGGTAATTACAAAACCGCAATGATCCCGGCAGAAAGGGCACAACGAGCTGTTCTTAAAGTGATGCTTTTTAAACCTAGGGACTACCCCACTGATCAGTTATATTCTGAGGCCGAAGTTCTCACAGTCAGGCAACTATATGTCCTCCGTTCGGTCCTGAGGAGACACTCCAACCTTCCACTGGATAAAAAGCTGCTTTTGAGACGCCACGGTTTTCCTATATGTAAGACAAACCCCTGTCATTTTGCGTTTACTAGTCGACAGTTGTTGGTTCAAAGTTCACGAATGTATAATAAAATAAATAAAATTATTCCGTTGTATAGATATAACTTAAATGAAATTAAAAATAAATTACGAAAATGGCTTTTATCCTTAACTTATGATGAGACAGAAATTATATTGGCTATAGAATCGTAACTTTATTAAACCTAGCTTGAAAGAAAGTTATTAGACACTTTGATTTCATTTCACATACACACCTCACCACACACACACACAACACTCATTTACAATCACTCCATTTGCTGTGTTAATAAAATAAAAAAAAATACTGTAAACAAACAGAAAAGTCACGGTTGTATTATATAAATTGAAGCCGCAAAATCTCCGACTCCTAAGATACAGGTCTGCGTACCTAGTTTAGGAGCCCGGAAAACTGTCAATAATTTTAAAAATTGGTAGTACAACCCACTGTTTCCATATACTATGTACTGTGCTATGTGCCATATATATGTACCGGTGGTCAGGGCTCCAAAGAAAGGAACCTCCTGACAATGCGTGCCGTGTCCAGAAGTACCGCTTTCTGAATCAAGCCCTTGATCCAGCTGCCCAACGAGAGCCTCCTAAGGTGTTGGTCGAGGCTCGTGACTATTAAGCCATTGGCCGACACGACTATCGGTACAATGATTGCAGAGTCCACTTCCCGCATGTCGACAACCTCGCGAGCCAAGTCAATATGCTTGATTTGTTTGTCTTTCTCGGCTTTCACGAGGTTCTCGTCATGCGGGACGGTTATGTCTACAATCATTGCACGCCTCACAATTCGGTCCACCACCACTATATCAGGTTTATTGGCAACAATAGTCCTGTCAGTGATGATGGACCGATCCCAGTACAATGTGATATTGCCATTATCGAGAACTGGGTCGGGCGTATACATATAGTATGGCACCTCCGACTCCACAAGAGAGTATTTCAGAGCAAGTTGCTGATGGATAATCCTGGCTACAAGGTTGTGCCTATGCAAGTATTCTCCGTTAGCTAGACGAGAACAACCAGAGATAATGTGGCGAATTGATTCTCCCGGACGGTGACATGCCCGACATATGTCGACCGTGCCGTCTTTCACAATAAATCTCCGGTAGTTATTCGTCATGATAACTTCGTCCATAATAGCACAAACAAAACCTTCGGTTTCTCCAAAGAGGTCACCGAAACGCAGCCAGGCTACGGACGCTAGTTGGTCTACGTCGGGCCCATGTAGGGTCCGGAAAAAGCGTCCGTGAAGCTCCTTACTCTGCCATACCGCCCTGCGATCGTTAGGGTCAAGCACCGCAGGTTTGCGCCAGTTCTCATTTGCCAAGGAGAGCGGGGTGAGTCCCTTGTCCACCGCCACTACATCTCGATGCATACCCACGTCGACAGCTAGGAAATATTCCCTAAGACTGCATATCTCACGATTGTGGAGAGTCTTAGCATTTAAAAAGCCTCGACCTCCACACTTTCGCGGGATATACAGTCTCATTACCGACGATCGTGGGTGATGCATTCGATATGCAGTAAGCAGTGTACGGACCCGCCTATCCAGGGCGTCAAGTTCCGTTTGAGTCCATTTGAGTACGCCGAAAGAGTACATCAATACCGGCATGACCCAACCGTTGAAGGCGCGCACCTTATTTCCGCCTGATAGAAGGCTATTAAATACCTTCTTCAGGCGGCCAAAGAAGCGCTCCTTCAACGATTGCTTCATGTCAGTAACATTGATACCTAACGCTTCCGACATACCCAAATACTTGTAAGTTTCAGTTGGAGAGAGGGATCTCAGGTTTATGGAATCCGAGAGTTGAGTTCCCACGGATTCCATAATCTCTCCACGCTTTACATGCATGACCGCACATTTGTCCACACCAAACTCCATCCTGATGGCGTTACTGAATGTTTCAGTTACCTTCAGTAGCTCCATCAGTTGCAGATTAGTGGGGGCAAAGAGTTTCAGATCATCCATGTAAAGGAGGTGAGATATAACCTGACCACCTCTCTTCAACCGATAGCCTAGCCCTGATTTCTCCAGCAGTGTGCTAAGAGGATTCAAGGCTAGACAAAACCAAAGTGGACTCAAACTATCACCCTGAAATATACCCCGCTCGATCCTTACCGGTTCACTATTCTTCTGGATATTTCGACATCCTGGATAGCGAAGGACTGTCCTCCATTGCCCCATACATGACATCAGGAAGGTGCGTAGCGTTGCATCAACTTTATACAATTCTAGCACCCTCATGAGCCATGTATGAGGCACCGAGTCATAGGCCTTCTTATAGTCTATCCAGCATGTCGACAGATCCTTTCGGGAACGCCGAACCTGATGGCTAATGGCCATATCTATGAGGAGCAGCTCCTTAGTACCGCGGGACCCATTCCTACATCCATTCTGAGAGGCAGACATAATCGAGTTGCTGTCTATATGAGTGTTAATTTTAGCTCTTAAAATGGATGTAAGAACCTTATAGACCGTCGGTAGGCACGTGATCGGTCTATAATTTTTGGGTTCCGCGGTTCTACCAGATTTGTGAAGCAGGTGGGTAACTCCTGTTGTAAGAAACTCGGGTAGTGAGCCGGTATCCAAGGCAGTCTGGTACTGAAATGCCAACCGAACGTGCGACTTTTGAAGCCACTTAATCCAAAAATTGTGCAGTCCGTCTGGTCCTGGAGATATCCAATTAGGCAACGGACGGACTGCCCGAGCTACATCTTGGGGGCTGATTGTGATTGCCCCCATTTCTGGTATTGAATCGCACGCTCGTTCGACCTCTCTAGTCCAACCACCTTCGGTGTGACTGACAGGCACCGACCAGATGCTGCGCCAGAACGAACACATGGCATCATCATCCGGCAAGGGCGTGTCAGTCACACCTTGGTCCGGTCGCTCCCAAGCTCTGTACCTATACCCACCTTTCATTACTCTGGAATGTGCGATTCTGGGTGTATCGCTCCACGCGCCGCTTATACCTCCGAATACGGTTTGCCCATGCATACACCTTCTGCTTCAGGAAGTCGATGCGCTCTGTGACCCGGGACAAATACTCTCGGGGACTAATATCAGTCCCCGAAAACGCCCGTCTCACAAAGCGCATCACTCTTGGGCGAGTGTTGCCCTCCCTGAAGCAAACTAGTTTGCCGATGAGTGCTCTGGCCCCACCAATACGACGCTCGATCCTGCACTGCCAAGCCGGCATGGCTTTTTTTGGTCGTGTAGCTCTGTGATCAGCAAATTTGACGTGAGCTACACGACAAGCCGCCACAGCCGCGCAGTACATGATCGAATGTGTATCGGTGAGGCTATCACAGTTATCTAAATAGCTTGAAAACTGCGAATCCAGAGCAGCCACCAGCGCCCTATTCTTGTTATGCATGGGCAAACGAGGTAAGCGTGGCCTAAGTTCAGGCAGCATGTAACGACACTCCCGAATAGCACACTCCAAAGCACTCCTCAATTCGTCACTGCACTGGGTACTTACATTTGTAACCCTGTCACTACTCTCCTCGTCAACATGGCTGGGAATTTGGTGAGACTGTGGTAGTACCACAGTCTGCGACGAGGGGGCAATGGCACGGCTACTCAGTTCAGCTCGGAGGCGATCAAGTGCAGCATCATCCAACATATGGTTACGCAGGATGACCCGCACCTGATCCGATAGACGTTGGGCCGATACGTTGACTGCTGGCTCAAGCACCTGAAACAAAGAGAGCATCCGAACACGGTACGCGGTCAGGTTGTTTCCTCCCTCTGTAGCCCCAAAGTATGCGCGTATCACATTTTTATTTATGGAACGTGTCCATCGCATACGCTGCACACTTCCACCGGGAGCTGGGACCCTGTCAGAGGCCGGTGGGCCTCGAGGTCCTAAGCCGTCCGGTGGCCGGCGTCCTCTTCGCCGACGAGCAGGTGGTGGCGTCGTGGGCGGCGAGAAGTACTCGTCGCTGGAGCTCGACGCGACTGCCACGGCCGGTGTCACAGCACTCACGGTGGGGCTGGTTTCCGGCGGCGGCGAGGCGGTGGCGAGGCGGAGCTGAGCGACGAGGCCGGAGATGGTGGGCGTGCTCGACGAGCTGCGGCTCTTGTCAACATATTTCTTTTCGACTTATTGTGGTGGATGTGGTCATAATTTTATTGCATATTTTTGTATTTTGATATCTTTACTATTTAAATTAGTTTGTCGCTATTGAATTTATCTTGTTTTCGTTTCATTTTGTTTTATTTCTATAAATTTTTCGTAAAATGTTCGTAGAATTTTTTTTCCGTCACTTTAGTTGACAGTCGAGCCACAGATTGACTGTCAACTGTCAACTGTTATTATTATTATTATTATTCCATTTATTTATCTATCTATATATATAAAAATCAATTGCTGTTCGTTAGTCTCGCTAAAACTCGAGAACGGCGGGGCCGATTTAAATAATTCTTTTTTTGTTAGTTTCGCCAGAATACAGGGAAGGTTTAAAACCAAAAAAAAAAAAGGTTAAGTAGGTAGGGTAGGTAGGGTAGGTAGGGTAGGTAGGGTAGGTAGGGTAGGTAGGGTAGGTAGGGTAGGTAGGGTAGGTAGGGTAGGTAGGGTAGGTAGGGTAGGTAGGGTAGGTAGGGTAGGTAGGGTAGGTAGGGTAGGTAGGGTAGGTAGGGTAGGTAGGGTAGGTAGGGTAGGTAGGGTAGGTAGGGTAGGTAGGGTAGGTAGGGTAGGTAGGGTAGGTAGGGTAGGTAGGGTAGGTAGGGTAGGTAGGGTAGGTAGGGTAGGTAGGGTAGGTAGGGTAGGTAGGGTAGGTAGGGTAGGTAGGGTAGGTAGGGTAGGTAGGGTAGGTAGGGTAGGTAGGGTAGGTAGGGTAGGTAGGGTAGGTAGGGTAGGTAGGGTAGGTAGGGTAGGTAGGGTAGGTAGGGTAGGTAGGGTAGGTAGGGTAGGTAGGGTAGGTAGGGTAGGTAGGGTAGGTAGGGTAGGTAGGGTAGGTAGGGTAGGTAGGGTAGGTAGGGTAGGTAGGGTAGGTAGGGTAGGTAGGGTAGGTAGGGTAGGTAGGGTAGGTAGGGTAGGTAGGGTAGGTAGGGTAGGTAGGGTAGGTAGGGTAGGTAGGGTAGGTAGGGTAGGTAGGGTAGGTAGGGTAGGTAGGGTAGGTAGGGTAGGTAGGGTAGGTAGGGTAGGTAGGGTAGGTAGGGTAGGTAGGGTAGGTAGGGTAGGTAGGGTAGGTAGGGTAGGTAGGGTAGGTAGGGTAGGTAGGGTAGGTAGGGTAGGTAGGGTAGGTAGGGTAGGTAGGGTAGGTAGGGTAGGTAGGGTAGGTAGGGTAGGTAGGGTAGGTAGGGTAGGTAGGGTAGGTAGGGTAGGTAGGGTAGGTAGGGTAGGTAGGGTAGGTAGGGTAGGTAGGGTAGGTAGGGTAGGTAGGGTAGGTAGGGTAGGTAGGGTAGGTAGGGTAGGTAGGGTAGGTAGGGTAGGTAGGGTAGGTAGGGTAGGTAGGGTAGGTAGGGTAGGTAGGGTAGGTAGGGTAGGTAGGGTAGGTAGGGTAGGTAGGGTAGGTAGGGTAGGTAGGGTAGGTAGGGTAGGTAGGGTAGGTAGGGTAGGTAGGGTAGGTAGGGTAGGTAGGGTAGGTAGGGTAGGTAGGGTAGGTAGGGTAGGTAGGGTAGGTAGGGTAGGTAGGGTAGGTAGGGTAGGTAGGGTAGGTAGGGTAGGTAGGGTAGGTAGGGTAGGTAGGGTAGGTAGGGTAGGTAGGGTAGGTAGGGTAGGTAGGGTAGGTAGGGTAGGTAGGGTAGGTAGGGTAGCCAGTTGACGGGAGCGAAGCCGCGCGGGTCAGCTAGTATATACATACAAATTACATTTTTAAATATTTCTATAAAAATACAAAAAACATTTAAAAATATAAAAAATAGTAACCCACCGGTATCGGGAACAGGGTCCAAGCTACCGGTGGTCAGGGCTTCTGAGAGAGGAACCTCCTAACGATGCGCGCCGTGTCCAGGAGTACTGCTTTCTGGATCAAGCCCTTGATCCAGCTGCCCAACGAGAGCCTCTTGAGATGTTGGTCAAGGCTCTTGGCAATAATGCCATTGGCCGTCACGATTATCGGCACAATAACTGCTGTGTTCACATCCCACATGTCGACAACCTCGCGAGCCAAGTCAAGATACTTCGTTTGTTTATCTTTCTCTGACTTCACGAGGTTCTCGTCATGAGGGACTGCTATATCAACAATCATTGCGTTGATATAGCAGTTGATATAGCGTTGCCAGAGTCTTTTCAGCACCGTCATGACATACGTTTCATTGCACGATACTTTGGAGTCAACTATTGAGGCCAAGCGCGACTTATATCGTAAACTGACTTTGCAGGCCTATCTCCGCGGTTTGAAAGATCCGTTAGGCGCGCGTGTTAGATGTATGAGACCAGAAACTATTGAGAAGGCTCTAGAGTTTGTGCATGAGGAGAATAATACCATTTACTTGCAGAGTAGAAATGATAACTTATCGGATAAAAAATCCTCAGCTCGAATGCCAACTGATCATCAGAACGAAACCAGTCATAAAACGCCGGTCCATCCTAATAATTTGCTTGTTCCGATGAAACCCAATCCTTTTAATACGCCCGGTCCATTTAGACCACAGGGACCGCAATTTATGTTACGACCCTTGCCATATCAAAACCAATTCGGAATGCCGTTTAATCCATATAACATGCAACCACGTGGCCCGACTCGTACGCAACAAGTATTTGGAGCACCACCGCCTAATAACAATCCAGGTGGCTCTGGATTCAGAACGCCCCCAAGAAACCCTTACCCGCCGAATAACGGTCCCAAATAAATGAGCGGCGTTAGCCACTTTGTACCTAGGCCCATGCCTGCCACTAGCAGCTGGAATTGGGCACTACAAGGAAATCCACCACCTTCCAACTATCTTAAAACCCGCGATGTTAACGTGAACGAGTGTTCGAATTATGGGGAGGCCTTTTATTACCCCGACCTATCTGAGTATTTATACATTGACCCCTATAACCCTGATTACTTTTACCTTGACGACTGTACATACGACCACGTTGCACCGCAACAGACTGATGGGACTAATGACAAGGACAAGCCAGGTACTACTGACCAACAGCAACCCCCAACCAGTCAGGATTTTCAGAAAGCTCCGAAGTCAAACAGCTTAGGATAGAATTAAATTTGCAAACCCAGAGACAACTACCGTATGTTCGTATCCATAATCCTCCACTTAATTTTCTAATAGATACTGGTGCAAACCAATCTTTTATCAGTCCACAAGCAGTCCAGAATTATTTCCCGCACATACCTCTTAATTACGATCCATTCGAGGTTACTAACGTTCATGCCACAAGCAGGAATGACTACTCTATTAACTTACCCTGCTTTCCCGAATTCGGTGACACAGAATCAATCAAACTTTTCGTATACAGATTTCATGATCGTTTTGACGGTTTGATAGGAATGGATTTACTTACCAAATGGGAGGCTAAATCAGACCTGAAAGATCTTACATTGATAACCAAGTCTGCAATTAATCCTATCCAAATTTATAACTCTCGAAATTTAAATCTTTATGAGGAAATCGTACCAGCTGGAAGTTCTAAGTTAATACGTTTACCTGTTAATGCACCGGATGGTGAGGTTTTTGTAGAGGAACAGATAATTTGCAACTGCATTATATCCGAATGTCTGACCACCGTTTCCAATAGCCGCGGTATGGTTGAAGTGACCAACCCAACTAATAACGATATAATATTTTCACTAGACCATGCCACTCAGGCAACGATATTAAATGTCGAATGTACTGATCAAATGTCACCCCGCGCTAAAAATGTTACATCCCAGATTCGTACCGATCACCTAAACGAGGAGGAAAAAGCAAACTTATTGGCATTATGTTCAAAGTACGCTGATGTCTTTTACATTGAAGGCGAGGCATTAACCTTCACCAACAAAGTAAAACACAGCATTAAAACCACCGATGAAATTCCGATCTACACTAAAAGTTACAGATATCCGTTCATACATCGTCAGGAGGTTAGTGATCAAATAGCCAAAATGTTAGATCAAGGTATCATTAGGCCGTCCGAATCCGCATGGAGCTCACCAATTTGGGTCGTCCCAAAGAAGGGTGACGCCTCGGGAAAACAGAAGTGGCGCATAGTGATTGACTTTCGGAAGCTAAATAAAAAGACGATCGATGACAAATATCCTATCCCAAATATTACAGACGTCCTGGACAAACTAGGCAAGTGCCAATATTTCACTACACTCGACCTAGCATCAGGCTTCCACCAAGTCGAGATGAACCCCAGTGACATCCCCAAGACCGCTTTCAATGTTGAACATGGGCACTTCGAATTTTTGAGAATGCCCATGGGACTTAAAAATTCCCCTTCTACGTTCCAACGAGTAATGGATAACGTACTCAAAGGACTCCAAAACGTTATGTCTTGTTTATCTTGATGATATAATTATATGCAGTACCTCTCTTCAAGAACACATGAACAACTTAGAAAAGGTGATCCAAAGGTTAAGAGAATCTAATTTCAAAATCCAGTTAAATAGTCAGAGTTCCTAAAACTCGAGACCGCATATCTGGGTCATATCATCAGTACCGAAGGGATAAAGCCTAACCCTGAAAAAATTGCAGCTATTCAAAAGTATCCCATACCTAAAACACCGAAAGAAATTAAACAGTTTCTCGGACTCCTCGGTTACTACCGAAAATTCATTCCGGACTTTTCCCGTATTACCAAACCTCTGACACAATGTTTAAAGAAGGGAAGAAAAATTACTTTGGATTCAGATTATATTAACTGTTTTGAGAAGTGTAAGACTTTACTGACTAACGATCCTATCCTTAAATATCCTGACTTTGACAAAGAGTTTATTTTGACCACAGATGCTTCCAATTTTGCAATCGGCGCGATACTCTCACAGGGTCCCATTGGCTCGGATAAACCCGTAGCTTATGCTTCACGGACACTTAATGAAAGTGAAGTAAACTACAGTACGATAGAGAAGGAATTATTAGCTATTGTATGGGCAACAAAATACTTTCGGCCTTACCTTTTTGGACGCAAGTTCAAAATAGTAACGGACCACAAAACGTT
This sequence comes from Lacanobia oleracea, assembly GCA_950371165.1. Taxonomy (NCBI): domain Eukaryota; kingdom Metazoa; phylum Arthropoda; class Insecta; order Lepidoptera; family Noctuidae; genus Lacanobia; species Lacanobia oleracea. The sequence goes on from OX493385.1 coordinate 17,685,439, forward strand.
ACAGTGGGTTATGAGCCTAAAAGAACCAAACCAACGGTTAACCAGGTGGCGGTTAAAATTAAGTGAATACGATTTTACCGTTGTCTATAAAAAAGGCAAACATAACACCAACGCCGATGGCCTTTCTCGCGTCGAGATAAATAATGAGGAGATTAGTTCGATGATTGCAAACGCAACTGACCGACCACCATCTCTAACTAACTCCAACACCCTGACAGCACATACCTCCGAGGAAAATCCTATACTCGAAATTCCCATTACCGACGAACCTCTTAACAAATTTCACCGACAATTATATTTGACCGTGGTAGGTGATTTTAAAAAACGGACTACGGCAACTAAGCCATTTGACACCCACACTCGAACATCCGTTCAGTTATCCGAATCGAACCTAGAGGAGGATCTGATTAATGCCATTAAAGAATATGTCAACCCTAAGATCAAAACTGCCCTATTAATAAATCCACCCCTTGCGATGTACAACATAATCCCCTTGTTACAAAAACATTTCAAAAGTTCATCTATGAAATTAGTATTAGCAAAAAAAGAAATTGAAAACGTAAAGGAATACCTGAGGCAGCAGGAAATTATTCGTCACTACCACGAGGGCAAGACTAACCACCGTGGAATTAACGAGTGCTTCCTAGCTTTGTCTGTTAAGTATTATTGGCCTAAGATGCGAGAACACATTACCAAATTCATAAATGACTGTACAATATGCGGGCAAGCAAAGTACGATAGGAGCCCTATAAAGCAAAAGTTTAATATAGCACCCCCGGCTACCAGACCATTCGAAATAATACATATAATATATGGATAGATTTTCAGCACAGAACGAAAAATACGTAACATTCATAGACGCCTTCTCAAAGTATGGTCAAGCTTACCTCCTCCGAGATGGGACTGCAGTTAGTGTCATACAAGCCTTACTAACTTTCAGCACGCATCATGGTCTACCACTAACCATTATTACAGATCAAGGGACCGAATTCACCAACCAAATGTTCTCCGAGTTCTGCAAGCTGCATAAAATAATTCATCACCAAACACTAGCATACTCACCAAACGCTAACGGTAACATAGAACGCTTCCACTCCACTATATTGGAACATCTTCGTATTTTGAAACTAAAATACAAAGATGAGCCAGTTGTTCACCTAATGCCATATGCTATCATAGCGTACAATAGTTCGATTCATTCTTTCACACGATGTAAACCATACGACCTTATATTGGGACACACTGACCCACGGGACCCGATTGACATAGACCTGACCGGACACCTATTACAACAGTATACCGAAACACATAGGGAACGCATGCAAAAAGTATACGAACTAATCAATGAGACGTCTCTCGCTAACCGAACAGCGCTCATAGAGAGTCGTAATAAAACCCGCGAGGACGAGGTCGACTATGAGCCCGACCAACAAATATTCATTAGTAATCCCTCTGCTAGCAGATCAAAACTCGCACCTAGATACAACCAGGACACCGTCCTAGCTAACTTACCTATTCACATTTACACCTCCAAGAAAAAGGGACCTATAGCTAAATCTAGACTAAAGCGTGTCCCTAAAACTGCGAAATTGTTTCAGGATACCCCTGATGCTGTCACTTAGCCTAACATGGGCTCAAGAGATTAATCTAGAACGACTTGAGAATGGACCTGGACTATTGCCTTTTAAACTAGGCCCCATGAAACTCATCACTCATTATCATACATTCCTACAGAACATAGAACTAACAGACATAGATAACAACATTAACGAAATACGAATTCAACTTACTAAAGCCACAGACAGACTAGACTATTATACTCGTACATTGTATGAACTTCAGATAGATAACTTGAACATGAAATTAAACAAAGCCTCATCTCATTTACAAAGTCTAAAGCCCAATCGATTCAAAAGAGGTTTAATGGATAGTCTCGGAGCAGTAATTAAGAGCATTACGGGAAACTTGGATTACACAGATGCCATCAAATATGATAACGCCCTTAGAGCTCTCAATGATAATCAGCAACAGATAGCCATTGAGCAAAATCATCATATAAGTCTGAGTAAAAGTTTGATGAACGAACATACAAAAATTATTACGAAACTAGTAGAGAACCAAGTACAATTAAATGACAGTCTGCACATTTTACTTAACGCCGATAAGTATAAACAACATAACCTTATAAAGTTTGCAAAGTTTTCGCAAATACTGCAAATAATTAGCAATAACGTAGATAGTTTATTAAGCGAACTAAGTAGGTTAGAAAACGCAATAGCACTTTCCGGTCAATTGCATACTCATCATTCCATGTTAGGTACAGAAATACTTAGCAATATGATACGCAAACTAAGCGCGCTTTATAATAAAGACCAACTACTAGAACTAGAAATCAGAGAATATTATGACATCATTAAACCATTAGCTTATTATCGTGGGAATCAAATAGTATTTGCATTTAAATTTCCCATAACTTCTCCACTAAAATTCCTGTTGTATAAGTTAGTCATTGTACCAAATAAAAACAAGCAAGCCATCATCCCATCCTACCCATTCCTAGCAATCACTGGAAATATTCACGCGTACATAGAGGCAGAATGCCCGAAGGTAGCTTCAGAGTATCTCTGCGAGGAAAAGTTCAACCACCAAATGAGAACCCATCCAGACTGCATTTGCGACATTATTGGAGGTCAAACACTGCACAAATCATGCAACACCATTACCATTAGCCTGACGAAGCCTGCAATGGAAAAGTTAGATGACCGCCGCTACGCCGTCGTGTTCCCGAAACCAACACAGGTCCAGCTAACCTGTGAACAAGAAGAATCCATATCCCTAACCGGAAGCTTCCTAGCCACCATTCCACAAAACTGCAAGCTACGAACAGATGAATTCACCATCGTCAACATTGACGACCACATCCGAGGACAACCCATGAAGATAAGCAACGTACCAGATGACATCGGAGAATCAACCATGCCACCCCTTCAAATCAATGCTATTAACCTCAAGAAGCTGCACGATATTCAAGATAGAATAGATTCACAGAAGCCAATCCACATTGAACCAACCTCAACCATTTACCATACGACAATCCCATTTTATGGTACACTACTTGCCATATTCATACTGGGAACAATACTATCATACCGAATCTACATCCGCCGAAAGAAGCAGATGACAACTCCAGATGAAGCCACCCACGCCGAGCCTGAAACATCTGAAATCCGCCAGAACCAACCAGCACACCAAGACCAATCCAAACTCCCGACGATATTTCATCTTAGAATCTGAAATAATCGTCGATCTGAAGGGGGAGGTGTTAAGTGCACCCCTGTTATGGAAAGCGCTGACACAAAGGCACGAGGCAAGCCGCGTGCGCATCGTCAACCCAGTTGCTACGAGGTAAAACTGCTGACACAGGACACGAGGCCCGAAGACACCGTCTACGTGACCGAGCCCGCGCACTTCGCATCCACCATCGATCGAGTCATATTCACTTTCCAATAATTGTAATTTTTATTAAAATAAATTAGTTAAAATTAATTCGGTTTTTTTTGAGTCCTCCGGCAGTAGCCTACGTAATTCAGTCATAAATACGACTTGACATGCCAAGGTGACATACTAGACTGAGCGACTTATGACCACCATATAGGACATAACTTTCAGATTATGATTTTGTTCTCTATGTCCTGTCTATTGGGTAGTATATATGTGTTTTTAAATCAGAATTCTGAATGAGCGTATGCCATGCCATGCTATGACTGAAAGCCTAGTTTTTATATGGAAAAACAATTGAACTGTTTTATTGTTTTAAATTCTAATTTTATATTTTTAAATAAATAATGTAAAAAGAAGAAGAAATCATAATACCGTAGCAAAAAAGTTTTCGATTTTTCAGTGATCGCAAACTTTTTTGATTTTTATACCTATACCCAACAACAAATAAAAAACCCGTCATGGTCTAGTCAGTTCATGCACCAAAGGTTTGCAATTTTACATATTTTCTACAAACGCAAAACATGCACTTTTATGCAGATCCTTTCGTTTGCGAGTCCGACTCGTACGGTGTTTCTTCTACCGTATAGATCGTATATACGCTACGGCTACGATCCATAGATATACGATATCATAAAGACCATCTCATTCTAAGCTGGCAATACCTAATGTGTGTTCGTCTGTGACAGTGCCGGTGACTACTGTCAGTGACAAATTGCGAAAAATGACAGATTTGTTTGTGTCTTTTGTGATTGCACTTGCAGTAGGTAGGTGTTGCAGTAATTGCAGCTGCAGTGAAAGAAAATGCGTAGTGGAAGACTTTTGTGAATAGTGCTGACGCTGACGAGGTTTAGTTTATTCCTTATGTAGCAGTAAGTATCCATATATTAGCAAAAAGTACAATATCATAATTTTAGGCAAGTACTCTGAACTGCTACTTTGTGATATAAAATTTAAATTAATATATACATTACATATCATATATTGCTGTTTTATTTTAGAACAATCTAGCGGTTTTCACAATCCAGGGTGTTAGTATAGACGGGGCTCGCTAAGCCTAATGCCTGCCAGGGTTGCGGAATTTGTTATAAAGAGGCGCCGCGTTCTAAAGTAAAGGGGCATTTGGATGAACGCGGATGGGTCAGTAAGACTCCTCCCCGCCCAGAGCGGATGTAGTCATTTGATGAATTACCATCCTTAAAAAAAATAAAAAAAGGGTATTAAAGTAAAACTACATGCTATTTTATTTTTTTAATTGTTTACCGATCTACAAATACATTTGTACATGGGTATTTTGAAACATTTTGTGGCGAATTTTTGCCCTAACACTCATTATACATATCAATTTATTTTATTACTACTGTTTTCATAATAGCATGGAAAGAAAGACATTGTTACACTATCCATATAATACAATATAAGTTTGGTATTAAATACCTATGTATTAAAGTAAAATAAATTCTATATTGACTTAATAACAATAACAAATTAGAAGTAAATAACAATTTCCAAAATTCATGAAAATAATATTATGTTATGAGAGGTATGCAATGAATTTATTAAGAATAAATAATGACAATGCGGACTTGTTGCTTAGCTTACAATATAGTTCAAGTCAAAAACTGGCAGTATTTACTTTTGAATGTCATTTGATAGAACTCTTTGTCGCAGATCACACTAGGCATTACGTAACTCTTTAGGCGAGTAAATCCAAGATCTTCAGTTTATATTGCAATGTTAGTTACGAGTACTTTGGCAGTATTGTTAGCCAAACAAAATAGTTAAAAAGACACTGATTCATTGATATCTTGTTTAATTCCGCTTTTCATCATCATTTTATTTTAACTAAGTAATGGAATAATAAATATGAAACAGCATAAATATCTTGGAATTATTTAGCTCTGTTATTTGTTTATTCAATGACATTTACTATTACATAATTACTAGTGTACAAATAATAATCCACAATCCACATATATAATATAAGTTCATAAATATTCACAACACACAAAATGGTTTGCTAAAATACTGATGACCAAATGTCAATAGAAATATGCTCAATTTCCTGAGCTTTAAAGAGAATACTATGTTTTATGAGATTGAAAACCAATATTGAAGTATTAAAACACTGTATGAAATATTACCTAATGGTTGTTTGTCTAGTTTTGTTCAGTGGTCTCCACCTGACCTTTGAAAATCTATTTAGCTCAAGTTTCATCACAATTCTGGACTAGAGGGTACATTCAGATGCTTAAGGATAGTATTTGATTTGCGTCTATAAATAGTAATGCCCACATATTACTATGTTACGTATACCTATCTATACTGTGTAAAGTTATATAAAAATCAATAAACTTCAAGTTTGCACAGGGAATCAAATTTTGGGAATCTCATGCAATCCATCACAATTTCCGCCCCAGGCATGTGTTATGTGCGTTTTACTTAGTACATGTTCCTTGTTGCTTTATCAAGGAAATACTTGAAGAATTTCAAAAACAGATTTTAACTATTCTGACTACACTTTTTGAAAGTTACATTTTTTAAATGGATATCATCCATTTACTACTTTTCAACCGCAGTAACGTTTAACATCACAAGAGCTCCAATTTTATTATTTGAATAATAAATCTTTGCAATTAAGTATGTATGTCTGTTTTATATATTACAATTTTATATTGCATTTGATATAAAATTTTTGACTTACCTACTACAATAAGTTTGAGAAAATAAGAGTTACATACCTATGCAATGACTACTACACTATCCTTTTTGTTCTTATGTGGGTAATTCTCACAAATACTATGTTGCCCCCCACAATTTGTTCATTTAAATAATAAATACAATATTAAAGCTTTAGAAGCTGTACCAAAAAGCTTTTCTTTTCAGTTAAGGAAAACTATTGTAAAAATCCTTGACACCAATTTGTTATTTTATTTCCAGGGGGCTACACATATTTTAGTGCAATTTTATTTAAAAATCTGTTCAAACAAAAGCTTTTTCCTGCTGCAACTGCTGCAAGTCAGGGGTACAGGTTAAATACTGGCAGTAATTTCTCAGTGTTAGAACACCAGTAAATAACACAGAACCCTGTACATTTTCATGATCAGGGGATTGTGGGGGACTATTATCACTAGCCCCATCAAAATATTAAGATAGGGCTGGATTATATAACATTCTGTCTTATCTGGTTAGTAATTGGTAACATCTTATGCATGATAGTGCCCGGATAACGATTTTCCTAGTTAAGGAGAGTTATCCATGTAAGTAACTACTGAATCTGTGATTGATAAAAATTAATTAGCATGATTCTATAGCCTTAAGGTACGATTCCGATCTTGGTGGCGGCGACGCGCGATCGCAACCAGACGACCGGTCGTCTGTCGCCAGGCGACCCATAGCATACGAATCTCCGCGATCGAGGCGCGCTACGTAACACCGGCTGAGTGCTCGCTAAACTAGACGTGTTAGCTTTTTGGTCGACGAAGCGTTTGCTATTGACCATTGAAATTATTATGAAACCGTTTTGTAGAAAATTTTCATTCTTTTTCCACATGTTATATTTATTCGATTAGTCTTGCATCAGTCATAAGTCGCCTTTTATTAAGTTCGTCTATATTTTACTAACATAATAATATCGTCCTCGAATGAAACAAACGCCGCCATTTTATGTACTTCTTGGCTGCGTCGCGCGACAGTACTGCTCCCGGCGTGACAGCGTCACAGCGTCGCGGTCGCCAAGTTGCTCGCAGGCCACGCTCATTGGTCGCGCGACTCGGTCGCGTGCAACCGTGAGTGTCCTGTAGTAATTCATACAAGGCAGTGGGTCGCGGTCGCACGACATTGTCGCCGGTCGCGGTCGCGAAGATCGGAGTTCTACCTTTTGAGTTTAGACCGATATGTTCCCGGCTCAACATTGCACTTATAGTTTGAGAGCAATACTTAGTCAAAGTAAATAGATACATGTCAAGTGAACTTTCTCAAACTTTGCTTTATTTTTCTCAATGAGACACATAAGATTTATTTGTTTGAAATGCGGAGATAACTTTTTTAGTGGACAAGAATAACCGTATTATATTTGACATGTAGGTAATTAACATGGACAGTTATAAATAGTATCTACCTATACGCTAAGAGTTTGTAATTTAATGCTAAGACATTTTACTAAACATAATATAACTATTTGGTCGCGAGTTTGACTAGCTTGGCGAACATAAAAGATTTCGTATCATGAAATGAGTCTGCGTAACATATTTAAACATAATTATTTAAGAAGGTAAACTTATAAGTATGACATTGTTTTGATTAGTAGGTATTAAAACCTTTATAGGTAAACTGCCAAGCAGCAAAACAATATTATCACAAGGCCGAAAACGAACAATATTAGGTAAATATAAATATATACTTAGGTATCTCTAATTTAGCACTTATTTTATGTGACGACGAGTATCTTATGGAACGACAACAGAAATTAACTATTTTCACCATAATTATATTGATCCAGGAGTGCTTTTGTTTTAATGAACCGAAATACTCTAAAAATCCCTTAGTATAAGTACATCTGGTTACCTATTATTTATTAACTTCGTGAATCGACATGGACAGTTATATCTACAACAGTCAAATGAAGATAATTCTAATGGAAGTTGTGATGATTTCACTAAGGCGCCAACTCCACGAATCACCGCGATAATATCGCCGTGAGGAGACACGTGCATAGAGTTGTGAGTTGTTGTTGTTGTTGTTGTCTTTCGCTCGTGGAGACGGCCCCTAATAAATTACCTTATGATAAAATGGGTATTACCTATGTAAATCGAATTGGAACATTTTAATTTCTACGCTACAGATTTGGCTTCACATTAATTTATTTTTGAATATTTACACCGCTTTAATTTACAAAATATGTTACTCTTACTCTCCGGTAACACGAATTTCCGCTACATTTATAACACGTTTTTTTAATTCTAAAACTTTTTACAGAAAGCTTCGTCCCAAATACCTACTGAAATTCTCGTAATAGGATTTGTTGAGCTATTAATAAAATTCCAGTCGTTAGCTAATTTCTTACCTCTTTATTTCTCTTACCACTAGCTTATTAATTCTTGCCTCCGGCTGATAGTGAGCTTACAGTTCATTGTTGCATCGTTTACTTGTTAACTAAACGGTACCTACCGTATCTAAGTAGGTAACTTCAAGTTGCTGGTCTCGAAACTACATTTATTAAGGTGGATGCGCCAGGGTAGCCCGCGAAATTCAAATATTTTGTTTCTTGCAATTTGCCGGTCAGTGTGAAGCTGTATGAACAAAATACGATTCGCGGCCGAAACGCGTATTTATCTAAAGAATTATAAATATCATTTTAATCATCAATATAGCCCATGAAGTAAGCCCATATAGTTCATGAAGCCATATAGAATGACTTTTTCATGAATTAACCATTCTATGTTCAACACTTCACACTGACCGGCAAATTGCAAAAAACATAAAAATAATTGAATTTCGCGGGCTAGCCTGGCGCAACCACCTTATGGAATTTACTGTTAGTTTTCTGACTTGTTTTTAAAAACCTAAATAGAAACAGTCTGAGAATGGTGGCACGCCAATTAGTTATTTCCAATATTGTAATCAGAAGCGGGACTTATAAACTAGTTGAGGTAACATGCCCAACATACATTTATAACGATCTTAAATATTATTATCCCTAGATACTTATAGAGATGACACTAAATTGGTGTAAGTTTTAGCATGATACCAGTGCCGATGTCTCAAAAATATTTTCTATGTATTTTCAGAGGAATGAGGTTGAATTTTGGTCTCCCTTTTTGGTCTAGCAGTTGTGCGACTTCGTTTCATTTTTGCTATTGTATTTACTAAAAGATTTCTGCCTTCTCTAGGCACTTCTAATAACTTGTAATTAAGCTGAAGTTATATCTTATCATTTACACAATACACACATGAAAGCCGATCTTATGATATAAAGCAATACCTATCGACTTCAAATAACTGGTCGGCATAATAATATATCTGCAAAGCGGCTTTAACGCGAACATAAATTTTATTGTCTTAAAATATACTAAATAATACGTAATTTTACTGTAACCGTATTAGGGTAATCATGAACAATATCATCTTATGAAAATCGAGGTGTCCTTCCCTTAGTCCCGTCAGCCAGTATTCTTTAAGGGTGCCGTTGATTGTTTTTAAATATTAATTTAGGTATGATCTGTAGCTTTGATTTTACCTTCACAGGTTCCTACCATCAAGACCTAAAGTAACTTATCTAATTGATTCTAGGCCGGCTGTGGGAAACATAAACGGTAATTTCGTAGATATTTACAAGTAACATAGTTTTTTTCCCAACACTACGTTGCTAATACTTATTTTGGCACTCGTTTTTGGATATTTGCTTAGTGACAAATGGGCCTTTGATTCGCTAAACTTAGAGAACTTAGTTCCATGTGTGACAGCCAAATGCGGCGAAATAGGTTATTCTTGTGAAAAAATAACAATTTAATGACGTGTGACCGGATTGGAAAACCAGCGTAGGTACCTAAATACGATCGTTTTAAATATGTACATAAATGGTAGGCCCCAATAAGGCCTGCTCACGAACAACATCAACAATGAGATCAAACTTATGCTATATTATACATACTCATTATAAAATGCTCCAAAATTGGTTCGCATAAATGTAGAACAATATTAGTCTTCATGTAAGTTGGTACTGATAATGATGAAAAATTACCAGATATCCTACAACTTGAACATTTGACATAGATTCACGCCTACAGCTTGCAAAATCAGATCGTTGCAAGAATTCGAAATAGGTAATTAAGATTTAGTTTATTCTAACATAACATCAAATATTTTTCGTCTAGGCCGTGCACGACACTTCATATATTTATACTGGTTACGTTACTTTTCGTTTCCTCAAAATACGTAACGCCTCAGAATATAATAACAATTTCTCATAATATCATTCTTTTACTAATACAATACATCTTTGACGAATTATTATATTTATATTGAATACACTTAAATGTCACTTGAAGCAAAAAAACATTTATGTTGCACTCTGCGAACTACGTATCGTACTTCACAATTAATCGGATTATATATATTAAAATAGGTACAGATGTCTTGAATGAATAAGTACCTATCTAAAAACATTCATTTAAAAGTAAGTATCTAGTTACTTATATTTAAGCACTTTGGCAAATTAATTTGGTTTAAAACTATTTCTTTGGTTTTTTGAATAAAATACTTATTTGAATAACGAGCAATAAATTCTATTAATTAATTAAAAAAAAAACTTAATGACAAACAAAGAACATCAGCTTAACAATTTCCAATAAATTATATTATTGCTTATACCCCGAACACACAGAAGTTAATTGGATAAATATGAATATAAATAAACATTTTGCCACGAAGACATTACAGTGATTTCGTTGCATCGGTCCCAAAAATACTGTCTAAGCTCTGCAGATTTGCTTGTTCATACTCTTACAAAAAACATTCGTGATGTTCCAGATTGCTTCCTTCTATTCTTAAAGCTTACTAAGCGATGGTCGCAGTAGTCGGGTTCTGGGCATATCTATAGCTACTTATAACGACCACTCGGATGCGGGTTGTGGGCACACGAACGAAATATTATTCGACCCATATATATATGTTGAGTGCTTGGCACTAAAAGTGTTAAACCTCGCTACGTGCAAGCGTTTTGAAGAGCAGAGACCAAATAGGGACCTTGTATCGAACTCCAGTGCACGCTGGGTAGGACAAACATCAACTGTTACTTTTTCTTAGTGGCTTTGGCTGAATTCGCTGGCGGCTGAATACTGACACGGACCTCTCCTGTGGGGCCCACCACGATTTTCACCTGAAACAACAATAGAGTACTTGCTTTACTGACTATCGCTTGATTTTAATGTTCGCCATTTCATATTTGTGAGGAGAGTAAACACTGCATAAACATAACACTTTTCTTAATTAAACCTTCAGTAGTTTATATTTCAAAGTGGAGGAAGCAAGCTCACAAATACAATATACTTGAGACTGAAAATGCCAATGCATTCCACTACTTTCTTGGACAAGTCTTAAGTCCAAGCTGCCCGTTTGTGGAATGCATTGCCAGTGTCAATTAAGCGCGCGCAATCGCTGCCTGTTTTTAAGAGACTTGTAACACTACTTGTTAATATGATTACTTTTTCGAAGTTGATTTTTTTTAAGTTGTTATTTTTTTTAATGTGTATATTTAATATGCATGTATTTGTGTATCTAATTTAGTATATTGTATTGCTTTTTTTCTATAATAATTTTGTTAACTTTATATTAGCACCAAGTGCAATCCCAGTTCGTGTCCAAGCTATCCCTATCCATTCCAGGTTGCCTGGAAGAGATCGCGGAATGCGATAAGGCCGCCAATTGTATATTTTTTAGTAGAAGGTTTCCTTAATGTGTTTTAAATTTGGAGTACAATGAGGTAACTACATAGAAATAAAAAAATACTTATTACTTAAAGTAGGTATGCTTATAATTAAGATGTGATGTCGCCAGTTATGTATTTTTGTAACATTTACATATAATATACTAGCTTTTGCCCGCGAATTCGTACGCGCATATCCCGTTTTTTCCCGTTGCTGTAGGAGTTTCGGGAAATTCTCTCTTAGTGATTACCCACACTCCCCAAGAAACCTTGGATGGGAAATGATCAAATAACTCCTCCCGCTCCGGGTGAAGCAGAAGGGAGTGTCAAATTCTTACTGACTAAAACCCATCAGTGTTCCTCCTAATGCCCTCCTAATGTCCAGGGCCGCGGCGACTCTATCGAACAGATCCCGCAAGCCCGGAAGGCACTGACCCTGGCGGGTCTCGTCTTCTATGCTGACAGCTCTTTGAGGCGCGCGTGGAACACAGCGCGCCGTCGACCCGGGCTTGGCGTTCGCAGGCCCGCGCCTACGGTGGCTGGTAATCGCCCTGCGACACTCGACGCCCAGGGCGTCTTCTTCTGTTGTGGCGGTTGGGCGTGAGGTTTCTCTCTCACGCGTTCGGCCTCCTTCTTCGCTAACATTACTGCTTCGCAGAAAGAGGTGACCGATTCCCATGCCTCCTCTATTTTTTTCATAATTGCAACTATATATCCCATTTAAATAACAAAATCCGTGTCACTTTTCATTACAAAATTGCGAGCGTCTAAAGTTATCGGTTATAGTGAAATTGTAAGTTGTTCGAGCCAGAGTTTACGATTTAGGTAGGAGAAATCGGATTCGATACGTCACTGTAATCTAGACGATAAGTAACATTACATTTTTGAGTGTTCTAGTTTGGAACGAAAGGTTGTTAAAATTCCAGTAAATGAACGGTCGTTCATAAAAGAACTGTATTCATTAATTTTTAGTTAATGAATACAAAAAGACGTTTTTGTTTAATTAACTAGAAAATTCCTTTCACTCACGGGGGTTTTACGGTATTTTACTGTATTTTTTTGAATTCGCAAAGTGCTTAAGTGTTCATTCACTAGAGCTATTAACCAAAGCGCGCGAGACTCGGGCCGGGCGGCGCGTGACAGCGCGAGGTAGCGATGGCCGGCGCGTGACATCGCAAGCCGGGGCGAGGCATCTTTCGGCGTAAAAGGGTAAGCGTGATTTCAATTCACGCCAATCTCATCCACGTTTCGCCTCGCCGGTATAAAACTATCTTAAAATCATCTACACCTACCTAGTCCCCTCGTCAGACATTCATTGCGTAGTAGACGGGGTTCGGGGGCGGGGCCATTGGTGACGTGGCCTGCTGCACTGATACTCCCGACGGGGCGCCTTCAGGGGCTCCCCTAGCGGCCCTGGATGGGGACCCAGGCGCTGGCTGGTACATAGGAGCTGCAACCTAGTAGTAAAATTAACAAAATCAATAAGATTTATCAAAATAGCCGACATATTAATCATCAGTATAAAAACGTGTCTGTGCTTTTGCTTATAACTACTACTACTAAGCTAAACTAATTACCTAACTACTACTAAAATATTTGTATGACTCGATCGAATAGTTTAGCCTTTCTCATAAATATCTAAAGATATGTTTTAGAAAGGATGAAAAGGGATTCTTTTATTTGCAAAATGAAATACTTATTAGCTCTAGTAAACAATCATGAAATTATTTTTTAAATACCTTCATCAGCGATGAAGTTATAAAGCTTCAAAGATTACAATTAGAAAGAGAAGTCCGATGTAAACTTTGACGTCATCGTCTATGACGCCTATACAGCTACCATAGAAAACAGCGTTTTCGCGAGAGGGACAGATATATTTGTTTAAAATAATAATATCTCCTTCGTTTTTCGAGTAATTTTGATTCTATTTTCACTGTTAGTATTATATTTTTGTATATTTTTAGATAAACTGTATAGATGACAATTTATATGTTTTTCATGCATATTCCCTATTAGAGGAGGTAATCCGCTCGTGCGAACTTAGAGAATTGGCTCAGTTTATAAATAAAAAAGGAAAGAAATCCTAGATCTTTCCTACATTTTTATGCGATTGTTTGTTAAGAATTTATCTCGCGAGATAAGTCTTTGACAGTTTTGTACTTTTATAGTGATAAGAATTAATGACCTTCGTATAACTTTTTATAGATATTTCGAAAACGTAACTAAACATCGAAAAAGATTTTCTTTATTAATTAAAGCTTCGTAGCACCAACAAGCTACGGCGCATCCGCTACGTCGCGAGCTACGAAGCTACGGCGCTTTTGCTACGCCAGCTACGAAGCTACGGCGCTTTTGCTACGCCAGCTACGAAGCTACGGCGCTTTCACTACGCCAGCTACGAAACCACGGCGCTTTCGCGGTTCGGTATTGAAAAATTATAAGAAAACACGTTTTTGCTTGATTTTTTAATGTAAAATGTAATTTTCGCAATTCAAACAAAACATTTCTCAAATCTTAGCGGCTTTACTGGTAAGGTCTTTGTCTCAAATCTCAATTTTTATTTTTTTAACTGCGCTATTACTGCGTTTCATGGGGAGAAAGACGCAAAGTAATATTTTTTCGGTATATATAGACACTTATCCTGAAATATATCTTTGGCGGAGCAATAACAACTTAATTTCTGTGGAACCTAACACTTAGATAAATCAGGAAACTGCTTACTTTTTCTGAATAGCAAATCATCTGTTTTCCCCCGCCGGGCTGAGGGGCTGGCACAGGCCGGTAGCGAGCCGGTGCTGGGCACAACGTCTGAAAACATTGTAGACAAACCATTTTATATAAATATCACGTAAATTAATAGGTATCACTAACACCACAACACATGCTCCACCATTTTTTTAACCGAATTCAAAAAAAGGAGGAGGTTCTCAATTCGGTTGTATTTTTTAATATTATACTTAACTAGTTGACCCGCGCAACTTCGTCTGTGTCACGATATTCATTACTGCTCCGCTCCTATCGGTCTTAGCGTGATGATATAGCCTATAGCCTTCCTCGATAAATGGGCTATCTAACACTGAAATATTTTTTCAAATCGGACCAGTAGTTCCTGAGTTTAGCGCGTTCAAGTAAACAAATAAACAAACAAGCCCTTCAGCTTTATAGGTATACTAGTTGACCCGCGCAACTTCGTTTGCGTCACAATTTTCATTACTGCTCCGCTCCTATTGGTCTTAGTGTGATGATATATAGCCTATAGCCTTCCTCGATAAATGGGCTATCTAACACGTGAAAGAATTTCACAAATCGGGCCAGTAGTTCCAGAGATTAACGCGTTCAAGTAAACAAACAAACAAACAAACAAACAAACTCTTCAGCTTTATATATTAGTATAGATTAGTATATTAGAATAGAATATAGATGTTAATTTTAATTTATGCATGACACTAGCTTCTGCCAGCGGTTTCACCCGAGTGAAATTCGAATATTATCCCAAGGGAACATATTCCCGTGTAACGTATCTTATGTCCTATTTCAGGATATGCGCTGCATCATAGTTTGCTGCTTGTTTTCACTCTTTAAAGAGTAAAGTTTCAGAAAATGTCAAAAAAGGTGTTAGATTAATTTACATCAAAGAGCATTTGGATCAAGTAAATCTGACCAACCCGTCTAGCCAACGTGGTATCAGTAGGCTATATCCTCCTTATTAAGGAGAGACCCGAGCCCAGCAGTGGGGCGTAATGGGTTGTTGTAGTAGTAGTAGTAAATCTGACCACAATCAATAAAAATCCATACTAACTTTAAACGAACTTTTTACGGTGAAAAGGAGATGCCCTTTTCACCGTTTAGAGGTTGAGTTGTGTTGAGTTAACACTCACTAAGTCTGACTATGAATGAATATTTCGAACTCAACTCACTCGATTGAGTTCGAAATATTCATTCATAGTCCTTTTAAACAATTGTGAAGCTCTCTAAGTACACGGGCTTAGTCTGGGCGCTGATATAGAAACCTGTATTATTTACTAAGTGGGATTATTTTGTGAAAACTAACATTGGATTAGCCTAGGGCAATTTCGGAGAAAAGTTTTGAGTCATGTCCAAAAGTTTAAATTTCATTTTACCGAAAGAATGAAACTCCTTACATACAAAGTTAAGCAAAGTTTTACCCATCGTAAATAGTGTTTAGTGTGGGTAGTAGTGAAAAACGGGTAATGCCCATTTTATTATTTACTTTCGCTAGTATTTTTACCATGTTTTAAGTATTTTTGCCCAAGGAATGAGAAGTTTCATACAAACTTTCATCCCCCTTGGCCAGAAGCTATGCTTGCCAAAGTAAAACCCAGCTCTTGGAAACTGTCAACCAGCCGTTTCGAAAAACGTAAACAGGCGAAAACACTGGTCCCCCCTATGATACTCGTACAGTTAACGCTAGTTTAGGGACCAGAGGATTTATATAACTTAAAACCTTTTTGTTAATAAAACTTGACTTTACTACACCATTTTCTGTTGGATTTTCAATGCTTGCATGCGGGCAGAGATTAGATAAGCCTAAAACACGATTTTATTTAAGTACTAGCTGACCCGCGCGGCTTCGCTCCCGTCCATCAACCTACCCTACCTACCCTACCTACCCTACCTACCCTACCTACCCTACCTACCCTACCTACTCTACCTACCCTACCTACCCTACCTACCCTACCTACCCTACCTACCCTACCTACCCTACCTACCCTACCTACCCTACCTACCCTACCTACCCTACCTACCCTACCTACCCTACCTACCCTACCTACCCTACCTACCCTACCTACCCTACCTACCCTACCTACCCTACCTACCCTACCTACCCTACCTACCCTACCTACCCTACCTACCCTACCTACCCTACCTACCCTACCTACCCTACCTACCCTACCTACCCTACCTACCCTACCTACCCTACCTACCCTACCTACCCTACCTACCCTACCTACCCTACCTACCCTACCTACCCTACCTACCCTACCTACCCTACCTACCCTACCTACCCTACCTACCCTACCTACCCTACCTACCCTACCTACCCTACCTACCCTACCTACCCTACCTACCCTACCTACCCTACCTACCCTACCTACCCTACCTACCCTACCTACCCTACCTACCCTACCTACCCTACCTACCCTACCTACCCTACCTACCCTACCTACCCTACCTACCCTACCTACCCTACGGGATAAAAAGTATCCTATGTCCTTCTCCTGGCTCTAAACTACCTCCCTGCCAATTTTCAGCTAAATCGGTTCAGCCGTTCTTGAGTTATAAGTGAAGTAACTAACACGACTTTCTTTTATATATATAGATTTCTTAATTTAATTTAAAACTGGCTGGTGTATTCTAATCCAATTAGAAATACGGCTTTCTAAGAAGTACTTCTTCAACTTGGACCTCTAGAACCTATCAAAGCTAAGTTAGAAGTTCTCAGGTAGCACCACTACTAACAGTATCTATTCTAGGATTAAATAGTTTTCAGCGAGCCCCGGTAAACTTAAGTTTTATTTACCCATCCGTGCTACTAACTAAACTCATGAAGGAAATTTCATCCTACTGATCCCATTACGTTAATTAAAACATTGAAACTAGCAACTGTAATGTACAACTTGGAAATAGGTTTGCACAGGGTGTTCTCGATAACTATATCATAGTCTTTGAGCTCGGTCTACAATTTACAAGTCATGTGCTTGCTGTTACTCGCAACGTTGTCCACGTTAAATAAACACCTACATTACGGAAGATTGACTATATCGACCTCGTTATTGCTTTAGGAACCACGTTTTTCAATGATTGCAAGTAAATTAAAACTTCGGTAAACGCAAAGGATAAGAAACCTGTAGGCTGTACGAAATTACGAGGTCTACAGTAGGTATGCCTATTTACGAGTACAGATAAAGGTATCTATACCATTAGCTGTACGTACTTTTTTTTTGTTTTTTGAAAAAAAAAAAAAAATAGCTTTTCGTACAGTGAGCTGGCCTTGAGTAATACGGTGTTTTAATACTCGTAGAATGCGAAGCAAACTACTGATTTTGTTAACACTGACGTGCATGGTTCTGCCCGGTCTTTTCTGTCATCATCTCATATCATTCCATCTTGTTTGTATGAATTGTCAGTTTACGTCATGTTCACTTCACGTACCTACGCTTTAAACATCTTGGTGAGATGTTTTAAGAATCGCACTGCTGGTCTTTTCATCTGCTGATGGCTTAGCCACCCTCTTTTCAATGTCGATTGACTCATATTTTGTCACCAACAGCTCGTATCAAGTTTATGATAGAGCACAGTTCAAGTAGCTAATACGTTTAAATATTTTTATTGTTCTGCACTGTTTGTACTTAGTAATAATAACAGGAGATATTTTGGACATATGTGCAAAATGTGTGTGCCATAACTAGAATAAATAAGGTACGAAATTGTATTGGAAACCTGTGCCTCCAGTATGTCCCTTCCACCCGGCAACTACTACACAAGCACTTCAGTAAAAGCAAAAGATACGCAGTTGCGCACACACTTGCATTTCTCAAAACAGAACGTACTACACAATCAATAATAAACCTTATCTCTTCATACACAAGGTGTATTTACTAAGCACCGTACAACTTACCTACACAAAAACAGCGCACACTATCGTTGTGCTGTGCAAAAGCAATTTATTTTTCATACACGCTAGTGATTGACTAAATCGGAAAGTTATCGAATATTCCATTTATTATTGTACACAAAAGGTATTTAGCGGTCCTAAAAAAAATGGCAAGTCCAGAAAATATTATAAACACTCCACCGATTATTAACCTACAATTGAATTGACTTAATTTACGAAACTATTACAGCAAGATTTCCTTCGTCAATCGACATTTTTGCCGATAACCTACGTAAGTTGATCTGCACAATTACATTACTAACTCGTCGCAAGAAGCAGCGACCGTAATACGCGATGAATGTGCATGTACTAAAGTATCGTTTTCAGACACTTAGTGACTGACTTAGTTAGTGGTTAAGGAGCAATGTATTCATTACAAAATTAGTACAGTCGCTGTGATATTTGAATACAAGAATAAACTAGTAAAAGCAAGACATATTTTACGATTTGTTGTTTTCCATGATTTTAAAGACAAATGAAGTAAAATACTTATATTTAGATATGGTAAGTAATTAATAGAGTAATTTACAAAGTTTTGGTTTAGGCTTCGGTTTTTACAAGAAACTTGCCATTTCTCCTGCTTTTTTATATTTCTATGGTGTGTGCTCAAACACAGGCCGCTGTGACGACGATTCGACAGGACCGGAGAGGGATCAGGCGCAAACCAAAACGATTAACGTGCCCTCCGAGGCATGGAGTGAGCACCGTCAACTTGTACTACTAGTCAAGTCAAATCTACGTTCAAGGAGTGCTGGCTCTCAGTCTAATTTGAATAAATGACGTTTAATCTTTTTGGTTTCTTTTTTCACATCCCGCTAATTATGTAAATCACAGTCACATTTTTTGACACATGTAGGTCCATTACACAAGTCGTTATTTTTAGCGAATAGTAGGCAAAGGGATCGTTAAGGAATTACAGTGTCTTTGCCATATTTCGCAATTAGTCCGCTGGGCTGATCGTGGGAAATCAACAGAACTTGCAACCGCGAGGTCACGTATCAGTTGCAGTTATTGTTGTTGTTGTTGCATGTAGTAATTAGTAAGTGCACCTGTAGCTGTAGTGCATGTGTGTAGTGCGCCCGCTGCGGCTGCGCGGCTGCTGGCTGCGGGGTGCTGGCGCCGCTGCGCGCCTGCTGCTGGTAGTACGAGTGCATGCGGTTGTCTGGAAACACCAACCAATTGTTTTAGTTAACGTTCGAAATCCAAGTAGTAAGCTCAGATCAGCGACAGTCAGTGTCAAAATTAGAGGTGGAATTTTTTTATGTTTGTAAAGCGTACTTATTATGTTTTTTCATTGATTCGTTTGTACCAATAGGATGAAATAAAAAGGCCAGTTTTTTAATAACTCAGTAACTGTTAACTTTAGGTACTTACATATAAACTTTTAATTGGCTGCAGTGCATTGTATCTACCTACCTACTGATCTCTTGAAAACTATTTTGTGCGCTTGTTCTCGAATAAAAATAAATATATCTGTTCTCATCAAAGTCATATTTGACTAATCTCAATCTTATAATGCCTCTGCACAGGTACAAATAAAAGCTCCACGAAAAAAGTACCTATCTATCTCTTGTAGACTACCTATTTACGTAGGTAGCCTATATCTTGTCTGCTGCAATGCACTTGAAGGTTTCGTTTGGTTTGATGGTTTAGTCTTTATGATTATGAGATGTATCTAGATATATTCCCGTCGTAGGTATGTACCAGATAGCTATATAGATACTTATAACAACAGGGATCACGAAATAGATACGTACCTATTTCCTGCAGCTTTAGAGGCTTTGGCTCACTCGAACGCAATGTAGTCGAATAAGCAAGGATAACTCACAATCGTTGGACTGCTGCCACTGCTGCTGCTGCGCGCCGTAGTCAGCGTGGTGCTGGTAGTGATAGTGCGTACTATACGGCAGGTACAGCAGCTGATGGTGGTTCCTGATTGGAGGAGGCGACTCGGGGCGGCGGCAGCGCGGCACGGCGCGCACCGGCGACGTCTGCTCCGAGCTCGTCTGCGAACTGTATAGCTCCTGACTACTGTCTGAGCACCTGGAATTGGTAAGTCGAAGATGAGTTGGTGTTGTGTCTTAGGATTAATACTAGGGATAGACCGACAAGATCAACCATCCGGTTACAGTCGGCAAAAGAACGACTATCGGCACTGCATGAGCTATAGAAAAACAGGAAATAAATCGCCAGTAGGCACCTATTTGTTTACTGAAGGTACATTAAACATTTATAAGAATTAAATCAGTTCGAGGTTAGTCAACTTAAAAAGTATTTCATTCATAGAGATGACCGCCTGGTCGTGAAAGCAGCAAGAGCGGCTAATTGAGCACTGGCTGGTCGTCTAGTCGGCCCATCTCTAAGTAAAATGTCAATTGGCTCTCGCTAGCGCTCAGCTCGTTTAAACCAGCAAGCTAAACAAAAAAGTTACAAAAAAATGCTTACCCGATGTTGGCATAAAGACCACAGTTTCTATACATGGTCTCTTGTTGCTGCCGCTGTTGCTGGTAATGCGCATACGTCGCCATGTTCTGCGCGTGCGCGTAACACGCATCTGAGTGCTGCTGGGGAACCGGGGTGCTCTGACACGGCCGCGCCGCCATGTAATCTGATGACTTTGACCTATTAACCAGAAAATGGCTTAATCTGACAATATTTACATCTCCCCAATAAGTTTCGATATCAGATAGGTTCATTAACGGGCAGTCGCAATAAAATAGATACACGCGAGCACATAAAATCCATATCGCAATAAAAATATTTGTGAGAAACTGTTAGCAATGCAAACTTGGTTGTACCTAACTTCTAATCTACGAAGCGTAATCTCTAGCGCATCTTACCAGTTAGAATTAGCACTGGCTCGGCTTTGAGGCCTTGAGTTAAGGTTGGCCTCAGAGTAATATGGCCAAGAATAGTTAGAGTTTGTGCGCTGGCATGCGTGCGACGGCATTTGTTGCGGAGTGGTGCCCGGGGACGGCTGCAGCTCATTCTGCATCTGTTGCAGTATCTCGTCGGAAGCCCCGAGTTGTTTCTTTATAGCAATGCCGCGAACGGCCGGTCGGCGATGGAAACCTAGAAAAACCACACGATCCACTTATCATACCTATAAGTGCTTAGGTATCTTACATTTCAAATAACCGAATTCTTAAACTTGCAAACAATGCCAGGACAATGCAAATAATAAAATGTAGGATCCGTAATTGTCGACGATTTTTCGCAGTAGGTTGATAGTGCAATTTTATTATAGGCTCGCAATTTAACGAAGGATTTTATTTTCTTACACTCACAATAAAAAATCAGCAACCTTCCGAGCGAAACAATCCACCAATGAAGTTAAAGATAGCAAATAAAGTCGCCTTAAGGTGCATCGTGAGAATTTTTATTTTAATCTCGATTCAGCGCGGACTTACTTTATCCGACTAATGGATATGGGCACAAAACTTGCAGGTTTAGCTAACCTAGTATGACATTTAGAAAAACTTAAACCTCGCTTTTATCTGTCACGCTAGGTAGGTAGTATTTGCGAATTAAACGTAGCTAGCGAATTGTTTTGATGGGAGTAGGTAATGTACTTAGACGTAATTTTATTTAAATATAAGGTAGATTAATAAATTTTATATTTATTTTAATATCAGAAACATAACCTAATACTTATTTTAAGAAATGATTAGGCACGTATCTATAAACGCGTAGAAAAACAAAACAGTTCGGTGGACAACAAAAAAATCATCCACATCGCTGTCAGTAGCAAGTGCCCAGAACTATGGCATCATTGCCGCGAATAAATGTTAAATAATAATAAAAGCCGTTTATTCTGAATATCGCGGTTAACTTTTCCTTATGACAGTGTTGAGGTTTTTTTAAAGAATGTTCATCATTATTATCATCATAAGTATTAGCCAAAAGACGTCCACTGCTGGACATAGGCCTTCCCCAAGCGTCGCCACAACGACCGGGCCTGCGCGTTTCGCATCCATCGGCTACCCGCAACCTTCACCAGGTTATCGGTCCACCTAAAAAACCACCAAAGAACCAACCAAAGAATGTTATGTAGATGATTAAATGTGCCTTTTGGCATAGGGCTCCTCTAACATTTTTCCATTGGGTTCTGTCTCGCTGCCCTTCTCCAGTGCTGTGATCTAGGAAGATGATATATAGTTTACCGTAATCGTCGTGCTCATCATCGCTGCTGACCGGCTGCGACTCCTGGCCGTACCGCTGTCTGAGCCGCTCAGTCCTCGGAGCGGTGGCTCTAGCAAACGCAGCCAGTCCATCATCACCTTCACCAGCCCCTAAACGCATAAAGATACGTCTTAAGGGACTACTTCTCAAGGTTTTTCAACATTCAAGTTCTTGGAAATTAATTTACCGACTTATGTTAATAAAACTTGGTTATTACTAAGGTTTACCTACACTTTTATCACGTAACGTCAGATTTTGTTGGCAGATACAAGTTGTTTAGTTGTCTAACTACCAATCTAGCGGGACGAGGATAACATCGGTTGCAGACCAAGGCAAAACTCAGATCGTTTAGCTGAGGTAATTCTTCATACCTAGGTACTTGTGTTCAGACCGCAAACTAATGTAAACAGTTTGCAAAACTAACTTAGCTATGGAGCTAACCTAAGTGAGCTTAACATGACTCTTGTCTATTACTTGCCTGCCTACCAGTTTAGGTAATAGTCTAATGCCCGGTTTCTGAGGTTTTTATTGGTCGTTTATCTATCCGTTACGCTATTTGTTACGCAAGTAATTAGCGAGATCTGTACAGTATCAATCAATAGGTCGAGATGTGTAGGTACGAGTACAGTGTAGATAAATAAAATAGTTGAAATTCAAGTTACGTTTTTTTTTTTACATTAAATTAGTAAGTAGGTATTTAAAAAATGTATAGGTATTTAATAACTTTTATTTTTATTAAAATAAGATTAATGATTTTATTTTTATAGACGATGTTTCGCGGGTCAGGTACCCGCGTCACAATTTTCATTACTGCTCCTCTCCTATTGGTCTTAGCGTGAATATAGCCTGTAGCCTTCCTCGATAAATGGGTTATCTAACACTGAAAGAATTTTTCAAATCGGACCAGTAGTTCCTGAGATTGGCGCGTTCAAGCAAACAAACAAACTCTTCAGCTTTATATATTAGTACTAGCTGACCCACGCGGCTTCGCTCCCGTCAACTGGCTACTACCCTACCTACCCTACCTACCCTACCTACCCTACCTACCCTACCTACCCTACCTACCCTACCTACCCTACCTACCCTACCTACCCTACCTACCCTACCTACCCTACCTACCCTACCTACCCTACCTACCCTACCTACCCTACCTACCCTACCTACCCTACCTACCCTACCTACCCTACCTACCCTACCTACCCTACCTACCCTACCTACCCTACCTACCCTACCTACCCTACCTACCCTACCTACCCTACCTACCCTACCTACCCTACCTACCCTACCTACCCTACCTACCCTACCTACCCTACCTACCCTACCTACCCTACCTACCCTACCTACTATAATTTGAGATTTAAACTATCCTATCTCTCAAGTTGGATCGAACTGCACATGGTGTGCGAATTTTATTATAATCGGTTAAGTGGTTTAGGAGTCCATTGAGGACAAACATTGTGACACGAGATTTATATATATTAAGATAGATATATTAGGTACCTAGATATTCAGCTTTTATGTTTAATTATTCCTAGCTGGTGCAAATTTGTACTAGTTGCGTCACTCGTTTGCGCTTACTAAAATGTTTTATTTTTATGAAAACTAATTATTTTTAATTATTAATTAAATTTTTTTTATTTCTCAGCGACAATCAGTGTTAAAACTTGACAAAATGTAGGGTACATATATCAACATAGATACAGGTGTTTTTGACTGTGATGCGAACACGGGCGCTTCTTAAAAATACGAAATTTCCACATCTGGTCTATGGCACAGCTAGCCGAGATTCGTAGGTACTTATTACATAGGGTTAGAGATCTTCATTGGACTGTTTTGTGTACGACGCCCACGTTAACATACCTACCTACTAATAAATGTCATTCGTTGTATTTTGTTCTAATGGTTGATGACCACTGCGATCTTTACACCCACACACAAGATGGGTTTAATATAGGGGTACCTACTCATAATTGAGAACAACTTTTTCTATGGGAACAATGCCGAAATCACGAAAGGCGAAATCTGTTGCAAAGCAAAAGTCGTACAAAATGATCCCTTTTCAGATTTTGCGTTTATTACACGTTATGTAGATGGTTTGAAGCACATTTGAACCAAGTCTAAAAGTAAAAATAGTTGAAAAAGTAGCTATCATAAGTAATTTAAACAGACAACCAACTCGTTAACCCTTAGCTCCTATAGGTACATATATCTTATCACTGGCTTAGGTAATTTAAATTCAATGTCACGATACTTAACTAGTTTGGAAGGTATTAACCATAACTGGGTTAACTTGAACGAACAATGGACAAAGTTTGCTCGACGGGATATTCGCAAGTACCTACCAACACCAGAATAGAACCTACTTCAGATAGCGAACATGATTAAAAAATTCATGCTGATTCATTTCAGTGTCAGTAGCAGATTTTCAAAAGTAAGCTTAAAAATAAACCTTAAGCTTTTTCAAACATGAATTGGATACTTTTGTTTTCGATCCGTATAAATAGATACTGTTAAATTTATTTTGTGTATGGAAAGAAATGGAAACTACGAACTACTTTTATAGTCTGTTTTGCTCATTGGAATTAGGTAGATCCAAAACGTGGGTATTAAACCTAACTTCAAGGGACATCATTTATTTTTTTCTTTCGTAAAAAAGGGAGAGAGAGGGAGACTATTGCGGACTACTAAATAGACACGGCTGTTCTGCAATCCAATCATGAGTACCTACGCCTCTGAATTAGTAAATCACCCTTCTTTATCATTGTACCCCTGCTTAGCAACTAAAGTAGTAAAATACCCTAATAAAACAAAACAACTTAGCAATGTCTTAGGTACAAATTATAAGACCTTAGGCTCCAGAAAAGTGACATTCTGTCAGCAGAAGCGAGCGTGGTGAATGTGGTGATTAAAACGTCAAAATGTATAGGATTGATAAACACTGTCGAAATTTCAAGTGATCAATTCCTTATATTTTGACATTTCGACAGACAATGACACAGATTCACTAAGAATGGCAATTTTCCTAGAGCCTCTTGTCAACAGCGACACCTTGGTGGTAGGCGCAATATGGCGTTCACAGTGTATCGCGAACGGACCTATGGTAGGCGCCAGACAAACTTAATATATTAATATCCCATCAGATAGAAGAATAGAATATCACGATAGAAGTCGATTCAGGACAGCTTTATGTCTTTATTTCTGTTTTTGATTTTTGTACATTCAATAAATGTAGCCAGTCAATCTGACTCCAGTCTTGCCATAAAGTACCGTGTTTCCCAGTTAATGGGCTGTGGAGGTCTGGTAGGCAGCCGCTCCATGTCAGATAAATGAAAAAATGTAGGTATGTGGGTCAATGACCGTTTATCTTGTGTCCACCGTAGACATGTTTTGTCAGGGCAAAACAATAGACGCGCAAGCTCCGCACTCTGTCCAGGGCCCTAGATCCAAATCATTCTATCTGGACTAATTTTAATCTATCTAGAGACAAAGTTTAAAAGTTTCGTAATTCTTAACGATGAACAACATACCTACCTTGTAGAAAGTTAGTGTTAAGACCTGTGTTAAGTGTTAAGCGACTTACAGACCTGACCGCTTACCCGGTGTTCCTGCGACTACGTCCGGCGCGGGCGCATCGTTGTGCTCCTGTAGGTCCAGGTTAGTGGCCGAGGACGCGGATGTGCGGTCCCCTGGGGGGACGTAGTAGAAGCCTTCGTGGTGGGCGGCGCTTCCAACGCAGGCTGTCAATGGCGCTAGAGTAGACAGGAACTGCCGCCTGGGCTCCGATTTCGGCTGTGGGGACACCGACCATGAACAATATTTACCTACTTAGTGACAAGTTTATAGGATATACCAAACATACTCGTAGTTATATAAATGGCAAATGACGATTGAAATTGCACAATATCGAATATTTAAAAGATCGTAAGTCAAAGTCAACAGCGTCGTAACAGCCGAAACACGTTCTGAAACAGGCGTTATCTGGCGTATCCAATCGGACCAACGCTTCCGAGCACTGTGCTAATTGCACTGAATGATTGGGTTACTACGCTTTATATAATTAATTCATCAAGATGAGAGGATGCAATCAAGCAGACGGCTATTACGAGTATTAACCTAGTTTCTAGGAACCATATCATGCCGGACGATTCAGCATTTTCTTCCAGTCCAACACAGCAGACAAAATGCTAGTTTACTTTATTTATTTTTTTTATTTGTAATGGGTTTGCTCTTGACTCTAGTCTATGTCAGAGATGACAAAGTCTACGATGGAGCGAGCTTACCCAGAAGGAGCCTGTTCACTCTAACTTTGAAGAGATTAGGGTTGTAAGCTTTTGGAAACACAGACGCAGGCAGAGAGTTCCACTCTTTTGCTGTGCGCATTATAAAAGACGTTTGAAAACGCTTAGTGCGAATTTGTGGAATAGCCACAAGGTAGGGATGGTAAGATGCAGTGCGTCTGGATTTCCGATGGTAGAAGGGGGCCGGTGGGATGAGGTCGTGGAGTTCTTGGGCACACTCACCGAAGTACTTGGCTACGCTTACCTACTCAAGTGATAACAGCGCTTCAACGGGCACATTGTTATCTGATCCACATTAAGGTGCATCTCATGTTATGTGGAATCATGCAACTGTATTTAGTACATGTGTGTTAGCTTTATATGGTTAGGTACCTCATAAATTCATAATCTAGTCTATCGAGTCTTTACCTAATGGTAGCCTGTAAGTGCACATTAAGAATAAAGATGGAATAAAGCTCATTAGCGTAGGTCGGTATGAAGTTTGTGGAGTTCTGCACTAACCTTCTGTGCTTCCTGATGCACGTCACCCAGGTCGGGAGGCAGCTGTCGTGTGGGCAGCGGCACTGATATCGTCGACGAGGATGAGCTGGACGATGCGCTGCCGAACGCCTTCTCACTGTTCTTGTCGATACTGATACTGTTGTACGACTTGTCGCTAGACTTGTCGCTGCTACTCGACATCTTGTCGGCGTTGTTCCCGGCCGGCGACGACCTCTGATCCTCGGCCTCGTCCTCCACATCGCAAGTCAGCAAACGAATACGTTCAGCCAGCGACGTCGTTTCCTGCTGTAAAAAGGGTGTAAACATTTTTAACTGACAATGCCGAGCAAATTGTTTCATCGGCTGTAAGACAATGGATGTTACCCGTCTCTGATTCTATAGCTCGCGAACGACGACTCCCGCTGTGAGTTGGGAACTTGCTGGGGATGAATACCAACTACATGAATAGCTACAATGGTTTCCACTTGAGACTGCTGTTGTTGAAAGTTGTATTTGTATGGACAGAGTCATCAATTGTGTCGACAAGTGAAGTTTTCCATATTAAAGAAGTGATGCTATAGTTTTGTAGTAGATACCTTATATGTTTTCATTAAACAATAACCGGCTGTTCTAGCATATAAAGTTTTACTTTTTTCTGTTACGTAAGTTCGCGTTGTTGAAATCCAATCGTTTAAAACAACTTGAAAGTTAATGCTCGGTTAGAATAATTCCGACAAAACATTTTAAAACCCTAGAAAAACAGACTCCTAAAACCGTACCTACTACAGTACCTACCGTGTATTCGACATGCAGTCTATAAGTTTTAAACGTTTTGTTCGTACCTAATATTAATTTAATTAAAGTTTCCCGGGAACGCCAATTTTCATAAAATTTCATACTGCATTCATTTTTAGGGTTCCGTACCCAAAGGGTAACCAACGGAACCCTATTACTAAGTCTCCGCTATCCGTCCATTCGTCCGTCCGTCCGTCTGTCTGTCAGCGAGCTGTATCTCAAGAACCGTAATAGGTAGACAGCTGAAATTTTCACAGATTGTGTACATATTTCTGTTTCCGCTATAAAAACAAATAATTAAAATAAAGGTTCATGGTACTGATTCCTTCGTGTGCGAGTCCGACTCTTACTTGTTCGTTTTTCCAGGATAAAAGCTTGTGGCACTCAACTATCGGTGAAATAATTTTCTTAATTGAATCAGCTTCCAGAAAAGACCATCAGCAAATAAACAATTTTACCACTTTATAATATTAATTTTGTTATAGATACTTTCAAAGAGAATCCGACTTCATTCCACCAGCACTCGACGCAATGGAAGCAAATTCAGGGAAATGCAGAAGAAATGGGATGTAACTATATAAGTTAATTTATTTACTGCAGCCTACGCGCTAAGCTACCTACGCGATTCTATGTTAATCCTAAATAGTTCCCAGTTTAATTTGAAATGAAACTGGGAACTTTTATATTTATACCACAAAATTACGCATTTTTTTAGAACTAACAAGTATTCTAAAAGTAGGTGGTTCTTACTACATGCGTGACATATCTAATTGGATATTATTATTTTTTTATTTAAATTGCTTTGTTTATTTGGGTGTATGAGTCACTCACACTCACATCTTGTAACTGAATCTTAAGACAGTTATCGCCAATTGAGCAGAAATGTTGCAAAGTTATAGTTGGCCCAGCGACATGACGTCGCCTTAGAGTGAAAACCTCGGAAATGTATTTTTGCTCAAATTTATTTTATTGCTTTTCTAGAAAGAAAACCTCGCAACGCACTTCCTGATCAGACTAATTTGTTCATTCGATACTCGTAGCGCCATCTATGACAGTAAATGAGAACCTCGTATATACTTGCATCTGTCAGTTTGGCGTGAATATACCTTGCAACGAACGTGTTTCGAGTCTATTCTGCAGTAACTGTATAATTTAGTGTTAAATTTGCGGATTAAACCATATTAATTAATAAAAAAGCATAAGAGTCGACGAACAAAAGTATTACAGCACGCAGTGTTTTCTTCCTCCTGAAAAGTAACTTCTTTTACACTTACGAGGTTTTCACTCTAAGACGTCGATGACGGTAAATCCAATGTGGCGAACTCAAAAGATTGCATTATAAGGCACTATATGGGTAGGTACCTGATACTATCTGGGTACCTACCAAATGCAAACGGTTTTGCGAGGGAAACAAAAATAAAAATTTTACGTGCTCAGAATGCCGCCTTGTCTATTTTAAGCCCCAGGCTATGCTCAAACTTATTCAATGCGTTTTATTTCCAACGCCTATTAACCTACAATATGTTTATGTTGATCCGTCGCTCTGGACCCGCTAGTGCTAGTTTATTGTGACAAGCTATGCCCTGATTGCCTGCGTATGATAGGAATGGCAGATGAGTAAGATGACAGTCCGATCGGAAACACGCCAACTGAAGTTGCGCTTAGTCGCTGCGAAACAAAAAAATATTGACTCGTTCCAAAATAACTCCTTTTACAGAAAAATGTTTTTAGAGGATAAATAGGTACCTAATAACTTTATCTAAATCTTATTCAGTCAACGATAATTAATGCAGAATTTTTACAGAACTATTTTGTTCATCCTAGTGGTGGATGGTAATTTAATATTGAACGCTATCAAATGAAAGCGAACATTCTTCCAGGAAGCAATGCATATCCTGGAATCGGAAGGAGCTTCACTTAACTAATTGAGGTCGGTAACCAATTTCATAAGACTAGGAATCTGCAAATGTTTCCCGGTACCGGTAGTCAATTATTTCACTTTGTACTTGAACCGATAAAAGGTCGATGGTAAGTTAATTTCAAATTTACCATGTTCCGCCATATTGTTAAAGAGGTTCCGACAAACCAAAATACCATTTTCAACATTGAAAATTGACTCCGACCTTATCATGTCCGGATTGTCATGCATTAAAACTGACAATATTTCCAATAAGGTAACATGTTGATCTGTGTGGCACACGTTTCCACGGCTGATAGTGACTTCAGCGGATATAAAGTGTCAATAAACGAACGGCGGCGAACTTCATCCTATATAGGTACTGGTAATAATGATCTGTCATTCTCGCAATCCTACTTAAATTCAGTTAAAATTAAATGTCATTTACTTAATCCAATTATGTAAATGGATATTTCAATGCTTAGTTTTGAATTATACATTACTTAACGAAATTAATACCTATTTGATTCGATCGTCTGTGTGATCGAAATGACAGTATTTGATAGTAGGTAGGTGCTGTTACCTACTGATCGAGGAGCTCGTGGCTAGATAATAACAGCCGCACGGGTCGATCTTCAAGGTTAAGCAACGCTTGCCAAGGTTGGTTGGTTGTGGATGGGTGACCATCTTAACATACCGAGTTTCCTCCGTGCCTCGGAAAGCACGTTAAGCCGTTGGTCCCGGCTGTCATTTGTAGATCTTTAGCAGTCATTACGGATAGTCAAAAGCCAGTAAATTTGACTCCAGTCTTGCTATGAAGTACCGTGTTACCCAATTAATGGGTTGTAGAGGTCTGATAGGCAGCCACTCCTCGTAAAATACTGGTATTCAGCTAAATCCGGCTTGACTGGAAGCCGTCCCCAATATAGTTGGGAAAAGGCTAGGCAGATGATTAGCACAATGAATCATGTCATGAGCAATCTTTCAAGAGTACTTCAGTCTGATGAGTGTTCATTACTCAACACACTCTAGCCAACAAAATCAGCAGTGTTCCATTATAATTTGTCAAGTTGCACAAACACTGTTTTCCTTATATCTTAGTAGATCCCAAAGAAAAGGTTTTTTATAAGAAAACCCTCTCACCCCAGGAAACATAAGCCTATTATCGGCGGTATATGCTTTCAAATTGCATGTAATTTTATTTTTTACGTTCGTCATGTTGACGTCATATGTTTCCAGTAAGGTGAAGTGCCCAAATAACACCAAAGCGTTAAAAAACCTATATAAGACTCGTATATCAGTTCCATTTGAGTATAAAAATGTTAACGCATACCTGTGCAACTGAGTTAGAGCATGCTCTAACTCACTTATAACCACGAAAGAGGCCCACAGATTTACAGGCAAAAGTTATAGAAAGCCTATAGTACGGTGACACAAAGATACTAAAGCTGCACAAGAGCGTTTATTCATCGTCAGCTACTACTTTAACCGGTATTACCGTTGTAATACCGTGTTAGTGAGCAGGTGGTAAAAAGCGCACGTCAAGATTGAAAAAGCCTGTAACCTTACTATAATTAAATCTGTTCGTAGTGGAAGAGTTATGTCATCCATTATTCAACACAACCGAATAATATTATGGAATATTAAGTTAGTTATACCATGTTTCTCATCTCAATTTTAACGCGCCTAGGATTTATTAAAGATTTAAAAGAAAAGTTATGATAATAAAATAGGTAACTCAAGCTAAACATTATTATTCTTTCCTGCTTCCTTAGCAGTGGTGTGTAGAATTAAGTGGCATTCATGGAACACTTCAAATAATGTAAACAAAATGGGATAGTGTAGTCAAATGTTGAATAACTCGAAATAATATTAATTGTTAGGTTACCAAAACAATGGCGAACTTTACAAAAGTGAGGTTAGTGTTAAAAACGACCAATACTTGCGTTGTTTGACACCAATAGCTTTAGAACGTCTTTCAAAGAGTACTGCCTAACACAATAAGCCTTAGTTAAACCCTTTATTACAGGTTAAACCTAAATAGAGGAGTTGTTTGACACCTTTAGTTTCTCGTGTTACTAAACTCTCGACAAACAATTTTATAGCCTATGTCTGCAATAATAGTCAATATAGCACCTTAAGTGGTATAAAACAGATCATTGCAATAACTTTACAACAATAAGTGATAAAATAGCCAGCGAACACTTTTATAAAGACTTGGGTGTCACAGAAAGGTTAAAGCTATAACGTAATAAGTATACTTGCTGCTACTAGCACCATTATAACTCTCAGAGCTATATTACGTCGTCCATTAAAGCTTTAGTGCTGCGATGGGGGCTAAAACTTGTCTTTAGTTATAACTGAGATAATTAAAACCCTGTTATATTACTTAAAGTCATAAAAAAGCCTGTAACTGACACCAAAATGTTATTTGGGTGATCTTGATTACATGGATTAACGTCTGCTGTTAATTCATGTCATCAAGATGGAATGCGGCAAAGGCACTGCTGAATGCAACAAAGCAAGCGAACAAGCAGGTCGCCGCAACCGCACCGCATCGACGTCCTATCAAGTTGTAAGCAACTTCCTCAAAACCCCCGAAGTTTGCCCTGACTTCCTAGGTTGAATTAATTCATGCTAACCTCAACTTACATTTAAGAGGAAATGCAGGCGGAGAGACGTTTCAGTTCAAAAGTCATAAATTCGAGGTTTGGCTCTGTTTAATAGTTGACAAATTTTTACACTGTACACTGTTAACTGCCAGACAGCGGTCTATATAGACAATTTTGAGCGTTTTATTAGGGTTATTTCTAGTGTTTATATGGATAATATATCATCAAAAAGGAAAACACGTTCACAGTATATATCGTTCTTATTCTGTTAATAAATAGAAATCAATCTAATATTGGAAGAGGAAATAGGCGAGAGCCAAACCTAGCTCGCATTATACTTTATTTAAAGTGTCTTAGCCCGCATTTCCTCTTAACACCTCGAATCAAATGAACAGTAATAAACTACGCTCATTGCAGAAGAAATATATTGCAGAACTGAAAAGATGTCTTTCTTGATTGGCGCTGATAGTATCTTATTAATTTATCAATGAGGCTCTGGCTCTGAAATTCATTTCCTGTTCTCAGTGTCAGTGTTTTAATTGCATGGTTATCGATGAGTAGCAAGTAGGTAACAAACGGTTTCGTAAAACATAAGTCGTCTATTTGAGCTGATTTTGTAATAAAGAGCGAAAAATGATTGTTTGAATGTTTGTAAAAGATAGACCGTAATGTTTGGGAGGTCTAATCCGATTATGAAAATTCATTCCCTGATGGAAAACCGAATTGTTGTTACCGACTATTTGTTATCCCCAAATATTGCACATTTTCTGTGGTTGTTGAGTACCGACAACTCCTTGCAAAAAAACCGAGCAAAGTGATGTACCTACTACAGTTTTATAGACGACGCGACGCGATATCACTATCTACAAAAAAGTCCGCAAGGCCGCAAGGATATATATATCTATCTATGTTTAATTCCCAATGATCGCTTTTTGTTCAAATTATTCAATCAAAACCCGGGTGGAATGGAACATGGTGATTTTGGTGTCATGGTATAATAAAATTCTTATCCATTAAATTGTTTGATAATTAAGGTTGTTTGTGTCCTTACATGTAAATTACACTTCAAGTTATTCAAATCGGATCTTTCGTATAAAAGTTACGACTGGTATAAAAATACTCCAAGTAAGAAAATTGTTGCGGTTTGAGCGAATGCCCTACGTTTTGTGTATTGAGAAGTTCGTGGAATACCAACCAAATTCGCGCGAACGAAGTCGCGGGCGAAGTGTTAGTCTTAAATAACTACTACTAGTACTAGCTTTTGCCCGCTGCTTAGCTGGCGCTAATACACATTAAAAAACCGGCCAAGTGTGAGTCAGACTCGCACACGAAGGGTTCCGTACCATAAACCTTAATTTTTATTATTTGTTGTTATA
This sequence comes from Lacanobia oleracea, assembly GCA_950371165.1. Lineage (NCBI taxonomy): Eukaryota > Metazoa > Arthropoda > Insecta > Lepidoptera > Noctuidae > Lacanobia > Lacanobia oleracea. Next base: position 17,719,678 of record OX493385.1, read on the forward strand.
GCGGCAATAGAAATACACAAACTAAAAATTTCAACTGTCTACCTATGACGGTTCTAGAGATACAGCCCGCTGACAGATAGACGGACGGACGGAAGCAGAGTAATAGGGTTCCGTTGGTTACCTTCGGGTACGGAACCCCAAAAAAGGCCTATAATTAATCCCACCTACCTCTGTACCATAATTCATCAAAATCGGTATAGCGAAATAGGTGTGAAGGCGTACCAATCCTTTCCAATCCAATTCAATTTCAATTCCTTTCGCATTTTTAGTTCTTTTCGGATTACTTTCTACGCATTACTTTCGCAGAAAACATTTTATTTCAGTGATTAGGGAGCGTATTGATACGGTTGTGTAAAACATTTTATTCCAGTAATTAGGGAGCGTATTGATACGGTTGTGTAAAACATTTTATTTCAGTAATTAGGGAGCGTATTGATACGGTTGTGTAAAACATTTTATTTCAGTAATTAGGGAGCGTATTGATACGGTTGTGTAAAACATTTTATTTCAGTAATTAGGGAGCGTATTGATACGGTTGTGTAAAACATTTTATTTCAGTAATTAGGGAGCGTATTGATACGGTTGTGTAAAACATTTTATTTCAGTAATTAGGGAGCGTATTGATACGGTTGTGTAAAACATTTTATTTCAGTAATTAGGGAGCGTATTGATACGGTTGTGTAAAACATTTTATTCCAGTAATTAGGGAGCGTATTGATACAGTTGTGTAAAACATTTTATTTCAGTAATTAGGGAGCGTATTGATACGGTTGTGTAAAACATTTTATTTCAGTAATTAGGGAGCGTATTGATACGGTTGTGTAAAAGTCAAAGCGAAAGTAGAGCCTCTTAAAATGGAACAAGGCCAGGTCAGGTATCTACACGACAGTGAGTAACGAATCACCGAATGAGCTCTGGATTAGGTATTTATACCTACATACATATATATGTACCTACCTATCATCTCACAAACCGGGTAGGTAATCTTTAAGAAGAATAAAATGTTGCAAAAAAGATTGATATCAGTAAATTAGTGTCTGGTAAACACTGACATTAAAATGCTTAAAATAAGAAAATATTGCATCCAAGGTTTTATCATTGCAAAATCATGATGCCTACTTAGCAGTGCTTGTCTTAAAAACTAATCTGTATTGATACTTTGTTTTGAAAGTAAGATTATGAGTTTCAGATTAAATTATTGTAATTGAAAACAGGCCAGCTAAATTCCAGCGCTTTGATCTTATCAAAGATCTAGTCTCTAGAACTTTATTTGAAACATCAAGCAAAGTTCTATAGACTAGATCTATTAATAAGATTATTTTGGAGAATATTTCGCAGATAAAAATAATTACCTAATGAGTTGTTACTTATTAATTATTTTTATTTGCGAAATTTCTTAAATTTTCTTGTTTTAAAACGGAGCATTTAAATTCAGATCTATGTATATAGGTTTATTTCATCCACCCATGCTTAAAACACGTAAGTTTTACAAATAGCCAGAAATATCGATAAACGAATAAATTATATTTTAATTAGTTAGGAAAGTTGCCGACTTTTCCTTAACGACGTTCCAGTTATAACGAACAGATGGGTCCCCACACCGTCCGCCCTACTTTTTGCTTCGTGTACCTATTATGTTCTCATGGAATCGGTTTGGGGTGGAGAAGGAAGATTGGAACTTTTTTCGTGCTTTAGGTACCACCTACCTACTCAGGGCACAAAATACCTGTCTATTTTTGGTATCTTGATTTGTTTCAGGTGCGCGTGGAACATAACGCCAACCATCACCACCATCATCGCCACCATTATCATCACCACCACCATCATCATCATCATGATCAACAACATTCATCATCATCATCACCATCATCGTCAACACCATCATCATCATCATGTTCATCGTCTTTTGGAAGATCTACTTATCACGAAAACTAGACATCATAAACCTGATTTATGGAGGGAGAGAAAAATCCCCCTAAGCCACTCAACGTGGTCCTTGTCGCTATGATAAGGACAAACTAAGATTCGATCTGTCTGTACAGCCGAGGCATTGATCATAGTACAGACACTAGCGAGTAGGTAATGAGCAGTTCTGTATTGCAGCCGCTTTTGTTAAAACAATGTCTTACGAAACCGATCACAGTGCAGCCAGTCGTCAAATATCTGTGGTGCAGTCGTGTTTGTAATGATTTATACATACAAACCCAGCTGTGCTACAGAACAGCCACTGTCTGTGTTGCAGCCGCACCCGAGCCTGGTCTTTATCAGACGGCGGAATAGTCGGGAATAGCCCAGCGACTTCTACGCCCGAAGCGTCTTCTTCTGCTGCGGAGGCTGAGGCGTGAGATTTGCCTCTTCCTCACGCGTCCCGCCTCCTCCTTTGCTTGCATTACTGCTTCGCAGAAGGAGGTGACTGCTTCCCATACCCACTCGTTCCGGACCATGGATTGAATCAGGGCCGGATGCAAGAGGTCGCCGCTGCCGATCGTCTCTACGAGGACAGGACGGTGCTCTGCCCAAGCAGGGTAGATCTTCACCGCGTCCTCCGAGCGATCCACAAAGTACAATACAAATACAACATTCTTTATTTAATTCTTTAGTTAAAGGCAGTTCTGTATTATCATGGTCTGTCAGTCAAACAGATGAAGTAGCAATTCAAACTACGCGAAACTGTAAAATTTTCCCAATCAACCTTGAACCAAATGCTTTAAGGATAAAGATGATAATGAGAACCCGCTGAGCAGCAAGTTGAGCTGCAGCAAAACACTCACCGACCCTATTTCCAGTGTGGAAGTTGCACGTTCCAAAGAGTAGAAGAACGTGCAAGAAACTCCATAGAGACACTTTTAAATCAGTGTTTACACAATAATGGTCACATTCATTTTTAGGGTTCCGTACCCAAAGGGTAACCAACGGAACCCTAAGCTTCCGCTGTCCGTCCGTCCGTCTGTGTGTCAGCGGGCTGTATCTCAAGAACCGTAATAGGTAGAAAGCTGAAATTTTCACAGATTGTGTATTTCCATTGCCGTTATAACAACAAATCATAAAAATGAAGGTTTATGGTACGGAACCCTTCGTGTACGAGTCCGACTCGCACTTGGCCGGTTTTTCAATTAATTAATGCGTGAAATTATAAAACGTAAAATATATTGAGTCTATACAATGCGTAGATAATCTTTCAATCTTCGACAGGTCTGAAAATGTTTTCACATCTTAACCAAAGTTTGGGCGCTTTAGTCGGTGTGGAGCAGACCAGCATTGAGCCAAGCATTTTTATCATCAGTATATACATCCCCTTGTTAAGATGCAGACAAACATAATAATGCTTGTCTGCATAGTGTGCGTTTTATATAATTTTTATATTTCGTCTCATTTAATTTTAATATATGTTAGGTATTTTATTAAGTATAACACTTTAAACCAGCCGTACTCCACCTTTTTTCTCTCTGGGCCGCATTGCGCTTCTACTATTCTACTATTGTCATGAGGGGCGGCAATAACCTACAGTCAAAATAAAATTCTACACATTTTAATAGTATCTACAAAGCAGATACTATAGTGTAGATAATTTTATTTTATAAGTATTATTTTAACTGATTTTTTGACAAAAAGACCTTTTTCATATGACATAGGCCAACTTTTTCATAGTGAGGAATAGTCAAGGCTCATCGTCAAGGAGTGAATCAGTACAGTACAGATACATGCACATTGATAAACTGACTAAAAATAAAAAAAAAATAGTAAATAATACTTCAATAAAGTGCTAGGGCCACGCGAGGAAGCTTGACGGGCCACATGCGGCCCGCGGGCCGGCTTTAAACAGTACCCCATGAAAGATGTTGCGACTTTATCAAGTCTAAAACCTGGTTGAACTAATTGGTTTCTATTTCTACCGAAGTATTTCTTGTGACATAGTTATGTGAAACAGATTAAGGTAGATTCTTTCTAACGTACTTGTTATTTCATAGATATATTGACAAGTCACCGCCAAGTGGCCTTAGAGAAACTCGCCGGCGGCGATAAATGGCTCTGATGGCTCTTTTTTGCAAAATGAAAATAGACTCGATATCAGCAGCCCGTCCCATGTCCCCATAGTAAGTTACTGTAAGATATTATACTATGAAAGTGACTAAAATAGAATAGTGTCACGGTTTCAATATCTGTAAACTGGTGGATTTTCCAAACAGCATATGCTGCTGAACTTAGCCTTCCTGCAAGAGATGTTAAATGTAGCTTTAAGTCAAGCTTAATCCCCAGGGAAACTGTTTCATCGACGAATTCTAATTTCTCTCTGTTCAAACTGACACCCGGGAGTGTCCGGGAGTGTGCTGAAACAGGTGCCTCCCGAAACAACCGTTTCCGATGAGTACCTGAGTCAGGCGGATGGTGAAGTCGCCGTGGACCCTCTAGAGTCTGGCCACGGAGCGTAACCTGCGACTACGTTTTTATTTGATGAATTTTAAATTATTTTATTCACTTAATGATGTTTGTACACTGATCGAAAGGATATCTGTAATAAGAGAGTGTCCTGTGCGATTTGACCGCCACTAAGTCCCTGCAATAATTGCTTCATTGGCGGGCTGAGCGCCAAAGATTAACTTCCTCGACGTATAATTATGGTGTACTGTTTGGTAGATTCCCGTGTCAAGTTAATCTGGAATGCCAATATAACTTTTACCACAATAATAAGCGACTTTAACCTCACACCTGGCTCATTACTGGTCTCTTGTTTTCAGGCAATTATGGCATTTCACTCGGCTTTGCTGGAGCTCGTGGCTAAAGAATAATAGCCGCACAGATCGATCTTCAAGGTTAAGCAACGCTTGCAAAGGTTGGTCTGTGGATGGGTGACCATCTTACCATACCGAGTTTCCTCCGTGCCTTGGAAAGCACGTTAAGCTGTTGGTTCCGGCTGTCATTTTTAGAACTTTGGCAGTCGTTACGGATTGCCAGAAGCCAGTAAATCTGACTCCAGTCTTGCCAAGAAATACTGTGTTACCCATTTAATGGGTTGTGGAGGTCTGGTAGGCCGCCGCTCCAAGTAAAATACTGGTATTCAGCTGTATCCGGTTTGACTGGAAGCCGATCCCAATGTAGTTGGGAAAAGGCTAGGCAGATGATGATAACTCGGTTTTGCTTACAAATGTATTGATGGCATGTCGCCATTTTATAAAACTTGTACTTTTTCACCGACATCAATAGTACATTGTTATCTTAGGGTTGAAAGTAACTGATTTAGTCCCGAAACGGCGTTTGGCGCCCGAACGTAGCGAGGGCACCAATATTTCGAGGAACTAAATAAGTCTTTCACCCCAGGTAAACACTGTGATTTTCATTACGAAAATCACAGTGACAAGGAAAGTAAAAATAAAAACACGAATTAGCTAAAGAAAAAATCCATATCTGAATCTGATGAGCTCATCGTGTTAATACTAATCTCTGCTATATGTAAAAAGTATGAACAAAACTTTACAATTCGAAAAACAAATGAGGATACTGCCGCTTTCCCGCCTCTTTTTTTTTCTGTGACCGACCAGCTATTCAGACATTATATTAAATTTTTATAATTTAAAAAATGGTAAATTTTTGCCCATACCTATGTTATTTTAAAATAGTTGAAAAAAAATATATTATAAAGTCATTTAAAAATATAATATTTAGTTAATCGCCGCTCGCTGTAATTGACTGGCTGTATAAAAAGTTGGGACATAGTTCAATAGAAATGTTCAACAATTTTTTTTTTATAATTTGGCGGCTATCAGTTGAAAACGATTCTCCCTAGGGCTGAAAAGAAATACTTTCAACACGCTCCTTAGGCAACTTCAAGCCTATTTTCCGAGTATGAGTAATACAAAATATTTTGTAAACCTAATTTGAAATGAATACCGAAACCCCGAAATTATTACTCACTTGGCATTAAATTGATTTCGTTTCAGTTTTGTCACATTTACGAGTTTAGTGACTTGACTTTGTGTGTCAGAGTTGTCTATAAAATTGTATATTGACCCTTTTCGGTATTACCACTATATTATTATCCCTGCTTGAAAACAAGAATAGGGATTAATAACAGCTTATTTTTGCGCACCGTGGTTTTAATAAAATGAACATTGATAGTAATTTGGCATTCAATTGATTGCGATTTACTTCTGTAGGCATATGTATAATGCCTTTATGTGAGAGCTTATATTAAACATTATATTAACAAATTTCACCATTAATTATATTATTCCTATTTTGAAAAGAGCAAAGCAGGAATTTATAACAGCTCATTTTTGCTCTCACTGGTTTTAATATGAAAATGATTTTGACAAATCAGGTTTTTGAACACAAAGTGTGATTTTTAATAATGTGAAAATAATTTAAAATAAAGTAAAGAAAATGAATAAATGAAAGTATGTACCGCCTACATAATTTTATTTATTCATATTTAATACTGATTAATACATTATACAAAACACACTTTTTAAAATAATAAATATAAAGTCCGTGTATCGGGAACGGGTTCTAAGCTAACAGGGAGTTTTGTTGTTAATTCTATTGGACAGCAAAAATATGACTCAAGCCCGCCTTCTGCGTATAGCACTTTCATCATTATTAGAGTTCTTAAAAGTCTAGACTTTATTTATCTTTTTTTCAAATCGTCATCCCAACAAGGTAAATAAACCAATGCATGTTGTCTGTTTTTCTATTGAGAAATTATCTTACAACTTAAAATAACGTTAATAGGTACTCGTACCTTTTTGCTATCATATATCTCTCTTACATTTCACTGAGTGTCGCTATTTGTGTGTCTGCTTAGTCGTAATGTTTATGGTTAGTTTTAGAATGTTGAGTTCGTTTATTACGAACTCACCATTCCAGTACGGTACCTAGCAAAGCTAGTCAAACACTAACCCAGTACAGAAAGCTTTGAACTTGTTACTATAAAAACAGTTCAAAATAACAGCTAATTTGGTGCCACAGAGCTTTGAAGATAAACACTTAAATACATCGGGATTATGCACGTAACCAATGTGTTTACTAATACATCCCTAACTGAAATATTTTACGTAAGAGCTGTGTACCTCAAAGCTGGTTAATTTGCCTTAGTCCACGTTAAACACTAATTAAAGGTCCGAGGTGTATTTTAGTTAAAACGCTTGAAGAAATCTGGCATTAGGGTGAGTTTAAATACGTACTCGACCGCGTTAACGTAAACTTTAGTTTGCAAGTATTGGAAGTGCAGTGCGAACACAAAGTTAGCTGTGAATTCATCAAATCAATGAAGAATGACAGTTCACCCCAACTAAGCTTATCCAGCTGGGATAAGCGTCTTCTGGTGACAATAACGGAAACCCTATTTTTGTATGTAATAGACATGAAAGTTTACTTTAACGCGATCGCGTAATACGTGTAGGTATATACGTATTATCCCAACGATTAACGCGATAATTTCGTTTACTTTGGGTAAAACCAACGACTCTGAAAATAGAGTAAAACGAGAAAGTGGTTTTTACCTTTGGTTGTTGTTTCTTCCTAGCTTCGCTCCGCAGCAGCGAGCACCGGAGTGCATTCCTCTCAGCCACGCGTCGTACCGCGGCCTCCTCCGTCTTGGGCCGCACCCCCGCGTCCCACGCCCTGAGTAAACATAACAAACAACACGCCTTAACAACGACTCCACCAGAAATACCAATAAAACAAGCAACGGACTACAATGGAAAGCGCTAGGTCAGCAGTGTCAAAACAATCATAATTAAAATAGGAGGAAACAAAAAGAAGGCTGAAGATAATAGCAAAATAAATGAAGCCTTCATACCTCAGCGTTTCAGAAGTGACTAACTGTGGTTCTATGGCGGGGGGAGGGGGCCTTCCGCTGTTGAAGAGCTGCTGGACCGCTGAGTTGGCTTTCGGCGTGTTGATCGTCAGAATCAGAGGCGTCTCCAGTCTAACAGACATATTTTACATTAACTTAATGTGGTACCATCCATTACATTCTGAGACTCCGCCAGGCCTAGGGAGACACGTTCAGCTGTTGGTGTCAGGTTAATCTGACACCAGTCTTGCCAAAGGGTAACTGCATCACTAACTTGCATAGCTCAGTATCTGCAGAGTTGTAGAAGGCAGATAGGCAGTCGCTCTATGTTAAATACAGTTATTCATCTGCATTCGGGATCCTCACATAATTTGGAAAAAACTTATCCTGTAGAATTTGTTGCCTATGAAAAGCTTCCAAACTGAAATGAATCCCGCGCTGAGATGACTAATTTTGAAACACATCCATATTACACGTTCATATCCTGTGATCATCTGGACGCAATAGCCGTCGCGACGCAACAACAATTGAATAGTTTTACTGTATAAAAATCGGCGGCTGCCATTTTTTTTGGTCGATCGGAGGCCATAGCTAATAAAAGCTGCGTTTATTAAAAAAAAAGAAGTTTAAACCACGTGATTTTGTATGGTACGTACGTGGGATATGCCATTATGCGTCAATTTCAGTTGACGCTCGATGGCACACACGTGTGCCGACGAAAACCCACAGGATATTCTCGTACTGAACGAAAAATTGATGACAAGTACAATGTTGACGTCGAAGTAAATAAAAAAGTTCCCAATTATAGATAAGTCACACAACACAAAATAAAAAAGATAATACTTAATTAAGTTGGTGGTTATAGGAGCATGTCGGTCCTTGCCAGTAGGTACTAAGAAGAAACAGTATATTATTATTATTTTTATAGATTATTTTTTAAAGAATTTCCTAACACCTTCACTTAAACTTATTTTATTTTTAAGAATTGCTATCGATAGTGCTGCTTTATCTATGGACCATGGGGTCCATGGGGTACGATGTTACATTTTACCTAGAAACTATGGAGTTTCTAGGTAAAATGTAACATCGTCTAACTCTGTAAGTAGACGCTGCGCTGCGCCTAAAGTATCCATGCGGATAGATTACAAATACGCTGACATTGATTTAACTAGGGGCGATCTACTTATGTAGTCTAGACCGGCAAACTGACAGACACAAACATTATAATTAATTCCTGAAATTGTGCTCATAATATCAAATTCTCACTAGATCGCGAACGTCAATCAATTTCAATATAGAAACGTTACTGAATAGTGTGCTTAATTCCCACTTAGTTTAACTAACTATATCAATTTCACAGTTTCCCAAAATACACTTGCATCATTGACATGCGGTTGTCGCGTTTCAAATTGAATATGCAGTGAATTTCGAGTTGATAACTAATAGCAAATAATTGGAACAGGTTGACTGTGTGGCCAGCAAATTGCTGCAGGTTGCAGCCAAATTAGAGAGTCGTGCAAATTAAATGTGACACCTTTTGTGGTTGTTTAAGTAGCAACAACCTCCAACTACATTGCCTGCTTACTGACAGCATTGAAGCTGACTGTAAATTAAATACAATTTTGTTACTATAAGCAGTTTCTGCTTTTATTGGCATCATACTTACTTAGTCCTTACATATCTTGCAGTTTATAAGTCATAACTAATAGGTACTTACATTTTATAAACATGTGCATTTATGCAAATAAACCATTCATTTGAGTTTACTAATATTAATACTCATTCTGGCATAACCAGAGAGTGCTTAATTAAAGCGCTGAAATTAAACAGAACTTATTTTATACCTTTTAACAATTTTCTTTTTATACCAAATCTTTATTTAAGCTGTAATTAAAATTCCACATAAAGTGAGATTGAGAAACACAGGAGTGTTAGTTTAGATATCTATTAAGAAAACAAGACTTTAAGCCTCGAAGATTTCAAGAAACCAATCTTAAAAATACTAAGTAAACAGCTGTACCGAAACACAGCGTTTTCTCTACCACCGTGATTTCATTTAACCCATGAATAAATTAAAAAAATGTCGTTGATTAAGATTGTTGTAGCGAAACGCATTGTTCAGATTCAGGTGCACTTGTTTGTATTATATGTATTAATCACGGCCGGCATCGGATCAAACCAATATCATTAAACCCTATAAAGAGATGAAATAATTGCGTAGAGCATATTGCGATATTTCACGAAATGACAACAATTGAAATGCGTGGTGACGACAATTGAAATGGCTACGTTCCATTTCGGTGTCGAACACCGTGGACAATGTGTTCTCTATGATTTTGCAGCAGTGTATAGATTTTGAAAACCGTTCATTCACACGAATGTGTTTGTCGCAATGAATGCCAGGCTAAATTCGGCTAACGAAGTCGAACGCTTCCATTTATCCGACGCATCTATCGTATGAAGCAATCAACGGTACGCTCTGCACGATTGAAATTCCTGTACCTGTGAGTTGTGCTTGTAGTGTTATACTCCTTTTGTGTTGGGATCTCATCTGCTGCCTGAGGCTGTACTGGCGTAGATTCTTTCTTCGGAATCTCTTCCTCTGAATCTCTGGGTCTCTCCAAAAAGCGAACCGATCTTGGTGTGATGGAGCCATCTTCATCGCTGGCGGTAGTTGTTGATCGCTGGTCATCATTCTGTTACATAAAGAATAGTAGTCAAGATCTGTACCTATCTTGGCTAATTCCACAAACCGTGCAAAGCGAAACGCCAACTGTCCTAAAATATTTCTAGACCCTAGGATCTAGTAATATTTTACACTAGTATGTTTTGATGATGATCTAGTAAAGTTTTATGTTTTGAGCAATTATTTATTTTGAATACTAAGTATTCAAAATAACTAATTATTTTATAAGGGTGTTAGTACACCCTTCTATAACATAATTCTATATCAGTATTCAAAATAACCAATTGCTCAGAACATATTCATTTAAATACATTTTTCATAGCTTAATCAATTTTCATAAAACATTTTCTCAGAAACAGTAAAACAAATAAATTCGAGGCTTTGCTAGCATTTAATTTCGTTATTTGCAGGCAGGTAGGCAATTCAGGCTACCGGGAAGTTAGATAATTCATTTTGTGTGCCTAGCTGAATTGTTTTCTTTAAATGTAGCTGAGCAAACTTTTATGCGCGGGTACGCTTGTTTTTTATTACTATAATAGTATACGTGTATATCAATCAACCTGTTCGTTTATATCCTTGTCGGTGTCCAATGACTTCCAGAGTCGGCCTCCTTTCAATATGCCTCCGCGGCGCTGCGGCAATGGCGAGCTCTCGGAAGACAGCCTGCCATCGGTATCCGCTGTGTCGCTGTCCTCGCCTGCCACAGAGTAAATTATCATTTTCCTGCAACCCTTTTCTTAATAGGGATATATAACTTCTGTAATAATTTAATAACCATGACAATAAAGTAATTGAGACTATCTCCGAGTTTGTTTCGGTGTTTCTTCTCAGAGTACCCAACTCATCTATTCGGTGTAAAATTACTTGTTTTAATGCACGAAATAACTGACGTGAACGCGGTATTTGTAGCGAATGTACTGAAAAAACGTAATTTACTTGACCGACAACTTCCTTTTTCAAAGAAACACCGTTAAACAACCAATCCGTTTTTAATTGCGTTCAGCTCGTTGAAAATTCATTTGCAAGAATAAGACGTCAAATTAAAACAACTATTTACATTAAACGGATAAAGGAATCGTTTAAATCACAAAGCATTGTCGATGTTCCTAGTTTTATTTTCAACTTAGACGGAGCACCTCGTTTGCCACGTTAAACTGATAAATGTTCGCAACGAAATCCTGAACAGTATCGTAATTGGCATGCTACAAAATCCTCAATAATTGCATTAAATAAGTCTGTCAACTATTTTGTGTGGAGGAAGGTACATAAATCAATCTATTGGGAACCTTGTCAAGACTTATGCAGAGGATGAAGAAGGGCTTTGGATAGTAATGATGAAAGTCTGGGAGAGTGAATAGGTTACTTCTAGGCAAGCGTGCTCCATCTTCGACCACATTATCGCTTACCATCAGGTGAGATAGTGGTCAAACGCGTGCCTATCAAAAGTAAAAAAATAAATCTGGAGACCATTATTACCCGACTGTGTAAGAAGAAGGGTTATGTTTTTCGAGTGTTTGTATGTATATTTCTTTGGCACGCCCTAGAGCCTAAACGGCTCGATGGATTTTAGCTTGAGAAGTGTTTACTGTGTTCAGATTTGTATTTACTGTGAGAGTGACACTGGGTAGGTATATCAAAATAAAAAAAAAAAACAAAATGGCGGATTTTTGGCGACAAGTTCAAAAACAACTCTTATATTTTTTTTGATAATAGTAGATTAATTGTCATTGACATAAATAATATTGCGGCTTGAATTTGAACGCTTTTAAGTACAAGAATATTTAGTTTGTTTGATAAATTTTCTGTAAGGTATTACAGAAAATTTATCAAACAAACTAAATATTCTTGTACCACCTATCTACACTTCTACACTAATATTATAAAGAGGAAAGATTTGTTTGTTTGTTTGTTTGAATTGAATAGGCTCCGAAACTACTGGACCGATTTGAAAAATTCTTCTACACTTCTACACTAATATTATAAAGAGGAAAGATTTGTTTGTTTGTTTGTTTGAATTGAATAGGCTCCGAAACTACTGGACCGATTTGAAAAATTCTTTCACTATTGGAATCCTACAGTATCTCTGATGAACATGGGCTATAGAATATTTAAAAAAAATTAGGAATCTGTATGACAACTTCGATAATGTAAACCAAGGTGTGAAAAAATATCAAAAAAACTATTGACAATAGAGCAAAGTGATGTACTACAGTTTTATAGAGGACATTAATATCTACATAAAAGTCTCCAGGGGTATGTTTCTAACTATTATATTTAAGTCATAATGACCGCTTTTTGTTCAAACCTTTCGTTTAAAAGTTACGACGGTTTCAAAAATACTCTAACTAAGAAAAATCTGCGAGTGAACGAACTGTCCTATGTTTAGTCTATTAATAAGTGATTTTCATATCTTCACTAATATTATAAAGAGGAAAGATTTGTTTGTTTGAAACTACAAGACCGATTTGAAAAATTCTATCACCTTTGGAATCCTACAGTATCCCTGATGAACATGGGCTATAGAATATTTAAAAAAAATAGGGATCTGTATGACAACTTCGATAATGTAAACCAAGGTGTGAAAAAAATATCAAAAAAGATCCTTATATCGCGTACGCTGTAGAAACTATTGACAATAGAGCAAAGTGATGTACTACAGTTCACCCTCCAGTGGATCATGGGAAACTGTAGATCCCCAGGCAATGATGCCAGAGACGAACTTTGCGAAGAGAGTTTCCGAGATGGTACTGTTGGACCTACTACTGGTCCTGTACCCACTTCTCCTCTTACCTTTCTTACTAATTCGTACATGAATTTGCCAGAGATTAACTGAACTTCAAGACAACAGATGTACACCGTCTACAAATTACAGTGCAGCCTATACATGCGACTAACTAAGCTACTTCTCAACCCAAGTAGAAATACCCTCCGAATAATAATAGGTATAATTACGGGTCATTTCCCCGTAAAAAAATGTCTTTTCAACATAGGCACTGCGGCACGATGGATCGATGATTTAAAAAAGGTGGCTGGCAGTGGATGGACGTGGACTGCACAAGACCGGGATGGTTGGCGCTTTGTGGGAAGCTTACATTTAACAGTGGACGGCAGTTGGCTGAAATGATGATGATGATGAGAGTCGCCAGTAGACAGCCCAATGTACAGAGGTTGCTTCGATACCGAGAAATTAGTAGCCCACTTCATTCTGGAAATGAGGCCTTTGCTACTCGACGTGCAAAAATCTTCGGAAAGATGAGGACACTCAGCGAAACCTATATGCGTAGCTTCGCTGGCTAACCTGGCCAGGACTCCTAAGCACAATGGCGCGAATGGAAGTCTAAGTGCGGATAACGGAATCTCAACCGTTGCGAGGGTAGTCTTTCCTTCTGGATAGAGTTTTCCATTTCAACTTTATGTAGCTCTACCCCAGCAACTTTTTTCAAATTAAAACGTTTCTCATTACGAAAAATTACTAAGGTTGGTCGGCGTTTTGAATAGAAGAGGTGATACAGCATTTCCCTTGCATTCTAAGGGGGTCAAGCAATGCTAGAAGTTGACTGTTCGTGTATCTTATGCCACAATGGTTGATGGTCGCTCACAATGGGCCTCATCAGAAGGCTTAAAGTCACTCAAAGGGCAATGAATAGGACAATGCTTGGAGTTTCTTTGCGTGATCGAATCAGGAATGATAATATTCGTAGAGAACCAAGGTTACCGTCATGTCATAGCCCGAAGCATCGCCAAACTAAAGTGGCAGTGGGCAAGGCATATTGCTCGCAGAACAGACGGTTGATGGGGCCGAAAAATTCTGGAGTGACGACTGCGTACCAGAAGACGCAACGTTGAAAAGCCTCCCATAAGGTGGACCGATGAAGATCGCGGGTAGCCGATGGATGCGAGACGCGCAGAACCGGTTGTTGTGGCAACGCTTGGGGCTATGGCGACGCTATGTCCAGCAGTACAGGTCTTTCGGCTGATATGATGATATCTTATCTTAGCGATCTTACCTAGCGACATCAAACTTTATGACATACACGCAAACAAAGTCGCGTGCAACAGTTATCTTTTTCTAATCTTCTAATGTATAAAAATCTCGGATCACAGTGTTATCGAACTCCTCCGAAATGGCTTGACCGATTTATATGAAATTTTTGTGTTAATTTGTATGGCAAAACAACGTTTGCCGGGTCAGCTAGTTATTTATATTGCATAAGACACTCCCTAAGATCAACTAGTTAGAAAAAACCTTAATCATTTATTCCGCCTTTGTATATTGATTTTCACTTGTGGATAAAGTTTCAAATGACTAAAATATTACGTCTGACCAAAGGCTACTTTGGCAGAACACCCTAGCAAATGTTGACTAAATTAAGTATTCAAGCCCGTTAACAAACATACAAAACGGGTTTTTTTCTTCGCCTTAACGCAGCTCATATTTTAGCTTACCACGTGTTGGCTAGACGAAGGATTTTCAAACACGCGCCCTGTACCGATTCCAATATTTCACGGATGGCCGATTTAGATATGAAAATGTGTTACGCTTCCCTGAGGAACAACTGAAGCGAAGCCTTGTTTTACTGATATAGAATATACCTTCTTGTTCTATCATTACTGGGGAGCTCCGCATTTCCATAATAAATGGTTCAGTGATGTTCCCGTTACTCATTAGGTAACTATTCTACCAAGAAAAGATAAAGTTACTGAGTCCTAAGGTCATTTACCTTTCAAGATAGTGTTAGAAGGTCATAGACTTGTGCCCTCTTTATTTATATTAGAAGTCCTTAATCAAAACTATTGTGCGAGCTCGCAAAAATTCTAATTTGATGAGACCGTGATTAATTAGATCTGGCAACGCTTTTAGGAGTACGTGAAGAATTTCTCTGAAGTTCGTTAATCAGATTCCAAATTTTAAAAACGAAATCATTAGTTCAGCTACGTCATGTTTTCCTTTGACTTTTGAGAGAAAACTATTTTTTATTAATTTCGTTTCGAGTTCGTGGCTAAATTATCACAGTACGGGTTGAACTTTAAGATTTAGCAACTTTTGCCGAATTCGGTATGTGGATGGGTAACCATCTTAACATACCGAGACTTTTCCCTGCCTCTAAAAGCACGGTAAGCCGTTGGTCCCGGCTGTCATTTCCATGTTTGATGTTACGGATTGTTAGAAGCTAGAAAACCTGACACCAGTCTTGCGTAGTACCTTGATATCAGATTATGATTACTTTTTTAATAATTAAATTCTTCATCATGTTATTGTTAATAACAGGTTTACTGTAGTCGTGTACATGCTCACACGTTGTATGTCTTTGTCTGGAGAACAATGGAATGTATGAGCGCACGAAATGAAAGGCTGACATGGTATGGATTAAAAAAGAATTATTGTTATATTTTCATACCGTAGTAAATCATTCACATCATTGTGTAGCAACGAGGATCGATAGAGCCTAGCTGTTGTAATATATGTGATCCAGTGGATAAAAAAAATCTTTTTGACTCATGACTTATAAAATTGATAGGTTTGAGGAGATCAATTATCGCACTTTAAAAGCGTTCAAGACGCAATATCATCTTATCTTATATCATATTATTAGAGACATTCAAAGAACTTACATAATTTGACAAAAAAAGGAAAATTAGGGCGTTACTGTTCACGACTGTGATGCAAATGCGAACGATCTTTAGCACGGTCTGAACTGTCTCGCAGCACATTGTTCCTCATGGTAATGATAAATCAACTTTTTTTTTTTTTTTACTACTGATAGGCACGTGTTTGACCACTATCTCACCTGATGGTAAGCGATGGTGGACTAACAAACTGCCCTATAATAAAACGCCAAACACTAAATAAGTACTAAAGTATTTCACAGTTTTCAAGTTATTGCGCTTATCATCATCTTAGTTACGACCTATAAAGTTGGCCTAACTCTTGTAAATTATTAGAAGTGGCCTAGATACGGGACGATATCATATTTTGCTTGATTTCCCCTCGGTATATCTCTTTAACGTCGATTCTTTTAGACAGGAATTTCTTTGCTGCAGCAAATATTTTAATCAAACTAAATGATTGCGGCCTCGTATTTCCGTCGGTTCAATTACAAATACTTTGAGATCCGTGAGCAATGTGGTAATCTCGGCATCGAGATGTTGATGATGGATATTATTTAAATAAGCAAATGGCTGACTAAGTAGTTATAAATAATTTTATTATTTGTAGGTCTGGTGGAGCTGAGGGAAATACTTTTATTTATACACAAACGCCTACAGTTTTGCTCGTATGAAACATGTGTACTGGTTTTCATGTGAAATAAATACATCACGCAGTACCACTTCTAATGGATTTAAATAATGCATGGTGCGAGTTAGATTTGACGGGAATGCAGCGCGTGTCCGTCGCTCCGGCCGCTCGTATTGAATTTGACGCGTTTTCGTGAATGTATCCGTATATTTTTTGCAACATTATTGACTTATGTCCCTGATGCTGCACAAAATATGCGGACATTGTTGTCAATATTTTGATTGCATACCTGCTAATGAACTTCGAAATGAGTCAGTCAGTATGCAATAAATTAAATTATTTATGACCGAGGTAAATTTTTACGATGATGTACATTTTCGCATTTTTTGCTAGTCTTGCCAAGTTACGACTTAATATGATTTTAAATACTAATATTGTAATACTAGCTAATATTCATTTAAATAAATATTTGTGAAAATTCGGTGATGGACACAATTACCTAGCTTGATAGGCTTTTGATCTATAAATTAGTGAGTCAATCAGTCATAAAAATGCCGGTTTTTAAACGTTAATATATCAAAAACTGTTTGAGTTACATTCATGAAATTTTGGATTCTAGACATGCTAAGGAGCTTTAATAAATGTGCCAATTTTCATGTATGTAGGTTAAGGAGGTTTCGAATAGCGAAGGGGTCAAAAGTAGCTTGAAACTGTTCGTGTAATATTACTGCTGCGTCGCCAGTTCCTTTTTCTTTGAACTTTGGCCGGACACGCTGCCGCGTGTCTAGGTCAGATTCAGTGTGGATTTAGATTAGAATCTAACAGCGTGTCGACTGACCAATAATATTATGTGACAGCAGGTTATCGTAGCAGTAATTGGTGGATATTAGCGACAATTCGTCGCTCCGCGTCCATGAAACGCAATGGTTTCCAACAGGTATCCGCCAGGTTAAGCACGAAACTAGTAATGTGTATCAATAGGCATCGCACTGAGGATTTTATGTAAAATATTTTTATGTTACGGATTTTACTACCTACAGCCAGCCAACATGAACTTTTGGATAAGTTATTTTCAAAATCAGTCTTTGAAAATGTTGCTCATTTCGCAGTCAGGTTTTAGATTTATATCTGTAATGGCAAAGGAAACATGTGTCATTGTGATGAGCCTGCATTAGCGGGCAGTAGCGGTGGGTGACGTATAGCCGTGTCACTACTGGATTCTGTTTTTCTATACGCCTGCTGCTGCTGCTGCTGCTAATACTGGTTTTTCAAGTGGGCCTAAGATACGTCTTTTTTACTATTGATTGGCATACGTTTGACCACTATCTCACTTGATGGTAAGCGATGATGCGGTTGAGAATGGAGCACGTTTGCCTAGAAGTAACCTATTCACTCTTGACATAAAGACTCCCAGGTTGTACCTAGCTATCTTTTCATAGATTTCTGTTAAACATGTGAAAGTAGCAACAAAAATTACTGCGTGTGTGGAATCTAGATTAGCCATGACCATTGGTTCACTGAAAACAACTTTAAATCAGTGACTAAAAGAATGAACATAGGAACGTTTCTTTATCGGAAGTTTTATGGAACCTGTTGAAATATCAGGCGGTCAAAAAAAACAAGCTTGGACTTTGGAGTTGAGCTTAAACTTAACGGATAAGTGAGTCCAGAGGGACACATGATAATATCTAAAATGTATGTGCCTTTAAAACCTAAGTTGAACGTAAACTTTCAAATAACCGTTCTTGTAATATGAATTCAAACCCATTAGTTCGTTCGGTTCGTTCTCTTGGAATTATTTTAAAAAAGTGATGGTTAACGTAGGGTGGGTAATTCGGCTTTCTAGCTAAGTAACCATATCATAAATGCGGCTAAATCGAGATTCCGATAGTGAGAGAGGCGGTAGAGTATATTGAGAAGACGGACGCTTAAGGTCGAAATAAAACTAGAATATGAATGAGATGGTAAGATTAGGTGTCGTCTTTATAGAAAGCGATCAACGCACGGATACGCGTTTGTCGCGTTCAGAATTTGTATGGTAAATGCGTCGTAGTGCCGGCAGAAGGTGCTCTCCAGTTTTGCAGTGCAAATTGACGCGACGAAAAATTATAAGACCGACGAAATTGCGATCGGCTAAGTTGATTTGACCAATTGACACAAATAGCTCATCATCATCATCACATCAGCCGAAAGACTTCGACGGTTGGACATAGGCCTCCCCAAGCATCCATCGGCTACCCGCGACCCTCACCAGGTCATCGGTCCACCTTGTGGAAGGCCTTCCAACGTTGTGTCGAGAATATGGTGTCACAAATGTACCAAACATTTGTGGACACCATAATTTCGACAGCATCATCGTCTTCCACAGCCAGAATTAGCCCACAGCAGAGCATATGCCTCTCTTTTCTTGTTTCAATCGCCACACTCCTGTGTCGACCTCACTAGCAGCAGCACCTCAGAAGCAGTAAAAATAATTTATATTGAATAGTCAACCCTGCGCCATATCTAAGAGCAACTGGTACCACATTTTTTTTTTGTTTATAAAATCAAGCAATTTATTTATACACAGGGCAATTACAACAGGTTACAATCATAATAAAATAGTAACAAATACACATCATAGGTTTTGACCTGATTATTCGTTGTATAATTGCTTACAATCCTCACAATTTTACAGGCTTTACAATCGAGATCCTCGATTCGATATGCTAGTACAATGGTATTACTTGTGGAATGCACTTAGACTCAAGGACGTTTATCCGATCTCCAGGCAATGAAGCCACCTGAACGGTGGCTTCATTGCCATATTGCAGACGTGTGCTGAGCGGGTATTATTTGATTAAAGCATCGACAGTGGCTTTAGGCACATATATTAATTAACTGTGATTAGGGATAAGCTTATTACTAGTTAGCGGAGGGTTTAGAACGCTTGACTTCAATTTAATTGCAATAATACCTAAAGGCTCGTGCACACCGGGATGCAATGGCAGGGGATTTAGCCACCGGTCAGTGCACACTAGCCGCTTAGGTCCCGCCGCGGGACCCCTTAGCGCGCTCTCCAATGCCGGGGTAAAAATTGGGTTGCTTACGCAAAACTAGTTGCAGAGGGCGCCACCGAACTACAATGTAAACAGTATTATCGCGGTAAAATTTTTGAAGAGGTTGCAATAAGAGTGTTTTGTTTTAATAAATTATTTTGTTTTAATACTTATATAATTTTTAAAAATGGATAACATTTAGGTACGGACGTTTAACTATTCTGGAATTGAAAAGAAAACTTATTTTCTTAATAAAACAAGGAAAAGTACTCTACAAAAATTGTGAAGAAATTAGGTACTTGTTTTATTGGTTATGTTACATATTTACTATTTATTTTCTCTGACTATCTATCTATATATATTTCCATCTATCGATTAGACAGACACCTAAAGATAAAGTGACTCGAACGATACTAGATAACAAATTTCATTGCATTCCATTAGCGCTCGCTGTCTAGTTTGTCAAACCATCGCCTACAAGTATGACGACGTTCGAGGATGCAATGGTTTGAATCCTAGTCGAAACAATGAACACTTTTTGAAGTATTTTTTAAATTATTCGTAACGAAGTCAATGTTGTACCAGTGTACCATTTAACCTGTGATCACCTGGTCGCAATAGCCGTTGCGACGCTACAACAATTGTGAATTTTATTGTAAAAAATCGGCGGCTGCCATGTTTATTGGATATTAAACACTGCGTTTAAAAAAAATAGATTTTCTAACTGCGTGATTTGGTATGGCATGTGGGATGCCATTAAGTATCAATTTCAGTTGACCGGTCAATGCCTGCACAAACCACAAGTTATAACTTCAGGGGTTAGCACATACTGGCGCTGACTGTACAGTATAAAAATACCAGATCTTCAGTCTAATAAGCCTTATAAGCTTGGCTCCACTCGACTCAAGAGCTCATATTTTTTGATCAGCGAAAGCGTTATGAACCAGCAAAGCTTAATAACCAATTTACATGAAATGTTTTTAGTGCGATACCTACTTAGATAATGCATGTTTATAGCGAACTTATGAACTCATGTGTTTTCACATATTACGATGAAAATTATACACGGAGAATTTTTGGATGACCAAATCCAAAATTATAAGGATTAGCGAAAAACACTAAAAGGAGTCTCGACCCTGATTTTGAAGAAAACTAAAACTGATAATTGGATTTTTTTAAATCGTTATTTTTGGCCAGGAATCAAAGCAGTTAATTTTGAAATAAAAAAGAAACACACAATCCCTGTATTATTACACTATCCCAAGTGTCGCTTCTATGGATCAATTTCTGGGAAGTAATAACACATGAAAAACTCAAGGAAAAAACTTATTTTAAAACAAATGAATTTTAAAATTTCCGACTAATCTACCTACCTAAACCGTTATTATTTATTGAATATTAAAAATTTAATTGTTAAAAATTAGCTCTATAGTTTTGTATTTGGCCATTCACGTACACATAAAAAATCTTCCTTTATATAACATAATTATGTAGGTTATCTAAAGAACGAGTCAGGTAGGTACCCTTTTTCCAGCCATCCAAAAAGAAAAACGAGACTGCACGTGGCAAACACTTACAGATTTTAAAACTAAGGCCAGGAAAATGCGGCCAAGTGCATGTCGCTCGCGTGTAGTGTAGGGTTCCGTAGTCAGTAAGTACCTACGGCTTTATAAGTCGTGCAATTCAACAGAAGTTATGAAAAGAAAGCGTAATTTACTCAGTTATACTTACAGTTGCTTTCATAGCAGCCGTTACGGATAGTCAGAAGCCAGTTATTCTGACTCCAGTCTTACCATGAAGTACTGTGTTACCCAGTTAATTGGTTGTGGACTTGCAAGCAGCGGCTGGCTGCCTCTGGTAGGCAGCCAGCCGCTCCGCGTAAAATACTGGTAAGTATTCTGCTAAATTCGGTTTGACTGGAAGCCGACCCCAATATAGTTGGGCAAATAACATAGTTGCTTTCATGTGAGGAATGTAATTCCTAAGTTGCAAGTCGCCGGGACTATATTTTTGTGTATTCTACGTTGTGGAGTTGGATTGGGTCATTATAAATAGTTCTGGAATTAAATCTCGCAGTTTTTTCCGAACTAAGAATCTATCGCGGAGGCTTAATATAGAAGGGTACCGTCAGCATCTTTGGTACGGTAACCTACAGGCCTGATCCGCAAGTCGAACCGACCAGTACTTCGCAATTACCAAATTAGAAAAGACAGTTCTACGATAAATGCTTAATGCTCGCACGATGAACGAACCAGAACAAATCAGAAATTTAACGAATTTGGAACATAGTAGATACTTTTCAAGACCTTTTAGCAATCGAACCTACACCTAACGAACTACAACGCTGCGCTGCCTGGTTAAAATCGTGTGAGGGTCGTTCTACAATGGAAAATATTAACACTGCGATTCAGGAAAACGTGTCATCAGTGCAGCGCCATCTATCGACCATTTCGTAAACTGACAAAGTATGTGTAGCGGAAAATGTTAAAAGAACGAATGTTTCGATTAATAACGATAAGGTATGAAATATTAATAAATACCTTCACTATTATTTTGGTACGTATAAAAGTTTAACAAATAACTCAACAATTTGTCATGGTGTTATTTTCGCTCTGATGATCAGAATACAATATTAGGAAGTTTCTTCTAAACTTAAAAATTCAGTATATTTTGATTTTGTGGGTCGATTTTGATGAAGTAAACGCTAAATGTTACTCGGGATAACTCTTAATTTTTTTAAGTACCTAGCTTTAGACTCCAATCAGTGGTATATTACGCTCGATGATTGACTACGTCTTTTAAATAAAGACTATAGTTTTCATTATTGAATTACAAATGTATAGTTTTTAGACATTTCCCTATATACCTGTAGTATAAGACGGTATTACTTGCCAAATTTCATAGTTCGAGGTCAACGGGAAATACCCTATGAATTTTTAATTCCCTTGAGAGTGTCGAGTGTTTTTTGCGGCAAAAACGGCCGTATCTTTTTTATTTTAACTTATAACTATGATTTTTTCACATTTTCAAGAGATCGCAGACTTGAGTATAATATGGTTTAAATTCCAACTCGCTACTTCCACGCGTTCCCGAGATAAAGGCTCTTGACAGACAGACGGACGGAGAACAAAGTGATCTTATAAGGGTTCCGTTTTTACCTTCTGAGGTACGGAACCCTAAAAAAGACAAAAATTCAGATTTCAGTACTTACCTACCTATCATCATCTGCCTAGCCTTTTCCCAACTATATTGGGGTTGGGGGCCTATATCTAAAAAAAATACAGCCGAATTGAGAACGCCTCCTTTTTTTGAAGTCGGTTAAAAATAAATTAATACGTATTTACTTTATCCTTTTAAAGACAATTTTTCGACGTAATCATAAAAAGTCTTTAACTATAAAATACTCAATTATTTCATTATAATTACATAATTATACAGAACTAAACGAAAAAATCGAAATAAGGGGTAATTAAAACAAGGAATGGTCACGCAAAATACGCGCTTAGTCGTGGAGTTGCGGAAACCAGCCCGATTAATACAACATAGAACAACATACAACAAGGAATGGATTATTGCAGAACCCTGAAGAAAACAAGTAAAACATTCAGAGAACAGACAAGCGCCACAATATCGAGATTTGAACGAGTGTTGAGTGGTTTCAA
This sequence comes from Lacanobia oleracea, assembly GCA_950371165.1. Lineage (NCBI taxonomy): Eukaryota > Metazoa > Arthropoda > Insecta > Lepidoptera > Noctuidae > Lacanobia > Lacanobia oleracea. Next base: position 17,743,094 of record OX493385.1, read on the forward strand.
TTCAAGTTCTGTTTTATTTTGTTCCCTTTACGAAAGTGTGGGATGCACTTTCTAGCTACGGAAAACGTTCGAGTTATTGTGTTTTTTTTAAATGGTTGCAATGGACTCACTGGTTAGTGGCGCTGCCGTCATTTCTGGCTTCGTCTCCTCGGTGCACAGCTCTGGGGCACATTCTGCAAAAAAGAAGATAATTTCAGTTGATTCATCTATCATTTTCGGAGTTCACTTCGCTCTGTTTTCGTGTATCGTATGCATGCAAGAGAAATATAGTAGGTGTACCGGAATGGGAGAGCAAATTATATTCTGTTGGTTTTGAATGTGGTTGTATAAATTTATATAAGGTAGGTATTAGACCTTACTGCCCCCACGATAAACAGAAGAATTTTATATACATATGAATGGGCTGTATAAAGTAATTTGGTTAATATTAGATATTGTAGAATAATATTGGTTACAATTTATATTTAAGTACTTTATACTTATTTCATAATTTGTATTTAAGAGTATTAAGTTTTAGCGCGTGGAATAGTTAGGACCTATTGGTCTACGCTACCTATAACATAAAATACGGTGCCATTTTCATCTTCCTTGTTTTTAACGGACTTCAAAAAAGGAGGAGGTTCTCAATTCGATTGTATTTTTTTTTTTTTATGTTTGTTACCTCATAACTGCGTCATTTATGAACCGATTTGAAAAATATTTGACACCGACTTCCGAAATTAAAGTTCTTTCTTTCTTCCGAAGTTATTTTGTACCTTGTAGTGTTTTATTTTTGGAAGTCGGTTGTATTTTTTATAAAAAGTTTTTTATTTTTCACTTTTTAGTGGTACCTAGGTACCTGCGTACCCATTAACAGCGTACCGGCGCAATGTTATGTTAAGAACTGGTGTAAACACTAAAAAAACATGCGATTTCAGCAATCTCGATCCCTTTGCTATCAATTATTAAAGAGTTCCGTTGCCTACCTCCGAAGTTCTTCGTCAGATCTTCACCAAATTGAAACGGGACCAGTCCAGGAAAATATTCTTTCAAACAAAAAAGAATCATCCAAATCGGCTGACAATTGGCTAAAGTATCGCTGAACAAACATTTTTCATGGGATCTCATCATCAGATTCTAATTTATACCTTTCATCATCAGCTCAGCAACATGAGATGATGATTACCAGGCACAAATATCTGAATTGCGCTAGAAAGTTCATGAAAAACATTGTATGCACCTATAAAATTTGAGGGCTGCCCTCGATTTTCGTGGGTTCCCATCATCAGATTCTGATATGGTGACAATGGGACCAATCGAAAAGTATACCCTTTCAGATGAAACAAAAAATTTTCAAATCGGTTCATAAATGACGGAGTTATGAGGTAACCAACATAAAAAAAATACAACTGAATTGAGAACCTCCTCCTTTTTTTGAAGTCGGTTAAAAATAGAAATATCCATATCTTGGGAAATAAAGCGTCGTAAAGTTCAAGTTATGAAAATGACTTCAACATCTCTTGGTTATTGATACAGTTTACTCAAAATAAATATATGGTACTTGTCGTACAAATTACACGACAATATTTTTGTTTAATAAGTTCTCCAAATTGGTAGAATAATATACCCAGTTTCGGCGCGTGTAGGAAAATAAACTCAATTGTTTCCGACAAGGTACTAGGTACTTTGATGGCATTTTATTTTATTTATCAGCGACAGACTACAGACTTAGATAATTTAGCACAGTTATGACAATAAAAAATACATAAATCTTAATGTATCTGGTAGTACACATTTTTTGACGTAGGTACGCCTTGCTTATTGTGGATTATCTTAATTTCGGTTTGTGCTGATGGCTATTTATATATTTTAAACATGTTGACATTTGGATACTGAAATACCTATACCAAAATATGTTTCAAATTCAAATTCAAAAGCATTTTATTTCAAATAAACCATTCACAGGCACTTTTGAAACGTCAAGGTCGGTCAGTCAAAAACATGGAAGCTATTTGCACGTTCCAAAGCGTAGATCTCTATGGAGAAGAACGCGTGCAAGAAACTCCACGGACACTCTTTTAAATCATGTTCTGTTTTACAAAATTCTATGTTACATATACCTGTTGCTTCTGCATGTGAGGACAATGCAAAGGAAAAAAAGGCTTATTATAAGAATTTAAAATATAAAGATTAAATTGAGCCAATGACAGTTAAGACATGACCAGTCTCAACCGACGGCGCCCGTTCACGAACATGACGCGTGTATCGGCACCTTTTAGCTCAACCATTTCGAAGGGAACCGAATGATCCAACCCACGCGCCGCCATCAGCGAGATATTGAGTGAGCATGACATGCTCTCAACCACCATTCTCGTTCATGTCCAACAAGTAAAACTAATCATATAAAATATAAGTGGCTTCATGGTACTCACATTTACAAAATTTGAAAAATATGCTTCTACTTTACACAAAACTATGGTTGTCAATGACCAAATAAAGAAAAATAAATTAATAAAAACAACGATTAAGTTCTTACATCAAAAAGATAGAATAACCTATACTACTCTGTCAAGAAAGTACCGGGAAAAGATCAATAATACACAAAATGTCTGTTATTCATCCAAATTTATTTTATCACCTTCAAAGTATGCTCCTTTAGAAACGATATACTTGCGCCAACGAATAATCAATTCATCAAAACATTTTTTAAACGCTGCTTCCGGAATTGAGTTGAGTTCTCGCCGCGAATTCTCCTTTATGTCTTCTATCGATTGAAAACGGTTCTTTGGAAGGCGCCACTCCGAAGCTTGTTGACTAGTTTGCATGTCAAACTCGTAAACCCACGTCTCGTCACCAGTAACAATGCGTTTCATGAATGTTGGGTCCGAACTGACTCGTTCTAGCATGTCCTCAGCGACTTTCATGCGATTGAGTTTTTGGAGAAAATTCAGATCTTTTGGGACTAGCCGAGCAGCAACATGTTTCATACCCAAATGATTAGTTAAAATGGTACGGATCGACTCGTGAGATACAGAAAGTTCGGCGGCTATCTCTCTCAGAGTTGAATGGGGATTTTCAGTCACTATTTCCTTCACTTTTGCGATGTTAACTTCAGTTGCAGACGTTGACGGCCTACCAGAGCGAGGCAAATCTTCCATCACATCTCGACCGCTTTTGAACGCTTTGAACCACTCATAAGCACGAGTTTTTGATAAAGTCGATTCACCGTAAGCCTTCTGTAACATTTTCAGTGACTCCGAACACGAAATTCCATTGGCGATGCAAAATTTAAGACAAACTCTTTGTTCGATATTTTTGTCCATTATGAAATTCGCAATACACACTATATATGATATTACTAAAACCAGCACTGTATTTAATATAAATAACAGATGCAACTCAAACTCCGCGCCAAAATGTAAAACAGTTGTGCCAATCTAACAACTACAAAAAAAACAAAAATTTGAATTTGGAACCATAAACAAATCATCCATTCCCGATACTTTTTTGACTGAATGTAAAAAAAATAGAGAGTGAGCATCTCTTCCAAATATAAAAACCTAACAAGTAGACCAAAGCAGCTGTGACTGTGGAGCAGGACCAGCATTTAGCCAAGCGTTTTTGTCGAGGATATAATCTTCCAGTTTATAATACGCTTGTCTACATAGTGTGCGTTTTATGCATGCTTTAAATTTTCTCTCATTCAGTTCGAGAATATCAACTGGTATTTTATTATAAAATTTAACACAGTACCCATAAAATAAGTGTGTACTTTGGCCAATCTGAATCGGAGCTGATTTAATTTGTTCCTGTTTCTAGTATTAAATTTATGCCTGTCACTAATCTTGCTAAAAAGATAAAGAATTTTCCGAACATACATAATATTTACGTAAATGTATTGACAAGGTACCGTCATGATGTTGATATCCTTAAACAGTTCTCTTAGGGTTTCATAAAAACGTTTTCATTATGAACAAAACAGTATCCTATTACGAACAAGTTAATCAAATTTTCCAGTTGTTTAATGCTGACCATTCGTAACAATGACATGCAAAAGCATCACATTGGGTACATGTATGTGTATGAAGGCAGTTGGTGCCCGCGTAAGTCGCAAACTGGCTGCGAGAGGGCGCCACCCGCTCCGAGGCACAGATTACTGAATAGTTACTACGTTCCGAGGTTTCACTGCAATTTACATTTGCAATGCATGAAGCTGATCTCTTAAGGATCCGTCATCGAAATATAATGCGCTGTTTTTAAAAGGGTTTTCATGAATTCAGTTTATGTTTTAGTATGTTAACATATTGTTTATGAAAAGAGAAAAACGAAGAGAAAGAGAAATTAAGTTGAGAAGAGGTTATAGGAAGTAAAAAGTTTTATGTCTTTAAGGTAAAATTAATAATCAATTATTCCAATGAGAGCTACCGTTTTTGTACTCAACAGTTGGCGCCACTGTCGAGTAATGTTCTTAGTGATAGCATTAGAGTTGTTATTACGCGCATGTGAAGAAAGTTAGAAGGACAAAAAAAAATGAAAATCAAAACAAGTAGGTAAATAAACTCGCGTCAATAGCCAACCAACAGTGAAATTTGCCATTTAAAACCTCACGCTACACTGGCGCCTCTAGCGGTGAATTCAAACGCAAAAGCCCTCATTAAGCTGAGAATCGGAACTGTTTAGTATGTTAACGTATTCTTTATGTAAATGAGAAACATTACACATAGTTCATCATCACCTGCCTAGCCTTTTCCCAACTAATTTGGGGTCGGCTTCTAGTCAAGCCGGATTTAGCTGGACACCAGTATTTTACTTGGAGCGGCTGCCTACCAGACCTCCACAACCCATTGACTGGGTAACACGGTACTTCTAGCAAGACTGGAGTCAGATTTACTGGCTTTAGACTGCCAAAGATCTATAAATGACAGCCGGGACCAACGGCTTAACGTGCTTTTAGAGGCACGAAGTAAACTCTGTATATTAAGATGGTCAGTCATCCAAAGACCAACCTTGGCAAGCGTTGCTTTATCTACAGGTTAAATTAAAAACCAATTCTTTAATCTTTGAGTGAAAACCAGCACTTTTTGAAATTAAAAACCAGCCAAGTGCGAGTCGGACACGAGGGTTCCGTACCATAAACATTAATTTTTATTTATATGTAGGTATTTGTTCTTATAGCGGCAATAAAAATACACAATCTGTTAAAAATTCAACTATCTACCTATTACGGTTCTTGAGATACAGCCCGCTGACAGACAGACAGACGGACGGACGGACAGACGGACGGACGGGCAGCGGAGGCTTAGTAATAGGGTTCCGTTGGTTACCCTTCGGGTACGGAACCCTAAAAATGACATAAAAGGTAAAGGTTCTTGTGGGCTGTTTCTGCTGAAGGCCTTTTCTAGCTGAAGTATTGATCACTCCGGTGCACTATATGCTCTTCCACGTATCTCTGTCCTCGGCGGTCTTAAAAGCTTCGGCTATTGATAGGCCAGTGAGCGTCTTTACCTGGTCTGCCCAACGGGTTGGTAAGCGCGAGTTTTTTTGCTACATCAACCAAATATGTATAGTATAAAAAACTTTTTACAAAAAAATACAACCAAAGTCAGTGTTTTTGGTAAAATTACCAAAAACACTGACTTCAGAAATTAAAGTTCTTTTCTTTCTACTGAAGTTATTTTGTACCTTGTAGTGTTTTGTTTTTGGAAGTCGGTTGTATTTTTTGTAAAAAGTTTTTTATTTTTCACTTTTTAGTGGTACCTAGGTACCTGCGTACCCATTAACAGCAAACCAGCGCAATGTTATGTTAAGAACTGGTGTAAACACTAAAAAAACATGCGATTTCAGCAATCCCGATCCCTTTGCTATCATTTATTGAAGAGTTCCGTTGCCTGCCTCCGAAGTTCTTCGTCAGATCTTCACCAAATTGAAATGGGACCAGTCCAGGAAAATACTCTTTCAAACAAAAAATAATCATCCAAATCGGCTGACAATTGGCGAAAGTATCGCTGAACAAACATTTTTCATGGGATCTTATCATCAGATCCTAATTTATACCTTTCATCATCAGCTCAGCAACATGAGATGATGATTACCAGGCACAAATATCTGAATTGCGTTAGAAAGTTTATGAAAAACATTGTATGTGCTTATAAAATTTGAGGGTTACCCTCGATTTTCGTGGGATCCCATCATCAGATTCTGACATGGTGAAAATGGGACCAATCGAAAAGTATATCCTTTCAGATGAAACAAAAATTTTTCAAATCGGTTCATAAATGACGGAGTTACCTATGAGGTAACAAACATAAAAAAAAAAAGAAAAATACAACCGAATTGAGAACCTCCTCCTTTTTTTGAAGTCGGTTAAAAAGTAGCTAAACCTATACTTATTAGAAAAGGTTAGGTAGGTAGTTAAATAAAGATAAACAATCTTGATGTGTCTTATTAATCTGATGGTTTAAAACCTCAGTTTAAAAATAAAATACCACTAACAACGATTACTTAATTAAACTATTAATTTAATCAGTAGTTTATTTGTTTAATATGTGTTTGTATAAAAATTCACATCAAGCTTGTTTACCATTATTTAAATAACTTAACCTGTCTGGTATAGTGCCGAAAATAAACCTAAAGATGATCAAATAGGAAAAGATCGGCGATTCCACTATCTGTTTGGCCTGGAACTTTCTAGTCCTAAGTAACTTGAATTTAGAATTAACTTCTGGAATCGAGGAACGAGATTTCGAGGACTATTTTTTTAAGTTACCTACTTTTTTCGTGATCTTCGCTTCTCAAGATTTTGTGACATTCTGGTAAAAGTGTAAAACCAACCTTGCTACGATTGACGATTCGATTCTTTACGAGAAGTGGCAAATTCTATCGGAGACTGCGATTGTCGAAATTGTCGAAAAATCGAGGAATCGTCGAATTTGGGATCGACGTGGTCGTCGATCTAGGTATGACACCTCGTAAGTACCATTTTTTGGTTAAATTTAATTTTTATGCTAAAAGTTTCAAACAATATATAATTCTGGAGTTAACACATAAGGCCTTCGATTACTATTCATGTGACAGAAAAAAATAATTGTATAGACCTTTTTTATTATTTATAATGGGTTTGCTCTTGACTATCGTAACAATCATATTAATGACCTTAATTTGGTATTACGAGTACCTCGTAAGATATACAACAAATAAAATTAATAAAAGATATGTATTATACCTATTTTTGTAAAACAGTTTTTGTCTCTCTTGAAAAGTTCATCAGTTTGCATATTCGAGGTGTCTCATCTAGACCGACGATATCAATCTCCTACATTTGACTTCTCGTCTGAAGAGACACTTGTGGGTGCACTTGAACACTTTAGAACCCTTCCGTTGTGGAAAAAGCCTAACGGCATACCTTTATTTCCCCATCAACCTCCTCCTTTTACCTCTTCAATTTGTGCGATAACCAACCGGCGTGTAATCTATCTATCTAAAAATCAACTGCCACATTTATATAGAATCACTTCAGAATGGCGTGACCGATTTGGCTGTTTGTTTTTGAGAACATTTAAGGAAAATTTAAAAAGAAAATATTGCATCCGTGCGAGCCCGGAGCGGGTCGCTAATACTAAAGCAGAGTATTAAGCTGACAATAATGTGTCGTCGTTGTGTCGACCTGTGATAACGGACGCAAAATAAATTGTTAATTTCTCTTCAAAATAAAGTACCATTTAACACGTTACCGATGGTCAGTGATCGAGTTACCGGAGAGTGTCATAACGCTCGACAAGCGCGCCGCGCCGCCGCCGCGCCGTCGCCAGTCGACACGCAGCAGCCGTTAATTGTACGTCAATACAGGGCTTCAAGTCTCCTATTTGGTCATTCATTGATTTCATAACTGTTGATTTTGACAAGTTTGGTAATCTAGTAATATAAAAGCGTCAATATGACTTTCCAATGGTCACCCAATGACACTCCATTGAAAGAAATGGCATATAATGGTAATCTCGTACATAATGACAAACGAATAAATACGAGTATTGGCTTTCTGAATTTTTGTATGGTACTGAAGTAACTGTTTTCGTGGATGGAAATCTGCAGACAAAATAGCGCTGGCCATACTATTTTGACCACTATTTCAATATTTTCACTGTTTGGACTTGTTCCTGAGGGTAGGCAAAATGAAAAAAAAAAAACACTGGAAAACTTTGTCCAGCCGTGACACCAATTATTAAAAAAGCTTTTAAACACTTCCTACAATATAAACAAAATTTAAGCTTAGGTATATTGTCCATAAAGATATGTTCTTAGTTTTAATATAAAATCGTAACTTTATTAGTTCTACGCTCTGCAGATAGACACGGCTTACTTTTCATACTTTTCTGGGGCACTCAAGTTATCTGTCCCGTCCAGTCGGCCTCGTGCTCCAACGAAATAATATAAAACTCATTGTTGGGTCAGCATTACACAATAATATACTCTGGGACTTATGTAAATGAATACAGAACCCGATGTGAATCGCGTTTAGAAATATCTCGGTTTAAGACAGACGTAATACATAAATATGACAGCGCGAGATTCACTTTGCCGCCCGCCAATTGAGTTTGTGACGCCTTCCAACTCGCTGGTAGGTAGTATACTGTATAATCACAGCATAAAATGTTATGCCTCTTACAAAATACTTGCCGCTTATTTAGTTGAAAGCTGAAATAATAATCAATGATTAAAAAGATAAAAGTCAACTTCTTTTAGCATTTTGAAGTTCTGTTAAAAAAAGAAATTAATAGCCAACACCGCAACTTTTTAGCGTGAACTCTCCAAATAAAAACATAAAATGTTTGCTGTCCCGGGTGGTCTCGAAATTACTGGCGTGGAAAAACAGAATGTCTGAACGAGATATTACCGAGTATGGCTTTCAAAACGCTTTAACAAAACTGTGTTTTTCTATCGTGTCTGTGTTAGCGGTAGAATATCGATGTGGGATATTCTGGCGCGCCTAAAATTTCCCATTAGATGAGAGTAACTGTGAAAAACAAAGGCGATTGTGTGTTGCCAGCTACGATATAGCGGTAGTTTGTTGCGTTACGTGTTAATTGTATTAGACCGTTAACCCGTTTTATGCAATCAAAATTGAACGCAAGTATTTATAGCAGGTGTGGCTAGCAGGCGACCTTCCTCGACCTTGTAGGGTGCGAGTATATTTGTACAGGGGGAATTATTCAAATGAGAGCCCCTGCTAACGTCGCGTTCCGTTTTAAATTTGGGTCACTGACTGGCCGGATTAAAATTTAACTTATTTTAGAGGCTCATACGGCGTGCATTTTTTCTCTGTTTACCTAACAATAAGCTTGTATTATTGAACACTGTTGATATCCAAACTTCGTATTATTTCCAGGAACCATAATGCCATCTTATAGATGTAGGTATTTATGCATGTTATGGAATTCTTGAGATTATTAGAGTAGAAATTCCAGCATTGCACTGAAGAGTTGACATAACATTGAAAGTAACTTAGCCTTCAAATATGGCCCTAGCTCTATTGAGAGCTAGGCTAGAGGCTGAAACTCAAGCTAGCTCATATATCTTTGTCAACCTTTACAGTACAGATGCTGCTTTGATAACGAATTTATACGAGCGCAGTAATGAGCAGTGCTAATTAGTGTGATCAAACGACCAATCATTGGTCGCTAATTAGCTGAAATGTTTGCGGTTCATATTTCATATCGACATTATGTTCCGAAATTAATCATTATTCCAGTCTGTAACGTCCCATTTCATGACAAAAACCCCTTCTCTATATATGTATACCTACCTACACAGTTATTTGTAAAACACCAACAACCTTTTAGGCAGTGAAAGTACACATGATTATTAACAACTTTTACTTTGAGAACAACCCTGAACTCGAAAAAAATATCAGCTGTGTCATACAAAATGCAATGTTTAGCCAATGAAAATGTATGAAATAGCTGATATGTTTTTCGAGTATAAAACAAAGTCGGGTTCGTTCGAACACTTATAACTCTTGGCTTTTGTTTTTTTGGATTAGTCTTCGTCCGGAATAGCGTAATAAGTATTACAATATTAAAAATAGTACGTAGGTAGGGTAGGTAAGGTAGGGGAGGTAGTCAGCTAGTATAGTAATCTATACATATAAATAAATAAATATATATCTCACACCAATTTCGGCTACGGTGCCTATTTTATATAACTACGACTAAGGGCTGCGAGCATGAGCTGGAATATGAGTAATCCCATCAAAAAGATTAATGTGGAAAAGGGGATAAGTTCAAAGTTATTAATATCCGTGATTGTGGTCTACTTCAGCGAAATAAGAACTGCGGTCTAAATGGGCGCCAAGTACTGTAGACACTCATGAAATAAGATAAATTAAAGTTCAATATTCGACTTGGCTAGGTTTTACATACATGAAATCTTACGAGTATATTTTGCTTCACTTATCCTTTAGTTTGAATTTGGTTGAATTATTTCCGATTCATATCAAACCGATTTGATATGAATCGTGTTTTCAGCGTGTATTTCCACCGCATACACGCTGAAAACAGATACCTTGTGCCGGTTTGATGTATTCACTTGAAACTCTGTTGAAAAGCTCTAAGCAGCTTTCCGTAACTTGTAACCGAAGCGGTTGTTCCACTAAACATTCAGTGAAAACCACACCTTAGAGTGTTAGAGGATTAAGAGCTCAACACTGCAAGCGATATTACTGATACAACACTACAAGTAATATTCACTCAAACGATATTCCTGGCGCGGTTTGCGTAGGGTTATTTCTGAAGTCCTGATCAAGGGTTTTCCAGACAGTATTTTGATACGTGTACTGTGAATAAATCAAACAATATCGAACGTATATCAATCAGTAAACAGTAAGAGTAAAATTTATTATTAACATGTTTTAATGAAGCTGCGTTTAAATGTAAATGAATCCAGTAAACGTGCTTCTGTTAACACCTCGGGTCAAACATTGAAAACTACACCAATTAGTGTATAATTATGAATGGAGCAAGTTTAGTGCGATAAATAGTGTTCCGTAATTAAATCAAATTCTACATTTCGACATGTAATTTGGTTTGGGATCGCTTTTATTCGGGGTGTGTGGTGACTGGCCATTGGCGGACGGCTGCAGTATTACGAGTTTCCGTTGGGAGAATTCTCGAATTTCCATATTTGAGCCACACGTCGCGCGTCGCGTCGTCGCACAAGGGTGCGGGCGGTCGGAAGGTGAGATTGGCAAGCCGCCAGCTCCGCTCCGTTCCCAATGTAATATCAGTGTTGTGGCTCTGTTTGTTAACTTTTGTGCAAATGTTAAGGCTTACTGAATACTGACGTTATTTATTTGTTATGCTCTTCTTGACAGCCATATTCGACTCGGTCTTCAAGTTTATAGGTAGTTATTTTAATTTGTGGATGGCCTGAAACAACTATGCCAGTTGTTTGGTATATGAATACGTCATATTTAATTAAGTTTCATCTTTTGCAATTCTGTGTTTAGGTTTGGAAATTAATTTAAATATAATGAAAAATATCTCTTAAGCAGTTTCTTTTTAAATTACAAACTAAGTAAGTACCTATCTGTTTCCCGTTTCGTACAGAAAATATGAATCAGTGACGGCTTCAGATACCTGCCTAATTACTTTGGTGACCATTCAAATAATATGGGTAGGCCCAGCGGCCCTTTGACCTTTATGCATAGTTTTAATTAAACCTCCAGAAACTTTTAAATCATCACTAATTGAAAAATATTTGTATTTTATTTTATTTGGATATTTTTCATTAATTAAATTAGTTCGCTGTTACAAAGCAATATGATTCTTTACATCGGGTTTATTTTTATTTTGCTCCTATATAATAAACTAGATGACCCGTGCAACTTCGTCTGCGTGACAATTTTCATTACTGCTCCGCTCCTATTGGTCTTTGCGTGAGTGCCTATAGCCTTCCTCGATAAATGGGCTATCTAACACTGAAAGATTTTTTCAAATCGGAACAGTAGTTCCTGAGATTAGTGCGTTCAAGCAAACAAACAAACTCTTCAGCTTTATATATTAACTTATTAAGTATAGAGTATAGATTCTCCTATTTTTTATAAAAAAATAATAAATTTATAAATCTGAAAATACATTTTAGAGTTTGAAGAAGCACTATTTCAACGATTTCATTTTGTATTATTGGCTCGCTTTTAAAGTATTCCTCGCTTTGGTTCCCGCAAAGCTCGAACAATTTAGTGCCCTGGAAACCCTTGAGAATCCTTCGTTAAAAAGCCTCTTATGAAGCCAGGCAAGTGCGAGTCAGACCTGCGCATGCAGGGCTCCGTACCATCGTACAAGATTTAGTATTATGTGCCTGTTAAATACTAATGTTAATTTATTTTATTATTTGTTGTTATAGCGGCAACAGAAATACACTCTGTAAAACTTTCAACTATCTACCTATTACAGTGCATGTGATACAACCCAGCCTGCTGGCAGACAGATAAACGGACACAGGGACGGACGGACTATGGAGGTTTAGTAATAGGGTCCCATTGGCCTCTGGATACGGAACCCAAAAATAGAATATTGTTGGCGAATTCTATCAACAACTTTTCAAATAAATAAATTTTTTCGTAGTTGAGTATAACTTGTTTTAGTTTTCTCATCCCTACTCGAGTTTTACGGTAGATAGGCATTTTTTGTGGAATATTGGTAACAACAAGAAGATATTGTAATGTAGGTAGATAATTTTATGAAAACTTTTTATATTTTTTCAAGTGGGAGTTATACTCGTGCCCATAGGGTCTCGAACGAATCATGTTTTTTAACATGTTATTTAAAAGCATCGACTTTTATTAGTTTTCATTTTCAAAACTTTCACAGAATTCGAATAAAATAACCTAAAAATAGAATATAGAATTCCTTCAACTATGTTTTTTAAGCTTTCTCCGGTTTTAATTTTTAATTAACCAAAATAACGTCATTCTAAATGAAAATATACTAAACAAACGTTTGCGACAATGTTTTTATAGCATATTCATGTTAAACAAACTGAACGTTAGGTATATTTTATTAACATTGTTTTTTAAACTATTTAAGATGAAGTTAACATTATGTAATTTGAGCATTAGGTAAGGCTTTTGATAATACAGAAAATATTTTTGTAGTGGCTTCAAAAACCGGAAACTTTTTTAAGTTTTCGTTTCCGGTAATTTAATTTACGTCGTCGACGTCGATTAAGTTTGTTAGTTAACAGGATCTTACTTATGAGTCGGCACCTCCCTCCACCTGCCCTCACGGTAACTTAACTTACATCAAGTTATTTCATTAATTACTAGACGTTTGCCGTGCACCGGTAGGTTATTTATTACACGCGTATTATGTGTTATAATGTCTCCGTTTCAAAACGTCGGAATCGCAAAATAACCTACTAGCAGAACATCCGATTGTCAAAGTACTGTTATGCTGAAAAAATACTATCGGTTTTCGTCAGTACTCATTATTAAGTTTGTTTTAAAATTACAATTCAAACGAAAATTATATTCTTCTGGCCCCGACACAACCTGTGTAGGCATTCTTATATGTAAAATCTCGCGTTCTAAGTACAGAGTTTTTAGGAGACTGGTAGAAGCTGAAGCTCGGAGACGGGCTGAAATCTAGAGCGGCAGACACTCACAAAGTACCAGGTGCCTAGGAATTATGAAGAAGTATTTTCGGAGCCGTAGACAGGAGCGGTAGAATAATGAATTAGTACTTCCGGGGCTGGAACCATCATGAGTGGCAAAGACTCAAGACATCCGGATGAAGCCGCTGGATAATATATGTGTATATATGTTATTTTTTAATTTTTATGTAAACCCTATCCTAAAGATTTCAGACTAAATCGCGAGTGGAAGCTAGTATTGAATATCGTTTGTATTTTATGAACTAATCGCAAATACAAATCTCTCGGTTTGTACTTGTAAGTTTAAAGATCTTATATTAATTTGTTGTACGAGTATGTACTTTTCCCATTCTCTTGTTTTTAGGACGTTCCGCTAATAGGAAGATTTGCGAATCGGACGATTTGCTAAGGCACTTGTCTCACACCGCGCTGGCGAGTAGCGAGTAAGGCCTCAAACTCGAAACAGTTGGAGATCAGCGAGTGAAAAGTTTCGATAGCTTTGACGCTCGGCTTTCAGCGAGTGCTTTATTGCGACGGCCTTTTACTCGCAATACTCGCTCCGGCCTGCACTAGGTATAGGTAGAAATTACCGCAGTTTGGTTGTTCTGGCTACCAAGCGAGCATCGCCGAGCGAGTGTCGCTGAGCGAGTGTCGCTGAGCGAGTGTAATCTTTAATAGCTCTAGTCACTGCGATCAACTAGAGGTAAGAGCCGCTCGCCGGTAGTATGAACAGCCAGCTGTCAACTATGAATGTATGTGTATCTTTTACTCACACGAGATCCATATCTTTTGTCCCTTTCCTCAACGAGCAAAATTGATAGCTACTCGCCGGCGGTGAGACAAGTGCAAGAAAAACACTCGTCCTACGTACGCAACGTATGCAACGCTTTTGTATCGTATGTTTATATTTCACCTGGCGTACCTATGTTTATTATTGCATAGTTTATTTAATAGATAACATGAAAATGCTATAACAACATTGTCTCAAACGTTTGTTTAGTATGTTGTCATTTAGGATGACGTTGTTTTGGTTAATTAAAAATTATAATGTTGTATTCTTAATATTTGATACGACCGTGCGGCGAGCTCGTGACCTTAGTTTAACCCGACACGGAGTTATGTCTTTTATCATTAGTAGAACCATTAAAAATATAAATATTAAAATTATACCATACACAGTACACATCCATTGCTGATAGGTGAGTTTATATTTCTATGCGTGCGACACTGATGTAATGACGCGTTTTATTTGAAACTAGTTGACTCACACAACTTCGTTTGCGTCACAATTTTCATTACTGCTCCGCTCCTATTGGTCTTAGCGTGATTATAGCCTATAGCCTTCCTCGATAAATGGGCTATTTAACACTGAAATAATTATTCAAATCAGACCAGTAGTTCTTGAGATTAGCGCGTTCGAGCAAACAAACAAACAAAAAAACAAACTCTTCAGCTTTATATATTAGTATAGATTGTTCAATAGATAGAACAGCTATTATGAAAAACGTTTCGCATCGTTGTCACATTGTCGTACCTTTCTGTGGAACCGAGAGAGTTCCACTAACGAATCGCGATGAGAAGCGACGTGTCGCGGTTTTTCCTACCTTTGCTCGATTTTTGAGCGCCCCGGCAGCGCGGTGACTGTACCTCTTTTTTTTGTTACCGTACCTATGGCAACGGCAAACATACCTTTTAAACTCACCCCGTTGGCTGCCTCCTCCCTATTGCGAATTTTAAACGAGATACCTGCAATACTAATATTGTCGAATTCTGAGACGAATCTATTCTGGGTCGATAACCGCAGTGTGATCCCATTAACTCGCAGATCTTGCTGTCTATCTTCCGCCAGGATCGTTTAGTCTCTTCCTTTGTTAGGTAGTTGCAATTTGAGACGCCAACTAAGCTTGATCTATCTTGACAGCTTAGTAAGCAAGATGATCGCAGAATTATGATCAATTTATTGGTTTCAAACGAGACATCGAGCAGGTAATATTACAAAGCCAATGTTTCAGGCTTACTACGAAATAAGTATAAATTGGAGTAATTACTCAAAATATATCAAAGAGAAATTCTGCTGAACATGTATGCCTTTGATGTTGAAAATTTCCATGATTTTTATGAAACGGATATTTTTATTTTCCGTGAAACAATACTGGGGATTACTGTTTTCGTAAATGAAGAGAAAAACAGCTAACAATTTTCAAACTTGCGAGTATGATACATATTGGACAAATTAAATGGCTCGAAAAGCTATGTTGTATAAAATTGAGAACTCGCAAATGGCTTTCATATAGACCAATCTTGTTTTAGTTTTGTTTCCCTAATAGAAAAAGCAATTTTATTGTTATCTTTGATGAGAAACGGCGCTTCTATCTTTCGAAGTTATTTTTATTGGTCAGTCACGCGACATGATTGCTTCCTTTAGAAACAACGACGAAAGAACTCATGATAATGTTCTTTAATTTTGGAATATTAGACATTAGACCAGGGCTGAAGTATTCAAAAATGGTTAAAAATGAAAAAAAAATTACAATAGGATGAAACCGATTAGAAAAGGAGGGGAATATGATAAAAATGAAAGGAAAAATAAATTACGGTCGATTCGAGTTCGGGAAGTGGGAGGGGGTGAGTTTTTAAGAGTATAAAATGTTTTTTCTTGATTTCCGGCAAAACTATGAGTCCTATGGAAAAATGTTAAATGGCAAAGTGTTAGGTAATAAAAAGATCTACTTACAACTTTTGTATTCACTATTTTTTCACATAACCTCAAAATTTAGGTGAAAAATTCAAATAACCAAGTTTTTGGTTTTTTGTTTTTATCTTTTTCAAAAATATTTTTTTTTGTACGAAATTTGGTGAAAACTTACCTTATTATGCCCCAAATACACTGTAATTGATTTGATTTAAAATATTTATTTTTTCGCCTTATTTTAGCTTAATATCAAAAAAGCACCCTAATTTTCAATCGAAAATTCTGACGTCAAAATATCAGCTTTTTCCAAAAAGTCTGGGGGCTTTTTGTTCGTTGAAATCTCTACTTTCTGATGGTGTAAAAAAAAAATACATTACCATAGTAAATGTGGTCAGAAAATGCAAAAAATTGAAAATAACTCAAATTCGAAATTTTTTTTTTTGTCATTATGTACTATTTTGAGCTATTCATTAAAATTTACACTTTAATTACTCAAAAAACGTAAGATTTCATGTTAGATTGATAAACGAAAAAATTGCAAATTGAAATATACTACTATAATTAACAAACAAATAAGTTAATAAAGTTAATATTTAATAAGACCTAAAATATTTTGAAAAAGTTGTAGAATCTTCTTTAAATAATATTTGTTGATACCTATTTATTGCTGTTTTAAGATAATTTATATACCTGAGTGACCTTCGATAAATTTTAGTCCATTGCAAGGTATTTCATAGAGAAGTGGGAACGGACCTAAGAGGGTCTGGGCTTTACTACATACCCGCTATTTCGTTGCGATACAACATCTGGATTTGCCGGAAAAGGTAAGAAACATGTCGTTAATTCATTATTAGACGCCCGGAATTTTTCAAATTTGGTCGATATTTTTTATAAGTAAGATGCAAGTAAAGAAAATATAAAAAAAAATAGAAAAATGGTAAACCTTGAAGGCCATCCGTGCAACTTCCCACTAATTCCATACCTAGGTGCTTAAAATTGCATTAATCATATTTTTGAGCTCTCCGAGCTCAAAATTACAATTTATGTATTGTTTTAAGCTCTTCGAGCTTAAAAAGATGGCTTTTCTATGCTTTTGAGCTCTTCAAGCTCAAAAGTCTGATAGAAGTTTCATAAAGTTGCATAAAAAAATTACCTCGATCACCGTCAAGCCGGTCAAAATTGGTCAATTCGTTCAAGAGATATCATGAACGAAAGAAAACCGAAAAAAGTGTTTTTTTGGAATTACTCCAAATTTCCTAGTTTTATTAATTTAAACTTAAAGATTCTTATGGAAACTGAAAAATTTGCGTCAAATGTTGCCAACCGCGTGAAAATCGGTTGATTCATTCAAAAGTTAGTGCGGTTTGAATATTAAAAAAATATTGCTCTATGAAACTTCTATCAGACTTTTGAGCTTGAAAAGCTCAGAAGCATAGAAAAGCTATCTTTTTCTAGGTTTACCATTTTTCTACTTTTTTTATATTTTCTTTACTTGCATCTTTCTTATAAAAAATATCGGCCAAATTTGAAAAATTCTGGGCGTCTAATAATTAATCAACGACACTTTTCTTACCTTTTCCGGCAAATCCAGATGTTGTATCGCAACGAAATAGCAGGTATGTAGTAAAGCCCAGACCCTCCTAGGTCCGTTCCCACTTCTCTATGAAATACCTTGTAATGGGCTAAAATTTACCGTAGGTCGCTCAGGTATATAAATTATCTTAAAACAGCAATAAATAGGTATCAACAAATATTATTTAAAGAAGATTCTACAACTTTTTCAAAATATTGTAGATGTTTTATTAAATATTAACTTTATTAACTTATTTGTTTGTTAATTATAGTAGTATATTTAAATTTGCAATTTTTTCGTTTATCAATGTAACATGAAATCTTACGTTTTTTGAGTAATTAAAGTGTAAATTTTAATGAATAGCTCAAAATAGTACATAATGATTAAAAAAAAAAGTCGAATTTGAGTTACTTTCAATTTTTTGCAATTTCTGAGCATATTTACTATAGTAATGTATATTTTTTTTACACCATCAGAAAGTAGAGATTTCAACGAACAAAAAGCCCCCAGACTTTTTGGAAAAAGCTGATATTTTGACGTCAGAATTTTCGATTGAAAATTAGGGTGCTTTTTTGATATTAAGCTAAAATAAGGCGAAACAATAAATATTTTAAATAAAAAAAAAATAGTGTATTTGGGGCATAATAAGGTAAGTTTTCACCAAATTTCGTACAAAAAAAAAAATTTTAAAAAGATAAAAACAAAAAACCAAAAACTTGGTTATTTGAATTTTTCACCTAAATTTTCAGGTTATGTGAAAAAATTGTGAATGCAAAAGTTGTAGATCTTTTTATTACCTAACACTTTGCCATTTAACTTTTTTCCATCGGACTCATAGTTTTGCTGGAAATCAAGAAAAACCATTTTTTTACCCTTAAAAACTCACCCCCTGCCACTTCCCGAACTCGAATCGACCGTAATTTATTTTTCCTTTCATTTTTATCATATTCCCCTCCTTTTCTAATGGGTTTCATCCTACAGTATTTTTTTTTGGTTTCAAAAATTATCGACCCTGGTCTACATGGATGAGACACACACATTATCTACCTTAAGAGCCCTATTACAATTTGACTGTATTTTTTGCGTAAGATTACCAATTTTGGCTTTCTTATTGTCAGAAACTGTAATATTTAGACAACTTTGGCTTATTGGGGTTGAGAATAGTTATTCGTATTGTGCATAGCGGCCTCACTTTTCGCATTTTTTAAATCTATTTGTAAAATGCCAAAATTCCGAAGTAAGTTTCTCGCGAAAAGCGCGACGGCAATTTTTCGAGCTCGTGGATTGAACTACTGAACTAACCAAATGAAATGAAAAATATATCATAATATTCCTTATATGGTTTCGTGCATAGCGGCTTCAGAAATTTTAAATAAGAATGGAATATCCGTAAAAAAATCCATTCGAATCCATAAAAACTACTAAAAACGCTCAGAATTAACTGTCAATTTCTCCATAATACATAAATATTTTTACGAAAATTTTATACCAACATAAACCATAGTTCAGAAGATATTATAATGTTATAAATATTCATTAAATAAATTAAAAATACACTCTAAAATAAACGTAATTGCAACTGCCTAATTTCTACATAATGTGATGAGTCAGCAGTTTTGTAAAAGAAAACGCAAGATTGTTATAGAGCCCTTATTTTGGATGCAATAACTAGCAATTAAAATTCTCAAAAAGATATTCTATCCTGATATTTAGGATTGCCCGATAGGCATTTGAATATATATTTCATCTATAACTATAAGAATCGAGACCTTTTTGTATGTGAAAACATCAAATGACTCCTTCCACTCCGCCGAGTGAAGGCACTCTGACTAACCAAACGCCACCCGTGTTCCTCCAAAGGCCCTTTGCGTTCCTGGGCCGCGGTACCTCTTCCGAATAGCCCCGGCAGGCGCTGCCCTAGCGGGCCCCGTCAATTATACTGACATCTATTTGAGGAGCGCGTCAAACACAACGCGCCGTCGTCGCCGCGTCGGCCCTGTGCCATATTCGGATTGAGTCCGATTTATCGGTCCCGCACAAAGCAAATATTCTCGCTGCATTCCGGCAATACCACTGGCAAATCATATTAGGTACTGTAATATCTGTGCTACTCACTAAACTGGAACATTCCCCTGGGTGATGTCTATCGGCAACGGTTATAATGATAGTGAGGGTGTTAAAGTCTTTGTTTATCTGTTTTGTGAAGCTGCAGTAGGTATACTTCGAAGTGTTAGACAAATCGGAGCTATTAAAGATGTGACGAGGACGATTTAGTTTGCTCAAAGATGGCGCATATGTCTGGCGGTGTTGCGGGATCTGCTTAGGTGTTCAGTTAAAAGTAATGCGGCATCATAAAAATAATAAATATGAACGTAACCGTCACGTCGCCCGGGGCGGCGGCGCCGTAACATTATGTTTTATTTGCTTTTCCTTCGTATTTACGAATGAGTTTGTTAACATACGTTGTAACGGTTGAGTGCTTGGTGATTACCCACTTTAGACTAATAGTACCTATTAAAAGCAACAGAACGGTTTTCGATTTAAATAAAATGAACCGCGTTACATTGAAGTACTATTTTAATAATCGCGTAATATAAAAAAAACAGACAAGTGCGACCAGACTCGCACACCCAGGGTTTCGATCGGGTCTTGATTTTAATTTTCACTGAGTAAAAGGGTCCTGACAGACAGATGGACAACAAAGTGATCCTATAAGCGTTCTTTTTTTTGCTTGAGGGATGGTACCCTAAAAATGAATGTAATAAGTACACAGCCGTACCTATATCCTTTCACAGGGTGCAGAATTTCATGATCACGACCTATGCATCTACTTGTATACCTACATACCTATTCCGAAACTTAAAAGTTATGAAAATCTGAAAAAAATCAAATAGACTACATCAGAAACGTTACCGACTAATGAACCCGTAACTTGTTAAGCCACGTATTATTGCCTTCAGTCACAATAAATACAGAACCCAAAGCATTTACGTAAGGCCACTGACAGAGAAATCAGAAAAAGAACTGTGACAAGGGTTTAGTGGCACGGTTCTAATGAAGAAAACAACAGGCTGAATAAAGCAGTGCTCATCCAACCACACATGAGCCCCGCGTTCATATTAACACACTCCGTTTTTGTCGCGTACGCGTACATTTGCGCGGGGCCCTGAGTGTCAAGATAAGCTGGCGGCTTACAATTCGAGATAGAACCGCTGGCACGTTGCCAACTCCTTGCCATGTCAGTCTTTGCATACGAATGAGTATGCCTCTAAGGAAGTTGTAATTAAAAACATATCGTATCTCCTTGATTTAAACTTTAGCTTGTAAAAGCGCTTTAAAGTGAGACAACACTGCTAGTATCACAAGATAGTACCACTAATGTTACACCGCGCCATTTAGTAAAAAGTTTTGACAAAGCCGTTTATAAAATATACAATAGGTATTCTATAAAATAAGTATTCGTTGATGAATATTTCAATAATCAGTTCAATACTCTATCAATGTAAAAAGAGCGGATTACCAACAATAAAATAAAATACCTATACAAAATTCCCTTAAAAAGCGTAAACAATAAAATATAATATTAAATGTACATTCATCGCAAAGCCGCCGTAGTGTTTGCGAGAGCAAAAGTTTAAACATTTCAATGTAAGCTGTTCATCCGCGCCAAGGTCATTCCGAAAATGCAAACGCATTATGTACATTTTACGTTCGAATAATGAGCGTCTGGTATCAAATTACTGTGAATCAAATGATGCACAAAGCATCAGTAATTAAAAATCGTGGATGTTCATTTTAATGCCCTTTATGAATGTAGGTACATATTATTATGAAATTTGTTTACTTATTATTACTATTCCTAAAACTGAGAAAGTAGGTACTTAATGTTACAGGTTGTTTGTTTTGTTCAGAGTCAGTTTTGGTGATTATTGTTTAGACATTCAGTGTAGTTACTTGAGGAGCTCGTGGCTAGATAATAATAGCCGCACGGGTCGATCTTAAAAAAGGTTAAGCAACGCTTGCCAAAGTGGGTCTGTGGATGGGTGACCTTCTTAGCATACCGAGTTTTCTCCGTGCTTCGGAAAGCACGTTAAGCCGTTGGTCCCGGCTGTAATTTGTAGATCTTTGGCAGTCGTTACGGATTTTCAGAAGCCAGTAAATCTGACTCCAGTCTTGCCAAGAAATACCGTGTTACCCATTTAATGGGTTGCGGAGGTCTGGTAGGCAACCGCTCCACGTAAAACACTGGTATTCAGCTGAATCCGGTTTGACTGGAAGCCGACCCCAATATAGTTGGGAAAAGGCTAGGCAGATGATGATTCAGTGTAGTTACTCGATGGGGGAAAAGGGAGGAAGTACTTTTTATGAAATCCTTTGGATTTTTATACGATTTTCACTAATAGAAATAGTGATAAACGAGTAACGTTCGTGTATATTATTTGCACATGTGCAAATCCGGGCGGGTTGCTAGTTGATAGGTTCCCAGATATGCAAATGCATTTTATTAATTTTACGTGAAAGAGCATAGAGCATCGGCTATCTAATTAGTGTGAACCAAATGCACAAATCACTAGTATTATATCGAATTAAATAATGAATGAATGAAATTTTAATATTGTAAAATGAATGAAATTGTAATGAATTTCTGTCTGAAAGGCTGTTATTATTATTATATATTATTAAATGGGTAATTATATATTGGTTCTACCTTTTATAGCAGAACTTTTTATGTCATAATATTATTTTGCATAACAACAGATATAATGTTCTACACGTAGTTTCTACATTTTTATATTTTATTTAATATTTTGTGGCAGGATTAGTTCCACTTCAGATCATACTTCCTCTTTCAGGTAGATGCCATAATGTCGTATTTACTTTTCATCAGAATGGCCTATCGATACGTCAGTAAATATTATTAAGATCTGTCTGTTCCACCCTTTCAAGGCGAGATGTTTTGCATCAATAAATCATTTTGATAGGTACCCGAATCCCGATAACTCTGTACCGTGTCGGTGTTGATTATATATACCTATTATTATAAGGAAATATTGACAGTCATAATTCCATATAATAATATATCTCTCAAAGCCTTTTGGAATGTGGTCATCCTTGTCACGCAACATAATTATAGTCCATCTTTTCATCCACTGTGGTTGCGGGATTTGTTCGAAATAGTCACCGCGGTCCTGGAACGCAAAAAGCACTAGGAGGAACACGGCTGGGTTTTAGTCAGTAAGAGTCTGGCACTCCCTTCCGCTCCGCCCAGAGCGGAAGGAGTCATTTGATGATCTCGCACCCTTGAATAAAGGACGTTACGTCATCTAGTGTGTCGATTAAGATATCATGATACTGCTAGTTAGTTCCCGGAACTGTTACACTAACCGTGAAACAATTTTATTTGCAAGCTTGTCATAATCATTCGTTTCCATTTGTGTGTGAGAGCGCTACATTGAATCAGGGATTCTGCTGACGGTAATATTTGGTTGCAAAAAGCAAATAGGTATGTGAATTCATTTATACACGAATATGAAGTCAAATTGCTAATTTACAGTTCGAGATTATGTATAACATATTCAGCAATCAATATGAAATCAAATGATATCTATACATAATAATAGAATATCAGTCCTGCAGTGAAGCACAAAATAAACAGACGATAAGTTACAAAAGACACTGATGTTATAATAAAATACACTTTGTCGTCCCGGAAAGAGCCTTTAAGGAGCTCTTCGGTACATTTTAAATTATAGCTACCAAGTAATTGTGCAGAGCGACAGGTTGGTCGCGGGACAGATCCTTTGTCTGTCCACTGCGCCGATAATAGCCCCTTTCAATGGCCATTTTATAAGTTACGGCATTCTTTATTTCTTGCTACAAGCGTTTTTTAAATCTCTTAATAAATATCAACTGTTTCGAACCATAAGAAAATTTCCAAGCGCTGTTGTGTTTCTAAGAAACATAAGGAAAATATTTTTTCCCGCTAAACAGCTTTCCATTTGCAAGTCAGTTCGAAATTTACTCGGTTTGTCACCCATCCAAGTACCGACTTCGGCAAGCGTTGCTCACCCTCGAAGAACATCCCGTGCATATCCGTTCCGATCCCGTTAGAATACCGCTACGTGTTATGGCAGCTTACTGAGTCTAAAGTTAGCGTTGAGGTGGACTGAATAAATGATGACTCCGTCTAGCTCTCAACAGTAGTCTGAGTATTATGTCTCATCAATGGTTTAGACAGCACATGAGGCATCGTGTGACCGCAGATCAGCATCACACTGAAATCTAAGCAAGTCTAACGCCCGTATTTCAAAACGATAACTCAACTCCAAGTCCAAGATGAGTATGAGAACGTCAGGGAAAGCTTGTCTAATTGACGTTTTCGTTCTCGAGAGATGAGTTTTTCTTGAACAAGCGCGTTTTCGTAGCACGGTATATTAATAGGTCTTTACCTATGAAATTGCCGTTTTGTATGAAAAAATTTAAACGAATTTTTTTCATGTATTTTTATTTCTATTAATCGAAGTAATCACCCATGCAATCAATGCATCTTTGCCAACGCAGTGGCAGTTTATTGATGCCCTTCTTAAAGAAATCAGCTGGACGGGAGGCAACAAATTCTTCAAAGGCATTTTGTACTGCCTCTCGGGTATTGATTTTTTTTCCCGCGAAGGAGTATCCAAATTCTGGAAAAAGTAGTAGTCTGTAGGCGCAAGGTCTGGTGAGTAGGGCGGATGACGGAGAGCTTCCAACCTCAGTTCTTGCAACTTGGAGACCGTCTGCTGTGCAGTATGAGGTCGCGCGTTGTCGTGCAGGAGCAGCGGAGACGAGCGATTGACCAATGCTGGTTGGAGATGTGCCAGCTTCTCCATCATTGTGTTCAGTTCTTCACAGTACACATCTGCAGTAATGCTCACCCCGTTTGGTAAGAAGCTGTGAATCACACCGGCGCTAGACCACCAAACAGTGACCATCACTTTTCTAGGGGTAAGTTTTCGTTTAGGCCATTGTTTAGGTGCTGAACCAGGATCCAACCAACTTGCTGAGCGCTTGCGGTTATCAAACAGAATCCGTTTTTCATCGCAGGTAACAATGCGGTTCAAAATTCTTTCATTTGTGTGTCTGTTGAGCAGTGCAAGGCACGTCTCGACGCGTACTTCGCGGTGGCGATCATTGAGTTCGTGAGGCACCCATTTGTCAAGCTTTTATACCTTGCCAATTTGAGGCAAATGGACCAATATTGTTTTGACGCTAACGTCGAAAGCTGCTGCTAATTCAGCCGTAGATTGTGTATCATCAGCTTCCACAATCGCCTTTAATTCGTCATTGTCGACCAAAGTCTTCGGACGACCGCGAGGTTCATTTTTCAGGTCGAAATTTCCAGAACGGAAGCGAGCAAACCAATAACAGGTGGTGCGTTGGTTTGTAGTGTTAGCTCCGTAAACGTCGTTGATGTTGCGTGCCGCTTGTGCCGCGTTGCTGCCACGACGGTATTCATATTCCATAATTAGTTACTCGAATTTTTAACGTATACATAATGACGAAAAAGATTGAAATGCGATGAAAATGTAACACTAATCAATAAACAAATGACTACTTTTGAAAAAGAAAACCATGTTTTAAAAATAAAATTAATTTGAAATTAGAATTCTTAGCCAAACAAAAATTATTTTGATTTGAAATGGCCAGTACGGCAGAACGGCAATTTCATAGGTAAAGACCTAATATAATAAAGTAAATATAACTATTTTCGTTTTCTATAGAAAACTCTTTAAGAATGATCGTATTAACTTTTTGGACGTATGCACGCTTTGGACGTATCTTTTTATTAAAATCGGTGTATTCTTTTCAAACAATTTATAGAGAAATTACTTGCTCTGTAAACGGTTATTGACTTCATATAGACAAGTATGTGTAGCATGCATGGCTTTAATAAGTACTTCTTAGAACGTATCCTAAACACGTCCAAGGTGAGTTTGATTAAAATTTACGATTGAAATTCGATGATAACTACCGAACGTAACAAGTCATTTGTGATCCACCTAGTAATAAACCGTTGCTTGACACTATGTTTTTCGATTTTGCAAACTGAAAAGTGATTATGTTAAAACAACACATCACCAATCGGTATTCCAGCTGTATTAGAACCCAATGGTACATAACGACGGCAAAAGTCCAGACGGCAGGTCTTTGTTTCCATGGAAGATGGGTAGGCCTTTAGAAGTGGGACACAACCTGTGCGATACTCTTGCACCAACCCATTTTCCTAGTTCATCGTGTTGTGCTGGCGCTGCCGCTCCGGCTGCGGAAAACCTCAAACGGCGTAAATATATACCTTATTGTTAAAATATTTTCGAGCCTTTTGGGGTTGAAACCCTCGGGCCGCGGGGCCTTTGTCTCACAGCCTATTCAAAGAAATTTTGAAAAGGCTGATTGACACTCCTCGTGACCCAAGGGCTTGCTTTTACTTTGGCCAGAGGCTAAGCATTGCCATGCAACGTGGCAATGCCGCCAGTCTCTTGCACACCCGCTGACAGCGTTGAGTTTTTAGATGGTATATTTTAGTCTGTACATAGATAGTTTAGTTTATTTTATTTGTTTAATTAAAATACATTAAGTTATTAAATCATTTCTATAAATGAAGTATACAGAAGATACTTAATAGAAACTAAACTCATTACAATTCTATACAAGATGTAGTGGCAAGTGAAGCCAGCAGAAGTTGCCTAAGGTCGGAAATGGAAACGAAACGATAACCATGAAAGTGTCACCCAAGATGAAAATTTTCTTCAGCTCTACCTAACTTGATTTTTATAGAAAGCTCTAATTCGTTATTAAATACCCCAAAACTGTATTTATCAATGCGTGTGTAAAAAACTGTAATATATGTCGCTATGAAAGCTGAGTTAAAAAAATAATTGTAAAGAGTGCATAGTTATCTTATTTAATTTGTTTAATCACTGATATTATTAGCATTGAGCTTTGGCTCCCTTTTTATATTTATATTTTTGATGGGATATCACTACTTTTTGTAAAGAAACTATTATTATTCATCTTTCGACACCTACCCCCGCGTTCGCGTGCCAATGTAAGTAACAAGATTGTATACGGATGTATTTCTCTCGTATAACACATATGTTACAATAAGTTTGCAATGATTTCAAAACGCTGAGTGCGCTTCCAGGAGCAGTTAGTGTTATTATCGGTTGTCTTAGTTTTATAAATAACAAGTTGACCCGCGCAACTTCGTCTGCTCCACTACTATTGGTGTTAGCGTGATGATATGTAGCCTATAGCCTTCCTCAATAAATGGGCTATCTAACACTAAAATAATTTTTCAAAGTACCTGGCAAACAAACAAACTCTTCAGCTTTATATATTAGTATATAGATTCGTAAGTACCTATAAAAACGACCTTTCATCAAGGAACTTATTCTCTTGCGAAGAAGAAAGCAGTTGCTCTTATAATTTTGAAAGGCGCTAAGTGTTACTTAACAAAATCGATTGAATGGAATGGGGTATTTTACTAAAAAAATCTAATTAGTCCGTCTGATAGATTTTCAAAAAATATTAGACACGTATTTTTTCTTTTTTCAAGTAAACAAATAATAAGGAGGATACAGCGAAATAAAGACACGCGTGACGTCATATGACTTGGTAAAAATGTACCAAATTTAATCGTAAGTGATGCAACACAATTTGCTTCGCTTTTCTTCGGATGTTTTTTTTTCGATA
Source organism: Lacanobia oleracea (assembly GCA_950371165.1). Lineage (NCBI taxonomy): Eukaryota > Metazoa > Arthropoda > Insecta > Lepidoptera > Noctuidae > Lacanobia > Lacanobia oleracea. The sequence continues at coordinate 17,770,714 of OX493385.1, forward strand.
CATCTATTATGATCGATTTCGAAGCTCTTGACGAAGGTATGTTCATATCCTTGTTTGCTTATGAAGTTAACCTGACCAGTTGCCAAATAAAAACCTGGGCAAGAAATTTGACTCCTACAAATGTTTTATGTTCCTCCGAGTGATGATGGGATACTAACGTGATTTGTGCAACAAAAAGCGTACGATGGAGCCCGTTGAAGAAATGCCAGAAGAACTTCCAGCTTTTTTTGTAACGGGCTCCATACATAGAACTTAAAAACAAGGTTAAAATCAGACTTTGACCTTGTTCTAAAGTTCTATTTTCTATATTGAGTATGTTTCTCTTTATAAACTGCATACATAGTAAATAATATTGGTTACAAACAATGTTTTATTTTATTTAAGTATTTTTAGGTCTAGTGGGGTATAAAATTATACAGTTAGAGTCTTTATAATATGCACATATTAAAATGAGGGAAACCATGATTAATTTTAACGGCGGAAAACGTATCAAATTTTGCGAAGTCGAATGTATGATAACTACGGAACAAACACATGAAACTGTAAAGGACGGTGCTCAGATGCTCGTTGAGCCACCGCCGCCGCCTGCAATGGGCCCGCGTCTTATTGAGAAGTTTTACGATTATTGTAAAAATTATTAAAAAAAAAAACAGATTTTTGTCAAAAATGTGTTTGTTTTCTATAGATGGCATTTTTTTTCCACTATTTTTTATGAAAACGCCTGAGTGCTTCCGATCATTATGGAGTTTCTTTCATCGCGATAGATCATTTACTTTAAAAGTTACACCGTTTAATTTACACTGGGGTCACAGTAGCGAACAATTATTTTTTAAATTCCATAAAATAAGATTATTTTTTGTTACAGTTTCTCGATAAAATTAATAATTGTTTCCTTCATTTTAATATGTGCACATTAAAATACTCACACTGTATGTCTGTGAGGAGACTGTGAGTCTCCAGCTACACAACTATATAATTTATTACAACGTAGTGAGAACACGCACATTATTGTGAAGAAGGTGCACATAGAGATCAGTAATCACACACAATTATATTTGGCACAGTCAAGCGAATTAGTACTGCAAAGCAGACATTAGCAACATGCAATAACACTAGCACCACTAAACACAAGATGCATTTCTCTGTCGTATACATCCGGTATGTTTCATATATTATTTATTTATTCACAAAGACCACAGCTCTTTAACATCATCATCTTCCTGCCCTTATCCCATGTTACTTGGGGTCGGCGCAACACGTTTTATTCTTCCATTCTGTTCTATCAGTCGTCACTCTATCACTAACTCCCTTTTCTTTCATATCGCTCCTCACACAATCCATCCATCTTTTCTTTGGCCTTCCACTCCCTCTCCATCCATCCACATTTATGTTCATAACTCTTCTAGTTATATGCGTTTCATCCCTCTTCTTCACATGACCATACCAAGACAAGCGATTCCCTTTTAACTTTTCCGTCACTGGCGCCACTTTTAAAGTGCCTCTAATGTACTCATTTCTCACTTTATTTACTCTCGTTACTCATCCATCTCAACATTCTCATCTCCGCTACATGCAATCTATTTTCATCCGTCTTTTTCGCAGCCCAATATTCTGATCCATACATTACGACAGGTCTTATCAACCTGTGTGAACTTGGCACCCGACTTTTTTATTTTTTTTCTTTTTTAGGTTTTTTTGATAGATTTCGATAAGTAGTGGATAGTAGTGAAGGTAACGTCGTTTGTAGTAGTGTCGAAAAAAAAAAAAAAAATAAGAAAAAAATGTCATCCCCCGACATCGCAAAAAATTACTTTTACCAGCTGATTATTATCGTTAGACGTACGTAGTGGATTGTAGTGCAGATTTTTTCGTTTGTAGTTAAACAGAAAATAAAATAAAAAATAAAAACTGATGGCAAGAAATATGTCATCAAAATAAAATAAAAAAAAAACGTTTCGGAACTATACGATTACAAAAAAAAAACTGTAAATTACTGAAAGACGTATATATAGGGGTTAATAGTAGACGAAATATTGTGTATCGTAAAACAGAAAATGATCAAGATCGACTTAAGTTTTTTATTTTTTGGACTACAAACGACACAATCACTCCCGATACCGACTCTATGATTTCGACAAACGATGAAAATGACTGACAAACGTACACAGAGGTTTGCAGTGCACAAATTTCCGTTTGTAGTACAACAGAAATTATAAAAGTGATCGATTTGACTATAAAATTTTTTCAACTATTTCTGACAAAAAAATATTTCCAGTCTGAGGAGTATACGATTACTACAAACGCTGAAAATGACTGAGAGACCTTCAAAGAGGTTTGTAGTGGACAAATTTTTGTTTGCAGTAGAACAGAAATTGAAAAAAGATATCGAATTGACAAAACTTTTTGAAAACTATTTTCGCCTAAATTATTTCCGGTAGGAGAAATATGCGATTACTACAAACGCTGCAAATGACTGACAGACCTCCATAGAGGTTTTTAGTAGACAAATTTTTGTTTGTAGTAGAACAGAAATAGAAAAAAAAGAGAACGATTTGACCAAAATTTTCTAAAACTATTTTCGACTAACTCATTTCCGGCAGGAGGAATATACGATTACTACAAACGATAAAACTTACTAGGAGACTTTCATAGAGGTTTGTAGTGGACAAATTTTTGTTTGTAGTAGAACAGAAATTGAAAAAAGAGATCAATTTGACAAAACTTTTTGAAAACTATTTTCGCCTAAATTATTTCCGGTAGGAGAAATATGCGATTACTACAAACGCTGCAAATGACTGTCAGACCTCCATAGAGGTTTGTAGTAGACAAAGTTTTGTTTGTAGTAGAACAGAAATTGAAACAAAGAGAACGATTCGACCAAAATTTTCTAAAACTTTTTTGACTAAATTATTTCCGGCAGGAGGAATATACGATTACTACAAACAATAAAACTTACTAAAAAACTTTCATAGAGTTTTGTAGTGGTCAAGTTTTCGTTTGTAGTAGAACAGAAATAGAAAAAAAAGAGAACGATTTGACCAAAATTTTCTAAAACTATTTTCGACTAACTCATTTCCGGCAGGAGGAATATACGATTACTACAAACGATAAAACTTACTAGGAGACTTTCATAGAGGTTTGTAGTGGCCAAATTTTCGTTTGTAGTAGAACAGAAATAAAAAAGAAGACATCGATTTGACATAACTTTTTGAAAATTATTTTCGCCTCAATATTTCCGGTAGGAGAAATATACGATTAGGTACTATAAATGCTGCAAATGACTGACAGACCTCTATAGAGGTTTGTAGTACACAAATTTTTGTTTGTAGTAGAACAGAAATTGAAAAAAAGAGAACGATTTGACAAAACTTTTTGAAAACTATTTTCGCCTAAATTATTTCCGGTAGGAGAAATATGCGATTACTACAAACGCTGCAAATGACTGTCAGACCTCCATAGAGGTTTGTAGTAGACAAAGTTTTGTTTGTAGTAGAACAGAAATTGAAACAAAGAGAACGATTTGACCAAAATTTTCTAAAACTTTTTTGACTAAATTATTTCCGGCAGGAGGAATATACGATTACTACAAACAATAAAACTTACTAAAAGACTTTCATAGAGGTTTGTAGTGGACAAATTTTTGTTTGTAGTAGAACAGAAATAGAAAAAAAAGAGAACATTTGACCAAAATTTTCTAAAACTATTTTCGACTAAATCATTTCCGCCAGGAGGAATATACGATTACTACAAACGATATCCGGAGGTCTGTCAATCATTTGCAGCGTTTGTAGTAATCGCATATTTCTCCTACTGGAAATAATTTAGGCGAAAATAATTTTCTAAAAGTTTTGGCAAATCAATGTCTTCTTTTTAATTTCTGTTCTACTACAAACGAAAACTTGGCCAATACAAAACTCTATGAAAGTCTCAGTAAGTTTTAACGTGTGCAGTAATCGTATATTCCTCCTGCCGGAAATAATTTAGTCGAAAATAGTTTTAGAAAATTTTGGTCAAATCGTTCTATTTTTTTTATTTCTGTTCTACTACAAACAACAATTTGTCCACTACAAACCTCTATGGAAGTCTGTCAGTCATTTGCAGTATTTGTAGTTATCGTATATTTCTCCTACCGGAAATAATTGAGGCGAAAATAATTTTCAAAAAGTTTTGACAAATCGATCCCTTTTTTTCAAATTCCGTTCTACTACAAACAAAAATTTGTCCACTACAAACCTCTATGGAGATCTGTCAGTCATTTGCAGTGTTTGTAGTAATCATATATTTCTCCTACCGGAAATAATTTAGGCAAAAATAGTTTTCAAAAAGTTATGTCAAATCGATCACTTTTATAATTTCTGTTGTACTACAAACGGAAATTTGTGCCCTGCAAACCTCTGTGTATGTTTGTCAGTCATTTTCATCGTTTGTCGAAATCATAGAGTCGGTATCGGGAGTGATTGTGTCGTTTGTAGTTCAAAAAATAAAAACTTAAGTCGATCACTCTTGATCATTTTCTGTTTTACGATACACAAAATTTCGTCTACTATTAACCCCTACATATACGTCTTTCAGTAATTTACAGTGTTTTTTTGTAATCGTATAGTTCCCAAACGTTTTTTTTTTTATTTTATTTTGATGACAAATTTCTTGCCATCAGTTTTATTTTTTATTTTATTTTCTGTTTACCTACAAACGAAAAAATCTGCACTACAATCCACTACGTACGTCTAACGATAATAATCAGCTGGTAAAAGTAATTTTTTGCGATGTCGGGGGATGACATATTTTTTATTTTTTTCGACACTACTACAAACGAAGTTACCTTCACTACTATCCACCTCTTATCGAAATCTATCAAAAAAACCTAAAAAGAAAAAAATAAAAGAGTCGGGTGCCAAGTTCACACAGGTGTCTTATCACGGACTTATATATTTTCCCTTTTAATTTGAGGCGCATCCGAGGGTCACAAGTTGTTCCAGTGACTGTCACCATTTCATCCATCCTGAGTTGATCCGTTGCGTTACGTCTCGGTCTATATCGCCAGCGCCCTGGACAAGCAACCCGAGATACCGAAAGTCGGAGCAAATCGGTATAGGCGTTCCGGTGAGAGCTATAGGTATCGGACTGGAGAGACCGCCGAAATCGCAGAACAGGTACTCTGTTTTGGTTCTGCTCAATTTCAGGCCAACACTCTTCATTCTTTGCCACCACGTCTCCAATTTGCTCTGGACCTCTAGGCCGCTTTCTGCAACCAGCACAATGTCATCAGCAAACAGCATGCACCAGGGAGCCTCTTCCTGGATGTCGCCTGATAATCGACGTCAGAGCGTCCATTATCATCAGGAAGAGATAAGGGTTGAGGGCCGAGCCCTGGTGTAAACCGGCTGCTACACTGAAGCTGTCAGTGGTGCCCACTGTAGACCGGACTTGAGTACTGCTTCGACTGTACATCGCTCGGATCAACTGCACATACTTCCCAGGCACACCTTTCTCCTTAAGGGCCCACCACAAAACCTCACGAGGCACCCGGTCAACAAATACCATATGCAGGTTTTTATGCACAGCTCTATATTTCTCGCACAGCTGGCGGATAGCGCAAATGGCATCCGTTGTACCCCGACCAGGCATAAAACCGAACTGGTTCTGTGAGATTTCACTCTCTTCTAAAGCCTTTCAATAACTTTTTCCCAGGCTTTCATACTATGTGAGATAAGCTTTATTCCTCTATAGTTGTTGCACTCCAGCACATCACCTTTGTTCTTGAAGATGGGCACCAACGAACTGTTGCACCATTCATCAGGTATGGCTTCTTCCAGCAACAACTTATTGAAGAATAAAGCTAACCACGTCCATCCATCTACTCTTAATAACTGCCACACTTCAATTGGAATTCCGTCTGGACCAATTGCCTCACCATTCTTCATTCCATTCACAATTCTACTTAAAATAAATAAACCGATCTTACAGCCAATTACGGATTTACAATTTATATGCATCAGAAATAAACAGAATGGAACAGAACAGAATCAAACAGAATGACACGCTAGCACCATCTAGGCATATGAGAGTGTGTGGTGTGGTGTGAAAGGTGTGTTGTGTAGGAGTGTGTGTGAAGAGTTGAAGTGGTGTGTGGAGTACCTTTAACCAACACTAGTTAGAATTCTTAGTTCTTTAGGTCAATTATGGTTCGATAGCTCCATGGTGACGCGTGTATCTATTGGTTTGGTTTGTGCGCTGTTAACTTTGCATTCATTCCAGCAGGGCAGGCGGCGACGGTGGCTCAACGACCATCTGAGCACCGTCCTTCATAGTTTCATGTGTTTATTCTGTAGTTATCATGCATTCGACTTTGCAAAATGTGTGGGACATAATTTAAATCTTGCTCGGAACTACTACTCATCGTCGTGAAACTCTTATCGGGTTCTGAGCGTCCTGTAAAAGATCTTCCGAAATGTGTGTCACATACGTTCTATCGTCGTACACATAGTTGATAAAATTTTCAAAATTCATTTTCTAAAATATGCTTTCTATTATACACAGTTATTTTATGTCACGCCACAATGTCAGCTTTGACGTTGGTTGTGACTTAAAATTAATATTTGCTCGCTCAAGAAAAACTCATCTTTTGAGCACGAACACGTCAATTGGACAAGTTTTCCCTGACGTCCTCATACTCATCATGGAGTTGGAGTTGTGTTAAGAGGAAATGCCGGCGGCGAGACTTTGTATATAAAAAGTTATAATTCGAGGTTTGGCTCTCGACTGTTTTCTCCTCCAATAATGGACCGATATAAGAGTTATTTGAAGTATTCTGTGTCTCTATGTTTTCCTTTTTTGATTAATAGTTGCCAAATTTGTACACTAGGGCTCAGCGATTTATCGGTCAATTTTGAGCATTTTGTGGGAGTTCTAGTGCGTATACGGTTAGAAAATCATCAAAAAAGAAAACATAGGGACACACTATATATCCTTTTTATTCAGTTTGTGAAATATCTCTTAGATCGGTAGAATATTGGAGGAGAAAACAGTCGAGAGCCAAACCTCGAATTATAACTTTTTATATACAAAGTCTCGCCGCCGGCATTTCCTCTTAATGGCTCAGCGTACCTGTAACGACAGAACGGCTGCGTTCGTTTAATTAATTGTGTTGATCAGCGAGTGTGTTTGCAATTATGTGAATGTTAGTGTATTGTGTGTTGTAGTATGATTATAAACTATTATGAGATTAAGTTAGCAGTAATCTGTGCCTGATGAAAATTCTGCGTCTTAAAAATCTGTGATTCACAGATTGCAGATTGATTTTGAGCAGTAATCACAGATTGCAAATTTTGCAGAGATTGATCGAAGATGCACTTTTAAAACTAAAGTTACGCTAATGCTTATCTTCTTCTTTAAAAAGTATAGGTAAAATAAAGTCCTTTTTTCCGTTTGTACACTTATATCTTTTAAACTATGCAACGGATTTTAATGCGGTTGTCATCTTTAGACAGAGTGAATCAAGAGGAAAGTTAATATTATGTTAAAATTCGCTCAAAAAATTCCTACGGGTTCGGGAAATACGGCATGTGCACGTAAGAAGTCGCGGGCAAAAGCTAGTTAGTTTATAAAGTACATCTTCTCCATAAAACAGACAGTTCCGTTGAAGGAGAACACTTCATGCGCCGCATTTGCGTGGCTTCCTTATTAATCAATTTGTTGCATCAACAGCGTGCTAAAGATTCATTTTATAAAGTATTGCTGACGCCATATTGAATATCCAATGACGCCATCTGACCTACAAAACTAGATCATAGCAACTTCGTTAAATTGGTTCAGCGTAAGAGGCGCTTGATGTAATTAACTATTCATTTATTTAAGTTCCAATATGCTTATAACGTCTGCCAGTTTTTAGCCGTAGTTTGAAAAATAAACATATCAACTTTATGAATTTATAATTGAATTTGTATTATGAATGTTTTCATAGAGAATTAAAAGAATTCATCCGCATCTCTTTTTACGGGAAAAGTACTTAAGGCGGAATGGCAATGTTGATTCTTTGGCCGAAATAAAGTCTGTTTATAAGGTAATTTAGGTAATATATAGACAATATGTATAAAAAAATAATAGATACAATTTAAAAAGTTACATGCTTTTTCTTTAGTTTCGCAGTAACTTACCAAATCGGGAAATTTGAACGCGGATTTAAAGTTTAGCATTGAACTAAACTTGGCACCAGAGGCGGCGCAAGGCGTGGGCGACGTGGGCCACCGCCTACGGCCTCGCGGTCCGAAGGGCCTCGCAGCTTTGACTTTTCCCAACTCAGAAAATCGTAGCTAAGAAAGAAATACCACCACCACCAACTTATCCTGTCTATTTAAAAAAATATTGATATCGTTTTGTTTGCTCTTGCTATTTGAATTCTTTTTATTGTTAAGGTTTACTTCAGTGAGTTTTGTCAACATATTAGCCGCAGCAGGATATTAGGCACTATGATTTAGGTACTCGTACAAGCTCACTACGCTCGCTCTTACATCATACCTTCATTTAGTTTAAGTTCTTTCTTGAATTTTCCCACATTCGCCCAATATTTACTATTTTTGCACAAACAGTCAAAAGAAAATCAATACAATTTGTGGCGGGGTACAATTGATTGAGTTCGCCGCATCTCACCCTCAATGGTAGAATCTCACCTCACAAACCTAAAAAAAGAACTCTATCCTATAGGTAGGACCTAAAGGGCCTCGCAAAATGCCATCTTGCTCACATCAAATTTTAGTCTTGCGCCGCCACTGCTTGGCACAGCCATAATTTGATTTCTAGCCAGTTGCTCACGACTTTAAATTATGAGCAAGAAACTCTCAACTCCACGAATAGCTGAAACAATTCGATACACTTAAGTCTAGAAGTTTTGCTGAACTTATACTATTGTTAGGTACATAGTTTCTACAGTACTAAGTACTAGAGTGTAAATTTGCCACATTTAGTTTTAGATCTGTATTTGAAGTCCTTTTGTAAATGTCATGTGCATGTGTTGTGTATTACAACGGAAAAAAAGACTTAACGAGATGTAAGGTTGAGAAATAAAAAAAATACCGGAGCAGAAGGGAGTGTTAGACTCTTACTGACTAATACCCATCCGTGTTCCTCTTAGTGCCCTTTGTGTTTCAGGCGGCCGTGACACTTTCTAACAATTTCTGCAACCCTGGCAGGCACTGGCCCTGGCGGGCCCCGTCTACTATGCTGTCATCTACTTGAGGCGTGCGTGGAACAGAACGTGCCATTGACCCGGGCCTGGTTCTGAACGGACGGCGAACCATCCAATGCTCGCTGCTCGCGCGTAGGCGCAAGCAACGAGCCGGTGGCCGGGTTGTCTTTTTCTGTTGTGGCGGCTGGGGCGTGAGGTTTCCCTCTCTCAGAAGGAGGTGACCGCTTGCCATGCCTCCTCGCTCCAGACCATGGACTGAACCAGGGCCGGACGCGATAGGTCACCGCTGCCGATCGTCTCGACTAGGACACGGCGGTGCTCCGCCCAATCAGGGCAGACAGCCACCGTATGCTCCACCGTGACCTCCGGGCAATCCTCACAGTGTTGACACCCGTGCGTGTCCTCCCGAATCCGAAACAGGTATCTCCCGAAACAACCTTTCCGGTGGGCGGAAGATGAAGACGCCATGACAAATACAAACCTAAGTGAAAAATAGAGCTTATTATTATTGATTTTTCACAACTACCCTCATAAGACGACTTAGCTGAGGTTGTTGAAGTTTGTGTAGAAGAACCTTCTTCGTTAAGTTTTGAAAATAATCTATACCTATGTATAAAAGCGAAAGGTCACTCACACATTCATTCGCTCACTGATTAAATAAAATCTCGAAAACTACTTTACCTATTGAACATGAAATTGGGCGTGGAGGAATCCCCCGTAAAGGGTGAAATAGGAAGTGGAAATTAGAATGAAAAATCTTATTTCTTGAGCCAATATGCTTGGAACTGGGTACAATTACACGTTTAAGTTTATAATAGAGGTTATCATACTAGGTACCCATAAGACTATCGCTCAAAATACCCTAATGAATCGTTTTAGGTATCATTCATCCTCATTTTCGACTGGCCATAAAAATACTTGTGAACGGAAGTGTAACTAACACACCATTAAGTTATTCACATGCTTATTTTTATAGACCTTAATAAATACTTGTTCAGATCTGTATCTACGAGTAGTCACAGCCTCGTCTCGTGACCGCAGCGCTGTGGGCTGTATCCGAGCAGGCCATAGCCGCGAGGCTCGGCCTCAATGCACGCTTTTATGAAAGCCCCGAAACACGAAATAATTATGCCTCGCTTCGTAAGAATACATACTCGTACATTGAAGTGCCAACTTTTCTCTCGTTTTACGTTCTGCATTTCTGACTGTACGCTGAAGCATTTTTGTGAATAAATGATCAGCTGTATAGCGTACCTCACTTGCTATAACAATTACATTTTGAAGGTTTGCGTTCTTACCATTGCTGCATTTATTTGAAAAAATCGTTCACTCGATAACATACCTAAGTAACACGGTGATAATTGTCAAAATTTCAAAATTAAAGACATTTCTATAGTGTGTTTCGTGATGAGGGTGCAGATAATGTGCATATAGGTACACGAAATTACGATCGGTAGAACTAACCAATTCTGGTCGGTTCTATCGCCAGGTTTTACGTGTTTTAGTTTTTAAGAACCACAATTTGGTCGATTTGAATAAAAGTGGTTCGTGAAAACATCGATTATTGCCGGTAGCCGACCGGCGGTGGCCACAGAAAACGCGACGAATTTTATCTCAAACTGGCGAGTGTCAGACGAACCATCCTGCTCCGACCACAGGAGAATTCGTTTTACACTGGCGGCCAACACAAAAAAGCCCGAACCCAGGCGAAACCCACGTCGAACAAACATACCAGAATTCAAACGCCTTCTAGCAATCTTACTAGCAAGGCACCAAATGCATCGAAACCAAATAACAGATCCAAATGAACTAGAAAATACTGTTACCAAACTAGGTAACTATATTACCGATGCATACCACACCTCCTGCAAACTAGCAGTACCACGCATGGGCAAAGGTAACCCTTGGTGGAATGCTGAATTAAATAAACTCAGAAGACTGGGAAACATACAAAACTACTCAATACACCTTTAAGAAACATATCAGAACCGCCAGGAAAACAGCTTGGCGGAAGTTCTGTGAGTCCATAGAATCAAATGACGAAGCCGCACGGGTGCGGAAGATCCTATCAACTGATCAAGACCGCACCCTCGGCGCGCTGAAAAAACCAGATAACTCATACACACAGACGGACCAAGAAACCGGTAAGGTACTTCTTGAAACGCATTTCCCGGACTGTAACCTCCTTGAAGACAGAACGTGGGCGGCCGAATCAAGATGGCCCCCTACCGAACAAGACTGGTCTACAGCTCGGAAAATAGTGACAGAGGATCGGATAATGTGGGCTGTGGAGACCTTCCAACCATACAAATCCGCAGGACTTGATGGAATCTTCCCAGGCCTATTACAATGGGGAAAGGGCGTCCTGACACCATGGTTGTTAGTAATCTGCCAAGCCTGCATTGCACACAGATACGTACCCCTCGCATGGCGCGAGGTGAAGGTCATTTTCATCCCCAAACCGGGAAAAACGGACTATACACAACCCAAAGCCTACAGACCAATAAGCCTGACATCCTTTCTACTGAAATCCCTGGAGAGGCTTTGCGACAGATACATCCGGGATGGACCACTGCGTAAGTTCCCGCTCCACAGTCAACAACACGCCTACTCCACGGGGAAATCAACAGAATCAGCTTTGCACAGCGTAGTCTCAAAGATCGAATGTGCAATAAACCACAAATGCTCCTCACTAGCTGTCTTCATCGACATAGAGGGCGCTTTTGATAAAACCATGTTTAAAAGCATTAGCACAGCCCTCGGAAGGCACGGCGTGGATACGACCCTGAGAAGCTGGATTACAACTATGCTCAAGCAGAGAGCTGTACAGGTCACCATAAATAACACAACTCGGGCCATCGTTGCGAAAGGCTGCCCTCAAGGGGGCGTCCTCTCACCGCTACTATGGAACCTTGTTGCAGACACCCTAGTAAGGAAACTCAACAATGAAGGATACTTTACCGTTGGTTACGCTGACGACATAACCATAATAATAAAAAACATGAAAACACGCTATGCAATCTAATGCGGCAGGCCTTAAGAATAGTAGAGGACTGGTGCAAAGAGTATCAGCTAGCAGTGAACCCCACCAAAACCGAACTTGTTCTTTTTACCAAAAAGAGAAAGTTGCCACCATTAGAACTACCACGTTTCTTTGGAACCACCCTAAGCCTTTCAACTGAAACCAAATACCTGGGCATCTATTTGGACAAGCAGCTGAACTGGGCGAAACACACTGAATATACCACCACAAAAGCCAGTATTTGCATGTGGCAATGCAAACGCATGCTAGGCAGGAACTGGGGCATCAGTCCCGGTATAACACACTGGCTATACACTACAGTTATCAGACCAATAATTACTTATGGCTCATTAGTCTGGTGGCCCAGGACCGACCTGAGCACAGCACAGAGAGACCTCGAAAAGCTGCAGTGACTCGCCTGTGTGGCAGTCACAAGCAGTATGAAAACTGCTCCCACTGCGGCCCTGCAGGCAATGCTGGGACTGCCACCATTACACCTTATAGTGCGGGAAGTGGCGGCCCTGGCGGCTCTCAGGCTCAGGGCATCTGGCACTTTAAGAACAGACTCCAGAATCAAGCACACGCGCATCATGGAGGACGCTGTTGGACTGCAACCCATGATGATTTCACCCAACGACAAAGCCCAAAAGACACACCATTTCCAGAAGCACTACAATATAGTTCTGGAGCAGGAAATGGACGATCACTCGGGTCCCAAAGAGCTGAGAATATACACTGACGGATCAATGACAAGCGACGGAACCGGTATCGGAGTTTACTCCGACGATCTTAACATCAAAATATCCAGACCCTTGGGTAAACTCAACACCGTCTACCAGGCGGAATGTATGGGCATTATCTTAGCGGTCCACGCCATAGAAGCCAGGAAAGTCACGAACACCAATATTCGCATACTCTCTGACAGCGCCTCAGTCCTCCAATCCCTAGGGAAATATTATACTACCTCGAAACTTATACAAGAATGTCACATTGCATTGGAACGCATCACGGTGACCAACCGCAACACTGTGACGCTGCAATGGATTAAAGGACACAGCGGATCACTAGGGAACGATGCTGCCGATATGCTGGCCAGGAGAGGTTCTGGTGCAGTGGCGGCTGGACCCGAACCCATAGTACCGCTCCCATTCACCCAGTTGCGCACATGGCTTCAAGAACACACACACAAGCAGGCGGAACGCTGGTGGGCCTTGGCACCAGGCTGCAGGCAATCCAGGGAAGCTATGCCATCCCTAAACAAGAAACTGACCAGTCGCCTTCTGCGGCTGAATAGGTGCAGCCTGCGAATGGTAGCGGGGACCATCACCGGGCACTGCTCATTAAACAAACACTTATACACCATAGGCATTACGGACAGTCCTCTATGCAGAGCATGCATGGAACAGGAGGAAACTGTATCGCATGTACTTCTCGAGTGCACAGGCGTTACCGAAATACGGAACCAAACGATAGGAACACAAAGCTCGCATACAGACATCTTGAACACACCGGGTAAACTGATCTGCTTCTGGAGGGAGGTTGGCTGGTTGGATTAATTTTGGCCGCCATGGCTCACGCACAATGGTCCAACATCAGGACTAAGTGCGGAAACCATATCCTGATAGATGATAGATGATGATAGATCAACGTAATAATAGCTACTTAATTGGTTTGCATTACAACAAAATTGAAACCTGAATTTTTTAATTAAATGTTAACCGGTTAATTTTCTATATTTCATGAGCATTCACTCACGCAATTAATAAACACTGAAATATATTGGCTCTTGTCGAGAATAAGCGGAGGTTTCAGGCTCCTGTATCATAAATAGGTATGGATTTGATTAATTTAATTTTAAATGGGACATTTTTATTTGATTTAATTTTAATGTGACCTGTGACATTTTTAATTTGATTTGATTTATTTTCATCTAATTTATTCTAGAACATTGTATTTGATTAATTTAATCCAGGACATTTGTATGTATGATCTATGTTATTTTATTTCAATTCTATTTTCGATTTTAATTATTGATACTACTTTTATTATTATTGTTTATTTTTTTTCTTGTTTGTCACATCGCGTGCCAGTTATTTCTTTAAATGTTTTTTTTTTGTTATATATAAATAATCATAAAATTATATTTGGACCACCAGCTTTACGCTGCCACACGAATTTGACCAATAAGCGCTATTAAGGGAAATAGAACCATTAAATTAAATTTGTATTTTTCTATTTTCCACGACGCAACGCTCCGCCTCGATAGAACATGAACCTTACGGAGCCTTAGTAAATTGACTGGAATTCTAATCTTATATCCTGCTAGCCTGCTACTTTCTAAATATTAAAAAAAGTTTTAAGAACAGCTTTTGCGAGTGCCCATTTCATCAGAGGAAGTGATAAAGTTGGACTTTCAAATGTTCTGCTTTGTTCAAACTGGTTAATTTGTACAGTTTCAGAACCTAACTAAAATCAAATGTATGCCTAACTTTAATCATTAAAACTTTGAAGACTGACTAAACAGTTAAATTTAGTACAAAGCACCTAGCTAGCTAGTATGTCGGCGAGCCCCGTCGCGTCGTTTATTTTCCGGGGCCGAGTCAACACTGTAATCGGAGCTCGTCCGGTATCACGCCAGCGTTTAAACCTAAGCCATCAGCCAGCAACAAATATATTGATTGTTCCAATCAGCTTTGGCAATACGCAAGACCATAAACACGTTTTTAAAAATTTTCCACTCACGGTTCAAAACATTAAGACCCTGAGAGAAGAATTTATAAAAAAACTTATGATATATATATTAATAAAAATATGATAAACAATTGTGATTCGAAAACACATTTGAGAATGTTACCGTCGAAAATAGAAATGCGGTTTTCTGAATCTTCTTTAAACTCAGAAGCACATCTTCAAAGCGGCTAACATATTTTTCTCGTTGACAATGTATTTACGGTGCGGGTAACATTCCCCTACTTGGAAATGTTAGGCGCGCCCCAGATCCCGCAGGTCAAGGCCACTCCTCGCTCCTCCAGCCGACTGCTGTCAAGCTTCCAGACCTTAAATCGAGCGTGAAATATTGCCGAATATTATGAGACAACTGCCTTCGATTGTGCCCGTATCGGAAATTGCAGATAAATGACTGCTGCCTTTTTAGCCTCCGTTCGAGGCCTGAATGAGTCCTGAAACATGGATATGTAAATATTCACCTACAACTGTAATTAAATAAATGAAAAATGTTGCTTGAATAATTATCTTTCCGTGTCAGGTTGATCTTCTCATAAAAATTACATATGTCCGCAGTCATTTTTTATTTCAAAACGAAACTATCTGTTTGAAATTTCAGTGTGTTTGCAAGTCACAAACAACGGCGAGTGTGAAAAAGTAAATCGTTTTTCTATTTACGTGAAGCGCAAAATATGATTATTCTTGTTTCGTTGCGGTCCTCGTTTTGTCTTTTTTAAAATAAAATTAATTAACAGTCAATTTTCAACTTTTATCACCTGTCTCGGAAAAATATGAATACGTTGTTATTCAATTCAGAACGATTTAAAAAAAAATAGGTTCGCTCGAAAAAATTGCAAAGCGTATAAAAAAATACTGACAAAATGAAGGGGGTTTGGTTTTTTGCAAATATCTCAAATCTTTTAAGATTTTTGTAATTTTCAAAAATTTTATACTAGAAAAAGGATTCAAAAGAGAGGGTTAAGAAAGTCTTAAATCCCTGAACTGTAGGACCAATATTTATTATTTTGTGAAAATTCGGCCGAAACCGGGTAGGTACTCTGGCTTGCGCAAGCCACGCCCGCTTCGGGCACTTAAACAATAGTTGATTTAAACAAATTAAATATGAAAAATTATAAACGAAAAATGAGGCACTTATGGATGAATGAACAATAACCCGCGGAAAAAAGTATCGCGATTTTTAATTAGTTATGTGCCCAATAGTTAACTGCTTGAACATGAAAATTGCAAGTGTGATAATTGTTAAACTATAATTCAATGGAAAAATTTACAGTTTTCCTTCTATGTAGCTATTTTTAAGAAGCTTCAGAATAGATCCCCGTTGGAAAAATAAAATATATTTTTCAGTTTATTATTAAGTTTTACGTAGTTGAAAAATTAAGACCTTTAATTTAAAAGTATATACCACTTATAATTAAAATTGAGGAACAATTTTTTAGGGTTCCATACCCAAAGGGTAACCAACAGAATTCTATTATTAAGCCTCCGCTGTCCGTCCGCAGCGGGCTGTGTCTCAAGATCTGTAATAGGTAGACAGTTGAAATTTTATTGAGTACCTATAGCCGAAAAAAACAAAAAATTAAGGTTTATGGTACGGAACTTTTCGTGTGCAAGTCTGACTCGCATTTGGCCGGTTTTTTTTAATTATCATTTGCATCAAAAATTAGGATTCCAAGAAAAAAAACATTTTCAAGTATCTAATAAGCAAGGCATTTGTTTACATTTTTTTTTAAACAATTGATGATCAGAATTTTCTATCAGGTAAGTATAGATATTGATGATTTACAGCCAGTACTGCATTACCTATGTCATCGAATGCGATGTTTTTCAATATTCTGCGAGAAATTTCATAAATCAAAAGAGGTATTTTGCTATAAATCCTATAAAATTATGGAAAAACGAATACACCTTTAATAACAACACGTTTTAGTTTAGATTTGGCAATTTGATTTCAATTTGCTTTTAAAGGGCACCTATAGGTTGCTGTATCGTGACCTAGATGTACGTTCGTCTAATATGTAACATAACACTTAAAATATAGGTAGGCTTATAATAGGAAGGCCTATTCAAATCAGTAGAAACAGAAGATTATCGGACAGTTAAAGCTTATTCTAACAGTTTACCTAAATTATGTATACAGTAGGTGTTTCTAACGAAAACCACACACATGAAAGTTTAATAATTGAATAGAAGAGACGTCGAGGTATACGGGGGAAAACATTTGTAACAGACAGACGGACGCCAAAAGGAATCTAATAATGTCACGGTTTCCTTACACGGTACAGAAACCCTAAAAGTGATTGATTCGTGTCATAATTCACAAAAAACATCGAGCACAAAAATGTAATATCATAATAATGTAATATGTATTGTATTTCTTCTTTTCTGCATTAAATAAATATTATTATTATTATACATTTCACATAGCTACCGGTGCCGCCGACGTTCACGATGTACGGGTAAATCGGATGAGAGGGCAATCATGCCGTACGTATGGAAGCTTTCACGCTTATCCGAAGACTCCGCCGGCCATCCGGCTTCAGATAGCCGGCAGCTGATCGTGTGAAAAGGGTCTCTGTTCTTTATTTCTAACATCGCAATCCCGACTTTCTTGAAAAGCTCCTTGACCTCTATAATTTTATTAAAGTAGTGAGATAGATGAAATAAGATTTATTGTCTATTCTCGCCAATGGTCGTCCTTTTCGATCATTTGGACGACTCAGATAATCATGGAGTGGATTTTTTTTGTTTATGGTCCTTTTTTCCGTCATTGTGTTATTTGGCTTTTGTTTGCGATTTCTTAAGGTGGATGCTCCAGGGTAGCCCGCGAAATTCAAATATTTTTATGTTTTTTGCAATTTGCCGGTCAGTGTGAAGCTGTATGTGGACCAAATGCGTTCCGCGACCGTAACGCGTATTTATCTAAAGAATTATAACCATTTTAATCATCAATATAGCCCTCTAAGTTCATGTAGTCCGAAAGAATGATTATTTCTGAAATATTTATAAAAAACATAAAAATATTTGAATTTCGCGGGCTACCCTGGAGCATTCGCCTTAATGGTTTTGTTGTGTTAATATGTTAACTGCTGTTTTGCTTTATGTTTTAGCAAATTTAAATGATTTATGTTTTATACACCAGCCATAGTAACAGCAAAAGTTTTTAAGTACAGAATGAGTTCGGTTGGTATGTACATGTAATGTCAAGTGCGTGATCTTGTCCTCGTAAGTTATCCATTGTGTATTTGTATGTCGTAGTCTGCAGATGATATATATTAAGCGTTCGCCCTCCGACCTCCGTCCGAAGCACCTCTCTCACATACCTACATTTTGAACGTGTAGGTACAGCTAGACCGTTACAAATTTAAGTATTTGAGAACACATTTTTCATCGAGTATGTTAGCGATTTTATACGCATCTTGTTGCTTTGTTTACATCATCATTATTATATCAGGCCAAAGGCGACCACTGCTGGGCATAGGCCTCCCCCCAGTGTCACCACAATAACCTATCCTGCGCTCGGCTTCCCGCGACCATGACCAGGTCCACATTGCAAGGAATCTTACCGTCACCCTTGAAAAAACAATCTGTATTATTACACCATCCGAAAGTGTAGCTAATAAGGATCAAATTCTGGGAATTCGAATTCTTTGACAGCAGAGAGCAGTGGTGGCCCGGTGGTAATGGCTGCGACTTACGAGTTGTAGGTCGTAGGTTCGAACCTAGGCAGGCGCTTTACTTTGTGTAAATTATTTCATCACCACTGCTCTCAAAACGGTGAAGGAAAACATCGTGAGGAAACCGGCATGTCCTAGAACCAAAAATTGGAAGACATGTGACATCTACCGACACGCACTGGGCCCGCGTGGTGGATTACGGCCCACTCCCTCTCACCGAGAGGAGGCCTGTGTCCCAGCAGTGGGAACATTACAGGCTGATTATGCTTATGCTTTGACCTTGGAATATCTAAGTCGCGGACATCCTACGATATGTAGATAATGAGACAAGTTTTAGGGTGCCTAAATAAAGGGTTATAAAACTTTATAGCCGACTATCTCTTATTCCAAGGTGAAACCCTTAATTTGCCTGGACTAGTTTTTGGCTCTATCATAGAGGCAAAAGTTCAAGTGGCTGCAAAGAAGTTGGGGATCGTAGCAAAGGTGAGACGGTGCTTCACGCCGGAACAGCTGCTCAAACTCTAATGTGTATGGAATACTGCTCTCATCTTTGAGACGGATCTGCCAGATACCAGCTTGATGCCCTTGAGTCAATTGAGAAACGAGCCAAGAGGATCATCGGCAATGAGAGGCTCGTCGCAATGAAGCTCCAAAGTCTTGAGCATCGACGACAAGTGGCTTAGCCTGTCAGTTTTCTACCGTTTGCATTTGGGGAATGTGCGACGGAGTTGCATAATTTAATTCCGCCAAGCCCTTTCCATCATCGGACCACAAGACGAACGGCGATGCGCCAGCGTCACATGGTGGACATCCCGCCCACACGCACAAAACGTTTTGGGAACACATTCATAGTGCGTACAGCTGAGGAGTGGAATTCCCTGCCGGAGTCTGTGTTTCCTGATAGCTACAACCTGGGAGTCTTTAAGTCAAGAGTGAATAGGTTACTTCTAGGCAAGCGTGCTCCATCTTCGACCACATCATCGCTTTCCATCAGGTGAGATAGTGGTCAAACGCGCACCTATACCTTTTACTTTTGATAGGCACCTATCAATAGTAAAAAAGGAAAATAAAAATAGTACCTTTTCATTTCAAAATCAATCACTGTTCGTTTGTCTCAAAATATATTTTTGGTGTGTTCATAATTCATACATGAATTGAAATAAAAAACTTTTTACAAAAAATACAACCGACTTCCAAACAAAAAAACACTACAAGGTACAAAATAACTTCAGTAGAAAGAAAAGAACTTTAATTTCTGAAGTCGGTGTTTTTGGTAAATTTTTTCGTTTTTTGACACATGCCTTGCTTGTTTTTTGGGTTGCCCTCGATTGTCGTGGGATCCCATCATCAGATTCTGACATGGTGACAATGGGACCAATCGAGAAGTATATCCTTTCAGATGAAACAAAAATTTTTCAAATCGGTTCATAAATGACGGAGTTATGAGGTAACAAACATAAAAATATAAATTTGAAGTCGGTTAAAAAGAAAGCATGCACTCTACGAAGCCGGGACAGGTAGCTAGTCAAGTATAAAAAATAAAGCCCACACATCCAACAAACCATCGACAATCATAACAAAATTGGTAGTCGATTACCCCAATAAATATGAGAGCCTCGTACATTTACAGCCCAACGATGACCGAACTATTTGGAATATTTAATATGAAGCGAACATTTTTTTATTTCTCCTACAAATTACACATTACAATATAGAGGTTACAAATATTGGAGGTACCTATAAAGGTTTGTGGGAGTCAGGAATCCAAAGTAGGATACCCTGTGCTATGGACTTCTGGCCCCCCTCGCCGAGATTGGGATTATCACAACAACTGTAGAACGTAGGACATGTAGTACTATTGTAAGAAAAGAATAACAAGAAAGGTGAAGTATGATTGTGAAGAGGGGTCGTGTGTGTATGTGAAAGAGAGTGTGATGGTGTATTGTGTGTACGTATAAAGATGTATGTGTATACGAAAGTGGACATGAGGGGATGGCGTTATGTCTTTATGGAAAACGCAAGACTAAGATAAGATGGCAAGCAGTTTTTCCGTTTCTTCATAATCAAGTAGCATAAACAATACACAAAAGGATGACTGAATTATTGTGTCGGCAGGGGAGAGTCCGGTGTCCCGGTGTTCCTGTGTATTTAGTTCCAAACCTGTAATACGTAGGACTAATAGGATTCTATAGGGGCCTGTGTACTACATTGCCGATGGCGGGGGCGACGTGACGTCAACGGCGCGCAACGGTTCCGCAGCGGACCCGCGTCGCCGTGTTGGTCAGCTCGTAAAAGCTTAAAAGCAAAACAACGACCCTTCATAGACATAACACTGTTAGACTTAACATAGGTACGTATTTTTTTTGTTGACTGCAAATTTAATCAAATTATCACTGTAAAACGAGTACCTGCGTTCTTTTTGTGCTGAAATGTATAGAGATTATAAATGTCGTTCGTATCGTGAATCCATACAAATTGAAATTGGTTGTGAAAGGATATTGCTACGCGTTCATACATCGTTCGCCTAAGAACCGAACAGTGACGTGAATTTACTTTCTGTGTTCTAAATAATGCATATATTCGACTGAAACTAAATTAAAATCATGGACACTTTTCAGATTGTGAAAATAAGATATGATAATGATAAGATTTTCTGTTTTTATTTGGGCGACGAGGGTCCTTGGCGCCTGTGATGCCTGTCAATGGCGGCCGGCACTGACCCTCGGAAATGTACGTAACAATATTTTTATCCTGCCTTTGGAGAAAGGCCGAGCCACGTGCCAAGACACTAGAATCGTCCTTAAATTATTGTTTGGAAAATGTGATGAATACACTTGCGTGCAAAAAAATCAGCTCACCCCGTGAGGCTAGTTTATGGTGTGATGATGATGATTAATATGCTAATAGGTTCAATGCTATCTGATAGACAGAAGAGTACGGTTTTGACTGTCATTAAATTGTTTTAAATTGATTTTACGGACTTTAAAACATAGTCAGTTTGTGAGAATGTTTGATTTTTTATAAATGTGTTGTGCACAAAAAATCTGGTCACGTGCGAGTCGGATTCGCGTGCAAAGGGTTCCGGACGAATTTATTTTTTGTTACATGTTATTTTAACACTATAGACTTCTTAAAGTCCGTGTAGTCATTTCCTGTAATCTATAGGTAAAGAACTATAGTTATCAGATATTTTTTAAAAATTTTAGTGTCAGTAGTTTCAGAGACAAAGGGGCGAGAATGGTAATTTTTTGTCTATATTGTTGAATAACTTCATAACTACTTATTTTAAAGTTATGAAAAAATATGTTTACTCACAATAAGCCCTTTCATTTGATATCGGTACAGTTTGAAAAACTTTTTTTTTAATTTTCTAGTTGTTCCCCCAAAGGTGACTCCCATACTCAAAATTATTTATTTTCGTAACGCGTACTTGTTTGGGTCACAGAAATTCATATGTGCACCAAAGTTCCACAGAACCGGCCAGTAGATTTGAAGCAAATTAGCCGTGCCTGACGGATAGACAAACAGACACCCTTTTTTTTAAGGATGAGAAATCATCAAATGACTCCTCCCGCTCTGGGTGAAGCAGGAGGGAGTGTCAGACTCTTACTGACCCTGCCACAGTTTCGCCTGCGCAGGCCGGTTTGTACACGGAACACCGTGCGTGTTGGGAACTACGGTTTACTTTATCAGTCTGTCTAAACGATTCCGCCATAAAGAGGATCACGATTTCGTTACTTCACCTTTATCTCAGTTTTAAATTCTGTCTCTGTACCTACTGGAATTGTTGAAACTTACCAATTTCAAACTGAAGGATTAACTTGTTCAATATTATACTGAGTCAGTCGTGGCCTACAGAAACATTTAAAAACAAATGGAGACACAAAATATGTAGTAACTTAACTTGTAGAAATTATTTTTTTTGCATTTAAGGAGCTGCCTGTTTTAAACTCAAGTCGATCGTAGAACCAGAACAAAGTCCACGAATTTCAGTTTCAGACTGTACTAGGTACCTAAACCGGTGAACATTGGGAGCTGACTGCAGGTTAATCAACGCTTGTTAATCAACGGACGTGCTAATACGGCAGATTAATTGAATCGATTTCACTTCATAAAATAAATTAAAAAGCATTCAATTGAGTTCACTTATCCTATTAAGTGATTTAGCCGCCAGCGCCATTGATTATCGGAAAAGAGTGCTTTATATTCATGCTCATCAGCAGCTTAACTCCGGACGCTTGTCTTGTTCAAATATTTACCGGGAGACGAGAGTATTGATGGTGTACATTATTAAAATTAATATGCATGTACATAACCGGTAGTTTTCAGTACGCGACAGAATACAAGCCGCAGTCAAAGACTACTAAGACTACTTGTAAGCTGATTATACTGAAAAACAGACCAGAACCATAAAAACAGACCAGATAATGCTATTACTTTGCTCGACGAGTAATTAATGCACGTGGTTTTGAAATGAATATGTTAATAATATTAGATACACATGTTGGGATTACTTTGACCGCAACAAAAGCGCATTGCGACGGAATAGTAGCCGGAGTTAAATTGACGCAAAAACTTAATTTATCGTATCATAAGGTCACCTTTTACGGGTTTTTTTTGCTGGTTTTCTTATTTACAGATAAAAAGTAAAGTTTATGACTGTTTTTTACGGACTTGGGTCAACAATGAGAGGATTTTGCGGGGACTGTAGATAAGGACGGACCCGCATTTGTTTTCGGCTCACACAAGGTAACAGTGAGCTCGCTCGGGATGTGCCACCACATCGACACATACGTCTATGGACGCGCTATCCATAAGTTCGCAGCCCAACCAAAATTATGACTAAACTAGCCGACCCGCGCAACTTCGTTTGCGTCACATTTTTCATTAATGCTCCGCTCCTATAGGTCGTGACGTGATGTTATATAGCCTTTCTCGATTAATGGGCTATCCAACACTAAAAGATTGTTTTCAATTCGAACCAGTAGCTCCTTAGATTAGTGCGTTTAACCAACAAAACAAACATTTCTGCTTTATATTAGTGTTCAAATCAAGATGCAGCTCAGAGTAAATGAATCCTTGCTCAATGCAAGTTAAAACTAATCACAAGATTAACGTAACAGTTTATTTCGCTAAGTAATTAGAAATACTTTACATTGCATGAAACATGGGCTTATTGACAGGGTAGGAAACGAGTTGGCCAACTTTCTACTAGGATACGTTAAGAGGAAGATAGCCAAAATTAGTTAGTAAGATGCCACTTTAAACTACAGATAGGAAAAGCTAAATACAACCTTGATGAGATGTGAGAGAGAATCTGAAATCAAGATGTAATAATTTTTAGGAACAACCTGTTTCAATTTAAACGGGATTGGTAACTGATGACGCTCGTTGGTGTTTTGGTTAATATTTTTCGCATATACCTGATGTAATTTTATATTTTTTCTGTTGTTGTTTTTTTTCTTTTTTCCTAACTACCTACTTAGGTTATTATATTTTAGTCGAAATATGTAGTCGATGATTTTGGTGCACGGTAAAACTCTAATGAGTTTATGTTGGCATCAACTTAAATGTATGTATGTACTGAATAAATAAATAAACAGAAATCCTTTGTCTAAACTTGTGTAAAATGTGTTTCAAAAAACGAGTTGGCGAATTTACTATATTTCGCTTTTCGCTTCAGTTGGTACGACTGGCTGTAGAAAAGAAAATAAAATACAACTTATTGCGGCTAACTGGTTCCGTCAGTCGCCCTGCACTCTTATCTACCTTTACTTTTATTTGTCAATAAAGTGGAAAAAGCGGATTGCTTTTGCTTTACGACCGACCTGTTCCACAGTTTCCCGCAAAGAAACAGAACATCAACAATGCGTTTAAACGGTTTTATTTTAAACCGATTGGCGGCTTTTAATGGATTTACATTTGTTGAGTTCTTCATGCCGATAATAAGTACTTGCTCGTACTTCTGTTTGAATATGAAAATGGCGCTAAATGAAAAAGTTTTTTGCGAACAGATGTTTTTCCCCTTCTTTGTGTAGTTACCTTCATGTATTTTTCATGAGTAATTCGCAAGACGATCATTACTATATTTATAGTGAATTTGAATATCAGACCCAAAATATCTGAGCCCTGATAGTTTAGGTACTGATTTAAAATAATAGACTCATAAAGTTTCACGTTCCGAATAAAAATGACTGTAGCCATATTATTTATATGACCTGCACAGATTTTACTAATAGTAAAAAATTTATTCCAGCAGATAACTGCATTTTGATTACCTACAAAAAGTAGGTACCTACCTAATTATTTTATCAATCAGAATTTACTCTTTTCAGTCAGAATGAACCTTACCTACAGACGTCATTCTATTTGCCTCAATTTAAAATAGATGATTAGGTACATTTTAATAAATTAAACGTAGGCTTTTAATATTGTTGAATGTGAAAAGTCTGAAATCCAATCTACCTATAGCATTTAGCGAAAAGCAGGATTAATTCGATGCTGAGTATGCATTGTCAAACAATGCGGAATATAGGCTTTTACGAAATGGGGGATGAAATGATGTAATTTAACATGATCAGTTCTTATTACACTTATTTATTGGATAAATTAAGTATTTTTCAGATACAAGAAAATAGGAAATAAAATAAAGAAATCAGCAGTAAATAAATACCTACATGCATTTTATATTTTTTTAAACTAAAACAGTTACACAAAAATATGGCGCACCATCATAATTAAATTTGTTACTACGTCAACGAACCTTGAACGTTTAAAAATAGAGATGGACTATTCGGGAAAACCGTCTTTCCGGACACATTAAAATAAACGGCGACTAGTTATCCGTTTGAACACCAAAAAGTCATCTAATAAGATGTTTTTGTTTGCAAATATTACCCATATTTGCAATACACGGTGATTAAGCAGTGGTAATGCTCAGCTTGAAATACTGGTATTCAGCTAAATACGGTTTGACTGGAAGCCGACCCCAATATAGTTGGGAAAAAGCTAGACAGATGATGAATGTTCAGCTTGAAATATGGCTAAGCTTTACTACTTACTTATCGCTTAGGCTCGCAAAAATAGTCGTCCTACTTAACTAGTCGGCAAAGTCCGAAATCTGCCCATCTCTAGTATCCCGTCATATTTAGCGAATGGGCCTATGTCATACTGTCCACGTGCCCGCAGCTAACTGCGGCCGCGCGAACGCTGCGTGACTCCCTTGCCCTAGTCCCCGATGCGGTGTAGATACTACACCCGCCTATAAAGGACCAGTTTTGAACGTGGTTCTGCTACTAAAAAAGTAAAGGATTTTGCCTACTACTTTTATGAAGCTGTTGTTCACTGCCCACCACCAGTTCATTCTATATTATAAATAGCTTTTAGATATGTGTCATTGCGGATAAATACCTACTGTAGCCGTGTCGAATCAATAAACAATAGCAAAAGCTAAAACGTAGATAAACCGATAAAACAATTCTAAAACACTAGCCTGTAGTAACTAGTAACAAGTTAGACAATGAAGTTAATCCATAACCATTCCGCTCTTCTTGATACCTTTTTTATTTTTCCCAGTTAACCATACCGGGATAATAATAATCTTGTGTGGATAAAAAAGGTTAAAATAAAGAACGGAGGCCGTTTGACGGAATTACCAAACAACAGCTTATCTCGAGATAAAAAAATAATATTGTATTATTTAACGACAACATTTTCAAATACAACAAAGTATGCGATATTCAGCGATATGAATATTCATATCGTGTCTTAACAACAAGTGGCATGACGTAGACTATACGAATTAAAGTGTACACACGTTCATTAAACGACAGCCTTCAATGGTACTATTCCTATGACTAGCTGACCCGTGCCCACTTCGTCGGGCAATATTTTTTGGGTTAATATATAGCCAATGACAGTCACAAATAACGTGCCTTTCTATTGGTAAAAGAATTTTCAAAATCAAAACCTCACAGACTCACAAACCTTACCTCTTTATATATTAGTATAGATAAAAATTATTAAAAAGTTCACGCGGAAAATTCGGGAGGATTTTATACGGGAATACTCTCGGATCGAGTTAGTAATTTAGCGGTCTTCTCCCGCAACATAAGTACATCGCGGGTACAGGGAATCCCGCATCGCACGTTCTTGCGGAATCGCCCCCACGTTTCCAGGGAACCCACAGTACCTCGCGGCTCGCGACTATGATCATTTTATGTCAGGTTTATTTTAAGTTTTTAGGAAACTCCAACCGGAGTTCAGAGGTTAAACTAATATTAGTTTTGAAAATTTTATGTACATTTCATTTTTTTTGTGGTTTTCGTGATTTGTTTTAAATTTTTATGAGAATGCGCTGCTGAAAGTTATTACCACCGTGTTTATTTGTTTATTACATAAGCTTATTGCAGGGAGACATCGGAGGGGCAGTTCTTATATTTATAAGAAGCGTTTGCAGTGGCATCGCTGTCGCGAACTGTCAAAAGCCATTAATGACAAAAAGTAACATTTTGACAAGTTTTTGAAATAATTAGTCATTGATATGGTATGGCTTATGTTTAACTGTAACATTTAGAAGACAAAAATAGTAAATGATCACCAAAATTAAACACGCATTTTAATTTAAAATTATAACCAAAATTTTAACGTCTCGCTATCCTATTTAAGTAAAATGACTCCAAATAAATCATTGTTAACCCAAAAGTAGTAAATGATCACCAAAATTATACCAGCATTTTAATGTAAAATTAAAATCAAAGTTTTTACAAGATTGCTATCCTGTTTAAGCAAACTAATGTCAAACAAATCATTGTTAATCCAAAACTTTTAAGTAAATATAAAGCTTTATTTTAATTTATAAGCTTTCTTTCATTTTTATTGGCAGCTGTTGTTTGGTGTTTGGAGTTAAAAAAGTGTGAAATAAATAACATTTTCCAAAAAAATATTCGAGAAGTAGCGCTCGCCGGCCGCTGCCGCGGCACCGCTCGCTTCGCTCGCTCGGCTCGCGCGCGGTTGGTCACAATTCTAACCTAACCTAACCTATTTTATCCAGTTTGTAACCCCAAGCCTACATTTTATGGCAATCACAGTAGTTTATTTAGGCAAAAATAGCGCATTAATTTGCTCGCTAAGATTTGGTGATCATTTACTACATTTGGTGTTCGAATACAATTTGAGGTGCAGTCGTGACTAAAATAGCAAGTACTATTGTAATTTTAGACTTCATTTTTCTGGTGTCAAATATATATTTTTGGTAAAAGAACTAAGGGTATCAAAGCATTTTATGGTGGTCATTATATTTAATCCCATATGGTATTGCGTCTTGAATCAGATCACTATATTTTTTGAGTATCAGAAGAATGTAACGACAGTTACAAATAAGCATGAAATGATCAACTTTAAAAATAAAACTATCTGTAGTTTTCATTCGTCAAAACGTTTAGGCAGAACTCCCAAAACCAACAAAATCACTAGTACCTCTGAGACCATATGCAACCCATTTACATTAACGGACATCATCTCAGCTATCCAACGGCTGAGCCCGGGTAAGGCCTCTGGAGTGGAGAACATATTAGTGCAACAAATTAAACACCTTGGCCCGGTATCCGTGTCGCGGTTGCTACAACTTTTTAACCACTGTTTGAGGCCAGCCTATCCACCGCCCTTTCAAATCTTAGCCATTATTATGTTGCTAACGCGCTCAAGCCAAACCCCTCTAAGCCTTCCACCTTCGCAACAGACAAGCGAGCCGAATTCTCATCAACTCATGAACCCTGTCATGAGATATTGAGAATCGGTCTGCCGCAGTAAAGATAACCTCCTCGGGTGGGGGTTCTCGGATGGCTCCGATCTTCAGTGTTTGTGTGGCGTCTCTCCGCAGTCCATGACCAATCTTTCATCTTGCGACGCATGCCCTGCCACCTGTACATGTAAAAACCTTATGGCTGCGTCAGCGAATGCTGTTACCGTTGCTGAATACTGGGCCAAACATAAAATATAATTTTCTTTTGTCATCGACACGCTAAGAAGAAGAAGTTTAATTTCAATCGCTAGGTAAATACATTCAAGTCAACACAAATAGAATGAGCAATGGTTGAGCCTACAAGTTCTGCAATTAATAAATAGTATTTATGTGTTCGCAGTATTTAAGCTTTTGCTACGAGTCCGCTGCTCGTCACGTAGTCGACCTACGCTCGCTACGGGATATGCAACAGCCAGCTACAGCGTAGCATTCTGTGCTACGAGCGCAAACGCACTGATCTTCAGAAATATTTATTTGCATGATAGGTACATGCAAACCCGTTTATGAGTTTTTAGTAAACATAGATTTTTATTATATACTAGCTGATGTCCGCGATTTCGTTCGCATCGGTTTTTGCGATACAAAATTCTTGCTCCCAATGCGCCCATTAAAGTTATAAAAAATTATTTCCTAACAAAACTTCATAATTTTAGATTATGTTTAGATGATGCCAATATCACGCGCTGAAAATATGTTTACATTTATGTATGTTAACTTTGTCTTGGTTTAGTAAATTTAAGCTTTGTACTCAGATTCGTTCTAATGACAATATGTTTATTGTATCTCTACAGGCCATCACGACCTGTAAAAGTACAATTCCGACCTTGGCGACGGTTACGCGCGACCGGGACCATATGACCAGGCGCTCATGGTCGCCTGTCGCTAAACGACCCATAGCAAACGAATCCTCGAGACAGAGGCGCGCGACGTAACACTAGTTCAGGCTCTTGCAGTTGCTTAGCTAGATGGTTAGTACTCGTAGCTTTTAGGTCGGTAAAGCGTTGGCCCTTGTTGAGCATTGACATTATTATGAAGCCATTTTATATAAAACTTTCATTTTTTTTCCGGCGCGACGGCGTCGCGGTTGTGCAGTCGCTCGCAAACCACGCCCATTGGTCGCGCGACTCGGTCGCATGCATCCGTAAGTGTCCTATAGTAATTGATAAAAGCAGTGGGTCTCGGTCGCACGTCTTTGTCGCCGGTCACGTTCGCGCGTCGCGGTCGCCGAGGCCGGAATTGTATCTTAAGATCAACAGGAATTGTGTCCATACAAGATAACTTCTCAACGGGTGTTGGTATTACGGTATCATGTTATAATTTGTTTTGCAAAGCTGAGAGTTCAATTTCAGTATTATTTTAAATAAACCTTCCTTGGCAATCGATAGCTTGGCAACAGATACACACAATAAATAAAATCAGGAGACTTAATTAAAAAACAAACCAGCCAAGTGCGTGTCAGGCTACGCGTAGTGTAGGGTTCAGTAGTTGCACGTCACAATTGTAACATTTTATAGGTTGGTCGACCATACTCGTTAACTTGTTAAGCTGTGATATGGTTTTTTTTTTCAAATCCGTTATAATATGCTATTACCATGATTTTTTACACGTCTCTAAAAACACCGTTTAGCAGTCAGAAGGGGAGGACACTTGATTCTAACAAAAAGTAGCACTTTAAAGCTTATTATTAAACGGCCTTTCCAACGACACCCCACACCATGAGATTGACGACAAAAAAAAAAGAACATTTCCACTTTATGCGTATGAACCTTAAATATATTTTGCTCTAGCTCACTCCATCATCACGTACTGTGTGTCGGCCTGGGGTAATGCTGGGAAAAGTCATCTTCTACGTCTTGAGAGGGCACAGAGAGCTGTGCTTAAGGTCATGACACATAAACCAATTCGTTTCCCTACCGTTGAACTGTATGCCCTCTGTAAAGTACCCTCAGTGAGGCATTCATTCGTGCTAAATATTGTCCTACGTAAACATGCTGAGCTTTCGTTTGATCCTGAGTTAAATAAAAATAAACGTAGGTCTGATAGAGTCTGTCAAACTTACTCCTCTAATCTAAAATTAGTACGTCGACAATTCAAGTTCTTTGCCCCTGCGTTATACAATACAGTGAATGGGGTTCTGAATATTTATCCACACACTTCCCGAGAGTGTAAACGGCTCACTAGCCAATGGTTGTCCACTCTCACATACGAAGAGCTGGAAAATATAGTGAAACCCTAATTATTTTCCATACCTCCAACTCTCACAACATCTTCCTCTCACACGTTTAGGTAAAGTCACACACACACACACACACACACACATACACACACACACGCACACATACACACACACACACACACACACACACACACACACAATCACCCCCACATCCTCTTACTCATACAGATACACTCATGCATAAATTCACTCATACGCACGCACACTGACACACTAGATTTTAAGCGTAGTTATAATAAACTAAAGATTGATAAAACCTCTTAAATTGGAACGTTGATGTCATCTCTATCCTGGAGGTGGGCGTTAATAGCCACGACACAGTTTTAACTAATGTGGCTATTATCGAACACAAATAAAATTGTAACATGTGTTTTTTTTTTTGTTCTAATAAAAAAAATAAAAAAAAAATAAATAAATAAATAAAAAAAAAATTTTTTCAATGTTCTATTTACCACTTGGTCGGCGTGATTAATATGTATACCCACACCAAATTCCAACTTTCTAGTGCTAAGCGTCTCTGAGCTAAACCACGGACAGACAGATGGACATGGCGATACTACGAGTATAAGGGTTGCTTGTTGACTACGGAACCCAAAAAAATTACATTGTGTGTCTCACGTCTGCGCCAGTTCAACAAAATGCCAGACAACTACATCGATACTCCCTAAAAGACCATCTTTTTAGTTTTTAGAAATATCATCATCTTCCTGCCCTTATCCCATGTTACTTGGGGTCGGCGCAACACGTTTTATTCTTCCATTCTGTTCTATCAGTCGTCACTCTATCACTAACTCCCTTTTCTTTCATATCGCTCCTCACACAATCCATCCATCTTTTCTTTGGCCTTCCTCTCCCTCTCCATCCATCCACATTTATGTTCATAACTCTTCTAGTTATATGCGTTTCATCCCTCCTCTTCACATGACCATACCAAGACAAGCGATTCCCTTTCAACTTTTCCGTCACTGGCGCCACTTTTAAAGTGCCTCTAATGTACTCATTTCTCACTTTATCCACTCTCGTTACTCCACACATCCATCTCAACATTCTCATCTCCGCTACATGCAATCTATTTTCATCCGTCTTTTTCGCAGCCCAACATTCTGATCCATACATTACGACAGGTCTTATCACGGACTTATATATTTTCCCTTTTAATTTGAGGGGCATCCGAGGGTCACAAGTTGTTCCAGTGACCTGTCGCCATTTCATCCATCCTGAGTTGATCCGGTGCGTTACGTCTCGGTCTATATCGCCATCTCCCTGGACAAGCAACCCGAGATACCGAAAGTCGGAGCAAATCGGTATAGGCGTTCCGGTGAGAGCTATAGGTATCGGACTGGAGAGACCGCCGAAATCGCAGAACAGGTACTCTGTTTTGGTTCTGCTCAATTTCAGGCCAACACTCTCCAGTCTTTGCCACCATGTCTCCAATTTGCTCTGGACCTCTAGGCCGCTTTCTGCAACCAGCACAATGTCATCAGCAAACAGCATGCACCAGGGAGCCTCTTCCTGG
Organism: Lacanobia oleracea; assembly: GCA_950371165.1. NCBI lineage: Eukaryota > Metazoa > Arthropoda > Insecta > Lepidoptera > Noctuidae > Lacanobia > Lacanobia oleracea. Next base: position 17,802,893 of record OX493385.1, read on the forward strand.
ATGTCCGACGTCAGAGCGTCCATTATCATCAGTAAGAGATAAGGACTGAGGGCCGAGCCCTGGTGTAAACCGACTGCTACACTGAAGCTGTCAGATGGGTGCCCACTGTAGACCGGACTTGAGTACTGCTTCGACTGTACATCGCTCGGATCAACTGCACATACTTCCCAGGCACACCTTTCTCCTTAGTTTTTAGAAATAGCAGTGTTTTAATATCGATATGTTCTATTATTGGGTTGCAGACACAGTGGCAGAGGTCAGACGGCTATAAGCTCGTGTCAAATACTTATAGCATTCGGAGTCTAGGCTAACTTCCAAGTCCAATATTTATTTTATCACCGATGAATTAATACGAGTATCATATCGAATCTGTTACCCGGAATCACGGCTCATTTGGTTATTAAAATATAACCATCATTCATTTGGTTTCATTTAACTTACCAATTAAATAATTATTCACAATTTTGCGCCTGAAATAAAATTATATTCATCATCTGCCTAGCCTTTTCCCAACTATATTGGGGTCGGCTTCCAGTCAAACCGGATTCAGCTGAATACCAGTGTTTTACGTGGAGCGGCTGCCTACCAAACCTCCACAACCCATTAACTGGGAAACACGGTACGTCTTGGCAAGACTGGAGTCAGATTTACTGGCTTCTGACAATCCGTAACGACTGCCAAAGATCTACAAATGACAGCCGGGACCAACGGCTTAACGTGCTTTCCGAGGCACGGAGGAAACTCGGTATATTAAAATGGTCACCCATCCACAGACCAACCTTGGCAAGCGTTGCTTAACCTTAAAGATCGACCCGTGCGGCTGTTATTATTTAGCCACGAGCTCCTCCTGAAATAAAATTATATTAAACATAATATTTTATTTACAATTAAACATCCATGATATTAATAGGTACTATTAGTGTAGTGAAATTATTATCCCTTGCAGGTAAAATAAGTTGCATTTAATTAAATTATAAACAAAATAAAGTAGTAATATGAAAAATTGGTTTACCTGGAAGCGGAAGCAAAAATAACGGACAAACGTGTTCTGTATACTTTGTATCTGAGCATTCGGTGAGGACCGAGGATTTTTTCGAGCTTGACTGCATTCCATTCACATTAATTACCTACACAAACTTGTGTGTAGGTGCTTTCATGAAAAAGTTTTCTAGCTACACATACACTATAGCAATACTAAGCCATTTACGGACTGAAATTGCTCAAAATAGACAAGCTTTGAAGTAAAAAGGGACACTAGTCTAGTTTGCCTACTGCCCCTAATAAATGTCCCATTATACTCAGCAGCAAATTAACAAACAAAGTTAATTAAATAAAGTGAAACAAAAAGGGAAATGACAAATGGTTTATGCAAAATAAGGGGCTTAATGCCCGATATCGTTAAGACAGAATTCTTAAAAGAAAAGCACTGTTTTTGGTGAAAGAGTTCTAGAATGATGGTCAGAATGTTGAATAGTCAGCTGAAATATAACTGGCGCTCTAACCTTTTAAATCTATTTTCTTAAAAAAATATTGTTGTTTATCCTCAGTCCTCAAAATAATTATTTTTTATTAATTAAACCACCAAATTTTGAATTGTCAAGTCCGGCCAGTCAAAACTATGAAGTAAGTTGTACGTTCCAAATCGAACCATTGTCCAACCACCAAATCGAATCGACACACGGCTGCGGCTGCTGCGTCGCCGGTTCCTTTTTCTTTGAACTTTGGCTGGACACGCTGCCATGTGTCCAGATTAACAATAAATAAATTCTTTAGAGGCAGGAATTTCAATTCTTTTATGAAATGCGTTCGTTGATTTTAACAATTTGAATAAAATACGCTTTCAAGTGAAATATGGATCAAATAGTGCAGGATTCAATTGGTTTCACTGCAGATGAATACGCAATTACGAATGAGTTTAGCTACCTTTCCCCTCGGGAGTGGTTTTGCGTTGACACCGAACCGATTCCCAGAAAATACATTCAGAAACGGCCGTAGTGGTCGTAGCTGGTTTAAATTGTTTGAGAGTTTGTGTGCTACGTCGGATCCGATTTGAAAGTCATAGATTTCACTCTGAATTTTCCCAGCTCGTATTTAATCGGATTCGGGTCGGTCGTATAGAGCATAAGTGCTGTGGACCTGCATACGCTATACTTACGTTATACCACGTATAGATGTTCCATTTTACCATGGAAAACGAGGTTACTGCCCGTTCTCGCATACGGCTTTTTCCTAATACGTAGGGATCAACTCGCGAATACGCAAATATCGTCGGGTTAATTTGTTCGGCAGAACCAGGAGCCGCCATCTGTTGTTGCTACGACTCAATGGGGTATCCCACACGATCGCGTAATCATATGATTATTTCTTTATATTAGAACGACGCCTATCTCTTTGTAAAAACCCAAACAAAAAACTGTTTAATTTTTCACTATTGATTTTAATCTGCACGGCTTCAGTTCATTATACAAATACGATATGGATGATTTCCGAAATAACTTTTTATTTATTTATTATTTTTAATTGAGACGAATAATTTTGAGCAGAAACCCAACTGATGTTGAACACAGTTCGAGTTCAAGTCGTAATATCATATCATTGACAATAACGAAAACTTTCAAAGTGTAGAGAAAGGGGTTCAGGTTGCGGGTTAACCTCCAAATTTATCTCGGCAACGTGACACTTTAGGGCACCATGTTACTAACACTTTGCTTGTTGAAATGTCCTCTACCCAAATATGTTCGATAGTGCGCGGCAACTTTGAAAAAACAAATCAAAATGGCGGCGGGGGTGCTACGCCACGAAGGTTCTATCCCCTTAGAGATGTCTTTGATAGATTGTCGATTGTGCAGCGATCTGAATTAGAATCTCCTGAAAAACACGAGAATCGCCCCTCCGGGTAAAGAACGCTAGCACCTTGTTAAAACGAAACAAATCAAGCTTAATTTACTAACACTGTTTGTATGCCTTTTTGTACTCCTCATAAAGGAATCACGAAAATACTGATCTGACGATTAACTTTTTTTTAGGGTTCTGAACAAAAAACAGAACCTTTTATAGGATCACTCGGGTGTCTGTCTGTCCGTCTGTGTTTGTCTGTCTGTCTATCCGTCTGTCACAGCTAGTTTTCTCCAGATCCACTGGACCGATTTTGTTGAAATTTGGTACATAGGTATATGGACATCTGTGACCCAAACACGGAAGCTTTACGTAAATTATTAAATTTTTAGTATGGGGTCACTTTTGGGGGTCAAACTAGAAAATTTAATAAACAATATCGTGTAACATATCAAATGTAAGGGCTTACTGTGACGGTTTTAATTATATTTTTTCATCATTTTAAAATAAATGTTTTGAAGTTATTCAAGAACTTTGACGAAACTACCCCTCATCTCCGAAACTACTGAACTCAAAATTTTGAAGAAAATGGAGATTATAGGTAGTTTCGCTATAGATAACACGAATATCTACAAGAATTTTATAGTGTTAAAATAGCATGTTAAAAAACCTTTTATACAAAAAATACAACCGACTTCCAAAAACAAAACACTACAAGGTACAAAATAACTTCGGAAGAAAGAAAACAACTTTAATTTCGGAATCGGTGCTTTTGGTTAGTTTTTCGTTTTTGACACCGACTTCCGAAATTAAAGTTCTTTTCATTCTTCCGAAGTTATTTTGTACCTTGTAGTGTTTTGTTTTTGGAAGTCGGAAGTACTATACTTTTTGTAAAAAAGTTTTTACCTACTTTTTTAGCGGTACCTACCCATTAACAGCGTACCGGTGCAATGTTATGTGAAGAACTGGTGTGAACACTAAAAAAACATGCAATTTCAGCAATCCCGATCCATTTGCTATCATTTCTTGAAGAGTTCCGTCAGTTACCTACCTCGTTCTTCGTCAGATCTTCACCAAATTGAAAATACTCTTCTAAACAAAAAAGTAATCATCCAAATCGGCTGACAATTGGCGAAAATATCGCTGAACAGACAATATTTCATGGGATCTCATCATCAGATCCTAATTTATACCTTCCATCATCAACTGAGCAACATGAGATGATGATGACCAGGCACAAATATCTAAATTGCGTTAGAAAGTTAATGAAAAACATTGTATGTGCCTATAAAATTTGAGGGTTGCCCTCGATTTTCATAGGATTCCATCATCAGATTCTGACTTGGTGACAGTGGGACCAATCGAGAAGTATACTATTTCAGATGAAACAAGAATTTTTCAAATCGGTTCATAAATGACGAAGTTATGAGGTAACAAACATAAAAGAAAAATACAACAGAATTGAGAACCTCCTCCTTTTTTGGAAGTCGGTTAAAAAAGAATTCGTGGAACCCTTTGCACGCGAGTCCGACTCGCACTTGGCCAGTTTTTTTTTAAACTTTGCCATAATAAAGTTTTGTTGTGCTGTAAGAGAATCTAATTCTTGATTTAGGTCCAATTATTATTATTTGGTCCTATTTGGTATTATTATTTTATTTGTGTCTGGACAAAAGATACGAAATAATAAAGAATACAGGGGCAAATGCCCCTGAGTTTTCCCTAAATAACGTATTTTTTGGTACCGACCGCACTTCGCATTCGTATCTCAGAGGAAAACTGTCTAAAACATCTCTAATTTCTCTACATTTTGTCACGTTAGACACTGTCGCTGTCATGACATTGCGTCTTGAATTTGAACGCTTTTCAGTTGAAGAATTGGTATTGGTTATACATATATCCTTTAAGGGCCCCTTTTCCCGACAGCACCTTTTCCCTTTTCCCGGCAGGACACTAGCGCGGTGCGCGCGAGCCGTTTTTCACGTATTTATTTAATATAAAAAAAATAAGTGCCATATTATAAATCTATCCAATAATATCCCTGTCAAACCCGATTAGTAAATGAAATGTTAAATTTTCATAAAAATTGCGTTCCCACAAGTCTCATACAACTTAAAATCCTTTCAAAATCGACTTTACTTCCTGATTTTTTTTATCGATCATAATGTTAAATATCGTGTTTTTAACCAAAAAAGTCACTAGATCTCACATGTATCTACACTATATATTTTTTTTACGAATTTATATATGGTGATTTCTCTGAAAACAACTCGATCTAGAAACGTAAATTTCGGATAAGGGGCCCTTAAATAGTGGTAGGCGTACATTAGAATCTTCCCATTTACCAATCTATTCTCATTAATAGTCTAGATAGATCCTCTTTGTGAGGCCTATTAGATAGAATAATTAAGTGGTAGAGCGCCGTTAATGTTATTCTCTTTGTTGTTAGACTATGGTGCTAAACAATCAGCTAGCTAGTGGGTATTAGCATCTTTTTAGAGGCAGACTTCATGGCACTTTTTAGAACGAACCGTCAAATAACGTTGTTTTTAGAATATCTAATATGGCCGTTAGACATATTTTCAATGCAAAATATTTTCTTTGCATAAGCTGCTAACCTGTCATATTCTTTCCCTTTTTAGGGTTCCATACCCAAAGGGTAACCAAAGGAACCCTATTACTAGACCTCCGCTGTCCGTCCGTCCTTCCGGCCGTCCGACCGTCCTTCCATCCGTCTGTCTGTCAGCCGGCTGTATCTCAAGAACCATAACAGGTAGACACTTGAAATTTTCACAGATTTTGTATTTCTATTGCCACTATAGCAACAAATAATAAAAATTAAGGTTTACGGAACCCTTCGTGTGCGAGTCCGACTCGCACTTGGCCGGTTTTTTTTTTGGATTGGAAATCATCAAGTGACTACTTTGGAGGGGAAAAGAGTGCCAGACTCTTACTGACTAAAACCGACCCATGTTCCTTCAAATACCGTTTGCGTTCCACTTCCAGGAGGGAATATGGATGCGATTTCTTTATTTGCGAATTGAAATACTTATCAGCTCTTTTAAAGGAATCGTAAAATTATTTTTAAATACCTTCGTCAGCAATGAAGTTATAAAGCTTCAATAAAGATTACATTTAGAAAGAAAAGTCCGATATGAATTTTGATGTCAAAGTCTATGACGCCTATACAGCTGCCATAGACAGCAGCCTTTTTGCGAGAGGTACAGATATATTTCTTAAAAATAATTATATGTCGTTTGTTTATCGAGCTATTTTGATTCTGTTTTCACTGTTATTATTATATTTTTAGTTAAACTGTACAGATAACAAATATTTTTTCATGCATTTTCCCTATTCAGTATCCGTCATATTATCTAATTGTTGGAAAAGCAGCCTCCCGTTATTGGTATTTTAATAAGAAGAATACATTTGTTAGGCGACGCGAAGGCGCTTAGTTATCAATTTTTGAAACTATGAAATAGGAGTTTTATTTGAAAGGGAGTCCGAGAAACCGCGAATACGACTATAGTTTTAGTATATAGATACCGATAGAATACAATTGCTTTGCAAGTGCTTACACAGTAACTAAGGCACAGTGCATCTTAGCATCCCCGTCCGTCATAGGTTCAAGTCCTGCCTTGGTCCAAAAAAATGGATTACTCCCAAAAACAAGATTACTTTCAAGATTTACTTTTGGTTATTAATCGTTTATTATAGCATTATTTTGTGTTTATTTAATTTGTCTATTTTCAGTTTTGTAATGTTGGTATCATGATTGTTTTGTTCAGTGGTTTAATTTATTTTTTTGGATTTATTTGACTTGTAAAAATGTGTTTTTAATGTAATCACTCTTTTTAAAATGTAACTATTATTATTGTCAGTATTTCATTTTTGGTTATTTGACTCATATAATTATGTAAAGTGCTTACCTGCCTTGTGTTGTTTATTTGTAAGTACTTGCGGGGGGACGCCAGGATGCCACTCAACCGGTGGTTGCTGAAAACCAGCGCTGTGATTTCTGGGCTTGTCCAGAGTCGCGTTATACGCTGAGCAACGACCGTTTTTGCTCGGATGCGGCGCACAACTTACTTGTTAATTTATGTTTTCGATCTTATTTTTGTACCTATTGTAACTTGTATTTGTTTTTGTATGTTAATGTCAATTTGTCAGTGACGGGCAGCGCCTCACGCCTCTGTCGCACCATAGACAATCTGTTGAACTTATGATGTTGGAACTGTGTTCTGTTTGTCTGTGGTGTGAACAAAGACTTGTGCCCGGTCCTGACATAGTTCTCTAGCGACAATAGGTTATTTAGTTTTTGTTAAGTTTTTATTTATTCCCTAATGATTTTGTGTTTTGTGCGTCGCTTTTGAGGAAATAAACATCTTTTCTTTCTTTTTCTTACTTTTCCCATTGTTCGAAAATATTTAATGTTAAAATTTTAGATATCTAAATAGATGTCCTAGATTAATGTTATTTTCCTCGTCGCATGGTAGACTCCCAGCAAAACGTTGGTTATAGTCCCACCTAATACAAATTTTGGTCGGCATTAAAACAGGTCGCGTCTTGGAACAAAGACTTGATTAGAAGGTGGCCGACACATAAAATAACAATTATGTTATTTGAACTATAATGCTTTTTTATACTAATTGGAAGACTCTAAATTTACGAACAATAACGAATCTACTAAGTAATCAGTATTTAGACTAAGTATATGGTTAGATTTTTATGGATGACATCTAAATTAATATATAAAGCTGAAGAGTTTGTTTGTTTGTTTGAACGCGCTAATCTCAGGAACTACTGGTCAGATTTGAAAAATTCTTTCAGTGTTAGATAGTTAATTAATCGAGGAAGGCTATACGCTAAGACTAAAAGGAGCGGAGCAGTAATGAAAATTGTGACGCAGACGAAGTTTCGCGGGTCAACTAGAAAAGTTATATGCAGCAGACAATGAAGCATTTTTCCAACTAGCTAATACAATAGCAGTTCTCTGATGATGTTTGTATGTCAATCGGAGTAGATAAATGGAGCTCGTGGCTAGATAATAACAGCCGCACGGGTCGATCTTTAAGGTTAAGCAACGCTTGCCAATATAGTTGGGAAAAGGCTAACCAGATGATGATTAGGAGTAGATAAAAAAATGATGTTATGATGATGATAAATGTAATGTTCTGTCAATTGTAAAAGGTAAAATACAAAATAATAGTAACACACTTGGATCTGGTGAATCGATTGAGCCGATGAATGAGCAGAGTACTTACAAATGCTTAGGTTTTAAACAATCTAGACAAATATAACAAAAGCTGTCTAAACAAGAACTGCTGAAAAACTTCTCCTACCGCCTCAACCTTATCTTAAAAAGCAACCTAAACTGTATATACACGATTAAAGCCATAAATACATTTGCAATACCTATTCTCACCTAATCTTCCGGAGACATAAGATGGTTAAAGACTGATATAAAAAAAAACTACAGCGAATTGTTCATACACTCACTTAATAATACTTATGACCCATCTTTTTTGTATGTATATATTAAATTAATATACATTTTAGCGGAAAACTTACCTGTGTAAAATAACTAAGCATTGTCGCTTTCTTCTTCGTGGCCTTTAACTTGAACTCTTGTATAACATCGTTTTATGTTCTGTTCTACAAACTTTTCTTTGTTTTTTAGTTTTAATTTAGCCGTTTTCCAAATTTCGTTGGCTTATTTTGGCACAATTGTGCTGGCAAGTTAGTATTACAGCTTTTATATGCCTTGAACAGCTGATGATGCAAATCTCCCGCTCTCGAGGACATTACAGTATTTACTCACTCTTTAACAACACTAAAAACAGCAATGTGCTTCTGTGCAAAAGACACATGAGGCATTGATGGACAAACGCGTTAATGTGGACCGAGGCGAAGTCGAGGCACACATACGTAAGTCCATCAATGCCTAGTTGTGGCCAAGGCTTGTAGAGTACTTTTTCTCAAATAATGCGCGGAAATTAAAATACAATTACTTTTCAAAATCAATGACGAACACCGAACAACAATATTTTTCCCGCGTGAAACAAATGAACACTTACTGTTCATTTGTTTTTCAATAAACAGCTTTCTATTTGCAAGCCAGTTCGAAATTGAATAAAACCTTTGGTAAGAGACCTCCTTGGCTAACATGTCTCGGAATAAAAGATCGTTCCATTATTAAATAACACAGTTATGAGTTTACTTCGTAATTTATTTGGCCGCTAAACACGATAGGTATGGATTTTCATACAACTTTGGCCGGCCGCTGCTCGCATGTATTTGGCCAGTACAGCAATTTCGATTTATCCCGAAGAAGGTTGTTAAAATAATGCTCAAATTTCCAAGCATGTTTGAGAAAAATAATTTTCGCGTACAGTACATGCGCGTCCGATTTCAGTGGTGAATCGCGCTGCGCTTTATATAGCGACGGCAAAGCTTTCAAAACCAGAAAAAAACGTCTGTCCGTTTATAACGCAAGCCGCGAAGCCCGGAGGCGCCTACAGTTATCACCGCCCGGTAGGTAATGTTTTTAACATTGTCCGTCGCCCCAGGCAAAGTGAAACAGGTCGGATGATTTTTATTTTGGCAAAGTTGCCAAACCCCAGCTTCCAGTCAAGCCGGAATGCCAGTATTTTATGAATTAACTGAATACCAGTATTTTACGAGTGCGGCTGCCTACCAAACCTCCACAACCCATTAACTGGGTAACACGGTACTTCATGGCAAGACTGGAGTCACATTAAGTGGCTTCTGACTATCTGTAACGACTGCCAAAGATCTACAAATGACAGCCGGGACCAACGGCTTAACGTGCTTCCCGAGGCACGGAGAAAACTCGGTATGTTAAGATGGTCACCCATCCACAGACCAACCTTGGCAAGCGTTGCTTAACCTTGAAGATCGACCTGTGCGGCTGTTATCTAGCCACGAGCTAACATAATACATACGCTACCTAAATGACGTAATAATTTCATCTCGATAGTATTTACTGGAACCGATGTTAGTGTTTGACCTGGTAAGGTTTCTCAGCACCGTTTCTTTTTATGTTCATATCCTAGGTCTCATTGTAAGATTGAGGTCAGTCAATTAAGACATAGTTGAGAAAACAAGTTTTATGTTTCATTAAGGCTACCTGACAATAGTTCCCAAACAGGGAGAGATCCAAGACTTTCGTTAGGGGTGGGCTTAACCCCGCTCATGGTGGGTTTTAACACAGTAAACACAAAATCACATAACATTTTATTTTGCTTAACGCATAAGAACCCTCCTTGGGTTACTTTTCGTAAACTCCTTAGTGACATTAGGTTGTAGACTAAGGAGGCGACCAGTGTCGCCAGTGGTGGGGAGGCTCATCAGGCTACATGTCTTCTGATGACTGTAATGTTTAATCTTATTATTTTTATTCTATTTATTTTATTTCAATTTAATCTGACATTCAAATAATTTATTTCAATTCAATTTAATTTATTATTTTACTAGTTGACCCGCGCAACTTCGTCTGCGTCATAATTTTCATTAATGCTCCGCTTCTATTGGTCTTAGCGTGATGATATATAACCTATAGCCTTCCTCGATAAATGGGCTATCTAGCACTGAAAGAATTTTTCAAACCGGACCAGTAGTTCCTGAGATTAGCGCGGTCAAATAAGCAAACAAACAAAGAAACAAACTCTTCTGCTTTATATATTAGTACTAGCTGACCCGCGCGGCTTCGCTCCCGTCAACTGGCTATCCTACCTACCCTACCCGACCTGCCCTACCCGACCTACCCTACCCGACCTACCCTACCCGACCTACCCTACCCGACCTACCCTACCCTACCTACCCTACCCTACCCTACCCTACCCTACCCTACCCTACAAAAAAAAAAAGAAAAAGAATTGATAGTAGCCGATTCTCAGACCTACCCGATATGCACACAAAATTTCATAAGAATTGGTCATGCCGTTTTGGAGGAGTACGGTAACTAACATTGTGACATGGAAATTTTATATATAAGATAGATAGATAGATATAGATTTGCATTGGTTAATTAAGTTCACTAAATTTTGATTCCTCTTAAATCTGGACTACCGCCATAAATTATTACTAACATTAGTCTTAAGATAATCATTGTGTTACTAACAAAATATGGATTTTATTTATTTATTTTATAAGCGACTCAAGCAAAATTAATCCTTCAATGTTTCCAAGGGCAAGGACAGCGGAAAAAGCTTAATATTTTAAAAAATAAAACTTACCGTGTGTCTTATGACTGAAATAAAGTTATAATTAACTTGCTTTTGCACGTGTTAAAGATAAAGCCCCCAGAGGGGTCCCGTCTATTGATGTACCAACATTCACCAAAATTGGTTTTGTGATTCAGGCGTGAAAGCGTAGCAAAGAAATATACAAACTCACTTTCACGTTATGATATTAGTTATGAAGTTATAATTAGGATTACCACTAATGGATGGATTAGGCTCGTGATTGTTCACGAACAAAGAATCAAATAGGGAAGATGCAAATACAAAAGTTATGAGAATGTTGTTAAGTACTAAAAATGATAAAAAAGTATAAAATCTTCTTTTTATACTTTCTTACGTATTTTTGGCCTTTGCCATTGCAACGTTTTTATTTTAGTTAATATCGATTTTTACGGTTCCGAACAAAAAATGGAACCCTTATAGAATCACTCGGGTGTCTGTCTGTCGGTCTGTCTGTCTATCCGTCCGTCAGTCACAGCCAGTTTTCTCCGGATCCACTGGACCAATTCTGTAGAAATTTGGTACACATCTGAACTTCTATGACCCAAACACGGAAGCGTTACGTAAATTATTATTTTTTTAGTATGGGGGTCACTTTCGGGGGTCAAACAAGTAAATAAAAAAAAGTTTTTTTTAACAATATCATGCGACATATCAAATGAAAGAGCTTACTGTGAGGGTTTTAATTATACTTTTTTCATAATTTTAAAATAAATGGTTTTGAAGTTATTCAAGAAATTAGACGAAAAATGACCATACCATTATCTCCGAAACTACTGAGCCTAAATTTTTTTTAAATATGGTGATAATAGATCTTTACCTTCTTTGCAGTTGAAAACCAGAGTCAGGCAGCGCCTAGTTGTCTGGCATTTTGCTGAACTGGACCTATTTGGCGCAGCCGCGGGGCACACGATGTTATTGTTTTTATAATCAATTTGCATTTCCTTTTGTTGTTACAAACATTGTGTGATTCCGTGTGTGCCAAATAAATTAGTTTTCTTTCTTTCTTTCTTTCTTCTTATCTTTAGATAAATGCGTACAGCTAAGGAGTGGAATTCCCTGCCGAATATTGTGTTTCCTGGTAGCTATTAATTACCTGGGAGTCTTTAAGTCAAGAGTGAATAGGTTACTTCTAGGTAAGCGTGCTCCATCTTCGACCATATCATCGCTTACCATCAGGTGAGATCGTGGTCAAACGCGTGCCTATCGATAGTAAAAAAAAAAGATAGCAGGAAAATCTATAAGAATTCTATAGTGTTAAAGTAACATCTTAAAAAAAAAGAAATTCGTTCGGAACCCTTTGCATGCGAATCCGGCTCGCACTTGACCAGTTTTTTTAACAAACATAATGAATTAAAGTAACGTGAAACCGAAAGTATTTAAAAACAACAATCAGCGTTTAGTGACGTCACTGCTGTTATGACAACGAAAAGGTAAACTATGTTTTTGAGTTAGCACAGTTCTTGACCAGTGGCAGGCCGGAGTGACGTCATCGTCCGTTTTCGCGCGACAATTTTAACTGTCGGTTTAAAAACGCGATTTTGGCAATAAATTAAAGCGTTTTCATTTATTATTTATGTGGTGGTCTATTCTAGATGGAGTTCTTTAATATTAAAGAAAAATCGAAATATTGCCTTCTGCTTTAATGTAATCCATCAATACCCGTGAGGTAACAATGCAAGAAGAGGCCCGAGTCAACACCATCCCGCGGGACCCTTCAAGTGTTTTAAAAAAATGGGTAGCAAAAATAATAGGTCGGCAGCTACAGTGACGTAGCATTTTAAGTATAAAGTAGCAGCTTTATTTTGAGTTGTAAGCTTTGTTTAAATTTAAATTGACAGTGATTTTTTGGGTAGGTATATTAAATAAAATATTCTAAAAGAAATCCCAATTTTTTATCTTATTTTTATTATATTTCAGAAGAAGACTGTCGATGTCAGGTTCGCAGCAGGGCTCCTATTTCTGTCTGCAGGGTTTAAAGGAGCCTAACCAAACCGAACTTCGGGTTGCCCCTGACGTCGACCGAATATTAGCCGCCAGAGTCATTATTTTTAATACCTCACATTTTTTTGTGTAACCAAGTTTTTAGTCGCCTAATAAGTTGTTATTCACCTCAAAAATAATAAGACATATTAGTATGGTTCAACTAAAGTGGCATTTATAGACCCGCAGAAAGATTTTTATGAAATAAACAAAACACTACTAAGTATAAAATAACCTTACTTTCGGAGTCGAAGTAAAAAACAGAGAAACAAAACCAAAAACACCGACTTCCGAAATTACGTTTATTTTACACTTCGTAGTGTTTTGTTTAGATGTCGGTTATATTTTTTTTTGTAAAAATGTTTATCCTAACCGTTACTGAAATAGGTAACGGCGTTTTTGATTTTTTTTTCAGACCGACCCGGTTGTTAAGGAACAAATATACGACTCATGAAAAAAGTCAGAGTTAGGTTAGGTTACTTTCCTCTATGGTTAGCACATTTAACTGGCCTAATAAATAAATGTCAAACAAGGATACCATTTTGTCGAAGATTTAAAATGATTGATAATGTGGTCGGTTATCGTGTAGTAAAAGACAACGGTGGTCCTTTAAACCGGACAAACCAACATCAAAATTTTACGCTTATGTCGAAGTTTGTCACTTTATACGTTCAATAATTTGCCTGAATTCATTGGTCGGGAATTGTTAAGTTAAAGATATGCGAATGGAGTCTGTCCGAACTAGAACTCCAGCAGAGAGGTGAATAACATCATTCGACACAGCCAGATATCTGGTCGCTGCCAAATTGTTCCAATACCGAAACAGCCTTGTATTTTGTGATTTGTCAGGCTATGTGTTTACGTCGTTGCGATGCAGGCCTTTTGGGGAAGCCACAGTGTGGTTCATTGGGTCAATCAACACATCGAGCAATGCCAAATTTTATCACCGCAATTTCACTTTGTGGTATACAACGATAGCAGTCAGCGATATGAGTAGAACGGTAGCTCTAGAAGTGAGATTGACAAATACTGTCGAAATTTCACGTTTTCAATCAATGTCATTTTGACATTTCAACAGTCGTATTCGCTAATAGCATGGCACTTGGTCTGGAGTTTATGATTCATTTGAGCCAAAACCTGATCTAAAACTTTCTACCTAAGTTTAGATATAAACTGTGGCAGACAGAGCGAAATTGTACTTGATACATAATAAAACAGGCCAGGCTTACGTGAGATGGAATGCATTTTCGTCTAGAAACAATTCATGCCACTCCAGGTAAAGGTTACTTCCAAACATAGAGTTCTAAAACCGCTTGAAATTTTGCTATTTATAAAAGTTTATAAATAGCAAAATAATTTATTTAGACAGCTGAAATGTAATTTCAGCTGTCTAAATAAATTAGTATTTAATTAAAAACTCGTCGTGCTCCTGGATTCATTTCTTGTTACTTATTTTAGCTTTGAATACTGTGCTCTTACTCAGAACGGCTTGTTAATTTAGTTAATGCATTTCGAAACCTGAAACCAAACTATATGGTTTCGATGCTTCATTGCTGTCACGACGAGCTCTCAGCTCAGTATAACTTGCGGTTTATTAGGAATCGCACAGCTCTCGGAAACTCAATAGTATTAGGTGTCTATTGTGTGCATATGCAGTAATTGCCCCCTACCCTCCCTTGCCTTCACCCCACATGCCATTGGCGCGGGCCGTCTGGGCCGTCGCTTAGACTCGTCAGACCGACAACGACATGATTGCTTGTAGCATTTGATTTAGACTGAGCTTTTGCCACTGTCAATCATAATTACCAAGCAATCATCGCCAGGTAATCTGATTACGAATAATCCAAATTATTATTATTATAGCTAATTTCATCGATGTTGCACTTTAGCTAATATTAAAAATGCGATAGTAACTCTGTCTCTTTGTTGTGTGTCTTCACGTCTTAATAGTTGAACCGTTTAGAACAAAGGTGGAGGATACTTTTTCATCCAGGAGTCTGTTTTTTTGGGATGATTTCCGACTTTTACGCAGGTTTTCATGTAGTACTTACACAAATTCAATTGAAAACCAAACTGTCAGTTAGTGCACCTGTAATCCCATCTCGTTAAAGGAAAATTCCGTTACCAAAGGCGTATCAACATTAGAATAAACTCGATCTTATCCGGCTTTCAATCGTTAAAAACCGAAAACTATTCTGCTTCTAAGGCTGCCTGTCCGTAGAATAGGGAACATGCAATATTTTCATTTTTGCTTTAATTTTAAAGAACTCCATCTAGAATAGACCACCACATAAATAAAAAATTAAAACGCTTTAATTTATTGCCAAAATTGCGTTTTTAAACCGACATCGACAGTTTAAAGGTTCGAGCGGAAACGGACGATGACGTCACTCGTGTCTATCACTGGTCGAGAACTGTCCCAACTCAAAGACATAAGGTTGCCTTTTCGTTGGCATAACAGTAGATACGTCACTAAACGCTGATTGTTGTTTTTAAATACGTTCCGTTTCACGTTACTTTAATTCATTATTTTTGTTAAAAATCAAAACTTTGTAATGGCCTTTATTTTATACTTTTTTATCATTTTACTGACAATCTCTCATAAATTTTGTATTTGCATCTTCCCTATTGCATAAAAAGTCAGTGACTGATGTGACAGTGAATTCCATTGGTTAATATTTCTCCGTTTCCCCGCTCCGCTGCCTCGCTCCACGTCAATAGACAGGCAGCCTAAGATGCGTACGTTTCCTCCCTGACCTAATACACTCTCATGCACGACTTTATTTGATTCATTGCATCGGCATCGCTGAGGCATTCGTATTGGATGCATTTTGAATATGATGGAATGAAAACTATCTCAAAATATAGATTCACTAGAGATGTCTACTCGATTTCATACGCTTGATTTAGCACACTTGTTGCAACATGAAATGACTGTGGGTAGGGAAATTGTGTGCACACCTACGGACTGTATGAATAATTATTTGTTTACGTCTCCAGGCTAGAGACTTGGTCTGAAACAATACCTATTTGTACTTGCTTATAATTTGAACTAGACATATTTGGCGCAGCCGATAGGCTCACAATGTAATTGTTTTTAAAATTAAGTGTCCTGTAATTTTAGTCCTATAATGTGTGTACCTGTGTGTGCCAAATAAACATTTTTCCTCCCTTTATTTTTCATAAAATGAAGTACTTAATAGTTTCATGTTTCCTCTATCTTTAGAAAATTTTATAGACTATAATATTTCACGAATAACTAAAATTATTAAGTCGACTGCAAAACGGTGATCTTACACTACGCGATTATACACTAATCTTTGAATCCATCGTCTATGACCTGAGGACTTAGTGCGAGTTTATTAATGTACTCGATCGCGTTGACGTAAACATTCGCCAATGTCAAATAGTATATAAAAAAAGTATTCCGTTATTGTCACCAGACGGCGCTTATTCAGTTTCAATACAAATAGATATTTACGCTAACGCGTTTGAGAACGTTAAAAAATAAATAAAGCCACTGGAACGTTTACATTTGCGCTACTGACTAAGAAATGTGTAAATATAATTATGTTTGTTATCAATTAGGCTATCTTTTGTACCGATTCCGAGGGTTTACCATTCAATATTAATTCTATGAATATGTTCGGTAACAAAGAAAAGTAAACTAAAATTAAAAGGAAAATAAAATTTTAAAAAGAAACTGAAATAGTCAAAATTTGAACAAGTCTAAAACAATATTTATGTGAAGGAATATCCCTTTTAATAATAAAAACTAAAAAAAAACACTCTTTTGTGAATAAAGATGTAGTGGCAGTGACGAGCTTTATTTTACTACACACTTTAATAAATTTTAGGGTTCGTACCTCAAAAGGAAAAGACGGAACCCTTATAGGATCACTTTGTTGTCCATCCATCCGTCTGTCTGTCAAGACCCTTTATCTCAGGAACGCTCGTACGTTGAAATTAAAACTATATACTCAAGTCTACAGTCCCTTGAAGCTGTGAAAAAATCAAACATCTAAGTTAAAGTAAAAAAAGACATATTATTATATGACATTATTTCGACACTCTCAAGGGAATAATTTATAGGGCATTTTTCGTTAACCTAGAACAATGAAATTTGACAAGTACTTTCAAATAGTATGTATTAAATCATAAAAACATAGTCTTTATTTAAAGTAATATGTACCTACAAATTTGTACGGAAACCTCGGTGGGCGAGTCCGACTCGCAAGTTGGTAATTTTTATTGATTTAACAAATGTTTTAGCGAAAATGTCTAATTTCTTTCCAACAATATTGCCTTTGTCCTAACTCGGACGAAAAGACAGACAGAAACTGGTTTATAAATAAAACTGGAAACAAAGGCGATTTTTTAGAAGATTTTTCTTCTCTAATGCTCCTTTACAAACAGAAACGTAGTAGTTTAAAAAAGGAAAAATTAAAATAGCTTTTTAACCGTATAGTTCGGTCATCATCTGCCTAGCTTTTTCCCAACTATATTGGTGTCGGCTTCCAGTCAAACCGGATTCAGCTGAATACCAGTTTTTTACGTGAAGCGACTGCCTACCAGACCTCCACAACCCATTAAATGGGTAACACGGTATTTCTTGGCAAGTCTGGAGTCAGATTTACTGGCTTCTGACAATCCGTAACGACCGCCATAGTTGTACAAATGACAGCCAAGACCAACAGCTTAACGTGCTTTCCGAGGCACGGAGGAAACTCGGTATGTTAAGATCAAATAGCTGTAGGCCGAGTTTCCTCCGTGCCTCGGACGGAGGAAACTCGGCCTATGTTAAGATGGTCACCCATTCACAGACCAACCTTGGCAAGCGTTGCTTAACCATGAAGATCGACCTGAGCGGCCGTAATTCTTTAGCCACGAGCTCCTCCTTTTAACCGTATAGTTCGGTACTAGTACCTAAAGGTACTAGACAAGCAAACCTCCGCCGGCTCGGTAGTAGTACCTTTAGGTACTAAGAGCTATGTCAGACGACATCCTTTTTATTAATGTTGTTATTGAAAAAGTTACTTAAAAAATCTTGTGTTTGAGCGTTAATTAAAACAATTGGATAAAAAGGTTATATAATAGAGTTAATAATTCTTTCGTATTTAACACGCAAGTTTATTATTTTTCATAAATAAAATCAAAGTGTATAATGTGATAATCGCCATCCACCATCAACTATATTGTTATTTTTATTTTTTGGGGTGTAGCAAAACGATTCTGATAGTCGATATTTTTTCAAATTTGATCTTCCCGATTAATTTAAATGAGCGATTATAGTTATTCAATTAAAAAAAAAAAATAAGTTAAGGCATGAAATACTATATGCAATAATGAAAATTATTATTTATGTTTTCTCATGTAATTTATTTAATAGGTTTTTGGACATTAGGAATAAAAATAACTCAACAAATTCATCAAACCCACGGCTAATTTCGTTAATTGCTTATGTTACCTACTTAAAATTTAAAGGCAGAATGCGCGCGTGATTCAAAAATATTTTATTAGATTTAAATTATTGAGTTTGTGTAGATATTTTCGGCATAAATGTATACCGGTCATTCTATATGAATCCCATACAGAATGCCCGCTATATATTTAGACAGGTATGTCAAGGGTGTAGGACTTTGGCATCAATAAAAAAAAACACTTTAAATAGAGTAAATTTGAGTACCTACGCTATGGTTAAGTATTGCATCAGGTTGTATTTTTTTGAAAGCTTTTATTTCACTTGCTATGTATGTATTTATGTATGTTTGTTCGGGTGGAATCTTGCTACTCAATTTTGAAGCAGATATCTTCAACCGATTAAGCTGAAATTTTGTATACACGTTTAGTTTGGATGACAATGACGAATGACGTCACGGTGTGACGTCATTCGTCGATGAATGACGTTATTTTTTATACACTTCTACAATATGGGTATCAAATGATAGGGCTTATTGAGAGAACCTCGAAATAACTGAAAAGTAAAAAAATAATTAGAAGCAAAAAAAGTTAAAAAAAAAGCTTTTATTTAAATAATGCTCTAAAAAGAAGAAAAAAAATCCTTTAAAATTGATCATAAAAGCTTTTTCTTCTTTTTAGAGCATTTAAATAAAAACTTTTTTTTAAAAAGGTTCTTTCGCTTTCAATTATTTTATTTCAAAATAACTAATAAAAATAACTATATACATTATGAATATACAAAACCAAATACAATCAGGCGTCAAAAAATTCCTCCGCATCGCTTTCATCCGGAAACGTGCCCGGAAGACTGGCAGCATTGCCACGTTGAGTGGCAATGCTAATTCTTTGAGCAAAGAACGAGCCAGCCCTCTGGTCACGCAAAGTGTCGAACAGTCGGCGAGAAATGTCCTTAAAAAGGAGACGCGCACACAGACCCCATGACTCTAGCGTTTCGACCCCAAACGGTTCAAAACTGTAACTAACAATAAGGTTACAGTATTTGCGCCGCTTGAGGGCCTCAGCAGCCGCAGGAGCAGCGCCGGCACAGCTCGCCGTACTTGGAACATGTGAAGGCCCAAGGGTGTCGACACATGTTGCGTCCCACACCAGAGGCCACCTTCCACGGCACCAACGTCATACCATCTGGTCTCTTCCCATCGTCACGTACCAAGCCACTAGGTTCTAATACTGCAGGTACGCCAGCGGTGACAAGAGCTCGACGAATAATGTATTGATGCTAGCGTGTCGTGCTATGCGGCCTGCGCTCTTGCAGCAAGAAAGGCCATGGTGTCCGAGACTGTCGACAGGTACTCCGCAGTGACACCGATGCGGAGCAACACAAGGTGCGCCTAAGCGGAGACAGACCGCGATCCGAAACGATGCGTCATCCATCATAGTACCTATGGTGGATGACGGGAGTGCTTAAAGCCACAAACCCGACTCCCACTCTCCCACAGCTAACAGACGCGCGCGCTCAGCAGTATTCGATGATGTATGAATCAAGTTATTGCGTATAATACTGCAGAGCGGCTCATCCCATCGTCTCTGAGAGGTCAGGTTGTCGGGCAGATCCGTGTTGGGACAAGCCATTTTCCAAGCATTCAACGCATCGGTCAAACACAGTACTTCAAAATTAACTAGTGAGGATGATAGAATATATATTCCTGGTTAATGTATCAGTACTGTGGACCGAGGAGAGGAAGGCCGGAAAACTAATACTTGAAATTTTGCGGACGCCGAGTCCACCCATGCGAATGGGAAGTGTGGCTTGCTGCCATGCTCGGTCGTCCAAGGCCACATTTAGGATTGAAGAAAGTGTGTTTCTAATAATTTGGTCTACTTTTTCCAAAAGATGTGAATGTTTCCATAGATGAGAAGAGCGAAGGCAATATGTGAATTCTGGTACAAAGCAACAGTATCGAATAAGTGTGAAGGCCGAATGCATGTTAATTTTGAGGTAGAAAAGTGGCTGTGAATGTACGAGTATATACGACAGCTAAAACTAAAACACTGCTTTTTTAATGATGTTATAATGAGTAATATATTTTTGAATGAATTAGGGTTCCGTCCACACTCACCGGACACGGTTGTTTCGGGAGATACCTATTTCGGATTCGGCGAGAGGACACGTCCGGGTGTCAACACCGTGAGAGTCGCCCGTAGGACACGGTGGAGCATACGGTGGAGGTCTGCCCTGCTTGGCTTGGGGCGATCGGCGTTGGCGACCTCTCGCGACGGGCCCTGGTTCAATCTATGGTCCGGAGCGAGGAGGTATGGGAAGCGGTCACCTCCTTCTGCGAATCAGTAATGATAGCAAAGAAGGAGGCCGAACGCGTAAGAGAGAGGGAAACCTC
This sequence comes from Lacanobia oleracea, assembly GCA_950371165.1. NCBI lineage: Eukaryota > Metazoa > Arthropoda > Insecta > Lepidoptera > Noctuidae > Lacanobia > Lacanobia oleracea. The sequence goes on from OX493385.1 coordinate 17,823,786, forward strand.
ACGCCCCAGCCGCCGCAACAGAAGAAGACACCCCGGGCGTCGGGAGTCGCAGGATGATTCCTGGCCGCCGTAGGCGCGGGTCTGCGGACTGCGAGCATTGGGTGGTTTGCCGTCTGATCAGAACCAGGCCCGGATCGGCGGCGCGCTGCAATCCCCGCGCACCTCAAAGAGATGTCAGCAAGGGACACGGGGCCCGCTAGGACAGGTGCCTGCTGGGGCTACGGAATCTGTTCGAAAGAGGTAACGTAGCTCTGGAACGCTAAGGGCACTAGGAGGAACACGGATGGGTTTCAGTAAGGTCTGACACTCCCTCCTGCTCCACTCAGAGCGGGAAGAGTCATTTGATGATATCCCATCCTTAAAAAAAAAGGGTTCCGTCCACAAAAATCAAAACCCATGAAAATACTAATAAGGCGGATGCCGCGGGCAGAAACTAGTCAAACATAAAACTTGCAACAATTTTAATCTCATATATTTTTTCTGAAACACGAGCACATTCTATATTTAAATTTCGAATTAAAGAAAATTCGGCGCGAAATTGAGCATGGGTCCAATGAGTTTCTTGAGTTGTTTTTTTTTATTTCTCAAAACTTGTTGCCCAAAAACCTATTTAAATGTAATAAGAAACTATAAATAATGATTATAAGTGCTTATTGTATTTTAATCCTTAAGGTGGATGCGCCAGGGTACCCCAAATTTTCTTACGTTTTTTGCATTATGCAAGTCAGTATTAGGTTTTATGTTGACTTAAATATGATTCGCGGGCGGAAGAATTATATATTTTCAGAATTAGTTTATTTTATTATTTTTAGGCTTTTGCACCAATGCGCGTTGGAAAAAAGTTAAATAAAAAGCAGGTCTTTCAAAACTACGGGAAAACACAGACAACTGACACTACTAAGACCGCATTTTTAGATAAATAATAACACGTGTAGTCTACACGTGCGTGACTTAAAACTGCATAGAGAAACATATTGTAGCGAGGAAAATGTATCTATTCGTGTTTTCATGAATGTCCAGCAAAGCCGAGTGGACTTCGCGGTCGTGAGAACTAGAAACGAACCGCGACGTCACAGGATACGTCGTTGATATTTTGTATAGATCTTAGAAAGAAATAACAAATCTTAGGTATAAAAAGAAATACAGATTGCATAGATGTGCATGACTCTGTACATTAGTGTGAGAAATTAATAAACAAATAAACTTCTCAAACACAAATGCACTCTGATCCACGAACACAAAATTGAAGAGACCCAGAATATGTACCTACAATGTTAGATCTCGTTAAGCAGTCACTTCACTACGTCTGCACACTTCCAGCCGAACACACCTGTACTCCCATTCAACTAACCGATTCAGTTTCAATAGCCGAGTTTATTGACACGGCACAGAATACGTTACGTTCTCCAAGTAAGCTAGGCGGCTCCCTACAATTATGGCACTACAGCTGTGAAACTAGTACACCGGGTACCCTGAAGCGGATATTTCAGAGTAGTGAAGGTGAAGGTCAAACTTGCAGCCACCCGGGTATTTGCAAGCCAGTGAATTGGAATGCGGCTTTGTGTTCGCAGTATTGTGGAGCCACCGTTGTGTTGCGACCGACTCAGCATGCGAAACTGTCAGCTCCCGTTCCGATGCTCTTTCCAACAATTGTTCGTTCATTTGTGAATTCATGAGGGCTAGTGTCAAATGCTTGTCCGTGACATTTGTTTCAATGATTTCCTCAAACTTAGTGTTTAAAAATATGGCTTGATTTTCATAAATATATTTCATACGTAATCAACATTTTTACACGTCTATTAAAAAGAAATGTGGCCGGATTTCCCAAGTGACTACCTTGAGTGGAAAAACAAAATTCAGCAGAGGTCCAAAACTCTTTAAAATCCTGACATCGGTAAAAAAATCATTGCGAAGCTCCCGCTTTTGAATGAATGCATTCATTTGTTTCTTAGAGTTTTTGCACATGGCTTTTTTTTAACGTACCGCGTACGTGCAGATGACGCCCTCTAATGCGCTTTAAACAAAATTTAGACGCAGACAGTACTGCTTTTTGGTCATCTACAGCGCTGTTAACGCGCGTTCATAAAATGTCAGTGTCGTGGGCGCGTTTAAAATACGCCGTATACAACAATAATGTCAAGTCGCCGTTATATTAGCCTTAGCGTGGTATTCACGCCATGCTTAGATAAAATAGCTTTTCACGCCAAAACGTGAACATAAATTGGGCGCTATAAACGCTTTCAAGTACCTGTCTATGTTATTTCCTTGCCAATAAAGTAACATAAACATAGCACCATTATGGATATCAGACGTTGAAGAATAAAAAGAAAGAAAACAAGACTCCACTTAGAACTATTAATTTTCATGGTGTACTTTTCATATAAAAAAGCTCTTCGTGTCCACCACTTATATTTCACTGTCTTTTCTCTGAGACTAATTGCGACTGTGTATATATACTTACATATACACCGACTTACAGACAGGAGATAGGTAGCGGGGGCGTTAGTATGACTCGGGCTTTAGAAAGGGACGACGCTCTTGAAAGCCGAACTTTGTTCAAAAAACTCTACGGCGTATTATGTATATAGCAGCCGACTAACTTCATCAGCCATTTAATTGACAGCCTAGCCTTTTCATTGAACAACGCCGTTTAATCAGCGGCCTAAGTGACATTACGGCATTTAATTTAACAGCAAATGACTTGGTTCGATATCGTTAAATGGCTTGCCTAGCCAAGAAGCGGAACATAAGTCACAGGAAGATTAGGTTATTCCGAAACGGATAGGTTAGGTTCGAATGGTATGACGGGAGCTAGAGTGAGCGAGCGAATCGAGCGAACTTCCCGACACACCATTCATGTTAGGTTCCTTTAGGCTCCGTAGTCGAGATTACACACTTTCTTTACTAATAGGTATCAAGATTCTAAATACTATACCGGTATCGTATAGTGATCGCGGTAGTTACCTTCTTTATACGTCACCAGTTCCGAGTGCGGGTAACGCATCTATGGTTTAAATATCATTGATAAAACGCTTCTCTGTGTGTGCCTCCTTCAACCTGTATCCACCCAGAATAGAATAGATCTCGTCCATTGCACGACTATTTACCTGTCTTCGGTCTTCTTTGATTGGTTTTGAGTTGGGCCCGGGATACAATATGTGCGCGCGTTTCCCTGGCTATCCAACTATTGCCTGCTTCTTAGACTACCGGACGACGTAGTCCGGATTTGTCTAAAGTTCTATATTGAGTGGACATAAGACACCATACCCGCATAATCTCAATTTTACCTACTAGTTACATTTTAGCAGCTTCTAATACCAACAATCCGCCGAGTGGAGGTAGTGATACGGCTGTGAAGTAGTACGTGCCAGATCCGCTAATAGCCAGGCTTTACCCTTAATGGAAATCATGAATCTAATAACACGCTTCACCTTCGCAAATTTGATTTCTGTCGCGAATGGCGGTGGCTGGTTATTAGTTTAGGCTCGTCAGTCATAACGAGGCTAGTTTTGGAATATATTAGCTTTCATACTTCAGGATATGTTATACAAAAGTTAATATTTTTGACACTGAAAAGGAAACCCAACGACATTTCGAACTCAAGATTTACCAATAAAGCCAGAATTAGAGTTAAACAAATAGAATGCGTGAGTCCTAGCATTGTGTAGTCCGGGTATAATGTACAATCTGCATTATGATTCTTAATTCATACCTAAACTTTTTACAAAAACTGCTTACAAAACCCATTTAAAAAAACATTTGTTATTAAAAACTGCCATTTTCGCAAACAAGATAGTTCTTTTTACAATATAATATTGACGCGAGCATTAACATTGTTTAAAAAAAAAAGTGACAGGCGACTGCAATTTTAATTAATTCTATCTCCTTTAACGGGAGTGCTCGAATCACATGCAGCAGTAGTAAATCCTGTTTTTCATTTACATGGTGAAACTCTTGTGGTAATTGCATTGTAGGGTGCCTGTCCAATACAGCGGAGCGAGGCAGCGGAGCGGAGAAACGGAGAAATATTAACTAATGTCATTCAAAATGTCGGTGACTCACGTGGTGCGGAGATTTTATGTAATTCCGTTGGGTTTAAATTTCTCCTCATATTGGAAGGTGTTTTAATAAGTTATTGGTTTGCAGTCGCATAAGCTTTTTCTTTTGCCCGTTGTGCCGGGCTTCATGTAAATGGATGCAAAATCGAAGGTAACGAAATTCGGAGCGAACGCATTTCGCCCTTGCTGCGAGGAACGGCAAAAAGTTCCAATTAGCTTTGCAAGCTAGCAGGGTTGGAACTTTTTGGAGCACCTAACCTCCATTGCGGAGGGCAAATTACATTACGATACCTCTGGGCACAGCTTCAATAGCTACCGGTATGTCTCATACGATATAAACTGTTACAAGGTAAAGGGAAATTGGTATACCGTAATTAACACATTTCCATCATAAAGCAGTCAGTTCACAGTCTATACTTGAAAAACTGGAAGTCAACAACAATTAGAATTCTAGATAAAACACTACAGACATTAAACGAATCAAGTAGGTACTAATTAACGTTCCGTTTAATTGCAGCCATAATCCCTATAGCTCCATACGTACAATCTAGCGGATCTAGGATTGGCTTTTGGGGGGCTTGACGTCGCCGAGGTTAGGTTTCAGCTAAGTAGCAACACTATAAAGACACCAGTAGGTACTTTTAGTAAAATAGATAAAGATCTGGAGTTATGGATGTATAATTATAAATATTGTACACCCCATGTATGTTACAGTGATACAATTAAAGCTTATTTTAAGAACCTTATTTAAGAAGAAATGATTATGAATATCTCTGTCTTTTAGGGTGAAGGGGGTGGCTTGAGCTCCATAGCCTCCCCCCTGAATCCGCTAATAATACGCACACTAAACGTCGCAAACTAATTGTGAACGGCGAGCTCCCTTCCCATGTCACCAACTTTCAGCTCTAATGAAAAATGCGGTCAATGTAGCGTGGGCTCCCGGGACCTTCATGTTTCCCCGTTTGGTATGCATGGCCGGCGACAAACCGACCCCGATCAAGTTTCCATTCATTTTAAACTCGTTTACTGATATATCCAAATTGCGATTGCACTCGTTCAGCGAGCGTATGTGTATTTAATAAATAAAAATAATTAAATTCTTTATATTAAAAAAACTTATTATTCATTTGCGTAACTATAAATATTTCTTTATCAACTAATATCACTTTGTACTTATTTACATAAAGGACCAGTTTTCACTTCGTTTGAAACTCCTAGTAATATTTTGTTTTGTTGTATTTTAATTTACTTACGTAAATTTGAGAGCAATTTGAAAAAGACCTTGAAGTTGTTTCAGAATGTTTTTCTTTGAAAACTGCATTACCTAACCTTGTTCTGTTGAATAGTGACAAGATGAATGTTCATTTTTCTTGCAAAAACTTTGCTTATTAATGAAACAATGCACGTAATCAATTTCCCGCTTTGCTCGTGACAAGAGAGACTGAAATTGTGCAATAATTTTCTAGAAAAATGAAGTGAGCGAAAATTATTATTTTTTTAGACAAAGACCGAAGTCCAATAACTGCATTGCCACGGGGTTGCACCCCGCACATGACGTCATAGATAATTGCATTCCATTGTTGAAGCGTTCGTCCAAAGTCCGAGCAAACTTTCAATCAGAGTAATGCAATTATTATTGCATGGCGCCAGCGCCGCCAGCATAAAAAGTTGTCTACAAATGGACTGGCTTGTTTTACGGAGATATATATTTTTTAAATGAAATTACAGTGGGCTCATTATAATCAGAAATCATACAGAACCCTTCACGTTCCATACAATAACGCTTTCAGGGTGCTGATGGGGTTGCCTCGATGCGGAAGTGGTGCGCATCCCTGGTCAGTAGGGCACGGGGCAGTAGGTACCAACAGTATCTTGTCCATGGTAGCAAGCAGGCTAGATTGTGCTTGTGCTGTTTGAGCAGTGATGTCGCAAACTGTTTCGGTTTTTGTATTTGTCTTTGTTAATGTTCTATACCATACTTTGTAAGTACTTGTATATTGTTACTAATATTATGAGTCTTGTTACTTGAATAAAAGGTTGGTTATTCTCTTTATTCATTTACTAAACATACGAAATTTACATTTTTCAATATTTCTTTTATAAAACACAAAAAAAAACATATAAAAATATAAAAAGTTGGTATTAGTCTGCCAGTATCATGAGCAGGTTCCAAGCTACCGGTGATTTGGGCTCCAAAGAAAGGAACCTCCTTACAATACGAACCGTATCGAGAAGTTCTGCCTTCTGTACCAGGCCCTTTACCCGACTACAGTCGGCACAATGACAGCCGACTCCATGTTCCAAATGTTTATTATTATTATAGAACATTTCAAACAAACACATGCTGTTCAGCACCTAAAAGCATGTATTCAGTAGTTGACAGATTATAACCCGAATATTTGAATTGGAATTTAATCTGAAATAACTTTTGGAATACTAATATGGATGAATGAACGCAAACACCAAACATGACCACAATTTAAAATGTTTTAACCTCACTTTTCATTAGTATCGCATGAGTGAACCATCAATCGTTCATTCATAGTTTTGTTCATTTTGTCGATCATGCGGGTGATAATTTGGTACATGATTGTATATATGCTAAAACTGAAGAGTTTGTTTGTTTGGTTGGTTGAACACGCCAATCTTAAGAACTACTTGTTCGAATTGAAATATTATTTTAGTTTTGGATAGCATATTTATCGAGGAAGGCTATGTAACATCACGCCACCATCACCAATAGAAGCACAGAAGCGAAGCATTAATGAAAAATGTGACGCTGAGGAAGTGGCGCGGGTCACCTGGTCGACCTATAAATGCGTGACAATACCTTTAAACAAGTCTGATCAAAAACAGGTCTCTTAATATTTTGCACTCTTAGTTAGAACGGTTTCTTCGGCGGATTTTGTATTTTCATAAAGCACCAGCCTATCTAATGGTAGCCCTGATTGACTCAGATCTGTTCACAGCTTTATTTTATCGATACCGATTGTCACTTCTGAAGTCGCAAGACTAGACAAACAAACATCCTATTAGCGATAGTAATTGTTAAAGAATTTAAAATACATGGTACCTACTAATAAGCACAACCTATATCACGTGGTCAATTCTTTACATTTGATATTTATAAAACAGTCGCTATCTATACTCATCCGCCTAGCTTTTTCCCAACTATAATGAGGTCGGCTTCCAATCAAGCCGGATTTAGCTGAATACCAGTATTTCACGAGGAGCGGCTCCCTACCAGACCTCCATTGGGTTCTTTGATAGATTTATTGGCTTCTGACTATCCGTAACGACTGCCAAAGATCTAAAAATGACAGCCGGGACCAACGGCTTAACGTACTTGCCGAGGCATGGAGGAAACTCGGTATGTTACGATGGTCATCCATCCACAGACCAACCATGGCAAGCGTTGCTTAACCTTGAAGATCGACCCGGGCGGCTGTTATTATCTAGCCACGAGCTCAATCGCTATCGGTACTTAATATATGAAGGTGAAGAGTTTGTTCGTTTGTTTGTTTACTTGAAAGCGCTAATCTCAAGAACTATTGGTCGGATTTGAAAAAATATTTCAGTGTTAGATATCCCATTTATCTAGGAAGACCAAAAAGAGCGGAGCAGTAATGAAAATTGTGACGCAGACGAAGTTGCGCGGGTCAACTAGTCGTTGATAAAATGTCACTGTCTGTAGCCCAAGATTTCAGAAAAACCGGCCAAGTGCGAGTCGTGGTTCCGTACCATAAACCTTAATTCTTATTATCTATCTGTGAACATTTCAACAGTCTATCTATTACAGATACAGCCCGATACAAACAGACGGACGGACAGACGGATAGCGGAGGCTCAGTAATAGGGTTCCGTCGATTACCCTTCGGGAACGGAACTCTAATGAGTATATATTCTGCTCCGAAAACAATTTTAAAAATGTATGGTATTATCACCCACAGCAGTTCACTTCTCCATTCTCGGCAACTCTCATCCAGGTGCTTCCAGCCTTCTTGCCAACCGTTGCTTCACGTAGCCCAGCGGCAGCGTCCTCCAATCTACATCACACGTTTACCGTTTCGCGGTCTCTTGTCATGCACACGTCTACCCAAAGGGTCAGCGTTACTGAAATGCTACCTCAAAATGGCCCTGTTGCAAATGCAGTAGGTACAAGTCCCTACGCTGTGTGCCGTTTTTATGATGCTCGTCACGCTTGATGCGCGTTAGCTGGACATAAGCTATAAGTGATGAGCATTGTAGTATGGCAGAGGGTTACACTCACCATCCGTGGGCGTGGTCTGCTGGCTGCTGTTGATCCTAGGCCGCTCCTCGCCCGCCGCGATGTGCTTGGCGGTCCGGCGCGCCACGGGCCGCAAGTCCGCCTCCACGTCACTCGCCTCTTCCTCTTCGTAGCTGTATTCCATTTCTGTAACACAGTGTCATGTTAGTACCACGCCTAGGTAACTGTTTTTAGGGAACTTTAGGGTTATTTTTCGGTTTCGGAAGTTCCCTATCGGCTGTCATGTCAGAGCAAGCGTCGCAACAGCACTGCAGACATAACCTTGATACGCGCTCGCAGATTGATAGCTCTGCAGCGGGGTGGAGAAACGGAGAAATATTAACCAATCATATCAGTGACTATTATCGCGATTCACGTGTAGGTACTACCTATATAATTTTTAGTTGTAATTCGTTTTATATTTTAGAGTCATTGAACTCAGAATGTTTGCGTGCTGCGAAAATCTGCTGCACTAAAAACGCTCTTAGAAATATTTATCATCATTTTTCATGAAACTCCATTAATGACGACCTGTGTTGGCTATAAATTTTCAATAATCAATTCATTGCATAATTCGCTTCGAACGTTGAAGGTTAACAAATTACTTTATCGCTTTTTAAACTGCAAGTGGTTGGTATTTTTTTTAATAAATACCCAACATTTAACGTAGCTCGAGCTCGTTGCTAAATAGAATTACAGCTGCATGGTCCGATTTTCGACGTTAACAACGCAAAGGTTGGACACGGACCAAACACTACATGTCGGATTTTTTTCGTGCCTTGTCGCAGCTACAAAAATCTGTCACCAGACTTACTAAGGGGCACTGTATTACCCAGTTACTGGGTTGAGGAAGCCCCATGTAAAATACTGGTAAACTTACACCCTACCGTAGTTGGAAAAGGCTAGGCAGAATAAATTTATAACGAACCTATAAAAGACAAAAATTTTGTATAGCTAAAAAAGACAAACATAAAAACAGTACCTAAATAATAAATTCATACAATTTAATGCAACTAAGGCGACAAACCATTTTTACAAGAATTCTTGAAATAGCTTCAGCAAAGAAGTCGTAGAAATGACATCTCTTGAAGGAGTAAAATTATTTCGCTCAGCTCAACGAGGGAACGCCGCTGTGAAAAAGATTTTTTCGATTTTGTGTCTGATTCCGAGAAGGCGTCAAGCAGTGTACCTATGCAATGAGGGTTTCCTAAAATGCAGGGCACCAGGTAGCAGCACTGAGGCGTTATGTCCAGGCAACTGTCAAAAATATATTGTTTTGTGACATTTTTTAAATTGACATCAACGTCATGTTTACGTCAAAGTCACTGTTTCAAGGAAGAGGACCTCTTGCCTATGTGGCGTCACCTGGTGGCGTAAGCGGCTTCTGTAGCTAAATTAAATAATGTAAATCAGAATTCGCATTAATGCTTTCATCTAGTTTAGGTAGCGGAAAAACTATTTGTGTTGAGGTAATCTTTCTTTTTCTTGCGTCTTTGACTTAAGTGTCTTGTACCTATCTAAAGATAATTTGATACAAATCGCAGGGAAATATTATTTTATTTATTTGTGCCGTTACATTGGTAGCCTTTGTTCTGCTATAATATTTATTTTGATGCTTTGTGTGTTGTTCAGTTGCAAGCTATATAGCAGTTCTGTATTTTTGATATATTGTATAGATTAGTTAGAGTGATGTGAATCCAAATTTGCAACTTCGGTAAACCTGTGCTCGCTGCACACAACGCGATAAACAGCGAAATTTTGGGACGTTTTTGACTTTTTGCTATAAAAGTTAAAAACATACATATTCAACAAACGATATTACGCATTTGTATATAGACACCTAAATTTGCAATAGGTAATTTAAGTCCCTATAAGATGATAAATTTTTAAAATGTAAGCTGAATGAAGTCAGTGTTCACGATGCTTGCAGAAAGACATTTACCGCTCGACATAATGTTGAGTATGTTGACGCATGTGCTCGTTGTGGAGGCGATCAAAGTTCACAATCCCACCCATCAAGCTCAAGAACATCGATCCCTGTGAATCTCGGGTGCATTTTTTTTCTGCGGAGGAAATCACTGAGGATTCTCCAGCTCCAAAATAATCTTCCCAAGTCACGCAAAAATGAGGTGCACAAAATCGAATCAATGACAACGAGGGAGATCTGCTTGATGCAGCCAGTCGCCGTGGTGACGAATGTGGAAGGCAGATCATGGATCGCCTTGCACTTACTTTTCACCTCGTTGTAGCTGATGCAAGGTATGATACACTATGCGACAAGAAGTACTTCAGCCTACCATTTGGCATAAGACATAAGAAATACTCAGCGCTCCTACGCATTAGCGGCAGGCCGCGGGGGCGACTGAGGCTAGTGCTTAGGAGCGCTTAGAGGCAAATCATAAAATTTACAACTATCGAGAAGACTTGACCATCTTTGTAAGGCCATATCTTGGTACCTATATCTATATATATAAAAGAAAGTCGTGTTAGTTACACTATTTATAACTCAAGAACGGCTGTACCGATATGGCTGAAAATTGGTGGGTAGGTAGCTTAGAGCCAGGAGACGGACACAGGATACTGTTTATCCCGTAGAGTAGGTAGGGTAGGTAGGGTAGGTAGGGTAGGTAGGGTAGATAGACTAGCCAAATGACGGTAGCGAAGCCGCGCGGGTCAGCTAGGTGGTTTATAGAACTGCGATTGGGCTTCAACTGTTGCAAATTTAGGTGCCTTTATTTAAATATGGAATACTAATTGGCGAAAATACATAGTTTTTGAGCCTACCTTTAGAGCAAAAAGTAAAAAAACGTCCCAAAATTTCGCAAGTTTATCGCGTGGTGCGCAGCGAGCACAAGTTTTTCTAATTTAGATTCACACCACTCTAACTGGTCCATACAACATACCCAAAAACCAGAACTACTATTTTAGCCTTTTTAGCGTCGATTTCTACTGGGCTTAATAAGCGGGTGCTTCAGGCTTGTAAACCTCCCTAGCAAATAAAAATAATTATTTGAATTCAAAGATATGTACCTACACATAATTGAAATGGAAGTGGGTCACGGTTTTTATACCTATTATAATTATTTTATTACTGTTACTAATGTCACTTTTACTACGATAATATGATAAACTGCCTATTTCCAACTGAAAACTAATCTTGTCTTAATTTATAGCGTCCGACACACAGTAAACGGTATGCTCGTGATAGAATTAAATAAAGTTAAAGATCTAATTTCCGACAGCTACACTTATTAATATTTTTTGTCGATGGTCCATTAACCCATATTAGAACGGTGTAGTGTGAGAGGGTATAATACGCAAACTAATGTATATAATTCATGATATCCGTTCCCCAATTCACTTTCGCTCAGGAGGTTGGGGGCGGCGTCGGGTGGCTTCGGGGGCCAAACGACGAAAATCGATCACGGCTCTCTAACACAGACTCCGCTTAGGAATCGTGGAGCGAGATATTGTAAACCACGTTACCATCTCGAGGACCGATCCGAAACCTTGCGCCGAACTAAGATGGTCACTTTGTCTTGATTTTTCATAATTATCGTTATGAATAAAAACCTTTTTTAGAAAAAATACAACCGACTTCCAAAAACAAAACACTACAAGGTACGTAAGTTGGTGTTTTTGGTTATTTTTTCGTTTTTTGACACCGACTTCAGAAATTAAAGTTGTTTCTTTCTTCCGAAGTTATTTTGTACCTTGTAGTGTTTTGTTTATGGAAGTCGGTTGTATTTTTTCTAAAAAAGGTTTTTTATTTATCACTTTTTAGTGGTACCTAGGTACCTGCGTACCCATAATAGCGTACCAGCGCAATGTTATGTTAAGAACTGGTGTAAACACTAAAAAAACATGCGATTTTAGCAATCCCGATCCCTTTGCTATCATTTATTAAAGAGTTCCGTTGCCTACCTCCGAAGTTCTTCGTCAGATCTTCACCAAATTAAAACGGGACCAGTCCAGGAAAATAATCTTTCAACAAAAAAAAAGAATCATCCAAATCGGCTGACAATTGGCTAAAGTATCGCTGAACAAACATTTTTCATGGGATCTCATCATCAGATCCTAATTTATACCTTTCATCATCAGCTCAGCAATGTGAAATGATGATTACCAGTCACAAATATCTGAATTGCGTTAGAAAATTTATGAAAAACATTGTATATGTCTATAAAATTTGAGGGTTGCCCTCGATTTTCGTGGGATCCCTTCATCAGATTCTGACATGGTGTCAATGGGTGGTCCCGAGAAGTAAACCCTTTCAGATGAAATAAAAAATTTTCAAATCGGTTCATAAATGACGGAGTTATGAGGTAACAAACATAAAAAAAAAATTAAAAAACAAAAATAATACAACCGAATTGAGAACCTCCTCCTTTTTTTGAAGTCGGTTAAAAATCAAGGTAAGGAGACTTCGTTTTTTCTCCCCGACACCTCCTCGGATTTGCACGGGTGCAAATTATGTACATAGACTTTTCACGTTAATCGTTCTTTCTATTTATTAAACCAAATCATAATCCATTTTCAACCTGTTGTTTCATTAGGTATAGCGAATAGTAAAAACTTAAAGCCCGTATTTGGTCCACCTTATCGGTATTATGTTAATATTTTTTTATTTATATACATTTATATATATTTAATTACTAAAATACGATAGCATAAATCCTTGGATTTATAGGTACCCGTCGGAATAGAACAATATCTACGTCTGCCGAGACTCAGGTCCGCAGGAGCCAAATGACGTTCGCTCGGGTCTCATTTGACTTCTCTTACACTTACCCATACCTATGTGATCATGACTCAGAAGGTCAAACGTATTCGCTTATTCTAAACTGACAACGTTTGGGCACAAATAAATCTAACACAAGTCTACTGAAGACCCTATCTTGGTAATTTTATGAGTATTATAACGCTTGAAAAATCATTGGTTGAAGTTGTCATGTAGCATGAAGCCAAACAGCCTCGTATAGCCTCGTGTAGCCAATCGTTTCGCCGTCAGTTTCATTTAATATCGTAGGTACTTACGTCTAATATCCACTAGGCATGTCTAATACAGTTACAGAATATAAGAAACGTTAACGGATTTTGCACACCATTTCCGAAAATATAGATACCTAGATGTATGCGAACAACGCATGAATATAACCAAAAAAAGAAAAAGGTTTTTCTTAAATTCTGTAGGTTTATTATGATTCAGTTTTGCTATTCAATCTAAATATGTGGGCTGCTTTCAGGACGGTATCGTAAGTAAGCGCTAAAGAATTTCCTCGAGTGGAAACGATTTCGTGTTACATCGTACCATCTCTGCTAAATAAATGTATTGTCATCAAAACGGAACGAGAGGTATCTATACAAAGTTTCATCTTATTAAGCAAAGGTAGAATCTACCAAGATTAGTTGGCAAAAATTCGTTTAGCATAAGAACATGATAGCTAAATAAAAGCTTGAAAATATCGCACGACAGGCCGCGCGGCGGCGACGAAACGTAAACGAACGAAATCGCTGCGAAACTACCTCGGTGGTCCAGTATCATCCGCGCGAAATAGCTCGCAACAAAGACTTTAAATAATTATAGTATACTGCTAGCTTTTGCCCGAGGCTTCGCTAAGTAATAAATATAGTATCTCGCAAAAAAGAGTCTGTTACCGTTTTTCCTATCTATCTTTATCAAAAAAGGTTCAGCGATATAGTCGTAAAAGCATAACAGACAAACGAGCAAACAAACTCACTTGCGCATTCTTTGTATTAGTTCGTATTCTGATCTAAATTAATTTAGCAGTTTTTCCGTAAAACATAAAATTCGTCATCAAATTCGAAACAAATTCCATCCATTCAACCCTCCGTATTCTCAAACTCAAACTCGCGTTTAGCTATCATCATATTTGCAAGTAATCCCAAACTTTCTAAGTTGATGTAATTCACGGCTATTAGTCGTCACTCAAAAGTTGTTAAACCATGGTTTTAAAAATAGGGTGTTTTCCTGAAAGAGTTTACATGTTAGTCTGTCAGATTACCGACTAAAAAAATATTGAACACGTATTTTTTTTTGGTATTTTGCACGTAAACAAAATGAAGACAATCACATTGCGTTGAATTTGACGCTTCGGCACACTTTTTATTACCAATTAGTGACAACGCGCCGCGGATCGTCGCCGGAATGTTTAGTGATTTGATAAATAAAGGGCATTAGAAATGAATTTCAAAAATATATCCTACTAGTTGACCCACGCAACTTTGTTTGCGTCACAATTTTCCTTTCTGCTCCGCTCCTATTGGTCTTAGCGTGATGATATATAGCCTATAGCCTTCCTCGATAAATGGGCTATCTAACACTGAAAGAATTTTTCAAATCGGACCAGTAGTTTCTGAGATTAGCGCGTTCTAGTAAACAAACAAACACAAACAAACAAACAAACAAACAAACTCTTCAGCTTTATATATTAGTATAGATATAGACTATAGCGTTAAAAAATAAGCTTAAGGTTTTTATAAATACTAAAAAGTTTCAAACCAGCAGCCTGTTGCAGTTGGTGCTTAGGTAGAGCATTTGTTGGTGGCATTTATTCTAGTTCAATCACAGATTGTGCCACCAACACACATACCACAAAATACTTATAGGCTATATTATAATATAATAATATATAAAAGCAAAAAAACACATCATGTACCCTTCTTTGCGCCGCGCAGTCGGGTTAAAATACATTTCCTATATTTTATTTAAATCTAACTGACGAACCAAATAGAATAACATATTAAACTCTTTCCAAGAAAACACCTTATTCTGTGTAAATCTGTAAAGACAGCCACTTGACAGGAGAATTAGTAAGGATAAATATCAAGAATCCAACACAGCGGTTTCTTGGTCATAAAAACAGCTTTTCCAAAGGGTTCAAACTGTTAAAACAGAATATTTCGAAATATAATGTTGGAAGAACTTAATAGCGTAGCTGGTGTATTTTATGAAGTTATGGTCACATCGCCAGTTTGTTGGTTTCCTAGAAACTTTAGTACGGTTCGAATTTGCCGCTTCAAGTTTTGTGTGTGACACAGGTAATTCTCCCTGCATTTTCCTCTGAGTTAAAACTTTTTTAAAGTGAAAAAGCTGTGGTTTCCTTTCTTACAGTGATATCTGTTTTTGCCTTGTAATGGACTGAATACTACCTACCTACATAGGTAATTTGCGCATGCGTACTAACTTTAATTAAAAATTGGTTCGTTCAGTTCCACTACTAAAGACTTGCATATTGTTGCTCACCATCACATGTTCAGTTTTTTGGTTAGGTAAAGGTACCCACTGAAACGAAATAAACTAGTTTAATAAGTAAAGAAAAGAAAAGGCTCTTTATTTTTATACGCTTACCGCTCGCAACTTTGCTTTTTCTGTGTATTTTCCAGAATAAAAATTGGCATTTGCGGAAGAACCTATAGCTTAATATCAGTGACAAACAAACAAAGTTAGAGTGCTCAGGCTCCTTCTGGGTAGACTGGCCCCATCGTAGACTTTGTCTCTGTCATCTGTGACAAAGACTACAGTCAAGAGCAAGCCCATTACAAATAAAAAAAAACTTACCTAGATTAATTATTTTTTTAGGTACTTTTTTAGTTTAGATTTTCAGTCAAACTATAAACAAGTTTACCTGAAAATCCGGTATAAACTTGAAGCCTTTGATAGGTTCTTAAAATTTCGTTTAAATCGACTTCTAACAGAACTTACAAAGATCGTTAAAAAGCTATTACTTTGCAGCGTGGGTGGTTCAAGTCCTATCTCACATACCTCCTTTCTATAATAATATACGAGTACTAGGTATGTAATCATACTGACATTTTCTTTTCTACAACATCTTATATGAAAATGTTTTTATCAGAATACCTACCGTTTGAAAATAATATGTCACAATGGATCTGGAATTTATTTCTATTCTGAATGAATAGGTACTCGATTTTATTATTTACGCAATTTAATCTACTGAAAATGTATTCCGTTTTTAGATTTTCGTACGAAAATAGTAGCAAAAGAACCGTTGGGACCGTTGCCCGTCCATCCGTTTGTGTGTCACGGTCGATTATATCAGCTATATTTAAAGCATTTGCCTCGAAAATTTGTACAGGTCGTAGTTTTAATGGAAATGCCAATTATAACAAATTAAACTGAAATTCTCTCATGCAGAACATGCATTAAATTCAACTAATTTTGTAAATGAGAAGGGCAAAATGACAAATCAGTCACATCCCAAGATTTCTATAGGTAGAAGTAGTTCAGTAGTCGGCATGAGTCATGAGCATAGATTACTGGCGTATCTAGGACTTTTCTCCAGGGGGGGTCTGACCAGGCCCCCAACCTGAGATGCGACGCCCAATAAGAGCAACCATTTTTCTTAAAGCTTTTCTCCAGAGGTGGGGGGAATGATCTGTGCACATGACTCGTGCCGGCTACTATACCTAGATAAGTTTTCGAGGAACAATTTACGACTTTCATTCGGGTAAATCCGCGGACTAATGCAAGTCATATCTAAGCGGAAACCTGTCCTACCCAGTTGTTACGACTTACACTTGTACATGTCAGCCATCCATGTTTACCTCGCTCCACTTGCGAATAGCTAAAAGAATTCTTGTCAACGACACCCTGAAGCGAAGAAAAGAAAAACAAAACGTTTTCAATCTCGTTACTGGAAACGACGGCTAAACCAAACAAGATACAAGTGAATCATTTATCCCGTAAATATTATAAGCCAGCGACATAGCACAGGAGCAATTTTATTTACAGAAATATATTTATCCAAAGGTTTGTCCTTACGATTGCGATACCTACAAAAAAAAAATAGAACTACCTAATCATGAGGTGTTCTATCAACATTCGGCAATTGCTTTGTACCTTTTTTATTATTATTAACGACGGGTTTACTCTTGACTCCAGTCTATGTCAGAGATGACAGAGACAAAGTCAACGATGGAGCGAGCCTACCCAGAAGGAGCCTGTTCACTCTAACTTTGTAGTTAGGTTTGTGAGAGAAGGCAATCTTCGCAGCAATTTTCATCGCATCCCCACAGCAGCATTCAGGGGCAGTTTCCGTTACGCAGCATCCAAAATATGGAATAATCTACCGCCGCCTATTAGAGCACTAAACACAATCGGTGCCTTTAGAAGACGCTTACGGCAGTATTTAATAGACGCGCAACGGAAACTAGACTTAATACACTTGAACCTTCATTAATATGATGTCAGGCCAATTCTCAGCCGGTTTGGATTGGAAGGATTCTTGTTGGATATTTATTATTATTGAAAAGTGACGCCCACCTTCTTTCTTTCTTTCTGTCAATTTCCAGAATTATTCGTCTTGCACTTAATGCAACCTGTTCACTCTAACTTTGAAGAGATTTTGATTATTAAACTTATTATGATTATTCCTTATTGATACTAAGACAATGGCAAATACCTTTAATGACTTAGTTCGATCGTGTATGGAATACTGCTCTCATCTTTGGGATGGATCTACCAGATACCACCTTGATACCCTTGAGTCAATTAAGAAACGAGCCAAGAGGATCATTGACAATGAGAGGCTTGTCGCAACGAAGCTCCAAAGTTTTGAGCATCGACGACGAGTTGCTGGCTTGTCGGTTTTCTACCGGTTGCATTTCGGGGAATGTGCGACGAAATTGCATAATTTAATTCCGCCAAGCCCGTTTCATCATCGGACCACAAGACGAACGGCGATGCGCCACCGCTACATGGTGGACATCCCACTCACGTGCACAAAACGTTTTGGGAACACATTCATAATGCGTACAGCTAAGGAGTGGAATTCCCTGCCGGAGTCTGTGTTTTCCGATAGCTACAACCTAAGAGTCTTTAAGTCAAGAGTGAATAGGTTACTTCTAGGCAAGCGTGCTTCATCTTCGACCACATCATCACTCACCATCAGGTGAGATGGTTGTCAAGCACGTGCCTATTAATAATAAAAAAATGACTATTTTCCTGACAAGCTAAAAATACTACTATGTACTTAATAAAAATACAGTTATAATCATCTATTGATATAAAAACTTATGGTGTAGGTACATCCAAGAGATATAACTTCATTTCATGTAATCTTCAGTTGACATTTGATATACGTAAACTTATAATTAAAAGTTATAATGTTCGTAGGTATAAGATTTCTTTCGAAAAGTCAACATGAAATGCTCGTAATTAGTAAATCGCATAAGATGTACTCGTAGCATTTGGAAATGCCACAGAACGAATAATCACTAATTTTAACGAATGTACATTTGGCTTAAATTACGATCGTGACCAAGGGAAGTTGACTGGGCTCCTATCTCTGCATAAATTTTAAACGAACCTAATATGAATAGGACGCTTCCAAATGCAAAATAGTTATACATTTTTTTATTTTTTTTACTATTGATAGGCACGCGTTTGACCACTATCTCACCTGATGGTAAGCGAGGATGTGGTCGAAGATGGAGCACGCTTGCCTAGAAATAACCTATTTACTCTTGATTTAAAGACTCCCAGGTTGTAGCTATCAGGAAACACAGACTCCGGCAGGGAATTCCACTCCTTACTATCCACTCCGCACTATGAATGTGTTCCCAAAACGTTTTGTGCGTATGGGTGGGATGTCCACCTAAACATTATATACGTACCCGAATTGTAATAGAGCACTGTTAGAATGCCAATCATCGATTGACAGCTATTTTTGTCACAAATGTTTTCATCATAGTTCTCGAGGTATTGGTATTATTATAAAATAACAGAGCGTTTCAACGTACCTACGATTTTAGTGGAACCTGTTTTTCAGAACACCGCAATATACCTAAAAAAAAAACAGATCGATCTGTTTTATTTATAATAAAAATTGTCTATTAAAATCGACAACAACAAAGAAAATGTCACGGCGTTTAAAAATTAATGATGTACAGTAATGTTTATTTATGATACTAGTTCGGTAAGTTGATTTTTACAAACGAGTAGGTAGACGAATGTAAGGTCGAGACGAAGTCGGAGGCTTAACATAATCACGATTTTGTTGTCCGTACATATATCATACAACGTTTTTCAACACATTTGCGAAAAAACAGTACATTAGATAATTAAACAAACCTTTTTGTTCTGAGATACCTACCTATTAGATGCAAAGTTGCAACAATATTTAACTTTCCTAAGCGCGGTCAAGCTGCAGCTTCAGATCTGTGATTGAACTGCATCAGACTGCTTGAAAAGCGATTTGTTTAGAAGTTTTGAATCGTTTTTACAATTAAATTTAGTTTATTGTTTTTTTGGCAGTATTTTTTTTGGTGTCCTACTTTTTAGTGAGTTACATTTTTGAAATCGTCTTCTCGAGCCCTTTATCTAAATACCCACCCAGTAGGCTTTAAAGAAATAAAAAATTGAAGTCATAAATACGGCGGCGGCCAAAATTGGCCATTTTAATTTTGTCACGCTCACTATCATGACGAATCTAACGACACCTCTGAAGCTAAAATCCATCAAGCCGTTAAGGCTACAGATCTAACAAGCGTACCAAAGGAATAAACATACATACATGCATTAAAAAAAAACAACCTTCCTTTACAACTACATCTATCGTTTAATTTTTTCTTTAGCATAAAAGTGAGACAAACGTATTAAGCAAAAGTACTTCCATTTTCACTAGCAAAATTTTCCAAATTCTTGGGTTTTACATACGAGTAGACAAATGTTACTTACCGTAGTGACGAGTTTGTAAAAACCAATATCCGCACGTATGTGTAAACGATTTACAACACATTTGCGAAAAATAGTACAATAGGTAACGAGACAAACTTCTTGTTTTTAGATATCAGTCGGAAAGTCGCCACAAGCTTTGCAGTATAAAAATGGCACGAATTTGTTAATTTAAAATTAGAACAACACATTGTTGTCTCATTTTCTTAAATTGAGACAAATGTATTGGAGCAAGAACGCTTCCAAGGAGGTTCGATCATTCAGCTAATAACTGTTTCTTTTATTATTTTATGATATTACATTTATAAAACAGAACTTCAAAATACTTGAAATGAACATGCTTTACTTTTCGGATAATCCATTTTTTGCGCGGGTCAATTAGTAGTAATATATAAAGCTGAAGAGTTTCTTTGTTTGTTTAAAATAAGGAATACCATTATACATTTTGGCGAAACTTTTCAAAGTTGGTATCTACCGTATAAGTACTATCTGTATAGGTATAATAACTCAGCTATCAGAATGTTTTGTGAGGCAGCAGTAAGTTTTGTGTTCATTAGAAAGTATGTAAATTTCGAGGTAAGACATTATTAAAATGTACATAGAGCTAAAATTGTTTAATTAATTTGAAGATTAATTTTTGACTCTTAGTTCCATAATTTTAGTTAATTTGTTTGTTTAATATTATAGCGGTTTTATTTGGAAGTCGATTGTATTTTTTTTTAAGTTTTTATTTTTCCCTTTTTTAGTGCTGGTAGCCCCAAACATTCCACATATTCCAACGTGTCCATATCAATTTAATGTAATTGTTTATCTCTGAAGTTCTTCATCAGACCTGTACGAAATTTAGTTGGAAGTAAAACAAAAGGATAAATTTCCAAATCGGTCTAGGTGTAGGGCGGGGAACATACCTACATACATAAAAAAGATTCCGAAGAATTGAGATCCTCCTCCTTTTTTGAAGTCGGTTAAAAAACTAGTCCATCGTTGGGTGCCCTAGACATTAAAATGCACAATTTCTGTGAAACAAAGCGTGTGAAGGCACGAGGAAAAGCTGGGATATAAATATTTCCACAGCAACTTGGTTACTGGCGGCGGACTCCCAGCTCCAACCCTAACTAGACGCCACGTGGCTCTATACCGCGTCGCTCACGGTACCCACCCTCTCACAGTCCTCATACGAGGTCGTGTGCAACAAATAAGCAGGTGCTAATGAAGCCCTTATTAGCAGCTCAGATTATCTATAATGTTCATACAGATCAGTTGATCATCGGCCGAGCTAAGGTGTTATCTGATCCGCGTTATTTAAATTTGTCAGAGCTAAGTTCATCAAGAATTACACGCAACCGAAATATTGAACCGCTTTGAACAAAACTTCTTGGATATCTCGTTTGCTGAAAAAATAAACGACAATCATTTTTGAAATGAGCCTAAGGGCGCCGCCCACACAGCGGAATTGCATAAAATCTCCGTTCCACGTGATTCATTGACATTTTAACTGACATTTTTGGTTAAATTTCTCCGTTTCTCCGCTTCGCTACCTCAATTCAATTTCCTGTAAGCTACAGGAACTTATAGGAAATTGCATTGCCTTAATTAATCAATGAATACGGGTACAACGCATGTCAGGATATCCATGCGAATGTGTTTCTCTTCTGCGTTAGCCGCAGCGCGACCGGCGGCACCTTTGTTTGAAACAAGCCTCGTATCCAGTACCGTTTATGAATATGTAATGATTTGGCGGTGCATAAAAATGAAAAGCGAATCGTTTATGTGCTCCTCTTTTTGTTGATCTAAACTTATATATTGACAGAGTATGATGCGTTTTAGTTGTTTCCCAATCTTGAGGCTGATTGCGATTAGTGTTTTTATTTTATTCTAGCGGAGCTGTTTGTAGATTGAAGAGATAAACTAAGACGGTTTAAGGTTAGCTCGTATAGAGGACCTGAGGTAATTTTTCATTAGCGTGCAGACCGCTAAAAACTTATGTAAACTTAACTGTTGGTAAGAAAATATTGATGGGCCAAGCAAGTTAAAGAAAACTAACGAAATGTGATCGAATACAATACAAATTTCACTCAACAATCCCCTATATACACACACCATAATATTTTTTACCACTCTTGGTTGACAGGTAGGCTGGCTTTGCTTACACTTTTTGCACCAATGTAAAAAAAAAATTCTAACGAATTTTCAATATATTCACATCAATCAATTTTATTTTGAAAAGTTACACTTGCAGTTCTTATCTGTTTATCCGTGACCAATAGTTTATATATTGACTCAAAATACTGTGATATAAATTAATAAAAAGGCTCACAGTATTTCAGCTTTTTCTCTGGTCGGCCACGTATCTCTAATGGCGATTTTTGACATGTTAAACATTGTACAAAGCATTCCCGTTAGCTCGTTTTGTGATAGGACGTGGCTGGTAGGTAAATTCACAGTAAAAAATACGGCGTGTTTCGTAATCTTATTATTTGAAACAATCACTGCATTACTTTTGTGTGTACGAGACTTTGATTCCGCAGTCATGGATTGGACACTTTACACATTATACCAACTTTGGAATTGATTTATATGAGCTATCGACTGAAAATGGTACTTAGATTCGGAATGTTCACAAAAATCCCCATTGAAAACCTACGGGGATTAAACTGGGATTCATCTGACGTCAGGTATAAATCGAATTTAGATGATGTCGTTACCTCGACATGGGAAACGTTTCGTGGAACTGACTTATGTTGGAATATAGTTGCCAGCATGAGGACACGATTGCAACAAGTAATAGATAGTGAAGGCTCACAAATTGGCTATTAATAAAATTATCAGAGGGTAGTTAAATTTGTTTTATGTAAGTGATGTTATTGTTAGTCAGATTACAATTTAAGATACCTTAATATATATCTTACTGACATGTTTATAATACTATACCAAATAAATTACCCATTTGATTATGAAAAATAATTTTAATTCTTGGCCGACTTAGAATATTTGTTATGTACAAAACTTTATAATTTGAAATTATAAATTTAAAAATCCTAGTCAATAAATATAAACGATAAATGATTATAGACTGATTATAGAAGCGTGTTAAACAGTGGAGACGCGATCTTAATAATATACTAGTTAACCCGCGCAACTTTGTCTGCTCCGCTCTTATTGGCCTAAGCGTGATGATAATATATAGCCTATAGACTTCCTCGATAAATATGCTATCTAACACTGAAATAATTTTTCAAATCAGACCAGTAGTTCCTGAGGTTAGCTAGTTCAAGTAAACAAACAACTCTTCAGATTTATATATTAGTATAAAGATATATACCGAGGCGTTGCGAAAGGTATTGTTTTTCAAATAAGGCATCCGGTGAAGATAAAACATCTAATAGAATGATTATAGAAGCGTGTAAGACAGCGGGAGACGCGATCTTATCAGTATAAAACCGATGCATTGCAGAAGGTATTTTTCCTCGAATATGGCGACAAGGTTTTATAAGCATTATTCCGAAGAGTGGCGACAAGCCCCCGGACGACCCTAAATCGTACCGGCTTATAACACTACTTCCATCTTTGGGAAAACTCTTAGAGCGACTAATCTTTCCGCGCTTGCTACCAAGTGGACCTAAATTTCATGATAATCAATTTGGTTTTACTATTGGTAAATCTACCATTGACGCGGCGCTCTCTGTACGTAAAATTGTAACTTATCGGAACGTTCGTGGTTGAAATATTTCTCGACATTTCTAGCGCTTTTGATAACGCATGCTACTACTTAAAATGAAAATCCGTAGTTGCTACAAAAACATCTAAGTATAATTTGATTCTTTCTTACTTAACTCAAACTTGGACATCATTCCATTACTAAGTCTTAAACCATGGGATGTCCTCAGGACTCAGTTATCGGTCCATATGTATAGAGTTTTGGCTACGGTGATTTCCTCGCGCTTTCGCTTCCATGCTCCATTAACCGGTCGCTTGCTTCGCATTCAGGCAAGTACTCGGGTTGGACTCTTGCATGCTAGATACATGTGTCAGCCTGACACATTTACGTTTAATATCTCAGTGAGGCGATCGAAACCGTCTGACCTTTGCACTGCATTAAACCTATCAACTTATTTTAAAAGGAAACCTTAAATCCTGGCCTAGTATTAATTTTAATAACGAATCCGTTAAAAGAAAAGAATCTGCGTGCTATCCCGGTATGCTACTAGAAAATAACTTTTCATTTATTAATCATATAAAACAGTAGATGAAAAGTAAAAAAGAACGTCTACGCCTTGACGAGATTTTAAAGTTTTTTGGGGTCTATCTTTTCAGACCTTAAAAACTATTTACAGGGCTACTTACTTGAGTTGTATGCGTAGCACATACAACAAAAGTAAGTACCTGCACCTGTCTGGGCCACCATAGAGACGGTACGACGTAAGTCGCTTTAAAGCCAGCGTTTGGCTTTGATATTCTTATGCAAAGCGTATAGGACGGTTAGTACAGTCTGTTGTCAACATTATCTGACCCATACTAAAAACAAACCAATTTGGACTCTCTGACAGTAACATTAAGGTTTATTCAATTTATACGAGCTTATCAGACAAGTGCTCGAGGACTTGATGAACAAATACAATAATAATACAGACACGCAAATTTGATCTTAAAAACGTTAGCATTAGGTTTTAAGTTATAAGTACCTACTTGTTATAATATAATTAGTGGAATAGCTTGTTTTAATAATTGCGTTCAAGTAATTCCGGTCTCGTGGTCTGTGTATAAGACAGAAAAACAAGTTGCGAGATCAAATCCTGCGACGAAGATGTTTGTTTTTGTTGTTTTGCTTTCAATTAAGAATTTATTCCAAAACTATTTCTTGTATTATTGTAAAGAACTATAGACGGATAACATTCAAATATAAACTTTCTAAAATGGTAATATTTTCGCATAACTTGTAATAAGTGGGTAGTTGAAAAATAAATATTTGTATTCCGGCCAGTACGCAAGCCGCCTCGTAGGCGCACCGTCCCCTTTTTTTTTTTCATCCGGGGAGACGACGTGGTTATGTGGGACTTGCACCCACTAAAAACTTCGCCTGTGCACCTACTTTCGCCTTGATGGATGGGTTGCGAGGATTGCTACCCATGACATTCGCGACCCATCCAGCGTGACCTACTTCTGGGCTCCCTTTTCTATGCCCGTTCGGGCTCCCTCTTCTTTCAGCGATGTCCGGGTGCACTGGGACATCACCACGACTCCAGGGACCTTACAGCGTGGACGATAGAGTCCCCGATCTATCGTCCGCTGGCCCCTTCTATGGCGGCATCAAGTCCGCATTTCGCCGCCTGCGCCGTCCCGTCCTTCTGCGGCGAATCGGGTCAGCAAGAGAGTCTTCCTCCCTGACCCGCTCCGCCGCTTCCTTCTGCGAGATTACGTCTTCGCAAAAAGACGCAATCGCCTCCCATACCGTTTCACTGCTGACCATACCCCTAACAACGACCGGCAGCGGTAGATCTTCTCCAATTGCTGCGACCAGGACACGGCGCTGCGCTTCCCAGGCAGGGCACTGCTCGAGAGTGTGCAGAGTCGTGTCTTGGCTGCAGCCGCACTGGTGACACACGGGAGTCACCTCCCGTCTTGCCACTGTATGGAGGTATTTGCCAAAACAGCCATGCGCCGACAAAACCTGCACTAAACGGAAGGACAACGTCCCGTGTCGCCTTCGTGCCCATTCCTCTAGGATTGATTGGATAGCCCCTACAGTCCAGTGACCGGCACTAGGCGTCTCCAGCCTCTCCGCCCATTGCCTCATGATGGTAGCTTGCGCCTCTCTGCGCCATCTCATCACCACTTCAGGCGGTGGACCACTGCCGCAGGCGCACCGTCCCCTGCTATAACTTGCTGTAAGCGGCTACGCATACTGCGCACCATATTCCAACACAAATCTTTGCCTCTCATGTGCTCCCAAGTCGATGTCACGATCTCAGCCAAGTTGTGTTTGTTTCGCACTTCCGTTGTGTCCCAATTTAAAACCATTTGACTCCATAAATTTTCTATAGGGTTCAAATCAGGACTTTTAGATGGCCAATTAATAACTGTCACACCTTCTTGAGCAGCTAACCAATCCTGCACAATGGCTGCACGGTGGATGGAGCAGTTATCGTGCATGAAATAAATATGTGACGTTGGATAGGCAATTCGCACAGTCGGCAGCATGACGTCACGCAGAATCTCCAAATACAAACTACTATTAAACCTACCACCAACTTCCACCAATTCACCAGGTCCCATAGACGACATCCAGCCCCAGTAGCCCAGGGTTATTTTACCGCTGGTTCTCCAAGGTAGCAAGCACTTATCATTGTAGCGTTCTCCTTTCCTTCGCCATAAGGTTTTACGTCCATCTTTGTCCGATTTAAAAGATTTTTCATTAGTGAAGATCACAACATTTTCTTCCCAACTAAAATTTAAATATTCCTGGCCAAAACGGACCCTTTCTTCGCGATGAGCAGGTGTTAATGTAATTTTCAGTGCCGGTTCCCAGCAGCGTGTAAATGCCTTCTCACTGTTTCCACTGAAATATTGTGGTTTGTTGCGGTTACACGAATGGGCAAAAATGGATTATCAACATGGCTTGAAACAATAGCCCGGTGGCGTTCGAATTCGGGACTATACTTGATGGCTTTTACTCTTGGACGAATCCGCTGAATATTTTCATTGTCTTCATAACGTCTTAGCCATAGCCTGACCGTATTTCTCTAAAACAAAAAAAAAAACATTTTTGGGACCGTGTACGACTTGTAAGGAGTAAACTACGCGTTTATCACAATCAATAAAATTAATAAAATAGGTATAAAAAAAACACTTACTGCTATATTAAGTCGACGACCAATCTCTCTAATTCCAACATTCTGCTCACGTAAAAATATGATTTTATGTTTGGTATAGTCATCAAGTTGCGACATGATGCTTTTTTACACCAAATTGCTAACGAGTTATGTGGAACGATTTACAAATGTGTGTGCGCAGTCACTGCTATTAATCGTACAGTGTAACTTTTGTCACTTATATGAATTTATTATCTACCTCACAAAGCAAATGTATGCTTTACTTCGTATCCAACCATTCTTGGTAAATTTAAATTCTCTAAACTTGAAAGTTTTTTTAATTTACCAACTTGTTTACAAGATAAGTTATTAGGCGTAAATCATTATGGACGTTCTTTAATAATGCAAGCAATATTGTAGTTCCTTTTTTTATTGATTGTCATTACAACTAATCAAAAAAAAAGGAACTAATACTATGTGGAATGTGTTTTCAAACCCACATGTTGTTCGTCGCCAATCCAGCATCAAACCGCTAAGCCACAAAAACTTGTCAAGAATACGCGAAATTAAAGATTGGGTTGTAATTATATAGAGTTACTTAAGAGCGCTGTCACAATTTTTCTTGAATTTGAGCGTTTGATTCGAGTTTTGATGTCTGATTATGCTTTAGATATAGCACAAAAAAAAAACAAAAATACGCCTAAGAAAGTTTGATAGTTGACCTTGGGAGTGTTCTAAATAAATATATCAATTTGTTCACGTACATCAGTAAATTTCTTGTCTCCGCAAAGGGTGTTTCATAAAATTACGCTTTTGGGAATCTTTTGTACACCGCAAGCTTTGGTACACCGAAGATATAATAATTTAATCAATTTTAAAAATGTCCATTATACAATTGTACCTTCTACTTTGGAATGATCAAATCTATTTGTTCCGATTCATTAATACACCAAAAATAATTCTGTAAAACTGAGAATTATTGTCAATTTTCCGTACGAAACTATATTTTTTATCTCTGAAAGTATAATCCAAATTCAAATAAAAAATATTTAATAATTAAAGAGGTATTGTTATAATGCACAAAAAAAAATTGGTCTATTTAAAAGTAAGCTCATATTTTTAAGCAATTGTTGTATACAGCCCTACAATCACTATAAATCTCGGGAAACGCGGTTTGTAGCTTTAGTCCGGGGCAAGCGCTCGATTTTGTAATAGCGCCCTTAAAAGCTTTTCAACTTTAAAGTCGACGAGATAATGATTAAAATAGCTTAACAAAATGATACATAATGCCGGTGGCTCCGACAATGTTGGGTGGGTTTACCTTAACGTTATGTGTTAAAGATCAAATTTGCGTGTCTGTATTATTATTGTATATGTTCATCGAGCCCTCGAGCACTTGTCTGTTAATTTCATATAAATTGAATGAACTTTAATGTAATAAGCAGAGGGTCCAAATTCGTTTGTTTTTTGGGTGGATCAGATAATGTCGACAACAGACTGTACTAAAGCCTTGTCAGTGCTGACGGGTGTTATCCCGGTCATCCTAAGTGCAACGGCTTGCTGCAATGTAATACTATGCTAGAAAGATCACGGACCCAGAGTTTTTACCTCAACGAGACGTTATAAGATCACTAGATTTCTGTCTAGAAACCCCAGACTGAATGTCTGGAAAGAACTTTTATTCGAATGGCAAACTGAACGCAATATTATGTTAGATAGGATTCAGGTTACATCTAGGGTAGTTCACTATACGGACCTTGTAGAAACCAGAACCCGTGCGTTGAAGCGATTTTACATATAACTGGAACCAAATTAGGACACATTCGTTTTAGTGGTAAGATAAAATCCGTGATGCTTGGCAACTGGGCTTAACCCGGTTGTATATTTCCCTTGGTGCCTATAGACCTAGGGTCTATTCTATCTTCTGCTTGATATAAAAATTAATTTGAATTGCTTCTCCGGGACTCGTCGGGCTTCATTGACTCGGCGTTTTTCTGGTGGTCGCCACTGTTGATTCTGGCTTTCAGGAGTTGCTGTAGTTGGGAATATGTGGCGGGCTTGCCCCGAGAAAATACCTAATACAATATAATGTAAATCATAGTTTCGCCAAGTGTCCAAAACGCGATTTTTTCATCGCCCGGGAATATTTACAAGCCTATGGGTCGGTCGAT
Organism: Lacanobia oleracea; assembly: GCA_950371165.1. Lineage (NCBI taxonomy): Eukaryota > Metazoa > Arthropoda > Insecta > Lepidoptera > Noctuidae > Lacanobia > Lacanobia oleracea. The sequence continues at coordinate 17,852,810 of OX493385.1, forward strand.
ACCTAGTTCGTTTATTACAGTAAAATGGTTTCAGATGAAGTGTTTGTTTGAGTGAACGCGCTAATCTTAGGAACTAAAGACTTGTTCAAATTTAAAAAAAATCTTTTATTGTTGGATATCCCATTTATCGAAAAGGCTATATACCTAACATCACACAATGAAAAATATGACGCAGACGAAGTTACACGGGTCAGCTAGTTATTTGTAAATCTTTATCAGCCAAGGTAAGGGATAATTTATGATAAAGTCGGTACTTAAAGTGTAAAGCGAAACACCCCAATTGCGCTCCATTTTTTGTAATGAGTTGCCAAAATGTAGCAAGTTTTGCTACCATGGCGACAATCCTAAAAAGTAATTTTACGTGTTACCTACCGATGTAGGAAAATACTCACTCACAAAATAAAAATGGTAATCGTCTAAAAATAAATGTAGTAGGCAATGTTAGTAATGAACATCAATTACTGCCACACTAAGTGGCACGATGAACTCGAAATACGTCTGAAGGTCGAACGTACAGCGGCCTCTCAGCGGATTATCTGTGTTATTAAAACACTAGTTGACCCGCGCAACTTTGTCTACTCAGCTCCTATTGGTCTTGGAGAACCCCGAAAACTCGAAAATAATATCAGCTGTTTCATACAAAATTCAATATTTAGCCAATGAAAATGTATGAAATAGCTGATATTTTTTTCCACTTTTCAGGTTTGGTCTCAAAGTAAAAGTTGTTTATAATCATGTGTACTTTCACTGCCTAAGAGGTTGTTGGTGTTTTACAAATGACCCTGTATATTAGTAACAGATTTAACATTGACTTCGATTCCATTGTTCATAAACTAATCTAAACTTAGAGAATTGACATCTCTCTAAGAAACGGATCAAGAAAGAGACCAATACAACGGCGAAGTTCAACCCGAAAATTAATATGAAATTTCTAACTTAGTTCTTAAGTGTCACCGTAAGTTGCCGTTGTTTTCTATAGATAGCACCATTAGTGAGAAACGTCAAATCGGCGCCATTGTCCACGGTACCTGTATACTAGTTAGGTATACTTAGAAGCTTTACTTCAACTGAAATTAACAGCTATTTTATCATGTAAGTATAATATGTCCAAGCCGAGGACCAAAAAGGTAAAGTAGCCAGCCAAAGAAAATTATTCATAATGATAGGAAATACCTAAACATTTTAAAAAATTACCTCATTTTGGTCTGATATCTGAGTCACTACATAAGGTTAAAATATTCCATTTAGTTCAAAACTGAAAAACAATTTTAATTAAAAAAAACATGTGCCAAACGATGCTTGTTATTGTTTTAGAGGTCAACAAAGCTATTTGTTATACAGGGAAAATTATTTGTTTTTTCCACTGCATTGCCAGTATTTACTTCTAATGTATGAATTATGACTTTTTTAGCTTATGACATACCTACTTTATACTTAATTTACTTATGAGTGTGGTGCACAATAATTGTCTACTTAGCACTAACATAACATTGTTTAAAAATAGTTGCAAGTTCGCTGCCTGCATACCAAATAGCTTTGTTGATTATACATAGGTACCTAGCATGACTACTTTTGTTATTATTGTTACTGTTCACAAAAAAAAACTAAAAAAAAAACTAGGTAGAATAACAATTCTACCTAGTTATTTTTTATGCCACTATACCTAGATGAACATCATGGCGACATTGCGCAGTTTGTCATTGACGATCTGGTTCCAAGACGGGTAACAATTAAATTGTCGATGGGACCTACATTTTCATACAAAAAAAAATGTTCTCATTATGTTGAATAAATGAAAATGATAGGATTGGATTGATAGGGTTTTCAAATGGTTCTATAGAGAAGACGATTAATATTTTAGATCGCGCTTTACAGATGCGATTTCTACGATGAATTCGTATGGCTACACTACCGAAATGCCCGAAACAAGGTATCCAGGAGAAGCAAAGTTGACTTTTTGCCGATAGATTGTCGAAGTCGTCAACGGGCGCTTCAAACGAGATTTTTGCCTGTTGAGAAATGTTTAAATAACGTATATGTTTATATTTCAATAGGTACATGTTCCAAAATTGCTGCAGCATTACTCAGCGCTTACCACGTCCTCATAGAGGATAACATTCACGCAGCAGACTTCAAGCAAATAATCCAAGAAAGGTTAAACTTGTCTAATAGATTTTCAGAGCTTGTGAATCGTCACAAATATGACAAGAATAGCGCAGTTTCGTTCTATGCGCACAAATGTGGCAGAGTTTAACGATTTTTCGAGTTAACAAAAGAAGATTTAATATTATTCAGCCATATATTAAATAAAACAAGTCAAAAGCGATTACGGGGATCATCTATAGACAAATGGCAGTTTTATAATTGAAACAGGCGGTGAAATACCTTCTGCCCATTTGGCTGACCTACAACAATTGATCGATCGATTCGAGAACGGATCCAGTCAAGACACGTCCGAGTAAAAACATATTAGGTACGTGTACTTGTGAAGTGATCGACAAGGCAGCAAATGAACGTCAAGCAATAACTCACTACTATTGCAACTGTAATATAGGAAAACGAACTGTCGGTTGCTGCTCGCATACCATGTGCATAATATGGTATACGGGATATGGTCGGCATACATAACCCACAAATATTCGCACCTGAAATGGGCTTAGAAAACATTCTTATAAGGACCACAGAGGTGTAAGAGTAAATAATGATTACCTTTATCATAATTGTTTTATCTACTTGATGAATATTTTATCACATTTTTTATTTTTTACTTACGAACAAAGATGCACACATCAAAAGTTTGTGATCACTAGCATAAGCTGAAATATATATTTTTTTAATTTAACTTTATCAAGAAAAATTCTTTGTGTGTTTTCTTTAAATAGAAAAACCTTGTTTGAAATTAAATATAAGACTATCTTTGATTTTTTATTAACGAAAATTGAGTAATTTATCAGAATGTAATTGTAACAGGAATTTTTTAGAAATAAAAAGACGTGTGGCACTCGGAGTCTGCCGCGGTAAAGCTATTGCATAGCATTTTTTATCAACTTACGCAATTATAATTATATATTTATTTTATTTATGCAGTATTTTTTTTGTTTTTGTTTTTTTTTCTTTGATATTAATTCAAGTTACACTTTGAGCTAAAAAAAGTAAAAAGTAAAACTAAAAAGTATCACCGCTGTGCCGGTCGGAGTGGGGGGTGTTAGGTTTTTTTCGTTACGGAATTTCTGGATTCGGTCTCCACGCTCAAGGCCCGCGATAGAAGCTATGCAATAGCTTAAAAAACAACAGTAACATGGTAACCCATCCAAAACCCGACCTTGGTGAGTTTTACTTAACCTCTAAGGTCAAGGTGAGTCAAAAAACAACATTAACGTGGTTACCCATCCAAAACCCGACCTTGTGAGTTTTGCTTAACATCTAAGGTCCAAAAGAGACAAAAACAACAACATTAACATGGTTACCCATCCAAAACCCGACCTTGGTGAGTTTGCTTAACCTCTAAGATCAAGGTGAGTCAAAAAACAACATTAACGTGGTTACCCATCCAAAACCCGACCTTGGTGAGTTTTGCTTAACCTCTAAGGTCCAAATGAGACAAAAAACAACATTAACATGGTTACCCATCCAAAACCCGACCTTGGTGAGTTTTGCTTAACCTCTAAGGTCAAGGTGAGATATAAAACAACATTAACATGATTTCCCATCCAAAACCCGACCTTGGTGAGTTTTGCTTAACCTCTAAGGTCAAGGTGAGACAAAAAATACGTCTAATCGCAAGCACACAACGCGGTGTCGACAACGCCGTGTCGAAGACTGCCGAACTGAAACGACGTTAGACGATGCACGGCCTTCAAGCCACACCTCCGTGTCCCTCGGAGTGGGGAGCGTGAGGTTTTTTCGTTACGGAATTTCTGGATTCGGTCCCCGCGCTCAAGGCCCGCGACAGAAGCTATGCAATAGCTTAAAAATACTGTTTAAATAAACTCAAACAACAATTTATTTATCGAAAGTTTATATTCAATATACTGTAGTCGGGGTGAGTAAGATTGAGTGAAAAGGGTTGGCATAAACTTTAATGAATCGTAAAATACAACTGATACACTGTGACGACACTCAAGCCAGAATTACCAAGTCTGCCATACTTTTGTTTTTTTTTTTTTTTTACTATTGATAGGCACGCGTTTGACCACTATCTCACCTGATGGTAAGCGAGGATGTGGTCGAAGATGGAGCACGCTTGCCTAGAAATAACCTATTCACTCTTGATTTAAAGACTACCAGGTTGTAGCTATCAGGAAACACAGACTCCGGCAGGGAATTCCACTCCTTAGCTGCGCACTATGAATGTGTTCCCAAAACGTTTTGTGCGTATGGGTGGGATGTCCACCATATACCGGTGGCGCATCGCCGTTCGTCTTGTGGTCCGATGATGGAACGGGCTTGGCGGAATTAAATTATGCAATTCCGTCGCACATTCCCCAAAATGCAACCGGTAAAAAACCGACAGGCTAGCAACTCGTCGTCGATGTTCAAGACTTTGGAGCTTCGACGCGACGAGCCTCTCATTGCCGATGATCCTCTTGGCTCGTTTCTCAATTGACTCAAGGGCATCAAGCTGGTATCTGGCAGATCCATCCCAAAGATGAGAGCAATATTCCATACACGATCGAACTTGCGCTTGATAGAGTTTGAGCAGCTGTTCCGGCGTGAAGTACCGCCTCACCTTAGCCAGAATCCCCAACTTCTTTGCAGCCACTTGAGCTTTTGCCTCTATGTAAGGGCCAAAATTGAGAGTAGATGTTAATGTAACCCCAAGAAGCTCAAGATGGTCGGTTATCGGCACGGTTTCACCGCGGAAAGATGGAGCTGGGCGGAATTGGCTCCTTTTGGCGGAAAATAGACACGCTTGGGTCTTAGCAGCATTGAACTTGACCAGATTGGCATCGCCCCAATCAGAGACCGCCTGTAGGGACACGTTCAAGCGCTCAACCATTGCCTCCCGGAGAGACCGGATCTGCGACCCACCAGCTCGTGCGTCGGACACGTATCTCTCAGCAACAGTGCTGTCGTCTGCATACCCAAAGGTACCGGGTTTAAGCAGATCATTAATATGCAGCAAGAACAGTGTTGCCGTTTTGTATGACAATCAAAAAAACTTATAAGATTCTACCAACATACCAACAGCCAATCAGTGGCTATCATTCTGACAGCTCGGCTGTTATAGTTCGGCGCGTAGAGCATGCGTGAAAGTGCATTCGGATACGCACTAAGGTGAATATCTTGCGGGAGCTTTACCTCGACCTATACGACCAGGGAGGCGTTTGGATACATCTGCTATAATACCTAATATAACTTCTCCCCTGGATCGAACACATGCGAAGATTCTCCTGGGCATGCTGAGGATCAAGTTATCCAACATTTCTTGGGGTAACCTGTCCATTCATAAATAGCAGCTTCCCTGATCTATCGCACTGTCTGGGGACGTGACTGACGGCTCGAAATAACTACACATAGACACCGATTTCCCGCCTTGATAAACTGTTCCAGTGGCAGTTCTTTGCCTTTCACGGTCTCCTGGCCTTCTCCTGACACGGACACGTCACTTATCTGGATGAATACTGATTCACGATTCGTCAACGAAGAGACAATTTTGTCAAATGTTGTCTTCTTCATTTTGCTGAAGCCTAAACCACTGCAATCTCCGTCGTTGAAGTTGCCGGAAATTCAGAGGCGATCGCCAAGACCTCAGTGCTCGTAATCCAGCCTGATACAAGCAATTCCGAATGGTTTGAGTGCTAACTTCAAGCCCAAAGGTTTTTGTAAAATTTGTACGGATGTCCGCAATACTGTTTGTTGTACCTAGATGTCTCAGAATCACTATTAGGTACACTTTTTTATTTCTGGTTGTTTATATATCTATTTCTGGCGTCAATTACAATTTTAATTACCTTATTTCAAAAATTTTAACCGAATTCAAAAAAGGAGGAGGTTCTCAATTCGTTTGTATATTTTTTTATGTTTGTTACCTCATAACTCCGTCATTTATGAAACGATTTGAAAAATGTTTGTTTCATCTGAAAGATGTCAGAATCTGATGATAGGATTCCACGAAAATCGAGGGCAACCCTCAAATTTTATGAGCACATACAATGTTTTTCTTTCTAACGCAATTCAGATATTTGTGCCTGGTAATCATCATCTCATGTTGCTGAGCTGATGATCAAAGGTATAAATTAGGATCTCATAGGATCCCATGAAAAATGTTTGTTCAGCGATACTTTCGCCAATTGTCAGCCGATTTGGATGATTCTTTTTTTGTTTGAAAGAGTATTTTCCTGGACTGGTCCCGTTTCAATTTGGTGAAGATCTGACGAAGAACTTCGGAGGTAGCTAATGGAACTCTTCAATAAATGATAGCAAAGGGATCGGGATTGCTGAAATCGCATGTTTTTTTTAGTGTTTACACCAGTTCTTAACATAACATTGCGCTGGTACGCTGTTAATGGGTACGCAGGTACCGGTACCACTAAAAAGGGAAAAATAAAAAACTTTTTTACAAAAAATACAACCGACTTCAGAAATCAAAGTTCTTCATATTTTTTTTTGGAAGTCGGTTGTATTTTTTGTAAAAAAGTTTTTGTATTTTCTAATCGCTTATTCGTGTTGTTTGCTTCTGCTTTTCATAATCTAAATAAATTATCCCAACGACAAAGCATTTTCATAAACATTTATCTATCCATGGCTGTGTTATTCTTTTATCATAATTTGGAACTGTAACCGTACTTTCTTTATAAACTTGATTTCATTTTTCTTCTTCTAACATAATTATCTTCGAAAGTAAAACAAATCACAGAGCTCCATTTTGAAACTAAAATTTCTTTTTTGTAAAAAATGGTTCGTGTTTGATGTGCTTTATATCAATACCTACCGGTGAAACCGATTCAACTGAATTTGCACTTTAATTGTAGCAAATTTTATCAACTTCAATAGTCCACTGATTAACTTTTTATGTAGAATTCACCGTGAAAATGACTAAACATTAAAGTTTTCCGAGCACCATACAGTTAGTACAAATCTTTCGAGGTTCAAAAATTGGGTGTGCACTACTGGCATCTACCCTAATAACATCCCTAAAAATCAGAATTGTTCAAAATCCTGCGTCCTAAAATGTCTTGTATGACTGGCCTATCATGTGTGTTTACATAATATTTTAGTTCCCATTTTTTGTTTGCTAAAAAATTTCGCTCCTTTCTTTATCTCTACCTAACAAGTCCAGCGTCAACTCTCATCCGAACATTTTGAACTTCAGATTTTTGAGAACCACGAACTCGTCATCCGACACAACGATTTAGTTAAGTGCTCTTTAGTCCATTTCAAAGCTCTTTGCACATAGAAAAACCAATTCTTTGCCATTTTCTGCAGTGAGCAGAGTCCTGCTGAAAAGGCGTAATACAACGAACGGCACAGTGTAATCTTTTTGCATCGCACAGCAATATATATGACCTACGAAGTGGGACGCCTGCCATTACCTATAGCTCCAGTGCGAACTTAAAAGGGAACAAAGGTTGATGACACTTGATTTGTAAAGGAATATGAAAGAAGATTGTGTTATAAAGTATAATTAAAGAGAAATATTGATCGGTCGTTTTCTTGATACCTACTCGTACCTACTTACAATTAAGTATAGTTGACATGTTTAAGCTACAAAAGGCGGCCATTGTTAGTATGACATGGAAATTACGTTACGGCCGGCATTAAATACGAGGGCAGCAACGCATGCGTGATGTGGTCGGAGACGAACAATTAGACGATTCACACGGCGAGTGGTCGGACACAGTGGTCCATCTGCGAGCGAGCCGCTTCCAAATACAAACGTACCCACATAGCTACATTCATTGCTTTATGCTGATTTTATTGCAGTAGCTTTACGAAAGTTCCCTTGCTTTATGCTGATTTGATTTCTGGTTAAAATAGTTTAATTTAAAATATAGGTATAGTCACAGTAAAATAGGTCCATCACCTCTATTTTTGTTTGCTCTATTGGTACACGATACTTATGTCTTTACTTTATTGTCATTTAGGTACCTATATATTACCAGCTCCTACCAGCGGCTTCGCCCGCGTATTAGTAGGAAATCAACCCAAAAAAATATTCTATGTCCTTTTCCAGGATATAACCGTGCACCGAATCGCTCGTGGCTAAATAATAACAGCCACACGGGTCGATCTTTAAGGTTAAGCTTGCCAAGGTTGGTCTGTGGATGGGTGACCATCTTAATATACCGAGTTTCCTCCGTGCCTCGGAAAGGACGTTAAGCCGTTGGTCCCGGCTGTCATTTGTAGATCTTTGGCACAGATTTGGTCACAGATTGTCAGAAGCCAGTAAATCTGACTCCAGTCTTGCCAAGAAGTACCGAGTTAATGGGTTGTGGAGGTCTGGTAGGCAGCCGCTCCACGCAAAAGACTGGTATTTAGCTGAATCCGGTTTGACTGGAAGCTTACCCCAATATAGTTGGGAAAAGGCTAGGCAGATGATGATGAACCGTGTACCAAATTGTATTAAAATCCGTTCAGCCGTTAAGACGTGAAGAGGTAACAGACAGGATATTCTTCTGTAATGACTCAGAATTGTCACAAAATTGCACTAATGTCTTTTTTAATCTCGGAGACTAAATTGACAATTGCAAATGTCGAATCTGACTTAAGTGCTATTGAAATCTGTCAGTTTGCCATTTGCCCTTGTCAGTTTAGTCTCCGAGATTAAAAAAAGACATTAGTGCAATTTTGTGACAATTCTGAGTCATTACAGAAGAATATCCTGTCTCTGAGATTGAAAAAACAGACTATATATTCCTAATTTAAGCATCACCTTTGTACTTATTTTTCTGTTTCTTTCTTCTTATCTTATTAAATGTGTGTACATAAATTGTTAAATAAATAAATTAATTAAAATGTGACAATGACAATGGGGAGGAAAACTGCCTTTAAACAAGACCAAACTTCAACTTCGACGACACGGTTGGCGCAGAGGCTGAGTGATCAGCTGCTGCGCCGCGTGTCGTGGGTTCGATTCCCGCATGGAAGAAATATTTGTATGACCTACAGATACTTTTTCCGGGTCTGGCTGTTTGTGTATGTGACTTATTTATTCTCTAAATAAATATAAAAATATATACACCTTAGTCATACTTACACTTAAACAAAACTTCAGGTAGTAAACCTTTAGCAAAGTTCCTGAAAAAACTGCTATACCATACCATCTATATTCTGCTTCACCAAGACTAAACCCGAAGCTCAAGCGGCTTTAGAACGTCAATGCCATGAGAGACCAAGCCAAAAAAACTTTTTGCAGAAGAGATATTGCAATCTTCAAATGTACAAATAGAACCTTCAACTAGTAAGGATCCTACAATACAAGTTGTACCTCCAGCTGTGGGTCGACAGGAAGAATTATCCTTAGATCATGAATTGGAGATGCGTGCTGCGATTATGAATGAATACATAATTATGTAAAATAACTCAAGTTGATCAGGAGCTTGTTTACGGCGCAATGAAAATAAGACGTCAGAGCTATTAAATTCTATAGAGGTTTTGAAACATACCTATAAGAAATTTTAACTAGCAAGTTTTATTATAACTAACAAAACAGCACAAAAGTGCAGAAAATAGAGCGTAAAAATATCGATGAAATTTATTGTAGCTCCATGCAGCGTACAGGATATACTATCGTAGTCGCAGTCACGTCACAGTCACTACGCCGACAATACGGGCGCACCCGGCGTATTGGCGCGTTTACGGCTGTAGGCGGACGTAGTATTTATTGTGAATCGGTTTTACTATGACGTATTTTTAGAATGACGCAATATTTGTAACTGGAATTTGTAGCAGTCTGTCTCTGCCGAGCGTAACTTTTCAAAAAGTTTTACCGGCTGCGAAATTGCCCAGTTAGGTTTACCCTAGTTTGTCTATTCAAATGCATCTTTATTCAATCATCCAGCAGCTATTGCTGATCTACAAGAACCTATTGTCTAGCACTTCATTGTAAGTCACTTTTATTCCAATTGCATTTTGAAAACAAGTTGGTACTTAACTAAGTAGGTACAATCTCTTTGTTCGCAACGGACAATAGGTAGGGAGGGGAAGGTGCAAGATGGAGTTTGTCAGTCAGCGCTAATTACTTTCGAAAAACACCTAGATGATGAGTTCATTGTTGGATAGTTTATAGTTTTACCACTGAATAGAAAAAGATCCTTAAAAATCCGCATTCAAAGTTAATTAGGTAGGTATAATTCACTACACAAGTAGGTACTCCCTGACTTTCATAGATGAAGCAACCTTATGCCTCGGCCACGATGGTAACGTCACGCTTGAGGCGTCAATTCGCTACAAGCGTCATTTCTAAACGCCAAAAGCAAGGACACGAACTTCAAATGTTCGCCTGTAGCGTGTACGGTGGGGGAATGAATCAGTTCTGCAGTGCGATTGTGTAAATATGACTAAGTGAAAGCTTGGGTGATGTGATCACGAAGTGTGCTGTCAATCCAAGTAATCAAGATGGAATGACAGCTCACTTCACCGAAGCCTTCACCTCGTCATATTAATAGAATCGACCGGCACGACACGATACGACAAGTGAAAATATCGTATTCAAAAATATTGTTTTGAAAGTAGTTGTTTTTTCTCACCTGGTATTATGAATTTGCGACAAGGAGTACGTACACGACTTTAATAGAAAGAGACTACAATGTGGTGAATTTCATAACATACATACAAAGTTGACACGACGAGGGGCTTTCCTTTAAACTACATAATATACTAGGTACCATTTTCAAGCTCTGTACCAAAAATTAATTAAATAGCAGCAGTAGTTTAGGCGCAAATGATTTTTAAAGTTTTTGCACCGTTTGAACACGATGTATCTTTTCTAACAGCTGATTATGGTCTAAGCATAGGTCACCGTTGCCGCTCTGAGGCATGTCGAAGGACATTCAATAAAAATTGGCAATGCAAACAAGGAAGCAATAAATACACAACTTTCACTACGAAAGCGACAAACAGCGCAACTGAGTGAAACAGAAATAGGTCAGTTTGTTGCATCCTAGTTTTTTGCGATCGGTAAGTGGGGCCTCTAAACATCTTGTTTTTTCAGTGCGCCGACGCTGTCCTTTCGGAACGTACGATTTGTCAAATTCGCCCGCTACAATAAAATTGTGATTTTGTTTTGTTATTTTGATAAGACACTAAATAAGTTTAAGACAGTATTTCTTATTTTTATTGTGACAGGACACGTCACATGGGATTATTATTATTTAGTAATAGTGATTTTTTTTTGTGATTGACTGTTTTTTATGGTGGTAGGACACGTAATTAAACTTTGGTTGTGTATGTGTGTGTGTAATTAAAGTGTTAAACAATGCCTCATGTAACTTACACGGCGTCAGAATGCCGTGGAAACGCAGTTTTAGCTCTGCGAACGTACAGAGAAAAGTATGGTGACAGCCGCAATGGGGATTTTACTGAAAAAATCTAATAAGTCCGTCTGACAGATTTAAAAAAAAGTGTGTTTGTTTTTGTGCGCGTACTTTAAAACCTTACCAAACATAAAAGCCAGCGCGAGCGGAGGCCTAAGTCACCGGCCGCCCCCCCGCCCCGGCCTCCGCCGAGCACACGAGATACCGCACACCGCGCCCCGGCGCGCGCGCGACTTTGTCATGTTGTTACGGTCAGTCTAATTTATTTACAAAGGGTGGTTGCGTTTTATTCTGATTTGTAAGCTGTTTAGTCTAAAGGGTTTTTATTTTATTTTTATTTTTTAGTTTGTTTGAAAAAAATATTTTCTCATTTTTGGTGCTTTTTGTTTTTGTACCGTATCGAATTAATACTGAACACGTACTATATAGTATACGTAGTTTAGTTTACGTAATGAGGGTTGAGAAAGAATGTTATAGGAAAATGTCAAATTTATTTACTTTTGACATTTTCCTATAACATTCTTTGAGTATACTAGAATGAGTGTCTATAAACGCGTACTTTAGATGCGACAAAAACAAAACAACTTGATTCAAACGCAGATCGGAGCGCCTGGAGCTACTGTTTCGTGCACACTGTGGAATTTTCTCATACAATTGCTTTCGACGCTTTTAAAAACGCTCGTGCAGATTCGCGCGTAGCGAACTTCACTGCTGCTTTCAGCGCTATTTTGTGGCCACTTTGTGTGTGTGTGTCAACGCTGACGCTTGTAACACAAGGCGAATTCGCTTGGAGCACAAGGTGGCTATGCTTGGAGCGTCGCATTTCGTGGCCCTCGGGCTAGAGTCCGTTGTTCTGCAAAAGAAACCTTTGCGAATGGACAACACCAGTTACGACATTTTAGTTTTAACTGGATTGTAGACTTTCAAAAAAACTCTATCGAGATAAATTACTCTACCTTTGATACCCTCTGCAATTTGATTGCATCAAAAAGTACCTAAACGATACGTCTCAAGACTTTCCTCACAAGAGGCGTAACTTATGAGAAAAATAGAAGAAAACAGCTTTGTTAAAGAGCCTTGTTACTAGCTGTTATAAAAGAGCACTCTATTATCCCATGACAATGGAGTGCTTTTTAATAACAGCTTCAGAAATGACTGCAACTGAAACTAAAAAAAAATGCTATCCATGTTTGATCATGTGAATATAATATCCACGGCAGGGTGTCCTTGGCTCCAGTAGGGCGACAACACACATAATATAACCTTGCTGTGTGCGCACGGTATCTTTAGGTCGTTAAGCATTGTTCACGCTCCGGGGTTAAACAGACAATAGCGACTCGGGAATGGTTTTACGTGTACTTATGCACTATAGATGGAAATTACGATGTGTGACGGAGACAGTGCGGGGAAAGTGCGTTGGCACTGCGTGCACTGCGGGCTAGCATGCCCGCCCTGCTCCCGCCGCGGTCACCTTAATCTGCGGTTCAATAGCATTGGTCAGGTCAAGTCGAGTCAACGAACGATCGTCGGGAATCGGCAACTTAACCAGTGCACGCTATGACCTTTCTTTAATACTGAAATCAAAAGAATTAGATTCGAGGCATATTTTTGCAGACTCGAAGCTGAAGTATCTTATTGATGGCGTTTTTTATTAGATGTGGTAGAGATTTAAATTTTAGTTGAAGATTCGGGAGTCTTTTTCGACATCTTGGGTCGAATTAGTTGCGGGGTCAATAAGCAATAGATTATTTTAGGAATATTTTAAGTATCTAAGTATCTGCCCACGTGCAACTTATTAGCATTTCGTACACACACATAATTCTGCGTAGATACGAAACCGCGCCTGTCTAAACAAACTCGCCACGGTAAACCTTTAAAGTGACACGCTCGTTATTTAATTTTTCCATTTACCTACATGCAAGCTGTTTCAGTAACTGAAAATAGAAACCATGTAACGTTAAAAAATTATGAGAACAAGCTTGCTGTGGTTTAAGCTGGCGTAAGCATTGCACTCAACCAAATCCGGTAATCGGAAAAGAATGGCATCAATAAGCCTCGGGACACTACCATCGACACCACTTTTTTGCAAAAACTGCTCGTAATTTTATGATCTAAAGCATCCGTCACGACGTCACATTGAGCATACCAAATAGTGACGTCACAGCACAGGCCCCAACTTCTAATCTTTGATGCGTTTTGTCATGGTCCCGTAAAATCAATTCAGTTTGGCTTAGTCTTTTTTTATTTAATTACCATTTTCACGAACTTGGATGATGTACCAAATTTTTGCGTATCTACTTGGACGATGACATCATGCAAGTATGTGAAGCACGTCATCGGTTAATTACGAGAATTTTTGGGGTATCACTGCACTAAAAAATAAAAACGTTTGAAAACAAATATACACTTCCACTTTTTTAATATTGCAGTGAACTGCTGCTACTATATGAAAGTATATCTAGCGTATTCCCAAGTCTAGCCTTATGTGAATTTATATGTAAGCTCTAAGTAAGAAAGAATCAGATTATAGATGTTTTTGTGACAACCACGGTTTTTCATTTTAAGTAGTAGCATCGGCCACCATGCGTTATCAAAAGCGCCAGATATATCGAGAAAGATTCCAACCACATATTTTCCTATAAGTTAACATTTTTTTCAGACAGAGATCACTGCGTCGACGGTAGATTTACCAATAGTGAAACCAAATTGATTATTATGAAATTTAGGTCCATTCGGTAGTAAGCGCAGAACGATTAGTCGCTCTAAGAGTTTTCCCAAAGATGGAAGTAGGGTTATGGGCCGGTAGGACTTAGGGTCATCCGGAGGCTTATCGCCACTCTTCGGAATAATGCGTATAAAGCCTTGTCACCATATTCGAGGAAAAATAACTTCTGCAATGCATCGGTTATATACTGATAAGATCGCGTCTCCCGCTGTCTTACACGCTTCTATAATCATTCTATTAGATATTTCATCTTCACCGGATGATTTGTTGAGAGGTAGTCTCTTGACAAGGTTTATGAATTCGTCAGTGGATGGAAGATCTGACTCCGGTGATTCAGGTGGCACCGCGGCCCACGCTCTGATATGTTGGTGTATTCATTATCATTTACTGATTAATCATCTGGTATAAGAAAATCAAGCAGAGCATCAGTTGTTTCTTCAATGCCGGTTGTATGTTTATTATTTACTTTAATGTTTTGAACGTACGCAAGGTCGACAGATCTATTAGCTTTGAACTCATGGTACAAAGGAGATCATGGACCCTCCTTATCAAGTTTATCAACAATTTTCCGCAATAAACTACCCTTAGATTTTTCAACCGATGCTCTGTAGCGTGACTTGGCAACTCCAAAGGTCCCCGGTATCCTTACGTTTTTTTAGCTTGTTAACCTGAACCACCCTGAGACGTAAGCGCGTGTTTTGGTATTGTTCCTGAATAAATACTATGTCAATATTATAATCCACAATCAATTTATCCAGCTCAGATGTCGCCACCCTATCGTTATGGAGATTTAATTGTCCTATCGTTATCCATTATTAGTAATTAGTGTTTAAGATTAATTATTCAAGTTTCAGTTTGTAAGTAGTACACTCCTGAGATCCGCAGCGATGATCACACGGTTTTGTAAAGCGTTTGCACGCCACGCAAGTCGGTTTAAAATTGAAGTCGTCCTTATGCGGGCAATCATTTGTTTCGTGTGCCTCCGAACAATTGGCACAGGTCGGTTCCTTACTAGCGCAGTGTTTCTTAACGTGACCGAACTGTTGGCAATGCAAGCACCGAACTACTTCTACATCATCAATAAAACGGCAAGTAGCCCAATCAATAAATAACTTATCCTTAGTAGTTACTAAGTGTTTACGTACCGCGGGTTCTATTTCATTTCAATGCCAATCCATTTTCGACCGTTATCTAAGGAGCGCCTACGGATAATTAGGGGACAAAATCTAAGTAATTACTTAACATAATTCAAACTCGACTCCATATCATTTCTAGGCTTGTAACCTTTGACATTTCTTGACACAGTGATGTTTGACGTACATAAATCTTAAAATTAAAACATTTATTTTAGCGTGTCTTGAGATAAAATGTGAAGTTAACGTTGTAAAAACAGACACTCCAATATAGAAAATAAAATGTTTACCCAATATTGCTTTCTGATATGAAAACTTTAGAGGAATACAAATGAAGGAGATGACTTGGATCCACTATTTTCTTCAAGCCGTAGCTATTAATTTTCTGGAAAACGAGTCCGTTGTCGCCTTCCGGTAAGAACTACCAACGACGTTGTACTTTATTTTGTTTTGATCTTTTATTTTATACCAATTTTATACATAATTCAAAAGTTGGTGCGGATAGAAAAATATGCGTTGTATATTGTTCAAAGTCATAAAAATATACTTTCACATGGTTTAGATACCTTTTTAATACTAAAGGTCATTGGGCAATCTGACCTGCTTTGTGAAGAGTGGCGGACATTAATCAAAATACTTTCAAACTAAGGGGAATAATATGACCTTTCACTGAATATAGTTATTTAATTATAAATCAATGGAGAAAAATGTATAGGACCGATTAAAAAAATTTATTTCAAAGGATTTTATTCCATATTATAAAGACGAATTTCGATACTATACGGCATAGTGTACGGATGAACCAATTTTCAGAGGCATGTATACGCTGTCTCTTTCGCACATTAGACAGGTAGAACCAGTTTCGTTGCGCTTGCGCCGCTATCCGTGCAGTCCTTCGTTAGCTATCGTTGCGATCTGTACGTTATATCCATTTTGTTTTATCTATTATTTTTATTTTATTTTATTTCATTAGCGTGTTTTATGCACTCTAGTTATTTGCTTTTGGATTGGATTTTCGTTGACATGGAAAGAAAAAACAGTTGTGTATCGTGTAATCGATCTGTGTTACGTCGAAGAAAACACTGTCTTATTGCAGTATTTCTCGAAAGGTACCGGGATGTCGTAGTATTGTTATTACAAGAAACCATACCACGCGAGGTAAGTACTCTCTTAGTACACAGTCTATATCTATCTACTCTAAAATAATCTCGATGTTTGATGTTTATATATATATATGTACAATACATATATATATATATATATATATATATATATATATATATATATAAACATCAAACATCTATATATCTATAAACATATATATATATATATATATATATATATGTTTTATCTTGTTTCAGATTTCATTTGTCGGCACAAGATCTATATGCCACCCTTCCTGGCAGCGATATGATCCAGTATTGCAAAACCAGCAATTAGATAATGTGCCACCCCAGCAAATACAAGAAGGAGCAAATCATGAAGAAGATGGAGAGGCGGAGGCGGTTCAACAAGTAGAAGTTGGGGATCAACAAGGTCCTGGTTTTATCACTGTTACTGGATATAGACGTGTATCAAATACAGCAAGACGCTGTATATTTCTAAACTGCAGAGGTATGACTACACATCTTGTGCCAAGTTATATCTGTTGCACAATCATAATTTGTATATACCGGAACTTGCTCGTGTTTGCCACACTAATTTAGTTCAAAATGATTGAGAAGAGCTTGTGAATGCCCCGACATTACATGAAAGCTTTAGTAATGCTCATGTACTTGACATAATCAACTTGTATAAATGAGGATTAGAAAGAAAGTCTGAATTAGATTTTGAAAATATTGAAACAATTGATGACAACCACTTATAGCAACCCACACATCATCTGCTCGACCAATCAGAGCGTCCCGCGGTCGTATCCCGTTCCGGTACCGAGATGGCGCGTCTCCTACACTCACGTAATTCTTGGAATCCGCGCACTCACACAGACGCGACTGTACGTCGCGCAATACCTACGCGCGCCATGCCGCCGCGCGCCCTTTTAGTCCGCCACGCGCGCGCCCTCCGTGTGCACGCGCGCCACCTCGCTACCGCTCAGCCCACCAAGACCGGTTGCTTTCATATATGTTCTGCGTATATATTACACCATTTAACTTTAAGGGTTTAGAACTCACTCAGTAGGTAACTGTGATTGTTTTCTGTTCACAATAAACTTATCGTGAATAAGTGTCAGTGTTTAAATCCTACAGACCCTCTCTCTCTCTCTCTCTCATATGTGGCGCTCCAACGTTTTGTGTAACCAGAACAGTACAGTGGTGAAAATAGTGAATACCTATACCTAGTGAAAATGCCAGTGACAAGAAGCAAAGCGGCTAGTTTGACTCGCAGGGAAGATGCCAGCGATGCATTCCCCGTCCCCTCGCGACCGAATACGCCGACCGCGGCGTCCGACCAACAAGATGGCGGCGACGCGTCCTCTTTGCCGTGCCCCGACGCTAACGCCACGTTCTCCAATGAACACGTGGCTGCTATTATTGCATCTCTTCAGCGCTCGCAGACAGAAGCGTTCAGAGACCTGCTCGACTCGGTGGCGCGGGCAAATGCATCCACTCCTCAGTCACTCACATTACTAGGGCATGGTACCCTTGCCCGCTGTAAAGCAACCTTCTCCGGTCGATCGAAGGAATCGGTAGAAGCTTTTATTGACGCTATTGAAGCGTATAGCGAGTGCGCTCAGGTTGCGGACTCGAACATCCTACGTGGCCTCGCGTATTTATTCAAGGACGATGCAGCCACGTGGTGGCAAGGAGTTAAACATTCGATAACATCGTGGCCACAGGCAAAGGAAAACCTAATAAGTGCCTACGGTGACCGCCGGCCGCCTCATCGAGTTTATATCGAAATGTTTTCGACCCCACAGAAAAACGAAAACACGGATATGTTCGTCGCTCGCATTCGTGCCCTCATGGCAAGATTACCTAAAGGTGACGTATCAGAGTCTGCTCAACTCGACATGACGTACGGCCTTCTTCACAGCAGAATCAGGAAAAGGCTGCGTAGAGAAGAGTGTAAGAATTTCTCTGATTTACTTCGTCTTGCACGTATTGTTGAAGATTCATTCGACGAGAAACATACTACGACGACACCTACGACGAGTGAACGCCGACCTCAAACAAGTCCGCGCCCATCCACATCGATGTCGCAAACTCAACCCGGAACTCGCGCGACGACAGCGATCGAGAACATTTCTGCACGCGCGCAGGCCTGCACAGGAGCTCCCGCCGCCGCCACGACGCAGGGCCCGCCGCCGCCCGCGTCGGCGACTGCTATGACTCGGGAATCTGCTACAAAGAAGCAACGATCTGTTTGTGCCTACTGCAAGCGATTCGGACACACTCGGGACCAGTGTCGTAAGTTACTGAACCAAGGTGAGTCCCAATCTCATATTTCTGCGGACATGCGTGATGGTGATAAAGACCATAAAACTCAAAAGTCAAGTGATCAATCGTTTTACTGTGTTGAGTCGCGTAATATTAGTAATGTAGGTAGTTGCAAATGTAAACAAACCGACTTGCAAAATGGTCACAACTCACTAATTTCAAATAATAATTGTATGGTTTGCATGTCAAAGAATGACAACTGTAATTTTTCAAAAATTGATTTTTGTACTGAAAACTATGAAGGTAACAAATGTAAACAAACCGACTTGCAAAATGGTCACAACTCACTAATTTCAAATAACAATTGTATAGTTTGCATGTCAAAGAGTGACAACTGTAATTTTTCAAAAATTGATTTTTGTACCGAAAACTATGTTTTTAAGAGTATCTCTAACTTTCCCACAAGTATTTTGTGTGCTGATAATTATTATTGTAATCATCAATTCTCAAAAATTGATGCTTCTTCGGTGAACAAACAGTGTAACTCACAATTTCATAAAAATGATAATTGTTTTTGTTGTGGAGATGTATATGAGAATTGTGCATGTAGTATATCACGTGATAATGATCTTGCGGGACCCTCCATTGGTCACAGTTTACGACCTATTTTTAATATAAAAATTTTCGGTTTTAATGGTACCGCAATGATAGATACAGCTGCCAAACATTGCATTGCGGGTCACACGCTATATACTCTTCTTCAACGTCTGGGAGTTCACTTCACCTCTTCTTCTCGGGAAATTAAACTTGCTGATGGCTTAATCCGCACCATGGATTGTAAGCATACCACATTAGAAGTCTGCCTAGAATCACGAGTTATCAAGGTACCATTTTTAATTTTCCCGGATGCAACTAATAATGAGACATTATTAGGTATAGATTTTATAACTGCCGCTGGAGTAGTTATTGATTTTCATAAAGGAATCTGGCACTTCAGTGAATCAAATTTAATTGAATATAAATTAAGCTTTGAACCTATTTCACGCACCATGTCCTACGCTTCAACCAATGTTCTTAGGGATGATGAAGGTATTCACCTTAACCCAGCTGAGCGACATGCGCTCACTGCCATCCTCACCAGGTATGCACATATTTTTAGGGTAGGGGGAGGCCCAACACCATATACAGAACACCGCATCGAAACAGGTGAGCACCCACCCATTGCTGTCCCACCCTATCGATTAAACCCTGCTAAGAAAGAACTTATGAAAGCGGAAATAGAGAAAATGTTACAAGATGACATAATTGAAGAATGTGAATCGGCTTGGTGTTCACCAGCGCTGATGGTGCCAAAATCAAATGGTGCCATCCGTTTCTGCGTTGACTACAGGCGCTTGAATGCAGTCACCAAGGCCGACACATACCCGATGCCGCGCATCGATGAACTTCTCCAAAGCACTAAGCGGGACTGCTTTATGAGCACATTAGACCTTCGATCCTCATACTGGCAGGTGATGGTAAGGGAAGCTGACAGAGACAAGACTGCTTTTGTTTGTCCTCTGGGCACTTATCGTTTCAAGAGAATGCCGTTTGGTCTCAGAAACGCGCCAGCAACCTTCCAACGCCTCATCGACCGTCTCCGTTCTTGCTCTGCTTTGCAAAATGTCACTTTATTAGCATATTTGGACGATTTGTTAATAATTTCTCAAGGATACCAGCAACACCTGCAAGATCTCGAGGCAGTTTTCAAACGACTGGGCGAATTTAACCTCCATGTTAATAGGGAGAAGTGCGCTTTTGCCAGAGAAAGCGTTAAATACCTCGGCCACGTCGTCACCCAAGAGGGTGTCTCCACCGACCCAGGGAAGGTGAGTGCTGTCCTCGAAATGAAGGAACCAGGTAGCTTAAAACACCCGAGAACCTTTCTTCAAACTTGCTCATGGTTCCGTAAATTCATTCCCAACTTTTCAAAAGTTGCTGAACCATTAACACGCTTGACTAGGAAAAGTCAAGTGTGGTCTTGGGGCTCAGAGCAAACCCAAGCTTTTAAAGAGCTTAAGTGTCTTTTGACCACAGCTCCAATACTGGTGCAAGCCGATTTTAGTCGCCCTTTCATTCTGCGTACAGACGCAAGTAGCTACGCCTTAGGCGCAGTTTTATTGCAGGGTGACGGGAATCAAGAAAGGCCAATCGAATATGCCAGCCGACTCCTCAATGCAGCTGAGCGCAACTACTCCACTACGGAGCGCGAGGCACTCGCTGTCGTGTGGGCGGTGGAGCGTTTTCGTCCTTACTTAGATGGTCAACCAGTCGTAATTGGCAGCGATCACCAGCCTCTCCGTTGGTTGCTCTCTCTTAAATCACCAGCAGGCAGGTTGGTCCGTTGGGCTCTCAAGCTTCAATCTTTTGACATCCAGTTCCAATATACCCCAGGGAAGGCGAACGTTGTGGCAGATACCTTGAGCAGACCAATTTGCTCAAGCGACTCTCGTGATGATTGTGGTATTTGTTCTGTCATTTGCGATCTGCCCACAAAGACGCCGAGTCAGCTTCGCGAAGAACAGACTTCTGACCCTGAAGTGGAAAAGATATTGAAGGAGCTTGAGGGACCTGACGATGTCGCAGCCCAGAGATGGCTAGAAAGGGGTTATCTCATGAACCAAGGTGTTTTGTACCGGTACAATCCGGACTCTGAGAGTGAATCCCCTCAGCTAGTTATACCAGCCGGTCAAATTGCTGACATATTGAAGGAGTTGCATGACTCTCCAACTGCCGGCCACCCAGGTATCGATAGGACCTACCAGAAGGTAGCACAACTCTATTATTTCACAGGGATGCGCAGAATAATCACCGACTATGTCAAAGCCTGCATTCACTGCCAACGTTACAAGGCCAACAACAACAAACCTCCCGGCTTACTCCAGACACCAGTTATGAACCAGCGTAACGAGGTGTTGGCCATAGACTTATTTGGGCCACTTCCGGAAGGAGACCAGGGGGAGCGTTGGATCCTACTCGTTGAAGACACAGCTACCCGTTGGATAGAGTTGTTTGCTCTTAAAGAAGCCACAGCTGAGGCATGTGCTGTTGTCCTTATCGAGGAATACTTCATGCGTTTCGGGTTGCCTCGTAGGATTATTTCGGATAATGGTGTCCAGTTTGTTTCCGCAGTAATGCGCCAAGTCATGTCAGTCTTAGACATACAACAAAATTTTGTCCCATTGTATCACCCAGAGGCTAATCCTGCTGAGCGGAAAAACCGCGATTTAAAAGCTATGTTAGCACATCTCGTGGAAGGCAATCACATTTCATGGCCAGAGAAGCTGCCGACGATTCGTTTCGCTCTGAATAGCGCCAAATGTCGCACTACAGGTAAATCACCTGCTTATTTATTCTTCGGCAGAGAAATGCGATCCCCCACAGAGGTCGTTCATGACCTTCGTGCAATACAAAGCAAAGAAAATTTTGTTCCCCAAATTTCTCCTTACCTCAGTAAGTTTTTAAAATCTCTATCAGCTGTTCGAGAACGGGTGGAAATCCAACAGGATAAGACGAAGCAGTACGCCGATGCATCGCGCCGACCAGCTGACGCCTTTGAAGTGGGCGATTTGGTTTTACTGAAGTCGCACCTGTTGAGCAAAGGTTCCAAAGACCTAACTTCAAAATTTTACCCACGTCGCGATGGACCTTACCGAATTACAGGAAAGGTGAGTCCCACAACTTATTCAATCGCAAGCACAGAACAGCCTGATTTAATTTTAGGGAAATATCACTCCCAAGATCTTACTCGCTATCAAGGTGACAGGGATTCGTTACCTAAACCCGTCATTCCAAAAAGGAGACGCGGACGCCCAGCTAATACTGCAGATTCACCAGTCCAGGAGCGGGGGCGTTCTCCAGGACTTGAGGGGGAGTATATAGCAACCCACACATCATCTGCTCGACCAATCAGAGCGTCCCGCGGTCGTATCCCGTTCCGGTACCGAGATGGCGCGTCTCCTACACTCACGTAATTCTTGGAATCCGCGCACTCACACAGACGCGACTGTACGTCGCGCAATACCTACGCGCGCCATGCCGCCGCGCGCCCTTTTAGTCCGCCACGCGCGCGCCCTCCGTGTGCACGCGCGCCACCTCGCTACCGCTCAGCCCACCAAGACCGGTTGCTTTCATATATGTTCTGCGTATATATTACACCATTTAACTTTAAGGGTTTAGAAGTCACTCAGTAGGTAACTGTGATTGATTTCTGTTCACAATAAACTTATCGTGAATAAGTGTCAGTGTTTAAATCCTACAGACCCTCTCTCTCTCTCTCTCTCATACACTTCAATTTTTGGACAGCTTTAACTAAAAATCAGTTTAACACTATTTTAGAACAAACATCGTCTCTTCGCAACAGGCCTGATCGTTCTGCTACCACTTTAGGAATTTATTTAACTAAAGTAAGAACTGGTCAATGTAATGAGCGAAAGAATTAAACTTAGCTTCGAAATTCCAAATATTTAGAACAATGTTCTTCTTCAGAGGAAGTTAAAAATAGTGAGAGAATGTTTAACTGAAGATTTTGTTGCACGTTACCTGGGTTTAAATCATATAACCAGAGAAGAAGTAGTTGCACGGTATCCTCGTATCCCATCTCATATTTTTGGTGGTAGCCAAAATTAACCGGCAGCCATTCTTGTGCTCGATGGACCTTCAGAAGAGTGCGAATTTCCTTTTCCAGAGGAAAACCTACAGCCTTCACAAATTCCGTTATCTGGTAAAGCCTTTTATAATTGTTTGTACAGACGGCTATATAATAGAAGTCGTAGGACCGTATTCAGTGACTACTTCAGATGCAACTTTTATGCGCAGCCTGATGCGAGAAGATTCATATTGGCATTGGTATCTTAGACCTATCGACGTGTTTCTATTGGACCGTGGTTTTCGAGATTCGATCCCTG
The DNA here is from genome assembly GCA_950371165.1 of Lacanobia oleracea. Lineage (NCBI taxonomy): Eukaryota > Metazoa > Arthropoda > Insecta > Lepidoptera > Noctuidae > Lacanobia > Lacanobia oleracea. The sequence continues at coordinate 17,876,468 of OX493385.1, forward strand.
CAATTGAAGAACGTAAATATAATCCCCACATGCCGCCAACTAGAGGAAGAAGAGGACAATTATCTACACTTGACGCAAATAAATCTCGAATAATTTTAATGTGCCGTTGGGTGATCGAAACAATTAATGGACGATTTAAGAAATATTTTAAAATATTTCGTTATACATATTTTAATGTTGCGATGCGAAATATGATAAATGATTTTAAAATAACCGCGGCAATTATCAACGCTTCTCGGCGGTCATACGAAGATAATATATACGCCGAGCAGTTTGTGGATATTATAAATCAAAATATAAATAGAGAAAATGAGTTAGCAGAATACGTATCAGCAAATAACTTGAACAGACAAAGAGTAGCATTCGTGCCTTTAGATGCAAACAGTCCAGACTTTGAGAATTTTCCACAGCTGACCTTTGAAGATTTAATCTTATTTACGTTGGGCTCATACCATTTGAGAATCGCAAGGTCTTATTGTCACGAGCACATGCGACCAAACGGGGATTATATCATAGAATGTATCGAAACCAACATTTAATCGATAATGAGATATTGATGAAAGGGGGAATCCAGTCACGTCATATCCGATTGAAACAATACTATACATATATTTTGTTAAACCCAACACAACACGGACGACAAAGTATAGAAGAGTAATACTGTTCGTATATACACGGCCGCCGCACTTTAGGGAGCTGCGCTATCGCTAGCATAGTGTATTTTCTGTCTTATGCCAGACATCAGGAAGCAACAGACGCACCTGCTGCCTTTTTAAATGGTCTTATGATTGATTTGGATCAAATTGAATAAAAATCATTTTAATGAACTAGCATTTTATTTAAATTCAGCATATCAGTTGCTTTTTCACACTTGTTTTCATTCATACCCGTATTACTAGCTTGGAATAAAAAACGTAAGTGCCAAAATAAATTTTTGGATTTAATAACATAAAAGTATTATAAAATTTAAATCAGTTTAGTTGAAACCTCGACAATGTTATTTAATCTATTTTAAGTAATTTTCATAGCACCAATCTAAAGCGTTGCGTCTTATTGTAGCTAAAAAAAGTAAAACGATATTTCGAACTTTGTATTTTTTTTTCTATCGAGAAAATGTCTTGGTATCGTGTATTCCTTCAGTTGAATACTAGATCATAAAGTCAAAAAAAGCTTTTTTTATTTTTTAGTGGTACGCAGGTACCACTAAAAAGTGAAACCACAAACACAGCGTGCCGGCGTGATGGTATGTTATGAACTGGTGTAAACAATCAACAGATATATGCGATTTCAGAAATCCCGATCCATTTGCTATCATTGAATGAAGAGTTCCGTTACCTACCTCCGAAGTTCTTCATCAGATCTTCACCAAATTTAAATGGGACCAGTTAAAGAAAACACTCTTCCAAACAAAAAATAATCAATCAAATCGGTTAACAATAGGGAACATGCAGTATTTCTATTTCTGCTTTCATTTTAAAGAACTCCGTCTAGAATAGACCGCCACATAAATAAAAAATAAAAACGCTTTAATTTATTGCTAAAATTGCGTAACAGTTTAAATTTTCGCGCCAAAACGGACGATGACGTCACTCATGTCTGTCACTGGTCAAGAACTGTCATAATTCAAAGTCATAGACCAAGATCCCAGTGCTTCCAGAACTTACTTATTTTCTCAGTAACAAAATGTGTGGAATAGAATTGTTAGTACGTTGGGCTAGTTTGAGTTGACACGACCGTCGGTTTGTAAGTATCATCATCAGATGCTAGCTGTAACACGACTAGATAATTTTCACGAATTTTACAAAATACATATTCTTAAATAATTAGTTATTTAGTAAAAAATTCAAGACTAATTAGTCATTGTAATAGTGTAATATCAGATCGCTATCTACACTGAGAATTGAGATCCTATTCACAAGTAGGTATCTTTTGGACATAGTTTATTTACTAAGTATGAAAAGAAAACGGCAAAACTACCTCCCATAGACTAATGAAATACGTCATACATACATACAGCGCTATAAAATATTGCCCGTTGGATGGAGCTAGCAGATACTTATTATGCGTACGTTGAAATTACACTGGCCACTACTCAATTCAAATATTTTGATACTGCGAAATAAGTAACGTCTGAGAGCCCTGGAATCTTTGACTATAAACTAACATGAGTGACGTCACCAGACGCTGATTGGTGTATTAAAAAACGTTCCGTTTCACGTTACTTTAAATTTGTAATTATTGTTAAAAATCAATATTAACTGGAACAAAAACGTTGCACTGGCCCTTCTCTTATGCTTTTTTTACATTTTAGTCACAAAATATTAATAAATATTATATTAAATCTGCATCTTCCCTATTGGCGAAAATATCGCTGAACAAACATTTTTCATGGGATCCCATCATCAGATCCTGACTTATACCTTCCATCATCAGCTCAGCATTATGAGATGATGATTACCAGGCACAAATGTCTGATTTGCGTTAGAAAGTTTATGAAAACACTATATTTTATGTGCTTATAAAATTTGAGGGTTTCCCTTGATTTTCATGGGATCCCATCATCAGATTCTAACTTGGTGACAATGGGACCACCTCAGGAGTATAGGCTTTCGAATAAAAAAAATAAAATTGCTGCTTCTGCTCCAATTGTCTAAAAAATAACCAAAAGGTCGTTCAAATCAGCATCAAAGCGTCAGTCGCAGTTTTGTGTGTTTCTGAATTCCCAAACCCGAGTAAAATTTACCCGAGTTAACTGGAATCGTGAAAAAGTGAACTGGAGTCGTTTTTACGTAACATTCGAAAAATCCCAAGCGCTGTTTTCAACTATAATAAAACGTTTAATTAAAAGAGGGGGGGGATAATGTAGGTAATCCTAGTTGTGAAAAAACTACCAAAAAAGATCGTTATATCGCGTACAGACCTACGCTGCGGAAAGTACTGCGACAATAGAGCAAAGTGATGTACTACAGTTTTATAGAGGAGATCAATATCTACAAAAAAGTCCGCGAGGATACGATCGCGATAACATATCTTACTATTATGGTTAAGTTACAATAACCGCTTTTTGTCCAATTTATTCAATAAAAACCCGGGTGAAATGGAATAGTGGTGACTTTAGTATCATGACATTAATTCTTATCTATTTAAATTGTTTAAAAAAAATCGGCCGTAGGGTTTCGTACCATAAACCTTAATTTCTATTATTTGTTGTCATTGCGGCAATAGAACTACACAATCTGTGAACATTTCAACTGTCTACTTCTTACGGTTCTTGAGATACAGCCCGCTGACAGACAGACGGTAGGACGGACAAACGGACAGCAGAGGCTTAGTAATAGGAACCCGTCGGCTACCCTTCGGGTACGGAACCCTAATAAGTTGGATATGTACATATAAATAACACTTTAAATTATTCAAATCGGACCTTTCGTTTAAAAGTTACGACTGGTATAAAAATACCTACTCTAAGTATGAAAAATGTGTTACTTAGTTTTCACTTCTATAGGCAGGCCCCAAAGGCGGCCCGATTTTATATTTCAATATTGTTTTCAATGGTTATTTCATGAAAAAGTCTTACGGCCACGAATCGTATCTTGTTCAACATACAGCTTCGCACTGACCGGCAATTGCAAAAAACATAAAAATATTTGAATTTCGCGGCCTACCCTGGCGCTTCCACCTTAAGAAAACATGTATGAAAAGTTACGTTCAGCTCGACATTCTTACGACGACAATGTTGAATTTCAAGTGTCATAACATAACGTATAATAATATGTGATACAATAACAAAATATACGCAGTACACTCTCATGTAATGTTGACGACGCGACGCGGGTACTTTAGTAACATAGGTAACGCTCGGACCCGAACATTACGCGTAAGTGGTCAAGTTCGTATCGATTTCTACGCGTAGCAATTTTCGTAGCCGCGTAGCGCTACGCAGGCTATGCTCGGCTTTCAGATGAAGCGTGATTGAGGCGATGGACTTGTGTGCCTACGTCACGCCGAGCTACACTACGCCTACGCCACAACTACAGCCCACACTGTTGGTTCTTAATTTGCACGTTTACGTTTACCCCCGATATTCGTCTGCGAAATAAAATTGGGCCCACGACTATGACTAAACAATTTTAACGACGTTGTAAAGCCTTTCTTTAATATATTGTATATGCAAACTGTTTATGTGGATATTTAGTAAGGGGTTTGTTTGAGCCCATTAAATAATAATAATAATAATGGATAGTATATGTATAGTAATATGAATAAAGGAGAATAATAATAATATTCCACACAACTATCACACAACGCCATCTAGTCCCAAGCTAAGCAGAGCTTGTGTTATGGGTACTAGACAACTGATAAACATACTTATATATTTCTAAATACATACATATTATAGATAAACTACACCCAGACACAGAACAAATGACCATGCTCATCACACAAACATTTGTCCTGGGTGGGAATCGAACCCACAACCTCTGGCATAGCAGTCAGGGTCACTAACCACTAGACCAACAGGCAAAAAAAAAAAAATTATCATTGTTTTAGATATGTGTATAGAATTTAGTTGTATCGAACACCAGAGGTCCATACACACACATCAGAAAAAGTTTGTGATCACTAGCTTAAGCTGATCTATTTTTTTAAATTTAACTTTATCAAGCAAAAACTCTTTGTGTGTTTTCTTTAAATAGAAAAACCCTGTTTGAAATTAAAAAATAAATCATTTTTTAGTAACAAAAATTAAGTAATTAACCAGAATATAATTGTAACAGGAATTTGATAAAAAGAACTTAAGCAACAATTTAGTAATAGAGTCTGGCAAAATATTTGTACACTACTGCTTGACAGCATGTGGACAGGTCCAAACATAGGAACCTACGGTACTTGTTGTATGTAAAGTCGTATTTTTAATCAGACACAATAAACTGAAGTTTCGAGATGTAAAATCATGTCTACCAACTAAAGAGATATTTCGTGCGTGACATTTCAAAAATCAGTTTACCTCGTTGGAATAAAAATACGACTAGGTAATAAAATATTAGATTTTATCTGAATAAAAAAAAAACAACAAATTTCTACAATAATTTTGGTTTATTCACAACCATGATCAAAATCCGAATCTAGGACTTCCATGTGGAAAGATTCATTTGACCCACTGGAATCACTATCTCCAACATGAATAATAAAACTTTCTAAATTATCTTCTGTTATTCTATCACTTTCTTTGTATTTATTTTCAATGTGAATTACATCATCATCATCATCTGCCTAGCCTTTTCCCAACTATATTGGGGTCGGCTTCCAGTCAAACCGGATTCAGCTGAATACCTGTGTTTTACATGGAGCGGCTGCCTACCAGACCTCCACAACCGATTAACTGGGTAACACGGTACATCATGGCAAGACTGGAGTCAGATTTACTGGCTTCTGACAATCCGTAACGACTGCCAAAGATCTACAAATGACAGCCGGGACCAACGGCTTAACGTGCTTTCCGAGGCACGGAGGAAACTCGTTATGTTAAGACGGTCACCCATCCACAGACCAACCTTGGCAAGCATAGCTTAACCTTCAAGATCGACCCGTGCGGCTGTTAATATTTAGCCACGAGCTCGAATGTGAATTACATGATCAGTCATTATCTTCCATTCCTGTGGAGTTATGCTTTCAAGTCTCTTTAATAAGTTTCTCTAACTCCTCAGCAGGCAGGGCAATATTTTTACTTGCCACTTTACGTTTAGCCTAGCTCCATACCAGCTCAATGGCATTTAAATCGCAGTGGTACGGGGGAAGTCGCAATACCTCATGCCCATTTTGCTTCAGAAGTTCATCAGCTTCATACACTGGTTCTGGTGTGTTTCGTTTCACATGACATAGCAGCTCTGCTTTTGTGTGATATTGTTCAAATGGAATATCATTAAAAGTAAGCCATTCTCTTATCTCATTTTTGCGACTTTGTGATGTAGGAGCTTTATTTATAATGATTGAATGGTAACTGGCATTATCCATAACTCTTACACTCGGCTCATTTAAATTGGGTATGAGCTTTTCTCTTAGCCATTTATTAAAGTTAACGGCATTCATGTCGTGGTGATAGTCTGCCATTTTAGATTTAGTGCTAAATACTAATAATAAGTTAGGCACAGGGCCTTTATCCGATCCAGCATGTACAATTATATACCTTTTCCCTGTTGAAACATTTTCAATCGCACCACATGTAGATGGACTTTGCCAAGACTTCTTGGGCCTGTAGTTTTTATGAATATAGGTCTCATCTAAATAAATGATTGACTTGCCTTCTCTACGTTTCAAAGCCATGGTTCTTAAAAACCGATGTCTCCAGGCAGATATGTCATAACCTTCAATTAACAATGAACGCTCATTTTTATTTCTCTTAAATTCATAGGTATGAGACAATATTAAGTGACGAAGAGTTTCCTGGCAACCATTAAATCCAATGCTTTCTCTTAATTCCACTAATAGAGTTCTCAACGTAGGAAATTGTTTTCTAAGTATGTAAAATTCGTTAAGTACTGTCTAGGTTAGACACTGTGGGTTTATGTAACCGTTTTTTCCCTGGGGTATTCCAGACACCTTCATTTACCACACCTTTTTTTTTATTCTTTTTAATGTTGTTACACTTACTTCTGTAAATAATGATGAAAGTTTTTGTAAAATCATAAATAATAATTACCTACGAATGCAAAGTATCAATATCAAAGCGTCATACTAACTTATGAAATCGAACACCGCACGTAAACAATCTTGTTTCTGATTGAATTGGGCGTCTTTCTCCAGTTGTTTTTCTTTAAACTTCGAAATCATGCGAAACAACATCTCCCGCACTCCACTTTTAATCGTTTTATTCATGTTTAAGTTGGAAAAATGCACTAAACAGGTCACAATAAATCAACAACAACACGCCATCTTGTTTTGACAAAGTGAGATTGACATAAACAAAACATTGCCATATGAAAAGTTTGCAAATAATTCGAGTGTCTACTTTCATTTGCCAGACTCTAAAAGGTTTATATTCAATATAATATAACTCTTCCCCTAGATCAAACACATGCGGAGATCCTCATGGGCATGCTGAGGATCAAGTTATCCAGCATTTCTTGGGGGTAACCTGTGCCATTCTTGAATAGCGGCTTCCCTGATCTCTGGCACAGTCTGGGGCGTGGCTGACGATTCCAAATAGCACGCTTAAGAGCATCCCGTGCGTGCTCTATTGGATTTAAGTCAGGCGAGCTGGCAGGCCAGTCTAACCTTGTGATGTCGTATTCTTGGAGAGCAGCATTAACTCGTTGAGCTCGATGTGCGGGCGCATTATCATTGACCAGTCCAAATTGATGCCCATGGTTTACTCGGAATGGCAATTCCATCAATAGCAACTGCTTTTTTTTACATGTCTGCTGTCATAAGCCTCGATACTTGATCAAAGGCGTTCTAGCTCCAATCATAATACCACCCCAAAGGACACCGATTTCCCGCCTTGCTGAACTGTTCCAATGACAGTACTTTGCCTTTCACGGTCTTCTGGTCTTCTCCAGACACGGACACCTCGGTTATCTGGATGAATACTGATTCGCGATTCGTCAACGAAGAGACAGTTTTGTCAATTGTTTTCTTCTTCATTTTGCTGAAGCCTAGCCCACTGCAATCTCCGTCGTTGACGTTGCCGGGAATTCAGAAGCGCTCGCCAAGACCTCCGTGCTCGTAATCCAATCTGGTACAAGCAATTCCGAATGGTCTGAGTGCTAACTTCAATCCCAGAGGCGGCCCGAATTTCTGCTTTTATATTGTCACGGGCTGCCAGCAATCTAATATAGCGATTTTGGGCAGCATTCCAAACAGTTGGGCGACCATTGTGGGGTCGGTCATTTTTCAGAGAAACTGTCATAAAAATATTGTGGCGGATTTACCGTTCATTTTTTTAATGAGCGATACTGAGAAGTCGCACGGAGCATGGCTTCGCAAAGTGTTGGAGCCACTGCTTTGTTTGTAATATAAATACACTGTTTACAGTGAGTCTCGATACTGGGATCCTGCCTGCTTGAATGAAATGCAACTTCCACTTCGATAAATGAGGACCAATACGCGGTAATCAGTAACTGCGATTATGTGCAAAACGATAGTTTATTGGTTTAATTCTTGAAAAATAATGGGCTAATCGATTTTTAAATTATCGAAACTTTTATTATAAATTTAACATTGTTTATATTTATTTGAAAGGGTAGTACATTGTTTAAGTTCGGCTAATAGCATCATCATTCTTTGGAGTGTCTCAAACAGATTTCGGTTCAGCGTTGATACCAATGTTATACTAAAGTACTGAATTATCTTTTGTGCACTAAGAGAAAAAAACTAGCCAAGTGCGAGTCCGACTCACGCACAGAGGGTTCCAAAAGAATCTTAGTTTTGTAACATCTTACTTTCAAAACATAGACTTCTAATAGATTTTCCTGTCTTATAGGCAAAAACTGTATTTTACTTTTTGAAATTTTATTTTATTTTTTATTTTAGTGGTTTCGGAAATATAAGGGGAGGAACGGCCATTTTTCATTTAACGTTATGAATAACTTCAAAACCATTAATTTAAAATTTAATATATATATATAGATATATATATATATTCGAAACCCTCTCATAATAATCCCGCCCTTTCATTATTTTCATTTTCGCCGCTCATTTGATATGTCACAAAGTACAGTTGGAAAACTTTTTAGTTTTGTAGTTTCCCCCCCAAAAAGCGACACCAATTTTTTTATTTTCATTACACGTCCTTGTTGGATCAAGGAAGATTAACAAACTTTAACTGAATTGGTCCAGTAGATCCGAAGAAAATTGGCTGTGACCGCCGGACAGACAGACAACACGGATACAGATCACTCAGTTGTCTGTCGGTTGAAAAACACAATCCTTATAGGAATAAGAATTGTGTTTTTCCATAGAGGTTCGGAACCGTAAAATTCTTATCAACATAATTGCTCAAAATTGTTATTTATGACACTAGTGCGGTAAGTTGGTTTAATCTTTTTTTTATATAGTTTGGAGGTTTTCGTCAAATAAGGATATCAACCCTATACCTTATAATATAGTAAATTCATAGTAATATAACTAACACATTAAAAGAAAGAAATGAGACAAACTTTTTGTTTTTAAATTTCAATCGGAAGTCTCAACAATCTTTACAATATACAAATGGCTCGAATTTGTTTAGAACTAAATCTTTCGTCTCATTTCTCTTTAGTATTAAATTGAGACAAACAAATAAAGTAAGATCGCTTCCAACTATGTATATCATCATCATCACCTGCCTAGCCTTTTCCCAACTATATTGGGGTCGGCTTCCAGTCAAGCCGGATTTAGCTGAATACCAGAATTCTACGAGGAGCTGCTGCCTACCAGACCTCCACAGCCCATTAACTGTATAACACGGTACTTCATGGCAAGACTGGAGTCAGATTTACTGGCTTCTGACTATCCGTAACGACTGCCAAAGATCTACAAATGACAGCCGGGACCAACGGCTTAACGTGCTTTCCGAGACACGAAGGAAACTCGGTATGTTAAGATGGTCACCCATCCACAGACCGACCTTGGCAAGCGTTGCTTAACTTTGAAGATCGACCCGTGCGGCTGTTATTATCTAGCCACGAGCTAGATAATAACAGCCGCACGGGAAAGGAGTTAAAGGAGTTTCATATTACGAGAACAAATAAGCTGAATGATCGAGCCTCCTTGGAAGCACTTTTGCTCAATACGTTTGTCTCGCTTCAATACTAAAGAGAAAAGGAGACGAAAGGCGTAGTTCTAATTTTAAAATTGGCGCATTTTCATTTTACAAAGATTGTTGTGACTTTCCGACTGATATATATAATGTATAAAAATAAAAAGTTTGTCTCACTACCTATTGTACTGTATTCTCGTTGAAAAACGTTGTATGACACACGTGCGGAAATTGGTATTTAGAAACTCGTGACTATGGCTACTCGTTTGTAAAAACCAACTTACCGCACTAGTATCATAAATAACTATTCTCTTATAAACATCGCAAAATTAAAATAACAAATTGTAGCTCCAGCTGTGATTGGATGAATGAAGTTTAAAGCCAATCACATTACTTCAGTTGCGTTTTTTTGTTTCGGAGTCGATGGTTAGTTTCTAGAAACCGGGGCTAAGTCTTCATATATTTAAGTATTCTTGAACATATGCAACTTTCCGAAAACTTTTTACTCAATAACGTTAATAACCAGTCTCTCCAATCATTTCAACTTGCAGCTTCAAGCTGAGATATACACATATACACATGTCTGCTTATGCTCCGGGTACCCGGTGAACGAAGGGTTTAGGCGAGGTTGCAGATCACCTGCCTAAGAAAAATGTCTCCCTAATCAGTAAGCTGTCCACTTCCAGCCAGAGGGGCCATGATGGCAATTTCGTAACAATCATCGAACACATTTTTGTGTTTAAATAGTGACTGACGGTCTACTGTTGACATATTATGGACGAGAGACAAAACGTATTTGGATACACCTGTTTTTCAGTCTTTGATGTTGTTTTTTACTAATGAGACGCAGAGAAGAGACTGGTTTGCTTTTGGTCACCGCCTTTGGACACCCACAAAATTAATTTGGTGTTTGCGAGAGTTATATTAGAGCTATTGTCGATTATTAATCAAGAAAAAAGAGACTTAAAAGAAAATCAAATATTGAAATAGCTTTCTTTTTTCACGCAAAGTTCCAAAACCTGCTGACTTCGGCTATTTAATTGTTGCTGGCTGCTCTTAACACCGCAGTCGATCATAGAGCACAACTAATCATGTTTAATTGCGTCGGTTACTTAGATCAATTCGTAGGTACCTACCTATTTCACAGCTGTCAGACACACTGGCAAACCTCTCTCCCGCACTGTATTAGACATTTAATTTGCTGTTACAAACGACCCAGTCGTGTTGCATACAATGTTTTGTTAATAAGTCGTGGTCCGTGGACGGTGCATTTTGTTTCCCATTTAGCGATGCCAAAGTCAAAGTCAAAATGTTTATTGTGAACTAAGTGTACAATTTTGGTGCAATGTTTTGTTAGTACTTATGACTTAGCAGCCTTTTACAAGCATTGCAATATTATTCGCCTGCCATTGTCGTCGTAAATTAGCGTGCATTAAAAATATTATTCCTTAATTATTTTCTGTAATATTAATACAATTAAATTGAGAAATTATAATTATGTCAAAATTTAAATGTTATTAATAATTAATTTATAATTTCTAGCAATACTCATATGTCATAATTATAATTTAGAGATAGACTGATTCTTATTGTTTGTATAGGACAGATCGTCAGTTTTATATAGAAAATCGTTATTTTAAATAAGGCTCTAAATATAGTATAGCAGGTATAGTTTAAGCCTTTTTTGGGATTATTGTTACTGACTTTTCAGTTTGGATATGTCCGGCATCTTAATTATATATTTCAATTACAAATGTTACACTTCGTAGCATGCTACAATAGTGTTATTTTTAGCTAGAGTCTGCCGTTGTCAGGGCCGAAACAGAATCGCGACGTCGCCGCTTAACCGAAAATCGACCGGCCACCTTACGCCTTTCACAGAAACTTCACATACCTACTTACCCTAACTTACTTGAAGCTTTGACAAAGTGAAATTCTATCAACGAGAACAGAACCCGTAACCGTAACTCAAAAGGAAAAACGGAACCTTATAGGATCAGTTTGTTGACGGTCCGTCCGTCTGTCTGTCAAGCCCCTTTATCACAGGAACGCATTCAGGTATCTAGTTGAAATTAAAACCATATATTCAGGTTTACAGTCCCTTGAAGCTATGAAAAATCAAACTTCTAAGTAAACATAAAAAAGATACGGTCGTTTATGCCAAAAAAACGTATATTTCGACACTTTAGGAATCAAAATTTATAGGGTATTTTCCGTACATCTAGAACTATGAAATTTGGGAAATAATACCGTCTTATACTACAAATATAGGGAAAAATCTGAAAACTATACATTTGCAATTAAATCATAAAAAATATAGTCTTTATTTAAAGTAATAGGTAATAGGTACCTACCTACAATTTTTTACGGAACCTCGGCCTCGTTGGGCAAGTCTAACTTGCCCGATTTTTCTACATAAGCAAGATTTTAGGTGAATAAATAAACCTCCTAGCCCAGCCTGTTAAAAATTTAAGCACGAGTTCAATTTCATTCTCGTAAATAATGATGAGTTGAAAATGTGACTCAAAACGCTTCGGCACGCTGGCGGCCATTGCGTTACGTCACTGCTGCATATCTGTTGCTCAGGACGTCATCAGTTGACGTTGCATTACATATTTTGGAAAAAGTGACGTCACTTGATGATATTATGTTGTGACACGTTTTAGTTGTCACAGGAAAATATTACGGTAATTATTAAATATATTCAAAAAAATAAATTGATGCGCAGTGTAGGTATATTTGTATGCTTCTTTAACATTTTTAGAATTATTAAAAAAAAATCAAATACCCTATTGTAGAATGCCTTGCTTAAGATAGACCACGTGACATTTTGGTAGCGCATACATTTTTGAATTTTGAAATCGTTAATAGAAAAGTAGCATTGACAGGGCACAGTATCATCAATACCGTGGCCTTTCAGTGCTATTGTTGTTCATTGACCGCCATTGCTTTCATAATTCATGATCAATTTGTTACATTAAATTTTACCCTTTGAACTGGGTATCATGATGATGTCAGTGTACATTCAATAATAATAATTAATTGGACAGCAGCAAATTGGTAATTATAAACGGTTAATAAAGTAGACCGGTTCTTGATAATTATTTGAAAATATTAAAAACTGGCCGAGTGCGAGTTAGTAGTACCATGTTATTTTTACATTAGAGTATCTTATAGGTTTTCCTGTAATCTTAAGGTAAAGAACTACTTATTTTAAAAATATGAAAAAAATATATAGTAAAAACCCTCACAGTAAGCCCGTTCATTTGTGATTTGGCTAGATTACTGGAAAACCTATAAGATGTCTATAGTGTTAAAATAACATGTAAAAAAAATATTCGTTTTGAACCCTTTACATGCGAGTCCGACTCGCTCTTGTCGGTTTTTTAATATAGTCTACTCGTGCTTTATAAGAACCCATCTTTTGTACAATGTACAACAATACCTGTTCAGAAACAGTAGGCTATTTCCATTTATTTTCACTAGAAACCGCCATCATTATGAGGTCTCATAATAATGTAACATATTTTCGGAAATTAAAAAATGACTTCAGTGTTCAGATATTAAAATATAGTGTAAACAGTGAACCACAAACGCATATCTAGCAAAAAAATCGCCAACATTTTTTAAAGAAAGATACCTACAGTGTGAACCCTCATAACGTATGAAGGGTCTTGCAATCAAAACCATCAACCCCCGTCAACGTTCCCCTACGTCCACAGGGCGAAAGCTATTTGAACATTAATTTTAAATAGATTTCCAACAACATTTCAGTTTGATAAAACGTGATTATTTGCAAGTAAAAAAGCTACCGCGGACACTAATTTTATAACGGGCTCGTTAATTTACTGTTTTTTCCGAACCCTTAAAAAGAGAACTAAAAAATGAAAGGCTTTAGGCAGCGTGACGAAAAATGTGAACGCATTAATCGTTTTACTAACGAAAGAGTCGCGCTGCGAGTGGCTGGCCGGATAGGCTAGTTGGATAAAAAAGAAATAAGGCAAACTCAACCAAATTGCCACCTAGTCATGCCGATATAAAACGTTATAAAATTCTTGTTTCATATTTTCTGCATGATTCCTCACTTGATCGGATTTGTAGAATATAAAGTGCAGCCAGAACGTTAACTCTTTTTGATTGACGTGGGCAGGCTATTGACGTGTATTTTATTATTTTCGAAGGTTCTTTTTAAATGCAACATTAAATTCAACCTTTAATATTCAGGAAACATTTTATTTCAATATGATGTTCTTATGTGTTGTCTGAAGTGCACAAATTACGGCAATAAGAGCTCAGTATTTATTATGAACGTCATAATTAAATAAGCATTTCTGTTGCAAATACCTAAGTATTTGCAACAGAAATGCTTCACATCGGATTAGTGAAACTTACAGCTATTTGCACACCTGTTGAGGTATATTCTACTTCAACATTGGCATTAAGAACTTTGTTGTTTGTAACACCTTATGTACACCCATATTCCAGCCAATAAATGATTTTGATTCCTTTGTTTAGTCGCAGCCGGTCTGAGTAAAAGATAAAATTTTAAAATATCAGGTATTTTAACATTTATCTTTTATATTCAACTAGCTTTTGCCCGCGACTTCGTTCGCGCATATCCCTTCTTTTCCCGTACCCGTGGGAATTTCAGGAAATCCTCTCTTAGTGCTCCCCTACACTCCCCAACGAACCTACATGCCAAATTTCAGATTCCTACGACCAGTAGTTCCGGCTGTGCGTTATCTGTCTGAATAATCTGCCTGAACTCTGAAAGTATGAGATTCCGTTCTTATTTTAGGTTGTTTCAGTATGTTTCGGTGATCGGAAATCGAAGCGGAACTAGATGGCAGTATGGCACTTATTCAATGCTAACCTTGTTGATGTATTGACGTCAACTGCTCGGACCTCAACACAACTGGGAATATTTTGGTAATGAGTTTAGGTGACGGACGGACGGACAGACTGTCGTAGGGACGGACAGACTGTCGTAGGGACGGACAGCGGAGGCTTAGTAATAGGGTTCCATTGGTTCCAAAATTGCAAGTTGAATGTAAGCTTGTAAAAAATCTGTTTCTAGTAACATAACCCTTTACGCAGACAACGAGGAATATTTCTTGATAAAGAAGAAACCTCATCATGTTATTGAAAACATCTTGCCGATGGACAATACCGTAAGTATTTGCTTCTTGAGTTGAATCCCTTGAGGGTTGCAGTACTTGGTGCATCTTAGGCGTCAGCCGGCAAAAGCAACCTGCCGACGTGATTGTATCTACCGAATTCACCTACAATAAATACGCTTGTACCGCCTCAGTGTCACGAGTAGGTAACGTGGGACTTTATTGCATTTGATTTATTGATCTTACTGTTTTTCAATATTTACGGAACATTTCTGCTTTAACTGTATTTTTCCTTCGGTATTTTTCCTTTTCCCAGTCGCGTTTTGACGATTGAATTAGGGAATATGCATGCCATTTTTTATTTGTAACCAGAAATACCTACTTATTAGCGCTAGTAAACAATCATCAAATTATTTTTTAAATACCTCCATCAGCGATGCAGTTATAAAGCTTCAAAAATTACAATTAGAAAGTGAAGTTCGATATGCACATTGACGTCAAAGTCCATGAAGCCAGCTGCCATACAAAACAGCGTTTTCGCGAGATGGACAGATATATTTGTTTATAGTTATTTATGATACAAGTCCGGTAAGTTGGTTTTAACAAACGAGTAGACGAACGAATGTTAGCCCGAGACGAATTTTGTTGATATTCTATTTTTAAAACTGAACTTGAAAATACTTAAAATAAATTAGCATTAGTAATTTAGGATGTTCCATTTTTAATTTAGTTGGGTTTAAAGTACCAACTTACATACCTACATAAAATGAATGAGCATAAGTTTTATGTAGCGGTGCTATTCGCGATTCTCCCGCCATGAAAAGTTAAATATAATTTTGTTGATAATTGAGTATTATTAAAAAATATACGGAAACATTGGAAAGTATATTGCGCTTTATTTCACCTTCTAGCTTCGGAACTTTCTTATTCTCTTTTTTTTTTTTTACTATTGATAGGCACGCGTTTGACCACTATCTCACCTGATGGTAAGCGAGGATGTGTTCTCGTATTCTTAATCTCACGCAGACGCAGATGGAAGCGTTTTTGCTCAGTGCGTTTGTCTCACTTAAGAAACAAAAATACTATAGTCTCATTGTTCTGTACTATTCTGTAGTTCTAAATACTCTACTGGGCCAGGAGTGTGGTTATGTTTTATCAAGTGAATGTACCTATGTATATATTTTTTGGCACGTTCTGTAGCCTAAACAACACGTATCTAACGACATCTCTCAAACTAAAATCCGTCAAGCCTAAATGGCGGCTAGAGTGTTCCAAAGAAATATACATACATACCATCGACACATAACATAATCCTCCTCCTGGCGCAGTCGGGTAATTAGAACTACATCTATCGTCTCATTTTATCTTTAGTATTGAAGTGACACCAACATATTGAGTAAAAGCGCTTCTGTCTGCGTCTGCGGAATGAAGTGGAATTTTTATACAAAAAAACCGTAAAGAATACTGTGCACGGTGCTATACAAAGTAGCGTGTGGTAAAATAGGTACCTACTTAGGTGAGAGTACCTATTTTACCACACGATTTATTGTATGGTGCGTAAATTTTAACTTTCGAAAAATGTATGCATTTTTTGAGCAAATGTGTTGAAAAAATAATTATTATCTCGTTTGTTTTTCGAGAAATTTTGATTCTTATTTCACGTTTCTATTTTATATGCAGACTGACCGGCTCGGCTGCTCGGCTGTTGTTACGTAAATTTTAAGCTGGATTTCTGACCACACACTTGTTAGCCATCAAATAGTAACACGGCCGGTGTTTCGAACGTGAGCTAACTTCACTAATAACAAAGCGTTCAAAAGTTTTTCTTTGTAACTTTTAGTTTCCCAATCAAGCAGAATTCCGCTTTTCTGTTGCTTCCATAGATTTATTTTAATATTACGTTTATTTAGGCAAATTTTTGGAGTAAGTTTGGCTAAAATGCTAAGTTAGAATATAGTAACTGGCACGCCTAACTGTTGATGGACAAGAGGTTTCTAGACAAAATTAGCTAGTTTCTATCAGCAATAACGATTGCCGAAAACTCAAATTCAATGCGCCTGTGGGTAGTTCATGTGTTTCCGACAGTCGTTAAGGGCGCTGTCACAATTTTTCTTAAATTTGAGCGTTTGATTCGAATTTTGATGTCTGATTATGCTTTAGATATAGCACAAAAAAAAAACAAAAAAACGCCTAAGAAAGTTTGATAGTTGATCTTGGGAGTGTTCTAAATAAATATATCAATTTGTTCACGTACATCAGTAAATTCCTTGTCTCCGCAAAGGGTGTTTCATAAAATTACGCTTTTGAGAATCTTTTGATGCTTTGGTACATCGAAGATATAATAACTTAATCGTTATTAAAAATGTCCATGATACATCTGTACCTTCTACTTTGGAATGATCAAATCAATTTACTACGATTCATGCACTAATACACGAAAAATAATTCTGTAAAACTGACAATTATTGTCAATTTTCCGTACGAAACTATAATTTTTATCTATGAAAGTATAATCCAAATTCAAATAAAAAATATTTAATATTTAAGGAGGTATTGTTATAATGCATGTAAAGAAAATTGGTCTATTTAAAATTAAACTCATATTTTTAAGCAATTGTTGTATTCAGCGCTACAATCACTATAAATCTCGGGAAACGCGGTTTGTAGCTTTAGTCCGGGGCAAGCGGTCGATTTTGTAATAGCGCCCTTAATACCTACTCATAGAACGTGTTTCTAGACCAGAACTTGGTACGATTTAATATCTTATTATGTCTTGTGTTATTAAATAATAGATATTAAAATGTGTGTATGTGTTATTAGAAAACAAAAATAGTTAAAATCCTTTATTTCATTAAAGGAATTCAACTAAAAGCTTTTCATTTACTTTTTGGAGTCAGAAATACCTACTTGCATTTTATAAAGGATACCTAGTACTTATTTGAACGAGTGATAATGGTGTTAAAATTACTGAATATGAAGTTACTCATATACTAAGTGGGCGACAAACAGTGGGTGAATACGAATGTTTAAAACAGTGACTTGAAAATTAAAAAAATATTTACAAGTTATTCAATACGATCACTACCTATAATAATTATTGAGCGATCTTTTTTCTATTTTACCTATAATTTTATAGGTTAAATTATATTTAACATTTGACTTAGGTCTACAGTGTGAGTCTTTATAATATGCACATATTAAAATGAGGAAAATTATACTTAATTTTCATAGGCGTTTAGATCGGATTTTTTTTGTGAATTTTGTTGTGAATGTGCACTGGTCGTATTCGTAGTTTCAAAAAGATTTTTTTTTACGATTATAAATAAACCATCTGAGAACCGTAAATAGCACGTTCGGAGTGCCATGTTTTAACACTTGATAGAAAATGTTATTTTTGAGTTATTAACATGCAATTTTTAAAATTTTAAACCTTAACTGTAAATTTTAAATGCTCATTTCACTTATTTTAGTACTTAATACATAATTCCCGCAAGTTAAGTTCCTATTTGTGAAACTAATTAAACACCACTTGGTTTAGTAATAAAGTATCCTATTAATAGTTACACATTAAATTTGATTCGCCTGGTTAATAATTTCCTTTTTATAAACTGCAACTCTTTGTGACTTTGTGTAAATAATACGCATTGACTGCGCAGCCACTAATCCGATTACTTATGTTGGTTTAATTCATACATTTTTCTCTGGCACATCTACTAAATTAAAATACTTAGTAATTGTTTGGGCGCAATTGAGGGAAGAATTTTCAATAAACACGCGAAAGGTATTTCACGACGGATTCCTTAGCGTGCGATTGCTTTTCCTGCGAACTAATAATATTTATAACATAACTAGATAACAATAACACAGTTCGAGCTGATATATTTACAAACACTGCAGCTGAATGAAACTTAATATTATGTGTGGTATCTCACTTGGAGACCGTTGCTATTGTGAGTGTCCATGTGTAACGAATGAGTGTAATGACAAAGGTTTGAGCGTGTTACGTGGAGGCTTACCGACCACATTCTCGGGAACCAAAGGAGGGAAGGCCCGTTCTATGAACCAATCATCTTCTTATTAACTATTCGCGGATTGTTGGGCCAATTGACATGTATTTTGATTTATTGGAACGCACTTTATAATGTTTAATAGATTTTGCTGCGCCAGCAGTGATTGAAAAATTCAAAGGGAAATGTTTGCCTAGGTACTTGACGAAGAGGTTGCAATTAAAAGAATAGAGAGCAGTGGTTGAGCGATTGGCTGCTGCGCTGCGGGTCGCGGGTTCGATTCCCGCATGGAACAAATATTTGTCTGGCTGTTTGTGTATGTGAGTTCGTATGTTTGTGAACGCACCCACGATACAGGAGCAATTCCTAATGTTGGGCAAAGTTTTATATAATATATATATGTATGTACATACATGAATGTGGATAGTAATGATGATGATGAAGAGGCAGAAGAAGGTCAAAAAAAGTTGGATGATGATCAATCGTCTGAATGAAATGAAAGAAAAGGGAGTATGAGAAAGCGTGACGATTGACAGGGCGGAACGGAAGAAGAAAACGTGTTGCAACAATCCTAAAGTAACATGGGACAAGGGAAGAAGAATGCCGTGCTGTTCGGTTTATCATAAAGTATCTAGTAGTGCCTTGTTTTGAATTAATCTGAATCTGGGGTAAATGACCCATCATGTCCGCGTTAAACCGCGGATGTGGATGAAACTAAAACCGTAAGGTCTATCTATGTCCATCCAAAGCTTATTCGTGTAATTTTTTTGTTTTAATACTTTTAAATACTTGTTATTGTTTCTGGTTATACTTTTAATAGCTGCTGGCTTCGGTTTTTTAACGATAAATGGCACAAGGCCTTCCCAAACCTAAAAATGATAGCTAATAGGATTTTTACGAAAGAGTGTCATCTATGATTTTAAGAAGGGGCAAAATGCTTTATTATTTCAATAGTTTTCTACGTGAAGAAGAAGACAGTTATAATGAAAAAATAATTAAAACTACTAATCTTACAGTCGAAAATCATATCTTTAGACTAACAAAAAACGAAACTGAAGACCAATCATTCTCGTTCCTACTCAAAAGCGTTCAAATTCAAGTTGTATTACCAAGTTAGCGACAGTCAATGATAAAAACTTGTCAAAATGAAGGGAAATTAGACGCGTCTGTGACAATTCGCAACTGAGATGCGAATAAGAACGCTCCTTTAAAATAAGAGGACTTCCTCTTGGGTTTATTGAAGCAAGTGGCCAATCTCTAGAAGTGTAGGACCACCAATGGAATACGCCAACTAGGCTTCTGTTTGTTACTATTAGGACTAAATTGTGCATGGAGGAGGTCGCTTGGAACTTTGTAAAGTGATCCATGCATTTCCTTCGGTGCGAGAACAACGCGTTAATTAAGTGTTTGACTTCAAAGCAATCTGGCAATTACTTGGACATATTTGAATGCTAGTATTTTTATTTCGTCTTAAAATATGTTTTTAAATACTCAAACGAAATATTTAAATTGAGTACGTATCTAAAATTAATGTGCCTAAAATATGATGACTGACGATTGTTCTATAGTCAGACATCATGAATGCAGTCAAGGACAATAGTGCATTGTTATCTTAGGGTTGAAAGTAACTGATTTAGTCCCGAGCGTTTGGCGAACGTAGCGAGGGCGGCAATAGTTTGAGAGACTAAATAAGTCTTTCACCCGAGGTAAACACTGCTTTTCATTACGAATACGAGGGAAGTTAAAAAAAAAATCCATATCTGAATCAGATGAACTCATCGTGTTAATACAAATCTCTGCTACAGATACGTGAACAGTATGAACAAAACTTACAACTCGAAAAAACAAAATTAAATGACGATTGGACTGCTGCTTTCCCTCCTTTTTTTCTGTGACCGGACAGCTATTCAGCCATAATTTTACGTTATCATCATTGAAAAAATGGAAAATATTTTGCCCAAATCTATGTTATTTTAAAGAAATAGTTGAAAGTAAATTATTATTAAGTCATTTATAAATATAATCTTTAGTAGAAAATTGAAATAATATAAAGATGAGTAGGTATTAACCTATTCATCTTTATATTATTTCAATTTTACATCTCGCTGTAATTGGCTGGCTGTATAGAAAGTCGGGACATGGTTCAATAGAAATGTTCAACAAGTTTAATTTTATAATTTGATGGCTGTCTGTTGAAAACGATTCTGCCCAGGGCTGAAAAGTACGTTGTAAAAGCAAGTACTCGTAGTTTCAACCAGCTTGTCAGGCAACTTCGGGCCTACTTTCTTCGTATGAGTAATGAAAAACGCTTTTTCAATGTTTTAAGTGTCTCTCCCGAAATTCTTTAGGTTGTTTGTATTCCTATGCGGTACAGCGAAACATGGAATGTTTCGCATCTGAAGACATCCTTTGGAGCTCACTATGTCTTAAAAAACACGCCAAAAAACTGGGCAGGTAAAATCACAAAAAACCGCAGGCCTCCTACGCAAGCAAGCCGGTAGGTACCTCATACCATCATGTTCTTATTTAGATGCCTCACACAAAGGTTTGGCAAAAGTTAAGCATGCCTTACTTTGTATAACAGCGTTAAATTAGACCCTTATTAATATGTCATTGTGTTGCCCTGACATAGAGATTATTTCAAAAGTCTGCATGTGTGCCAGTGATATGCATATTTAATTGAAAATCTATTAAAATATCTACCTAGGTAGCAGGATATTGACACTGTCAGCTCTTGAACGCAGTTTAGATGTGCTGTGCTGGTAGCTAGTAGCGGTCAGACGTATGCGTCTGACCGCTACTAGCTACCAGCACATCTAGAAGAGATTCGGCACATCTAGAGATTTAGAAGAAATCTTGGTCGCGATCTCGCTGCGATCTATCTATTCATGACTAGGTAATGCCCTGTAAATCCCATACTTTTTTATGTTAATTTGTATGTCAGTTTGACAAAATTAAATAATTTTCGTTACAAATGCTGATAAATAAGTTTGATATAAATTAGTTTGATATTATGGGGGGCAATCGTTATAGAAGATGGTCTGCTTCAGACATGTTTAAATATCACATTGGGGATGAAACATTTTTAATTAATTGAAGTAATTTAGGGACTACCGTAATGATTAATTGAAGTAATTTAGGGACTACCGACTACTTTGACTGTACGTAAATGTGTGGATTCGTTTCTCCTCACCCGTGCAGTTTTGGTAGATGTTCGACTAATTTCTTTATTTTGGGTTGATTGTCAAAACAGCGACTTTCTAAATAATCAATAGAGGTTCGGTGGACACGTCGCGCGTGTTTGCTCGGCCGTGAACGTTTTACAAGGCGGTGCAATGAGTGCTCTTACTCTGGGTGAGAACAATAGACTCTCGGCTGTTTTGAAAGCTAACACCAGTAATGTCACTTGTTCTAATAAAGATCTAACACGATGTAAATTGTTGTCAATTCAGTTTAAGCGCTTCATTGTTATATAACAAGTACTCAGTTCGCTCTAGCTACAGTGCAATTAAAATGATAACTGGTTTATCACCCTAATGACCAGTCGACATTGTTATTTCGCTCGGCAGTAAAAGCAATCGCAGATTTTTAGAAAAAATATACTTCTAGTCATGTTATTTTAATAATTTGGTAACAAGTCGAATCTGACACGTCTGAAACAAAGAAAAGAAGAAAAAAATATAGAGCCATTGAACGACAGAAACGTCGATAGTCGTAAGGTTTCACATGTTTATCGGTCATGATGGCAAAATGCTCATCAGCGATAATGATGGATTGTTTCGTCGCTCAGCCGGTCCGCAAGACGCTAGACGTAAAAGTGGAGAAGTTCGTCCTTAGCAAGGACACAGTGGTGCGGGTGCTTGTGGTGACTCACCGAGCGGCTGGTGCAGCGCGGCGTGCGCGTCACAGTCGGCACAGATAGCGGAGCGCAGCATCCGCTCCCGCTGCAGGCGGCGCAGCAGCTGCAGGTGCTGCGGCGTGAACACCGTGCCCGAGCGCTCGCCCACCAGCAGCACGTCGCCCGCCTCCCACCAGGCCTGCTCCCGCAGCGTGCCATCGCGGTTGAACAGCCCCAGGTCCTTGTAACCCTCGGGCGGGCTCAGCGCGCCTGCCTCTGCCTCCTGGTAGCGCTCGCACGCGCCGCATCCTGAGCACTCCTCACCAGAGCCCTCGTCAGAGTACCCGCACTCGTCGCGCACCACGATAATATAATCGGCCTCAAAGAACTCGTTAGCGCTCTCATCGAAGATAACCCGATGCTTTTTAGTTTTGCTTCCCTTTTTCAGTGAAGACTTTAAGTTATCGTGATCCTTATTGTGGCGCGTATCGCGCGCGGCGCGGTCGCCGCGCATCGTCGCGAGTTGTCGCGACGCAAGCGGTCGCCTGAGTGTCGGAGCGACGGCGGCGCTCAGCTTAGGCGCTCGCCGACTGCAGCGCCGCGCCCGCTATCGATCCGCCACAGCGCCGCGCTGCCCGCCACCGCCGTCGGCAGCGCCGCCACACACAGCACACAGACGATTTCCCACTTGCCAGCCCATAAACATTGAGCACCGCGCGCGCTCATTAATTGGACTCATAAATAAAATTAAACACATTTTTTTTCCATTTTTTTTCTTTCTCAGTAGACATCTTAATCAAGATTAGTTTACTATTAGGTAATGTACAGAACTAACTTCTGAAAAGTGATGTTGGTACTTAATTAAAACATATTGTTAGCACTTTATAGCCCATGACAATAAAACCGGTAATGTCAGGGTTTATGAGCAAGTGAACAATAAGTCTCTCATGTAGGTAAATGAGTGCAGTAAATAAATAGGTACTCTTGGTGGTGGCGGCGCGTGGCGCGGCGTCGTGTTTACAGATGCTTGTCAACATTGAAAGAGAAAGCGCTCGTGCTGGGCGCTCGGCTTAGCACTCACTCAAAATACGCACTCAAAATACCAGAGAACTTCTTCACAAAAAAACATCGTTATGTTCGCAATTGTCAAGGCAAGGTTTTTATGAAATTTTAAAAAATAAAATTGACCCGGGCGAAGCCGGGGAGGGCCACTAGTATTTACTAAGTAGCCGGAGCCTAGCTACTCATAGCATTTTGCTTTTACAACACTTCATTTTGTTTTTGTTAACAGGTAAAGGCGACAGCAGTGACAAGGAAGAAAAAATACCAATTTTTATGTTAAATCAGCGGTTAAACCTTTTTGGCTGGCGATCCAAAGTAAAAATGTATCTGAAGCCCGCGACCCTGATGTTTTATTTATCTTCCAGTGCTAATAAATTAATAGGATTCACTATAAGCCCGAGGTTTGCTAAAATTGACGTCATTGTAATATATGAATAAAACATTTTTTTGTAAGTCAGCAATCCTGCTTCAGGCAAATAAGTATATGGAAATAGTACCTACCATTGACTTTTCAGCTTGATTGCTATGAATAGGCCTCCCAGATAATTCTGCGCAACGTGAGACACATTCTGTCATATCTTTTATTTAGTATCTACTCCAATTGCTATTTAAGCAATTCTACTTATAATCCCGCGACTCATCCCAATACGGCCCGCGACCCGATTTTGAGTTGAGACCCGAGGTTGAGAAACGCTAAACGAAGTACATAACGTATTAAATGGTTCATAAAAAACAAGGAGCATCAAAATGAAAATTACTTCCTATCAAGATTTGTTTTAAAAAAAATACCTAGTTACTTACTCGTAGGACGTTAAATTATATTCCTGAATATTCAGACAGGCACAACCATCGAAAGGGTTGTCTAATTTCCTTTAAGAGATTCTATTAAATGAAAACTCATTGAAAAGAGTATTTGAGTGAAAGCTGAGCAATGGGCCGCACCAGTTCATTCAGACAAGTTGGGAAACTCTATTCAATATTAAAAGTATGAGAATGAAAGTCAGACTCTATTATATAAATATTATCCACTAATCAGTTAATAGTTCCATTTCAATGTGCATTCGAACATTTTCAGAAGGACCTATTCAAGAAGGAAAACTTTTCATGAACAATCACGTACATAAGAGTACATAGTTGTTATTTTTACATAGTTAACCGAGTTAGCATTTGACTTATTGTAGTCTTCTTTGTCATCGTTTGACAGCCAAAAAACATATTGTTTGATGCCAATTCTATTAATTTTTAAACAACGTTCGCATTCACATCTCAGTCGCAGTCGGTAAAAAAACCAATTGACAGATTGCGACTACATGCGGACATCGCAAAGCCAGATAATGCCAATATATTGGCACACTACACTAAAAATTCCTTAGTCAAATAATAAACTCGGCACGACTCGATCAAGTTGCGCTCTTACTGACAGGCAGTAGCGAGCTTAAAATATATAATAGTTATTCGCCAACTGCGCTCAAATGCACCCTACGCTAGCAGGCCGCGCCACCAGCGGAAAATCACAAGCGGGCGAAGAGAAAATGTGCGAACACATTTATGCAATAGCTGCTGGTACAAACCGAAAACCAATTCTTTTACCTACACTATTTGTCTAAAGTATTTGGAAACCTGTATTTTTTGGGGCCAAAGTTTTTTGAGGTCGTTATTAAAAAGACACAAGAAAAAACACAACCGACTTTCAAAATAACTTTAATTTCGGAAGTAGGTGCTTCTGGTATTTTCGTGGACGTCCAAAAACTTTGGCCGACAATCAAGAATTAAAGGCGATTATGAAAGCTGATGATATCATCAATAAACGGCTAAATTACTCGTAGCAGCAGCTTTCGAAGCTAGCTTCAAAACAATATTGGTACATTTGCGTGAAATTGGCAAGATAGAAAAGCTTGACAAATGGGTGCCCCGCGAACTCAAGGATCGCCAGCGCGAAGTACGCGTCGAAACGTTCCTTGCACTGCTCAACAGGCACACAAACGAAGGAATTTTGAAGCGCGATTTTACCGCGACGAGAAATGGATTCTATTTGACAATCGCAAGCGCTCTGCAAGTAGGTCGGATCCTGGTTCAGCACCTAAACAATGTCCAACCAGCTTTGATCAATCGCTCGTCTCCGCTGCTCCTGCACGAAGATATTTTTTTTTTTTTCTATTGATAGGCACGCGTTGACCACTATCTCACCTGATGGTAAGCGATGATGTGGTCGAAGATGACACTTGACTTAAAGATTCCCAGGTTGTAGCTATCAGGAAACACAGACTCCGGCAGGGAATTCCACTCCTTAGCTGTACGCATTATGAATGTGTTCCCAAAACGTTTTGTGCGTATGGGTGGGATGTCCACCATTTACCGGTGGCGCATCGCCGTTCGTCTTGTGTTCCGATGATGGAACGGGCATGGCGGAATTAAATTATGCAATTCCGTCGCACATTCCCCAAAATGCAACCGCGGTAGAAAACCGACAGGCTTTTTCTTTTTTTAAGGATGGAAAATCATCAAATGACTCCTCCCGCTCTGGGTGAAGTAGGAGGAAGTGTCAGACTCTTACTGACTAAAACCCATCCGTGTTCCCCAGAGCCCTTTGCGTTCCAGGGCTACGGTACCTCTGCCCCAGCAGGCATTGGCCCTAGCGGGCCCCGTGTTCTTTGCTGACAGCTCTTTCAAGCGCGCGTGGAACACAGTGCGCCGTCGACCGGGGCCTGGTTCTGATCAGACGGCGAGCCACCCAATGCTCACCGTCCGCAGGCCCGCGCTTACGGTGGCCGAGAATCGCCCTGCGACTCCCGACGCGGGGGGCCTCTCTCACGCGTTCGGCTTCTTCCTTTGCTTGCATTATTGAGATCGCCACCGCCGATCGATCGCAAGGCAGATCTCCACCGTATGCTCCACCGTGTCATTCGGGTGATCCTCGCAGTGTTGACACCCGGGCGTATCCTCCCGCCCTTATTTGAAACAGTTACTTCCCGAAACAACCGTGTCCGGTGAGTACCTGCGTCAAGCAGATGGTGAGGACGCCGTGGCGCCGCTCTAGCCACTCCTCAAAGAAAACCGACAGGCTAGCAACTCATCGGAGATAAGTCGTTTCTCAATTGACTCAAGGGCATCAAGCTGGTATCTAGCAGATCCATCCCAAAGATGAGAGCAGTATTCCATACACGATCGAACTTGCGCTTAATAGAGTTTGAGCAGCTGTTCCGGCGTGAAGTACTGCCTCATCTTTGCTAGAGTCCTTAACTTCTTTGCAGCCACTTGAGCTTTTACCTCTATGAAAGGGCCAAAATTGAGAGTAGATGATAATGTAACCCCAAGAAGCTCAAGTTGGGGGCCGAGTCACTCGCGTCCGTAGGAGAATACCCAATGCTTGACCCTACACGTGGTCCCCGGGTGGTGCTAATCAGGTGACACTAACTGGTGGTAGGCTTCGGCCGATGGCTTGTGACCGCTAAGCGGCCTAGCCGCGTTCCGGAACGATGCTCAGCTCAGTGTAGCCAATTCAGAGGAGTTGGGTCGAAATAGTTGTTCCAATGCAGGCAGACCGAACATGCTCGCGTTGATATGGGCGTATCGGAGACTAGTCGCGGAGGGTAGCGGGTTCCGAGGCACGGTGCGCCGCTGGCCGACCGCAGGTAGTTGGGGGCCTAAGTAGTATGCTAGCCACACATGAAAGGCTTCCCCGCCAACTGTCGAAAAATCGTGCTGGCTGGCGACTGAACTACCTGCCTCGGATCCCGCTACCCTCCGCGACTAGTCTCTCGATACGCCCATGCCAGGGCAAGCCTGGTTGGTCTGCCTGCATTGGAACAACTATTTCGACCCAACTCCTCTGAATTGGCTACACTGAGCATCGTACCGGAACGCAACTAAGCCGCTTGGCGGTACGTCTTTGCCCAAGTGGGTGGTCGCAAAGCATATAAGCGTACAGAGGGCGGAAGCGACTGTGTGACTTGATACTATGTCAAGATATTGACGTATTTGTGTTTAGTGTTATTTTTAACCAATTTGTAAAATAAAGTCCTTGGCCAAGAGGCATACTTACTGAATTGAGAGACAGACTTTAACAAAAAAAAATTAACATCAGGGAAAACAATTCGGAATAAGGTTTGTATGCTTAAGGTCCCTTAAGCATACAAACCTAGGGACACATTCACACTTAGGGACTACTCACACTTATTCAGCTGTATTCAGCTTATGCCCATAGAAAACAACGATTTTGTATGGAGACGCGTACGCATCCGTTCAGCTTTCCGCGGCAAATAAATTTAAAATGATAACAAATGTGTTACTATCATGCGAGTTCAGCGCTGTTACTACTAGTTTACCTTTGACGCTGTACTCGGCTGACCAAAAACGTTCAGCGAAACGTGAATGGAGCTGAATAAGTGTCAGAAGTCCCTAATGTATGTAAAAAAAACATAAAATGATTTATACTATCACATACAGTCAGCTCCAAAATTTATTGACTAAAATAACAAAAAAAAATGTTTAATTTGAGCAAAAACACATCGACTCGACGAAATCGTTCGTGAAGTGAATATTCTTTAAGAAACTTAAACCACATTCCTGACAACTATATCTACTATGCAACAATCATATCTTGTGTTTTTGACTGGATATTTAATCATTACTTAAACCTAGAGAAAACACGACACGCTTTATTCTTCAGATTGAAATAAACTCCAAAACAGAGTCAGCACTACACGCGTGTGACGTCATACAAACGCACTTTTACATAACAAGGATATTAATAAGTACTTAGTGGAAGAATAACTTAAGAGCGAGTAACTTCTCTATTTCTTTTATTTATTTTGTCACAAATCTTGATTAATGAAAAATTACTAATTATTATTTTACTTAGTAACCATATAGGTACCTTATTGAAATAACTGGACTAAACCAGAAAAGGAACTGTTGTACTCATGATTATGAACAACTTTTACTGTGAAATGGTGAGTACAATGACCCCGATAACAACATAGCTATTAGTAGGTAATATAGCACACATTTTTTTGGCAACAAATCAATAATTTAGTGAAGAAAGGGAAAAATAAAGTGCAGTATGTACAGGGAAGAATACTCCACCATTATAGATATAAATAATTATAAAGATAGTGCTGTTTGAACGTTTGCTAATAGGACCGTACAATGTGCCATCTATGGTCGTAATTTCGGAACTTTTGTCTTACAAAACATGAGACAGACGCTTCTGTGCTGCCACCTATTGTTCCTACTCGTTCTCATTAGGAGAACCTGAACAAAGTAGCCTGCGCCATCTATGGTTGTAATTTCGGAACTTGTCTTACAAAACATGACACAGACGCTTCTGGTACTGCCACCTATAGTTCCTAATCGTTCACTTTAGGTGAACCTGAACAAAGCAAACTGTGCCATCTATGGTTGTAATTTCGGAACTTTTGTCTTACAAAACATGAGACAGACGCTTCTGTGCTGCCACCTATAGTTCCTAATCGTTCACTTTAGGTGAACCTGAACAAAGCAAACTGTGCCATCTATGGTTGTAATTTCGGAACTTTTGTCTCACAAATACTTGAAACGGACGATTCTGTGCTGCCACTTATAGTTCCTACTCGTTCTCTAAAGATGCTATATTAGTCGTCTTACAAAGGCGGCAAGGAGAACGTGCACGAAGAAGTCTGTGCCATCTATTGTAGTAAATTCGAAACTTTAGTCTTACATATAAGCTTGAGACGGACGCTTCTGTGCTTCCTAAGAACGTGTAGAAGAACTAGATTGAAACCAATATAGTATGTCCCTTGGGGCTCTTGAAAAATCAAGCTTCTATGTCAACGCATTAAAAAATACGGCCATTCATACAGTGAAATAAGCAAGATCTTACAGCACAAGTTAAGGAAAATTAGATGATGTACGAAAATTGTTGGTTTGTTTTATTACAAAAACAAAACAAGTTTTTGCAATTACAAACTTATTTGGTTAAAGAATTGACCGTGACGTACAAAGATGAAAGAAAACTTTTAAACTACAAAGTTAAGTTTGTCCTACTACTAATATTTTCGTGAGAGTAATCACAGCCTGCAGTGGTCGCTCGTACTATAATAGCCCGGTCAAATAAGCATAAAAAATGGGTAGGTAAACCTCTGAATGAGAGATAAAACTACTAGAAACTCGTTCACAATTTCATTTTAACGTTCTTAATGTTGTAGGTATCAAAAGTCTCATAAAATCGCGTGTCTGCTAGTCTAGTAAACAAGTGCTTCTTTGGCTTGCACGTTTTTTATAGAAGACAGTTTCATAGAATTTCGTTTCACATAAACATTTTCTTGTATTATCATTTCATAGGTTAATCAATACGCAGAATAATTACTTTGAATAAATTTAAATCATAGATTTTTGTTACAAATAAGCTTTATGTTTCGATATGTCATATCATAGAATAACAAATGAAATATTCTTTATCCTCATATTAAGTAGTTAGGTAATATAAAACTTGTTACCAAGAAAAACATTTAATCGAGTGACAGTTTCTAAACGTTTGACAAAATGCATACCCTCCTATAAAATTACAACATCACGTTCACTAAAAAAATGCGGCTAAATTCTACTCAAGCAAAAGTTTTAATTCGGCCGACGGAACCCCGCGAAGCGGCAATGGTTTCGAATGGCGATGGGAACAGACAAATCTATGTAAATAAGTATACACCATGCACGCAGCAAGCATACGGCAAGCATGCAGCAAGCATACATCAAGCATGCGACATGCAACATCCAGCAAGTATGCGGCATGCAACGTGCAGCAAGCATGCGGCATGCAACGTGCAGCAAGCATGCGGCATGCAACGTGCAGCAAGCATGCAGTATGCAGGCGAGCATGCAACATGCACAGGCATGGTTTCTGTCACGGTTCCGGCGCTTCGGGGCTCCGGCGATCCCACGCGAACTTATCGTCGAAGATGGCTTTACGCCCACGATTTTTTTTTGCTCACGGCCGCAGCTTCGGCTTGCTGGCCAGCAGCTTTCAGCTTAGTCTTAGTCTTTTAGTTTTCAGCTTTATCTTTATGAAACGGCATGCCGTTTTATATACTAATTTCTCTACACAAAGTAGGTAAACATTATTAAATAAATTTACTAGATACATGTGAAATGTTATTAAATACAATGTAGGTTTTAATAAAAAAAAAATAGTTCAAATTATTCATTGTTAGTAATATTTTAATGATTTCTTAACTTTATACAAGGTATTATTCACGGAGATTCAAGGTTGAACATATTTATTACAGTATGGCTGAGCGCTGCGCGTTTGCGCCCTATATCACAAAAACGGTTGAGCGCATGAAAAAATGTTCAGCACAAAAAAATATGCTGCAAATTTTACGCTATACAATTTTTATCTTTGGTATTAACATCATTGGAGCCATAGAAACCGCGATAGTTGCAAAAACCTGATTTTTGTGACCTTTGATCCAATAACTTCGACATCTTCTCGTTTTATTCTCAACTCACATCCCAGAGTGTCTCAAGACGAAAGTCTATGACCAGAGCGAGTTGCCAGTGACTTATGGTGACTTATGGGACCGAAACATGGTCGCTCACAATGGACCTCATCAAAAGGCAATGGAGTCACTCAAAGTCACTCAAAGGGCAATGGAGACGGCAATGCTTGAAGTTTCCTTCCGTGATCGCATCAGGAATGATGATATCCGCAAGAGAAACAAGGTTACCGACATAGCCCGAACGATCGCCAAACTGAAGTGGCAGTGGGCAGGGCACAATACTTGTAGAACTAAAGGTAAATAAAAAGGCCACTTTAGTAGAATCATATTGGGATCGATGGGGCCGAAAAGTTCTGGAGTGGCGACCACGTACCGGGCGGAAGACGCAGCGTTGGAAGGCCTCCAACAAGGTGGACCGATGACCTGGTGAAGGTCGCGGGTAGCCGATGGATACGAGACGCACAGGACCGGTTGTAGTGTCGAATTAAGGAAGGCATCCAGTACGGAACGTCTTTTGGCTGATATGGTGATGAACTTTGACGCAGACACGAGATTTTATAAGACTTTTGACACAACATTTAGAAAGCCAAAATGAAGATGTACACGAGTTTTCAGCTTATCATCTTATTCCGAGATGAAACGCGAATTTGACTGGACTGATAATGTACACCTACTCGAAAGATTCCCGTTATAGTCGAACTATCAACATACGAGTTTATAAGGAACTCTCGGCGCGCGAGGCATACATATACCTACTTGGCCTTTTTTCTATACAAGAGTAAGTTATTTATTGGTTTGTAATTTAATAAAAAAACAGACAGTTCCACAGTAACATAATTGTTTTGTTAATATTTATAAGAACTTCAGTCGTTATTTTTACTATCTATCACATGACTCATAGCTTTACTTACAGAGCTAGCTATACTTTACTACCTAATTGATTGGTCCGCCCTGTCCTTAATAAGTTAGATAATGTATCCGGCACAGACACCCATCGCTGTGAGGTTTCACCGGTTAAGAGGAAATGCTGGCGGCGAGACTTTGTATGTAAAAAGTCATAATTCGAGGTTTGGCTCTCGACTGTTTTCTCCTCCAATATTGGACCGATTCAAGAGATATTTCACAAACTGAATAAAAATTATATATAATGTGTCCCTGTTTTCCTTTTTGATGATTTATTAACCGTATAAGAAACAGAACACTCACAAAATGCTCAAAATTGTCCGATAAATCGCTCTCAACAGAGGCCTAGTGTACAAATTTGGCAACTTTTCATCAAAAAAGGAAAAATAGAAACACAGTATACATTCTTCTTATTTAGTTAGTGAAATATCTCTGATATGTGTCAATATTGGAGAAGAAAACCTCGAATTATTACTTCTTACGTACAAAGTCTAGCTGCCAGCATTTCCTCTTAAGAATGATAACTAGACAAAAGTAACTTAGCGATACATGAGACTCGCAAATTAACGAGTGTTTACTCCTCACGGTGTTTCATACAAACTTTTATGTCCTTACTCTTAGGAATTAATGAACCGATTTTAATTAGACTTGATATGCATACGCTAATGTATGCAGAATATCAAGTTTAATTAAAATCTCTTCTAGATACTCACGTCTAAATAGTTAGGTTAGGTTAGATCACTTTCTATAGAAAAAATTAAGTTGCTCACTCTCTATGCCTTTAAACCCTTTTTCGAAAATGTTCGTAACTAAATTCTAAGACCAGCTGGTCTATTCTGTCCACACCTCACCGTGTACACTCAGTTGGAGTGAGCATGAATAGAATGTCAGTCCATCTTTTTGTATACATTGACAGCTCACTTCATGTTCACTTCTCCTAAGCTTTCACGGTGAGAGGAATCTCACTGCTCGATATCTTGCGTATTCGTAGCAAGTTTCATTAAAATCGGTTCATTCTTTTCCAAGAATAAGGACTTGAAAGTTTGTATGAAGCACCATGAGAGTAAACACTCAGCAAGCAAAAAAAAAGCAAAGTAGCGATATAGTAGTATCATATGGTTATGATATTCGCAAATTAGCGAGTGTTCCTACTATAGATAGACACAAGTAACTTTGCGATACCTGATTGGTATCACACATGTGCCTATAGTAGGTAAGGCCTACCCATTGCGACGCCAACGAGCTGACGCGCCTGCTGCAGACGCCCGCGTCCGCGCCCCGTGGCCTGCAAGGGCTGTGCACTGAACGGGCCGCATATGAAGTGATGCGAGCCGGCCAGAACTCCGTCCGGCACCTGGAGCGGGTCTGTGTCGCGCGTCGGACACTCCTCAAAGGTAAGAGGATGTGGCCCGGTACTGGCGCTCTGCGGAAAGGACAGATCGTTTGTAGGTATTGATAACTCCATGCATTACAAACATGCTTGTCCATATATACAAATAAATCGAATTGAAGTGTCTGTTTGAGATTATAATAAAACAATATTATGTAACAAAGTACGAGAAGCTGGTGTAGTGCGTAGTGGTGTCGCTGTGTGTATACTTGTGTTTGTGCTCACCAGTCCGTCTCGGATCGCTTGCTCCCAGAGAAGCCGGGCTAGCACGAAGTGATGGCGCTGAATGGCGCGCGCCAGCTGTCTCCCTGTCAACGCGCAGAGATTATTCTGGCCCGTACACGGACATTCTGTGAACAAAACAAATCTTACAGAATTAGAAGGTACATGGCCTTTTACAATTCATTGGTGAAGATTTATATATACACTAGTTGACCCGCGCAACTTCGTTTACGTCACAATTTTCATTTCTGCTCCGCTCGTATGATATATAGCCTATAGCCTTCCTCGATAAATGGGCTATCTAACACTGAAATAATTTTTCAAATCGGACCAGTAGTTCCTGAGATTAGCGCGTTCATGCAAACAAACAAACTCTTCAGCTTTATATATTAAGTATATAGATTACAGGTTTGGGCATGTAGAATAGTTAAAAATATAGTCTTTCACTTAGTCGCCAAGGTTTTCCCTAAAAGAAACCGATAAACGAAGTTGTTTGGGTATTTAATTTGCAGCCATGCGAAGCAGGACGTTAGTAAACCCTTAATCATTTTCATACTACTACAAAAAGTTCAAATTTTATTTTAACACATTCATATGTAGGTATTTACTTATTATAAAGCCCTTGTAAAAGAAATGTAACTTAAAATGCACAAAGCTAACGTCGATACTTGAGTGCCGATGAATTGGAATGATCGCGAATTTTTAGCCGACTTCTTAAAAAAGTAGGAGGTTCTATGATTGGCTGTATGGATCATTTTTTTTTATGTCTGTTCACCGATTTCTCCGCCAATTCTGAACCGATTTAAAAAATTCTTTTTTTATTCGAAAGCCTATACTCCTGAGGTGGTCCCATTGTCACCAAGTCAGAATCTGGTGATGGGATCCCATGAAAATCGAGGGAAACCCTCAAATTTTATAAGCACATACACTGTTTTTCATAAAGTTTTTAACGCAATACAGATATTTGTGCCTGGTAATCATCATATTATGTTGCTGAGCTGATGATGGAAGGTATAAGTCAGGATCTGATGATGGGATCCCATGAAAAATGTTTGTTCAGCGATATTTTCGCCAATTGTTAACCGATTTGGATGATTCTTTTTTTGTTTGGAAGAGTAAGTATTTTCTCCGACTGGTCCCATTTAAATTTGATGAAGATCTGATGAAGAACTTCGGGAGGTAGGCAACGGAACTCTTCAATAAATGATAGCAAATGGATCGGGATTTCTGTAATCGCATGTCTGTTAATTGCTTACACGAGTTCATAACATAATATCACACCGGCACGCTGTGCTTGTGGTTTTATTTTTTGTTAAAAAAACTTTTTAACAAAATGAAACCGACTTCCAAAAACAAAACACTACAAAGTAAAAAATTTTTTACCTTGTAGTGTTTTGTTTTTGGAAGTCGGTTTTATTTTTTTGTTAAAGTTTTTTACTAAGTACCTAATATACAGGGTGGCCAGAACATTGACGTCTAAAATTAAAAAGGTCCCTCATATCGTGGGGTATCCGAATCACCCCATGCCATATACACACATCAAAAAAAGTTTGCGATCACTTTGAAAAATCGAAAACTTTTTAGCTACGGTACCTACATTAAAGTAGCCCTACAAAAGTACTATATTTTTCGAGAAAGCTGAAAGTCTGGCGCATTTTTTAAACCTACTTAGGGACCACAAAATCACCGGTTTAGATTTTTAATTTAAAGTTGAAAATTTAGGTCATAATTTACCTAACTCAAATTTTTCACTTAACACCAATATTTTACAACTTTCAACACAGTTATGAAGCTGATAATTGTATGAAAGTACAACTCATGAAGATTCAGTAGCAAAAAAGAAACTAACGACTGTCAAAGATCTACAAATGACAGCCGGGAACAACGGCTTAGCGTGCTTTCTGAGGCACGGGGGGTCTCCCCCGTGCCTCATCTGTATGTTATGAATCGTCATCCACAGATCAGCCTCGGCAAGCGTTTCTTAACCATGGAGACCGACCGCTAGTGCTAGAAGCTATGAATATTACTAATAATATATTAGTTACCTTGTGTGATGTTGAGCTCTATTTCTGAGGAGTGCGGCGCTTCATGGGCTCCGCGGACGAAGTCTTCACTTTCATTCGTCAACTACAACACAATTT
The DNA here is from genome assembly GCA_950371165.1 of Lacanobia oleracea. Taxonomy (NCBI): domain Eukaryota; kingdom Metazoa; phylum Arthropoda; class Insecta; order Lepidoptera; family Noctuidae; genus Lacanobia; species Lacanobia oleracea. Next base: position 17,912,359 of record OX493385.1, read on the forward strand.
TTTGTGACATAGATTTTTTGCAAAAAACCCGATTGTAGACATTCGTAATAATACGAGCTTATATCGGAATTTTTGCCAAAACACAATTACAATCCGTAATATCAAAATTTTCTTCATTTAACTTGTTATATAAAATGTAACAAAAACCCTGCGGTTCCTTAAATAAGTGTATATGCATACTTACAAGCATACCATGAATGAAGTTACAATTGAAAAGAATATAAGGTGTGGCCAAAATATTGCACACAAACAAAATATTGCTTTAAAATTCGACACACAAAAATACCGGACAAGTGCAAGTCGGACTCGCCCACCGAGGGTTCCGTACAAAGAAGGATCAAAATTAACTCAAGTCCTACAGCAATGAGAAGTATTTAAAAAAAATATATAAAAAGGGCATAAAAAGACGGCATACTTCCAAACTCCATCCTTAGGTCTTACATAAAAACAATTGCTAAGAAAATTCGTTCAGGGGCAGTAGGTAATACTACAATACTACGAGTACATTATTATTATTATTTGAGAAAGACTAGGTTATCTTGACTTGACTTCAATTATTAAGTTCCACAACACAGGTTTTTCTTTTGTTCGACCACCAAACATCGAACTAGTGAGAGTTATAACTTGATTGTTTGATCATTAGCTTTGTGAAATAGAATAGAGTATAGACTAAGATAGAGTAGCACTATGAAAATTCCACTTGCAATACTGTTGTTTTCTTTTTTTTTTTTTTTTAGTTAAAAAGTTTAGTGTTAGCCAAGTATCCTAACTTGTGATCAAGTTCTATTGACAGTAGAAGGCATTTTTAAGAGGAACCTATTACTTACCTAATGATTGTACGATGATTCAAAGAATATAAAGTAGGTACACGCGTTCTTTAGGGTAACGTTCCGTCACGCTTGGGGTCCAGAAGTATTTATATTATTAGATAAAAAAAAAATTTGTAAAATACATTGTTACAATGTGTTCCCATACGCACAAAACGTTTTGGGAACACATTCATAGTGCGTACAGCTAAGGAGTGGAATTCCCTGCCGGAGTCTGTGTTTCCTGATAGCTACAACCTGGGAGTCTTTAAATCAAGAGTGAATAGGTTATTTCTAGGTAAGCGTGCTCCATCTTCGACCACATCCTCGCTTACCATCAGGTGAGATAGCGGTCAAACGCGTGCCTACCATTAGTAAAAAAAAAAAAAAAAACATTGTATAATTAACATCTTTGAAAATTACTTAAATATCAATTCAGATTAAAAGAAAAGACATTAATACTTATGAAAAGTGTTTATTACAACTAAAAAAGTCAGCCTTTTGACAGTGAGGAACATTTTACAAAATAACGTCTCATACATAGAATTTTTTTAAGGCACGTATGATAAGTGCTAAAATTTAACCAAACATTTAATTCTGAGTAAATTATTTTTCATTTTCTTATGAAACCAAAAACATGCAATTACGAGAAAAATAATTATTCAAAAAAAGTTACAACGCCTCTATTTTACTATCGTGCAGGAACAAGATCTGTGTCAGTTCTTTAAAATCTTTGTCTAAAGGTATCCCCAAGTAAGTAAAATAAGTACTTACCTTAGCAGGAGCGCGATTTACGTCTACCTGTCGAGAACTCGAGAGCCTCTGCTGCGCATTGAGATTAACTGAGAGTGCGCGACCGTTACTTGTAAATTTGAAAAAATAGTTAAAATATAGCACGTGGGGTCTGGATAGACCCCGCCTGTGGCGTTAAAGGTTAACATTTTTTTAGTTAAAAAAAAAATTCAAAAACTTTTATTTGTAGAACATAGGTAAGCAACTCAGCGTTATGCCAAATTCAATAAAAGTACATCGTTATTATAACATATTATATACCTGTACTAGCCCGCATCTGCAATCAACATATACGGGCTCTCTCTCTTGACGAATTGGTCCAAAATATAGCTGATAAACAAATAGATATCAACGCTGAAAATGTACAGGACATAATACAAATGTTCGTAAGACACCGAGAGAAAAGATGTACATTCAGTCAAAAAAGTATCGGGAATGGATGATTTGTTTATGGTTCCAAATTCAAATTTTTGTTTTTTTTGTAGTTGTTAGATTGGCACAACTGTTTTCCATTTTGGCGCGGAGTTTGAGTTGCATCTGTTATTTATATTAAATACAGTGCTGGTTTTAGTAATATCATATATAGTGTGTATTGCGAATTTCATAATGGACCAAAATATCGATCAAAGAGTTTGTCTTAAATTTTGCATCGCCAATGGAATTTCGTGTTCGGAGTCACTGAAAATGTTACAGAAGGCTTACGGTGAATCGACTTTATCAAAAACTCGTGCTTATGAGTGGTTCAAAGCGTTCAAAAGCGGTCGAGATGTGATGGAAGATTTGCCTCGCTCTGGTAGGCCGTCAACGTCTGCAACTGAAGTTAACATCGCAAAAGTGAAGGAAATAGTGACTGAAAATCCCCATTCAACTCTGAGAGAGATAGCCGCCGAACTTTCTGTATCTCACGAGTCGATCCGTACCATTTTAACTAATCATTTGGGTATGAAACAACATGTTTCATACCCAAATGATTAGCTGCTCGGCTAGTCCCAAAAGATCTGAATTTTCTCCAAAAACTCAATCGCATGAAAGTCGCTGAGGCCATGCTAGAACGAGTCAGTTCGGACCCAACATTCATGAAACGCATTGTTACTGGTGACGAGACGTGGGTTTACGAGTTTGACATGCAAACTAGTCAACAAGCTTCGGAGTGGCACCTTCCAACTGAACCGAAACCGAAAAATCCACGCCAAAGTCGATCAAAAGTCAAAGTCATGTTGACTGTTTTCTTTGACTATCGCGGTGTTGTGCACTCTGAATTCTTACCGGAAGGTCTAACGGTAAATAAAGAATATTATTTGAGCGTTATGCGGCGTTTAAGAGAGCAAATTCGACGAAAAAGGCCAGATTTGTGGAAAGAAAATTCTTGGATTTTGCACCACGACAATGCGCCTTCGCACAAGGCTATCATTGTGAACGAATTTTTAACCAAACACTCAACAAATACCATCCAGCAACCACCATATTCACCAGATATGGCTCCTGCTGACTTTTTTCTTTTTCCTAAACTCAAATTACCACTTCGTGGCACCCGTTATCAATCGATAGAAGACATAAAGGAGAATTCGCGGCGAGAACTGAACTCAATTCCGGAAGCAGCGTTTAAAAAATGTTTTGATGAATGGATTATTCGTTGGCGCAAGTGTATCGTTTCTAAAGGAGCATACTTTGAAGGTGATAAAATAAATTTGGATGAATAACAGACATTTTGTGTATTATTGATCTTTTCCCGGTACTTTCTTGACAGAGTAGTATTCTTAATTTAGCAAATATTGATGAAATATCTACCGGTTTAAACCATGAAACTTTAATAGGTTATTAGATCAACTTCCGACACTACAACAACGCTCTCTAACTCCTAAAGTAGATTTAGGATTGTATCTGTGTAAAATCTATACCTATACGCTTTACAGCAGAGAACTTGAAGGGAAAAATACAATCATGAAAATTGTTGCTCATGCATACATGACACAGGTAGTATGCGCCCATATTAGGACGATCATATATTACTTAGGTTGGATGAGAAATTACCAGAACCTACGAATCACCCGGCACAATTCTTAAATGCTGTAGAGAAGAAATGAAGAGATGGGATGGAAATTGAATACAAGTTATGTAAAATATTTTGTATGCGCCCGAACCAGTTCTAGATGATGGTAATATCAGGTTGAATGGGGATCGACTTATCGTCTTTGCCAATAAGCCTAACATTGTGGTGATAGATCGATTGGAGCGTCGCGCAATGATTGTTGACATAATGGTCCCGCTGAGTCGCTGATTGTTCTGCGAAGGCTCTCAGTTGGCAGCTGGATCAAGACCTTGATTAAGAAAGCAGTACTCCTGGACACGGTACGTATTGTTAGGAGGTTCCTCTCTCTAGAGCCCAGGCAACCCAGGCAGCTGGTGGGCTGCTATTTTTTTATATTTTTAAATGTTTTGTTTATTTTCTATGTGGGTGTACTATAAGGTGCATTTCTGTCTACCCTTTCGGGGCTTACAAGTGTGATGTTATGTCTTTATTATAGTTTTTAAATTGGCTACACAAAAAAAGTAGTTGTCAAATACAAAAAATTGCGGTCTCCCAAGGCGACGACGCGTGGCCCAAAGAATCGTACCTACTCGTATATTAAATTAAAAGGATCAACACGTATCATTTTTTTATTATTTTTTTGGCGGGGGTTTCGTAATTTTTTATTTAGATTTGTTAATTGAGGCATTTCAAAAATGACTTTCATAATTTTTTCGATTTTGAAAATGCCGCTGCAAGGAACAACAGGGTTTTTGTTACCTACTTCAAGTGGGTGTGGATGTCCAAACACGAAACATTGAAAAATTGCGAAAAATAAAAACCGTAACTTGTTTTTGAAATTTTGACATTCTTAGATAGTAATCAAACCCATTAATTTAGGAGAAAAAAAAACACATTGTTTCATAATATCATTCAACAGTACCGCTTATGACGTTCAAGAATTAAAAAGTGAGAAGATGAAGGAGATATTGCAAAGTACTCATAATCAGCCAATAATGTTCCCACGGCTGGGACACAGGTTTCCTCTCGGTGAGAGGGAGTGGGCTGTATTCCACCACGCGGGCCCAGTGCGGGTTGATAGATGGCACATGTCTTCGAATTTTTGGTTCTAGGACATGCCGGTTTCCTCACGATGTTTTCCTTCACCGTTTTGAGAGCAGTGATGATGAAATAATTTACACAAAGTAAAGCGCCTGCCTGGGTTCAAACCTACGACCTACAACTCGTAAGTCGCAGCCATTACCACCGGGCCACCACTGCTCTCATTTTCAAAGTACTAATTTTTAACCAAATACTTTTTATTTAACGTTCGTTACCTGGAAATCAAAAACCCAAAGATGGAGTTCTGGCTTTCATCAAAATCGAGCTCATGACTCGTATGAGTATTCTTCGCTATTAGGCCAGTCATTTAAGACATTTTTAGGACGCACTAAATTACACTGTCTTGATTTTTAGGGTTCCGTGCCTCAAAAGGTAAAAAATAAGCTCTTATAACATCACTCTCTTGTCCGTCTGTCTGTTCGTGTGTCACCGCCGATTTTCTCAGGAACGTGTGGACCTAGCAAGTTGAATTTATACCAGATACTGAGGTCTACATTCAGTCAAAAAAGTATCGGGAATGGATGATTTGTTTATGGTTCCAAATCCAAATTTTTGTTTTTTTGTAGTTGTTAGATTGGCACAACTGTTTTCCATTTTGGCGCGGAGATTGAGTTGCATCTGTTATTTATATTAAATACAGTGCTGGTTTTAGTAATATCATATAGGTATAGTGTGTATTGCGAATTTCATAATGGACAAAAACATCGAACAAAGAGTTTGTCTTAAATTTTGCATCGCCAATGGAATTTCGTGTTCGGAGTCACTGAAAATGTTACAGAAGGCTTACGGTGAATCGACTTTATCAAAAACTCGTGCTTATGAGTGGTTCAAAGCGTTCAAAAGCGGTCGAGATGTGATGGAAGATTTGCCTCGCTCTGGTAGGCCGTCAACGTCTGCAACTGAAGTTAACATCGCAAAAGTGAAGGAAATAGTGACTGAAAATCCCCATTCAACTCTGAGAGAGATAGCCGCCGAACTTTCTGTATCTCACGAGTCGATCCGTACCATTTTAACTAATCATTTGGGTATGAAACATGTTGCTGCTCGGCTAGTCCCAAAAGATCTGAATTTTCTCCAAAAACTCAATCGCATGAAAGTCGCTGAGGACATGCTAGAACGAGTCAGTTCGGACCCAACATTCATGAAACGCATTGTTACTGGTGACGAGACGTGGGTTTACGAGTTTGACATGCAAACTAGTCAACAAGCTTCGGAGTGGCGCCTTCCAACTGAACCGAAACCGAAAAAACCACGCCAAAGTCGATCAAAAGTCAAAGTCATGTTGACTGTTTTCTTTGACTATCGCGGTGTTGTGCACTCTGAATTCTTACCGGAAGGTCTAACGGTAAATAAATAATATTATTTGAGCGTTATGCGGCGTTTAAGAGAGCAAATTCGACGAAAAAGGCCAGATTTGTGGAAAGAAAATTCTTGGATTTTGCACCACGACAATGCGCCTTCGCACAAGGCTATCATTGTGAACGAATTTTTAACCAAACACTCAACAAATACCATCCAGCAACCACCATATTCACCAGATATGGCTCCTGCTGACTTTTTTCTTATTCCTAAACTCAAATTACCACTTCGTGGCACCCGTTTTCAATCGATAGAAGACATAAAGGAGAATTCGCGGCGAGAACTGAACTCAATTCCGGAAGCAGCGTTTAAAAAATGTTTTGATGAATGGATTATTCGTTGGCGCAAGTGTATCGTTTCTAAAGGAGCATACTTTGAAGGTGATAAAATAAATTTGGATGAATAACAGACATTTTGTGTATTATTGATCTTTTCCCGGTACTTTCTTGACAGAGTAGTATATATAGTCCCTATTAGGTGTATAAAAATCAAGGTCATGAGTGGAGACGATAAAAAGATAGATGGGGGCAAATTTAGATATTTGCGCAAACTTGTCATCATTTGCCTAGCCTTTTCCCAACTATATTGGGGTCGGCTTCCAGACAAACCAGATTCAACTGAATACCAGTGTTTTACGCGGAGCGGCTGCCTACCTGACCTCCACAACCCAGCAGTAACTGGGTAACACGGTACTTCATGGCAAGACTGGAGTCAGATTTACTGGTTTCCGACTATCCGTAACGACTGCCAAAGATCTACAAATGACAGCCGGGACCAACGGCTTAACGTGCTTTCTGAGGTACGGAGGAAACTCGCTATGATAAGATGGTCACCCATCCACAGACCAACCTTGGCAAGCGTTGCTTAACCTTGAAGATCGACCCGTGCGGCTGTTATTATCTAGCCATTTGCGCAAACTTGTAAGTACCATTACCTTAATTTTAAACTTATTTTATTTTTCGGAATTTTCGTTTTACTTGTGCTGTAAGACCTTGCTTTTAACCAAAATTGTCAATTCTAGGTCAACCGTAAGTACCCTATGGGTTTCGGGTTAAAATCCTACAAGGTAGTTCCCGTTGACCTAGAATCACGAAATTTGGCAAAAAGCACGGTCGGCAGAACAAATAAAGAAAAATAAAAAAGTTGAAAATTAAAGGGTGTCTCCATATACAGGGTGTTCCGAAACTCAACGTCAAGCGGGTACGGGGCGATAGGCTAGGTTATACCAGTTCAGGCAAAAAAATCCATGTTACTTGGTACTTACGTACTTGGTAATACTTTTGAAAATGTTCAAATTATCATGCATTGGCGTCATTATCCGTCTCATGTTCTCTAAAACTAAAATATCAGTCTGTCTCAATCCATTCACTACTCACACACTCCTTCACTACGGTGAAGTAGAACTTTCTGCTCACAAAAGTACTATTTAGGCAGGTTTCTTTTTGCTTTTGGTAAGGAGATGGGGAGAAAATGTATGGGCTCTGTTCCAAGAAACTATTGAGATTCTACTAGGTATACTGAAATCTACTGTCGTGTGTCGTGTCGCTTTTCAAATACCAAAGCTCATGGAAATAGCTAAAAAAAATATAGAGTTCTTCTTCGTACTTCTAAGTAAATCAATAAAGTCTTTGACTGTATAAAGATTATGCAAACAATATTTACTACATATAACTTCACGACTACAATCCTTTAAGGGGTAAGCAGAAATATGCTGTTATATGCCAAAGTTCATCTTGGTTACATTAGTCCTTATGAGATGCCATTGAATGGTTCACCAAGTTCTCGTCACACGGAACCATCACGACTATAATGCTTAAAGGGGTATGCAGACATATTGTGTTGTTGTAGGATAACGTTCACAGTTGGTTGCAATAATCCTTATGAGATGAAGGCAAAGTGTTCGCCAAGTTCTTGTCACACGGAACCTTCACGACTATAATCCTTAAAGAGGTATACAGACATGTTCACCACAGTCACAGTTGGTTTCATTCGTTTTTAGGGTTCCGTAGTTTTGTTTTCATTTTGATTTTTAAATGATCGATAACTTTTTGTCCATGGAGGATTTTTTTCGGTTCCATAACAATAAAATCTTTCAATAAGCTATCAGAAAATATAGGTCTCATTCGCCGACGCCACTTGGACCGATTCCTCCCCATCTCCTTTTGTTCGACTTATTAATGCTCGGCTGACTTATTAAAGGCCGAAATTAAAAACCGGTTCTTTTTTCGGGTTCCGTTCAAAAAAAAAACAGTCTTCGGTGAAACCGGCTTGAGCACAGATTTTTAATTGTTTTTCTAAATTCGATTTTTAAACGGATTGTGAGACCGTTTACATCTTGCATCTTTTCAATGATTCAAAAGAAACATCTTTTAAAAGAAATAAATAAATAATTACAGTAAAAAACTTTTTGTAAAAAATTACAACCAACTACCAAAAAAAAAAGCAACAAAGAAAAGGAATAACTCTAATTTCGGAAGTAGGTAATTTTGATTGCTTTGTTTTTGTGAATAAAAACAAATTTTTCACTATTTAGTGGTACTCCACACCTAACAACGCCACTGGAAAGTCGCAGGAAAGCAAAAAAAAGCATTTTAATTTACTTTGATGATAAATAAAATACTTCATCCAAGTAAACGAATTCTAGCTATTTTGATTGAAAAGCAAAACTGCAAAAACTGATTTTGATGAATTTTTTATGAAACCACACCTCTCCAAACAAAAAAAGAATCATCAAAATCGATTACTAATTGGCGGAATAATCGCGTATTGTTACATACAAAAAAAAACATACAGTCGAATTGAGAAGTTCCTCCTTTTTTTGAAATCGGGCAAAAATGCAGAATCTGGTTAAAAATAAAAGTTACCATATTACCAATACTACGACAAACAACACGTCTTTTGACTTTGAACCGCTTGGCAATTGATTAAATGGTCCATTTTTTAAATAACTTGCCTACGGTAGTATATTTAGTACATTTTTTTTTAAAGATGAAGTGTCAAAGTTACCTGAGAAAAGGTTTTTAAACACGAAGACTTTATTTTATTTACTAAAGTGACCATATTATTAATACGGTCACTTTAGTAAATAAAATAAATTTTTTTTGACTGCAATAAATAACATAGTTGTTTAGAATTACATTTAAAAAAAAACAATACAAAATTGGGAAATTTGTGTATCTATACTAATATATAAACCTGAAGAGTTTGTTTGTTTACTTGAAGGCGCTAATCTCAGGAACTACTGGTCCGATTTGAAAAATTATTTCAGTGTTAGATAGCCCATTTATCAAGGAAGACTATAGGCTATAATATCATCACGCTAAGACCAATAGGAGCGGAGCAGTAATGAAAATTGTGACGCAGACGAAGTTGCGTGGGTCAACTAGTCATGTAATATGTATGTATAGTTCCCGTCACGCAAGCTTGCCTCCGCAAAGTACGCCGCAATCGGCTGCGCAGGACGTCAATTTGACAACAAACATACAACCGCGCATGCGCGGGTAGCTCGCGCATGCGTGGATTAGCACAAACGCGCGGGTGTAGTGGCATCTCACTCGCTCGTATACGTTCAATGCATAAGCGTGTCCCGCTTGCTCAATGCAATACGACTGTGGATGCGAAAAGTGTTACACGTTGTTTTTGTTTTTAATTATTTATTTTGGTTATTTCTTACAGTTTGATTTGTGTTCTTGTGGTGTATGTGTTTGTTGTGTTACTTTTTGATATTTTATTGTTACTGGTAGTCTTTGTTACTTGTTTATAGTATAATACGTATAAACAAAAAAATATTTTAGGAACGTAACACTTTTTTACGCGATTGCACCTGCGCGGACTTCACTCAAACCTAACTTCCGAGGGGCAAGCCACGCTGACGCGAACTTGTAATATGTAAACTAGGATGATGATTTACAACATTTTCAAAAGTACTCCTATTATCACTTAACCAAGTAACATAAAATTTATTTTTCACTTCAGTAGCTCAAACATGTAGGTTTTGCTGCCTGAAATCAGTGAGCAAAATGCGATTATGCTCACTGAGTGAGACAAAGTAATTTTTTTTTTTCAGAATTTCACGAATATCTAACTCAGCCTTGGGTTAATTATACTATTCGAAACATTCACACTCTATCTCTTTCCCGCCTCTAGTAAGAGAGAGAGACAAAGACCAGCCCTTTCGAAGTTCCGATTTTGAATTCGACTTCAAAGTAGACATGGGCGCCGCGTCACCCCCGCGCGCCGCCGCCGCCGCCGCCATTCGCTGCTCGGCGTGAGCGAGGCTAGCACGTGCCATTTTGTTTCGGTTTTTTTTTTGTGTTTCATTTTAAAATGACCAGTTTATTAAATATTAGTATAAATAAACTCTCTATAACCGTGCTTTATGATGCTAAAACTCGTAGCAGTTTTTGTTGGAAGTACTTCGGAAATATTGTCATTACTGAAGAAAATAACAAAAAGAGAATTTTGAATCCTGATCAAGTATATTGCTCAGCTTGTCTCACAGCAGTTAAAGCTGAAAGTGATGGTGACGGCGTGACATTTAGATCGTAAGTACTTTGCTTTTTTAAACTAAAATGCTTTTTTTAGATCTCATTAATCTTTTCTAACCTCAAATTTCTTAAAATTCGTTTATTTCTGCCTGTTCCTGCAAAAGTGAGCTTTGTTCTTACTCTTTATGTTTGTTACATACCTAGCTTAAATTGAATAAATATTATCAATCATCAAAGAAATTTAAATCAACAAAACAAATTTCGTAGGCGTAAAACACTTATTGGCAATTTTATTATTAGCATACTTTATTATCTGATTTCTAATTTATAACATTGACATCTGAGAATCGTTTATTTGAGTTTAGATTTAACATTTTATAAGCAGGCATGAAGGTGATGGGCTTTTTGCTTAATTTGTTACAGTGTTAAAATAAAGTGTAATAGTAAAACAGTCAGTACTGGGAATTTAACTCGTCACCTACGAGATGATCATGACATTCGAGATGAACCTGCTTCTGCTGCTAATAAAGCCAAAACTAACATCAAAGACTTTGTCACTGCTAAGCGTCCTGCTAAAACTAACACTGCTTCTGGTTCAAAAACTGCAAAAGTCACGCCGAAACATGACAAATGGCTACTGGCTAGAGATGTAGCTCTTTGGTTTTCCAAATCTTTGCTTCCGTTTGACTCAATTTCTGATGAAGGGATGGTGGATTTTTTTAAGGTACCCATCTATTTCAGTAATTTACTTTTATTGCCTTTCTTTTTCTAATGTCACACAACATTTATTATGTTCACCGAACTCAAGCATTTCTTAAATTTTAGAAATATGACATTATCTTGAATGAAGACGACCTTCCGTCACGACATACTGTGAGTGGTACAGCGTTGTCCGATGTATACGAGTGCATGCTGAGCAACGTTAAAGAAAGAATCCACACGGACGCGCCTCGACACTGTGCTATTACCTTTGATTTATGGACAGATCAATACAGGAAACTGAATTATATTACGTTTACTCTACATTATTTGACAGCTGGTAGGCAATTTTCATATAAAGAGACGAATTCACAGAAAAAAATTAAACTTAACGTAAATATCAAGAGGTTTATGCTGCTTTTTTCCTCAGCCAAGCAACCAATTAAGCTTTTGACTTTGAAGTTTTTTTTTTCTGAGCAATCTTTCTTGCATGATATTAAAACGGAATTATGTTATTCTATTTCTTATCTATTCTAATTATTTCTCTGATTGCAGATTTTGAACTGAAGTCATTGACTCTGAGTACTCACACTGTGACTGGAAAAAAAACAGGAGAAAAGATAAATGAAATGATCCAGGGCGTAAAGAAAAAATTTGGACTGGATGCGAAAAATATCTACGCTGTAACGGATGCTGGCAGCAACTTGAAACGGGCAGTTTCGTTGGGAAACATGGAGCACCATTTGTGTCTCGGACATGGGCTTCATAACCTTGTGACCGTGGATGGTATAGATAGTGTCCCAGAAGTAAAAGAACTGGTTAATAAATGTAAAAAAATTGTCATGACTGCGCTACCGGTTACCAAAGGTGGAGTTAGAAGCAGAAAAAGTGCAGAAAGAGTTTTTGGATAGTGTTGAACGAGTAGTAGAAACACTAGAAATTGATGAGAGGAACCCTATTTTACAGAGCAATTCGCAGACAGCTACAGAAGCAAGCACCGAAGGGTTTGCAGAAGACATGTCACTTATGACAGCTGATAATTTTAGAAATATTCCGTCTATTAAGACTGCTACGCCTACACGTTGGCACAGCATTTTAGAGATGCTAAAGAGTTTAATTCATGTTTGCAACCGTGATCCAATAAACAACATGTTAAGAAAAGTAGGAAAAGATGAGCTGAAAATTACTCAAAATGAGTGGATTCTTTTGGAAGACTTAGTCAAGTTTTTAAATCGATTCCGTGAAGCAGTCGAAATTATGTCATCCCAAAAGACCTGCACTATGAATGTTGCACTTGTATTTCGCTCTGAAATAATTGATGTTCTAAAATCACTTGATGATGATGAATCATTAGCTCTGTTTCGTTTAAAACGCAACATGTTAGCGAATATTGATAAAAGATTTCCTGTTACGAAACCTGTAGTAGCTGCAGCTCTTTTGGACAAGCGGTTCATGGGTCTTAAAGAGTTAGATTTATTTTTAGAGTCGCAAAATATGGCAAAGGCTGCCTTCCTTGCATCTTATATAAAGGAAGTTATAAAGTCGCATGATTTGCCCGGAAATTCTGAAAGAAACGAAACGGACACTTCAGTTTCATTAAATACCAGCAGTTCCTCATCAATTTTGAGTAAACTCTCTAAGAAACATAGTGCTGGTCATGGACTTGAAGATGATGATCCACTAGACCATGAATGTTGGCGATATCTCGCTTCTGCTGTTGGATCTACGGATATCAAGAATGAGGATCTTTTATCTTTTTGGAACGAAAAGAAGAAAGATTTTCCTTGGCTGTCTACCTTTGCCAGAGCTTTGCTATGTGTACCCGCTACAAGTACTCCAAGTGAGAGGGTATTTTCTGTAGCTGGAATGGTACTTTCTGCAAAAAGATCTCGGTTGAGTCCACAAAGGGTGAATAAAATAATTTTTATTCACGATAACTATAAGGAATGCAAAAATTATCTAGAAAAATAACTTTGTCGCCTAGCTTGAACAGTTTTCTTTTATTTTTTTAATAAATAAATTGAGTGATTGCATTGTTGCTTTTTTTTAAAGATTTTTACACTGAATTTTCATACTGCACATAAATCGGCCACGCCGCCGCCGAGCGAGATTCATCAGCACGCCGCCGCCGCAATATTTGGGGGCGGCGCCCATGTCTACTTCAAAGACAAACACGTTCGGAATTTCGTACTAACTAAAGAAATTTTGCAAAAAGATAATTATGTCTTTTAATGTAATTAATTGAATTTTTAACTTATTGTTGTATTTAAACGAAAATTAGTATTTACTGCAAATAAAACTGATAACCTGTAAATATTTATTTCTAGTTACAATAATGTTATGTAATATATTTTAAATAATAAAATATCATGGGTGCTATTTCCGAACACGCCTTAAGGGCGCTATTACATAATCGAGCGCTTGCCCCGGACTAAAGCTACAAACCGCGTTTCCCGAGATTTATAGTGATTGTAGCGCTGTATACAACAATTGCTTAAAAATATGAGTTTACTTTTAAATAGACCAATTTTTTTTTCATGCATTATAACAATACTTCCTTAATTATCAAATAATTTTTATTTGAATTTGGATAATACTTTCATAGATAAAAATTATAGTTTCGGACGAAAATTGTCAATAAGTCTCAGTTTTACAGAATTATTTTTGGTGTATTAGTGCATGAATCTTAATAAATTGATTTGATCATTCCAAAGTAGAAGGTACAGTTGTATCATGGATATTTTTAAAAATGATTAAATTATTATATCTTCGGTGTATCAAAGCATCAAAAGATTCCCAAAAGCGTAATTTTATGAAACAACCTTTGCGGAGACAAGGAATTTACTCATGTACGTGAACAAATTGATATATTTATTTAGAACACTCCCAAGATCAACTATCAAACTTTCTTAGGCGTATTTTTTTTTTGTGCTATATCTAAAGCATAATCAGACATCAAAACTCGAAACAAACGCTCAAATTCAAGAAAAATTGTTATAGCGCTTAATTTAAATAAAAAAGCGGGAATAAAATTTCATGGCTGGCGTAAAGAGTGGAATAAGTTAAAAAATATTAAAATAGTCATAAAATATGAGTGAAACTAGCGACGAGAACAGTATTTTAAAACCGGAAGAGTTAAAACAACAAGTTATTAATGCAGAATTAAGTTTCCTACCTGAGAGCAGCAAAGCAGTTCGGAGACGGTGTTGCTATCTTATTTTTTAGATTTATCACAGACGAGGCGATCATCTACAATGTGGAGTATTTACTCAATGTTGAAAGCAACTTTAAAAACAAAACATAACGTGTACATTGAAACATACGACTCGTATCTTTACTAAAAAGAATGTCAGTTGGGCATAAGGCTAAAAAGTCCAAAATTTTCACGGCCCTTAACATAGAAAAATTTCTTATTGAAGCTATTGCAATTTTCTTGCCGCTAAAGGAAGTGGTACCTATGACTCTATGTTGTTAGTTATAAAAATTTGTGTGTAGACTGTTATGTATAAATGTACTTACTGCCTACTACTAATTTTTGGAGGCGCAATGAATCCTAGTCTGGCTTAGCAATACTGTTAAAATATTTATTACGATATGTAAAAGATGTTGTAAATGTTAAATTATGCATATTAATTATGTAATATTATCATTACAGGTTGTACTCGTACTAATCATAGGAATTAGTGGAGCGTGTCGCAATAACGAGCTAACAGTTAAAAATATCGAAAAGCATTCAAATAAATTACTGTTAGTAAAATTGAAAAATACGAAGACGAACCTTTACAGGTCTTTTGTCGTACGCGAAGAATGTGTAACTATTGTAGAAAAATACCAAAATTAACGTCCAGCCAATATAAAAATCGAACGATTTTTCATACAATGCCATAATAAATGCTCAAGACAGCCTATGGGAGTAAATAAAATAGGTGCTATACCGCGAGAAATTGCCACTTTCTTAAAACTGGAAGAGCCTCAGCTATACACGGGTCACTGCTTTCAGAGAACGCTCTTGGCTGATTCCGGAGCCGATCTCACCACTTTAAAACGTCACGGCGGGTGATGTCCAATACGGTTGCAGAAGGCTATATTGAAGACTCAAGAAAATAAGTCGAAAATCTGTAAGCGTATAGTGGAAACAATAAGTCTGAATTCGACCTCGGATTCTTGGTCTCACCCACGCCCATCCACTTCCAACGACGCACAGTGTACCTATACAGAAAGCCGATCAGAGTCACCAACGTTCAACGTTGTTCCTTCTCAATCCGCCACCGAAACAGAAACCTTAACCCCAGATAATCACTCAACTCAATGCAACTATAACGTTGCCAAATAAATCTGTTACTTTTAAATTGCAGAATTGTAATAATTTTACTTTTAACTTTTAAAATATTCCATTTTATTGAATTGGTACCTCTATCTACAATGTTAATTATTTTGATTCACAATAGTACATTGTTCACCGAGAGGAGAAAGTGACCGATTACCGTCGAGGGTGTCGTTTTAAAACACCCGAGATCGGGAATCGCACTTTCTCTCGAGTGATACATAGTGCTTTATACTACACCTACGAGGAAAATAAAAAACTAAATCTTTACTAATTGAAATTTATATCACAAATTGAAAAAAGCGCCAATGGCGTCTGCAATTTTCACATGTTCTTTTTTCAAATTGTTTGACAACATCCAACACACAGCTAGTGGCCAGTGTCATTTTGCGAACTTGGAGATAAAAACTCACTGTAAAAACTTTTTGGCTTTTGATATTTAGGTTACCAGCGCATAGTCTTACCCAAAATTAAAAAAGAAAAACCACGTAAGAAATGGATTTTCATACACTTTTCTCTCCCGCTCAGATGCGTTTTCTCGCCGCATATTTGTTCGATATGCAATGACGTACTTTCTACCGTAAATTTGATAAAGTATCAAGGTACTTTCCGAGCAGGTGTAGTATAATAAATATTTATTCCAATCTATTCCTGTTTATTATTTGATCTCCTAAAGTGTTCTCGCTGCTGAAGTGAAAAGTTATGTGTGTTACACGAGAGCAAAGTTTTTTGCATCTCTTTTTGCATCCTTTGAATCCCTCGCCACACTCAGGATTCAAAATCAGCACTCGCAGCAAAAAACGACTTTGCTCTCTTGTTGCACACATAACTATTTTATTTTTGCCTGAACTGGTATAACCTAGCTACCGCCCCGTACCCGCTTGACGTTGAGTTTTGGGACACTCTGTATACATAGTTGACGCGTGTGTAGTCCCAGCGGAAAAATGTCGTTTTTAGGCTTCCGAACATCCCAAAGCTTTTGGACTGTAGCAAAACGATAAAATATCGCACTTAGAAAGAACTGTCCATATTAAGAGCACAATACTAAATGAGTTAAGAACGTGACTACCGCCACCGCCAGACCACCTTCAAAGTCGATTTTCTCTAAAACTACGAAGGTACATCTTTTTTTGTTAGTGTAATAATTAGTACCAATTGAGTCATCATCTGCCTACCTAGCCTTTTCCCAACTATATTGGGGTCGGCTTCCAGTCAAACCGGATTCAGCTGAATACCAGTGTTTTACGTGGAGCGGCTGCCTACCAGACCTCTACAACCCATTAACTGGGTAACACGGTACTTCTTGGCAAGACTGTAGTCAGATTTACTGGCTTCTGACAATCCGTAACGACTGCCAAAGATCTACAAATGACAGCCGGGACCAACGGCTTAACGTGCTTTCCGAGGCACGGAGGAAACTCGGTATATTAAGATGGTCACCATCCACAGACCAACCTTAGCAAGCGTAGCTTAACCTTAAAGATCGACCCGTGCGGCTGTTATCATTTAGCCACGAGCTCCAGTACCAATTGAGTACTTACTAATTATTTACCAAATATGGAAGCGATTGGCGTCAGTTATCCTGCGGTAGTCACGGACATCTTACCGTCTTCGCAGCATATTCAGCGCCGTAAGCAGTAGATAGAAGCGTTTAAGCGAAGATAACATGCTATGACAGCTTTTCTCATTCTTACGACGCTGTACGCGGCTGATAGAAGCACAACTGTAAAAGTGTGACCAGAATCGTTCAGCGAATCGCGAATGGAGCTGAGTGAGTCCCTAAGTCGGGATAGGCCGCTACTGCCTATAACTTTAAAGTTTAAGCTACAATAATTTTGAACTTTTTGGAAAAAAAATGCTGTATGAAGTACTGTACCTCAAAACCGCTTAAACCTACAGATTAACCGTTAAACTCAAATTGTAGCACTTTATCTACTTTAATATCGGTAATGGACATCCAAACCTAATTGAAAAAATCAACTTGTTACAAAGACAGTAAACGTGACTGATGTTATCTAAAGCCGAGTATACGCGATTCATCGTCACCGAACCAAGCCTAACGTTCAGTTAAAGTAGGCCTAATAAAGTTTTCAAGTAAAAAATCTATGTATCGTTATGTGGCACGTACTTCGTGCCCATCATAGCATGCATACTCCCTCTGCAGCAGCGGGTATCCGTGACGAAGCAGCCAGTCCTCCGCCTCGGAAAGCATTTCCTTACTGGTCAGGTTCTTTATGGCACAGTCCAGAGGGTCCACTGCAGGCTTCGACGATAAGTCGGGAGCTGGAATATGTAAAACAAAACTGACTATCACTCCGCCCCCAATGAGGGCTACCGTTGAGTACCGTTGAGTGAGGTCCGTAATCATAACATTATAAGAAATTATTACGCGCACGTGAGCAAAGTTAGAAGTAAGATAATAAAATACAAACATTATACATATTATCAGTTTTAGTAAAATATTTACAAAAATCAAAACAAATAAGTGAATAAAACGCGACAAAAGCCGACCAACAGTGAAATTTTGAACTTCGAAGACCTCACGCTACACTAGCGCCTCTAGCGACGAATCCAAATGCGATAGCCATTTGCTTGAGCTTAAAAATTAACTATCTTAAATAACGCAGGGGTACTATGATAATAACTTACCCGGCGCCCAGAGTTTGTGCTGATGCCAGGCTCCGTCACACTGGTCATAGGCGAGCTCATCAGGTAGCTCCTCAAGTATTACTTCGGGCTCCGCCCCGCACCAATCCTACAATAGGCATCCACTTAAAAAAATCTAATAACCCGAGTGCGTGACAGCAAAGACAGGGTTGACTGACTTGAGATACGAACGTCATATTTTAGATGACAATTGAAAACTAGTGCTGTCCTTACCACAATAATTCGTTGCCAAGTTGTTTTTGAGGTTGTGTACGTTCGTTCAAGTGGGATGTTTTAGAGCTAATATGCATCGATTTTGACATCGGAGTTATCGAGCTCTTTTTGAGTTTCAAAACAAATGGTGGTTTCGAACGTATAATATTTTTTTAACACGTTACTTTAATATCATACATAAAACACTTCTTATACCTAGTTTTTCATGTAATCTATAGGTGAAGAAATATTATGTGTATTTTTTCAAAATTTTAGACTTAGTATTTTCGGAGCAAAAGGGGGAGGGAATGTTTCATCTATTTTCTGTAATAAATTAGAATGGAGTTTTTCTTTTTCACACGGTTTTTTCGTAATTTCATAAGTTTCTCCCCAAAAAGTGACATTTTCGAAATTACTTTTTTTCGATACGCCTACGTGATTGTATAACAGAAGGCAAATAATGTGTACGAAAATTCGACTGAATCGGTCCATCCAATAGTAGTTTGCTCATCATTTGAATATTTGTAGAATTCATCCATATTTCTACTGATATGTGTAGCGGTATAGTCCATTACTGCAGCGACCAGCAAAAGAGGCATTGTTGGACGAACGTGTAAATGTGGGCCGAGGTGAAGCCGAGGCACAAATACGAAATCCATCAATGCTTTGTTGAGGCTAAGGCGTGGTGTATAGTACTTTTCTCAAATAATGCATGCTTTTCTAAAATATGAATTGAAATTAGTGTACCTACTAATCATGTTATCATGAAGAACAAGAAAAAGCCCAGAACTAATTACGATTTACAAACACAGATCAAAGTGATGCGTTTCATAACGATTTGGTATGAAATCGATTTTTTTTAGTCAGTCATGACTGACTGATACACGACGATACGGTCACAACCGTCTCATGTCGTCAATCATGTCGACATGAGACGGTTGTCTGCAGAGAAAATTCTACAGAACCATAGAACCGCACCTGCTGCGCATCCTGCCACAGAGGCTCCGACCTGTCACTGTTGTACAGCTGGCCGGACCAGGAGTGTGGCCGAAGGGGGCCGTACTCGGGGGCTGGCGAGGCGGGCGCGTCTTCCGGCGCCTGGGGGTCTGGAGTGTCCTCTGTGGGGGATAGTGGTGGTCAATGTATTTGATTACGACCTCGAAAATTCGGCTACTATTAAATAAGCTGCTTATACTGTAAATAAAAAAACCGGTCAAGAGCGATTCGGACTCGCGCACCGAGGGTTCCGTACATATTTGTAGGTACGTATTATAAATAGTTCAGGAATCAAGTTTCGTAGATTTTTCCGAGCTTTTCCGAGCTAAGAATCTATCACGGTGGCTTAATATAGTAGGATCCCGTCAGCAACTTTGGTACGGGACCCTACAGGCATTATCCGCAAGTCGAACCGTCCAATACTTCGCAAGTACCAAATTAGTTCAAATCAGTTTTACGATAAATGCTTCATGTAAAGTACCAGAACAGATCAGAGATTTAACGAATTTAGACCATAGCAGATACTTTACAAGACCTTTTAAAAACCGAACCTATACCTCTAACGAACTACAACGCTGCAGTTTAAAATCGTGTGAGGGTCGTTCTCCAATGGATAACATTACCACGCGTGACGGGGCCCTATTACTAAGCCTCCGCGGTCGATTCTGATCCCTGCGAAGTATCAGACGGTTCGACTTGCGGGTCAACGCGAATTATAGGGTTCCGTACCAAAGGTGTTAAAGGGACCCTATTACTAAGCCTTCGCGTACGATTTTGATGCGTGCGAACCAACTCGGTTTTTAGGGCTCCGTATTTATTAATAAGCCACCGCTATCCGTCTTCCTTCAGTTTATTCGTTTTACTTCTGTTTTGCTAATTTAAAAAAATGAAAAATAAAAAAATGCCTTCTATAAAAAAAAGGTCGAATCTTTCACAATATAGCAAAAATGTTAAATATATTAAGTAGTTCTCAAAAAACAGCAGAATATCGAGAAGCCAGACTAGAGAAGGGCAGGCTAGAACTCGCACATTAGATTAATTTCTCGATCTTTTGAGAGTAGCCAGGAACGTACAGAGCGTTTGTCGGTAGATAGAATGCGCCATGCATTGTCGCGAGAGTCGGAGACTTTCACAGACCGAAAAGCTCGCTTGACCTCTCAAAGATCTTGAACAGAGGCTTCTCGATCTTTGGAAACTGACGAAGAACGCGAAACGCGATTATCTGCAGACAGAATGCGCCTTGTCGCAAGAGTCGGAGACTTTCACAGATCGAGATGCATCTTTAGAAACTGAAATCAAACGCTAAGCGCGTTTATCAGCTGACAGAATGCGTCATACATTGTCGCGAGAGTCGGAGACTTTCACAGATCGAGAGGCTCGCTTGAGTTCTCAAAGGTCTCGGACAGAGGCTTCTCGATCTTTGGAAACTGACGACGAACGCGAAACGCGATTATCGGCAGACAGAATGCGCCATACATTGTCGCAAGAGTCGGAGACTTACACAGATCGAGATGCTCGCTTGAGTTCTCAAAGATTTCGGACAGAGGCTTTTCGATCTTTGGAAACTTACGAACATAGGCATATACAGGGGGCGGGTAGGCTGTGCCCGCCCTAGAATGGTCTGAGGCCCACCCCAGGATGTTTGGGGACCGGTTCGACCTTAATTGACTTCTCAAAATCATCATCTATCTATATCTTCTTTATTTATATAATTCTACTGCACGTGTTTATGTCACTGAACTCCTCCTAAACGGCTGGACCGATTTAAATCAATTCTTTTGTATGCGTGTGGGTGGCGCCCTGGATGGTTTAGATTTAATAATAGGGTAGGTAGGGCAGGTAGGTAGAGTAGCCAGTTGACGGGAGCGAAGCCGCGCGGGTCAACTAGTACCTAAATATAATTTGAATAGATTGCTTTTGGCAGTGGTGGCCCGGTGGTAATGGCTGCGACTTACCAAGTTGTAGGTCTTAGGTTAGAAGTCAGACAGGCGCTTTACTTTGTGTAAATTATTTCATCACCACTGCTCTAAAAAAATTGAAGGAAAGCATCGTGAGGAAACCGGCATGAGAACCAAAAATTCGAAGACATGTGACATCTACCAACCCGCACTGGTCCTGCGTAGTGGAGCACTCCCTCTCACCGAGAGAAAGCCTGTGTGGCTGTGTCCCAGCAGTGGGAACATTATAGGCGATTATGCTTATTAAATGCAATTATGCTTCTGGCCGTAATTTCGCCGGCGTGACTAGTATTTTCACGGGTTTTAACTTTTAGGGTATCGTACCCGAAAAGTAACCGACAGAACCCTATTACTAAGCCTCCGTTGTCCGTTCGCCCGTCCGTCTGTTTCGATATGCATATTTTTGTTTTTTTTTTATGTATGTTCACCGATTTCTCCGCCAAAATGGTGGACCGATTTTCAAATTTATTTTAAATCGAAAGCCTACTCTGACTATGGAATCCCAGGAAAATCGAAGGCAACCCTCAGTAGGCAACCCTTTTTTCAGTGATAATCTCACCAATTGACAATCGATTTGGATGATTTTTTTTTTGTTTGGAAGAGTATTTTGCCGGAATGGTCCCATTTCAATTTGGTGAAGATCTAATGAAGAACTTCGGAGGTAGGCGGAACTCTTCAATAAAGATAGCAAATCTCCCGAGATTTCTAGATACCAGTTCATAACTCACGCCGGTACGCTGTGAAGGGGCATGCAGATGCTTACAAGTGCACCTGAATAGGGATGATTCCTGAGTAAAAAAATATGATTCTATTTAGTCCGTCAGTTAGATTATCGATAAATATTGGACACGTATTTTTTGCTTTATCAAAAAAAAACCAAATTACGAAGATAAAATGCATCAAAGATAAGGAGTGGGAGCTTGACTTGTGACATCACTATTCTGTCACAAGTGACGTCACTCGGGTTTTCAACGCACTGTAACCTCTTTTTTTTGTTTACGTGAAAATGAAAAAAATAAGCGTCCAATATTTTTTGAAATTCTATCGGACGGATTAATTGTTATTTTTAAGTCATCTATAACCCCTGAAACATATAAATAGGGTATTTATATGTTTCAGGGGTTATTTATTCGGGCATAACTTAATTATTTACAAACCTATCTTGATAATTATTTCTGGGTTGGGTTTAGTCATAGCTATATTGCGCAAATAGCGCAGCCACTCATTAAGGGAATAATGTCAATTTAGTTGTGGGGTATTTATCACCACTAAAAAGTGAAAAAAATATCTTTTGTTTAAGAATCCGTTGTCAAAACCCCAAAAAAAAAAACAATAAAGAACACCGACTTCCGAAATTAAAGTTATTTTATAAGTACTTTGCAGTGTTCTTTATTTGGAAGTCAAGTTTTTTTGTATGTAAGTACTTATATCTAGACTTAGATAAGCTAAATAATGGGGGGGACTCATTGATGGTAACATTTTATACTTAGAAACATGCCACTATAAACACAAACTTGTTGCAACAATATAACTAAGTGCTTGTCTATGATCTGAACAAAAACATCAGAATACTTACCGGGTTCCTCATTCAGGAAAGCCTTGTTATGTGGAGATTCCACAGTTTGATGGGGAGCAGCCCCATCAAACTGTGGAATCTCCTCGTCACGATAGGGAGCAGCCCCATCAAACTGTGGAATCTCCTCGTCATGATAGGGAGCAGCCCCATCAAACTTTGAAATCTCCTCGTCAACACTATATGTCTTGTTGAGATTTCTGTAACAGAGAAACTTACATTGATTATTTTGTTTTGGAAATAATAACTCAATGTTGTACGCAACCAGTTTCAAATTCCCTTGGAACCGAAAACCTAGGTAATTTTGATGACAAACCTTATAAAAAAGACCATTCATATTGAATGAATAGTCTTTTTTATAAGGTTTGTCAATCAATGTAAGTTAAAATCGAAAATTAATGTTTTTAATCCGTTCGGAACATCATCCTAAGCATTTCGTACTATGGCACCAAAGCGGTAGACCCATCAGATCAGCAGCTACATGACTTCGAAACTATAAACATATCAGCTAAGTAGATAACCCCTTGCTAGCTTTAATTAATTGATAAGAGCCAAAACTAAGAACTAAGATAAGCGAAGACGGATCGGAATATAGTTCTTCGCCTATTGTAATTGTGCCTGCAAATAAGATCGGCTAACCTCTTGGGCACTTCAATCCTTTCTCTGATAATTTCTCTAAAAAAGTTTGTGCATGGACGTTGTCTTCGATCAAAATATGCAATGCGTTAAGCAAAGCCGCAACCAACTGCTGATATCATCATATCAGCCGAAAGACGTCCACTGCTGGACAAAGGCCTACCCCATGTGTCGTCAAAACAACTGGTCTTGTGCGTCTCGCATCCATCGGCTACCCGCGTCCTTCACCAGGTCATCGGTCCACCCAAGGTTTTCTTGTAGTCCAAAAACGCTAAACAGCGTGGCAGATTATGCTCTTCGGTCTTCTCCATAACCTGCCGCAGCGTATGTATGTGGTCTACGGTGCTGAAGCGATTTCGGAGTCGGGCTTACGCGCGAGACGGTTCGTGATGACTCTGGAAAACAGCTTATAGACATAGCTCAGAAGTGAGATGGACCTGTAATTCTTAAGCAGGGCATTGTCGCCAAATAAGAGAAGAGTACCACCACACCTCTGCTCCATGCCTATGGCGTTTTCCCCTCGAGTATAATGGAATTGAAGAGTTCCTGAAGAGTCTTAAAGACCGGTGTTCCACCCGCCTTCAGGAGTTCAGCCGGAAGTCCGTCCTCACCCGACGCCAGGTTGTTTTTATTATGCTTTAGAGCCATCCTAATCTGATATAGACTGACGTCCGGGACGTCTTCGGTATAATGCCGGGTTAATCTAGCTCCGAGTCGTTATTTAGAATCGTAGCGAGTTTTCCTGCCTACCCCACCTACCCTACCTACCCCGCCTACCCTACCTACCCCGCCTAACCTACCTACCCCGCCTACCCTACCTACCCCGCCTACCCTACCTACCCCGCCTACCCTACCTACCCCGCCTACCCTACCTACCCCGCCTAACCTACCTACCCCGCCTACCCTACCTACCCCGCCTACCCTACCTACCCCGTCTGCCCTACCTACCCCGCCTAACCTAACCTACCCCACCTACCCTGCTTACCCACACCTACCCTGCTTACCCCACCTACCCTGCTTACCCCACCTACCCTGCCTACCCCACCTACCCCACCTACCCTGCCTAGAACCACATTCTCTCTAGAAAAATGTGGTTCTCTATTGTGTCACCTTTTTTATCCATAATTTAAAGTGCTATAACTTTTTTTGTCCGAATGATAACTTACCCAAACTTAATATCACATGCCATAAAATTTAAATCCCTAAATATAGATAATACGAGTATGTCCTAAATCCGTTTGTCATAAATATTCCAATCAATTATATTCAAAAGACATAAAACCGTTTTCAATAAAAGTTACAGGGACCGTGCACGGCGTTGACTATGCCATCTAGTGCCACATATTAGAACTTTACAAGGGTCAGAATACTTAACATTGACGCTTTTGTGCTGCCACCTGTGGTCCCTGCACGCTCCCTTTAAGTCCTAAATTCAAATTACATAATGTTTATTTATAATAATCATATTCTTAACATATATTTGTTTTATTCTTTATATCTACACTATCTACATCTACACTAATATTATAAAGAGGAAAAATTTGTATTTTTGTGTGTGTGTATGTTTGTAATGAATAAACTCAAAAACTACTAAACCGATTTGAAAAATTCTTTCAGCAATGGATAGCTACATTATCAGAGAGTAACAGGCTATAATTCCCGAACTCCCACGGGAACGGGAACTACGTGAGTGAAACCGCGTGACGTCCGCTAGTTTATAATAAAGCAGTTTATTGTGAACATGTGGTTTTGTATGCAAGCAGCATGCAAGCGTCCAGCATGCAAGCAAGCACGCAGCATGCAAGCAATCACGCAGCATGCAGCGTGCAAGTAAGCTCGCAGCATGCAGCATGCAACATGCAGCAGGCATGGTTAAGTCGGATTTACAGCGATTCGTTTCTGTCACTAAAATCTAATTTTTAGCATATTTTTAAGACT
Organism: Lacanobia oleracea; assembly: GCA_950371165.1. Taxonomy (NCBI): domain Eukaryota; kingdom Metazoa; phylum Arthropoda; class Insecta; order Lepidoptera; family Noctuidae; genus Lacanobia; species Lacanobia oleracea. Next base: position 17,937,916 of record OX493385.1, read on the forward strand.
AAAATATTTATTATAAATGAACATTCGGGATAATACACATTATTTAACACAATGCTAAGGACTTAACTTTCGGTCATGTTAAATTAGGAGTTTCAATTATTATAGTACTCGATATTATGACAGAATACTTTTACAACTAAAGATAATACGATACGACGATATAATTATGCTACACAAAATTTTGGGATTTGGAGTATTATGGTTACTGAAGTTTATAGCAAACGTGTTATGGATAATGATTTTCGGACAAACAATTTTAGGAGAAGAAAGGGAGTACCGAAAATGTTCTAGAAAAACCTACTGATACCTAAAGAGTTTTTTGGTGATGAGCAAAACATTAAAGCCATTTTGATATTAGATGGATCGTACATACATATATATTGAAAAAAGGTCTACAACTACAACAGTCATGCTGTTGTAGTTGTAGGGTGGGGACGGGGTTCATACAAAATCCCCCATGGTCCTTTGCGGTCTTTATTTCTATTTTCAGTTAATTCAGTTCTAAGGGTGAGAGAGGTTTCAACACCAGTTCTAACCACCACATTTTCTTTTATACAATGGCAAAACAACATGTGCCGAGTCTGCTAGTCTAATGTAAAAATTTTGTGTCACAGTGTTTGATTTTTGTTTTCAAACTCCTCCAAAACAGCTGAAAATTTTGTATAGATTCGGTAGGTCATTGGCTATTTTTTTTTAATTGGCAAAACAAAGTTTGCTCGTGCACCCATAGTACCACTCCCTTTCACCCGGCTGCGCACACGGCTACAAGAACACATACACAAACAAGTAGAACGCTGGTGGGCCCTGGCACCAGGCTGCAGGCAGTCCATGAAAACTATGCCATCATAAACAGGAAACTGACCAGACGTCTCTTGCTACTGGATAGGGGCAGCCTGTGAATGGTGGTGGGAACCATCACTGGGCACTGCTCATTAAACAAACACTTATACACTATAGGTATTACAGACAGTCCTTTATGCAGAGCATGCATGGAGGAGGAGGATACGGTATTGCATGTACTTCTTGAGTGCACAGGCATTTACGAAATATGGAGTCAAACAATAGGAACACAGAACTCGCTCACGGATATCTTGAACACACCGGGTAAACTGACCTGCTTCTTGAGCGAGGTTGGCTGGTTGGATTAATGGCCGCCATGGCTTAGGCACAATGGTCCAACATAAGGACTAAGTGCAGAAACCATATCCCAATAGATAGAAAGTTTGCCCGGTCAGCCAGTTACGCAATAACTTCTGCCAGTGGTTACACAAAATCTGTTCAACGGCTGAGATTTGAAAAGGTAACAAACAGATAGACTGAGTTACTTTTGCGTTTATGTATGGATGTGGATGTTTGAATAATATTAGTAGTATAGATATAATCTTTGTAGGGCCACTCATGCAAGAATAACTTACCTTGTAGTTTGCGATGATAGAGGTTTCGTGACCTTGTCCTCGTTCCAGTCTGCTTCAGCAGTCAGCTTCCAGTTATTTTTACGTTTGTAAAATTGTAAACTATAAATTGCCATCAACTTTTTTTTTTCCGAATTATATGAAGTCATTTCGATGGAGTAAGAATAACCAAACACTTGAGTAACAAAATCTACAATTTTGAGCAAGCAACCAGTTTTTAAGAATATCATAGAATTCGTAGGTAGGTAGTTACATTACAAACGATTTGAAAAATAGATTACCGCCATAATGACATTGACATACTCGTCATCTTGACAGTGACAGTGTTCATCGAGTAATCGTAATAGCGGCGTTTTACCTGAAATAAAACGCTTAATAGGCTGTATCTTGTTTCCTGTGCCCATTTTCCTTGCGTTTCTAGCGATATAGCTCCGTCTCGCTCTCATGACGTCACCAGGTCAGAGAGGGGAGAGCGCACTTGTGAACGCGCGCGCCTCTGTCTTGTTCATTGGTTGATGACTTGGTCACCAGGCAGAAATTACTGTTAAACCACTTGACCGTTATTCGAAGCATATATAAACAATTGAGAGATGTCTGTTATCGCCTGGTGACGTTCATGACGAACGCCAATGTGAAGAAAAATCCAAGAAGGAAAAACCAAATAGTAATCTTAATTTGTTTATTAGTAATTATAGGTGGAACATAGGAATATAATTATAATTCAGAACATCAGTAAATCAACTAAGTACATATTCACTATAAGACAGGGTTAAATAAAGTAGTATGCTATTATTCCTAGAAGTTTCCAAAACCTGTCTTTTATAAAAGCGAATAAAAGTGTTGGAGGACCTCCAATTTCCCCGAGCCATAATGTCTTCCATAGAAAAATTGTCCAACCAATTTTTGGAAGCAACCGCGGAACGGACACTTCCAGGAGTAGCAACAATACCTGCCTGACGCATCAGAGTTTTGATCCAGCCAGCAATAACAGTTCGCGAAGCTGCACGAACTGTACCTCTCGTAGTTACGATCAGGTTATGACATGACATTTAGCTTCCTGACGTCTACTGGAAAGCAGTGATACTGTCTGTTCGATCCAGAATACGTGATCTAAATTCCTATTAACCTTATTGTGAAATAATCTCCATCCAGATTGCCTATGGTCTGATGAACCAGTCTTTGAACCAAAGGCAGGCCACAAAGTAATATGCTCTGATGATTTAATATAATTATCTTTATCAGTCATAAGAAGGGTCAAGTCATGAATACGCCTGCCAGAACCAAGTACTAAAAGGGCAGCGGTTTGACTCGATACATCAAAAATATTGTCACTATTTATCGTTCTGTCCTTAAGAAATGTTACAAATTCATCAATATTCCACACAGGTAGCTTAGAAACAGTGGGTTTTTAATAGAAATAGATTTTAAAATATGCTTTACTAAAACATGATTACTTAGAACCCCTGAATTATTGACATTACAAAGAGTGGAAACCACGGACTTATGTAACATGATGGTATTAAACGACAGTTTGTATTTTATATGCAGATCAGCTAAAAAACGAGCTAGGTCAGAACCTGAGGGGTTCTTTGAGTTAATATGGCTAGTTCTACACCATGAAACCCAGCGGTTCCATGCAGGTTTGTAAGTTCTTAGGGTGGAAGCGCGCCAAGAACCTTTCAAAAGATCTATCTGAGAACTATCCCAATCTTCTAAATGGTGTGTCCACCCCCACATTTCCACACCTCCAAAACTAGGTCCTGGACGCGAGGGGGAGGCAGACCCGTTGTCACATCGATCAATACTCTGTTCAGGTTCTGTATTGTGAACGGTGGGGCTAGAGCCCGGGCTTTGAGATCTCCTCGCCAGAAGACTCTCTCCCATTTTGGAGCCACGATTAAGTACGTTCCCGACGCCTGGTTGAGATAGCTCAGGACTTTGGGTATCAGGAACGGGGGCGGGAATATACATGCCAGTTTGAATTTCCAAGCTATGGAGAATGCGTCGTGAGCTACAGCTTGATTGTCGTTCTGATCGTTTGATACATAATGATGTACCACGTGGGCGTTGCTGGAGGCAAACAGGTCCACTTGGGGGATTCCCCATTTTGAGAATATTATTCCGGTCATCTCGGGTAGCAGATGCCATTCGGGAAGCCGGCGAAATCGCGATAGGTGGTCGGCATGGTTGTTGTATCTCCCCGGAATATAGTACACGTTCAAATGAATTTGGTACTGATCTATCACACAAAACAGGTCGTAAGTAATGTCCATCAATCGCGAGGATTTGGTGCCCCCTTCGTGACGGAGATATGCTACTACCGTGCGATTGTCGCATTGTATCGTGACTGTAGATTGCCTCAGATACAAGGCATGACTTTGGAAAACCTTCAAAATTGCCAACATTTCTTTTACATTGCAGTGACAATTCTTCTCGCTCTGGGACCAAGTTCCCGATAGTGAGAGGTCCTATCTGAGCACCCCAACCCAAGTCGGAGGCGTCTGTCGTGATAAAATGAGTCGCTGGTGCGTAGTGTAGAATTGACTGGTAGTGCAAATTGTAGGTCCACCACTGTAGGTCGCCCATTGCACCCGCAGGTACAGTGTATACCTTCGCGGGGTAGGATGGTCGAGGACTGGGCTCTGGAGACAGGTCTGGTCGTCCTTAACCGGGGTTCTGTCCCCACGTGTGTGCGGATGCAGGGCGAGTCCGTGGTGGATATTTCGTTCGCCAGCCCTGCTCTGTCACCACGTGTCGTCGACTGGCGCGTCATAGAGGAGGTGGAGACATATTCCGATCACAGATACATCCGGTTTGATGTCTCCGCCCAGACCTCAACCGCGCCAGTCCGGCAGGCCCCGCGGGAGTGGTCCGCGGTGGGCGCTGAAGCAGCTGGACCGGGAGCTCCTCCTGGAAGCCTCGATCGTGCAGGCCTGGTTGTCACCACCGGAAAGGCCTGCTGATATCAACGACGAGGCGGAGTGGTTCCGGGAGGCCATGTCCGATATTTGTGACGTGGCAATGCCCCGGGTTAAGCCAGGACGCGCCCGCCGTCAGGTGTACTGGTGGTCGCAAGAGCTGGCGACACTGCGTCAGGCATGCGTTTCTGCACGGCGCCGGTACACCAGGCACCGCAGGCTCCGCATCCGCCCTCCGGATGCGCAGGTCAGAGAGGCGGAGCTGTACGAGGAGTACAGAGTGGCGAAGGCCGCCCTCCGAGCGGGGATCCTGCAGGCAAAGGATCTGGCTCGCAAGGAGTTGCTGGAGTCTCTGAACGGGGACCCGTGGGGAAGACCCTACAAAATGGTGCGGAATAAGCTCCGCACCTGGGCCCCCCCGTTGACGCAGAGTCTCCAGCCCCAGCTGGTGGAGGACGTGGTGAGCGCTCTGTTCCCCTCGCGAGGGGAAAATACTCCCCCGCCTATGGCTCCACCACCTGCGGTGCCCGATGCGGACTACACCGATGACGACGATGACGATGCTCCTGAGGTGACTGAGGTAGACCTGAGAGTGGCGGTTAATAGGCTGAAGGCCGAAAATACCGCCCCAGGACCCGATGGCTTACCTGGAAAAGCCTGGGTCCTGGCCTTGGAGGCTCTTGGGCCTCGACTAAGAGGGTTCCTAAGCGCATGCTTGGAGAGGGGCCAGTTCCCACTTCGTTGGAAGACGGGGAAACTGGTCCTCATTAAGAAGCCGGGGCGCCCTGCGGACTCTCCGTCCGCATACCGGCCCATTGTGCTGCTCGATGAGGTGGGCAAGCTCTTTGAAAGAGTAATTGCAAACCACCTCGTCGAGCACCTAGTGAGGGTGGGGCCGGATTTGGCGGAGAACCAGTTCGGTTTTCGCACGGGACGCTCGACGGTGGACGCCATCATGCGCGTGAGAGCCCTCTCGACGGGGGACGCGGTTTCCCGGGGTGGGGTCGTCTTGGCGGTGTCTCTAGACATCGCCAATGCCTTCAACATCCTGCCCTGGAGTTGCATTAGGGAGGCACTTCGGTATCACTGGGTGCCGACCTACCTCCGTCGCGTAGTCGAGGATTACTTGACGGACAGAGCCGTCATCTACCCCGGTCACCTGGGAGAGTGGAACCGGCGAGAGATGTCGTGCGGTGTTCCACAGGGTTCCGTTGTGGGGCCGCTCCCGTGGGACATCGGCTACGACTGGGTGCTGCGCGCCGACCTCCCTAGAGGCGTCAGCATCGTCTGCTATGCTGACGATACGCTGGTCCTGGCACAGGGAGGGTCGCACCAGGCGGCGGCCGACGCTATGACACGCGGGGTTGCGATAGTCGTTGAGAGGATCCGGCAGTTGGGTCTCGAGGTGGCTCTACACAAGTCCGAAGCCATGTGCTTTCATGGATCTCGGAATAAGCCACCATCGGGATCCCAAATAACGGTAGGAGGGGTTCACATCGGCGTTGGATCGACGATGACATACCTGGGTCTCGTCCTCGATAGCCGGTGGAGCTTCGTCGAGCATTTTCGACGTTTGGCTCCCAGACTGGGGCGGGCCGGGGCTGCCTTTAAGCGGCTTCTGCCTAATCTAGGAGGACCAAACGCCTCCTGCCGAAGGCTTTACGCGGGGGTCGTGCGGTCCATGGCCCTTTATGGGGCGCCAGTGTGGGCGCCTACTTTGAGGAAGCGACCTGCCCGTTACCTCAACGCGTCCCAGAGGGTCATGGCCATCCGGCTGGCCCGGGGATACCGCACGGTCTCTGGCGAGGCGGCGAGCCTCCTTGCCGGACTGCCGCCATGGGATCTGGAAGCGAGAGCCCTCGCGCTCATTAACGAGTGGCGCGTGGAGGCGCAACGCCGGGGCGAGACTTCTCTGCCGCGGCAAATCGCAGCAAGGCGGATAGAGCTCCGGCAGGATCTCATGGCGGTATGGAGACAGCGACTGTCGCAACCCAGCGCTGGGCACGCCACAATACAGGCGATTAGTCCCCTCTTTGAGGAGTGGCTGGAGCGGCGCCACGGCGTCCTCACCTTCCGTCTGTCACAGGTACTCACCGGACACGGTTGTTTCGGGAGATACCTGTTTCGGATTCGGCGGGAGGACACGCCTGGGTGTCAACATTGCGAGGATCGCCCGGAGGACACGGTGGAGCATACGGTAGAGGTCTGCCCTGCTTGGGCGGAGCACCGCCGATTTCTCGTCGAGGCGATCGGCTGCGGCGACCTCTCGCGACCGGCCCTGGTTCGGTCTATGGTCCGGAGCGAGGAGGCATGGGAGGCGGTCACCTCTTTCTGCGAAGCAGTAATGCTAGCGAAAGAGGAGGCCGAACATGTGAGAGAGAGGGAGGCCTCACGACCCGGCCGCCGCAATAGAAGAAGACGGCCCGGGCGTCGGGAGTCGCAGGGCGATTTCCGACCACCGTAGGCGCGGGTCTGCGGACGGCGAGCATTGGGCGGCTCGCCGTCCGATCAAAACTAGACCCGTGTCGGCGGCGCGCTGTATTCCACGCGCGCATCAAAGAGCTGTCAGCAAGGGAGACGGGGCCCGCCAGGGCCAGTGCCTGCCGGGGTGCGGAATCCGTTCGAAAGAGGCACCATACCCTGGAACGCAAAGGGCAGTAGGAGGAACACGGATGGGTTTTAGTCAGTAAGAGTCTGACACTCCCTTCCGCTCCGCCCAGAGCGGAAGGAGTCATTTGATGATTTCCCATCCTTAAAAAAAAAAAAAAAAAAAAGGTACAGTGTATACCTTGGCTGGATCGTGTGATTGAAGCATGTTGAGGAATTTCAATAGAGCTCGATAATGCAATCTCCTTCTTTGGACAACAAAACTCGCAAAGTTTAATGCTCCTATCACGCTTTGCAACTTTTTTAGGTCTGTTTTCCCCAAATTCAGGATTTCTCGAATCTTTGCCAGTAATGACGGATTTTTTTCCGGTGGTAAACTTTTGAGGTTTAGCCAAGAATCCCACAGAACACCTAGGTAAACTAGAAATTTCTTTGGTGTTAGGGTAGATTTTTCGAAATTTATTTTCCAACCGAGGTATTGCAATGTCTTTACTTGGCTGCGAGAAGCGTGACATGGCTGGCAAGAACTTCCGCATCTTGGTGAGCCAGAAGAAAATCGTCGAGAAAAAAAAATATTCTCACTCCTTTGCTTCTCATTATTTGGGCAATCCAATTTGTCAAACTGGCAAACGTTTTTGGAGCCGTGCTCAGACCGAAGGGTAGGCAGGTCATTTGAAGAAGCTGATTTTGGTATATGAGACGTAAGAATCGCCTGTGAGACTTTGCTACGCTTAGATGAAAGTAAGCTTGGGAAATGTCCAATTTGCACATCCAATCTTTGGGCTGGATGAAATCTGGGACTCTGAATACATTTATTAGACTGAAGGGGGTGGTCAGAACGAATTCGTTTAAAGCCTTTAAATTGAAGATTGGTCGGGCCGATCCATCGCTTTTTGGTACTAGAAAGAGGGTAGATAAGAAACTCGGAGTTGGACTCGCATTTTCCAGAATTCCTTGGTTCAACATTTTTCGAATAATGAATGTCATCTCTGGCGACACAGGTGTGTGAAACGCTTTTTTGCTGATTCTGGGCATGAGTAAAGGAGGCTTTTGTTGAAAAGGTATACGGTACCCTTGAATTATTTGGATTAGGAATTCTGGACCTTGCATCTCCCTCCAATGATGGACAAAACTCGATAACTGACCGGCTTGAAATGCATTCATGTCAAAATTTATTTCTCCTAGCATTGAAGGCTGAAGCTGGTGACCTTCGCTTACTTCCGCCACGTTTGTGAGCATGATACCCATGGTTCGGTCTTGCCCCGCGAGAGCGAAAGGAACCTCTATTTATTGCGCCACTACCCTGCTGAGGATAGTTATTGTACCCATGTAACAATCCTTGCGAAGGATATTGTGTATTGTTCTGTAGAACACCACCCTGCGAGGGGGCATTGCAGTTCTGACAGCCTTGTGAAGGCAAGCTTATATTGTTTTTACCCTGTGAGGGTGAACTTGAATATTGCCCCTGCGAGGGACGTATGAGCCATTTACCAGCTTGCGCAGTTGAGGTATTACCATAAGTCGATTTAGAAGATGTACCCGCTGGTTTATGAGCAGGCCAGAAAGCCTTTTTTATACCGCCAGCTTTTTCTAACGCAACAACTAACTGTTCGGCATTAAACAAGTTAACCTCAGATGGAGGTATTCTCTTAATTGATGCTTTAATTAACGGGTCGCGAACCGCATTTGTTATGCTATCTCTACGCATCTGTATGGTTTCAGCTCTATGTCCACAAATCATTTGCAAGAGGTCTGCCGAAACCTTGCTGTACTCACCGGAAGTAAAGATATCATTAAGCTTTTGATTTATAGCCTCTAAACTAACTTCTTCTTTTTGTTCTTGAACCCATGTCATAAACGCACAAAGTTCCTTTTTTAAGGATTCTTTTTGTTTTAACATACCGTAAGTTAACGAGGCATAGGCTCTTTCCGAGTAAGTAAGGTGTTTTAAAGTATCATAGGGTCTGATCTCTTCGTTAGCTTCCAGTTCAATGAAACCCGGACTATGGTTATAAGATTTTTGAGTTTCCGCGTAACGTACTTCACTCCAGTCCGATTTATTAAAAAACTGAATTTCTTTTAAAATATTTAAGTAACGCTCGTCTGTTTTTGGAACAGCCGGATCCTTAAGCTTTATTGCGACACCTAAATTACTAAGAAAGTCTTGTTCGAAATCGTCCTCAGCGAAGAGGGAAAGGGCGTCATCGGTCAAATACTGATTGGAAAAATCACTTATTTGTTTCACTTTATGCTCACTGCGGCGGTGCTTATGTGTGCCCCCCTCTTTCTATGACGGCGGCGGCATTTATGTTTATGTTTCGACCTATGGTCAGAAGAACTAGATGAACTGGAATCACTACTGTCAAAACTACTACTACTGCTACAGGAGTGTGAACGCTTCCGTTTGGCACTAGATTCTTTATTAATAGCATTAGCAATATTTGAAGGGCGTTTTTTCTCTATCCATTACGTAAATTTCAAACAATAATTTGAACACGAATACACTAGATTAACAATACACGAACGGAAAACCGTTAATTTTAAAATAAAACGTTGATGATTCACTATAAATTATTCACTAGAAACAGTTTATAACTATCGAAAATTAAAGAATTTATTTTCGATCGAAGGAAAAATATTGACGGTTGATGGAAAAAGTTTTTTTAAAAAAACTCACCTGCTAAGCAACAACCGTCTAGGGCAAGGAAAAGAACGCCAAGCCAATGAACAAGACCGAGGCGCGCGCGTTCACAAGTGCGCTCTCCCCTCTCTGATCTGGTGACGTCATGTGAGCGAGACGGAGCTATATCGCTAGAAACGCAAGGAAAATGGGCGCAGGAAACAAGATACAGCCTATCTCAATTGTTTATATATGCTTCGAATAACGGTCAAGTGGTTTAATAGGCAAAATATGGCTATCTCTGTTTTACTAACTGTATTCAGTATACTATGTCTCCTTCTTTTTGTTTTTTGTATTTTTTATGTCTAGGGAAGTGATCAGCAAAACAGGGAATATGCATGAAAAACTTATTTATCATCTATACATCATCATAATCTGCCTAGCCTTTTCCCAACTACATTGGGGTTGGCTTCCAGTCAAACCGGATTCAGTTGAATACCAGTGTTTTACGTGGAGCGGCTGCCTACCAGACCTCCACAACCCATTAACTGGGTAATACGGGACATCTTGGCAAGACTGGAATCAGATTTACCGGCTTCTGACAATTCGTAACGACTGCAAAAGATCTACAAATGACAGCCGGGACCAACGGCTTAACGTGCTTTCCGAGGCACGGAGGAAACTCGTTATGTTAAGACGGTCACCCATCCACAGACCAACCTTGGCAAGCGTTGCTTAACCTTCAAGTTCGACCCGTGCGGCTATTATTATTTATCATTAGTTTATCTAAAAATATACAAAAATATACTACTAACAGTGAAAATATAATCAAAATACTGGAAAACGAAGGAGATATAATTATTTTAAACAAATGTATCTGTCTCCTCGTGAAAACGCTGTTTTCTATGGCAGCTGTATAGGCGTCATAGACGATGACGTCAAAGTTTACATCAGACTTCTCTCTCTAATTGTAACATTTGAAGCTTTATAACTTCATCGCTGATGCAGGTATTTAAAAATAATTTCATGATTGTTTAAGTACTAGAGCTAATAAGTATTTCATTTTGCAAATGAAAAAATCGCATGCATATTTCCCTATTATTGCAATTCTTCCAAAATTGCCGTCAGAAGGAATATTATTTTCTATTTTTCCTGTTCCCGTTCTTGTTATTTAGTAATGATTGGTACTAAGTTGAAATAAAACTCCGGATTGTAGATAAGTCCCGAAGACTGAATGTATGGATGTGAATACATACTCTTTATTTCCAAATGCGTCTGCTTTTATACAATTTACAATATTTACAAATGAGAGCTTAACCAATAGAAATTACCTACTAAATGTTCACTGAGTTCTGGCTAATCATGTCATAGCATTCTGTTGTCCTTTCGATCCGCATCGTGTCGTAGGAGACGGTCGTGGCTCAGCTCGCAGTGTGCGGAATTTCGGTGCGTCGGAAGTATTAAATAAGATTGACACGTAATTCGCGTTCCTTCCCATCAGAAATCAATATTTCAGAAATAATCATTCTTTCGAACTACATGAACTTAGAGGGCTATATTGATGATTAAAATGGTTATAATTCTTTAGATAAATACGCGTGACGGTCGCGGATCGCATTTGGTCCACATACAGCTTCACACTGACCGGCAAATTGCAAAAAAACATAAAAATATTTGAATTTCGCGGGCTACCCTGGAGCATCCACCTTAATATTCCACTTTAAAGAATTCTATTGAAAATAGACCATACACAAATTTAAAAAATCAAGCGCTTTAATTAATTTCTTTTCAAAATTGCGGTTTAAACTGACAGTTTGACATTAAAAAAGAAAAAAGAAGTCGAGTCACTCCTGTTTGACACTTGTCATGAAACTGTCGCCTAACTCCTTTTCGTTGTCATAATAGCAGTGACGTCACTTAACGCTGATTGTTGTTTTTAAATACGTTCCATTTCACGTTACTTTAATTTATTATTTTTGTTAAAATTCGATATCAACTAAAATAAAAACGTTGCAATGGCTTTTATTTTATACTTTTATATCATTTTATTAACAACATTCTCATAAATTCTGTATTTGCATCTTCTCCATTATCAATTTTTCTAGCATGAACTGCTTGTTAAGCCATCTACTCCACTCTAAATTTTAAACTGATCATTTTCTACGAACTCAAGTTATTGGAGTCGAAATTGATACATTCCTACTATTTTCAAGGTATAATTATGTAGATACAAGTAAAGATACACAATTACCAAACACCCTGTATAATTGAACCAAGAACATGCACATTGATTAATTATTGTATACCTAATACGTATGTTTATGAATATATGGAAATTGATAAAGATCGACAAGATAATCTATCTAAACTAATATTAGGTCTTTACCTATGAAATTGCCGTTCTGCAGTACTGGCCATTTCAAATCAAAATAATTTTTGTTTGGCTAAGAATTCTAATTTCAAATTAATTTTATTTTAAAAACATGTTTTTTTTTCCAAAAGTAGTCATTTGTTTATTGATTAGTGTTACATTTTCATCGCATTTCAATCTTTTTCGTCATCATGGATACGTTAAAAATTCGAGTAATTATGGAATATGAATACCGTCGTGGCAGCAACGCGGCACAAGCGGCACGCAACATCAACGACGTTTACGGAGCTAACACTACAAACCAACGCACCACCTGTTATTGGTTTGCTCGCTTCCGTTCTGGAAATTTCGACCTGAAAAATGAACCTCGCGGTCGTCCGAAGACTTTGGTCGACAATGACGAATTAAAGGCGATTGTGGAAGCTGATGATACACAATCTACGGCTGAATTAGCAGCAGCTTTCGACGTCAGCGTCAAAACAATATTGGTCCATTTGCGTCAAATTGGCAAGGTATAAAAGCTTGACAAATGGGTGCCCCACGAACTCAATGATCGCCAGCGCGAAGTACGCGTCGAGACGTGCCTTGCACTGCTCAACAGACACACAAATGAAGGAATTTTGAACCGCATTGTTACCTGCGATGAAAAATGGATTCTGTTTGATAACCGCAAGCGCTCAGCAAGTTGGTTGGATCCTGGTTCAGCACCTAAACAATGCCCTAAACGAAAACTTACCCCTAGAAAAGTGATGATCACTGTTTGGTGGTCTAGCGCCGGTGTGATTCATCACAGCTTCTTACCAAACGGGGTGAGCATTACTGCAGATGTGTACTGTGAAGAACTGAACACAATGATGGAGAAGCTGGCACATCTCCAACCAGCATTGGTCAATCGCTCGTCTCCGCTGCTCCTGCACGACAACGCGCGACCTCATACTGCATAGCAGACGGTCTCCAAGTTGCAAGAACTGGGGTTGGAAGCTCTCCGTCATCCGCCCTACTCACCAGACCTTGCGCCTACAGACTACTACTTTTTCCATAATTTGGATAACTTCTTGGCGGGAAAAAAATTCAATACCCGAGAGGCAGTACAAAATGCCTTTGAAGAATTTGTTGCCTCCCGTCCAGCTGATTTCTTTAAGAAGGGCATCAATAAACTGCCACTGCGTTGGCAAAGATGCATTGATTGCATGGGTGATTACTTCGATTAATACAAATAAAAAATACATGAAAAAAAATCGTTTCAATTTTTTCATACAAAACGGCAATTTCATAGGTAAAGACCTATTATATAAGCTGAAGAGTTTGTTTGTTTTTTTGCTTGAACACGCTAATCTCAGGAACTACTGGTCCGATTTGAAAAATTCTTTCAGTATTAGATTGCCCATTTATCGAGGAAAGCTATAGGCTATATATCATCACGCTAAGACCAATAGGAGCGGAGCAGTAACGAAAATTGTGACGCAGACGAAGTTACGTGGATCAAATAGTTATTATAAAAAAAAAAAATACTTTAAAATAAAACCGACTTTCAAAAACAAAACACTACAAAGCAAAAAATAACTTTAATTTCGGAAGTCAGTGTTTTTGGTATTTTTTTGGTTTTTTGACACCGACTTCCGAAATTAAAGTTATTTTTTGCTTTGTAGTGTTTTGTTTTTGGAAGTCGGTTGTAGTGTAAGTTTTTTATTTTTCAGTTTTTAGTGGTACCTGCTTACCGCTAAAAAGTGTAACCACAAACACAGCGTACCGGCGTGATGTTATGTTATGAACTGGTGTAAACAATCAACAGACATGCGATTCATCCATTTGCTTTCATTTATTGAAGAGTTCTGTTGCCTACCTCCGAAGTTCTTCATCAGATCTTCACCAAATTAAAATGGAACCAGTCCGAGAATATCGCTGAACAAACATTTTTCATGGGATCCCATCATCAGATCCTGACTTATACCTTCCATAATCAGCTCAGCAACATGAGATGATGATTGTTTAAAATTTAGAGTGGAGTAGATGGCTTAACAAGCAGTTCATGCTAGAAAAATTGATAATGGAGAAGATGCAAATACAGAATTTATGAGAATGTTGTTAATAAAATGATATAAAAGTATAAAATAAAAGCCATTGCAACGTTTTTATTTTAGTTGATATCGAATTTTAACAAAAATAATAAATTAAAGTAACGTGAAATGGAACGTATTTAAAAACAACAATCAGCGTTAAGTGACGTCACTGCTATTATGACAACGAAAAGGAGTTAGGCGACAGTTTCATGACAAGTGTCAAACAGGAGTGACTCGACTTCTTTTTTCTTTTTTAATGTCAAACTGTCAGTTTAAACCGCAATTTTGAAAAGAAATTAATTAAAGCGCTTGATTTTTTAAATTTGTGTATGGTCTATTTTCCATAGAATTCTTTAAAGTGGAATATTAAGGTGGATGCTCCAGGGTAGCCCGCGAAATTCAAATATTTTTATGTTTTTTGCAATTTGCCGGTCAGTGTCAAGCTGTATGTGGACCAATAATAAAATATTTCAGAAATAATCATTCTTTCGAACTACATGAACTTAGAGAGCTATATTGATGATTAAAATGGTTATAATTCTTTAGATAAATATGCGTTACAGTCGCAGATCGCATTTGGTCCACATACAGCTTCACACTGACCGGCAAATTGCAAAAAACATAAAAATATTTGAATTTCGCGGGCTACCCTGGAGCATCCACCTTAATAGGAAATATTTCAAGTTATCGGGTTCAAAATTATTGCATTTCCCTTAAAGAAAAGCACTCAATCCGCAATCGCCCTGTATAGGTTGAAGTTAATCTAATAAGACTCTGTATAATGTAGCTGTTCGTAGAATTTGATTACTTTTTTACATACCTACTCGTAATTACACACAATAAAAAAAAGCCGCTAAGTCCGAGTCGGACTGGCGCATGGACGATTCCGTACCATCCGTAATACTGTGAACATTTTAAATACTTATTTATGTTTGGTAAACCATTTCGGACGAAATAAAACAATCTGGTAAGTAGTAACTTTTATTTCAACTTACATTTATAATACACTGGTTAGCAAATAAACCGAGCCACCCGCTACCTAGGAACTCTGATTCGATTTTCTCAAAAAGTATAAAACTTACAACTATCAAAGTTATACCTACAAAAAGTGCGTTTCATGGTGATTAAAATGACTACAAATTAATTCGAAAGTACCGTCAACTCACATTGTAATCAAGCAACAAACGCAATGCTAACGATTTGCTCTGTTGTCACCAGAGTTTGAAATTAGCGTTCTTTTTCTCTACAATGAGGGTACTCGGATATTTCTTATCATTTCTTTAGTTTTTGTCCATCGTTTGCTCAGACGCGTGTTTTTGCTACTTTTTTCGATTAATAATGGATACAACACCTCAGGAAGCAGCTCAAGCTGTAGCATTACTTCAAGTAGGCAATGCGCAACGTGAAGTCGCTCGAAGGCTTCGATCAGATCAGCAGATCTTCGGTGCAACGAGTTTACAGACGATACCTAGAGACTGGAACATTCGATCGCCGTTACGGGCAGACCTAGGGCTACATCAACAGCAGATGATCGTTATATCCACCCTACTGTTCTGCGAAATCCCCACCTCAACGCAGTTCAAGTCCAACAAAATCAGCGTGACGAACGCCAAGTGGTCATAAGTTCAGATACCGTCAGAAGGAGATTTGCTGAACGGAACCTGACCCCAAAAAGAGCTGCAACAGGCCCAGCATTAACGGTAGCACACCGTCGAGCACGACTTGAATTTGCTCGAGAGCATAGGGATTGGACATTAGAGCAGTGGAGTAATGTACTCTTCACTGATGAGACCAGGGTGAGTCTACATGGAAGTGATCGCGTCAGAGAGTATATCGTCGCCCTGGAGAACGTTATTCTCAGGGTTGCATCGAGGAAACTGTTGCTTATGGAGGAGGATCTGTAATGGTCTGGGGCGGCATCTCGTTAAAGATTAAAAATGTTTTCAAGCCACGAGCGCATTCTGTTCTGAATTTAAATTTTGAATAATAATAATACAGACAATTCGCGAAATCCACGCGGACCGTTCGATGAATTTGTTGTTTTATCCCTTGATGTCCAAAAAACTATTTAAATTACTTAAGAAAGCGCAAATAATACTTATTATAAGTGCTTATATAATTTCATAAATAAAATGAATTTGTTTTTATTTTATTAATCGACTTATGGTAATCGCTTATTTATGTTAATCAAGTCGATCGAAATTTAAAAAAAATATCGATTGTCAAAATCGTTTTACCACACCCTAACAATTAAAAAAAAACAATATGGTTGACGATTTTGAACAAAATAAAGTAATGGTAATAAAAATATTACGCGTTATTGGATTTGTGTTTGAAAACTGTATGTAGATCTTGGATTTTTCTTGTTCTTGATAATATTTGGGATCATACTTATCTATCTATATATATAAAACAAAGACGGGTTTGTTACAACACTTATAACTCGAGATCGGCTAGACCAATTTTCATGGTTTTTGGTTCGTTGGATCTGTAGGAGGAGATGTATTCTGCTATTCGGGGCGGGGGCCCCGAATAGCAGAATACATCTTAAAAATAATGAAAACTCGACGAAAACATAGGTAATTATAAAAGATGAATCATTTTCCCTTAATGTTACTTTGTTTCGTACCTGTCAAACATTTGTTGTCCATCCTGTCAAATACTATAAGTAATGGTTGACATGCGTTCAGAAATAATGACAAATGATTAACATTTACGCGTGCGTTCAGATATTTATCAGTAGTCTATGTTCTAAACTATTGTATTTCTGAAATCAATTTCTAAGATTTATTTTATAGGTTATCGAAAACGTAAATGTCTTTTTTATGTTGTCTATGATTTTTCTAAGATTAATAATTACAAAGGTTAAAAAGTGCACTATCCAAAGTAATAGTCTATGATCTAAACTAATGTATGTATGATGTATGTATGTAGGTAGGGTAGGTAGGGTGGGTAGGGTAGGTAGGGTAGGTAGGGTAGGTAGGGTAGGTAGGGTAGGTAGGGTAGGTAGGGTAGGTAGGGTAGGTAGGGTAGGTAGGGTAGGTAGGGTAGGTAGGGTAGGTAGGGTAGGTAGGGTAGGTAGGGTAGGTAGGGTAGGTAGGGTAGGTAGGGTAGGTAGGGTAGGTAGGGTAGGTAGGGTAGGTAGGGTAGGTAGGGTAAGTAGGGTAGGTAGGGTAGGTAGGGTAGGTAGGGTAGGTAGGGTAGGTAGGGTAGGTAGGGTAGGTAGGGTAGGTAGGGTAGGTAGGGTAGGTAGGGTAGGTAGGGTAGGTAGGGTAGGTAGGGTAGGTAGGGTAGGTAGGGTAGGTAGGGTAGGTAGGGTAGGTAGGGTAGGTAGGGTAGGTAGGGTAGGTAGGGTAGGTAGGGTAGGTAGGGTAGGTAGGGTAGGTAGGGTAGGTAGGGTAGGTAGGGTAGGTAGGGTAGGTAGGGTAGGTAGGGTAGGTAGGGTAGGTAGGGTAGGTAGGGTAGGTAGGGTAGGTAGGGTAGGTAGGGTAGGTAGGGTAGGTAGGGTAGGTAGGGTAGGTAGGGTAGGTAGGGTAGGTAGGGTAGGTAGGGTAGGTAGGGTAGGTAGGGTAGGTAGGGTAGGTAGGGTAGGTAGGGTAGGTAGGGTAGGTAGGGTAGGTAGGGTAGGTAGGGTAGGTAGGGTAGGTAGGGTAGGTAGGGTAGGTAGGGTAGGTAGGGTAGGTAGGGTAGGTAGGGTAGGTAGGGTAGGTAGGGTAGGTAGGGTAGGTAGGGTAGGTAGGGTAGGTAGGGTAGGTAGGGTAGGTAGGGTAGATAGGGTAGGTAGGGTAGGTAGGGTAGGTAGGGTAGCCAGTTGACGGGAGCGAAGCCGCGCGGGTCAGCTAGTCATATCATATTACTAATAGTAGGTATCTGAATGTGAGTGTGTGATATTTGTGTAAAAAATTGTACAAACAATTGACACGAAACTTCGACTACAATATCAAAAAAAGAAAGAAAGTAAATGCGTTTATTTGCGCCAAGCATGACGCATCATATTCCTGTGGAGAATCTTTACACCGCGATTCAGAAAAACGCGTCATCAGTACATCGCCATCTATCGACAATGTAGTTGAACTATCAAAAATGAGTACTTAGAAACCCACATGTTACGATACGAGTAGTTAATGATGATATTATGATAATAACATCACAGTATAAATTTACCGTAATTACATATTCACTTTTCTTTTGCTACATAATAATAAGAGTTTAAAAAATAGGTATCTCAACAATATGTTTTTTGTTACTACTATTTCAATAGATGGCATTGCAAGTATCTGGAGTCTCAATGAAAACTACCTATTTTAGCGCTCGATGAAGGTTCTTCTTATCGTGCAAAGTCAGGCATTTTTGAAATTTTTTAACATTTAGAAATGCTGTATCTGTTTGAGACCGCTATAATTGATACCTACTTCACACGGCACAGTTTTAAAAACTAATTGTTTATACATGCTTTCGTGCATTTTATCTTTTTCAATAGATGGCGCTATGACTAATTAGAATATATTAGGGAGTTTATTACTAAACTTAAAAATTCAATATCTTTTGATTTTGTGGGTCGATTTTGACTGTCTCAATCGACGGCGCCCGTTCACCGCCGGTAGAATTTTATGTAACATTTGGTGATTGTTAAGAAAATTATAGAAAATATTTTCGTATTGTTTAATGTGACGTTGTATTCTGTACATTTCAAAGTGTCTTTTGACCTGAATCCATATGAAAATGGTCCACTTTTTATTGAATTTTTTCTATAGATTATAAAAAATGACGTGGTTGGTTTACAATGAAACGAAAGCATGTTGCTTACATGGGCCTCGTAGCAAACCACCTCGGGATTCACAGATAGTAGGAGGCGTCCGCATCGGCGTTAAATCAATTATTAGTTACGTGGGACTCGTCCTGAACAATCGATGAGGCAGAGATGACTTTGGGCTACACATGTAGCCGGTCCCCAGGTCGATAAACGTTGCGGCTGGTCTTCTGCAACTGCTACCCAATTTCGGGGGGCCTAACGCCTTCTACCGGTCGTGCGGTTAACACGACGGCCCGGATTCTCGCATCATTGCAAAGACCGTTGAGAGTGATGGCTATTCCGGCGATATGAGCTTCCCTCCCCACTTGTGCGCTGTGAGGTGTTTATTATATCGCTCCGTTCTGTAAATTTGGAATTCGCATTGTGTGTTTATTCTAAGGCTTGTGAACTGTTCTTAGCTGTGCCATATTGTATTAAGTGCGTGTTTTGTAAGTTTTTAAAGCTGTCTGTTTATTCGTTTATTGCTAATTAGTCAATTTCTCCAGCCTTCGGTAAGTGCATTTATTTTCTCTGTGTTTGGGTACCGCGAAATAACTTAATCGATTGGTATTTATTTGTTTAATTCTTTATTTCGTTCATTCGCGTTCTAATACGTTTATTTAGCGTATTCTCCGTCAATGATGATGTCAACAAATGATGACTCACCAGATCGCGGCGGAGACTTATTTCGTAGAAATACTAAAACCCAAAGGTCGCCCGTGGCGACCTCCGCTAATTCGAAACGTTTGTTCAGCGAAATGTCTCCATCATACATTTCGCCCGATGATAGTGTAGTGACACAGTACCAGTTACCAATACCTCAGAACCAATTACCACGTTTTACCAGTTACCAATACCTCAGAACCAATTACCACGTTTTACCAGTTACCAATACCTCAGAACCAATTACCACGTTTTACCAGTTACCAATACCTCAGAACCAATTACCACGTTTTACCAGTTACCAATACGTTTTCGACAACATCTGATTAAGAAATAGTGAAGCAACACGTTTCCGACAATCAAGAAACAGGATAAGCTTGTAAGCGCAAGCAGAGCACAGCAGAAGCTCCAGCACACTCCGTGATCATCACTTCAAACTTCGCAACCGCGCAGATGGAACACGTGGGCTCACGCAGCAGAGATCTTCACTCGACGACGTCGTCCCGCCGAAAAGGGTCGCGCACTTTCCTTTTTTTTTTTGTCGATGGCCACTCGCAGTTTCAACCTCTAGAGGGTTGCAACTACTAAACCCGACTTGCCTGTGTGGGTCTCAAATGAATTTAAGGCCCCCAGCCGAGGCTACAAACTTATATACTAAACTCCGCTCGCTGATGGCACCTCCTGTGGGGTACGGACCTCGGCTCAACGGCGTCGTTTTGTGGGGGACAGCAAGGGACTGGCTGGGTCATGATATTATTTAGGGAATTATATTTTCACTAAGGGCTCAGCTTCGCGGGCTGGCTCGTTAGGCAAAAGACGGGGGGGAGCATTACAGGGGCGTCGCGAAGGACCTCGGCGGCGAGGTCGGAAAACGGAACGCGGTCTGTTTCTGTGTTTCTTGAGAGTGCTGGTTTCCCTACAGCTTTCTTGAAGGAGGGTGATTTGGTCGTCAGGATCGACGAGAGTATGCCTAGGACGGCGAATCCTACTAATCTTGGATAGAGCGTATCGGGTAGCCGATGCGATTAAAGGAATCTGGTGCTTTTCAGCAGATTCGATGAAATGCTTAGTAAGACGCTTCATGAATTGCTTAATAGTTGGGACTTTGAGATCGACATGCAGTCGGTCATTCCTAACGAACCACGGGGCGCCCGTGGCCTTTCGGAGAAAACGGTTTTGGATGGTCTGCATCCTATGGATATGGCGTTCCTTTGTGTGTGCGAAAGCGGCACACACATAGGTCATTATCGGGCGTATGCACGTGGTATAGATGCGCAGTTTGCATTTAAGGGATAGCTTGCTGCGTGCATTCAGCATGGGATGAAGCCTACCGAGAGCAAAAGCAGCACGCGAGCGTACCGCCTTTATGTGCTCACCAAAGGTGAGGTTTTTGTCGAGGATCACACCTAGATATTTAGCTCGCTTCTGCCAGAGGATCGGCTTACCAAACATGGTGATCGGACTAAGCGGCGGTGGAGTTCTAGTCCACGGCTTGTAAAACAAGACCCCCTGACTTTTCTCCGGGTTGACTTCAATCCTCCATTTCCGAAACCATGTCACTCGACGACATCGTCCCGCCGAAAAGGGTCGCGCACTCAGCGCGACTCGTATTTATAGATTCGCGACAAAATACTGCCGCGTGCTAAACAGTGCCCCGCGCCCCGCACACGTCTCGCCCTAAACGCGTCGCTATTGGTTGATTCAACGTAGCATAATAAGGATTAATTTATAGGTACATAAGTAGGGTGTTGTTAGGGACCTAGAGGATGAACTTAATACTGCAAACAGTTGCATCATCAAATTGCAGAATGAAAAACAGAGTGCTCAGGTTAAAGAAACTTACCACTTATATAATGAATTAATAGGTATAAATAATAATTGTAACCCTCATTCCACAGTCACGATAGACTTAACTCAAGATTCCTTATTGAAACAGAACTATCCTAGTCATAATAAGTTAAAAAAGTATGCAAAATTAAATAGGTTTATTAAAAAATGTTATCGGTACAAAATACAACATAAACAGTTTTTAAAGAATATTCCACTCAGGAAGGAACGTGTTGACCTGATTAGTAAATTAAATAACTATCAAATTAAACTTGAAGATAGCATAAAAATATATGAAATTGATACACAGCACTTACAGTCTGAAATACAGGTACTCGAAGCTTCACTAAGTTCTCTTAATAGTAAATATATACAATCTCAGAACCAAATAAGAGAACACATTCTTGCTGCAAATGAGTTATCTCAAATTGAACAGCCCAAGATTAATAGTTTCTTATCTGTGAAAAGTGGTTATCATTCAGTTATGTTCTCAGACAGCATAGGAAGAGGTTTAGGTAAATTATTAAGTAACAACCTGAGTTATCCTATACAAAATTACTGTATGCCAAGTTCATCATACAAGCATATTATGGCGTCATTAAGAAACAATAATTTTAGTTCTAATACCAATATTACAGTGTTTATAGGGAATAGTTTAAATGTAAAAAAAGCAGATATCACGGACAATCTAACTGAGATGTTAAAGTTAAATTGTAATAAAATAATATTGTGTGCATTTCCTTATTTTGAACAATTGTCAAGTAGACAAAATAATTATATTCATAGTTTAAATAAACACATGCACTTTTTAGTAAGTCACTATAGTGACAAGTTTATGTTTTTTGACACAAACATTTTTGTGGAAAATTTAAAATCGACTAGGGATACAGTGTATTTGCCAATTAGTTTTAGACACACCATAGCAAGGCTATTAGCTTATTTTATTAACTCAGACATAAGTAGTATGTCGCAGTCTTGTACAATTAAATCCACAATGTTTAGTAATTTTACTAAGAATCAGGTGGAGTGCCTTAGTAACGGTAGCTCTAGTGCTACAAATACTTATAAAAATTGTACGGAGTGTCCATGTATCTCTATGGATACTCATTTAAACTAGTTCATAAGACAACAGAGGATACCAGCGACAGAATAGTTATGCCTACCATTAACAAGGTATCTTCTTGCTCTTTAGTAAATAGTTGTCAAAAAGGGAGTCAGCAGCATGCCTTGAAATTATTTCATCAAAACATTCAAGGTGTCTCTTCCAAATTATTAGAAATTGAAATGTTTTTAGAAAAAACAATGTTTGACATTGTATGTTTTAGTGAGCACTGGTTGAAGGATTACCAGATGCTAATTAGTTATGAAAATTATAATGCGGGCAGTTGTTTTAACCGCAAATCTATGTTACGTGGTGGTTCCCTCATCTTATTAAAAAAAAACTTAAAATTTAAGCAACGTAATGACATCGTTAACTTATCAGTGGAACATTGCATCGAACTGTCCTGTGTTGAGCTAGATAAGCATATCATAGTGTGCGTGTACAGACCCCCAAACCCTCAAAACTTTGCTTTATTTGAGTCAACAATGGAAGATATCCTTGCGAAACTTGCAGCAGGTAACAAGCCCGCGATTATTTGTGGGGATTTTAATATTAATATTTTAGAAATTAATTCAAATAGCAGCAGATTTATAAGCCTTTTTAAATCGTTTAATTTGTCTAATGTGTTTACAGAACCGACTAGGGTAACACCAACTTCTTCAACCTGTATTGATAATGTATTCTGCGATTGTGAATATTTAGATAAAGCCATAGTTAATTACCTTCCCTCTGATCATAGTGGTCAATTGGTTACATTTCAGTTTAAAGCAGCCTTGGAAAAAATACATATACAATATAGGCCAATTACAACTGGCAAACTAGCTAAATTCAATGGTACCTTACAAAATAAGTTAAATTTTGTAGGCCATAACATTGAAGATGCTAATAAATTTTATGATAATTTCTTTTCAGTGGTTCTTAAGGAATTCAATGCAACTTTTGAAAAGAAGTCTAAGGATACTTTCCCTAAGTATGTATTTAGTGACTGGGCGACTAAAGGCATTAGGATAAGTAGGGAAAGACTATATGAGCTATATGGCCTTAAGCCTGTCATAAACACTGATTCTTTTAATAAGTTTGTAAACAAATTTTCTAAAGTGTTCAGAAATACTTGCAAGGTAGCTAAAGCCCTATATATTAGTAAGAAGATCAAATCGTCAGAAAATAAAATAAAGACAGTTTGGAAAGTTATTAAAACTAATAGAAATAAAAAACGAAACACTGATTATTTACTGGAGACTACACATGGTGCCAAAAGCTCTAATTTAGAAGTAGCTCAAGAATTTGTAAATTTTTTCACCAATATACCAACTAAAACTACGGAATATTTAAATTCTTCACCTGAGGTCTCATATAATTTATTAAAAGCTAACGTTCCAGGTTGTACGGTTGAATTCCAGTTCAAACATATCAACCCTGTGACGGTCATAAAAGCTTTCCGGCAAATCAAAATCAAATTGACCGAAGACATATGGGGAATGTCTATTAAAGTGTGCACGTCCATAATTGAAACTATAGCACCATACTTGGCTTTAATATTTAATTTATGTGTGGACCAAGGAGTCTTTCCGGATATAATGAAATATAGTAAGGTTATACCACTATTTAAGTCGGGCGACAGCAAAGACACCAATAATTATAGACCTGTATCTGTTTTGCCGGTTTTTAGCAAAGTGTTTGAAAAAGTAATGCTCAATCAGATGCTCAATCATTTTAACATCAATAAAATTTTACACGATCAACAGTATGGTTTTACCAGGGGTCGTTGTACGACTGACGCTGGTGCCACGTTGTTAAAACACATATACTCAGCGTGGGAAGAGGCACAAGATGCCATAGGAATCTTTTGTGACCTCTCCAAGGCATTTGATTGTGTAAATCACGAAACCTTGCTCCTAAAGCTAGGACATTACGGACTAGGTAAACTTGCACTCAGTCTAATAAAATCTTACTTAATGATAGACAGCAGCAAGTTCAAATAAATGGTGTCAATTCACGGGGTTTAAAAGTCAAAATGGGGGTACCACAAGGCTCTATTTTGGGTCCTTTCCTCTTTCTAGTATATATTAATGATCTACCCCATCTTTTAAAAAATCAACCTCATATGGTATTATTTGCTGACGATACGTCCTTAATTTTTAAGATAGATAGACGTTCCATAAATCTTGACGACGTAAATAACGCCCTACAGCAGGTCCAAAATTGGTTTACTGCTAATAATTTAGTATTAAATGGGAAAAAAACTAAATGCATCAGATTTGCCTTACCGAACGTTAAAAGAAATGATTGCGACATAGTATTGAACAAGGAGAAACTTGAATTCGTCGAAAACACGGTTTTTCTGGGGATTACGCTTAGGATTAGTCAAGGCTACAATGGGGTCCTCATTTAACATCTCTTGCGGGACGGCTAAGTTCAGCAGCATACGCTGTCAGAAAAATCCGTCAATTTACCGATATAGATACCGCGAGGCTGGTCTATTTTAGTTACTTTCATAGTATCATGTCTTACGGTATCTTATTATGGGGACGTGCTGCAGACATCGAGTCTATATTTATCCTGCAGAAAAGAGCCATCAGAGCCATTTACAATCTCCGTCGGCGTGATTCCCTAAGAGAACTGTTTAAGGATATCAACATCATGACGGTACCTTGTCAATACATTTACGAAAATATTATGTATGTTCGGAAAAATCTTCATCTCTTTAGCAAGATTAGTGACAGGCATAATTTTAATACTAGAAATAGGAACAAATTAGATCAACCCCGATTCAGATTGGCCAAAGTACACACTTCTTTTATGGGGTACTGTATTAAATTTTATAATAAAATACCAGTTGATATTCTCGAACCGAATGAGAGAAAATTTAAAGCATGCATAAAACGCACACTATGTAGACAAGCGTATTATAAACTGGAAGATTATATCCTCGATAAAAACGCTTGGCTAAATGCTGGTCCTGCTCCACAGTCACAGCTGCTTAGGTCCACTTTTTAGGTTTTTATATTTGGAAGAGATGCTCGCTCCTTTTAGAGGTTCTTACATTATTTCGTTTATTTATTCTTATATACATACAAATTATATTATTATATTAAATACTTATTTATTAGTTTTGATGTAAGAACTTCATCGTTCTCTTTATTAATTTATTTTTCATTATTTGGTCATTGACAACCATAGTTTTGTGTAAAGTAGAAGCATATTTTTCAAATTTTGTAAATGTGAGTACCATGAAACCATTTACATTTTATGTGAGTAGTTATAGTTTTACTTGTTGGACATGAACGAGCATGGTGGTTGAGAGCATGTCATGCTCACTCAAATGTCTCGCTGATGGCGGCGCGTGGGTTTGATCATTCGGTTCCCTTCGAAATGGTTGAGCTGAAGGGTGCCGATACACGCGTCATGTTCGTGAACAGGCGCCGTCGGTTGAGACTGGTCATCTCTTAACTGCCATTGGCTTATTTTAATCTTTATATTTAAAATTCTTATAATAAGCCCTTTTTTTCCTTTGCATTGTCCTCACATGCAGAAGCAACAAGTATATGTAACTTGAAATTTTGTAAAACCAGAACATGATTTAAAAGAGTGTCCGTGGAGTTTCTTGCACGTTCTTCTCCATAGAGATCTACGCTTTGGAACGTGCAAATAGCTTCCATGTTTTTGACTGACCGACCTTGACGTTTCAAAAGTGCCTGTGAATGGTTTATTTGAAATAAAATGCTTTGAATTTGAATTTAGAAAATATACACAGATTTTGCACAGATCTCGAACGACTATCATTACTACTCACTCCTACCCTTAAAATAAGTCCAAACAGCTTCATCAAACATTCGAAACCGTGGAAAAATCCTCGCCGATTTTAAATATCAGTGATGTGAGCAATACCGACTATTGTGACTTAGTTTCCGAGCCGTCGGCATACCTGTCTAAAATTAACGACCTGGTGAATGATCAGGGCTCTCGCATTAATGTTGCAAATAAATCTGCTATCATATGGATATGACACAGCGTGTCACGGCCATTATTTCTGTGCGGGACAGCAATAGTGTATAGTAATTATTATTATAGTGATTAAGTGTGAAAATAACTTTAAACAAATATTTATAGTTAAGAATTTAATAGTGCGTAATAATAGGCAAATATCTGTTCCTATTTGTAAGTGTACAGAAAGCTCTCGATGCGCCGCTCGTAAACAAGTTTATACTCGCAAGCGTCACCTTTGACTTTACCGCACGTGGCTTGATTCTTTGTTTGTCGCCACGTGACTGAGTCTTTACTCGTATCTGGCCGCCTCGCCGAATAATCGTTTGAAATTTACCGACACGCGGTAGAGCGCATTTGACAAAAAACTGAATGCCGAGAGTCGTATGAACTTACCGCCTATTGTTCGAATCTTTTGTTATCGTTTTCTTCGTCGGCACAACTGTATATTTGACCGTTAGGCGGCACCTTTGACGAAGCCGAAAGGGGAACATTGTAATGACTTACCGCCTATTGTTAAAATGTTTTATGGGTATTTCTCATTTTCAGTAAAATTATCTGTGACAATGATTTTTTTCTTCAATAACAAAGGGCACGTGAACTTGATATATTTATCAAGGTAGTGCTACCATGTCTGGTGTAGACTACATGAAAAAAAAAAAAAAAGATTGATCACTTTTTTTTTAGTATAAAAAAAATATCGTGAAAATGTCTTTTCCGTGGATGTGACTGAAGCAAATTTATAGATATAACAATTTTTTACCAGTCTTTAGCATGATATTTCTAAAATATTGCGATATTATCTTAAACTCTAATAAATACGGACCCATATCAGCTTATAGCTTAATATCTAATTAATAAAAAAGAGAACAAAAAACCTAATTAAAGTATGTGACTCAAATTTTGGTCACTTCCATGGACGAAGGTCACAATAACTTTTTACTAAGGAAAAAAACTGCGTATATCGGAATTTATGTGAGCATTAACAAGCCGTCACTTGTCATAACCATAAACAGATGTCAATTTCTTACTGGCTGCTATACGTTTGTCGTGAAAAACAATAAGATTACCTAATTAAAACTCGTCAAGCATACGTGGTCACTACTGTGGTTGTTATGCCAAGTAAGTATTTAATGTTAAATTTACATTTGTTTTGCTGTTTTGTAAGTTTAATGGTCAAATTACGATTGCCGAAATAGGTTGCATAGATGAAATTTTTTAGGTTAGTTTTCCGTAATTGAACCAAAAAATGTCCTTTCCATGGATGTCACTTCCATTGATTCCGTGGATATTTTTCCTCCATGGAAGTGACCACAACTCCAGGGATGTGAACTTTAACTTGCTAACTTTAAATTAACTTAACTTTAAGCTAACTTTAAATTAACTTAACTTTAAGCTAACTTTAAATTGCTGCAGAAAAATATATATGACAGAAAAAGCGAAGAACAGGAGAATAACGAACCGGATAGTGAAACCAAAGAACAGGAGAATGTGGTACTGGACAGTGAGACGAAAGGACAGGAAGACGAGGAACTGGATATTGAGACTACAGAACAGGAGGAAAAGTAACTAGACAGTGAGATTGAAGAACTGGAGGAAAGAGAACTTTATGATGAGACTGAAGAACAAGAAGATAAGGAACTAGATAGTGAGATTGAAGAACTGGAGGAAAGAGAACTTTATGATGAGACTGAAAAACAAGAAGATAAGGAACTAGGCAGTGAGATTGAAGAACTGGATGATAGACAACTTTATAATCAGACTGAAAAACAAGAAGATAACGAGCTTGATAGTGAGACTGAAGATTGGGACGATAAGGAACAGGAGAATAAGGAACTAGACAGTGAGAATGAAGAACTGGAGGATAGAGAACTTGATGATCAGTCTGAAGAACAGGAAGATAAGGAACGCGATAGGAAGTCTGAAAAGAGGAGGATGAGGATCTTTCACAGTGAGAGTGATGATGACCTCGAAATATTTTAATTAAGAAATATCTCTAAAGTTATGAAACTTATTAATATTAAGATTTTATTAAGACTGAAATTAGAAAGTGCCAGAAGTACAAAGTTTTTAATCTCTTTAGCAGTTACTTTTAAAAATATAATATATGTTTGATATTTTAATACAAAATCCTGCATGGAGTATTGTAGCCACCTTTGGGATGGCTCAGCTAAGTATCAGCTTGCCGCGCTTGACTCGGTGGAACGCAGAGCTAAGAGGCTCATCGGCGACGTAAAACTGGTGGATGCCAAGCTACATAGCTTGGCTCATCGCCGTAAGGTTGCCTGCTTGTCGGTCTTCTACAGATTGTACTTCGGTGAGTGTGCCCAAGAACTCCACGACCTCATCCCACCGGCCCCCTTCTACCATCGGACATCCAGACGCACTGCATCTTACCATCCCTACCTTGTGGCTATTCCACCAATTCGCACTAAGCGTTTTCAAACGTCTTTTATAATGCGCACAGCAAAGGAGTGGAACTCTCTGCCAGCGTCTGTGTTTCCGAAAGCTTACAACCCTAATCTCTTCAAAGTTAGAGTGAACAGGCTCCTTCTGGGTAGGCTCGCTCCATCGTAGACTTTGTCTCTGTCATCTCTGACATAGACTAGAGTCAAGAGCAAACCCATTACAAAAAAAAAAAAAAAACCAAAGCAATTAAAGTTGATTTTGCAAACTTTTGTTTTATTTAATAAATCCAGTGTATTTATACTTATATTTTCCTTGGATAAAATAAAAACTTTGACTTCATCTTTATATAAAATATATAGAATGTCACGTCCATGATTTAAAGTCATTTCCATGATTAAAAAACTGTATGGAAAGTCACCTCCTTGGATTCAGTGTCACTACCATGGACGTTCGAAATTTTATTGTTTATTTCTAGTAAAACTAAAGAGTTGTAAGCTCGGTACATAATTTTTTATAGTAGATTATAACCTAAATTATTGATATAACCAGCTATTTCACGTAAAATTGATCAAAACATTTTTTTTTGTTTTTGTCATCAGAAGTAAAAAATACCCTTATTATCTTTTTTATTGTATAAGCATGTTTTGACTTAAACGTTCGAGAATGTTTTTTGTTTGGTTTGTCGAGTATAAAAGGCCGTATTTATTCTAGAGCAGCGCAGTTCGTTTGGAGACACAATACAGTACAGTTCATTCGGAGACATCATAGCGATCACTACGTTTGTTTATATACGCTTTCTAATTGTACATATAGCACAGTACGGTGGTATTATAGAATCAGATCGGTACAGTCGCAACACAATAAATATCTTATAAAGGTTGCAGTCTTTAAGTACATCTTCTCCACCAATCCCAGCAACAGTAGTGTACCACCCGGTATATTTAATGGTCCATCGAGCCGGATTTGTGGAGCTGCCGCCATTTCAAGATTGCACTTATAGAAAACATCGATCAAGCATGCCAGTTACACGCTCCCAAGGAAAAGGACGCATGCTCGCCAGAGAACAGAAACCGTCGTCGTCAGAAGACATCGCCGCCACGTCGGAGCCGAATACCATGAAGACCAGCACTTTCGCCACAGGTAGCTCAGCAGCCTCGGGGACAGCCACAGCCATGGGTACCAAGGAATTTACTGGAACCCTACCGAACACAGCGCCCCTAGCCACAGCTTTATCCATCACCGCCGCCGCCCACTCCATGACGCCCTCCGCTATAAAATCACTTCCTGTCGACACGACTGCAAAACCATCGATGAAGCCGTCTGCAGCTGTCACCAATTATGATGAAGAACTTCGCTGCGATACAGAAACTTCTACAGTGAAGCGAGTCAAGAATACCACCACCGGTCTGCCACTGCCGAGCAGACATCAGGACATCGAACTCCCGTGTAAGAAAGTAGGACGGACGATATCCACCAACAGCAAATCGAAAGCGTACAAGATAGCGAAAGCTAAAGAAGAATTATTACGTCGTCAAGTAGAACTGGCTGCAGCGCGCCTCGCTGCACTGGAAACTGAAGACACAGAAGATGATGTCTCTATCTACTCCAAGGAAGAAGTGAACCAAAGAGTAGACAGCTGGCTGGAGAATCAAGCTGACAGTCCCGTGCACACTAAGCACATGAAAGACATGATCCCAGCAGCTACAGAAAACCATCCTCAAGCTTCTCATCGACTACAGCAGTCACCGGCGGGAGATAAACCCTGACCTCACCCAAACCTGACCTCACACAAAATATTCAATTTGGTTTCACTATTGGTAAATCAACCGTCGACGCGGTGTTCTCTGTCCGTAAAATTATTAACTTATCGGAACATAAATATGTGGTTGGAATCTTTCTCGACATTTCTGGCGCTTTTGATAACGCATGGTGGCCGATGTTACTACTTTAATTAAAAAACCGTGGTTGTTACAAAAACTTCTATAATCAGATTCTTTCTTACTTTCTAAACGGCTCCGCGAAACTCAAACTTGGACATCATTCCATTACTAAGTCTCTAACCATGGGATGTCCTCAGGGCTCAGTTATCAGTACATATGTTTGGAATATTGGCTACGATGATTTCCTCGCGCTTCCGCTCCCACGCGGCTGCTCATTAACCGGTTACGCGGACGATGGCTTGCTTCTCATTCAGGCAAGTACTCGGGCTGGCTTCGAGAATTTGGCTCACACATGCCTACGATTAATATCTCAGTGGGGCGATCGAAACCGTCTGACCTTTGCACCGCATAAAACCTATCAACTTATTTTAAAAGGAAACCTTAAATCCTGGCCTAGTACTAAATTAACTTAATTATTTTAATTATTTAGTAAGAATCCGTGTCCTACCTCGGTATGCTATTAGAAAATAACTTTTCATGTATTAATCATATAAAAACAGTAGGTGAGAAAGCAAAAAAGAACTTCTACGCCTTGACGAGAATATTCAAAGTTACTTGGGGTTTATCTTTTCAAACCTTAAAAACTATTTACGGGGCTACCTACTTGGGTTGTATGTGCTACGGGGCACCTGTCTGGGCCGATAGGGCCACCATAGGTGCGGTATGACGTAATTTGGCTTTGATGTTCTTATGCAAGGCGTATAGGACGGTTAGTACTGAAGAGTCTTTGGCAAACTGAACGCAATATTATGTTAGATTGTATTAAGGTTACATCTGGGGTAGTTTACTATCCGGACCTTGTTGAAACCAGAACAAATTTCCGTGCATTCAAGCGATTTGCCATACCTATTACTGGAATCAAAAGTAGCTCACAATTTAGGACCCATTAGTTTTAGTGGTAAGATATAATCCGTGGTGCTTGGCAACTGGGCTTAACCCAGTTGTATTTGTCCCTTGGTGCCTATTGGCCTAGTTCTATTCCGTCTCCTGCTTGATACGGAGGGAAGTAGAATTTTTTTATATTTTTCCTACTCCTCCGCTGTACTTTTCTGATTAATTTTGTTGCAGAATCCAAGACAGTTGAATCGTTGGGACTCGTCGGGTTTCATTGGCTCGGCGTTTTTCTGGTGGTCGCCACTGTTGATTCTGGCTTTCAGGAGTTGCAGTGGCTGGGAATGTGTGGCGGGCTTGTCACAAAAAAAAAACCGGTGATATGGGGATACTGGTCAATTTCCTATGTGCCTGGACGCAAAAAACCTTGCATCGTTGTATCAGAAGGTGGAAGTAGAAGATAGCGCAAGATCAATTGTTGGTTATTTAGGAATTGGAGGTACGAAGGCGGTTAACGTCAGATCCTAGTGGTTGAATAAATGGAATGGCTCGAGTCTGGGTCGTCGTTCGGTACTGGACGATTTTATAAGAATCTAGACGCAAAAAAGCGTTGCGTCGTTAAACAAGTGCAGAAGAAGCTAGCTCAAGTTCAACGGCCG
Organism: Lacanobia oleracea; assembly: GCA_950371165.1. Taxonomy (NCBI): domain Eukaryota; kingdom Metazoa; phylum Arthropoda; class Insecta; order Lepidoptera; family Noctuidae; genus Lacanobia; species Lacanobia oleracea. The sequence goes on from OX493385.1 coordinate 17,970,111, forward strand.
GTTCTTTGAGAATTGGGGGCACGAAAAACGGTTCGCCGTCAGATACTAGACTGAATATGAAATGCCTCGAGTCTGGGTCGTCATTCGACCAGTCAGACCCAAGGTGGAGACTCACAGGTGTTCCATGCGTGCCGTTATAGCCTAATGTGCTTGGGCTGTCGCGGAATTGGCCGCATTGGATGATGGAGCTCGCTGAGCATGGAGTGCTGATATCAATCGGGCGTGCACGCGAAGTTACTTGTATGCTCATGTTAGTGGTAGGAACTGTGATGTTTAGTCACTAGCATTCTTCTTAGATATTAGAAAAGTTATTAGATTCGTGTAATTAATTAACAAGGAATTGTGTTCATTTACTGGTTTTATTGTGTTCATTTACTAGAAAATGCCGTTCATTCACTGGGGTTTTGGGGTATTTTCCGATTTATTGTTAAATTTCTCAAAAACTATACATCTTATATGGTAAAAAGCACGTAAAAATGATTTTATAATGTATTCTTAAGACTAAAAACTAGCTAAGGGCCATATGCATCAAAGGCAATTAATTAACTACAGTAAGTATTTTTTTTTTGAAGTTCGCAAAGTGCTTAAGTGTTCATTCACTGGTCCCATTACGGGTAATGGCTCCAGTGAATGAACACCCCCCAGTGAATGAAAAAAACGCAGTTTTATCCAAATAATAAGGAATTGGGACGTTTCTACTAGACGTAGTATTTTTTTTTCACAATTACAAAAATTTATCCCATTTTCATTACAAAAGCCGTCTCTTCTTATGTCACAGTTCATTACAAAATTGCGAACGTCTAAAGTAATCGGTTTTTGTGAAACTGTAAGTTGTTCGGGCCAGAGTTTAGGACCTAGGTATGAGGAATCAGTTTTGATACGTCATTGTAATCTAGACAACAGGATTAAGTAAAAAAAATAATTAAAATAGTATAGTTCATCAATGTGTTTCAAAACACAAGAATGAACTATGTGATTGTAATGCACTGTTTTTATGCACTTTATCCTCCCAACGACTTGTACAGCCCCTGCCGTGGCCAGTAGCGCTGGCTGCTGATCAATACTAGAGTTATATTGGCATATCAGAATACGACAATGTTTTGTGTTGCCAAAACCGAGCCCCGTAGAATTTCGCACGTTTCTCGCTGACTCCATCTTTTCCAACCCAGGTAGCCATAGGCGTATATAGGGGGGAGGCCGGGTGGGCCGTGCCCACCCCAGAATGGTCTGAGGCCCACCCCAGGATTTTTGAGGACCGGGACTTCACCAGACCCATTAGCGTCTAATACCGTCAACACCCAGGTGGGTCCCTGTGGCTCCACCCGACCTACGGATTTAAAACTAAATTTTAGTAATTTTTACGGTTAATTTTCTTTTCTCAACGATTGAACTCTATGGTATATAATATTTTTCATATGGGAACACTGTCGGAAAAAAAAAAATACGCTTGACAAGAAAAGAAATGTCACAAAATACATTTGTCAAATCAAACAAACATTGGTTCAACTTGTGCGCGAGAATTTTCGATTTTTACGTGTTTTTCTGTGGAAAGTAAGCCAAGTATTGATAGAAATTCATAATTTACTTTATTTTCGTTAAATTTCAACTAATATTCAACGTCAAAAGTGTAAATTATCTGGTGAAAATTACGAAACAAAACTAGTTACCGGATTTCTTCCCGTACGTAAGTAATTTGATATTTCAGAATTATAGTGGCATATTGTAACGATATACAATTAAAAATGAGTTCGTGAATACATGGCTAGTAATCTAGAAACATTTCTTATTGGAATCTTATTGGAATATTCTTGATGTTTGTTTACAAAAATACAAATTACGTAAATCAAAATGTCTGCTCCGCGTACTATGAAGTTTGAGCTTAAATATTGCGGCAGTCGATTTTTAATCTCGTAAAATAACATCATCACTAGATTACTTGTCTTTTTATGACCTGAATTCCAAAATTTTGTGTAAATTGATCCAACATTTGTGTCAGAAATCAACATAATAATACAACAAAATAGCTTTCAGCAAGTACTCTCGTATCTATCCAAAATGTTTATATTTCGGTTTGTTATAAGAATATTGTTTACATTCTAATACATAGTGACATAATTAAAGAACCCATAACAGTTTCAAGTGTGTGAATAGCTGCTTTGTGAGCGGAGAGATAAGGTTTTTTGTGCTGCGGGTCATATTACGCTTGCGATAAGCGGGCGCCCGCGATACGCGACGGAGTATGACGTTGTGAAATTCGAGTATCGAGAGGTTAACGCTCAAATAATATTCTATATTTACCGTTAGACCTTCCGGTAAGAATTCAGAGTGCAACACCGCGATAGTCAAAGAAAACAGTCAACATGACTTTGACTTTTGATCGACTTTGGCGTGGTTTTTTCGGTTTCGGTTCAGTTATAAGGCGCCACTCCGAAGCTTGTTGACTAGTTTGCATGTCAAACTCGTAAACCCACGTCTCGTCACCAGTAACAATGCGTTTCATGAATGTTGGGTCCGAACTGACTCGTTCTAGCATGTCCTCAGCGACTTTCATGCGATTGAGTTTTTGGAGAAAATTCAGATCTTTTGGGACTAGCCGAGCAGCAACATGTTTCATACCCAAATGATTAGTTAAAATGGTACGGATCGACTCGTGAGATACAGAAAGTTCGGCGGCTATCTCTCTTAGAGTTGAATGGGGATTTTCAGTCACTATTTCCTTCACTTTTGCGATGTTAACTTCAGTTGCAGACATTGACGGCCTACCAGAGCGAGGCAAATCTTTCATCACATCTCGACCGCTTTTGAACGCTTTGAACCACTCATAAGCACGAGTTTTTGATAAAGTCGATTCACCGTAAGCCTTCTGTAACATTTTCAGTGACTCCGAACACGAAATTCCATTGGCGATGCAAAATTTAAGACAAACTCTTTGTTCGATATTTTTGTCCATTATGAAATTCGCAATACACACTATATATGATATTACTAAAACCAGTTGTGCCAATCTAACAACTACAAAAAAACAAAAATTTGAATTTGGAACCATAAACAAATCATCCATTCCCGATACTTTTTTGACTGAATGTACACATACACTTTTCTCACACTCATAAACACACCCTAACACACCATAACACATCATCACACATACACTCTCACAAATAGTTGATTCTAAGTTACTTACGACTCTATAAGATATTTTGAAAATTTTAAATAGTGTAGCACTTACAGCTTCCAATAAGCTCAAATAAAGCACAGTGTACCGTGTAAAAATTGTAACCAAATGCAAAGGGGATTGGGACTGTTACTCCTTAATACAGGTTATATAATAACCTAGATAACCTAGCTAGGAGGACAGTGCATCACCCACCAGATTGAAGACAATCGTACGAAACCACCTCATTGTATTGTAAGGGAACTATTGTACTACAATCTGTTTATAAATAAATAAATAAAAATGAGACAGAGCGCTACCTGCATTGGCATTTCTAGGGTTTTTTTTCAGTTGCTGGCCCCCAACCTGAGATGCAACGCCCATTAAGAAAAATCATTGCGGTGTGTACGATCAAAATTTTAGGTCAGTCATAGTCATAGTAGTAGAAGGCCCAGGTTGCTCCCCAAATTCCCGGGGCCCAGGACGTTATAATTAGCTTTGTTGACTGGCAATAAAGCTCAAGAATTTAGATAGCGTAGAATTCAAGAGCGAGCCAAGCTAAAATTTTTGTACCTTTTCGGATAGGTTTGATTGTAATGAAGCAAAAAGTTACAACAAATTGCCAAAGGCAGTCAAAATTGCAATGGCAATTAATATCTAAGTAGAAAAAACTAGCTCTTAGCCTCATTCAGAAAAGGTTTAGAATGAGAAATTTTAAAATTCAATAGCATTAGCTCATTAGGTTTGATTTATACTTTAATAGAAGAAAATTTTTTGAGCGATGCGAGCTCGAAAATTATACTACGCAAAAAAAAAAACTTTTTTTCACCGAGATTTGATTATGGTACAGAAAACTTAGGACAGTAAATGAAACATTTCAGTCACGTATTCATTTTAAGAGATGTTCATATTGTCCCGGGCCCCGGGAAGATTATAAGTAACTTAGTTGACTGATGCAGGAAACCTCAAAAATTTAGACAGTGTCGTATGCAAGAGCGAGCGAAGCGAGCTCGAAAATTTTTGTACCCTTTATCGGATAGGTTTGATTTTCTGCCATTAATATCCAAGAAGTAACTTTTTGTCTCATATAGGAAAGGTTAAGAAACTCAGAGATTGTAACATTCAAGAGCGAGCGAAGAGGTTTGATTTTTGTACTTAAATAGAATAATCTTTTTTGACAAAACGCACAAAAGTTCAAGCGTATTTTCGTAACCGTATTTTGTTCAACATACAGTTTCACACTGACCGGAAAATTGCAAAAAGAATTGAATTTCGCGGGCTACCCTGGCGCATCCACCTTAAGAGTGCAGAATGCTGAACCGAGCAAAAGCGAGTTTATTGCACAAAATTTATAAAATTATTTATTGCACCCTGGATAATTTATCAAGTTAATTATGATGTAGGTTGTATGTAAAGAAGAGCCGGGGCCTAGGCTGGGTAGGCCTCCAAGCCCACCTAACGCCTGTCTTGCGGCCTGCCCACCCCGCAAGCCAGGACGAAGAAGAAAAGAGAAATGCTTAAAAATTCACTTTCTAACTTTTTGGGAAAAATTTCCGAATCTTGAAGTGCTGTATCACCTATTTAACATACAGAGATGCGATTTATGGTGAAACTGACTTTTTATCTACAATACACAATCTAAAACATACCGAAAATGAAATTTTCCGAGCACCACGTAATCCTGTATAATCAATCCTGTATACTATTGGCATATTTCCTTACAAATCATGTGATGTACCTATTATGTAGGTAATAATATGTTTGTATATAGGTTTCTCGGTGGTAGATTGTTTTTATGATTGATGTTGATTTTGTGAAGTCCCGGTCCTCAAAAATCCTGGGGTGGGCCTCAGACCATTCTGGGGTGGGCACGGCCCACCCGGCCTCCCCCCTATATACGCCTATGGCTACCTGGGTTGGAAAAGATGGAGTCAGCGAGAAACGTGCGAAATTCTACGGGGCTCGGTTTTGGCAACACAAAACATTGTCGTATTCTGATATGCCAATATAACTCTAGTATTGATCAGTAGCCAGCGCTACTGGCCACGGCAGGGGCTGTACAAGTCGTTGGGAGGATAAAGTGCATAAAAACAGTGCATTACAATCACATAGTTCATTCTTGTGTTTTGAAACACATTGATGAACTATACTATTTTAATTATTTTTTTTACTTAATCCTGTTGTCTAGATTACAATGACGTATCAAAACTGATTCCTCATACCTAGGTCCTAAACTCTGGCCCGAACAACTTACAGTTTCACAATAACCGATTACTTTAGACGTTCGCAATTTTGTAATGAACTGTGACATAAGAAGAGACGGCTTTTGTAATGAAAAACTCTAGCGGAGGAGGCAGTGGACCCGGGTGAAGGAGTCTTGGAGGTTTCCCTGGATACCAACGCCAATGCCTTCAACACCTTGCCCTGAATTTGCATTAAGAAGGCTCTCGCCTGTCATCGTGTACAATCTACCTTCATCGCATTATCGGGGACTATTTACAAAATAAAACCTATGACGAAACAGAAAACTATTTAATCTAACCTGAGTGGTGAAGTTTTCTCATTCTCATCTACACAGAAATACTACTCTGTCAAGAAAGTACCGGGAAAAGATCAATAATACACAAAATGTCTGTTATTCATCCAAATTTATTTTATCACCTTCAAAGTATGCTCCTTTAGAAACGATACACTTGCGCCAACGAATAATCCATTCATCAAAATATTTTTTAAACACTGCTTCCGGAATTGAGTTCAGTTCTCGCCGCGAATTCTCCTATGTCTTCTATCGATTGAAAACTTTTTTTTACTTTTCGATTAGGATGTTTTATAAACAGTAGTGGTAAAGGATACTTTTATCTTTTTATGTTAAGGTGGATGCTCCAGGGTAGCCCGCGAAATTCAAATATTTTTATGTTTTTTTGCAATTTGCCAGTCAGTGTGAAGCTGTATGTGGACCAAATACGATCCGCGACCGTAACGCGTATTTAATGAATGATTATTTCAGATATAATCATTCTGTCGAGCTACATGAACTGGCTATATTGATGATTAAAATGGTTATAATTCTTTAGATAAATACGCGTTACGGTCGCGGATCGTATTTGGTCCACATACAGCTTCACACTGACCGGCAAATTGCAAAAAACATAAAAATATTTGAATTTTGCGGGCTACCCTGGAGCATTCATTCACTCATGGAAATGCTAAAATTGTATAGGATCTTCATAAACCAACCTGACATCCATTTTGCTTTATTTCAGAAATTACCGTTAAAGAGGAAGCTTATAAATGGAGAAAAGCAGTTTCGCAGATCATTGGCGAAGAGTTTGCTAGAAACCTACAAAAAGAGTGATAAGAGAGGACGCTGTCCCACACCTAGATCTCATCGAGAATAATCTCGATATAATGAGGTTTGACCTCTTGGTTCAATATAGTGCGCTGTTTGCAAAGTGAAAACCTTTTTATTTGTCAAAAGTAAAATTTATTTACGCCCTAAGAACTGTTATGGCAAATCATAGTCAAACTCAATTACGAGCGTATGTGTATGTGTTTGTATTGTTTAGCATAACCGTAATTTTGTGTTTTATACTATCTAATATGATTAAATACTTATTCTATAGTACTTTGTGTCTTTACTACGACTAAGTCCGCCTTACATGTGTACGACCCCCACATTACGACCGGCCTTTTAAAAAGGCAGGGTAAAATGCAAAGAGTAAGTATGAATAATCGAACAATCTCATATTCGGAAATCCAAACCGCGTCTTTCATCTCGCTTAAGATCGGTTCTTTAAAAAAAAAAATTAAACACTAAACAATGTCAGATTCTGTAAAACTTACGAGTTGCCCACTGATTATTAGAAACTAGCTGCCCCGGTAGTCCCTACCGCGTGGTCCCTAAAGAGCATACTCCTGGGATAAAATGAGCCTATGTCCTTTCTCATGCTACCTGTCAGACCATCGGCGTGAAAGACATAGATGACAGAGTGACAGACAGACAGATACTTTCGCATTTAAATATTAATAAGAAAGTAAGGATAAGGACTAGCTTTTCCCCGCGACTTCGTACGCGCATATGCTGTTTTTTACCATTCCCGTAGGAATTTTGGGAAATCCTGAATTAGTGCTCCTCTGCATTCCCCAAGGAACCTATATGCCAAATTTTAGCTTTCTACGACCAGTGGTTTCGGGTGTGCGTTGTCTGTCAGTCACTCAGTAACGGATGAATTTTTATATATTAGAATGAGTCACAAATATCGTGCTTTCTATTGGTAAAAGAATCTTCAAAATCGGTTCAGTAGATCCAGAGATTACCCCCTACAACATCACAAACATTACCTCTTTTTAATATTGGTATATTGTTTCGTTTATTCATTTTCTACATTTTTAAATACACTTTTTTTTTACAATTACTTATTAGTACATTTTTAAATATTTCCAAAAAATAAAAACATTTCAAAATATAAAAAAACCGGCCAAGTGCGAGTCGGACTCGCACACGAAGGGTTCCGTACCATAAACCTTAGTTTTTATTATTTGTTGTTGTAGCGGCAATAGATATACACAATCTGTGAAAATTTCAACTGTCTACCTATTGCGGTGCGCTACAGCCCGCTGACAGACAGCCGGACGGACGAACGGACAGCGGAGGCTTAGTAATAGGGTTCTGTTGGATACCCTTTGGGTACGGAACCCTAAAAATAGTAGCCCACCGGTATTGGGAACAGGGACCAAGCGGTTAGGACTCCAGAGAGAGGAACGCGTTTATAAAGAAATAAATAACTATAATATTTAGTTTAGGTACAATACAAACACAAGAGATTTTACAAGCAAACAAAGATATAAAGACGGTAAAAACAAATGAAGACAAATAATATCTTTCAAGAAATTTTGATATTACCAATCATTATTATAATGGAATTACAGTATTATTTCAAAATGAATGTGGCGACTGGCATATTTCGATAGTCGACAGAAAATACACATCACTGTGCATTGATATAATATAAGTAGAATTGTATACCCAAACTGGCGACATTCTATAATTTTAGACACTATGGACACTATACTTTTCTCTTTCAGGCACATGACACTTAGCTTTTGAGAAAAGGAGTCGCAACGTGCTCGCAAGTTTCGGTCAGTCTATCTAGGGATTCTATATCTATGGTTTTGATAATCTATGCTGTGTTTGACACTCGTTTGACGTTTGGGGTGACAATTATTGAATTAGTGTTGGCCCTTTTAAAAGAACATTGAAGTTATCGAAACTGAAGTACCTCGGTTACATTATTTTGAGAGAGATTCGAATGAGATACCGCGTTAATGTCTTTTACGAAAAAAAAAACTGGCCAAGTGCGAATCGGACTCGCGTGCAAAGGGTTCCGAACAAATTTGTTTAACATGTTATTTTAACACAGGCCTTTTTTTTGTGTGAATTATTTCACCACCACTGCTCTCAAAACGGTGAAGGAAAACATCGTGAGGAAACCGGCATGTGCTAGAACCAAAAATTCTAAGACATGTGACATCTACCAACCTGCACTGGGCGCGCGTGGTGGATTACGGCCCACTCCCTCTCACCCAGAGGAGGCCTGTGTCCCAGCAGTGGGAACATAATAGGCTGATTATGCTTATGCTATGCTATTTTTACACTATACACTTTTTATAGATTTTCCTGTAATCTTTAGATAAAGATCTATTATCTCCATTTTTTTTTAATGTTAAGGCTCAGTAGTTTTGGAGATAAGGGGGGAATAGTCATTTATCGCCTTATTTTTTTATTTGCAATTTATTTGTCTATGTCAGAGATGACAGAGACAAAGTCTACGATGGAGCGAGCCTACCCAGAAGGAGCCTGTTCACTCTAACTTTGAAGAGATTATGGTTGTAAGCTTTTGGAAACACTAACGCAGGCAGAGTGTTCCACTCCTTTGCTGTGCGCATTATAAAAGAAGTTTGAAAACGCTTAGTGCGAATTGGTGGAATAGCCACAAGGTAGGGATGGTAAGATGCAGTGCGCCTGGATGTCCGATGGTAGAAGGGGGCCGGTGGGATGAGGTCGTGGAGTTCTTGGGCACACTCACCGAAGTACAATCTGTAGAAGACCGACAAGCAGGCAACCTTACGGCGATGAGCCAAGCTATGTAGCCTGGCATCCACCAGTTTTACGTCGCCGATGAGCCTCTTAGCTCTGCGTTCCACCGAGTCAAGCGCGGCAAGCTGATACTTAGCTAAGCCATCCCAAAGGTAGCTACAATACTCCATGCAGGATCGGACTTGTGCTTTGTAAAGGGTTAAAAGCTGTCCAGGCCTAAACTATCGCTTCACACTATTTAGGATGCCCAGCTTTTTGGCCGCAGTTTGGGCTTTGTACTTGATGGTTGCGCCGAAGTTGGGACTTGATGTCAACTCCATGCCTTGGAGCTCGAGCCGATCAGTCACAGGAACAGATGCACCCCGAAAAGTAGGAGCTTGATCAAAACGACTCCTTTTTGCGGTAAAAAGACACGCCTGGGTTTTGGTGGCGTTAAAAGTGACCAGATTGTCATCAAAACTGTTTATTTTACAATTATGAAGAATATATAATTAAAACCCTAGCAAGCCCTTTCATTTGATATATCGCACGATATTTTTCAAAAAACTTTTTTTAATTCCGTAGTTTTACCCCCAAAAGTGACCTCCATACTAAGGACTTAATTTACGTAACACGTCTGTGTTTGGGTCACAAACGTCCATATGTGTACTAAATTACAACAGAATCCATCCAGTGGATCCGGAGAAAACTGGCTGTGCCAGACGGACAGACAGACAGACACCCGAGTCATCCTATATATCTTAAAAGATATTTTGACATAATCCTAAACATTTTTTTTTTTTTTTTAAACTTGTTTATTACAATTTAAATAAATAATAAACACAAAGGTTCCGTTTTTTGTTCGGTACCCTAAAAAATCATTTCAGCCACTGAGAGACCAAGCATAGCCTAAAGTACCTTATCTATTGAGCCTACATAGGTGAATGAGGACAATGACTTCTCTTGGAAGTGGTGACGGGGTGAGTGTTAAAGTATGATTCGCGGGCGTAAGAATTATGTATTTTCAGAACTATAACCATTTAAGTCGGTAATAAAACTCCTTAGGGCCAGGTAACCCGAAAGAATGACTATTTCATGAAATCTTTACAAATTAGGATTATACCGACTTGTGGAGTTATTTTACTGATTTTAGTAGTTATAATTCTGAAAATACATAATTCTCCATCTCTCCATCCGTAAATCATACTTTAATCAACAGATATACTAATACTAACTTGCAAATTGCAAAAAACGTAAGAAAATTTGAATTTCGCGGGCTACCCTGGCGCTTCCACCTGGTGGCCTTTTGGGCAACATCCATGATTGTTGTTTTGGAGCCCAGTGTTGTGTATTAAATATCATTTATTACTATGAATTAATAAAAAATAGATGGCACAGTCTCCTTCGCGCACGTGCCCCTAAACTAAGCGTGTAGGAACCACAGGTGGCAGCACAGAAGCGTCAATGTCAACTAGTCTGACCCTTAAAGTTTCGAATATGCGACACTAGATGTCATAGTCAACGCCGTGAACGGTCCAAATAGGTGGTGGGTGGCACAGGAATGTCATTTTCAAGTATATTTTACTAATGGGTTTCGAAGTAGCATCGCTAGATGGCACAGTATACTTCGTGCCCGTGCCCTCAAACAGAGCATGCAGGCTCAATAAAATTATTCCTAACGTTCAAGTTAAAGTTAAGGTGGATGCTCCAGGGTAGCCCGCGAAATCCAAATATTTTTATGTTTTTTGCAATTTGCCGGTCAGTGTGAAGCTGTATGTGGACCAAATGCGTTCCGCGACCGTAACGCGGATTTATCTAAAGAATTATAACCATTTTTATGATTATTTCTGAAATATTTATTCTTTCGAACTACATGAACTTAGAGGGCTATATTGATGATTAAAATGGTTATAATTCTTTAGATAAATACGCGTTACGGTCGCGGAACGCATTTGGTCCACATACAGCTTCACACTGACCGGCAAATTGCAAAAAACCTAAAAATATTTGAATTTCGCGGGCTACCCTGGAGCATTCACCTTAACTATGCCACCTGGTGTCGCGTATTCGAACGCGACACTAGGTGGCATAGTTAACTTCGTGTACGTTTCTATTATTTAATAGATTCATGTCGTACTGGGCTTTAGTAATGTTTTATAAATCACTCAAAAAAAAAAATACATTTAACGTCGTGCAAATGACATTTTTTGGGAATCGTTTTTACAACTACTGGACCACGGAACAGAAAAACCAGTTTTGTGTTCTGTCGAATGCTCTACAGGGATCGGCAAGTGAAAAAAATGTATCAATAATTATAATTTCGACATTTTTAAGATGTATCGATAAATATTGAATGAATATTCGATACATTGCTAGTTTTCATATGATTTTTCAATCATATTTATTTCCAAAACATTCAAAATTCGCAAAAAGTAATACACATGAAGGAAATAGTATTTTTTTATTATAATTGATTTAAACAATTATCATTTAAAATTGTCGATGAATATCGATAATTATGTGAATAAATTACGATATTTCGATAATTTGGCATTTATTGCCCAGCTCTAACGCATAATTCGCGTCGTCGGTCGTTGTTCGTCGCTCGCTCGGACGGTTGACGGGTTGACGTTTAGAGGAATTGTTTACAAAAAAAAGTTTACTCTGAATGCGTGTTATAATAACTGTTGAAGTGTAATTAATTTAATTTAGTGTTTTAGTGCCTCAACGATCCTGCGTTCGTAGTTCTGAAGGCACCCAATGGCTTAAGACCGCGGTAAGTTTTTTCTATAAATTAGAACAGATGGTGAAAACGATTGTTGATTGCAATGCACTTTGTTGTTTACTTTTATGTATTGAAGTTTTTGTTATGTTTTCGGGACTGTTAATTATGTGTTATATTAATGAGCTTGCGTAGGTTGGAAAGTGCATGCTTTACTCATCTTTGACCTTATCATAATCCCATAAGATGTTAATATGTATGTTTATGCATAACTTCTTATATATAGGAATTATTGAAAGTGCCCTTGTATTTGAGCAGTAATGCCGTTATGTGCCTTTTCCGTTAAATAATTGAAGTAGTATTCTTGTTTATTTTGTGTAAACATCATTTTATTGTTCACTTTGTAATGAAGAAAGTTGGGATGTAGACTCTGTAAAGTTAATTTATTATTGAATCATTACTATGGGTTGTTATATTATGGCAGTTTGATGTTTTTTGGAGCTTATCTCTGCACATTGTGATTTTGTTACTATCTATTTTAACTAAGTATGTTGCGTTCCAGTGCAGCTCTTGGTTATGTGGTATAGCTGGGTGAACATTTCAGTATTATGTCAAATTATAAACATCGATATTATTGTTGTGTTGTTTAGCAAAGTTTGTTCATGAATCTTTGGCAAAGTAAAAGTGCATTTATTGTAGCTGTACAACAATTTCAACATCTTGCAGTGACATGAGTTTGAATGGCCAGAAACATGTGGCAATATAATGAAGTATGTTTAATTACATTTTTCAAGTTGCATATAATCAGACTGCTTGCCAACCTTTTAAGAAAACTAGTTTTAGGGTTCTGTACACCAAAGCGTAATCAGCGGAACTCTCTGCTGCCCGTCTGTCAGCAGGCTGTATCTCGAGAACCATACATAATAGGTAGACAATTGAAATTTTCACAGATCGTGTATTTCTATTGCCTAATAAAAAAAAAACTGATTTTTTCTTACGGTTTTGTTTCCATGGCATATTGCTTAGAAACCATGTTTGTTTACACAATTATAAATAGCCCATGGCACTCAGTGAGAGATAATGTCTTACAAATAAACGATTTATTGCTTTTTAATAGTTAGTTTACATTTAAATATATTTTAAGGGTGTGTTTGTTAGTTTTGTGAAATTGCTGTAACTGAATTTTTATAAGTATTTATTTATTTTCCCACCACAATAAACATTGCAGACAACAATGTCTTGCATGCAATGTGTTACACTTAAGGTACATGATTTGGTTTAGTTACTGTGGGAGACTGGTGCCTAAGATAGGCTTTACGGGCCTGTGTTTCAGGTCCCCAAGGTTCTGTCCTCTACCAGTTTGATACATTTTATACTAATCTATATCTTATACAGGGTGTTAGATAGGGGCCGTGGATGGTAGTCTAGATGATACCAGTTCAGGCATAAATAAAAAAAAATCCATGTTGGAATACTTTTGTATGAAATTGTTGTAAATCAACACCCTAGATCATATATTTAGGTCCTGTGATCACAAATTTCCCAATTCTGTAGTGGTTTTTTTTTAATGTAATCCTAAATAACTATGCTATTGATTGCAGTCACAAATGCAATAATTAATATGGTCACATTAGTAGAAAAAATAAAGTTTTATTGGGTCATGATTAAAAACCTTTTCTCAGATAACTTTGACACTTCATCTTTAAAAACAAATGCACTATACTACCCTAGGTAAGTTATTTAAAAAATGGCCTATTTAATCAAGAGTTCTAAATGGTGCAATACTTGCTACTATGTATATGTAATAATATGTTATCAACCATTTAGAGGCCTAAAAAGTCAAACAAAATTACCAAAAGCAAAGAGAAAACTTTTACCTAAATAGTTCTTTTGTGTGCAAATAGTTCTAATTCACCATAGTGAAGGAGAGTGTGGAGTGTGTGATTAGTGAATGGAGTGAGACAGACTGATATTTTATTTTTAGAGAAAGCGAGACGGATAGTGACACCAATGCAAGATAGTCAATGAAGAACACTTGGTCCAATGAAGTTAAGACTCGGCATTAACAATTTTGATAAAAAATACGTATTTTTGGATTTTTAGTAGAGGGGTGATAAAGTTTTTAGGAGAGGATATTATATACTAAGTGCTTCAGTTTACTTGGAAATTAGTACTTACATAATGTTAACGGCAATCTTTATAATCCGGTATTCTATAGAATACCTAGGCTTTGTATAGAATACCTAAAACATTCAGGTAATGTACGAAATATTATACATTTTATACTTTGCCTAGGTATTCTATATCGAATACGCAGGCGGTAATGTGTGTAAAAAGACGGTAGCAGGGACACGGGAGACGTGTGGGGCGGCGGTAACGCTTTCACACGACGGATCTGATTATTACAGGATACGGTTAAGTCACAATACAATTTATATGAATGAGTTCACACGTGCATTCGGTTTTAAGATCCGACAAATAACCGAAACGGGCAAAACTTAAGTTCCGATTACTGATTAATGACTAACACGATTTTACAGTTGCTGAAACACTGTGCTGTCATTCATTCTTATTTCGGGTTAGGTACTGATCGTAAGTCCATAGGTGATACGGAGTAGAATACGCCCGCAACTTAGCCCGAATCCTGAAACTATGGACTTCAGGCTTCGAGAGTAGCCTCCATATTCGGTCACACGACAAAACCGAACTGACTCGACACAAAGGAACTAGAATGCCACTAAACCGAATGCGGTTTAATGGCATTCTAGTTCCTTGGGGACTCTGCATACAACCGAGAGCGCTTAAAGAACAATGGCAGAATGGGCCCAGCGTTGTAGCACTTTCTTAAATATCTTAAAATGAAGATCCGAATAATCTCAACATTTTATTGCATGGCAGCATTTCTCTAATGAATCAAATAAAAAAGTTACAGGGGTTCAAAAAATCTAATAATTAAGTATAGTTATAAATGCTAATATTATGGTCATCATCATCATATCAGCCGTAAGACATCCACTGCTGGACATAAGCCTCCCCCGAGTATCGCAACAACAACCGGTCCTATGCGTCTTCATCGGCTACCCGCGACCCTCACCAGATCCAACGCTGCGGCTTTAGATACGCGGCCGCCACTCCAGAACTTTTCAGCCCCATCGACCATCTGTTCTGCAAGCAATGTGCCCTGCCTACTGCCACTTCAGTTTGGCGATCCTTCGGGCTATGTCGGTAACCTTGGCTCTCTTGCGGATATCATCGTTCCTGATTCAATCCCTCAAGGAAACTCCATTCAGTGCCCTCTCCATTGATCTTTGGGTGACTTTAAGGCAAAGCCTACTGATTAGGCCCACAAGGCTTTGGTCATAGACTTCGTCTTGAGACAGTGTGGTATGTGAGCGCAACTTCCCGAATGGCGCCTAGCCGAGTCGGATTCGACGGTTGTCCTCTTCCTCGAAGTTCGCGCTACCTAACCGGACCGTTTGTCCCGGGTAGACGTTCTCGTCTACAACTTCGAGTGTAGAATCGCCTATTTTGATTTGAGTGTCTGACACATGGGTATTTACAATGACTTTGATTTGGTCCATGTTAATTTTAAGACCCTCGCTACTTAGGTCATCGAACAGTTAACGTCTTCAGTCAAGGTCTTCATCATCGGAGGACTATATCATCGGTTAAATGAAGGTGAGTGATGTACTCGCCATTGAAATTAGTGCTTAGCCTTCTCCAGTCCAAAACCTTTAAAACATGTGATACCCTGACATTAAATAGGGAGGTGCAAAACTAAGTTAGTTTTAAATACAGAATTGAACATATAAAAAAAATACATAGATTTTTTTGACTTTTTCAAGTGTGTCTAAATACTCCCCTGTAATAAACGTTAGACTGCTGTCTTCATCATCGGAGGACTATATCATCGGTTAAATGAAGGTGAGTGATGTACTCGCCATTGAAATTAGTGCTTAGCCTTCTCCAGTCCAAAACCTTTAAAACATGTGATACCCTTAAAATATGTTAAATAGGGAGGTGCAAAACTAAGTTAGTTTTATATACAGAATTGAACATATAAAAAAAATACATAGACTTTTTCAAGTGTGTCTAAATACTCCCCTGTAATAAACGTTAGACTGCTGTGACTTCAAAAAGGAGGAACCTATTTTATGACTCCTCTAGGGAACTCTTCAAATTTTATAGGCACACGTGATGCGATTTGGGTAGTTTTTGGAAGAGTACTTTTTTCGGAGATGTCCCTTTTTAATTTGGTGAATGTCTGATGAATGACTTCGGAGATAGGCGACGGAACTCTTCAATAAATGATAGCAAAGGGACCGGGATTGCTGAAATCTCCTGTTTGTCATTATTTTATACCAGTTTATAACATAACATCACGCCGGCACGCTGTGAGTAAGCATATGTGGACCACTAAAAAGTTAAAGTGAAAAGTAAAAACTTATTACAAAAAATACAACCGACATTATTAATTATAGTCGAAATTGTGTAATTTGATACCTGCACTTAATAAAAATATTACAAAAATCGGCTTCACAAATAACGTTTCTCTGCTTAATTGTACAAAACATCGAATAATAAGCTGCTAATTTGCGAAGATTACCCGTACTCGGTGCGGCTTATAAGAGAATTGCTGAAATATTCAGGTCCAGCCAGAAACGAATTTTTGAGAACGATTTTGCCAGGTTAATGTTTTGAACGTAACTCCAGCAAAATATGTTTTCTCAAAAAAAAATTAAAACAAAAAATTTGCTTTTAGTGAACAAATTGCTCCTCAGGTTGAACTAATTATTTGTTATAGTCTGACCTCTCTAAAGCACAACATTTTGCTGGGGTAATGCACACTGCAACATGCAGATGTAAAACTAATACGTGTTGATTGTTCTTGTTATTTAAGTAAACTTGCGCCGTAGATAAGAGAACCATACCGCGTGATGAATTTAACGCGTAAAGTGTATTATTATTACTGGCGGTAATAGCCGATTTTTCCGCCGTAACGTTTGATTCCGACTGTATTTATTTACTTATTTGTTACTGACACACATACAGCAATCATGACAGAAACCCAATGCGATAGTGGAGTAAAAAGAAAATAATAATTACAGTTACAATAAATTTCAATTCACAGATGTCAGAATGTCATTCAATTAAATTAAATTACCATTAATAATACAATACATTATAATCAATTCAATACAATTATTTCAATCAATATAAATTAATTCAATTAGAATAACATAAAAAGTGTAAAATAACTTTTGCGAACTCGCTCAGTGAACAAGAGAATCGGTCTATCTTATCGGCAACCAGTGTGCGCAATGTCCGCGAGAGCGGGCCCTTGGCTGTTAGCTTGGTGCGACCGCGCGGCAGTGCGAACAAATCGGGGAACAAACCTATCTCCTGTAACACACCCGGATTGTTTGTGTTACCCCGGAACACTCCAAGGACATATGATTCCAACGCTAGGTCCCTTCTCGTCTCCAACTTGTTAAATCCCACCATGCGTAACACAAACAAGGTTGGATACATCAAGGGATACAGGGGGTATACCCCATACAGCCTCAGCCTAAATGTAACGCATATATTTATTTTGTATGCGCTCCAACATGAAATTATATTTCGCCTCATGTGGGGCTCATACAGCTGCATTACCCTCCAACTGGCTCCTAATTAGCGCGTCGTACAAAGCCGAAATGTCCTTAACATTCGCGAACGCTGCTACTCTGCGAAGTACAAATCCCAGCCGTTTGTGTGCTTTTTTACAAACGTTCACGATATGCTCCCGGAATCTCAGCTGCGCATCCATACGAGCCCAGGTCTCGCACTGCTTCCTCCCTTTTCATAGGTGCGTCGTCCAATTTGTACCTAATGTAGTGGTAATTTTGCACGGCTGAATGTCATTGTTACACATTTCGAAGAATTGAAGTGCAGCTTGTTTACCCGACTCCATTCAACTACACGATCAATGTCCTGCTGAAGGCGTTGACAGTCTCCTTCGTTTTAGATCGCCAGGTGCAACTTGAGGTCGTCCGTAATAGCAGACACCTGGCATCACGTACTACTTCAGGCAGGTCATTTATCACAATAATAAATTGTAACGGCCCTACATTGCTGCCTTGACTCACTCCCGACCTGGTAAAATAAGGTTCAGACCAACAACCACTGAACTCAACGTATTGTTGTCTGTCCCTCATATAGCTCGCGAAGAAGTGGAGCAATTTTGGTGTGCAGCCAACTCTCGCCAACTTCGATAGTAACACGTCATTATCCACTAGGTCAAATGCCTTCTTAAAATCAAAGTAGGCGGCGTCCACCTGCTCCCCTGCATCGATATGTGGAACCAGGTACGTCATGGTGTTCAAAAGATTGCTGGTTGTACTACGCGCAGGTCGGAAACCATGTTGTGCGTCTGACAGTTGCGAAGCCACCTGTTCCTGAACATCCCGCTGAATGGCGGATTAAAATACCTTCGCTAGTGCCGACAGAATCGCTACTGGTCTAAAAGACTCGACTGCTGTTCCATCTCCCCTTTTCGGTATTGGAATTACGAGGGTGACCTTCCAACGTTCCGGAAAGTAGGAAGTATCCAGGCACATGTTAAAAATGTGTACGAGTGGCTCCGCTAGTACCAACCACCAATCACACATTACAGCTGGGCCCCAAGTCCGCTATTTTTTATAAATTCGTTATTTCAACACGATCCATGCCATGAGATAGAATCATGGTAGAAAGACATTTTCGTACTTTTAAGTTAGGCCAGATTTCTTTTATATACATTTTTACATATTATTTATTCATTTGTCATAATGTACGAGATTACCATTCTATGCCATTTCTTTCAATGGAGTGTCAGTGGTTGTCCATTGGAAAGTCATAATGACGCTTTTATATTACTTAGATTACCAAACTTGTCAAAACAATTATGAAATCAATGATAGACCATTCTGACACTATTGTAATAGCAGACTTGAGGCCCTGTACTACACTGCCAATGGACGAAGCATTATCATTATCCAAATGAAACGTGATTTAGCGTTTATCGATTTAAACGAGGGACAATAATTTAATTGCGAATGGTCCGACTTATTGCAATATAAACAAGCGTATTTATCATTATCATCGCAGGTAACGAAAGAGTGGACTGTATTTTGCGGTTTATTACGGGTAGCGGGATTATTATTTTTATTAGATCCCGAGGCGGTTGATGCAGATCGGTCTAATATATCGGTCTAATATAATAGTTTAGCTTTGGATTTAATAAAATCAACAAGATCCTTATAAGAAGGAATTTCCACATCTCGCTTATGCATTTCGAATAAATGTACGATTGTGGATTCTAACTTTCTTAGTGCTAGGTTTAATAATACGAAATCTTTTAAAGGACATGTTCAAAAATGTATGGAGCAGGCTCCATTCGGCCAGGTCCTTGTACACTATACTTAAAAATAGAGAAATACATTTAAAACAGTTCTCGACTGTCCAATTTCTTTCAAATGGTTTTGTTGGCTGGTAAAACAAAAGAAATTACACTTGAAATTGCAACACGCAACAAAAACCCGTCATGGCGGTAAGCTGTAATTTTAATTGATTAATGACGTTTGACATTTATTTCTGCAGTGCGTGAGTGCGGGGGTAGGAGCTTAGGCGTGCCAATGAGATAAGTTCGTTGTTACGGTTCTAAAGTTTTTGAGCTTTGGGTACAAGCCTTTTGGACTATAAAAGTCAAACTATTTAGTAGGTAAGTTTTGGCGACAACATGTGGGTATAAACAATCTCGTCATGTCACATTTGAGTCCTATTTATTGCTAAGCGACAGTAAATCGACGCGCGATCGACTCGAGGTGCTCAAACTCTCGAGAACGCTAATAAGTCGTACCTACTAAGTATTCGTAAGATATTTTTTCATAAAATTATGGACAGAATAATGTCTATTTTTACATTTTCGTAGAAAAAAAATACCATGGAAAAATAAAATAATTCTACTGTTTGTTCGATAAGTGTGTTAAATATAAAAAAAAACTGGCCAAGTTCGAGTCGGACTCGCGCGTAAAGGGTCCAAACACTACAGACTTCTTATACATAGCCCTTTCATTTGATATATCACATGATAAAGTCTTCTAGTTTGAACCCCAACAATTTTTTAAGTAAGTATATGTGCCACCCTTATACTAAAAAAATATTTACGTAAAACGTTCGTGTTTGGGTCAATGTATACCAAACTCGCTTTTGCCTTTTTTTGCGACTTCATACGCGCTTATCCCGTTTTTTTCCCGTTCTCTTAGGAATTTCGAGAAATCCACTCTTAGTGCTCCCCTACACTCCTCAAGGAACTTATAAGCCAACATTTCAGCACCTGTAGTTTCGGCTGTTCGTAGTCTGTCAGTCACTCAATCAGTCAGTAACGGAGAATCATAATCGAAGAATTTTAAATATGTTGATGATTGATTAATTTCAACAGAATCGGTCCAGGAGATCCGGAGAAAACTGGCAGTGACAGACAGACAGACACCCGAGTGATCATATGAGGGTTCCGTTTTTACGGATGTTCGAAACCCTAAAAATTGATTATTTCACAGAAACACAATTCAATGAATTTATTCATTGAATTGTGTTTCTGTGAAATATGTTTCATTGTTTGTTTCGAGTACATAGTCGTTGAAACAAATAGAAATAATAATTCAAGGGCCGAAAACGTATTATATGAAACACTAGCCTTCTCCTGCGACTTTGTTCGCTCATATATTCCTTCTTAGGATTTCAGGAAATCCGCTTAGTGCTCCTCTACGGAGTTTAGGTGAGCACCAAGGAACACACACACAAATTTCAACTTTCTACGATCAGCTAGTCTATTCTTTAAGTAACCATTTCGATATCGAGCTTCACCTGAGTGAGATAGCTCACAAAGTGAACTTTATAACACACAACATAAAGGTGTTACGTTTATACTTACCTCGGATTCCGCTGTCGAGACGCAAAAATGTTGTTACAGAACTCTCGTTGTCTGTCAGTCACTTCATAACGGAAGAATTTTATATACGAGTACTACTTATTAGCTGACCGGGCAAACGTTGTTTTGCCATATAAAAAAAGTAGCTTACGACCTATTCTCAGACTAAGGGGCGCCTTAGAATTACGAGTAGCTGCTAAGTGCCGCGCGGTGGCAGCGCGGCTGCCGCGCTGCCGCTCGCCGCGCTGCAACTGTTAGGTTCAAGCATCCTAGTGTTGTACATTTAGTTTCACGATGGACTCTGACGATGAAACACTGCTGTTAGTATTAGTTACTTGAAAAAGAAAAAAAAACACAAGAAAACGTTGCCGTTATTTTCTAAAAGTCAAGGAACTGAATTTCATACTACAATATACTAACGGTTTTCAAGAAAATAATTTTATTCTACGAATTACTTCCCCGTTTGGAACCTCATACTAGAAAACAAAATATATCCTTCAAAAAAACTATTTGTGCTGAAGAAAGTCTCTTTAAAATTCTCAGTTAAGGAAAAATTTGCCCATACCTAATGAAATTGCCGTTTTGTATGAAAAAATTTAAACGAATTTTTTCATGTATTTTTTATTTGTATTAATCGAAGTAATCACCCATGCAACCAATGCATCTTTGCCAACGCAGTGGCAGTTTATTGATGCCCTTCTTAAAGAAATCAGCTGGACGGGAGGCAACAAATTCTTCAAAGGCATTTTGTACTGCCTCTCGGGTATTGAATTTTTTTCCCGCCAAGAAGTTATCCAAATTCTGGAAAAAGTAGTAGTCTGTAGGCGCAAGGTCTGGTGAGTAGGGCGGATGACGGAGAGCTTCCAACCCCAGTTCTTGCAACTTGGAGACCGTCTGCTGTGCAGTATGAGGTCGCGCGTTGTCGTGCAGGAGCAGCGGAGACGAGCGATTGACCAATGCTGGTTGGAGATGTGCCAGCTTCTCCATCATTGTGTTCAGTTCTTCACAGTAACATCTGCAGTAATGCTCACCTCGTTTGGTAAGAAGCTGTGATGAATCCCACCGGCGCTAGACCACCAAACAGTGACCATCACTTTTCTAGGGGTAAGTTTTCGTTTAGGGCATTGTTTAGGTGCTGAACCAGGATCCAACCAACTTGCTGAGCGCTTGCGGTTATCAAACAGAATCCATTTTTCATCGCAGGTAACAATGCGGTTCAAAATTCCTTCATTTGTGTGTCTGTTGAGCAGTGCAAGGCACGTCTCGACGCGTACTTCGCGCTGGCGATCATTGAGTTCGTGGGGCACCCATTTGTCAAGCTTTTTTACCTTGCCAATTTGACGCAAATGGACCAATATTGTTTTGACGCTAACGTCGAAAGCTGCTGCTAATAATTCAGCCGTAGATTGTGTATCATCAGCTTCCACAATCGCCTTTAATTCGTCATTGTCGACCAAAGTCTTCGGACGACCGCGAGGTTCATTTTTCAGGTCGAAATTTCCAGAACGGAAGCGAGCAAACCAATAACAGGTGGTGCGTTGGTTTGTAGTGTTAGCTCCGTAAACGTCGTTGATGTTGCGTGCCGCTTGTGCCGCGTTGCTGCCACGACGGTATTCATATTCCATAATTACTCGAATTTTTAACGTATCCATGATGACGAAAAAGATTGAAATGCGATGAAAATGTAACACTAATCAATAAACAAATTACTACTTTTGGAAAAAAAGAACATGTTTTTAAAATAAAATTAATTTGAAATTAGAATTCTTAGCCAAACAAAAATTATTTTGATTTGAAATGGCCAGTACTGCAGAACGGCAATTTCATAGGTAAATACCTAATATAAGGTAATCGTTTTAAAAGTAAGTAAATCACATTACACAGTTTTCTTATTATTATTTTTTAATTGTCATTACACTCCGAGTATAAGTTTATGCTTACATGCTTAATTTTTTTCATTTGCACACATGTTTGTGAAGTTCTCAATTAATATTATATATTTCTTCCCAAGTCTTTTTCTTTTCCATTTTATTCTATCTAACTGGAACCGATCACTTTTCCGATTTTTTTTTAATCGAAATTCATTTTACCGAACACTATTGTCTTATTTGCTATTTGCATTATTTGACATACTTTTATATCGTATCGTGCATGTGTCTTAGGTATTATTTTACCGAACTACATATCGCCGATTTACATTATAACTTTTTGCTATTGGCCGAAGCCTCTTTTGAACTTTTTTCATTTGCCGAATGATTTATTTGCCATATTTTCACCACACCGAAACAACATTTTACGGAATATTTATCACAAATACATAGCCGATTACTTGGCAGTATTTTAAATTAAAAGTCAATGTGTCGTGCTAAAAAATTTAGTAACAGAAACGAATCGCTGCAAAACTGACTTCACGCAGTCTTGTGTTCCCTACCCCTAGAGTGTAATTTAAGCCAGCGCAGGCGCGGAGCGGTGGGGCGGCCCGCGAGCTGAGGAGTAGGTGGTTTGAAGGCCCGCCGCCGCGGCTGAGGCAGGCCAGTAAGCCGTTGCGGTGGCGGTGAGCGTTAAAACCATCTGCGACGATAAGCTCGCGTGGGGCCGCTTAAACCCCGCTGCGCCGACGAGTTTGTTTGCTTGAACGCGCAAATCTCAGGAACTACTGGTCCGATTTGAAAAATTATTTCGAAGCTCAGCGCTTTGACATCATTGCGAACAATTGATGCGCTGCATCTTACCATCCCTACCTTGTTGCTATTCCACCAATTCGCACTAAGCTTTTCCAAACGTCTTTTATAATGCGCACAGCAAAGGATTGGAACTCTCTGCCTGCGTTTGTGTTTCCAAACGCTTACAACCCTAGTCTCTTCAAAGTTAGAATGAGCAGACTCTTTCTGGGTAAGCTCGCTCCATCGTAGACTTTGTCTCTGTAATTTTTGACCTAGACTAGAGTCAAGAGCAAATCCATCACAAAAAAACAAAAATTGTAACATTTGTATACAATCTTGCTACTTATATTGGCGCGGGAACGCGGGGGTAGGTGTTGAAAGATCTCAAAGAGCTGTCAGCAAAGAAGACGGGGCCCGCTAGGGCCAATGCCTGCTAGTGCTGCGGACTTTGTTTGAAAGAGGTACCGTAGCCCTGGAACGCAAAGGGCTCTAGGAAGAACACGGATGGGTTTTAGTCAGTAAGAGTTTGACAGACCCTCCTGCTTCACCCAGAGCGGGAGGAGTCATTTGATGATTTCCCATCCTTAAAAAAAAAGGTGTTGAAAGATGAATAATAATAGTTTCTTTACAAAAAGTAGTGATATCCCATCAAAAACATAAAGGTGAAAAAGGCAGTCAAAGTTCAATGTTAATAATATCTTAATGGGCGGCAAGTCCTAATCCTGAAATGAGGTAAATGGAGGTTCAAGATTTGACTTATTTACTTTATGTTTATCCCACTTAAATTACCACATATAGATACAAAAATAAAAGACCACATACAGGTACACGGCTGCTGCATCGCCAGTTTCTTTTTTCTTTGAACTATTGGCTGGACACGCTGCCGCGTGTCTAGATTACAAATTTGGAATTTTAAAATATGATTCACTCTCCCATTGCGCGCGAGTCCGACTCACAGTTGCTCGGTTTGTTTTTCACACTATCAGAATTCGTCGTTCATTAAAATTACTTTTTGCATTATTGCCTTTGTGCATCATAGCTAATACAGAACAAGGATATCGGTGACAATCTTAAACAGCTTTATAGCTGCAAATAATAATATTATAGCGTCCTGTCGGGAATACCAAATAACTAGTAATGCAATAGCCTTGTATGTCTGCCTACGTACCTACCTCTTAACACATAAGGTTACCGAATTACTGGTAACTCCGTACACAAAGACATCTTATTAAAATACATATATATTCCTACGAAGAAATATAACTTTTTAAATTCGAAGTCACTCTGCATACTAACTAGAATCAGCATCCTTTGCTTTTGAATTCAGTACTTAACAAGTATGTAAATGTTAACAAGTATGGATAAACCCGTCCTGGCTTCTGCTAGGACGGGTTTATCCGCCGCTGCTTGGCTACTTTTCACCAGCAAATCAAATTTTTAGAAGAGTAAGATATAAAAACTGTACTTTGCTTAAGGTGAATGCTCCAGGGTAGCCCGCGAAATTCAAATATTTTTATGTTTTTTGCAATTTGCCGGTCAGTGTGAAGCTGTATGTGGACCAAATGCGATCTGCGACCGTAACGCGTATTTATCTAAAGAATTATAACCATTTTAATCATCAATATAGCCCTCTAAGTTCATGTAGTTCGAAAGAATGATTATTTCTGAAATATTCATTCTTTTTTTTAATTTTCTTTCTTTAGATAAATACGCGTTACGGTCGCAGATCGCATTTGGTCCACATACAGCTTCACACTGACCGGCAAATTGCAAAAAACATAAAAATATTTAAATTTCGCGGGCTACCCTGGAGCATCCACCTTAAGTATAACATAAAGATGATAAGTAAAGCCAAATATAAGGGAACATGTACATATGTAAAAACTAGCCAAGTCGAATCTTGAACCTTCATTTACCTTATTTCAGGATTATCTACAGAACTTGGCGCCCATTTAGATCTCAATTCTTTTTCCGCCGAAGTCGACAATCACTGATATTATTAACATTGAACTTTGGCTCCCTTTTTCACGTTTATGTTTTTGATGGGATTTCGTATTACTTCATGCCATTTGACAAAAGATTTTTATCAAATTTTCCAACAGACGTTGCCAATTTTATCAAACAGCCTGTTTGAGGAAGGTGTATGGCCCGCATTAGTAGTAGTTCATCTTTATTTCAGCGGAAAATCTCCATTGCTGGACCAAAATAGTTTTATTTATATCTATTTCTCTATTTCCCAATTGCCATCCACTGCTGAATGTAAGCTTGCCCCAAAGAACGCCAACCAATCCGGTCTTGAGCAGTCCGCATCCATCCGCTGCCAGCCACCTTTTAAATCATCGTGCCGCAGGGCGTCCCACTCTACGTTTGCCCATACGTGGTCTCCACTCTAACACATGTCTGCTCCATCGACTGTCTGTCCGTCCACAGACATGGCCAGCCCACTTCTACGCGCAATGTCGGTGACTTTAGTTCTCTGGCGAATGACTTCGGTGCGAATTTTATCCACCAAAGAAACCCCGAGCATTGCTCTCTCCATTGCACGCTGAGCAACCTTACTTTGTGGACCAAGACTATGGTGAGCGTCCACGTTTCGACTCCGTAAGTCCTTACGGGGAGGACACATTGGATATAGACCCTGGTCTTAAGGGATTGTGGGATCGACGATTCAAAGATATCACGCAGCTTCCCGAATGGCGCCCAGCCAAAGCAAATTCTTCTCATCGCCTGTCTCTCAAAGTTGTTTCGTCAAGTTGTATAATTTGGCCTAGATATATGTATTCTTGCACAACCTGAGGGTAGTGCCATTTACGATTACAGGTCTCGGGCTGACATGACCATTGTACATGACTTTGGTTTTGTCCAGATTTATCCCGAGACCCACCCGCCTTGAAGAATCTCTCAGGCTGTTCAGCATCACCTCCAGCTCCTGCATAGATTCCCTGCCGAACCAAAATTAAATATTTTGCCTCTTAAGTCCAAAATAAAGTAACGCTAACGCCTTTTTTTGTAGAAAATCTAACAGTGCCGTGAGCGCGCTTTCATAGGTGTGTTGTCGGCGCGTTAAAAATACGCCGTGTGCGTTGGCTCTTACCGAAGCCTTGCTTTCATATACTTACTAATGAATAGCACTTCTTAATTAATCTCCAACGTTATGTCGAGTGGAACATGGTTGACAATCGTTTGTCAGAAAAATCACGCTGCCGTCCGCCCTGTGTGCGACGCCGGGTATCAGCGGGCGTGGGTGTAGAGTCACGGTAAAGATATCTACAGTATTCTATCTTCATACAAACGGTCGGAACGCGAGTCATATACTACGTGGCTCGAGTTCAATAATTATGCTCTTCATATGCAGCCAGTCGCGAATGCGCCGCAGGGACGAACGAACGGTGTGATTGTTTTGTAAGCTGTAAGCACCGCTTTGTGAATAGAATTTTTTTTAAATATGTACAAGTACTCACTTAAAATGGAACAGAAAAATAAGGATATATTATGGTGTTTTTGGTTGCTTGAATTCATAAATATGAGATATATTTATTTGAGATATATTTTTTTAGTTTACCCGGGAACTCCGGAACGTAAAAGTACAAAAAAAGAAATATAATAACTACTACTGTACCTACGTAATTTGTTTCTTTTATTAACAGGTAACACTGTTCTTGCTGCATATTAATGATCTGCTTAATAAACCCGGTACCCGGTAACTTTGGGTATGCAGACGACAGCACTGTTGCTGAGAGATACATGTCCGACGCACGAGCTGGTGGGTCGCAGATCCGGTCTCTCCGGAAGGCTATGGTTGAGCGCTTGAACCTGACCTTACAGGCTGTATCCGGCAATGATAGGCTTGTCGCGAAGAGGCTCCAAAGTCTTGAGCATCGACGACGAGTTGCTAGCCTGTCGGTTTTCTACCGGCATTTTGGGCAACCGGTTTAGCAAGAGCCTGGGAGTCTTTAAGTCAAGAGTGAATGGGTTACTTCTAGGCGTGCTACATCTTCGACCACATCATCGCTTACCAACAGGTGAGATAGTGGTCAAACGCGGGCCTATCAATAGTAAAAAAAACAGGTTGGGCTTTTTCCACCGATTAAAATACCTATTTATACTAGTAATATTAGAACCACAAAAAACAGTTTGGGTTTGTTAGTATCTATGGATTCACAAATAAGTGCATAGGGTGAAAAAAGTGACAAACAAGAACTTCCTACGCTTGCGTTAAAAAAATTGTAGGTAGTTTCATAGGCTAGGCTAGCGACTTATGTATGCTACTATTATTGAATTGAACGAAATATCACTATGAAATGATTATTATGAGAGTGATAGGTAAATGGTAGGTACATACCTAGTAAGATTACCGGTATAATTTACTTTTTAAGTAAAATTTTGGAGTAGATAGAGGTTTTGATTGTTATAGGTACCACACACGCGATAAGGTGGTTGATATTAAGTAACTTTTGCAAAGGTTTTGCAAAGGTTTGCAAAGGAAAGTAACATCGAAAGGGTGACCAAAAATATTGTTATTTCGAGTTGCTCCGTGCTGTAGGTAATGGGGACGTAAGAATAAGCTGAGATAAAAAATATATAATGCCTTTAAACGAGCAATTCTTGTATATATGTATGTACCTATTACCTATATATATAATCTGAATCTCGGAAACGGCTCGCAACGATTTTCATGAAATTTAGTATGCAGAGGGTTTTGGGAGCGATAAATCGATCTATCTAGGTACCATTTTTAGAAAACGTCGGAAAAAAGCCGAGCAGGGCTCGGTCATCCAGGTACTTAAATAATACGTCAGCTGTTTCTTGCATTCTGTTAAGTAGCTAGGTGTTGAAGTTTGGTAACCTTCGGCGACAGCAGTGTTATATTTACAAACACAAAAATAGAAAGAAACTCAAGTAGGTAAGCAGATGAATTTAAAATACTTACTGGAGACGGGCAGCCCCATCGCGTGTTTACGTACCGCGTGGCTGTAGGTAATTATTTTAAGGAGAGAGCCGAGTCACAATACTGTTAGATATTTGTGCTGTGGCGGAGTGGAGGGTTTGCCGCCGCCGCCGCGCCGTTACGGCAGTGTAAGCTTTAGCGTTGTCGGTGCCAGACGACATTTGCGGTGAAGGTTCTCATACGGTTACCCACCTATTTGAGTTTTATTTAGAGATCAAAAGATTACACTTCGGATTAAATAATTTGAAAATAAATTAACATCGAAAGAAAATCTTATTCCCGGTAAGTACCTATAGTACCTACCTAAATTTTAATATTTTAGTCTCAATAGGTGTGAGTGCTTGTTTTTATTATGATATAAAAAACTATTTTTACAAAAAAATACATCGACTTCCAAATGAAAAAACCACTACTAATTATAAAATAACTTTAATTTCGGAAGTCGGTGTTTTTGGTGGTTTCTTCGTATTTTGGTTGTATTTTTTTTTTGCAAAAATCTTTTTAATTTTTCACTTTTTATTCGTACCCCACACCTAACAACACCACTGGAAAGCCGCAGGAAAGCAAAATACGCAATTTTATTATTAAACTGATTTTTTCTTGGGGGAGGCCTATGTCCAGCAGTGTACGTCTTTCGGCTGTGATGATTAAACTGATTTTGATGTAATTTAAATGGGACAAACCGGAAAGTATATCCTTTCATTTAAAGAGTTTTTCAAATCGGCTATTAAATGACGGAGTAATGAGGTCACATACATAAAAAATACAACCACCTCCTTTTTTTGAAGTCGGTTAAAAATACGAAAACTGTCCCAACGACGAATAATAAAAAAACACCCCAACACATTTAAAAATTATATGTGACTGGTGGAATTTATTGCTATTTATACGACTGTTGTTACAAATTAATTAATGTTTACAGATTATGGGTGCTTGCTGCAGCAAGGACTTGGCCGAGCCTTCGGATGCCTACGGGGCCTCCGGAGGGGCCGCTGCTTCCACCACCCGCGCCGCAGCAGAGCCCCGGGCCTCTGGCAGCAAGGAGGTAGATCCCCGCGTCATCGACAGCCTGATACTGGAATTACTGGACCTGATAGCATCCTTCGTTGACAAGTAAGTGGACACATAATTCAACGTCCTAGGTGGAGCGGTTCACATCGTAGCCGCACATTTCTTCAGACGATTTATTCCGTTTTAATACCAAAAACTACCACTGGTATTTGCTTTCAAAATAAATATGAGTATATTTATTTTCTATTCCAAACGAATACCATTGTTTAAACTGGTACCAAAACAAGTTAAGTACAGTCAGTAAAAATACTTTGTATATAATTATAAGAATTTAGTTGTTAGTAAAATCTGTAAATTAAAAAAAAAAAATGTTAGAAAATGTCGAGTTCAATAATAAAATATGACTAATAATCGAATTTTCTAGAATTTTATTTCCTCCTTGTACCTGTATTTTTTTTATGCGAAACCATCAAAACAAGAACAATTTACCTACAATCTAAAAATTACAAAATACCACACAAAATCAACTTAATTTGTATTAAAGTTTACCTGACATAGTTATTACACATAGGTATGCTTAATCTATCGAATATTGAAGGATTTTAAATCCTGCTAATAAATCGATTTGCTGGAAGTTATTATAATAGTAATTTATATCTCGGTACCTACATATTTGGCCGAAGGAAAAAAGAAACCTACCAAATTCAAGTTGTTGGTGTTCGTTCGGACATAAAATTTTATTAATTAGAGTGGTATCCGTTCGGAATAGAAAACAAATATGAGTTCAAACAAATACCAGTGGTATTAGTTTTTGGTATTAAAACGGAATAAATCCTTCAGATGATGCACCTGTGGGCAAGGTAGGTACATATCTTTTTATGTTTTGTGTAAATTGTTACGACATGGACCGAAGGAACTTGGAGTATTGGCGCAATTACAATTGCTCTAGTGGCACTAAGCGCTACTGCTGATCATAAAATCATTGGTTCGATTCGGGAATCGAAACCAGGATTTTTTTTAGTCGGGTTCGGGCTAGATTGGTAGGTGTACTCGAGGTACTACTCTGTCAAGAAAGTACCGGGAAAAGATCAATAATACACAAAATGTCTGTTATTCATCCAAATTTATTTTATCACCTTCAAAGTATGCTCCTTTAGAAACGATACACTTGCGCCAACGAATAATCCATTCATCAAAACATTTTTTAAACGCTGCTTCCGGAATTGAGTTCAGTTCTCGCCGCGAATTCTCCTTTATGTCTTCTATCGATTGAAAACGGGTGCCACGAAGTGGTAATTTGAGTTTAGGAAAAAGAAAAAAGTCAGCAGGAGCCATATCTGGTGAATATGGTGGTTGCTGGATGGTATTTGTTGAGTGTTTGGTTAAAAATTCGTTCACAATGATAGCCTTGTGCGAAGGCGCATTGTCGTGGTGCAAAATCCAAGAATTTTCTTTCCACAAATCTGGCCTTTTTCGTCGAATTTGCTCTCTTAAACGCCGCATAACGCTCAAATAATATTCTTTATTTACCGTTAGACCTTCCGGTAAGAATTCAGAGTGCACAACACCGCGATAGTCAAAGAAAACAGTCAACATGACTTTGACTTTTGATTGACTTTGGCGTGGTTTTTTCGGTTTCGGTTCAGTTGGAAGGCGCCACTCCGAAGCTTGTTGACTAGTTTGCATGTCAAACTCGTAAACCCACGTCTCGTCACCAGTAACAATGCGTTTCATGAATGTTGGGTCCGAACTGACTCGTTCTAGCATGTCCTCAGCGACTTTCATGCGATTGAGTTTTTGGAGAAAATTCAGATCTTTTGGGACTAGCCGAGCAGCAACATGTTTCATACCCAAATGATTAGTTAAAATGGTACGGATCGACTCGTGAGATACAGAAAGTTCGGCGGCCATCTCTCTCAGAGTTGAATGGGGATTTTCAGTCACTATTTCCTTCACTTTTGCGATGTTAACTTCAGTTGCAGACGTTGACGGCCTACCAGAGCGAGGCAAATCTTCCATCACATCTCGACCGCTTTTGAACCACTCATAAGCACGAGTTTTTGATAAAGTCGATTCACCGTAAGCCTTCTGTAACATTTTCAGTGACTCCGAACACGAAATTTCATTGGCGATGCAAAATTTAAGACAAACTCTTTGTTCGATATTTTTGTCCATTATGAAATTCGCAGTACACACTATATATGATATTACTAAAACCAGCACTGTATTTAATATAAATAACAGATGCAACTCAAACTCCGCGCCAAAATGGAAAACAGTTGTGCCAATCTAACAACTACAAAAAAACAAAAATTTGAATTTGGAACCATAAACAAATCATCCATTCCCGATACTTTTTTGACTGAATGTATGTACAGCTACTCTTCTGCTTAACACTTCGGTGAATACAGGCGTGATGTTATGATATGTTAACTTTTCGTTCATCCGAATTATATCAAGCCAAGGTTAAATTAACGATGTCTTTATGATAATTATAATGATGAATCCTTTGATTCATCATCTATTGACGCAGGGTGGAAAGTTGCAGATAGCCCATTAGCCCAGTTGTGATTTTATTGTCCTCTGGAGAACAAATTAATTAACTAAATTAACATTTGGGGTACTTCCTCACCCTAAAAATTTAACTTATATATTAACATATTTTTTACTCTAGAGTAAAAAAAAAACATTTTCGTAAAAAAACTGCCTGAACTTGGGTATCGAAACAACTCAAGTCCTAAAATGAACGACCTGTATTTTAGAACACCTTTTGAAAGATTGAACCATATCAAATCTCTCTAATAAACATTGTAGGTATTATTAATTAAAAGGAAATCACGATATTTCTAGGCCTAGGTGAGGTACCTACCTACTTAAAAATCTTGTATGATTAAATATTTGGATGGGGTATATTCTGAGTCAGTAAGACTAATAGAGATCCAAAGAAAATCTAAATTAATATTATAAAGAGGATTAAAGATTCAATTATTTTTTGTGTACGCGGCAATCCCTGGAAGTAATCCGATTAATTAAATCATTTCACAACACTACTTCCAACAAGAAACGATAAAAAATAGGCTGGCATAAACGCTTCTCGATAAACTCTTTTTTTTACAAATACTTAAAGGATTAACAAAATACAAAAAAAAAAAATGATAGAACGGGCTTAAAATAAAGTGTATAGAAAGAAATATTTGTTTTTCCCAATACTTTATTTTTATCCTGTCTTAATAATTTTACACGTTATTTTTCCCAAAAAAAGTTGAAAAGTATCAACTGACTTACCAGAGAGAAGTAGATTTCTCATCATTTGTAATTATTGATCATGAGGCCGAAAACTTATCAGCTCTATTATAACCCATTTCAAGAAACGCACTCAATTGCCAGTCCTCCTGTATGCGGCGCCGTGTTCGTGCATATTATGAATGACTCAAGTTTTTGAATCGCTATAAAAATCTTAAAATCCCATTTTTGTGAACTTTAACCTTGATTTTGTTTTCCACACATGAGTCGATGGTGATTTTTCACAATTTCATTATAATGGTATCCCTAACGTTCACGTAAATTTTCGGCTTCATTGGAATTAATGCAAGGGTACCCCTATTTTTCGGGCTAACTTGACCGGACTTAGTGATAGTTGCTAGGTACAGTATTATTAGTAAGGCGGAAGTGAAGGCGTCGGTTGCCTGGTGACGGCGGAAGCGCCCGCCGCTATTCCGGGCGGTACTCCAAATATATCGACAACGTGACACTTTAGAGCACCATGTTGCTATCATTAATTGTTTATTTCAGTGTCCTCTACCTCTTAAATAAAAACAAAAAACATTATAGTGGCTATGCCAGCAACATATATTCAGGGGTTAGAACTTTTTTTGTATCAAATACAAAAAAAGTTCTAACCCCTGAATATATGTTCGACAGTTAGCGACTGCGATGCATTCGAATGCGAACGCTTCTTAAAATAAAAAAAAAAAACTGGCCAAGTGCGAGACGGACTCGCGTGCAAAGGGTGTACCAATTTCATTTTTTTAACATGTTATTTTAACACTACAGACTTGTTATAGGTTTTCCTGTAATCTTAAAGTATATGACAATTATGCAAATTTTCCAAAATTTTAGGTTCTGAAGTTTCGGAGATATCTTTTAAACTATTTATTTTAGAACTAGTAAAAAAAATACATTTGAAATCCTCACATAAGCAAATACTTTTTTTTTTAATTTTGGAATTTGACCCCAAAAGTGAACCACATACTAAAACAGAAGTCCATACGTATACCAAATTTCAACAGAATCGGTCCTGTGGATCCGGTGAAAACTGGCTGTGACAGACGCACAGTGTGTTAAAAACCCGATTTTTGTCTCATCATGTTTTTATTGAAGTAATCGATAGTTTCTCTCACTTTTGGTACGGGAGTAAGGCCCGTATTACAGAACCTTACTCAAGTACTACTTAAACTGCGTTCAACCGATTACTGCTTGAGCGAAGAATCTCGACTTAAGCGTTCAGTTTATTTTAGAACTATCCTCAAACTCAAATGAAACGAAATTACGCTTGAGTAGAGATTTTGATCTCTGATTACGTGAGTAAGCAATCATTATGGTAACCCTGAACAATAGTTTGTTTTCTATTGCAATTCTTTTTCGCACTATCAAATCCGGATCAGGCGGACGACACGACGTTAATGACACTGACAGCCACCCTCAGAGTAGGTACCTACATATTATGTTCTGTGGACAGCAAAACTGTGAAACGGAGTTTTTTTGGCGGGATTATTTCGAGTGAAGTTCAGTGGCTGTTTAATTATTCACAAATTGATTCCTAGTGGTTTTGTTTTGTTGGTATTTACTACCTCAGCGAAGTTTGCGAGAAGGCTGACTCGATACATTTACTGCCAAATAATGAAAAAAAAAAAATGTGTTGCACCCGCATTCTAATGAAACTCAAAAAAAATATAAACTAAAATAAAGAGGCCTCAAGTAAAATTAAATGTTTAACGACATCTTGTGAAAACCTGTACTTCTTCTTAAAGTTTTCACAATTATAAGGGTCTTGCGTATCTCTTAAATATCTCAGAGGAACATTTAAGTCAAGCGTTCGATTTGTCTCATTATTAAAAAAAAAATACTATAATAATCTACTTCTGCAAATATATCCGTTTTGATTAGGTAGGTACTCGATTTACTCCAAATCGACAACAATTTTCATGAGAATCTATGCTCAAGCGGGGTCTCGACTACACTTGCGAAAACAAAGATCAAATCTCGCCTCAAGCAGAGATTCTGAGCTGATTGTGATTTCAAAATAAGGACACATTGAGTGGAGCTCAGTCAAGCCTCAAGCACTGTTCTGTAATACGCAAAAAATGACATTTTAAAGTGACATTGCTCAGGTGATTATTGATTGTAGTTTCTCTGCTCAAGTCGAGTTCTAAAATTAAAACCCCAACTGAGACTAGTTTTAAGTAATGCTTGAGTCTTGATTGTAGTTCTGTAATACGGGCCTAAAACTCCGGCTTCGCTACGTCTTGTAAAATCCGCATCAGGAAAAATTAAAAAAAATCTTATTTAAGAAACAGAACTACATATTCCAGTTTATATTTATTCCATTAATTTTATTCACAGTAATCTACCGTTCCACCAATTTCTGTTGCTTTTATATGAATGGGACGCGAGATATGATTTTTTTCTCATTTTTCGTTTTTATTTTTTTGTTCACCTATAACACCGTATTAGTTCGTTTTTTCAACATCAAAATATTGCTTATACTTTAAATTATGTGTAGGGTAAGATGGTCGACAATGTACCACCTAAATTTTCAAGAGCTGTAACTCTACGCCTAGGGGCCCTACCTATATACTTTTTACTTATAATTGTAGATAATATAACTGGCTACATAATGTAGTACTTTATTTTTGTTAAACTACAATAGCTACTTATGTATTTTTTATATTTTTTTATTGGGAAATGATTCACTGTGTACACTCAATGGTACTCAGTGAACTAGGGGTTTGTATACAGTGAACCGTGTGTGCCAACAATGAACCATGCCAATAATCAAAGCATTAAAATTTTTGGATGAATGCTTTTAAATAAAAGTCGCTGATCTTTTTAAAGTACCTATTTATTTGTAGTAACAATCAAAACGCATCATTTTCAGTCTTAAAGAGGTATTTAATATCGTAAACGTTGATTTATCAACGTGAGTTGTAGAAATCAACTATTAGGTTTTTACGTAGGTAATAATCAACTGAAGTTTTTACGTAAGTAGAAATAACATTTAAAATATTATTTTCTTAATCATTAGTTAACAAATCCTTAAATCTAAATGAGATCTTGTTTACAATCAAGTTTCTGAAATAATTCTAATGTTCTAATCAGTCATTATATTATTATTTAAGTATAACAATAATTATTTTCTTTCAGCCTTTTAGAACATAAACATAAAAAATAAAGTTTAATAACGCATATTTAAAAGAGAGATATCAACAGGAAATCTGTAAGTAGTTTGACGACGATTGGTCGAATTTTCAATTTTAGGTAATGGCAGAATATATTTAATGCCCGCAATATTGACACCAGCCGTATCAGGTTCCTTTGTATCAGTAAATTTTTGTTGAATCTTACTTTTTAATTTTAAGAATGAGACATAAAAGTCACAATCTTCCTCATCATCTAAAATTTCCAGAATTTTACCTACGTAATAGATTTTTTCATTTTTTGTTTTAAAAAGTATTATAACAAGGTCATTTTCACGGGGACTACGTTTAAGAGGAGGGAAATCATCTTTGAGAACTATTTCATCTTCATCAGGATCACTCATCTCACCGCCAGAAGATGATCCACTTGCCTGGAATTCTTCTACATCTTCATCCGAAGATTCAAGTTGGGTTACATTTCTCTTTCGTCGTTTACAAGTATTTTCCTTTCCTTTGAATAAGTTATGAGTAACTTTTTTTACAGCTTCAGTCTCTATTGTTTTTTTGGACTTATTGTTTTTCTTTTCAGCCAGAGCATTCTTTTCTGGCGTATCAGTTGCGATCATACTTTTGCCAGCTTTTCTTCCACCTTTTCTAATATTTCGTGGTCCTGCTTTTAAAATTGGTCGAAAATCTTTGGGTGAAATAAAATTTCCCGTACAAAGTTAAGACCGGTCCGGCGTTTTTCTACTGGTACTTGTTCTAACAATATAGCACTGAGTAGTTGCACTTGAGTCTGATTTTAAGTTGGAACTTACAACTAGCGCATTTTGCAAAAGCTTATTACTTGAAGAAGAGCTTGTAGGTTCACAAAAATTTATTATGGATGTAGAAGAAGCATTTTCAAACACAAAAAGATCTTTCTTTGTTGCTAAAGATGTTGCTTCAAGAGACAGTGAAATTAAGTTTCTAGGTTCAACTGTATTTTGGTCAAAATTATTAGTAAGTAGAGATGGTGAAGACGTTCTATATTCACCCAAGTCTTGCTCGGCATTCAGTTCTGAAATAGTAGACAGGCTTGTAGCACAGCTTGTAGCGTCGTCGTCATCTAAATTTGTTGGTGTTGTTTCATCTAGTATTGGTTCTGGCCTATCTGTGACGTTGCTCGGTAAAAAGTCTAACTCCGAAAAAATCTCTCTATTAAATGGAAAGATACCACATTTTTTGAAAGCGTTTGTAATGTTTATTGGGGTTAACGCTTTCAAGTATGCTTCTCCAACACATTCTGCTACATCATATATAGAAATGGGTCTCCCCGGGTTTCGTAATAGCCACGAGTCAATAGCAGCGTTATAATAGCATTTGAAAGGTCCGTTTACACCAACATCAAACGGTTGGAGCTTGTTAGTAGTATGTGGATGCAGCGTCAGAACTGTGACTTTGCAATGTCAAGCGCTTCGATCGAGAGATGAATTTCATGGTTATCCATAGGTAATAATGATGAATTGTCTTCCGAAGACGCTGTGAATTTCACGAAATGTTTCATTGCTTCAACAAAAAGATCACTATTCATCCAACCTGTCTTAGAAGCCAATCCTAACGTTCCAGTAGGTGCGCCCCTAATCATGTGCGCTACATATTTTTTGCGAGGGAAAATCATGACCGGAGGGAGCGCGTGTCCTGTTGCATTAACGATAAAACACGTAGTTACTAAAATTCCACGCTCACCACTAGTAATCTTAGCGATATTTCTACCTTTTTGGGCTATCACTTTACCAGGCCGTTGAACTGTGGTAGTAGATGTCTCATCCAGATTATAAACTAGTACCATCACCAAATTGTGGAATCTTCCATACACTTCTTGAAGATTGTCAAAAAATGTTTTTACATTCGTAGGATTGAATGATGTGGCTCGTGCAATACTACATGCTTCTGGTTTTTTAATGGACAGATCAGGGTGCCTTTTCTTAAATCCACGTAACCAGTCTTTACCCGCCATTCCCTTTTCTTTCCAGCTAATGGGGTACTCGAGTTTATTCATTTCCGCCATTTGCAAGGCGAGTTGTCGGCATTCCTTTGTACTTAAACCATAAAATTTGTTAGCACAATCAAGAATATACATCTTTAGACTTGTTTCTTGCTCCTCCGTGAATATTTTATTTACGCTGTAGTTTGGTTCCATCGAAGCAGACTTGTCTTTCATATATTTTATCACATATCTTCTTAATGTTGGATATGGTATGTTGCTATCTTTTGCAGCCTTTCTCAAGCTCATACCACTAAGATGTAAATTGACAGCAGCCTTCATTGTTTGAGGTAGGTGGAGCCTTTTTTCCTCGCAGATCTATCTAACTTTGTTCGGCCCATCCTGAAATTTTGAATTTTTTCAGTTTTTTTTTTCGTAAAATAACTAACTCATAAAAAGTAAATTATCTGGGTTATTACTCAATCTAATAAAGGTGGTACGCAATGAACCAAGGGTAGTACCCAATGAACCAGGGATGGTACTCAATGAATCACTGGTTCATTGTGTACTCTCTCACTGTGGTTCATTCTGTACCACCCCATACTTACAACTTTTAAGGTTAAGTAGCCTCATGCACAAACACGAGGCGTTTAACGAAACTATCTTATGTAAAAGCGCAAAAAACAACTAATTTATCAATACAATTGGTATTCAGCTGCCATCTATACAAACAAAATGAGAGAAATTTTACTTACGTTATTTTTATACAATTTTCGCTACAAAAACACAAAACGCGGGCGCGCGCGGCCGCCTGCGCCGCTAGTTCGCTGTCGACTGGGAAAGGAGGGGGCCACCTCAGAGACGTTTACTTAATGCAGTTAGCACCAAACGGCAACGTCGCATTTCTGAATTATTTGCATGGTTCACTCTGTACTGCTGGTTCATTGTTAACCACTCGACCCTAGTATTAAAACCACAACATAATTTCGTGATATCCAAAAGTTATTGCAAACTTTAGTAATATCCGAAATATCTGCACTAAGGGTTGTGACTTCAACCAAGATGTAGATTTTTGCTATGTTACAATATTTTAGTTTATTTATCTCGTCGATGATTAGACACTGTTATTTTGTCACACAGTTGGCTCAAATTGTGTGAATGTTAAAGGAAAATTATAAAATAAACCACCAAATAAAAAAAAAACAAAGTACAATAACATGGGTAAGTAATAAATTATATAATAACAAAATCTCTTATATTAACAACATATAACAACGGAACCTATAATTTTATTTAATTTAGCGATTAGTTAATATACTGAACTATTTATATAATTTTAAAATAACTACTTTTTATAAGCATAACAAACATTAAATATAACATCGTTTGACATTACAGACATTAAATATAAAATCGTTTGACATACTACTCAAAAGATATAAAACTTATTTGGTCTAATATGATGAAAACGCCTACGTAAAAACACAAAGCAAAATTGCATAGACAGTTTATTTAGTATTATTTTTATGTTGTAGCCTGTGGGTAGCTCAACAAAAGTTATTTTTAGTTGTCAGATATAGAAATACTAGGCATGCCTTTTAAAATCTGTTGTTTCCATATTTCCCGGCAATTTTGAATTTGGAACTGTTCTATATTCGAATGTGTTTACATTTTGAATCTCAAAACTGTTGAAAGTATTAAGATTAATGCTATTGTTTAGTCACAGCTGTCACAGCGTCGATTGGAATCTGTCAGGTTACGTGGAAAATGTTCGTGTAATAATTTTCTACAACTTTAGAAGAGGCCTGACACGGCTTCAGTATTTTGAAGAGCTAACATCTGTGTTCAGTGATGAAGCCCCATATCTGTGGACTGTCGAACGCTGGTATTTAGAATTCCAGCTTGTACATACTAGTGTTAGTGACAAATCTCGCGAAGGACGCCCAAAATCCGCCTTCACTGAAGATAACATCATTGCTGTGAGACAACTAATTCTTGAAGATCGTCATGTGACGTATCAGAGATAGAGGCTCTATTAGGCATCTCAAGGACAACCATTCAGAAGATCTTGCATGAAGCGCTTGGTGTGAGAAAGCTAGTTTGCCGTTGGATACCGTATCTGCTTTCCGACGATCACAAAGCGGCCCGCGTCAGATGGTGTAAGAAAACTCTGCAAAGGTTCAACCGATGAGAGTCAAATCACTTCTTCGACATCATCAGTGGTGACGAAACTTGGGTCTATGCCTACGATCCTGATTCCAAACAACAATCTACAATCTGGGTCTTTCAAGACGAGCCAAAGCTGACTAAAGTTGTTTGTTCTCGAAGCACTTCAAAGAAGATGGTGGCCACGTTCGTTGGAAAACCTGGCCATGTTGCGACTATTGCACTTGAAGATCGTAGAACGATTAACGCAGAATGGTACCACAGTTTGTTAACCACAAGTCATTGCCGAACTTCGAAAATCTAACTCAAAGCGACGCATCATCCTGCACCACGACAACGCAAGCTCACACAGCGTAGAAATTCTTGACCATCCTCCATACAGTCCTGACCTCAGCCCTAACGATTTCTTTACATTTCCTAAACTTAAGAAAAGTCTTCGTGGTCAAAGGTTCCAGTCCGGTGAAGAAGCAGTCGAAGCTTTCAAGTCAGCCATTTTGAACACTCCCACTTTAGAGTGAATTAAATGTTATAATAACTGGTTTGAGCGAATGGAAAAGTGTTTTACGCTTCGTGGTGAATACTTTGAAAAAAAATAAAAAGTACCTACTATAGGGTTCTAGTTGTGTTTTTTTCTTCAAACGAAAAACTTAACAGGCATGCCTCGTATTAACAAACGGTGTAACACCACCAAAACATAAGAAATTTTATGAGCAAAAGCAACAGAGCAGTAACAATATTTTGCAGCGGCAAAACGAATGTTCAGAGTGTGAATTTTCATTCATTCATTTTCATTCATTCATTTCATTTATTTGCATTCTACAAGGTATTTACAAAAGATGTCATAAAAGGCTTACAGCTAAGAACCGTTTTAGACCCTGTTAGGGCACAGCAAAAGGTATTGTTCACTTAAAAATACAAAATAAATAATACGAACGAGATCATTTTTTCGTGTATCACAATTAGAGGTAGGTAATTACACACTCAGCATATAGTACCTATTCTATAGTGTCAAATTATCTTCTTGACATATATCTATACAATTAAAATATTAAAGAAATATTAAAAACAAAATACATAAATTATATATTAAAGAATTTATGTATGTAGTGTGGGATATCCAGGGAAACGCCAAATCTTCATCAAACAACTTATATTCAAATAAAAAACACCTTTACAACCAAACACGTCTTTTTCTTCGGTTCCCTCTCTCGCCATCTTCCTTTTACACATTTCCTTTCACTCGTTCCGTTCACTCGTTCAGAAATATAATTTAGTGATATCGTTTAGAAACACTTATAGTAATCAAATCTTAAATTAATCCTACATGTATATATTTATATCAGTTATAGTTTATCATTTAAGTATTCATTTGTATCATAATAGCACTTGTTTAAAAGAAATAGTTTTAATTTATTAATAAAAATATTATACTTATTTATATTTCTAATTTCTTTTGGTAACTTATTATATATTTTTATCGACATAACGTAGGAGCTTGAGGAGTGAATTTTTAATCGGGATGTGGGTATATTTAATCTATTTTTATGTCTTAAGGTAAATTTGGTTTGTATATCTTCTCTTTTTGTGTAGAATTCCGGGTATTTACGTACACATTTACAGAGCTCAAAGATGTAGAGGCACGGTAGGGTTAAAATTTTCAAGTCTTGGAAGTGTGGTTTACAGCTATCGGTTTGTTCGATGTTGACTAAAATTCTAATAAGTTTCTTTTGTAGGGTGAATAGAGTGGGTGCGTCTGTACTATTCCCCCATAATATGACACCGTATTTTAGCCATGCATAAGCATAATTATGCGTAATATGTTACCAATGCAGTATTTTGGTCTGTCGTTTTTTTAATTTCCCGAAAGGCGTATCAAAATTTAGATAATTTTGCTTTTAATTTTTGAATGTGCGTCTTCCAATTTATGTGTGTCTATATCTAAGCCTAATAGGGTGAATTTATTAACTACTTCTAACTGATAATTTTTAAAACTGAAGTTAAGTGTAATAGGCTTTTTTTGTCGTGGGTGATATGTCATTATTTTTGTTTTACTATAGTTTATTTCTGGGTTATGCTCCGTCATCCATTGAGTTGTAGTGTCAAGTATTGTATTGAGTTTATCGTAAAGGTTGGTACTAGTTTCGCATGAGGCAAGAATGGATATATCATCCGCAAACAAAACAAGGTTCGCTGATATGCTTTGGGAGGTCGTTTATGTAAACTAAGAATAGGAAACAGCCTATTACACTGCCCTGTGGTATTGAAGCAGTGATTGGGATGTTTTCAGAACGAATCGATTCTATTTCGTTCGTTTTTTGGTTAAAAAATTCCAATTCCACCAATTGTTCTCTATGCTGTAAATATGATGCGAACCATTCATGACATTTACCACGGATCCCTATTCCATATAGTTTATTTAGTAATATGTTGAATTGAACTTTGTCTTAAGCTTTTGTCATATCCAGCAGTAAGCCTATTGCATACTTTTTGGAGTTTATGGTATCGAGCGCTTTTTGAATGTATTTGTAGACGGCCAGGATAGTGGATCGGTTTTTTCTGAAGCCATATTGACAGTCGTTAAATATATTGTATTTTTCACAAAAGGTGTAGACACGGTTGCACATGGCTTTTTCAAATATTTTTGATGCAGTTGGCAGGAGAGCGATGGGGCGGTAGTTGTTAGGGTCAGTTTTTGCGTTCTTCTTGTGAATAGGCTTTATTAGGGCTTTTTTCAAGAGGTTGGGGAAAGCGCCTTCCTCGAAAGATTGATTCACCAGTTTATAGAATGGGAGAGTTAGTTCATCTGCACATTTTCTCAATAATGTAGGAGGAAGTTCGTCAACGCCATAGCTCGATTTATTTTTTAAGTTTCTTAATAATGCATTCACCTTATAGGGATCTGCTGGATTCAGGAAGATCGAATTCTCTGTTATAGACATTATGGGTGTCCCTTTTGGTGCACTGCCTGATGGGCTCACGCTAGTTTTCCCCATCGAAGCAAAGAACTTATTAAAGATATTAGCTACTTCCACGGGCTCTGAAGTCATGTTATTTTATTTTTTTGTAGAGTTATATTTTGTTTTTCACTTCTTATCTTTTTGTTTGTCCGTTCATTTATTATTCCCCACATTGTTTTAACTTTATTGCTTGATTTTATCATTTTAAGCTTATAGTGTAGTTTTTTTGCCGTCACGACAGTTTTCTTTCATGTCTTTTCATACTTGTAATAATTTGTTAATATAGGATTTTTTGTTTTGGTAATTAGTATCTTTAACAGTCTTTTATTTTTGCAGGAGTTTTTAATACCTTTTGAGAGCCAGTATTTATTATAATTTGTTTTTAATTTATATTTTTGTAATGGAATACTTTGATTTAGGATGCCAATTAGAATTTCGTTAAAAGCTTCATAGTTTTCATTTATATTTTTTTCAGTAGTTATTACATCATTCCAGTTTATTTCTTGTAATTTTGATTTGAATTTTAACATATTCGTATTGTTGAATCGTCTTTTTTTTGTGTACCAAATTGTTTTATTTGTTTGTTTGGGTAGGTTTAAATGTAAAATTGTACTACTGTGATCGGAAAAACCTAAGTCTTCTACCGTTGTGTACATATCTTTATGTTCGAAGTTTGTGAATATGAGATCTAAACATGTTTTCGTAGTAGGTGTGATGCGTGTCGCGGATTCTATGTGCTGTGTGAATTTAAATTCGTGCATAAGATTTAGAAATTGGTTCGATTTTAAGTTATCAGATAGGATATTTATATTAAAATCGCCTCCTATAATAACATTTAGTGTAGAGTATTTAGTCGAAACATATCTTAAAATGTTTTGTATTTGTTGGTAGAATGCTTCTTCTTGTCTTCTATTCCAATAAATGGTTATGATTAGTAGATTTTCTTTAGGCAATTCAGTCGCACATACCTCTATCACATATTCTATAGACATGTCCGTTATGTCGTTTCTTTGGATGCATTCTATATGATCTTGAAGTAAGATACAGACTCTTCCACCTGTTCGAGTGCTGCGGCAGTAGGAAGCTGCAAATTTATATCCACAAAATTGCATAATATCCAGTTTTTCCTGTGAAAGCCAGGTCTCTGTGATACCTATTGCTTTGTATGAAGAATTTTGAGTAATGAAATCTTCAAGAATATCCTGTTTATTAAAAAGACTTTGAATATTCTGGAAAAGTATTTTGAATGGTGGACTGTCGTCTATTTTATTTACGAAATGTATAGTTTCTAGTTTCATCCGTTATGGGTGTGCAGTAAGGTTGGTCAATGTTATTCATCGGTGTTAAGTCATATTCCTGGTAGCTCAAATTATTTATTTGTTGACTTTTTATTTGGTCTTCTTCTTCTATTAAATGTTATATGTAAAGAAATTATATCAACAGTTGGTACATCTCATATCTTATGAACGATAATAAAATGAAATTAGACCAAATGAGTTTATTAACGTATAAACTCATTTGGTCTAATTGAGACGCACCCCAATATGACTGTTTAAAAATACGGCCTAATTCTTGGTTGAGTCCGTTCACGACTGCTCAACGGCTACTGGTGGATACGAGCAGAGGAAATGGTATCGTGTTGGGCTGGTTCGGGCAACAGTCAACAAATTATCATAAATGCTTATTGAACTTGTTGTTATTAGAAATGAGGACGAGTTAACGAATTAAAATGTATTTAAAAGAATGTGTTTTTGTCGGATAAAATTTAATACAGTCAATATTTTTTCGGATACACTCATGTCAATTCATACCCGAATAAGGGTATAAATATATTAATATTGGCAACCCTGGCTGGTAATCATAGTGACAACACTGACGAAAATCTAAAATTTGCGATAGCTTTTGGATAACACGGTATTATATT
Source organism: Lacanobia oleracea (assembly GCA_950371165.1). NCBI lineage: Eukaryota > Metazoa > Arthropoda > Insecta > Lepidoptera > Noctuidae > Lacanobia > Lacanobia oleracea. The sequence continues at coordinate 18,015,064 of OX493385.1, forward strand.
GTGGTTTTAATACTACACATAATAGAAAGCATAAGCAATATTGTGATGTAGAAATCACGAACTAATACGTTGTTATAGGAGAATAAAAATTAAAATTAGAGAAATGTAATATCTCGCGTCCTATTCACACTAAAGCAACAGAAACTAATGGAACGGTAGGTTACCGTACACATAGGAATAAATAGACACTGGAATACGTAGTTCAATTTTTTTAATAAGAATTTTTATTCGTTTTAAGTGATGCGGATATTACGAAACATTGATATGTTTTACAAAAAAAATACTAGTCGTAGCGAAGCCGGAGTTTTACTCTCGTACCACAAATGAGAGGGTCTATCGATTACTTTAATAAAAAGATGATGACACAAAATTCAGGTTTTTAACACACTGTGACAGACAGACACCCGAGTGATCCTATAAGGTTTCCGTTTTTTTACGGATGTAGATGTGTTGTTTTGTGCGTGTGTTTTTTGGCGGAGACCAAGGAGCTTGATTAATAATCAAATGTACAATATCATTATTTTTTCTCTCACTATTTCATAGGATTTCATGACCATCCTTCAATTTATGATGACGTGATGGTTAGAGGGAGTATAATTCTTTAATTATTGATCCTTTCGAACAGTGCTCTATCAAGACAGGTTCAAGTAACATAGGTGCATCATTCAGTATTTCGTTCGATTCCCGGTTCAAGCAAGTTACATTTCAAAAACGTCTGAACATAGTTTTACTTATTTCAAAAAAGTCACAATCTCCTATTGAATAAAAATTAGTAGCATCAATAATTTAGACATTTCCGGCCAAGGTATTTTAAGCTTTCCAGCCTGTTAAGCTGAATTCGTCAAGGCTGTTTATGAAATGTCACAGGAAACGGAATTAGGGTGAAGTCATTCACATATAAGAATAAGAGCAGAATTCGCGTTATACTGGTGATATACTGTCAGGTCAATGTTGCACTTAGCATGTTAAGCATGTTTGTATTCAATTTATTAGTTTAAAAAACATTTTTCATATTTGTAGGCTCTTTTGCGCGAAACAGATTTATCTTTTAACTCAGAATTAGTTGCTAACACGAGGTTTAATAGCAAATACGAGACGACACGGTTGGCGCAGTGGCTGAGCGATCGGCTGCTGCGCTGCGTGTCGCAGGTTCGATTCCCGCACGGAACAAATATTTGTATGGCCTACAGATAGTTGTTTCGGGTCTGGCTGTTTGTGTATGTGAGTTTGTATGTTTGTGAACGCACCCACGATACAGGAGAAATTCCTAGTGTGGGGCAACGTTTTAAAAAAAAAAAAAAAAAAAACAAAAATACCCCCCAATTAACGACCTCAGATTAAAACTAACTCAGTATAAAAAATTACTCTGGTTTGTCCAGTGAGCCTTAACTGTTGTGTAAAATTTATCGATTAATATTTTTCGGGTGAATCACAATATTTAAAGCAAGTATGTTCAGCTCGAATAAGGGTTCCTTTTTTACCATTTGAGATACGGATCCCTAAAAATATAGTTTTTACGCACATTTCTCGTAAACGTCAGACAAATAGTATTACAGTAAAACTTTATCAGCTTAGTTCGCTCTTCGTACAATAAGGGCTACAGTTTTTGTACTCACCAGTTGGCGCCACTGTCGAGTTTGGTTATTAATCATGGCATTAAAGTTGGTATTACGCGAATGTAAATAAAGTTAAAAGAAAAAAAAACCGACTTCCAAAATCAAAACTCTACAAAGTATAAAATAACTTTAATTTTGGAAGTCGGTGTCAAAAAAACATTAAAATACCAAACACACCGGTTTTAGAATAGAATAGAATAGAATAGAATACTCTTTATTATGTAAACCATATAAGTTACAGAAAAGATAGATGAAGAAAACATTACATAGGGTGACACAATGGGCGGCCTTATCGCTAAAAGCGATCTTTTCAAGACAACCTTTGGATGGATTTCAAAGATAACGGAAATACAGTACTGCAGGTAGTCTTAGGTGTACGAATTATATAAATAAATACATAATAGACAAATATATACAATTATAATTATATTACAAATAAATAAAAAGCATAGGAATCGAGTGAAAACGATCAAACAGAAAGCCATTTTCAAAACAATGGTCAAAAATCACTACGATTTTTGACCATTGTTTTGAAAATGGACAAAGATTGAGCACGTCTTACTGATACGGGCAAAGCATTCCATAACCGCACCGCTTGAACCGTAAAAGATTTGTCGTAGAAGCTGGTGGAGTGCATCGGTATCTCTAATCTCAAGTTTGCCGACGACCTTAGACATTTATTATGTGTGTCATGAAGGAACTTGAAGCGTTCTTTAAGATAAGAGGGGGTTGTAGGATTGAACAGAATACTGTTGAGCATAAATAAAATATGATAATCCCGGCGAAGACGTATGGGAAGCCACTTGAGCTTTGTGCGAAATTCAGAAATGTGATCATATTTGCGCAGGCCAAATATAAATCTTATGCAAAGGTTTTGAAGACGCTCAAGTTTATCTAGTTGCGCCTGAGTAAGATCGAGATAACTGATATCAGCATAGTTAAGGATGGGAAACAGAAGAGACTGTGCAAGCGCAGTTTTAGTGGCAGTGGGAAGAAAGTTCCGAACACGTCTAAGGGACCTGACAGATGCAAAAATTTTGTGGCTTACGTCCTGGAGCTGCGGACCCCAAGATAGATATTTGTCGATCCAAACCCCAAGGTTCTTAACCTTCTCACTTATTGGAATAGTAGTTCCGTTAAATTGAACCTGGGGAAGCTGAGACCAATTTACTTTTGAAATGATCCTAGAGCTGCCAACAACAATGACCTGGGTCTTCGATGGATTAACCTGAAGCCCATTTAATAATAATAATAATAGTTTATTTGATAACCTTGAAACGTACAACTAATTTGAGATTGGAACCTCCTTTTAAGCAAAAGATGCCTGTATTAGGAGACTCCGCTCCTTCAAAAACAAGAAGTGTAAACTATACAATACGAGTAAATAATCAAAAATAATCAAAACAAGGTGAATTGAGAGAATGAGGGTGGGTGTGTGTAATGAGTGTGTGTGTGTGTATGTGTGTATGTGTGTAAGGGTGTGTGTTTGGGTGGAGTATTGTGTTAGTATAATGTTAGAGTGTCTGTTGTAGAAGTGATTCAGTCTCACCGTAGGTTAGCTTTCCTATCCATTCCATTAGTGTTTTTTTGCATTCATAACAATTCTTAGGGTAGATGTAAATGTGTTTATTAATAGCATTATAAAGCTGAGCAGATCGTTTACAAAGTTGAATACTAGCAAATCGTGTTTTTGTTTGTGGTATTTTTAATATAATGTCTTTTCTTCTTCTAGCCTTTCTTTTTTCTTCTTCTACTCTGGGATCATAGGTTAGTGCTTTATGAGTTTTGAGAACAACTCGAGTAATGTAAAGCTTCCGGACCGTTAAAAGGTTACTGATTTGGTAAAGTTTTTCAGTACAATATCTCCGTTTTCTAAAATACATGCACTTGATAAGAGCAAGCTGTGCTCGCTCTAATTCTAAAAATTTTGTTTTTGAAGCCCCCCCCCCCCAAATTGGGATGTAGTATAGCAATACTGATTGTGCAAGCGCTAAATATATCATATTTAGGAAGTTTTTGTTCATGCCTGAAGGAGTACATACACTTATAGGTATTATATGTCTAAGTGTCCTGAAAATCCAGCTTAGTTTTCTGATTCTGTTAGCAACTTGATCAATGTGGGCCATACCAAGATAATCTCTGATCGACGATAATACCCAAATATTTGATATGAGGTACTCTGTTTATAGTTGAGCAGTTGCAGTGTGAGTGACTTCCAGCATCGCATATGTGAACTTTAAGTTTAAAATCAATACCGGGTTGTGTACGATTGCACACACTGAAACATATGTAGTTAGTTTTAGATATGTTCAGTGTGAGCAAATTTCGTCCCAGCCATTCAGCAATCTCAGATAATCCCAATTCTGCGTTAAGCTGAACGTCTCGCCAAGAGTTACCCGTGAACACTACTGCAGTGTCGTCAGCGTACGAAAAAAATCTTGCGTTTGCAATACGCATGTTACAGAGTTCGTTCACATAAATAAGGAATAAAGTGGGCCCCAATACGCTCCCTTGGGGGACTCCGTAAGATACTGTCGTGTCCCCACTAATATACTGACCCACTCTAACCCTTTGCTTTCGATTGCTGAGATCATCTTTGAGAAGATTTAGCGGTAGCCCACGAACTCCAATAGCTTCTAGCTTATTTGCTAAGAGTGGGACAGAGACGGTGTTGAAGGCCTTTTTTAAATCTAGGAAAGCAGTTACACATTTCTTGCCACTATCAAGTTGTTCGGTAATTAGCGCACTAAGCGCCGCAACTGTATTCTCGGTAGACATACCTTGCCGGAAGCCAAATTGAGAGTCCGATAATATATCAAAATCATTTAGATATTTAAGTAACCTAATGTTAATAAGTTTTTCGATGAATTTGGAAATTGCAGGTAGGACAGATATAGGCTTATAGTTGTCGACATCGTCTCTGACTCCAGACTTATACACTGGCGTAATGATAGCCTGTTTTAAAGCAGTAGGAAAGATTCTTTGACTAAAACAAAGGTTGACGAGATGAGTAATAACGGGAACAACATCTTTGCGTATGTGCTTCAATATATTAGTTGAAACGTTGTCCCATCCAAGTGCACTGCCGGTCTTAAAACTCACGAGGATACGGTTAACTTCACTTATATCCGTGTCCAGCAGTACAAATGAGTTAGGTTGACGCATTGGAGAGAGATGACGATCCCGTTGATTACGTCTTAACCGTGGTTGGACTTTTAGTGCAAGGTTTTTACCAATATTGGCAAAATAATTATTTATATAGTCAACCGATTCTAATGGAGATGATTTAATATTTAATAATTCTGTGTTGTCACTTTTACATTTATTAGAGTAGGTAATAGTTTTTATATTCTTCCAAAGTAATTTATAATTATTAGTTGATTTAGTTATTAGTTCTCTTTCGTACTTTCTTTTTACTTTTTTTATTAGGTTATTGCAATAGTTCCTGTATCTTATAAACGTTATTTTTAACATTTCATTGTAAGGTTCTTTTTTTCTATCTTTTTGCAATTTGTTGCGGTTCCTGATACATCTTAAAATGCCAGGGGTAATCCATGGCTTGATAATGCGCTTACTGTTTGGAATTTTTACAAGGGTAGTATTTTTATTAATCGATTCTGATAGTTTATATATAAGAAGGTTTGTTATTTGCCTCACTCCACTCACAAACTGCAGCCAAATCCCTGTTTATTGCAATAATTGCATTAGCCAAATCTGTAAGGGCAGCTTGTTGGTAGATTTGTAAATCGTCTGCATAAAGGTGGTAGGAAGACAGAAGTTTTTTGGAGATAGCGTTTATAAATATTGCGAGGAGTAAAGGAGATAAAACGCCACCCTGAGGTACACCGGCAGTTGTATAACACCAGGAAGAGTTAGATTCTTCGATGCATATACGTTGCCGGCGGCCATACAGGTAACTGCGAAACCAGTCAATCGCCGTTGGAGATATGTTAAGCGAGCGAAGCATGCCAAGCAGGATATCAAAATCGACAGCATTGAATGCATTACTAAAGTCTAGTAAGCAGAGAACCGTCAGATTTCCTCGTTCCATGCCTAACCGTATGTCATCGGTAACGTTCACTAAGGCTGTAGCGGTGCTATGACCAGGACGAAATCCGGATTGAAAAGGGTTCAGCAAACTATTTTTGCAAAGAAAAACACTAAACTGATTGTGGACAAGACGTTCAAGGACTTTGGAGAGAAAACGCAAGATGGAAATAGGACGATATTCGGAAAAGGAAGTAGGATTTGCCTTTTTGGGTAATGGAGTGATTTTGGCCTCTTTCCAAGTTGATGGAAAAACCCCATGGGATATTGAGTAGTTTAGGATATGGCAAAGGATAGGAAGGATTTCGTCAAGGACAGGGAGTATCATTTTTCGACTGACGCAAGCACTCCCAACTGCGTTAGATGTGATTGAAACTACGCTCTTCTTAACATCACAATCAGAGAATTGACTAAAAACAAATGGGGAATGATCCGGAGTTGGAAGGTTTGAAAGACAATTTAATGTTGTTGCTTTCAAGGTCCCATTACAAGGGGACGAAGATGAGAAGTGCTGATTCAAAAGATCAATATCCAAGTCTTTAGGAATCGATTCTTGGCGAGATTTCCCTACTCCTATGGATTTAAGAAACATCCAGACTTTTACTGGGTCTCCATTTTCAACTGAGGTGTGGATATGGCGTCGTTGGGCGTCTCTACACACCTTATTGCAGCGATTTCGAGCATCCGAAAATTTCTCCCAATTCGACGACGAGGGATGACCTTTAAATTTTGTTTTAGCTGCACCTTTTTTATGAATAACGGCTTTAATATCACCTGTTAGCCACGGTGCTGGAAGATGTTTTATTTTTATTGCACGTATGGGAGCATGAACATCATACAGCTGCACAAGGTTATCTGTAAACAGGTTAACCTTATCATCAATTGACTCAACGCTGACTAGACGTGTCCAATCAATGCTGCTAGCATCCTTTCGGAGATTATCTGCATTCATTCCACTAAAATTGCGCTGCAGGAGAATTTTAGGTTGTGCCTTAGGAGGTCGTATTTTATATGAGAGGAAAATGAGATCATGATAAGAAAACATGTCAGCTGGGCATTGGCCATGCTTGCCGACATGTTGAGAAGAGGAAACAACAATAAGGTCTAAGAGTGAAGGGTTACAATTAGGAAAATGGTGTGTGGCACTTAAGGGAAAAATGGACAAAGGACAAATTCAACGATTGAAGTACTGATTGAAAAGATGAGGAGCGAGAATCGTTCTTCAAAAAGCAGGTATTGAAGTCTCCCATAATGATTGTATGACTGTAAGAGGGCAACAGGTTTTCTAGGATGTTTTCAAAGGAGGAAAAGAAATTAATTCGAGACGAAGGGCTGTAATAAGTTTCTTCCTCTAGTTATCTAGATATCCTATCTAGGTAACTAGGTAAAAGAGGATATTATATCTAGGTAGTTTCTAGAAAGTTCGATAACAAACACTGTGACCCGAGATTTCTATACATTAGAAGATTAGAAAAAGATAGATAGCTGTTGCACGTGACTTCGTTTGTGTGACGTACAGTATGATGTCGCTAGGTAAGATCGCTAAGATAAGGTATCATCATATTAGCCGACAGACCTCTACTGCTGAATAAAGGCCTCCCCCAAGCATCGCCACAACGACCGGGAGGCTTTTCAACGTTGCGTCTTCCGATACGCGGTCGTCACTCCAGAACTTTGAGGTCCCATCGACATCGACATTGTTCTGCGAGCAATATGCCTTGCCCACTGCCACTTAAGTTTGGCGATCCTTCGGGCTGTGTCGGTAACCTTGGTTCGTCCGGCAACCTTGGTTAGAACGAATATCATTATTCCTGATTCGATCACGCAAGGAAACTCCAAGCATTGCCCTCTCTATTGCTCTTTGAGTGATTTTAAGCCTTCTGATGAGGCCCATTGTGAGCGACCAGCAACCAGTGTGAGATAAGATATACGAACAATAAACTTCTAGCCTTGCTTGACTCCTTAGCATGCAAGTCTGTATCACCTCTTCTGTTCAAAACGCTGGACAACCTTAGTAAGTTTTCGTAATGAGAATCGTTTTAATGATAACGCTTTTCTATACACGATGTTGATGAAATTTGCTGGAGTTGTTACGCGGTTGCGCTACATAAAGTTGAAATGGGAAACTCTATCCAGAAGGAAAGAATACCTTCGCAACGGAAAGAGTACAGTTGAGATTCCGTTATCCGCACTTAGACTCCCATTCGCTCCGTTGTGCTTGGGCAAGGTTAGCCAGCGAAGCTACGCATATAGGTTTCGCTAAGCGCCCTCGTAGTTCCGAGGATGTTTGCACGTCGGGTAGCAAAGACCTCATTTCCAGAACGAAGTCGGCGACTGATTTCTCGGTATCGAACAACCTCTGTACATTGGGCTGTCTATAGCAACTATCATCATAATCATCATTTCAGCCAATTGGCGTCCACTGTTGAATGTAAGCCTCCCAAAAAGAGCCAATCATCCCGGTCTTGTGCAGTCCGCGTCCATTCGCTGCCATCCGCCTTTTTTAAATAATCGATCCATCGTGCCGCAGTACCTATATTGAAAATATATTTTTCTAGGGGGCAATGACCCGGAATTATACCTATTATTATTCGGGGGGTATTTCGACTTGGGTTTAGAAGTCGCTTGGTTATTCGCAAGTATAGGCTTAACATTGCCATTTTTGACTGCCTGTAATTTGTAGACCGTGATTATTTGTTGTCTTGAAGTTCAGTCGATCTCTAACAAATTCATGTACGAATCAGTGTGAAAGGTAAGAGGAGAAGTGGGTACCGGTCCATCAGTATCATTTCGGAAAATCTCTTCGCGAGTTTGTCTCTGGCGTCATTGCTTGAGGATCTATAGTTTCCCATGATCCACTGAAGGGTGCCGCAACGGATAATTTTTGGCCCTGAGCTGTTACTTCACTGGAAATTGAACAAATTTTAGCCATGCCGGAGCATGGAAATGTCGTGGCTTCTTTAATCAATTCCTTACTAAACTGGAAAAAATGTGGATTATAAACTTAAATGTTATTTTAAGTACGCAAAAACCCATTTTATTATGTTTTTTACAAAATTATGGTGTAAAAATACAGTTAAAAAGATAAAATAAATACAAAAATAATAGCTGTTGCTGGCTGGGGATCGAACCATGAGCCAGTCGTTAAAACAGACATTTTTGAATATTACTCATCCTCCAAAGCACATAGCGTGATAATATATAGCCTAAAACCTTCTCCTGACCAGAACGAACACAACAAAAAAAGAATTATCGAAATCGGTCCAGCAGTTCACGCGTGATGCGATGACTAAGCCTGACCAGAAAAATAAAAAACCTCGCCATATTGCGGAATTTTTAAGAACTAATTTCCGTCATACATTTTGATAAAAGTTTGACAGTTAAAACACGAAAGCGACCTCCTGACAGGTTTATTATATTTCTGGTCAGGCTATACATTAGTTTAGATCATAGACTATTACTTTGGATAGTGCACTTTTTAACCTTTGTAATTATTAATCTTAGAAAAATCATAGACAACATAAAAAAGACATTTACGTTTTCGATAACCTGTAAAATAAATCTTAGAAATTGTTTTCAGAAATACAATAGTTTATAACATAAACTACTAATAAATTTATGAACGCACGCGTAAATGTTAATCAGTTATCATTATTTCTGAACGCATGTCAACCATTACTTATAGTATTTGACAGGATGGACAACAAATGTTTGACATGTACGAAACAAAGTAAATCTTTTATAATTATTTTTTCGTCGAGTTTTCATTATTTTTAAGATGTATTCTGCTATTCGGGGCGGGGACAAATCCAACGAACCAAAAACTATGAAAATTGGTCTCGCCGATCTCGAGTTATAAGTGTTGTAACAAACCCGTCTTTGTTTTATATATATACTAGCTGACCTGCGCGGCTTCGCTCCCGTCAACTGGCTACCCTACCTACCTACCTACCTCCTTACCTCCCTACCTACCCAACCTACCTCCCTACCTACCTACCCTATCTACCTAACTACTTACTGTTTTTTTTAAATATTTCAATACTTATTAAGTATGCTATTCCGAACAAAGACTAATACAAAAACACAAACTTCATGAAAATCGGTCCAGCCGTTCTTGAGTTATAAGTGTTCGAACAAACCCGACTTTGTTTTATATATTAAGATATAGATATAGATTTTGGTTTTGTTTTGTAAGTATTGTATTTGTATGGGCCACCGTTGCCTTAAATAAAGGAATAATAATAATAAGCTGGCAACTCGGATGTTCAAAGAAAGTTTTATTTCGTGCTCTCATTTTTGTGTTAAAGAAAATCAGTTTTTAGTTATATTTATTTACCATTGTTACAATAGAAACCCTCCACAATAAAAAACAAACCATTAGGAACTTATAATCAACAAAAACTCAATAAAAATCATGGACAAAGAAGAAAATATACACGACCGACAGATGCCACATGTCACTCAAGAAATTATATAATTAAAATACTGATGATGACCGAAATAAAAATACTTTAAACGATAATCACAAGAGCAGCATCGCAACCTGCACTCCCACCACCCCCGGACCCGTCGCTAAGCTCCGCCTCGCCGCTGCCGGATTTTGGTTTACCAGTGTCGCCGGTGGTTGCAGTTGCGTCGAGCTTCAACGACGAGTATTTCTCTCCACCGACGTCGCCAACACCTGTACATCGGCAGAGGAGAGGCCACCGAGGGGTTTGGGACCTAGGGGCCAACTGGCCCTGAGCCGGGTCCCCGCTGCCGGTGGTTGTGTGCAGCGTATGAAATGGATTCAGTCTATAAACGAGAACGTCATGCGCGCATAGTACGGGGCTATAGAGGGGGGAACTGACTTCACTGCGTACCGTGTTAGGATGCTGTCTTTGTTCCAGGACTTTGAACCAAGCGTGAATGTCTCGGCCCAACGATTGTCGGATCAGGTGCGGTTTATCCAACGTAATCACAGATTGGATGAAGCTGCACTTGATAGGCTGCGCTCAGAGGTACTGAGCAACTTTATCATCTCAACTCCAACACAGGCCGCGGTTCAGGCGCCAGCTAGTGGTGCGATCACACCGCGGCCCAACAACGTCAGTGATGAGGTGGATGATATGGGTCGTCACGGTAAGTAGCCGGTGCAACGATAGACTGAGGAGCGCACTGGAGGATGCGCTTCGCGAGCATAGTTGCCATACTCATACTACTTAAGAAACTGGAGGTCATTGGAATCAGAGGACTTTCATTGGGATGATTTAAAACCTATCTTACAAACAGACGCCAGTTTGTGAAAGTAGGTGAGAACATCAGTTGTCAAAAAACCACGAAACCCACTATCCCCAAAATTATTCATAGCCACACTAAAATCAATAATTAACACACTAGACTGGAGGAATACGACATTAAGATTGAAAATGACTACCTAAGCCACCTACGATTCGCAGATGACATAGTGCTTATTTCAGTAACTAGATTTCAACTACAAACCATGATAGAATCATTAAACGGTAGAAAGAAAGTAGGCTTAGAAATTAACCGTTCTAAAACTATGCTTATGACACAACACAAAGGCATCAATATCAGTCGAAGGCAAACCTCTGAAGTTCACAGAAGTTTATAACATACCTTGGCAAACAAATAGGGTTCAACCGAAATTACAACGACCTATATGTTAACCGTAGAGCCCAACTAACATGGAACAAATATTGGAGTTTAAAAGAAATATTCAAGAGTAACCTACCTACTAATCTCAAAGCTAAACTCTTAAATTCTTGGCTTCTGCCTTGCCAGTTATATGGATGACAAACATGAAAGTTCAGCAACAATATAAAAAAGAAAATAGTCACATGCCAAAGAGGAATAGAGCGTAGTGCTCAATTTCTAAATTTAAAGCAAATGCAGAAAATCCGACACTCAAAAATCCAAAGCAACGGATGTAGTTCAAGCCTTAACTTTAAAATGGAAATGATCTGGACATGTTGCACGCCTCCAGGACCAGAGATGGATAAAGAAAGTCACAATGTGGAAGGACCCACTAGGAAAAAGATAGAACGGCAGACCATATACTTGATGGGAAGAATATGTAAAGAAAGTAGCAACTACAAATTGGGTTAAAATAGCTCAATCTAGAGAAGATTGGCTATCTTTGGAGGAGGCCTTCACCTAAGGAGGGGTTCTTGCAAGTGGAAATAGTACCTAAATTTACTAATCACAAACAGTACATATATTCAATTTCATTTTGTAAGAAACTTGCACGAAATAAAAGGCTTTTTTTATTTTTATTTATTTATGAACTAGTAAATTAAAATTAAAATGATTCAAATCGGACCTTTCGTTTAAAAGTTATGATGGGTACAAAAATACTCTAAGTAAGATAAATGTTGCAGTTTGCGCGAACTGCTGTCGTCGAACGTTTAATCTATTAATAAGTAATTTGCACGGGGAGATGAAGTTCGTGGTGTACTAACTAATCCCACGCAAAAGAAGTCGCGGGCGAAGTGCTAGTCTATACATATTTGTAATGTGCTCTTCAAGACTTATTTTTTGATGACCTTATTTTTTGGGACAAAAACTTACTTGTTACTTCCCACATATTCAATTTAGAAAAAATGTATATTCTAATGATAACCTCATTCATCTAAAATAGGTCAGTAGTTTAGGCGCTACGGTGGAACATACTCGTAAGGACAAATATAGGTACATAGACAGTTTAAAATCATAACTCTTCCTTTTTTTTGGCTTTGCCGTAGTCGGATCTTCTTCTTATCGTGTGGGCTGTAAGGTCTAACTACCCCACACACCCTAGTGTCAGAGTTTCTAAACCGCCTCAAGGGCCTCTGACATGGTTCATTTAACGACCGCCATTTGGCGGCCGGGACCACCGGCTTATACGTGCCTTCCGAAGCACGGAATCATCTTTTTAACAGACAATCAGGTGATTCAAGCCTGCGATGTCCTTTATTTTTATTTATTTTTTTCCGTGCGAAGAAAATGCCTAACGCATACCACATCACCCCGGGGAGACAACGTGGTTATGTGGGACTTGCACCCACTAAAAACTGCACCTACTTTCGCCTGTGCACCTACTTTCGCCTTGATGGGTGGGTCGCGAGGACTGCTACGCATGACATTCGCGACCCACCCAGCGTGGCCTATTTCTGGGCTCCCTCTTCTATGCCCGAAGCCTGCAATGTCCTAGCCAAACTGAAAACAACTTTACAAAGTATGCTTCCCGTAGGAATCGAACCCACGACCACCGGGTCACAAGGCAAACGCCTAATCACTCGACTACGTAGGCAGTTGGTAGTAGTCGGATGAAAAGAAGCAACACGTGTAGGCCTCTTGATCCGGAAAACACTTTATTTCCATATAAGGGGAAGCAATCGTGAATCTGATCATGCAGTCTTGTAAATATCGTTACTTACTCGTGTGCAATTCCTGATACAGACTAGACTGAGCGGGAAGCATATTGTTATTCAATTGTTGAGCCGTAACCTACGACAGTAATTTATAATATCAAAGTGCAAGATGTTTTCCGTCGGCGTCAATTGATAGTAATTCACAAAAACGAAGTCTGCCGAGGCACATTCTAAGTTTTATAATAGGTATTGTATGATTGTACTACTTGATAAGTACAGGTGAAGGTATCGTAAGCTAAACTGCGCCCTACTTAAATAATTAGAGAATTACGCGACTGGTCGCTCGATCACAATATTGGCCACAGAACGCAGTATGGCTGTAACTGGTCGGAGTCTGTAGGACTGTGTCGACTGTTACAGCCAAACATTTTTTTTGTTCGAAAGATCTTCGAACATAAGGTAAGGGTGCCACAGCGGCCATTGAATTCTGAGATGCTAGCACTTAGCCCCCCGCTGATTGTTTGCAAATATCAGAGTTGATGTAGGCATCTCTATGATAGGCACTCACTATCATAGAGATGCCTACATTGACTACAAAATAAACTCTTTTTCTTTCTTTAAGGCTTGTATTCATGCCATTGACCTTGTGCATATCTGAATTGCGTTAGAAAGTTTATGAAAAACAAAACTTTGTATGTGCTTATAAAATTTGAGGCTTTCCCTCGATTTTTATGGGATAAATCTTTAGATTCTAACTTGGTGACAATGGGTCCACCTCAGGAGCACCTCAGGCTGCACCTCAGGCTTTCGGCCTCGGGAGCACCCCAGGCTTTCGAATAAAAAATATTTTTTTAAATCAGTTCAGAATTGGCGGAGAAATCGGTGAACAAACATAAAAAAAATACATACAGCCGAACACATAACCATCTCCTTTTAAAGAAATCGGTTAAAAAGCGGGTAGCGGGTAGCACGTAGAGGGGTAGTTAGCTCCGTTCATATGCACAAGGTCAATGGCATGAATACAAGCCTTAAAGAAAGAAAAAGAGTTTATTTTGTAGTCAATGTAGGCATCTCTATGATAGTGAGTGCCTATCATAGAGATACCTACATCAACTCTGATATTTGCAAACAATCAGCGGGGGCTAAGTGCTAGCATCTCAGAATTCAATGGCTGCTGTGGCACCCTTACCTTATGTTCGAAGATCTTTCGAACAAAAAAAATGTTTGGCTTACTGGCATAGCTACGTCCATGAAACCTCACTACTTATATGAGAAGCTAACTTGGAAACAAAGCTATCTAAAAAACAAATTTCGATCCATGGTTAGTCCGCTGACTGTGCCAATGCACAAAACTGCTTCTTTCAGGGGGTGCTTCAGATTTGCAGCCACGCATTGTTGGAATGACCTCCCGCCACCAATGAGACACCTGAAAACATTGCAGTGTTTCAAGTACCAACTCAAGAAGTCACTCATGCTTCAACAACTGTCATCCTGAGTGTTCTTTTTTCGTATATGCTTCACTGTACTGTACCTTGTGGTCACGGCCATCAGGCTCAGGCTGGAGATCTCCAACGGTGCGGGCTATATTTTAGATCCCGGGTTCCACTTTCCTCTCCTTTGTTCCTTTCTGTGCTTGGTTCCACTTTCTCTTTGGATGGTATTTAACTCACGCCTGTAAAAATTTCAAGAAATTTTATTATAGACAATAACTACATTGACTAATTTTAATTTTTTATACATTTATTTATTGATTTAATAGCGATCTTCTCCTTTTGCTTGGTTTGCGTACTCAAACGAGCGTGTTATTCATCTAGGAACATAGTTATTTACGCCACACTCACTTATTACACACCTAAATGAATCAAAAATAACACTATCCAACACAATCTAACAACGCATAACAATTCTCTCACTTTAAACATATTTTACTAAGTGATAACAGAAACATTACCGAATATTACGTGTATTGCGCAGGTCAAGAACTTCATTGCATAATAATTGTAATGTCAAGACAAGACGCATTCCTTCGTCTGTCAGCCATATTGTGGGCGTGCGCATTGCATGGATTTTAGTTTTTGTTGTCATTGGTGCGCACAGATAACATAGCTGTTCTTTTACTTTTTTCTTTTTGTTATTACTTTTTAGAGTTGTGCGCACCTTTACTTATCAGCCACACTCACATTCACATTGTTGCCATCTCATCATTTCTTATTTATTATATTTCACCCTTATGTATTTATTTTTTTCTGTTTACTTATCACGTTTTAATTACTTTTATGCCGCTCCGATCGACGTCATACTTTAACGCCGGCTGTCGCTGAAAACCAGCGCTGTGGCTCTGTCTCGCACACGAGTCCCAGCATTATGCTGAGCGATGGCCGTTTCGCGCGGATATGCCGCATATCTTCCCAATTTTTAAAATTAAGTGTTATTTAATTTCTATTTATTTTTTTTGGTATGCGTCATGCTTGGCACAAATAAACGCTTTTTCTTTCTTTTCTTTCTTTCCAACAAGAAACACAGGTATGTCAATTGTGCAATATTAAATGCGCTCACTCACTTTCGTCATCGAACCAGGGTCGCTTGCAATACTCCTGGAGAGAAAATCAGCACGATGAGCAGGACTTTCTTGAGATTACGACTCAGGATTTTATTGAAATCACCGGCGATTAGTCCAAATGGCATGTAGTAGATAAAGTTCACAAACAACAGCAATTCACAAGCAAAACCACTAAATCAAATTCACTAGGCGCGGCCGCGCTATCAATAATTGCAACTGTACAGTTTGTATTGTCTGTTGTATATAGGACTAGCTGACCCGGCAAACTTTGTTTTGCCATATAAATTAACACAAAAATTTCATATAAATCGGTCAAGCCATTTCGGAGGAGTTCGATAACAAACACTGTGATCCGAGATTTTTATACATTAGAAGATTAGAAAAAGATAGTTGTTGCACGCGACTTCGTTTGCGTGTAAGTATGTCATATAGTTTGATGTCGCTAGGTAAGTTCACTAAGATAAGAAATCATCATATCAGCCGAAAGACCTCTACTGCTGGACAAAGCGTCGCCATAGCCCCAAGCGTTGCCACAACGACCGGTTCTGCGCATCTCGCATCCATCGGCTACAGGCGATCTTCATCGGTCCACCTTGTGGGAGGCTTTTCAACGTTGCGTCTTCTGGTACGCAGTCGTAACTCCAGAATTTTTCGGCTCCATCAACCGTCTGTTCTGCGAGCAATATGCCTTGCCCACTGCCACTTTAGTTCGGCGATGCTTCGGGCTATGTCGGTAACCTTGGTTCTCTACGAATATTATCATTCCTGATTCGATCACGCAAGGAAACTCCAAGCATTGCCCCCTCCATTGCCCTTTGATGACTTTCAAAACGACGACCAACCTTGGTAATTTTTCGTAATGAGAAACGTTTTAATTTGAAAAAAGTTGCTAGGGTACAGCTACATAAAGTTGAAATGGAAAAGTCTATACAGAAGGAAAGACTTCCCTCGCAACGGAGAGAGTACAGTTGAGATTCTGTTATCCGCACTAAGACTCCCATTCGCGCCATTGTGCTTAGAAGTCCTGGCAAGGTTAGCCAGCGAAGCTACGCATATAGGTTTCGCTGAGTGTCCTCATCTTTCCGAAGATTTTTGCACGTCGGGTAGCAAAGGCCTCATTTCCAGAATGAAGAGGTCTACTGATTTCTCGGTATCGAAGCAACCTCTGTACATTGGGCTGTCTATGGCGACTATCATCATCATCATCATTTTAGCCAATTGCCTTCCACTGTTAAATGTAAGCTTCCCACAAAGCGCCAACCATCCCGGTCTTGAGCAGTCCACTGCCAGCCACCTTTTTTAAATCATCGATCCATCGTGCCGCTGTGCCTATGTTGATAAGATATTTTATACGGGCAAATTACCCGTAATTATACCTATCATTATTCGGAGGGGCAAAAGCTTATTTTTAAGCTGGCGCGTGGCCGGGAAAAAGCTACACGGGACATTAGCAAATGTCTTTGTGTAAGGGACGCCCAGGGTAAGCTGCTCTACGATGCCCCCTCTGTTAAGGAGAGATGGTGTACATACTTCGCGGAGCTGTCTAACAAACAGCATCCCCATAACCTTCCTCCGGAACCGCCTCCTAACCTTGGGCTTATTTCCCCTATTTCCCCCGACGAAACCCGCATTGCTCTTCGCCACATGAAGAACCGGAAAGCGGTCGGGCCTGACAATGTGCCAATTGAAGTGTGGAAGGCGATGGGCCCACATGGTGTGGACCTTCTGACGGATCTTTTTAACCGCATCCTGATCACCAAGGAAATGCCGAACCAGTGGCGATTTAGCCTGATTATCCCTGTTTACAAAGGCAAAGGTAGCGTACAGGATTGTGGTAGCTACCGCGGTATCAAGATCATGTGCCACACCATGAAGCTCTTCGAGCGCATCATTGACACACGGCTCCGTAGCGAGTGTACTGTCTCTGAGTGTCAATATGGCTTCCGGGCGGGTAACAGCACCATGGACGCAGTGTTCGCCTTACGGAATCTGGCTGAGGCTTACAGAGAGAGAAGGAGAGCTTTGCATATGGCCTTTTTAGACCTGCAGAAGGCCTTCGACTGTATACCTCGGCAGTCCATCTGGTGGGCACTGCGCTTCAAGGGCGTTCCCGAGGCCTATATTGACATTATCAGAGACATGTACCGCGATTCCGTGTCCTCTGTCCAGACCGCTGTTGGCGAATCGAATGGCTTCCCAATATCTGTTGGCGTTCACCAAGGCTCGGCTCTTAGCCCGTTCTTGTTTAACGTAGTGCTCGATGTAGTTACGGCAAACATCCAAGATCAGCCTCCATGGCTAATGATGTATGCCGATGACATCGCCCTCGTTAATCAGAACAAAGCCCATCTTGAGCGCAAAGTCAACATTTGGAAGGACACGCTTGAAAACGGTGGTCTGAGACTAAATGTGGCGAAGACTGAGTACATGTCCTGTGGCAGCACGGATACAAACACTATCCGAATAGGTTCGGACCTGATCAGAAAGTCCGATACGTTCAGGTACCTTGGATCCGTGCTGCACGAGTCTGGCATCGTGGACGACGATGTCCAAGCACGTATTGGCGCGGCTTGGGCGAAGTGGCGCGAGGTGACGGGCGTTGTATGCGACCGCAAAATGCCTCCGAAGCTCAAGGGGCAGATATATAAATGCATCATTCGGCCTGTCCTACTGTACGGGGGCGAGTGTTGGCCAGCACTAAGCAGACACACCCAGGAGCTTCGCGTCACGGAGATGAAGATGCTGAGGTGGATGAGTGGCGTAACGCGATCCGATCGCATACGCAACTCTTACATCCGAGGTAGTCTTGGTGTCCGTGACGTGGGGGAAAAACTGCAAGAGTGTCGTCTGCGTTGGTATGGCCACATCATGCGCCGCCCTATGGAGTACGTTGGTCCGAGATGCATGAATATGGCTGTTCTTGGGGCTAGGCCCCGTGGTCGCCCTCGCAAGCGCTGGCTGGACGTCGTCAAGTCCGACATGAGGGCCAATGGCCTGACTGAGAAGGATGTTGAAGATCGGGCAAAGTGGAGGAAGCTAAGTAGGAAGGCGGACCCTGGCAATAGCCGGGATTAACGCCAGGTGGAAGAAGAAGATTATTCGGAGGGTATTTCATTTCTACTTGGGTTGAGAAGTCGCTTAGTCGCATGTATAATAATAATACAGATCTGTGGCCCGGCTGTCAACTTGGCTGATGTCACATTTTTATCGCCTCGGTTTTTTGCACAATTTTATTGAAAAAAAAAAAAATAGTTACAAAATGAATTTCATCACCAATCCACCGAGGAAAAAAAATAGAATGATAGTTACACAAGGTAACAACAAAAAATAATCATGAAAATACAAAAGTGAAAAACTGAAATGCTGACAAGAAGCCGGGCACGAGAGAAAAACACACGACATCATCTTCGGGTTCGTCGCTCAGTTCCGCCTCGCAGCCGCGGCGGACCTGCTCCAGCCGTGAGTCCTGAGATTCCGGTAGCTGCAGTTGGGTCGAGCTCGAGCGACGAATACTTCTCGCCGCCGACGACACCACCACCTGCGCGTCGGCGCGGACGAGGCCGACCACCGGCCAGCTAATAGGGCGCTGGTGTGTGCTCTAGATTCGCAGCTAGCAAGTTATTTTGATAGCAGCGAAGACCTTGTCGATACCCACTCGATCTTGTACTGTGCGGCTGCAGCAGCATGTCGTGTAGCTCATGTCAAATTTCCCAGTAGTGACAGAGTTACACGACCAGCTGTACCAGCTTGGCAGTGCAGGATTGAGCGTCGTATCGGTGAGGCTAGAGCACTCATCGGCAAACTAATCTGCTTCAGGGAGGGCAACACTCGCCGCAGAGTGATGCGCTTTGTGAGGCGGGCGTTCTCGGGGACTGATATTAGTCCTCGGGATTATCTGACCCGCGTCACAGAGCGTATCGACTTCCTGAAGCAGAAAGTCTATGCATGGGCAAACCGTATACGTCGGTACAAGCGGCGAGTGGAGCGATACACTCAGAATCGCACATTCCAAAGCAATGAGAGGTGGGTTTATAGGGCTTGGGAGCGACCAGACCAAGGTGTGTCTGATACGCGCCTACCGGATGATGATGCCATGTGTTCATTCTGGCGCAGCATTTGGTCGGTGCCTGTCAGTCATACCGAGGGCGATTGGATACGGGAGGTCGAGCGCGCGTGCGATCCGATACCAGAAATGGGGGCAATTAACATCAGCCCCCAAGACGTAGCTCGTGCAGTCCGTCCGTTGCCTATAAAGTTCTATAAAGTGACGGTCTATAAAGTTCTTACATCCATTTTGAGAGGAAAGACTAACCATCATATTGACAGTAATTCAATAATGTCTTCTTCTCAGAATGGATGTACGAACGGGTCCCGCGGTACTAAGGAGCTGCTCCTCATCGACATAGCCATTAGCCAACAGGTTCGACGTTCTCGAAGAGAGATGTCGACATGCTGGATAGATTATAAGAAGGCCTATGACTCGGTGCCACATACGTGGCTCATGAGGGTGCTGGAGCTGTACAAAGTTGATGCAGTTTTACGCACCTTCCTGATGTCGTGTATGGGGCAGTGGAGGACGGTTCTTCACTATCCAGGGTGTCGACAGACCCAGGCGAACAGCGAACCGATAAGGATCGAGCGTGGCATATTTCAGGGTGACAGTCTGAGTCCACTGTGGTTTTGTCTGGCTCTCAACCCTCTCAGTACATTGCTGGAGGGTTCGGGCCAAGGCTACCGGTTGAGAAGAGGTGGTCAGGTCATATCGCACCTCCTTTACATGGATGACTTGAAACTCTTTGCTCCTAACAACTTGCAACTGATGAAGCTACTAAAGGTAACAGAAACCTTCAGTAGCGCCATCAGGATGGAATTTGGATTGGACAAATGTGCGGTCATGCATGTAAAGCGTGGGGAGATTATGGAATCCGTGGGAACCCAACTCTCGGATTCCATACACCTTAGGTCCCTCTCCTCAACCGAAACTTACAAGTATTTGGGTATGTCGGAAGCGTTAGGCATCAGTGCTGCTGACATGAAACAATCGTTGAAGGAGCGCTTCTTTGGCCGCCTGAACAAAGTACTTAATAGTCTTTTATCAGGCGGAAACAAGGTGCGCGTCTTTAACGGTTGGGTCATGCCGGTTTTGATGTACTCTTTCGGCATACTCAAATGGACTCAGACGGAACTTGCCGCCCTGGATAGGAGGGTACGTTCACTGCTTACCGCAAATCGGATGCATCACCCACGGTCATCGATGATGAGGCTATATATCCCGCGGAAGTGCGGGGGTCGTGGCTTCTTAAATGCTAAGAACCTGCACAACCGCGAGGTATGCAGCCTTAGGGAATATTTCCTAGAGGCAGACGTGAATATACATCGAGATGTGGTAGCGGTGGACAAAGGCCTCACCGCACTCTTCCTGGCAAACGAGAACTGGCGCAAACCTGTGGTATTAGATACTAATGACCGCAGGGAGGTATGGCAGAGCAAGGAGCTTCACGGACGCTTTTATCGGGTCCTACATAGGCCCGATGTAGACTTCTTAGCGTCCGTAGCCTGGCTGCGTTTTGATAACCTCTTCGGGGAAACCGAAGGTTTTGTCTGTGCAATTATGGACGAAGTTATGATGACGAACAACTACCGGAAATACATTGTGAAGGACAGTACAGCTGACATATGTACGGCATGTCACCGGCCCGGGGAATCCATCCGCCACATTATTTCCGGTTGTTCTAGTCTGGCTAACGAAGACTATTTACACAGGCACTACCTTGTAGCCAGGATTATCAACCAGCAACTTGCTCTTAAATACAATCTTGTGGAATCGGAAGTACCGTACTATTGGTATGTGCCCGACCCAGTTCTCGAAAGTGGCAATTGCACATTGTATTGGGATCGGTCTATCATCACTGACAGGACTATTTATGCCAATAAGCCTGATATAGTGGTGATAGACCGACTAGAGCGTCGCACAATGATTGTTGATATAGCAGTCCCTCATGCCGAGAACCTCGTGAAGTCTGAGAAAATGAAACAAACGAAGTATCTTGACTTGGCTCGCGAGGTTGTCGACATGTGGAATGTGAACACAGCAGTCATTGTGCCGATAGTCGTGACGGCCAATGGCATAATTGCCAAGAGCCTCGACCAACATCTCAAGAGGCTCTCGTTGGGCAGCTGGATCAAGGGCTTGATCCAGAAAGCTGTACTCCTGGACACGGCGCGTATAGTGAGGAGGTTCCTCTCTCAGGAGCCCTGACCACCGGTAGCTTGGACCCTGTTCCCGATACCGGTGGGCTACTATTTTTTATATTTTTAAATGTTTTTTTTAATGAAATATTTAAAAATGTAAAATATATGTGTATAGAATTAATAAATGAAATAATAATAATAATAATTTATTTCCCAAATTACAATTAGTAATCACTATGTTGCTAACAAAACATAAATTTTATCCCAAATTGTAAATTTACACATTATTATACACCTCTTATGTTGCTAACAAAACATAAATTTTATCCCAAATTGTAAATTTACACATTATTATACACCTCTGACACCCAAGCTAAGATTGAACTTGTGGTATGGGTGTCAGGGCTCTCTAGGTTGACAAAAGACAAAAACATGTATATCCGGAGGTTCAGTATACTATACAAAAAACAAAGACTTTAGGGCAAAAATTTAAATATGTTGATAAAAATATAAATAAAAAATAAAAATGAACAAAAAAAAAAAAAAATTAATCCATGCAAAGTTAACCAACTGTGTAGGTGTTGTGTTTATGTTTTGTGATAAAATATGTGAAGGGTGTGTGGTGTGTATGTGTGTTGAGGGATACTGGGGAAAGTTAAACAGCGGGAGAGGTATGTAGCTACTACGTATTAGCAATGATTCTTTCAACCTCTTCATAACCAAGGGTGATGATCCATTGGCTGACTTTAGCTTTGCTATAGCTATACAAAAAACATATGCTTAGCTATACAAAAAACAAAGACTTTAGGGCAAAAATTTAAATATGTTGATAAAAATATAAATAAAAAATAAAAATGAACAAAAAAAAAATAATTAATCCATGCAAAGTTAACCAACTGTGTAGGTGTTGTGTTTATGTTTTGTGATAAAATATGTGAAGGGTGTGTGGTGTGTATGTGTGTTGAGGGATACTGGGGAAATTTAAACAGCGGGAGAGGTATGTAGCTACTACGTATTAGCAATGATTCTTTCAACCTCTTCATAACCAAGGGTGATGATCCATTTGCTGACTTTAGCTTTGCAGTCTTATTTGTTCATTTTGTAAATGTTACATTGTTTGTTGACATAGTTGTAAATACGACTACCTAGAATTAAAAAATGGCGTTTTGCAAGTTTTGTTCTGTGTATCTCTATGGGACACACGTTCATGGTCCTACGCTTCGTCAAGAGATCGAGGTCAAATTGTAAAAGAGTATGTTTGCGCAACGTACAGTTTAGGACAAAAAGCTGTCGCACTGTCAGGACTTGACATTCATTATACAATTGTGCAGCACTATAACGAAAATGTTTAAAAGTCATGACCTTGAAAACAGCTCTTTGTGCCCTTTCCAGCTGTATCATACATGTCTTTGGAGCGCCACCCCAGACTGTTATGCCAAATGTTAATATTGACTGGCAGAGTGAAAAGTAGACCATCCGTAGTGTCTCATATCAGCACTGTATCTCAGCCCTTTAAACACTGTAATTAGTTAATTTGCTATTTACGTACACCAAAAAAAGTGTAGGCCATAAGATGGAACCTTGAGGCACACCATAGGACAATTCACTCTCATCACTGACATATGTATCGATTTTAACACACTGCATGCGTTCAGTAAGATAGCTTGCAAAGATAGCAAGAGTAGGACCTCTAACTCCTATTTGCTCCAACTTTTTTAGAAGGATAGGGACAGAGACAGTGTCAAATGCCTTGGAAAGGTCCAGAATCATACCCAAGCACTTTGACTTTTTATCAAGTGTCTCAACAACATCGTCTATCAGGGCCGAGAACGCGCCTTCACATGACTTCCCCCTACGAAAGCCAAATTGATTGTCAGAAATGATATTATTTTTTTCCAAAAAAGATACAAGACGATTGTTGAGGACCCTCTCGAGTATTTATTTATTTATTTATTTATTATACGCTTTATTGTACATACACCAAAAGTAATACAAAAGGAAACTTAAAACTAAAAACACATACAATGGGCGGTCTTATCGCATTCCGCGATCTCTTCCAGACAACCTGGGATGGAAAGTATTTGTCCGGACATGAAATGGGGCTGTCATTGGTGTAAAAAAAAAACAAACTAAATTAAAACAAACAATAAATTATAATATAATAGATACATACATATATACATAAAACGCTATTTGAAATAGATACATAAATACATACATAATAAGTATACAGACAGTGAAAATAAATGACGACTAACGATACTCACAGCGACAGGTAATGCTCCCTTACAAGTCTTTTGAACGCAGGCAATGACTGAGCGCGTCTAACTAGCACTGGCAATGCATTCCACAGACGAGCAGCCTGTACAGTAAAGGAGTTATCCAAGAAAGTTGTGGAATGCATTGGCATTTTCAGTTGCAAGTTATCCGATGACCTCAGAAATTTAGTGTGGGAATCACAGAGAAACTGGAAACGACTTTTAAGGTAAGGAGGGGTAAAAGGTTAAAAGAGGATATTGTATAAAAGGGAATGAATATGAGCATTCCGGCGAAGGCGAATTGGCAACCACTTGAGCTTCACACGAAATTCGGAAACATGGTCATATTTGCGTAAACCGAATATGAACCGGATACAAAAATTTTGGAGCCGCTCAAGTTTGTCGAGTTGTTCCTGAGTTAGGTCAAGATAGCTGGCATCAGCATAATCAAGGATGGGTAGAAGAAGTGATTGTGCAAGCGCAATCTTGGTGGCAGTAGGAAGAAAATTGCGCAGTCTCCTCAACGTTGCCGCAGATGCAAATAACTTGCGGCTAACTTCCTGCAGTTGGGCAGTCCAAGAAAAGTTTCTATCAATAAATATCCCCAAATTTTTAACTTTTTCGGAGACAGGAATAACTGAGCTATCGAAGATAACTTGGGGAAGAGTTGTCCAGTCGACCCTTGAAACGGTTCTGGAACCGCCCACTATGATAACCTGCGTCTTCAAAGGGTTGACTGTGAGTCCGTACCGCTTGCTCCATTGGCATATGCGAGCCAGGTCATTGTTGATAGTGAAGATGGCGTCAGAGAGATTTCTAAGAGGAGCTTGCGAGTAAATTTGTAAATCGTCTGCATAAAGGTGGTAGGAAGAAGTTAATTCGTTAGAAATTGAGTTTATAAAAATTGCGAAAAGTAAAGGGGATAAAACGCCACCCTGTGGTACCCCGGCAAAAGTACTACACCAGGAGGACGACGTTTCTCCGATGTAAATACGTTGCCGGCGTCCAAACAGGTAACTACGAAACCATTCAATCACCGGTGGAGATACATTAAGAGAGCAAAGAATGCCAAGCAAAACATCGAAATCAACAGTATTGAAGGCATTACTGAAATCGAGCAACGCCAAGACCGTTAGATTACTGCTTTCCATGGCTGACCTTATATCTTCAGTAATGTTCAGAAGCGCTGTAGTAGTACTATGACCGGGTCGGAAGCCGGACTGGAAGGGGTTGAGGAGATTATTTACGAGTACCTTAGATAATGCCGGCAGAACGGAAATTGGTCTATAATTGTTGACACTGCCTCTGTCACCTGCTTTGTGGATAGGATGCACAACAGCTCTCTTCATAACTTTCGGGAATACACCCTCCGCGATACAGAGATCACATATGTGAGTGACGAGAGGTACAAGCGTTTGTCTGCTCAATTTTAGAAGTTTTGAAGTGATACCATCCCATCCCGGGGCAGAATCAGCACGAAGACCCATTATAATATTATCAATTTCGGCATGGTCGGGAGGGAGCAGGACCATTGAGTTTACCTGTGCAGAATCCTTAACATATGACTCATGTTTCGTATCAGAATTTGCATGCTTAGCCGCGAGATCTTTACCAATGTTTGCAAAAAAGTTGTTGACTACATTCAATGACGCCTTACAGTCTGGGCCGGATAAAGACAACAAATTCCTTGCAGAAGATCGATAGGTTTGTTTGTTTGTTTATTATATTGTTGATTACCTTCTAAGTATTTTTAGGGTTATTTTTAGCCTTCTGCAATTCATTCTTTTCATAATTACTTTTTAGTCTGTGTAAAAGTTTATTGCAGAAGTTGCGGTAGCGTGAATAGGTTAATTTTAAAGTGTAATTGTCCGGTGCCTTTTTCAGTTCTCTGTGCATGTTATCTCTGTTCTTAATACATCTTAGTAGTCCCGGAGTGATCCAGGGCTTTATTATTCTCTGCTTAGAAGGAACGCAGATGGTTTCAGTATTTTTTTTTGTATTATAGACACAATAGTATTAATGAGAAACTCAGTAGCCCAATTAGCATTGCTAGACGTCAAAATACAACCAAAATCAGTATTAGCTATTTCCGAGACAACTTTACTCAAATCAACTTTTGAGAAGAATTTAGTCGTGTGACGTTTTGTTGTAAGTTTAATACTAACTAGTACAGGGACATGGTCCGTAATATGACTGTCAATGATAAAAGATGTTACAGATTTTACCACTCTGATCATGACATGATCCAAGCAATTTTTTTCTCGGGTGGGAGATGTGTAGGCTGGCAGGAGCCCGTGAGATGCAGTCAGAATCATGTATTCGTTATAATTTGGATCATTATTTGTTGGGCTAATATTAATGTCCATGTCACCCACCTGGAAGATACCGAAGTTAAAACAGTATTGAGACTATTTAAAAAGTTATCTACTTTACCAAAAAATGGCGGCCTGTATATACCTATGATTACTATGTCAGAGAGTTTGCAAATAAGGCAATTTGCGTCATCAAACTCTGGCTGTATAATGTCATGTTGCAACTCTTTAAGAACGTAGATAACTAGACCATCGTTTTTATTCATATTTTTTGTTGTCGAATAGGCTGCGTAACCAGGCAAGACAGGAACATCAACATCCTCGTTCAGCCAACACTCCGAAAAAATTATGACGTCACAACGAATTTTTAGGGATGATAATAATACCATGGCGGTGTTGAAATTCTTATTAATACTGCGTATGTTCAAGTGTAACACATTTATCATTTTGCTTGGGTTTCCCAATATCTGATGGCATTTATCAGGAGGACAAATGAAAGATTCATGGGTCCCAAATGTATCCAAGTTATTAATAATTTCATTTACGTTATTCATTTTAATTTAATTTAAAGAATATGCTCTTAAATACAACACATTTAACTAAATTTAACTTTAATATGACATGAAAAAAAATCTGAACACCACTACTTCCCAATACCTGCCGAGAAACACAACATATTCGATACGGGTGCTTAATAGAATGTTGTACATTAAGATGAGTACCACACCTTGAATTACTCAGTAATTTTAGTGAATTGTGAATATTAATGTACTTGTGAATTGTATAATTGCATGATCAATCTTAGGGTTGTACAACACAGTAGGTTATAAGTGTATGAAGGCAACTTTGCAAAAAAGATACAGAAACTTAAAAAATAAGAAATAAGATTAGGTTTACATAATAATATAGAATTTAATGCTACTCTACTTATAAAATTACTCTGTATCATGCAGAATGTTTTGAAAGCTAGATTCAGAAAGTATAAGTATCGGTTTAACCCCTTCTTTCTTTCGAATAAAAATTTTTCCATTTGCAGTCCGGCAGTATTGAAAACCGTTGTTTTTAGCAAACTTTCTAGCATCATAGAAAAGCTTTCTGGAAGTTGCTGGGAGACGATCAGCGAGATATATAGGGGTGCGTTCGCCACTCAAGCCGGCATGCTCACTGTTTAATTTTTCAGACGGTGGCTTCCCCTTGTTAAAATTACGTACGGCACTAAGTACAGTGTTTTTCAGAGAGACTGATTGAAATTCTGCTATTATTTGTTTGGAAGGGCCTTCGTTACCCCGCACTCGATATATGTCTCGAATCTCATCTGGTTTTACGTGCACTGACAGGGATCTACACACACCAACAACAATTTCTGACAAGTCGCTACCATTTTCTTTTTCCTTAGGTGTTATATTGCGCAGCTCAATCACGGCGGACCTATGATTTTCTTGGATATCTTGAATTTTTCTTTCTAACTGGTTTATATATTTTCTTTGTTCCGAGCGTTCACTTTCCAGGTTTGCCAAACCAGTTTTCATATCCTCGTACTTTGCGTTCAAAAATTTTGCCGACTCCTCAATATCTGTCTTGATGCTGTGCAGTTCTTCGTTTTGAGCTCTTAACTCTGTTAATTCCAGTGTTATTCTAGACATAAAATTTTGCAGAATACTTTCCTGATTTTGATTCCACTTAGTGAGCATTGCACGAATTTCCTCTTTAAAATCATCAAGTTCACTTGTGGGACTAAATTCCAAACACGATCGCTTTGTTGATCTTTGTTGAGTATTTATAAACTCCGATTCACACGGTGGTGTCGCAATATTAGTGATCGATGAGGCAAGTTGTGTCGTAGGTGCGGACTGGCTAGGGGGTGGCGTTCTTTTTGTTTTAGGCATTTCAAAATACTTTTAAAGTATTGCAATATCGTAACACGAACAAAGAATAAGTTTAGTAACAGCAGTCCAATGTTATAGAAGCTCGTATCAATGCAGTGTAAATTCGTAGCTATCGTAGCAAGCAAAAGCGTAGCCGATGCGCGACAGTAACGTAGCGCGCCCCGCAGCTATCGTAGCATCCAAAAGCGTAGCCGATGCGCGACGGTGACGTAGCGCGCGCTCCGTAGCTACGCACTCGTAGCACAGGGACACAAAGAACAATGGGTAATTTTGTATGGAATCCGTACCCACTTTGTAGCATTTTAGACTAGGTGTAATTTAGAAGAGGCCTAATTGAGTAACTCGAAAATAAGTGAACGAATGAATGAATGAATGAAAGACCGAAGTTATGATAACTTCTTTGTAACATTTTTAATTGCCAATAATCGCACTTTTTCTGCTTTTTGGACTAAATAAATAGGTAACCAGTCATTTTTTCTGTCTTTAGAGAGCGATATAGCTTCCTATCGTTGGTTTTTGGTACAGAAAAAATATTAAATAAGAACTATCAATCTTAAATAGCACAGTTTTATTAAATTGTATTGTTACTTTCAATGATTATATCATCCCAGGCACTTGCCGGACCTACGAAGTTATCTAGGTGCCTGCCAACACCTAAGTACCATATTATGCTAATAGTATGGGCACAAGCACCTAGAGTTCTCATACCCGTCATGCAGGAGCAATAATACGCTTCGATTGCTTCTCTGCCCTGGACATTAACCTTGATTAAAATATATGTGTAATATATTTTATTCGACACGTGCCTCGATAATATGTGGCCTCTAATTAACGAGCAGTTTTCGGTTACTAGCCCATGCTGCGACATACTAGGGCTACTTGATTAAAATATATGTGTAATATATTTTACTGGACACATGCCTCGATAATATGTGGCCTCTAATTAACGAGCAGTTTTCGGTTACTAGCCCATGCTGCGACATACTAGGGCTACGGCTCGAAGATACCTCAATATTATATATACCATCTCCACCTCGCAAATGCTCGGCAACATATGATCTAGCGAGCTTTAAATGGTATGTACCCAAACTGAGTAGAATGACGTCTTCTTCTGTCAATTGTGGAAATGGTATTGACGTAGCCGTCATTGTTGTGAACACCGCCCGCTGTCTGTTCATATGTTCTGCGACTACATAATTGCCCAGTCTGTTGGGTTCACTTCTTCTTTGCGCTATTATATTGATAAAAGCGTGGGCATGCTCATTATCTGTCAGACGCTGCCTAAATGCATTTATAAGGGCTCCCGCAATACGGAAGTCTTCAAATAAGTGAGGGAGTGTTTTATTGATAACTGTATGCCTAAATATTTTGTAGTCCCTTTTGAACCATCCGTTTATTACTTCAATGACCCAACGCACTATGGTGATTTCTCGAGATTTATTGGCTTGAATATCTGTAAGCTGTGTGGCATGCCTATCTTTACTTGGTGACATATGGGCAACACAGCCAGCACTTTCTATATCTAGTATAGAGTCTCTAAAACCTCGATCTAATATAAAAACGTCATCTGTTTGTAACGTTATATGCACTGGGGACGTTTGATCATTCATAATCTCAGTCATGATTTGGGCATCAGTCTTTGTTGCAGCGTATGGTCCACATATATCTATAATATAGCCATCTGGGCAAGTAATCACAAAGGGTTTTAACAAGTTTTTATACTTGTGTAAGCTGTAAGACTTTTTTGAAATAAAATGTTTTTACTTTTCTGTACGCATATATACGAACCATCACAAATAGCTATAGCCACTGGGTTTATAGGGTTGGAATATATTGATGATGGTACTGCAAGGCTGTGAGCTATAATTTCATCCCGACTTATATGATTGAAACCCAAATGGCGAACAACAAAGTCTTGGGTCAAGCAGTTTCTAGCAGTTTTAAGCAAAATACCGATCGTTTTACGAGATACACCTATTTGGGAGGCTATACGTGTATTTGGTTCACCAGACCGTTGTTTTAATAAATATATTCCTAGTGCAGTTTTTGGTCTTCTACATTGATTTAAAAGAGACGGTGTTTCATTCAAAAGGATTTCGAATTGTTGGTATGTTAAGCCAGTTAGGTAATATAGATCCTCTGGTAAAATGTTGTTTACATTGTCAAAATCTATATTAGTCTTATGTTTATATGCATCTCGTAACGTATCAATCATATCTTTGAGATGGTCTGGTGTGAATATTGTCTCTCCATTATCATACAGGGAGCTCCAATCTTCTGTGTTGATGTGATGTGTACAAACGCGTGCATGTTCAGGAACGTACACGCTATGATTAACCAACAAGAATACTTTTATAAACCTGGACACTCTGTGAAGTTCTTGATTGATGCACCCATGAAATAAACAGTGACGTGCCGTATTTGCAACCCTTCTATAAGTTGGAACAGACGTTGGGTGCTCTGGGTTTGCAAGTTCCTGGTTTTGTTCTTGTTCGAACCTAGCTTGCTGTCGTCTTCCAGCTACCCAACAACGATGACACATAGCCTGAAGTTGATTCAGGGCCATCTAAAAGAAAAACCAAATCCTCAAGTAACTAAAACAATAAATAACTTAATAAAGAGTGAACAAAAAGACACCGTGTACTCGATGATCAAAAGCTATTGTTATACTAACCTCATTTATGTTAATCCGTGCCATCACATACTCTGTGAAGCCTGGATTGTCTTCCAAATAGGTTCGCGTCAGTATATGCCGGTTTCGGTCACGAATTACTGATGTTGTACAAGTAATACACTGTATACGGCGTTCACCTTCCATTTTTTTGAAGCAGATGAGTAATAATAATGATCCAATCGTTAAGTAATACACTGAAGTCCGTTGTGAAAGCCGAGGTTGTAAATAAAAGTAAGAATAAAATAAACTAAGATATGCGCGCGCGCTCAAAATCAGTTCCTAACAGGTACTAACTACTGACGACACACCGACGCTAGCACAAAATAGTTCGAACTACCCACCTAATGGATAAAATTAAAAAAAATTGAACGTGCGTGGGTCGATTTTACTAAGGATTTTCGGTATTTTCAACATCGAATATCTTTTTCCCTACATAAGTTACAAAGTTGCTCCCATACAAAAAATATCTACGTTTTCAAAGACCTTTCGAATGGTACCAATTTCAACTTGCTACAAATTGGGTACGTTCAGACCCATGTTCTTTGGTGCGATGACGTCAATGTTGATTTGGCGTAGTCGCTGAGCTCGCCGTCTCTGCACTCGCTGTCCGAGGTTCGAATCTCATGAGGTACAGTCACTTTTCGAGATTTATAAGAACTTGATCTTGACTCACCAAAAGGCCAAACAGCGATATCTGCCTGTGTCTGACGACGCGAGAAAGAAAGACTTCCGACACCAATCAATATGTCCACCACACCTTATGGACACTGCCCCAAGAAGAAACAGGAGGGTCCGAGTTTCGAAATAATTTAAATAATGATTTAAAAATAACTTTCAATATTCACAACAGCTACGCAGTAACACGTCCGCTCCGTTCGGGCGCTGGGCAGAGAGGGGAATGTAATAATGGGATGTATAGGCTGCACTGTAATTTGTAGACGAGGACCATCTGTTGTCTTGAAGTTCAGTTTTCATGTACGAATCAATGAGAAAGGTAAGAGGAGAAGTGGGTACAGGTCCAGCAGTACCGTCTCGGAAACTCTCTTCGCAAAGTTCGCCTCTGGCGTCATTGCCTGGGGATCTACAGTTTCCCATGATCCACTGGAGGGTGAAGCCCACAACGGATAGCTTTTGGCCTTGAGCTGTTGCTTCACTGGGAATTGAACAGTTTTAAGCCATGCCGGAGCAATCAACCGAAATCTTATTTCGGCTACTATGACAGTTTGTTGGATACGTGTGACTTTCAACCGAGTGCCTTTGCAAAGTTTTTTTTAGAAATTGCGTATGTAAATAGAAATCATAAAGTTTAATCGGATGATATCTATCATTTTCTTCCTTTGCGTTTTCATAGAAATAATTTCCTTATTTTTGCCAAAAAAAAATTACCATTTTATACGAATTGATGGTATGCTTGGTCGATGGGCTCCCCGTTCACAGAAGTAATGAATTAATGCTGAAGCAACGGAACAACACAGGCATCGTCAATTTTTAACAAAATTCTAAAATAATGCGTTTTTGAATGGCCTTCTTATATCATGTTCGCATTTTCTTCTTCTCCGTCGTTTCTTCAATACTGGGGATCGCGACCGCACACGACGCGTATCCATGTGGTCTTCTACTGCGTGGACCGCTCTGTCTCTAGCAGCCTTCTTAATGGCGTCAGGCCATAAAAAGGCCATATGTTCGAATATTTGATCTTTAGTTTGCTGATATTATTTTGCGCTATATGAATGGTGCAATTCTTCAAACTACAAAGTTAAGAAACTACTTGATCATCATCCTCGCCTTTTCCCAACTATATTGGGGTCGGCTTTCAGTCAAACCGGATTTAGCTGAATCCTCCACAACCCATTAACTGGGTAACACGGTACTTCATGGCAAGACTCGAGTCAGATTTACTGACTTCTGACCATCCGTAACGACTGCCAATGATCTACAAATGACAGCAGGGACCAACGGCTTAACGTGCTTTCTGAAGCACGGAGAAAACTCGGTATGTTAAGATGGTCACCCATCCACAGACCAACCTTGGCAAGCGTTGCTTAACCTTGAAGATCGACCCGTGTGGCTGTGTAAGGATCTACTTGATGAATCAAGTTAATTCTCAATTTATTTCGAATCAGGAACGCAAACGAAACGATTTAAGTTTTTAGAACTCAGACATCCGATTAACCAATGTAATTCAACTCTTTTCGCGACTCCTCCATCATGGGACTTCGCCAGCTGCTCGCAGGTTGTATGACGTGACCCCGGGCCGGAAAGATTCATTTTTGAGCAACTCAAGTTAAGCTTAGCAAATATAAGCGCACGCCTGTTGACGATCCAAAACATGAGATCAAATGCATAACGCCATGTATGGAATCTGAAAATGAACTGTCTTAATATTATTTCGGAGTTTGTTTTATTATTATTAATAGGAATTGGTTCAGAACGATATTTTAAAGGTATTAAAAGAATCACTTTTTTTAAGACGTTTTAAAAGTACCACTTATAACTAAAAATATGTTTTGATGTAATTTTCATGCTGTGTTGAGTATTATTTGGGTCAATAGATGGCATTACGGGTATCTGCATTACGTTATGTTGGTTTCATGTACATTGCCACAATTCCTATCCGGTTAATGTGTAAAAATTATCTAAATTGGTTTTGCAATTATCTACTTTTGCACGTGATGCGTTCTGATATCTTCTTTAGCAGCGATGTGGTTGCGCTATATTCTACAGAGACGATTGCGGCTCTAGAGAGCATACAACTTGCCCCGGCAAATAATGTCACCTTCCAACTCACTCGAAATTACAGACGATCAACACCTACGCGAAGCTGTGTCTTCATTACGGAGTGCCTCCGCAGACAGCATGGACGGTCTGCCACCTCGCCACATACATGGTATAATACGCGCGAGCGCCGGGGAAAACGGTGAGTCTTTTGTTGGAGCTGACGGCCGTCATTAACCTTATGCTCTCCGGAAATGTGAACGAAGCCGTCATTTGTATTTTGTACGGGGCGTTTACCTTTCTGCCCTTTGCAAAAAGGATGATGGTAATCGTCCCATTGCTGTAGGATATTTGGAGAAATCTCTGACCAATAATTTTCAGCCCCTTCCACTGGACTTATTTCTAAAGGGGGCTGTGAGACTGCGGTTCATGTTTTATCTACGTTTCTACAATGAAAACAACAAATGAAAACATAGTAGGTGAAGTAATTCTTAAGGATGACGTTAAGATGGCTCCAAATTCGTGAACAGGGGCACCTTGTTGACAAAAGTTAATTTCTAAAATGTTCCGTTTTTTTGTATCAATGTTATAATACTCGTACCATTCTACGTTACTTTGAAATCAATTTTTTTTGGAATCAGCTGTTTTGCTTGGTTTCCAAAGTTTTTGTAACATGAATAAATAAAGGGGTTCGAATTTTTTTCTATAGGAGCTGGCATAGCACTTCCATTCAGGCACTCCCCCGCCGCCATTTTCTGATTTTTTTTTTAAATTACAGCGCGCATTCTTTTATGCATATACAAATAGAGGACACTTATTAAACAAGCAAAACATCTTACCAACATGGTGCTCTTAAGTGTCACGTTGTCAAGATATTCGAACGTAAAGTTACTAAATGAAAGCAATGAAAATCGTTAAAAATTAAATTATCACGCGATGATATGCAGTAGATTGTATCCTAATAGTATTTCTGGTCATGATTTACTATTTATTTATTTAAACTTCATGTACAATAGTGGTACATAGGCGGACTTAATGCAACAAGGCATTCTCTACCAGTCAACCTTTGGGATAAAAAAACACACTGTGGTAGGTGTACAGCAAATAAATAAAATACAAAATAGAATATTTTTCGGAAAAAAGAAATATACAAAGAAATAACATATATAATACAAGATAATGAATAAACGAAATATATATTACCAATAAAATACACATATATTTCTAAAATAATAAACTAATAAATATGATGATTTATATAAATGTGCTTAGTAAAATGTTTTTTTTTTGGGTTCTTATTTTTAATTTCTTCCAAAAAAATTACTAAATCAAGCTAGGCAATATTACTTTAATTTAATATAATACATTTTTTTTTTGCTTTGCATTTCACAAAATTAAGTAAATTTTAATGATAGTCATGATGTTCACTTTAGGGCAGCATGTTCCTCACATTTTTTGTTTGTTGAAGTGTCCTCTACACAAAAACGCATTTCAAAATGGCGGTGGGTTGCCACAATGATTCCATGCCCTTTCGAGTTTGGGGGTCAAACTAGAAATTAAAAAAAAGATCGTTGAAACTGTATAGTGTGACATATCAAATGAAAGGGCTTACTGTGAGAGTTTTAATAACTTTTTTTCAAAATTAAAATAAAAACATTTCTGAAGTAATTTAAGAAAAATGAACATTCGCCCCCTCCCTTTCTCCGAAACTACTGAGCCTTGATCTTCAGAATATTTACTTTTGAAAGTATCATTTTAGGATACTTTCAAAAGTAAATATTCTGAAGATATTGAAACTCTAATGTGATATACCTTATCACAAAGCTTATTTATCAAGCTACTCGATTTGTACAAAACGCACATAGACTCATATTTATTAATGTCTATGGAATGTAATTATTTTAAATGTGTCTCAAGTTACTGTTTCTATTAAATCTTTAAGATTTTATTATAATTTTAACAGCTCCATGAAATTAAGACAAAAAATATTGATTATTGCAATATCAGAACGTGTCGAAAAAAGGTAAAATCTGTGAATGTCAGAATGACATTGAAATAAAAAAGATACCCTAACCACTAGGCATGGGCAATATCGCTTTTACACGAATGTTTAGAATATCGGCTATCGCATTTAGTTATTTGTTTTAACTTCATGTACAATAGTGGTAGCCCCTTACCATCTGTTATTTTGAATTGAGTTTTTGAAATGTAAGTTGAAAATACAGACTTTTGTTAGGACACATTACTTGATGGTTTTTGTTTTAATTCGAGATTAACCTGTCATTCTGTGAATCCGTCTTTTCGTGAATCCGTCATTTTGCGAATCTGTCATTTCGTGAATCTTTCATAATCATATCTTGTCATTTTTTATTATGCATTTTTGACAATTCCCTGATCTGTCATTTTGCGTTTCTGATGTTCTACGCCCAAACCATTCTGATTTGTATAAAACAGCGTTGCGTCGACGCGGCTATGACGCCACGCAACGCAGCGTGTGACGTCTAAATCTCGAAATAGAGGCCCGCGGGAGCAAGAATGCAAAACATTTTATTTCAAATAATAATAGTGAGCAAATTGTCCCAAGTGTCGTAGCACTTCGAGTGATATATCATTAGGTAGATAGATATCGTTTAGACAGTCAAATTATTCTAAAACCACGAAGCTGAATTCCGCGTCAGAAAAAGCTTACTGGCGATTAACGTTCCTTTAAATATTATTAAATGTTGTTTTTTTTTTATCTCATTAAAGCCAGTCAGGAAGTCGGTTGTCCTTTAGGGTGAAGGTACATGAGTACATTCGCAAGAAGTTGGTAGAATCATCACAGCGTTAATTCGTTGAATTAGTTTTTCTAAAAGTCGTTATTTTTTAAAGTGTATGAATCTATGTATTTATGATTGTATTTCTTTTTCACTCCGTTTGTCTTTCCTTTAAGTTGCACCTGCCATGTTGTCTCTGCACCATCCTCAGATCGACTGGTAGATAATGCCTAAGGCATTAAGTCCGCCTTTGTACAGTATTTTTACTAGTGCATCAAGTTTGAATAAATAATAAAGAGGCGTTACGGCGCCGGGGCGAGACTCCTCTGCCGTGGCAAATCGCACGGCGAACAGAGCTCCAGTAGAAAGTCATGGAGATACCAACACAGCGACTGTTGCAACCCAGCGCTAGGCACGCCACAATTGCGATGACAAGTCTCCTCACGACCCAGACGCGTCGCAAGGTGATTCCCGGCCAACGTAGGCGCTACTGTAAGGGATCGAAGTTCGGTGCGTAGCAGGAGCTACTTCAAAAATAAAAATCGTGGAAACTTTTAAGCATTATTAAATTACGTCTTCTCATTGAAAAAGTCATTAACAGAATCCCATCGAAAAAACCAACACATTCTTATGTCACTACATTTGAATTCCAACTTAATTTCTTTCTTCTTAAATCTTTCAAGGCATATGACTTTGAGGTTGCACCTTCCAAAGAGTATATTCTACATGAGCTACCCCCCGAAGAATGGAGGATAGTAAGAATGATTTTCTTGCAATCATACATTCTCAGCCTTGGAAGAGTTAAGCACCTACTCCTAACCTGAAATCCCTACCTATCTCTGGATACCGTAGACAAATGCAAGTACATCTTTAGATGCAGCTAAAATCATGCCTTCCGTAGACAAGTATCTTTGCACAGTTATTGAATGCTTTTGCTTTGCTTAATTAAACACGCAGGCATGTCCGAGCCCCAGTGCGATAAAACCGGAGTAAAAGTCGCACCATACTGCGAACTTTTATCACAGTTTATATGGTTTACAAGCTAACCTAACTAATCTAGGTGGTTGCTCGTCGGACGATCATCGTAGGTCTACTCTGTTAAAGATTTTAAATTTTAACTTTGAACTTATTCCAGTGATTATAATTCATAAGAACTGAAATCAATTGCCTCCATAATCAGTTCAACCAATGGTGACAACTAGCCACCCCTCGCGAAGGCTACGCCCCGTATGCAAAGTTAATTTAACCGCCCATGGAGTCCTTCAATGGCGTAAAATTAAACGCGATAACTCTACCTCTAACACCACTGGAATGAGTTCACCCTAGCTAATATTATTATTTTTTGACGCTCTTCTCAAAACTGGGAGCGCCCTCGAAGTCGTCGACCCACGTACTAGTCCTTCTTCGAATATTACATGAAAAAGAAACCTCGTTCAATAACTTATTCAACCTACCAAACCAAAATAATGTTTGTTTACATGAAATTATAATTGACATCTACTATCTGCTTTGACATCCTATTTTTTCTGCTATCATAAATGTTTTTTTTATAATAAAATGGTTTCAACCTATTTACATGAATATTAACTATAGAACTTTATTCAATTTAATCTTTACAGGTTCTACATGAAAGAATAATCTTTTTGATTCGTTTGACACAATATTACAATTTTTTTTATGTTGTCTTGTCATCCTATGACGGAAATAATACAAGTCAATCCTTCGTGTTTCGCTGCTATTAAAAATAAAATTTTATATTATGAGATTAGCAGAAAACTTGAAAATAACTAACACTATATAAATAGATTTATGTAATAAATAATAAAATATTTATGCAAGTATAATAAAGTGGAATTTCGAACAACTATAAAATCTTCAAAATAAAACGTTTCCTGACCTTATAATTGTGTTTAATCTATACATATAATAAAATCGTAGACCAACCGTGTCTGTACATTGAATATTTTTGCACAAAACATACATAGAAAAATTAGGAAAAAGATACAAAACACAAATATGGTATTTTTGTAATTTTTGTCTGTTTATCTGTTTGTCTGTTTGTCTGTGCGTTTGAGGGAGCGTCACGTATAAACCACAGATTGGGTTCCAAATCTAGGTACTTAAAAACATTAAGTAATAATCCGAGTAACATTTACTTAGCGTTTATTTCATCAAAATCGACCCACAAAATCAAAAGATTGAATTTTTAAGATTAGGAAGAAACTTCCTAATGTATTCTGTTCCTCATGTATTCTGATTACAGCGCCATCTATTGAAAAATATGAAATTCACGAACGCATGTATGAAACACCAAAACAAATTGTAGAGTTATGTGTGAAACTTTTAATACCTACGTGGCAAAATAAAATTGAACATTTTTACACCTTATCGGTATTTATCATAACAACCGATCCACAAATCAAAATATATTGAATTTTTAAGTTTAAAGTGTAGAAACTTCCTAATGTATT
Organism: Lacanobia oleracea; assembly: GCA_950371165.1. NCBI lineage: Eukaryota > Metazoa > Arthropoda > Insecta > Lepidoptera > Noctuidae > Lacanobia > Lacanobia oleracea. The sequence continues at coordinate 18,053,903 of OX493385.1, forward strand.
GTGATTAGGCAAAGCACCATCTATTGAGAAAAATAAAATGCATGAGAACATGATATTACCCTAAAAGACATTGTTGAGTTATTTGTGAAACTTTTATACGTAGCAATATAAAAGTGAACATTTTAATACCTTAATGTTGTCATACGGGCTCCTTATTTAACGTCTTCCAATGCTAAACATTTTGTCAGTTTACTTACTTGGTCGATAGATGGCGTTGCACTGATGACGCGTTTTGCTGAATTGCGGTGTTAAGATTATCTGCTGGAGAACCTTTCGAATAGTCTAGGTGTTTGAGGTTTTGTCTCTGTTAGGTCTTGAAAGTCTTTGTTAGGGTCTATATTACCAATATCGCTGTTCTCTGTATTGTCTTTAATTGGATTCGTTAATTGTCCGTAAAACCAGTATTTTTATATTATGATATAAAAGACTGGGCGTAGAGTTTCTTGCACGTTCTTTATCACAGTAATCTACTTACGTTTTAAAACTCGCAAATAGCTTAATGTTTTTGACAGACTGATCCTAACAATTCGAAAGTACCTATCTACCTGTAAATAAAAGGTTTGAATCTTGAATATCTCCCAAAGTAGGTACTCCCGAGAGAAGAATGCTTATGTGGTATTCCAGACTATAATCTACCTCTGTACGAAATTTCATCCAGATCCGTTCAGCCATATTGTCGTAATTGAGTAAGAAACATCCAGCCAGCCAAACTTTCGCATTTATTAGTAAACAAAAATTAGAAGTAAGATAATAGGCTGGCATCGACCTAAGCGCACGCGAACGACGTCGCGGGCACAGCTAGTAGTTTCATATTTCTTTCTAAAATATTTCCATATACAAAATAAATGTTGCTGTATTATCAAATCAGTAGTATAATGTTTTAGATGATTTGATGTGTACGATTTTCTTTTATACAGAGTTGATACGACAGAGGGGCATTAAATTAAACTACGTATACTATACGTGTTCAGTGTTAATTCGATACGGTACAAAAACAAAAAGCGCCATAAATGAGAAAACATTTTTTTCAAACAAACTAAATAGCTTGCAAATACGAATAAAACGCAACCACCCTTTGTAAAAAAATGACACTGACCTTAGATACCGCTAGGTAACAAAGCGGCAACGTCGCGCGCGCGCGCCGGAGCGCGGTGTGCGGTATCTCGTGTGCTCGGCGGGGGCCGGGCCGGGGTGGCGGCCGGCGACTTAGGCCTCCTCTCGCACTGGCTTTTATGTTAGGTAACGTTTCGTAGTACGCGCACAAAATTTTTAAATTTTCGATGTGTCCTCCATTTACATTGATGCACAAATTATACCGACGGAGAATATTGTTAACTATTTTTCTAATTAGAACACTGTCCGTCGCTAGCACTTTAATTTGTGAAATGCTAAAATAATCCTATTTTTTAACTCATCAATTGTATTTACCTCTGAGGCATACACTTCACCCTTAATGTACCCCCACAAAAAGAAATCAATGGGAGTGAGGTCCGGAGATACTAATACTAAATAATAATAATCCCAAGTTACGTGTCCTATCAATTCGAATTCCACAAACCGTACGTTCCGAAACGACAGCGTCGGCGTCACTGAATAGAGGCCCCAGCACTTACCGATCGCAAAAAAACAAGGATGCAACAAACTGACCTATTTCTGTTTCTTTCAAATGCGCTACGTTCGTCGCTTTCGTAGTGAAAGTGCAAGTGTGTGTGTATTGATTGCTTCCTTGTTTGCATTGCCAATTTTTAGTGAATGTCCTTCGGTATGCGTCAGAGCGGCAACAACGCATCGTAGATTCATCGTTGTAAGGTGCATGACCTATGCTTAGACGATAATCAGCTGTTAGAAAAGATACATCGTGTTCAAACCGTGCAAAAACTTTAAAAATCATTTGCGACTAAACTACTGCTCCTAATTAATTTATTTTTGGTACAGAACTTGAAAATGGTACCTAGTATAGGCAGTTTAAAGGGAAGCCCCTCTGTCGTATCAGCGTTGTATATATAAATGTGTTTATAAATTTTATTTGTTTTTCTTCCAACCCTTGTTTTCTTTTCAGTTTGGGCACGAAGAGAAATTTTGTAATCACCATTCAAGGACTTACTAATAGCCTGTGTTAGTTGCGTCTGTGTGTTTGTGTATAAAATTTTCCTACCAAATGAAAATGATATATCATTATTAGAAAGATTATTGGATGATATGGGAAGTTGCGCTTCCTTATGGAACATCTCCTTCGGTTCGTCTTCCTGTGTAGGCCTCCTCAACTTGGGCATCATCCAGCATGTGATCTAATACGCTACTACTGACGACTGATTCGTCATGGAGATCACATACAGGTTCAGACAACAAAGTCGCTTGACATTCTGGAATAAAATCGGGAATAAATAATGGAATGGACACACCGGGTTCTTTCTCTTCATCCGTCATGTCCGCTTCCATCTCGTCCTCGAATAGGCTGCTCTCTCCACAGCTCTGCTTTACATCGTCATCATTGTCATCATGGTTTTGGATTTGTGGGTCGTCAATTTTCATACTAGAATATAGAGGTGTATCATTATCGACATTCACAAACTCTTGTTGTCCGCATCCATCGGACACTTCAGTAATTGTCTTTTCGACATAAAAAGAACATTCCAATGACCGTCGTTTACACGAAATGCATTTGCACGGGAATTCTTTTCTTATTTTGTCGCATAGCAACGAAAAATCTATACCGTCATGGTATACCGTGTTATAAAAATATCTTGCAGCGCTCTGCAAAAATGCGCCCAAAATCAAAGAATAATCGGCTTCTCGCCACTCGCTTTCGATAGCGACGAGCCTGAATTCGGCTAAGAAATCTTCGAAGCATACTCGGTCTATACCAGTATATAACATGGACATTTTGCATACATATAAATTCTTTTATTTAGATATAAAAACCACTTAGCTTTGCTTTCCTGGCGTCCATACATCTAGCGCCTGAACATCGTTAGCATCTCGTCCTTTTCGAGATGACTTGATAAAATTGGGAGTTTCTTCATGCACTTTATATTTTACGCAGTGCACACGCGTATAAATTGTGTTCGTACAGTGTACTCGCCCTGTACACGGCGCCTCCGCCACTTGTAAAAGTATGGTGCGTAGCAGGAGCTACTATAAAAATAAAAATCGTGGTAACTTTTAAGCATTATTATATTACGTCTTCTCATTGAAAAAGCCATTAACAGAATCCCATCGAAAAAACCAACACATTCTTATGTCACTACATTTGAATTCCAACTTAATCTCTTTCTTCTTAAATCTTTCAAGGCTTATGACTTTGAGGTTGCACCTTCCAAAGAGTATATTCTACACTACCGTAGTATTGATTGGTGAGAGATCAGAACTATGCCTGGGTCAACGGCGCGATGTATTCCACGCGATTGGTAAACACACGCATTAAACGCGACTTTTATGTTATTTCGACAAGAATATATTTTAATAAAGCTATGACCCATATTATGTTAACTGACTTACGAATTGTGCCTTGCGCGACTGGCACGGTCGCGGTCGCGTCGTTTTGCTGCGTTCAAAAGATCAAGCTCAAGTGAGGGAGATTATTAATATTATTAGAGAAAGAATGGATATGCCAAATCGTCTAGGTGACTTTGTAATCGAACACTATATAAACAGGCGAAGAGCACAATTTATACGAATAAATAGTGAAGCATTAAATATCTCTTTTCCCATTTTAACTGAAGAATATTTAATATTGATGGCGCTGGGCACTTATCAAATCAAATTAACAAGATCATACTATGTCGGTAACCATTTACGTGGCGGCCATATCTATACTAACTAGTTGACCCGCGCAGATATATAAAGCTGAAGAGTTTGTTTGTTTGTTTGCTTGAACGCGCTAATCTCAGGAACTACTGGTCCGATTTAAATAATTATTTCAGTGTTAGAACTAAACTAAGACCAATAGGAGCACTAATGAAAATTGTGACGCAGACGAAGTTGCGCGGGTCAACTAGTACTCTATAGAAGTTTACCAAGAAATAAGTCCCAAGTCTTATGGGTTATGGAATCGATGTATCTAACTGTCTATTATTACGAAGGCAGATACACTCATGACATACGTCAAGAAAAACTTATTATCTAACTAATATTATAAATGCGAGAGTTTGGGTTGACTGGTGGATGTTTGTTACTCAATCACATCGCAACGGTTGAAAGGTTCTTGATGTTTGGTTATAGTCTGAAATAGCACATTGGCTACTTTGTATACCGAAAATGTTTACGGTTCCCGTGGGATAGATTTATTATTGTTTTTCAGAGAGTAATGGATTGATATGATTTTTTGTATACTTAGTAGTTGTTAGGGGTCATAAACTGACATTGGTTTATTTTTATACCGGAAAAAGTACGGTTTTCGTGGGATAAAATTGTTCAAGTTTTTAGAGAGCAAGGGTTTAAATTAATTCTTGGCATAGTGGTCTGGTAGTGGTAATTTTGAGGTCTTGAAACGACGTAGACTACTCGCCGACTACTACGCCACTGCGTGCATTTTTATCCCGGAAAAATGCAACGCACGGTTCCTTTACAGTAACCGTGTATAAAAGACCTTTTTCACTAAACAACACAATCGACTTCCAAATAAAAACACTTCAAAGTATAAAATAACTTTAATTTCGGAAGTCTCGGTGTATTTGGTTTTATTTCTTCGTTTTTTAAAACCGACTTCCGAAATTAATGTTTGTATTTGGAATTCGGTTTTATGTTTTGCTGTCGGGTTTTTTTTATATAAACCGCCTAAGCTGTTCAATTTAAGTAATGTTATGAAAATTTAGATATTATTCTAAAAAAAATATGTACTAATCGACACACTAAAATAATTTTATGCGGTCATCTTAATATAGACGTTAAAAAAATTCATATAATTACCTTGGAACTTAAATGCTTTCTCGTGCGTTACACCTTATCTTTTTTACCTGTTTAGATAATTTTGCACATAATACCAAACAAAAATGTCATTGTCAAGTAATAGACTTCGGGCTATCTGACCATACAGCACAAATAATTAAGATATAAGTAAATAAATCATGCATAATTAAAAATTGGAGGACTAAAATTCGAGATACCTCTAATGACAAACTCACCATCTACAAAATCAATTGTTTTCTGAAATATATGACACTGAGAATTAGAACAAGGCTAATGATAATTTCATTGAAATATTTAAGCTCCTGCATGACATATGTTTCTCCTATAAGCTAGTGACAAGAAAATTAGAAAAACCAATTAAGTGGCTATCGCGTGGCATAAGATTATGCAGTAAAAGACAGCGAAATTTACTTTGGAAACAAAGACTAAGGCCATCACCAGAAAATAAAATAGCTTTTGTTAATAACTCTAAGAGATTTAAAAAAAATATTAAATTAACTCAGAAATCCCAAAATAATTACTTGATCAAGAACTCCATAAATAAATCAAAAACCTCATGTCAAATAATAAATAACAGCATAATAAATAGAGAACCAATTTCACAGATAACAAATAATAACCAGACAATTACGGATTCGAAAGGAATAGCAGTCTTTCAATAATTTTTCATTGACCAAATTGCTAATATACCTAATAACACAATGCACGACGTTAAGAAAATAGCCCATAACCCAAACTCAATATTTGTGCCACCAGTCGTACTGCAAGACGTGATAAGAATAATTAAATCGCTAAAACATTAAAAGAGCTTTGGTTATGATGACAACTTGAAAACTGTAATTGTAACACCAATTCATAAAAAGAACAGTAAAGAAATTATGTCGAACTATAGGCCTATAGCTTTAATTCCCGTTTTTTTCTAAAATAATAGAAAAAGTCATATATGAAGCAATATCATCTTTCTTAATAAATTTAACATACATTGCCATGAGCAATACGGATTCAGGAAAAATAAAAATATAACTATGGCAATATTTGACTTGTTGAATGTTATTATGTCAAATGTTGATAGTAAAACGCCTATATGTGCTGTTAATACAGATATGTCGAAAGCCTTCGATTTTGTCAACCATAACATTTTGCTTCAGAAACTAAACGCCTATGGCATTCGAGGTAACATCCTGAACCTAATAAAAACATATGTATCCGTATAAGTCTAAATTAGAAAAAAATACGTGTCTTCCAGTAGAGAAATTAAATTCGGTGTACCACAGGGAACCGTCCTTAGGCCTTTTTATTTATATTTTAAAGCTTACAAGCTTAATCTCTTCAAAGTTAGTCTCGCTCCATCGTAGACTTTGTCTCTGTCATCTCTGACATAGACTAGAGTCAAGAGCAAACCCATTACAAAAAAATATATATATATACATTAACGACCTCCCACGCCAAATCCATCATACCATGGTTCTGTTTGCTGACGATAGTACGGCGCTCTTAAAATGTGACAATAATGAAAATTACGAAAACGAAATATTACACCATTAAACTTATAATAAATTGGCTAAAGTAACAACTTACAAATTAACATACTAAAACAAAGATAATGCATTTTTATCAAAGACTTCGTTTTATTGATCTGAACATCAATTACAATAGCCAAAATGTGGACAGAGTAGAGGTTACAAAATTTATAGGCATTCTAATTGACAGTCAGCTGACATGGAAGCCACAGGCTGAAGCAATCTGTAAAAAACTCAACGCATCTGCATATGTTCATTAAATCTTAGGAAATAAGTTAATATCAAAACAGTTTTACAAGTATATCATGGTCTTGCCGTTTCTATTTTAAGGTTTGGTATTATATTTTGCGGCAATTGTACCGAAAGGGAGAGTATTTTTAAAGCGCAAAAACGCTGCTTTCTGGAAATATTTGGTTTGAAAATTGCAATTTACTGACATATCCTTGCCTTTACATTTTAGAAATTGCTCTTTTTGTTAAATGTAATAGAAATCTGTATTTTACTTTATCGGAAAGCAGATACCGAGATGTAACATTGCTATCTCAATACCTAAACTTGAAAAAGAAAAAGTGTCTTTGGTATGGCGCCAGCTATTGTTAAAAGAGGAACCAGCAACAAGCTTCAAAAAGAAATTAACTATACTTTTGTTGAATAAGTGCTACTACTCCGTATCGGACTTTCTAGCTGATACTTTTTAGTTAAGATTTTAAGATTTTTTTTTTTTTTTTTTTTTTTTTTTTTATTATTTTCTCCCACAAAATACAAAATTACAATTTACAATATTTTAGTTGTGAACTTATTTATTTATTTATGTTTACTAACTTATGTTTTATGTGTATCTAATGATGAACTGCATCAATGTTTGCAAGCCAATATGGTAGAATGTACAAGGATTCTTAAACATTTCTGTAACCCTTGTATTGTAAATACCTACGTTCTGAGCAAATAAATGAATATTATTATAATAGGTCTTTACCTATGAAATTGCCGTTTTGTATGAAAAAATTGAAACGAATTTTTTTCATGTAGTTTTTATTTGTATTAATCGAAGTAATCACCCATGTAATCAATGCATCTTTGCCAACGCAGTGGCAGTTTATTGATGCCCTTCTTAAAGAAATCAGCTGGACGGGAGGCAACAAATTCTTCAAAGGCATTTTGTACTGCCTCTCGGGTATTGAATTTTTTTCCCGCCAAGAAGTTATCCAAATTCTGGAAAAAGTAGTAGTCTGTAGGCGCAAGGTCTGGTGAGTAGGGCGGACGACGGAGAGCTTCCATCCCCAGTTCTTGCAACTTGGAGACCTTCTGCTGTGCAGTATGAGGTCGCGCGTTGTCGTGCAGGAGCAGCGGAGACGAGCGATTGACCAATGCTGGTTGGAGATGTGCCAGCTTCTCCATCATTGTGTTCAGTTCTTCACAGTACACATCTGCAGTAATGCTCACCCCGTTTGGTAAGAAGCTGTGATGAATCACACCGGCGCTAGACCACCAAACAGTGGTCACTGTTCTAGGGGAAAGTTTTCGTTTAGGGCATTGTTTAGGTGCTGAACCAGGATCCAACCAACTTGCTGAGCGCTTGCGGTTATCAAACAGAATCCATTTTTCATCTCAGGTAACAATGCGGTTCAAACTTCCTTCATTTGTGTGTCTGTTGAGCAGTGCAAGGCACGTCTCGACGCGTACTTTGCGCTGGCGATCATTGAGTTCATGGGGCACCCATTTGTCAAGCTTTTTTACCTTGCCAATTTGACGCAAATGGACCAATATTGTTTTGACGCTAACGTCGAAAGCTGCTGCTAATTCAGCCGTAGATTGTGTATCATCAGCTTCCACAATCGCCTTTAATTCGTCATTGTCGACCAATGTCTTCGGACGACCGCGAGGTTCATTTTTCAGGTCGAAATTTCCAGAACGGAAGCGAGCAAACCAATAACAGGTGGTGCGTTGGTTTGTAGTGTTAGCTCCGTAAACGTCGTTGATGTTGCGTGCCGCTTGTGCCGCGTTGCTGCCACGACGGTATTCATATTCCATAATTACTCGAATTTTTAACGTATCCATGATGACGAAAAAGATTGTAATGCGATGAAAATGTAACACTTATCAATAAACAAATGACTACTTTTGGAAAAAAAACATGTTTTTACAATAAAATTAATTTGAAATTAGAATTCTTAGCCAAACAAAAATTATTTTGATTTGAAATGGCCAGTACAGCAGAACGGCAATTTCATAGGTAAAGACCTAATATTAATGGTCATGCCACTCCGAAACCTGTGATTGTAAATGGCGCTACCCTCGAGGTTGTGCGAAAATACATCTAACTAATATTATAAATGCGAAAGTTTGGATGGATGGATGTTTGTTACTCAATCACGTCGCCACGGTTAAAAGGATCTTGATGAAATTTGGGTTGGTTATAGTCTGAAATAGCACATAGGCTACTTTTTATCCCGAAAGTGGTTACGGTTTTTTTTTTACTATTGATAGGCACGCGCTTGACCACTATCTCACCTGATGGTAAGCGATGATGTGGTCTAAGATGGAGCACGCTTGCCTAGAAATAACCTATTCACTCTTGACTTTAAGACTCCCAGGTTGTAGCTATCGGGAAACACAGACTCCGGCAGGGAATTCCACTCCTTAGCTGTACGCATTATGAATGTGTTTCCAAAACGTTTTGTGCGCATGGGTGGGATGTCCACCATGTACTGGTGGCGCATCGCCGTTCGTCTTGTGGTCCGATGATGGAACGGGCTTGGCGGAATTAAATTATGCAATAGGGAATATGCATGAAAAACATATTTGTCATCTATACAGTTTGTCTCAAAATATACAAAAATATAATACTAACAGTGAAAATAAAATCAAAATTACTCGAAATACCAACGAAATATAATTATTTTTAACAAATATATCTGTCCCTCTCGCGAAAACGCTGTTTTCTATGGCAGCTGTATAGGCGTCATGGACGATGACGTCAAAGTTTACATCGGACTACTCTTTCTAATTGTAATCTTTGAAGCTTTATAACTTCATCGTCGATGAAGGTATTTAAAAAATAATTTGACGATTGTTTACTAGAGCTAATAAGTAATTCATTTTGCAAATAAAAAAATCGCATGCATATTCCCTATTCCGTCGCACATTCCCCAAATTGCAACCGGTAGAAAACCGACAAGCCAGCAACTCGTTGTCGATGCTCAAGACTTTGGAGCTTCGTCGCGACGAGCCTCTCATTGCCAATGATCCTCTTGGCTCGTTTCTCAATTGAATCAAGGGCATCAAGCTGGTATCTGGCAGATCCGTCCCAAAGATGAAAGCAGTATTCCATACACGATCGAACTTGTGCTTGATAGAGTTTGAGAAGCTGTTCCGGCGTGAAATACCGTCTCACCTTTGCTGGGATCCCCAACTTCCTTGCAGCCACTTGAGCTTTTGCCTCTATGAAAGGGCCAAAATTGAGAGTAGATGTTAATGTAACCCCAAGAAGCTCAAGTTGGTCGGTTATCGGCACGGTTGCACCTCGAAAAGATGGAGCTGGGTGGAATTGGCTCCTTTTGGCGGAAAATAGACACGCTTGGGTCTTAGCAGCATTGAACTTGACCAGATTGGCATCACCCCATTCAGAGACAGCCTGTAAGGACACATTCAAGCGCTCAACCATAGCCTCCCGGAGAGACCGGATCTGCGACCCACCAGCTCGTGCATCGGACACGTATATCTCAGCAACAGTGCTGTCGTCTGCATACCCAAAGGTACCGGGTTTAAGCAGATCATTAATATGCAGCAAGAACAGTGTTGCCGAAAGCACCGACCCCTGAGGAACCCCGGCATTAATATCCAGCAGTCCAGACGAGCAGCCATCTATGACCACTCGGATAGACCGATCCCTCAGGAAATATGCGATCCAATCACACAGACCGGCGGGCAGACCAAAGGAAGGAAGATTACTAATAAGGCTATCGTGCCAGACCCTGTCGAAGGCCATCGAGATGTCAAGGGAGACCGCCAGTGCCTCCCCGTGCTTCTCTATGGCTTCACTCCAGATGTGAATGACATACGCTAGAAGATCCCCAGTTGATCGATTTCGGCGGTTCCCGTGGGAGAGATATATTATTGTTTTTCAGAGAGCAATGGATTGATATGATTTTTTGTATAGTAGGAGCAGTGGTGACCCGGTGGTAATGGCTGCGACTTAAGAGTTTTAGGTCGTAGGTTCGAACCCAGGCAGGCGCTTTACTTTGTGTAAATTATTTCATCACCAATGCTCTCAAAACGATGAAGGGAAACATCGCGAAGAAACCGGCATGTCCTAGAACCAAAAATTCAAAGACATGTGACATCTACCAACACGCACTGGGCCTGCGTGGTGGATTACGGCGCACTCCCTCTCACCGAGAGGAGGCGTGTGTCCCAGCAGTGGGAACATTATAGGCTGATTGTACTATAGTTGTATAGTGGTCATAAACTAACATTGGCTTATTTTTACATCCCGGAAAAAAGTACGGTCTTCGTGGGATAAAACTGTTTTGGTTTTTATAGAGCAAGGGTTCGAATAAGTTCTTTGCATAGTGGTAATTTAGAGGTCATAGAAGGACGTAGACTATTTTTTACGCTGGAAAAATGCACGGTTCTTTTAGAGGAACCGTTTATAAAAAAAACCTTTTTCACAAAATAAAACAAAACATATATATCTAAAGCCAAATGATACATCTGGGGCGGCACAAAATTGAATAGGACCAGAAGAATTTGCTTGGGCTGGGCGACATTTGGAAAGCTGCGTGATATCTTTGAATCGTCGATCCCATCCCAATACCTTAAGACCAGGGTCTATAACCAGTGCGTCCTACCCGTAATGACTTACAGAGCCGAAACGTGGACACTTACCATAGGCCTGGTCTATAAATTCAAGGTTGCACAGCGTGCAATAGAGAGAGCAATGTTCAGGGTTTCTTTGGTGGATAGAATTCGCAACGAAGTCATTCGCCAGAGAACTAAAGTCGCCGGCATTGCGCGTAGAATCAGCATGCTTTAGTGGAAGTGGGCCGGCCATGTCTGTAGACGGACAGTCGGTCGATGGAGCAGACATCTGTTAGAGTGGAGATCGCGTATGGGTAAAGGTAGTGTGGGACGCTCTGCGGTACGATGGATCGATGATTTAAACAAGCACGCTGCCAGTCGGCAGCGGATGGATACAGACCGCTCAAGACCGGAATGGCTAACGCTCTTTGGCTTGGCAATTGGCTGATATGATGATGATATATGTTTTTGTGAAAAATAATTTTATTTTTCACTTTTTAGTAAAAAAATCATTTCAAGTATGCCTATAAAATGTGAAAAGTTCCCTCTATTTCTCCAGGATTCCTTCATCAGATACTGACCTGATGACCATGGGGCCATGGGTCTCATCACTATTTTTAAATAAACCAAGGTACCTCCACAAGTACACACGACGCATTTGCGTACGTTTGCGGGCTAACTACGGGCGACCATAGCTGTTCAATACCTACATTCACGTACATTCTACTGGACAGTAATCGAACGACGGGCATGATCTCACCGCTAGAGTGTTTCAAACAAAGGTTCAAAAATAAGTCGATCTTATTAAAATTCAAATATTTGGGAAGGTACAATGTTTTTTATACTCGATTGCTTGCATGTACATTTGTTGCTGTGGTTAAAAGAAAAAATACGTCCCAACTTAATTGACGACATTATAAGTGCCGAGATCCCTGACCCACGTACAAAGTTTATTATCATAATGGATATTCTCTATACAGACGAAAAGCTCACGAAAACGGTGGTAGAAGGATTAAAATCATTATTCGTGGCGGCCCTCTAGAAGTTGAAGTATAAACAACAGCCGGATTGTGCCCCTATGGTCGAAAATATTTAACGCACATTTAAATGTTCAATTCTGTAGTTTTATTTGCATATGCGGTTTCAGTGTCCAACAAGGTAATACCGGTATTAACCCCAAAGATGAATTGCAAACGTTTAGGGCAGTTCGAGGAGCTCGTGGCTAAATAATAACAGCCGCACGGGTCGATCTTTAAGGTTAAGCAACCGCTTGCCAAGATTGATCTGTGGATGGGTGACCATCTTAACATACCTAGTTTCCTCCGAGCCTCGGAAAGCACGTTAAGCCGTTGGTCCCGGCTGTCATTTGTAGATCTTTGGCAGTCGTTACGGATAGTCAGAAGCCCGTAAATCTGACTCGTCTTGCCAAGAAGTACCGTGTTACCCAGTTAATGGGTTGTGGAGTTCTGGTAGGCAGCCGCTCCACGTGAAACACTGTATTCAGCTGAATCCGGTTTGACTGGAAGCCGACCCCAATATACTTGGGAAAAGGCTAGGCAGATGAGGGCAGTTCGAAAGATACGTCAGCAGCAACGGGAAAAAGGAAATATGCGAACGAACTTGCGGGCTTTAGTTAGTAGAAAATAAAAAAATATTCATCTGCCTGGCCTTTTCATAACTATATTAGGCTCGGCTTCCAGTAAAACCGGATTTGCTTGTCTTTCACGGCCCCCGACGGGCGCCGCCACCAGAGTCGCACATCGTGGTCGGGGGGGTCGAAATTTCTGTCGAGTCTACCATGAATTACCTAGGATTGGTGCTCGACAGCCAGTGGAACGTTGGCCCCCACTTTCAGCAGCTGACGCCCAGATTAAAGGGCGCCGCAGGCGCGCTCGCAACGCTGCTTCCCAATCTGGGGGGCCGAGCACCGCCTGTAGGTGGTTATACTTAGGGATCTTGCGATCCATGGTCCTTTACGAGGCCCCGGTGTGGGCTTCTGAGCTGACGGCCGGCAACATCGCGATACTGCGAAGACCGCAGAGGGCGATGGCCGTCAGGGCTGTCAGGGGGTATCGCACGATCTCCTACGAGCCGGGTTGTGCACTGGCCGGATCACCGCCCTGGGACTTAGAGGCGAGGGTTCTCGCCTCGCTTTACCGGTGGCGCGAGGAGTTGCGGACGCGGGTTGGTTAACCGATGCAGCGCGAGATCGAGTTGGTCCGCGAGGCCATAGTGAGAGAATGGCGGGAAAGGCTTTCGCAACCTACCGCCGGCCTCGCCACTATCGAGGCCATCCGGCTAGTCCTCGACGAATGACTCGGGAGGAAGCACGGCTCCCTCCCAACTAACACAAAAGCGTTAAAAAAACCTATATATGACTCGTATATCAGTTCCTTTTGAGTATAAAAGTGTTAACGCATTCCTGTGCAACTGAGTTAGAGCATGCTCATGCACAGAATAATATTATGGAATATTAAGTTATTTAAGTGTGTGAAGTGAAAAATGAATGCCCTTATGATTTCACGGTAAATGTATGTTTCTCATCTCAATTTTAACGCGTCTAAGATTTATTAAAGATTTAAAAGAAAAATTATGATAATAAAATAGGTACCTCAAGCTAAACATTATTATTATTCTTTCCTGCTTCCTGAGCAGTGGTGTGTAAAATTAAGTGGCATTCATGGAAAGCTTCAAATAGTGTAAGAAATTTTGTATATTGTAGTCAAATGTTGAATAACTCGAAATAATATTAATTCTTAGGTTACCAAAACAATGGCGAACTTTACAAAAGTAAGGTTAGTGTTAACAACGACCCATACTTGCGTTGTTTGACACCAATACCTTTAGAACGTCCTAAAAAGAGTACTGCCTAACACAATAAGCTTTAGTTAAACCCTTTATTACAGGTTAAACCTAGATAGAGGAGTTTTTTGACACCTTTAGTTTCTCGTGTTACTAAACTCTCGACAAACTCTATTTGGTATAAAACAGTCACCTTAAGTGGTATAAAACAGTTCATTGCAATAACTGTACAACAATAAGTGACAAAAGGAGTCGGCGAACACTTTTATAAAGACTTGGGTGTCACAGAACGTATTAAGTATACTTGCTGCTACTAGCACCATTATAACTCTCAAAGCTATATTACGTCGTCCATTAAAGTTTTAGTGCTGCCATGGGGGCTAAAACTTGTTTGTTAACTCTTCTATATCGTCTTTAGTTTTAACTGAGATAATTATAACCCTGTCATCATCAAAAGTGTTATCTGCTTTAGTTTAGCACCTCTAGTAGATTTTCCGTGTCCGAGTAATTTAGTTTTGCTAAATAGTCAAATAACATTATATACACCTATTTATTATAACATAAATTATATATCTCAAGCAATTTGTTAAATTTATTATATAAGAAAGGTCTCAAAACAGATTTTATTTATTTCTAATAAATAAAATCTGTTTTGAGAAAGCATGTTTAGTCTGAGGGTTCGTGCAGACCAAATCCTTTCTTCTCTTGTCTGAAGGTACAGGTGCAGGCATAATAATAAATGTTCGCGTAAAACTGTTTTATTTATCATTCAGTTTTAATGACTTTGTATTAGGTCCGATTAGCCGAGAAAAAGTGCCAAGAGCAATTTAATAAGGATTAATTTATTAAATCTTTATAGAATAGTTAGAGGATTATTCTACAATATTTTTGAGAGCTGCTTAATAATACTTTTCAATCATAGTTACTTTATGAGAAAAATATACTGATAAAAATAACACCTATTTTTTTAGGATACCCAATAATCCGGTTATCAGAAATCGTTGGATAGATCGCATTTAAAAAAGCCGCGAAGATTAAAAAAAGGACTTTTTGTTGAACTGGACCTATTTGGTGCAACCGCGTGGCATACGATATTTTGATTGAATTATTTGAACAAAAAGCGGTCATTGTAACTTAACCACAATAGTTGAACCCCCACAGATTTTCTGATTTTCGTAGTTTTTGATTTACATAGTACATTATTTTATGTATCATCAATAGTTTTCTCAGTGCACGCCAAATGTTGAATTTTTCGGCTACTTTGGATTACATTATTGCAAAATTCATATCGGCCCCATAGTTTCGGAACCTATTCAATTCAAACAACCAAACGAGCAAATCTTTCCTCTTTATAACATTAATGTATTCAAAGTTCATTCCTAATATCTGTGTTCTTTCATTTTAAATATCTAAATTACAAAATGCCGAAAAAGTTAAATATTATTATAGTATTTTCATTATCTTCGCTGATTTAATACAACATTCAGATAAAACTGTAGTAGTCTGTAGTGTAATCGTTCTTTTTATTTATTTAAGAAAGTAACTACTGAATAAAAACAAGACGGAGGTACACGGAGGTATAAACTCGTTCCTAGTCTCCCGTTAAAAATATGTATTTTAAAAAGAGCACTTTAAAAGCGGTGTCTGTTTTAACAGTGTATCATCATCTGCCTAGCCTTTTCCCAATTATATTGGGGTCGGCTTCCAGTCAAACCAGATTTAGCTAATACCAGTGTTTTACGTGGAGCGGCTGCCTACCAGACCTCCACAACCCATTGACTGGGTAACACGGTACTTCATGGCAAGACTGGAGTCAGATTTGCTGGCTTCTGACTATCCGTAACGACTGCCAAAGATCTACAAATGACAGCCGGGACCAACGGCTTAACGTGCTTTCCGAGGCACGGAGGAAACTCGGTATGTTAAGATGGTCACCCATCCACAGACCAATCTAGGCAACCGTTGCT
Organism: Lacanobia oleracea; assembly: GCA_950371165.1. Lineage (NCBI taxonomy): Eukaryota > Metazoa > Arthropoda > Insecta > Lepidoptera > Noctuidae > Lacanobia > Lacanobia oleracea. Next base: position 18,069,900 of record OX493385.1, read on the forward strand.
TAACCTTGAAGATCGACCCGTGCGGCTGTTATTATCTAGCCACGAGCTCCTGTTTGTTTTAACAGTATATATAGAACTATTATAGGCAAAGTGTGATCAAAATAAATTGCTTAAAAACAAATAATAACAGCGAAATCGACTAACACAAAAACAGTTCGTTAAAATATTAAGTGAATTGGTGTACAGTGACATTGATGAATCGGAACGCGTAAGTGACGCACATTCCACGGCGCTTAAGACCTTTGGGCCGTGAAAGATACACAGCGGCCACTGCTTTATCCTCAGGCGCATCAACCTTACGTAAGATTTAGATGACTAAATGGCAACGTGCTTTACATCGCCTTATCTGAGTAACGCTATCTACATTGTTTTAATTAGAACGAAGACGAGTAAAAATCACTTCGATATTGCATGACTGATCATCTGTTATCTGCAGAATCATACAAACAATTTGTTTCGATTTAAATACAAATAATGAATTCTTGTGATAGAAACATCACGCTAAGGCGTAAACAGTCTAAAGGTATCGGTATCGGTAGTCGCAGCTGTTATAATGACAACTCATTTAACACCTCTTCAAGCCCGTATCTCTCAGACAGCGCACTGAGTCTGCCAGAATTATCTAGAGCATAGCTTAACCATGAAGTGGAGGAAATGAGAAGTAAAATTATGAAACTAAAAATGGATTTAGAAAGAACCCAAAATGAGGTAGACAATCTAAACTCGGAAAAGCACACTCTTTAACAAATAATTACTTCACAGCAAGCTAAAATAGAACAATTTTAGGCTCCTGCAATACAAGGTGTTGTTTTGCATCCTCGTCAAATTTCAGGAGGTTGTCATAAAAGACATAAATAATCAATTGAAAGTACGGTAGCGGGCAATGATTAATAAGCGCTATTTTTATTGTTGTTGAAATTTAACAGCATTTCAGAATTAAACCCTTAATTCAATACAAAGAAAACAGAATCACCCGACTACGCACACACCGACAATGCAGCTGTGTGCGTGAGTGTAATTATTATTAACGGGCTTCAGACCGAGTAATAATACCTACCTTAGTTGGTGTACCGATCTACTAAGTCTAAAAATGTATTCTACGTTTGACGGGAATGGGACGACGTGTTAGTTAAGTGTAAGTACGTGGTGATACTTTCGACTCTTAGGTATTTTTGACGTAGTTAAAAATTTGAAATCAACTCCTTTACACTAGTAAAATTGATTAAGCTAACAACATATTTAAAAAATGTACAAATAAATAAATTACCTACTTGGTCAGTGGGTCTTAGTTACCCGGAGGTATTGTTCAAAGTTGCCACCATCACATCACACTTTTCGCACAATCGAGCACAACGTAGCTGGTTTTCCTTTAGCTTATGTAATGATGGGGTTCCCGAGTGGGAAACATTTTCGTGAATATCCGGATGGCTCCACGTAGGCTCTCTCCACTGATGGCATACAGGTGGACCATCTCTACCAACTCGACATTTGAATAATTGTCCGTCATCTTGCACTTTGTACCTACGTCTCAACTATGTACCGAGAGTGGAATTCGCAAAGCGAACGTGCGCTTCGGCGAAATCAAACACAATGTTAGTTCCGGGGCTGCGGGGGCGGGGGGCTAGGAGCTTGCGTGGGAGAGTACCCGCACCGTGATTGGTTGGGGTGGAATTGATTACCTATGAATTTATTGAATGATCGTTTGCGTATGTGTTGTGTATGTATTGTTTGCGTTTGTTTGTGTGTGAAAGCGCGGTTATAGGGCTAGTAACAGACGGGCCGCGTATAAATACGGCTGGTACACACTTAAGGATTTCCGTAAATAAGAAAAAATAAATAAAAAATACCTACCCATTTTATTTTTAATTTGGGTCGAAAATCATTATAATAATTACGTCCTTGAATTCGACTAGGATGCAATTCAATCAATTGTATAAATAATAGTTCAAAGAGCGCAGTATCTTCTAGGAAACGTAACAAATTAATGAAATCAGTCTAACTGAACTAGTAAATAAGTTAGTAAATCTAGATGAAAGCTACAGTGGATTGAACATTAACCTTGAAAATGCTATTGAGACTCCTACACCTCCCATTATACTACTCTGTCAAGAAAGTACCGGGAAAAGATCAATAATACACAAAATGTCTGTTATTCATCCAAATTTATTTTATCACCTTCAAAGTATGCTCCTTTAGAAACGATACACTTGCGCCAACGAATAATCCATTCATCAAAACATTTTTTAAACGCTGCTTCCGGAATTGAGTTCAGTTCTCGCCGCGAATTCTCCTTTATGTCTTCTATCGATTGAAAACGGGTGCCACGAAGTGGTAATTTGAGTTTAGGAAAAAGAAAAAAGTCAGCAGGAGCCATATCTGGTGAATATGGTGGTTGCTGGATGGTATTTGTTGAGTGTTTGGTTAAAAATTCGTTCACAATGATAGCCTTGTGCGAAGGCGCATTGTCGTGGTGCAAAATCCATGAATTTTCTTTCCACAAATCTGGCCTTTTTCGTCGAATTTGCTCTCTTAAACGCCGCATAACGCTCAAATAATATTTTTTATTTACCATTAGACCTTCCGGTAAGAATTCAGAGTGCACAACACCGCGATAGTCAAAGAAAACAGTCAACATGACTTTGACTTTTGATCGACTTTGGCGTGGTTTTTTCGGTTTCAGTTCAGTTGGAAGGCGCCACTCCGAAGCTTGTTGACTAGTTTGCATGTCAAACTCGTAAACCCACGTCTCGTCACCAGTAACAATGCGTTTCATGAATGTTGGGTCCGAACTGACTCGTTCTAGCATGTCCTCAGCGACTTTCATGCGATTGAGTTTTTGGAGAAAATTCAGATCTTTTGGGACTAGCCGAGCAGCAACATGTTTCATACCCAAATGATTAGTTAAAATGGTACGGATCGACTCGTGAGATACAGAAAGTTCGGCGGCTATCTCTCTCAGAGTTGAATGGGGATTTTCAGTCACTATTTCCTTCACTTTTGCGATGTTAACTTCAGTTGCAGACGTTGACGGCCTACCAGAGCGAGGCAAATCTTCCATCACATCTCGACCGCTTTTGAACGCTTTGAACCACTCATAAGCACGAGTTTTTGATAAAGTCGATTCACCGTAAGCCTTCTGTAACATTTTCAGTGACTCCGAACACGAAATTCCATTGGCGATGCAAAATTTAAGACAAACTCTTTGTTCGATATTTTTGTCCATTATGAAATTTATGATATTACTAAAACCAGCACTGTATTTAATATAAATAACAGATGCAACTCAAACTCCGCGCCAAAATGGAAAACAGTTGTGCCAATCTAACAACTACAAAAAAACAAAAGTTTGAATTTGGAACCATAAACAAATCATCCATTCCCGATACTTATTTGACTGAATGTAAGGCAAGATGATTCGATATGCAAAACACCTGCAGTGAACACAACTCAACGCAGAAGTATTGATGTACGTTACTCCAGCTGGAAAGTAGTTCCTAGAGCGATATGAGTGGTACGTATAATTAGTGCGTAAACTGCTGTAAATGTGCGCTACATAAAAAAATGTATTTTTTTGTGTGTTTTGTCGTTTTGGAAAAATCGGAAAAAAATCCTGCTGGAGTAACGTTGTTCCAGCAGGAAAATTCTAAACGAATGATCGGAGAGAGAAAAATTGTGCATGGGTAGAGAGCTTATATTTGAGCAAAAATGTGCGCCAAACATATAACTTGTGCGTCTTCAGGATTTCGAGATATTGTGTTTCCTGCTGGAGTGACGTTTTGCAGAATCGTGTATCTCCAAAACCATTGTACGTGCGCCTGTAAAATTAACATACACGAGTTGCTCTTTATTTGTGCCAAAATTAGATTCAAGAAATTATTTATAATATTCAAGTTATCGCGCTTTTTTGAAATCCCAAAAAAATATCGCAGCGCCTACATGAGAAAACGTATAAGTTAGAGATCCGTATGAAAACTTCGATAGTGTAAACCAAAGTGTGTATAAAATACCAAAAAAAGATCCTTACATCGCGTACCCTGCGGAAACTATTGAAAATAGAGCAATGTGATGTACTTTACAGTTGCATAGAGGACATCAATATCTACAAAAAAGTCCCAGAGTCTAACTACTTGTACTTTGGTTAAGTCCAACCGCTTTTGGTTCAAATTATTCAATCAAAACCCGGGTGAAGTGGAATAGTAGTGATTTTAGTATCATGATGTGAATTCTTATCTATTTAAATTATTTAATACTAGCTGACCCGGCAAACGTTGTTTTGCCATATAAATAAACACAAAAATTTCATAAAAATCGGTCAAACCATTTCGGAGGAGTTCGATAACAAACACTGTGACCCGAGTTTTCTATACATTAGAAGATTAGAAAAAGTTAGATAGCTGTTGCACGTGACTTCGTTTGTGTGTATGACGTACAGTATGATGTCGCTAGGTAAGATCGCTAAGATAAGGTATCATCATATCAGCCGACAGACCTCTACTGCTGGATAAAGGCCTCCGCCAAGCGTCGCCACAACGACCGGGAGGCTTTTCAACGTTGCGTCTTCCGATATGCGGTCGTCACTCCAGAACTTTGACGTCCCATCAACATCGACATTGTTCTGCGAGCAATATGCCTTGCCCACTGCCACTTTAGTTTGGCTATCCTTCGGGCTGTGTCGGTAACCTTGGTTCGTCCGGCAACCTTGGTTAGAACGAATATCATTATTCCTGATTCGATCACGCAAGGAAACTCCAAGTATTGCCCTCTCTATTGCCCTTTGAGTGATTTTAAGCCTTCTGATGAGGCCCATTGTGAGCGACCAGCAACCATTGTGAGATAAGATATACGAACAATAAACTTGTAGCCTTGCTTGACTCCTTAGCATGCAAGTCTGTATCACCTCTTCTGTTCAAAACGCTGGACAACCTTAGTAAGTTTTCGTAATGAGAATCGTTTTAATGATGACGCTTTTTTATACACGATGTTGAAGTTTGCTGGAGTTGTTAACACGCGGTTGAGCTACATAAAGTTGAAATAGGAAACTCTATCCAGAAGGAAAGAATACCTTCGCAACGGAAAGAGTACAGTTGAGATTCCGTTATCCGCACTTAGACTCCCATTCGCTCCGTTGTGCTTGGGCAAGGTTAGCCAGCGAAGCTACGCATATAGGTTTCGCTAAGCGCCCTCGTAGTTCCGAGGATGTTTGCACGTCGGGTAGCAAAGACCTCATTTCCAGAACGAAGTCGGCGACTGATTTCTCGGTATCGAACAACCTCTGTACATTGGGCTGTCTATAGCAACTATCATCACCATCATCATTTCAGCCAATTGGCGTCCACTGTTGAATGTAAGCCTCCCAAAAAGAGCCAACCATCCCGGTCTTGTGCAATCCGCGTCTATTCGCTGCCATCCACCTTTTTTAAATAATCGATCCATCGTGCCGCAGTACCTATATTGAAAATATATTTTTCTAGGGGGCAATGACCCGGAATTATACCTATTATTTTTCGGGGGGTATTTTGACTTGGGTTGAGAAGTCGCTTGGTTATTCGCAAGTATAGGCTTAACATTGCCATTTTTGACTGCCTGTAATTTGTAGCCCGTGATTATTTGTTGTCTTGAAGTTCAGTCGATCTCTAACAAATTCATGTACGAATCAGTGTGAAAGGTAAGAGGAGAAGTGGGTACCGGTCCATCAGTATAATTTCGGAAAATCTCTTCGCGAGTTTGTCTCTGGCGTCATTGCTTGAGGATCTATAGTTTCCCATGATCCACTGAAGGGTGCCACCCGCAACGGATAATTTTTGGCCCTGAGCTGTTACTTCACTGGAAATTGAACAAATTTTAGCCATGCCGGAGCATGGAAATGTCGTGGCTTCTTTAATCAATTCCTCACTAAACTGTTTGGAAAAAATGTGGATTATATCCTTAAATGTTATTTTAAGTACGCAAAAACCCATTTTATTATGTTTTTTACAAAATTATGGTGTAAAAATACAGTTAAAAAGATAAAACAAATACAAAAATAATAGCTGTTGCTGGCCGGGGATCGAACCATGAGCCAGTCGTTAAAACAGACATTTTTGAATATTACTCATCCTCCAAAGCACATAGCGTGATAATATATAGCCTAAAACCTTCTCCTGACCAGAACGAACTCAACAAAAAAATAATTATCGAAATTGGTCCAGCCGTTCACGCGTGATGCGATGACTAAGCCTGACCAGAAAAATAAAAAACCTCGCCATATTGCGGAATTTTTAAGAACTAATGTTCGTCATATATTTTGATAGAAGATTGACAGTTAAAACACGAAAGCGACCTCCTGACAGGTTTATTATATTTCTGGTCAGGCTATACATTAGTTTAGATCATAGACTATTACTTTGGATAGTGCACTTTTTAACCTTTGTAATTATTAATCTTAGAAAAATCATAGACAACATAAAAAAGACATTTAAGTTTTCGATAACATATAAAATAAATCTTAGAAATTGTTTTCAGAAATACAAGAGTTTAGAACATAGACTACTAATAAATGTATGAACGCACGCGTAAATGTTAATCATTTGTCATTATTTCTGAACGCATGTCAACCATTACTTATAGTATTTGACAGGATGGACAACAAATGTTTGACATGTACGAAACAAAGTAAATCTTTTATAATTATTTTTTCGTCGAGTTTTCATTATTTTTAAGATGTATTCTGCTATTCGGGGCGGGGACAAATCCAACGAACCAAAAACCATGAAAATTGGTCTAGCCGATCTCGAGTTATAAGTGTTGTAACAAACCCGTCTTTGTTTTATATATATAGATTTAAGGTTGGTTTTGTAGATGTAAATAACACTTTAAATTATTTAAATTGGACCTTTCGTTTAAAAGTTACGACGGTTATTATTCGGGATCGCCCGAACTCCGTAAAAGAAACAAGATTGGTAAAAGAAACAAGATTGCAAGTGGAGGCGACGGCGGCGGCGAGGATCTAATGCGGGAGCTGGCTAGTCAATCGGGCAGAGGTTCGCCTTTTCTTATTAGGCTGCTGGAACTCGAGTACGCTGCGAACTTTTTTTTTTTTTGTTGATGGCCACTCGCAGTTTCAACCCTAGAGGGTTGTGAACTACTGAACCGGACTTGCCTGTGTGGGCCTCAAGAATTTAAGGCCCCCAGCCGAGGCTACAAAACTTATATATAGGTACTAAAACTCCGCTCGCTGAGGGCACCCCCTGTGGGGTACGGACCTCGGCTCAACGGCGTCGTTTTGGGGGGGGCAGCAAGAGACTGGCTGGGTCATGTCATTATTTGGGGAGTTATTTATCACTACTGGCTCAGCTTCGCGGGCTGGCTCGTTTGGCAAAAGACGGGGGGGAGCATTACTGGGACGTCGCGACGGACCTCGGCGGCGAGGTCGGAATACGGAACGCGGTCTGTATTTGTGTTTCTTGAGAGTGCTGGTTTCCCTACAGCTTTCTTGAAGGACGGTGATTGGGTCGTCAGGGTCGACGAGAGTATGCCGAGGACGGCGAATCCTACTAATCTTGGAGGGAGCGTATCGGGTAGCCGATACGATTGAGGGATTCTGGTGCTTTTCTGCAGATTCGATGAAGTGCTTAGTAAGACGCTTCATGAGTTGTTTGATAGTTGGGACTTTGAGGTCGACATGAAGTCGGTCATTCCTAACGAACCACGGAGCGCCCGTGGCCTTTCGGAGAAATCGATTTTGGATGGTCTGCATCCTATGGATATGTCGATCCTTTGAATGTGCGAAAACGGCACACGCATAGGTCATTATCGGACGTAACGCTGCGAACTATGCCCTTACCTATTTTATATCATTCCTATTTGGCTGGCCAGCGGACCCTTCCTCACCCCCGCTACCACATATTTATTAAAAATCAGTATATATACATGTCATGAGCTGGCGCGTCTCTTATTATCTAATATCTAAACCTAATACCTAACTAATGACATATAGTTCTTACCTCTGCGACGTCCCATTGCGCTATGGCGTGAGGATAAAGCGGCGCGCATATATAAATGGCCTCTCCCCCCGCCTCACCACTATAAAACCTTACGGTAGCGCCGCAAGCCTGTTTATTGCTATTGTGGGCGTCGCAGAGATAAGGTGAGGGAAAAACAGGTGGTAATCATCATTTATTTACCCATCCTACCTATTTACATAACTCTGTTATCTTTCATAAACTTATTTCTAATTAGTCTTATCACATTGTTTACATGGCAATTTGGGGTTGCAATTGCTTTATTTTAACATTGTTCGGGATTATTCTAATAAGATACACTCTAATACGTTATTCTAATTATAAATTAACAATCTTATTAGACATAATCGTCTTTCATTAACATTGAATAAGAACATAACTATTTTACAATGAAACTCATAGGAATCGCGCTATTCGATTCGGCGCTCGGTAGATCGCGGTCCTCACTACTTGAGCCTAGGTGTGAGTTGACCTCAGGGCGTCGTGCACAGGTATGCTACCTCATGCACGTCAACAGCCTGTGCGGTAATTTACGCAACTGCTCGGCGTACATGTTCGCGGATGACCTGTGTGCGTTGCACGTAGGGAATTTAAATCCTTTTAAACTTAAACTCCGGAATTTTAAGAACGGATTTTTGTCTAATCCTGAATTAACGGATTTTTCATGAAAATAAATAAATCTACTCATATAAGTTAATTATTGTGATGTTTCTTATATTTGTTTGACACATTACGTAAATAAATAAAATTTGAGTAAGCGGGCTCAAAATTTATTTATTAACGTAAGGCATCCGTGTTTGAGTCACATTAATCCATTTGTGTACCAAAATTCAACAGAATCGGTTCAGTAGATCCAGAGAAAACTGGCTGTGACGAACAGACAGACAGACATCCGAGTGGTCCTTTAAGGGTTTCGTTTTTTACGGATGTTCTTATCTACGTTAATAATTTAAAAACTCAAATCAAAGTCAAATTCGTAGCAGGTTAAACGACAGCTTGTTTCACCTGCTGCGAATTCGGTTACACATAATTCCTGCTGCGGAAAAAGCACGCTCTGATTTGACGCTTGTAGAGGGAATTCACTGAAGATGTTTGTAAGCGGCCTCCAAGTATCGTCCTCGTGAACCACTATCCTCAAATAACGCCATTTCCGCCATCAACACGAATATTCGCGAGATAATGTCAAAGACCTGTCGACTCGTGCAGCTCGACGTAGACCGAGCTGTTAATTGGTCGCACGACAACGGAATAGTTCTAAACGCCGATAAAACGAAACTAGTTACAATTCGCTCACCTTACTTTACTTCCGCCTGGCGACCCTCCTCTAAAGTACACACATAACTGCGTGCATTCGCAATAACTATGTAAACTGCGATTGTAAACCAATTGTTCTTGATAAATGTGTAACATATCTCGGAGTGAAAGTTGACGAGAACTTGTCCAGTCACATAGAATACTTACTTACGAGTACTTATTGGTAAGTTTTACCAATTAACTTTAAAGTACCAAACAATACTCTAAAGTGCCTTTATTTAGAATTTGTAGACCCAATATTAAGTTACGCTCTCGACTGATATGGACTTACATTCAAAAGAAATTTAGATAAAATAGAAGCACAGCAAATCAGATTCCTAAAACTATGTATTAGTCAATAATAAAACGATAAACAAATGCAAAGAATATTAATTATTAAATAATAAAATATAAGTTATTTAAAATATGCAAAATCCTTCCAATCAGTCTAAAACATAAGTACCTACTTCTGGTTAACAGTCATGGCAGCTGGGAGCGTCATTATCTAGTTACTCATAACCACGCAACTAGGACAGTAACAGTATCAGCAGGTAAATTTGATTTTCCTATAATAAGTAATTATTTTGGCGACCGAACGCTTTATAAAAGAGTACCATATCTTCTTAACCAATTAATTACCTGCTGATATAAGAAGCCAGAAAATAAAAGGTATATAAATTTGCCAATTTAGTTAAGCTGTTCTTTCTCAGAAATTTGTAGACTAATAAGTGGATTTTACAGGTTTCTAAGAAGACGAATACAAAATAATTCTGTTCGTTAATTATACGTGTCCACACTACGAGTTTTAAGATATTTTGTCTGTAACAACAGTTTGTTCCGTACCTGTAGACAAACCGTGTAAACGGTTTATTTCCTAAAGTTTCACCCGCTGCCATTGCCGCAAACTAAACCGCGGGAAAAAGCTACTATGAAGGCGAAGCATTATAAGCCTATGCAATGTGTAACAGAATAAACGCAATAACTCTTAAGGGGTCATTGTACTCATCATTATGAATAACTTTAACTATGGGACCAATCCTAAAATCTTGAAAAAATCAGCATTTCAGTACATTTTGTCGAGTTTAACTCACATAAATGTACGGAGGAGTCGTTTTTTTTCACGATTTCAGTGTTAGTCCCATAGTGAAAGTTGTTCATAATGATGAGTACAATGACCCCTTGAGAGATATTGCTTTTATTCTGTAACAGGTTGTATAGCCTTCCCTGATCATTCACATGCAAAATTTTGTTGAATTTTACAAATCTGACTAGTAGTAGGTAGTTCCTGAGATTAGTGCGTTCAACATGACAAATAAACAAAACATATTGCTTTTCAATATTAGTTGACAAAGATATCACTAGGGACCAGGGCCCCAAGTCTGCTATTACAATAGTGTCAGAATGGTCGATCACTGATCTCATAATTGTTGATTTTGACAAGTTTGGTAATCTACTAACATAATAGTGTCATTATGACTTTCCAATGAACAATCACTGACACTCCACTGAACGAAATGGCATAAAATGGTAATCTCGTACATAATGACAGTCGTATGCGGTAATCTGCTAAAATTTTGACAGTTCCATCGATCAGTGACCTACCATTAGAACGTAATTGTGTAGTCATTGCTTTTCCAGTCACTGCGCCATTCTACCGGCGTTTTATATCCAATATTTTTTGGACAAACTTCGCCCTTCATTGGTGCGGCTGCTGTAGCCAAGCGCCAGGTGTCAGTGGTTTTCGAGAAACTCAATGAGAGCCGAAAGGAGAAACCGTAACTCCATAAAAACTTGGGCCTGGCGTTACAGAGCTGGATTTCGCCATAAATTAGAGCATTTAGGAAGGTTTCACGAGCCCAATTTTGACCCACTGACCAAATCAGATATTTGCCCATATTTTAGGTTATTATTTTTAAATAAGTTACTAGCTTTAGCTCGCGACTTTGTACGCGCATATCTCGATTTTTTCCGTTCCCGTATAGCCTAACAATATAAAAATATTTTTCAAATCTGACTGATTCCAGAGATTAGCTCGTTCAAACGAAAAATGCATATTTGTGGCTATGTTTCCTACACTAAATATTATCAAACATTCGTCGTTATAGAGATCTAAGACTATATACTCTAGAATGCACTTGCAGCTATGCTGCAGTGCTTGCATCCTATAATGATGATTTGTTATAAAAGTGCTCAGGCTTTCAGTTTCTTTAAGCTGAAGTTTCCAGAAAACTATATTTTTTAGACAAGGGCCATGTGCATCACTTCTGGCTTGCTTTTGCTTATATTGTATTTAATAGGGTGCTAACTTATATCAGGTACAGTAATCAGAAATAGTATTATATTAAAATTAAAATAAAACATAGCAGTAAGTAAATCGTTTTAATCATCTTCTTCATTAGGATTATCATAATATGTGTGTAGGTAGGTTCTTCTAAATGAGGAATGTCTTGACTGTTCCGCTCATTGACAGCTGATGAAGATGCCCCAGATGGTGAGGGGCCTGAATGGAAATACCGGGATGCTCTATTTGCTCGCACCCTTCAAAAGAAGCACACTTGAAGCACCCACCTGAAAATAATTTATCCACATTACAGGAAGCCATTACACTTAGACATTGTGTATGTGTGTGCCCATTTTGAAAAAGACTGAATTAATGAAATCCTGCAAATGAGAAATGTTGATGTTAAGAGCTTGACTAATATTAAATACTAATTGACCTGCGCAACTTCGTTTGCCTCACAATTTTCGTTACTGCTCCGCTCCTGTTGGTCTTAGCGTGATAATATAGCCAATAGCCTTCCTCGATAAATGGGCTATCTAACACTGATAGAATTTTTAAAATCGGACCAGTAGTTCCTGAGATTAGCGCGTTCAAGTAAACAAACTAACTCTTCAGCTTTATAATATTAGTACTAGTTGACCCGCAACTTCATCTGCGTCACAATTTTCATTACTGCTCCGCTACTGTTGGTCTTAGCGTGATGATATACAGCCTACAGCCTACCTCAATAAATGGGCTATCTAACACTGAAAAAATTTTTCAAATCAGACCAGTAGTTCCTGAGATTAGCTCGTTCAAGTTAACAAACAAACAAACTCTTCAGCTTTATATATAAGTATAGATAGATAATGAAAATAACACTTTTTATGCCCTCGTTAACAAAACTAAACTAAATAATGTTTTTCATAACCCGTGAATAAAACTAGTAAACTAACCAAGCATGGCAGAATCCATTATATTACACTGTACCAGTTCTGTACTGTAAAAGTTGATGAGGACAAACTTTTTTCAGAAGACAACATCCACATTGAATAACACTCATCGGAGTCCTAGTGTCTGTTCATTTCCATCTGGTCTACTTTCATCAAGAGCAAGCTTGGAAGATGAAGTCATTTTCATTTATCTGAAACAAACAATTTTCATTCGACTATTAGGTCTAGCACTAGCATTTAGAAATAACACATCACACATCTGAGTGGCTAATTTTGGTAAACATAAGTGGCCATATTACATTTCCATTGAAGGGACGCTGGCCTCCCCTCTGAGAGAGAGAATAGGTTGTAATTGACCATACAGATTTAGTCTGGATTGGTGATGTTTTGAATTTGAATTTGTTGCACATTCTGGTATTATTTTTAAAAATAAAACCATTAAAAGAAAACTTAACAGAACCTATTACACCATTTAGTTTGTTTACATTAAATATTACGTACAAAAATGTTAAATGTTTACGATATAGAAATATCAGATACTAACCCACCCATTCCTGTACAATAGGAAGAATGATTCATTTCCAATATTCACCTTCCTACTGTATTGCAGCGTTCCGTTGCTATTCCGCAATTGATGCAGTCTCATGATGTCGTTATTGAGAAGTAAAAAAGAGCAATAAACAAATCTATTAATTATTTGATTTTTTAATGACGCTCACGTTAAAATTCAATTAGCTCTTTGCAAAACACCGGTCGCTTCAAAACAAATAAAAACAGTCGTCGACGTCAGTAAAGTAAACAGTACCTAATGTCACTAATGTCACATTTGACTTTGACAGCAAAACGGATAAAATATAAATGAGTTTCATTACGTATTTGCTATTTACGACTTTGTTACTACTTCAGATTTCATAGAACACTAATAAATAATATCTAAAATTATATACAATAGCAATCTGGCATAAATTAATGTTCAAATTTAATAGCAGTTTTTCGAAAATTATTTCTCCAAACGGGTTTTATAATAATGGCAATACGACACTGTCATTCCACTACAATTTCATTACGAGACCACTGACATGCTACTGAACGATCATTATGAATTTAGCAGATTACGAACTTTTAGCAAAATGACAATGGCATCGTGTTGGAATGACGAATTTATAAAAATTAGCAGACTAGGGGCCCAGGGCCCCAAGTCTGCTATTACAATAGTGTCAGAATGGTCGATCACTGATCTCATAATTGTTGATTTTGACAAGTTTGGTAATCTACTAACATAATAGTGTCATTATGACTTTCCAATGATCAATCACTGACACTCCATTGAACGAAATGGCATAAAATGGTAATCTCGTACATAATGACAGTCGTATGCGGTAATCTGCTAAAATTTTGACAGTTCCATCGATCAGTGACCTACCATTAGAACGTAATTGTGTAGTCATTGCTTTTCCAGTCACTGCGCCATTCTACCGGCGTTTTATATCCAATATTTTTTGGACAAACTTCGCCCTTCATTGGTGCGGCTGCTGTAGCCAAGCGCCAGGTGTCAGTGGTTTTCGAGAAACTCAATGAGAGCCGAAAGGAGAAACCGTAACTCCATAAAAACTTGGGCCTGGCGTTACAGAGCTGGATTTCGCCATAAATTAGAGCATTTAGGAAGGTTTCACGAGCCCAATTTTGACCCACTGACCAAATCAGATAATATTTGCCCATATTTTAGGTTATTATTTTTAAATAAGTTACTAGCTTTAGCTCGCGACTTTGTACGCGCATATCTCGATTTTTTCCGTTCCCGTATATCCTAACAATATAAAAATATTTTTTCAAATCTGACTGATTCCAGAGATTAGCTCGTTCAAACGAAAAATGCATATTTGTGGCTATGTTTCCTACACTAAATATTATCAAACATTCGTCGTTATAGAGAAGACTATATACTCTAGAATGCACTTGCAGCATAGCTGCAGTGCTTGCATCCTATAACGATGATTTTTTATAAAAGTGCTCAGGCTTTCAGTTTCTTTAAGCTGAAGTTTTCAGAAAACTATATTTTTTAGACTAGGGCCATGTGCATCACTCCTGGCTTGCTTTTGCTTATATTGTATTTAATAGGGTGCTAACTTATATCAGGTACAGTAATCAGAAATAGTATTATATTAAAATAAAAATAAAACATAGCAGTAAGTAAATCGTTTTAATCATCTTCTTCATTAGGATTATCATAATATGTGTGTAGGTAGGTTCTTCTAAATGAGGAATGTCTTGACTGATCCGCTCATTGACAGCTGATGAAGATGCCCCAGATGGTGAGGGGCCTGAATGGAAATACCGGGATGCTCTATTTGCTCGCACCCATCAAAAGAAGCACACTTGAAGCACCCACCTGAAAATAATTTATCCACATTACAGGAAGCCATTACACAGAGACATTGTTTATGTGTGTGCCCATTTTGAAAATGACTGAATTAATGAAATCCTGCAAATGAGAAATGTTGATGTTAAAGCTTGACTAATATTAAATACTAATTGACCTGCGCAACTTCTTTTGCCTCACGATTTTCGTTACTGCTCCGCTCCTGTTGGTCTTAGCGTGATAATATAGCCAATAGCCTTCCTCGATAAATGGGCTATCTAACACTGATAGAATTTTTAAAATCGGAACAGGAGTTCCTGAGATTAGCGCGTTCAAGTAAACAAACTAACTCTTTAGCTTATATATTAGTACTAGTTGACCCGCAACTTCATCTGCGTCACAATTTTCATTACTGCTCCGCTCCTGTTGGTCTTAGCGTGATGATATACAGCCTACAGCCTACCTCAATAAATGGGCTATCAAACACTGAAAAAAAATTTCAAATCAGACCAGTAGTTCCTGAGATTAGCTCGTTTAAGTTAACAAACAAACAAACTCTTCGGCTTTATATATAAGACAGTATAGATAGAGATAATGAAAAAACTAGTAAACTAACCAAGCACGGCAGAATCCATTATATTACACTCTTGCACTGTACCAGTTCTGTAAAAGTTGCCATTGAGAGACACGGCGAAGCACTTGCCGTGTCGCTTGATATCTCGAAGGCTTTTGACAGGGTCTGGCACGCAGGTCTACTCAGCAAGCTTCCTGCTTATGGCATCCCAGCTGGTTTTTGCAGCTGGATATCAGACTTCCTGAGTGAACGGTCGATCCGAGTGGTCATTGACGGCTGCTCCTCTGACCTCATGGCTATTGATGCCGGAGTTCCTCAAGGGTCTGTTCTCTCTGCAACTCTTTTCCTGCTGCACATCAATGACCTACTTCAGCCTGGTCTTGTTGGGTACGCAGATGACAGTACGGTTTCAGAGAGATACTTGTCCAACGCAACAACCAGTGGGGCTGAAGTTTGTTCCTTGAGAGAGGCCATGGTAGAGCGGACAAATTTGACCTTAAGCGTTGTCTCCCAATGGGGTGATGACAATTTGGTCACTTTTAACGCCACCAAAACACAGGCGTGTCTTTTTACCGCAAAAAGGAGTCGTTTTGACCAAGCTCCTACTTTTCGGGGTGCATCTGTTCCTGTGACTGATCGGCTCGAGCTCCTAGGCATGGAGTTGACATCCAGTCTCAACTTCGGCGCCACCATCGAGTACAAAGCCCAAACTGCGGCCAAAAAGCTGGGCATCCTAAATAGGGTGAAGCGATACTTTAGGCCTGGACAGCTTTTAACACTATACAAAGCGCAAGTCCGATCCTGCATGGAGTATTGTAGCCACCTTTGGGATGGCTCAGCTAAGTATCAGCTTGCCGCGCTTGACTCGGTGGAACGCAGAGCTAAGAGGCTCATCGGCGACGTAAAACTGGTGGATGCCAAGCTACATAGCTTGGCTCATCGCCGTAAGGTTGCCTGCTTGTCGGTCTTCTACAGATTGTACTTCGGTGAGTGTGCCCAAGAACTCCACGACCTCATCCCACCGGCCCCCTTCTACCATCGGACATCCAGACGCACTGCATCTTACCATCCCTACCTTGTGGCTATTCCACCAATTCGCACTAAGCGTTTTCAAACGTCTTTTATAATGCGCACAGCAAAGGAGTGGAACTCTCTGCCAGCGTCTGTGTTTCCGAAAGCTTACAACCCTAATCTCTTCAAAGTTAGAGTGAACAGGCTCCTTCTGGGTAGGCTCGCTCCATCGTAGACTTTGTCTCTGTCATTTCTGACATAGACTAGAGTCAAGAGCAAACCCATTACAAAAAAAAAAAAAAAAAAAAAAAAGTTGATGAGGACAAACTTTTTTCAGAAGACAACATCCACATTGAATAACACTCATCGGAGTCCTAGTGTCTGTTCATTTCCATCTGGTCTACTTTCATCAAGAGCAAGCTTGGAAGATGAAGTCATTTTCATTTATCTGAAACAAACAATTTTCATTCGACTATTAGGTCTAGCACTAGCATTTAGAAATAAACATCTGAGTGGCTATTTTTGGTAAACATAAGTGGCCATATTACATTTCCATTGAAGGGACGCTGGCCTCCCCTCTGAGAGAGAGAATAGGTTGTAATTGACCATACAGATTTAGTCTGGATTGGTGATGTTTTGAATTTGAATTTGTTGCACATTCTGGTATTATTTTAAAAAATAAAACCATTAAAAGAAAACTTAACAGAACCTATTACACCATTTAGTTTGTTTACATTAAATATTACGTACAAAAATGTTAAATGTTTACGATATAGAAATATCAGATACTAACCCACCCATTCCTGTACAATAGGAAGAATGATTCATTTCCAATATTCACCTTCCTATTGTATTGCAGCGTTCCGTTGCTATTCCGCAATTGATGCACAGTCTCATGATGTCGTTATTGAGAAGTAAAAAGAGCAATAAACAAATCTATTAATTATTTGATTTTTTAATGACGCTGACGTTAAAATTCAATTAGCTCTTTGCAAAACACCGGTCGCTTCAAAACAAATAAAAACAGTCGTCGATGTCAGTAAAGTAAACAGTAGGTACCTAATGTTACTAATGTCACATTTGACTTTGACAGCAAAACGGATAAAATATAAATGAGTTTCATTACGTATTTGCTATTTACGACTTTGTTACTACTTCAGATTTCATAGAACACTAATAAATAATATGTAAAATTATATACAATAGCAATCTGGCATAAATAAATGTTTAAATTTAATAGCAGTTTTTCGAAAATTATTTCTCCAAACGGGTTTTATAATAATGGCAATACGACACTGTCATTCCACTACAATTTCATTACGAGACCACTGACATGCTACTGAACGATCAGTGAAGGACCATTATGAATTTAGCAGATTACGAACTTTTAGCAAAATGACAATGGCATCGTGTTGGAATGACGAATTTATAAAAATTAGCAGACTAGGGGCCCAGCTGTAACCGATTTCCACGCGGATGATATCTCGATCGTCAAAGCTAACAAGTTTCACTGATGTCTAATAAGAGAAATGTAATCAAATTAATTGTAATAATATCGGGCGCCGAATAATACGCAACGCGTACGAGATCTACGACAAAAAATATTGTTTTGATTGCGGTACATGTTATAAAATCACAGGTTTAATGAGCGACCTGCCAACGTCGCAATAGCGGACGCAAAATACGCGGATTCTTAGTCAGGAAATCCCCGAGATATATACTGCTTTGGATATATGTGCTACAGCAGCGGTCATCTGCGCTGAGATTTCTTCGGGAACTTCTCAATATATTATTGCATCTACTTAATCGCTTTTATGGCTTCTTTCAATTTTTGTCCAACGACTAGCCAAGACCAATAGAACCTAAGTGCTGCGCCGATAAAATCCGGCGTCCGGTATGCGGACCCCGAATGCCGGTGGATGCCAGTTTAAATGCACTTGCGCTATCAGGGGATGGATATTTATTTGCGGGATAAATATATATATATACATATCGATATCGAGTTGGAATTTAAACCATATACTCAGCTCTACGGTCCCTTGAAGCTTAATTTTTTTTTTATTAATTAACATAAATGAAAGATATGTCCGTTTATGCCACAAAAAACGAATTTTTCGACGCTCTCATGAGAATCAAAATTCATAGGGTATTTCCCGTCGATCTAGAACTATGAAATTTGGTAAATACTGTCTGCATTCGTGCATTTTATTATTTCTCTATAGATAGCGCTCTGACTTATTAAGAATGCATCAGGAAGTTTCTTCTCAAACTTACAAATTATATCTATCTTTTGATTTTGTGGGTCGATATTGATAAAAGAAACGTTAAATGTTACTCGGGATAACACTTAAATTTTTAAATACCGCGATTTTGAATCCAATTAGTGGTTTTTAATCTCGATGATTGATTACGTACTTTAAATTAAAGCTATATTTTTCATGACTTAATCATAAATGTATAGTTTTTAGACTTATCCCTATACCTGTAGTCATCATCATCATCTGCCTAGCCTTTTCCCAACTATATTGGGGTTGGTTAAAGTGGCCAACTGGTACCCCGCGGCGCCATTTCTGTTTCGCTGATAATGATATTAACAGTTTTAATTCTGTGATATCTTCGAAAATATTCATTTAAATTACATGCTGTCTTCTTCCACCGGGCATTAATCCCGGCCATTGCCAAGGTCCGCTTTCCGACTGAGCTTCCTCAACCTTGCCCGATCTTGAACATCCTTCTCAGTCAGGCCATTGGCTCTCATGTAGGACTTGACGACATCCAGCCAACGCTTGCGAGGGCGACAACTGGACCTAGCCCCAAGGACAGCCATATTCATGCATCTTCGACCAACGTACTCCATAGGGCGGCGCATGATGTGGCCATACCATCGCAGACTCTTGCAGATTTCCCCCACGTCACGGATGCCAAGACTACCTCTGATGAAAGATTTGCGTATGCGATCGGATCGCGTTACGCCGCTCATCTACCTCAGCATCTTGATCTCCGTGACGCTAAGCTCCCGGGTGTACTTGCTTAGTGCTTGCCAACACTCGCCGCCGTACAGGAGGACAGGCCGTATGATGCATTTATATATCTGCTCCTTGAGCTTCGGAGGCATTTTGCAGTCCCATACAACGCCCGTTACCTCGCGCCACTTCGCCCAAGCCGCGCCTATACGTGCTTGGACATCGTCGTCCACGTTGTCAGACTCGTGCAGCACGGATCCAAGGTACCTGAACGTATCGGACGTTCTGATCTGGTCCGAACCTATTTTAATGGTGTATGAATCCGTGTTGCCACAAGACATGTACTCAGTCTTCGCCACATTTAGTCTCAGACCACCGTTTTCAAGCGTGTCCTTCCAAATATTGACTTTGCGCTCAAGATGGGCTTTGTTCTGAGTAACGAGGGCGATGTCATCGGCATACACCATTAGCCATAAAGGCTGATCTTGGATGTTTGCCGTAACAACATCGAGCACCACGTTAAACAAGAACGGGCTAAGAGCCGAGCCTTGGTGAACGCCAACAGATATTGGGAAGCCATTAGATTCGCCAACAGCGGTCTAGACAGAGGACATAAAATCACGGTACATGTCTCTGATAATGTCAATATAGGCCTCGGGAACGCCCCTAAAGCGAAATGCCCACTAGATGGTCTGCCGAGGTATACAGTCGAAGGGCTTCTGCAGGTCTAAAAAGGCCATATGCTGCTCTCCTTCTCTCGCGCCACCCGCCAGAACCGCTGAACCGCCGTTGGGCTGTTACCCGCCCAGAATCCATATTCACACTCAGAGACAGTGCACTCGCTACGGAGCCGTATGTTAATGATGCGCTCGAAGAGCTTCATGGTGTGGCACATGATTTTGATACCGCGGTAGCTACTACAATCCTGTACGCTACCTTTGCCTTTGTAAACAGGGATAATCAGGCTAAATCGCCACTGGAGTCCATCGTGAAGGTCTTTAGACAGTACTATGGCCACTCCGCCCCTGCCCGTTGGTGACCCGGTGTACATTTAAATTACATGCTGTAAAGGGTCATATTGATCTGGTATTAAATGGACAATGTATTGAAGGTGCTTAATTGGATAAGGGTTAATGCTGTATTGCTTAAAATTGCATCGTAAATAAGCCATTATCTCTCGTAAGAAGTAAAGGATAAAAATGGTTATTGTAGGTTTTACCTTAGAGAAAGACTTATTATTATACCATCGTGGACTTTTTAAACACCGACCAAAAAGATGTTATAAGATTGACCGCTATTTGTGTCTGTGTGTCTGTCTGTGGCATCGTAGCTCTTAAGCGGGTAAACCGATTTAAATGTGTTTTTTTCATTTGATAGCAGGTTTTCTAGCGGTGGTCCTTAGACAAGTCTTATCTAAATCAGTTGAGCAGTTTGAAGATCATCAGCACTTTTCTAGTTTATCATCTGCCTAGCCTTTTCCCAACTATATATTGGGGTCGGCTTCCAGTCAAACAGGATTCAGCTGAATACCAGTGTTTTACGTGGAGCGGCTGCCTACCAGACCTCCACAACCCATTAACTGGGTAACACGGTACTTCTTGGCAAGACTGGAGTCAGGTTTACTGGCTTCTGACAACCCTTAACGACTGCCAAAGATCTAAGATGCTGAAGCGATATCAAAATCCGGCTTGTTCGGGAGGCAGGAAGTCGCCAAACCTGCGCGCGAGACGGTTCGTCTCTGGAAAACAGCTTGTAGACATGGGTCAGAAGTGAGATTGCATTGTCGCCCTTAAAGAAGAGTAGCACCACACCTCTACTCCAAGCCTGTAGCGTTTTCCCCTCGATTATGATGACCTTTTTTCAAGGTTTTCCACCCACCATCAGGATTTCGGCCGTAAGTCCGTCCTCACCGGACGCATTGTTGTTTTTAAACTGCTTTAGAGCCATCCTAATTTCATATCCCCTTCCTCCCGGACCTCGGTTACGAGCTGACGTGTTTTTGGACGCCATAAAAATTTGATTTTAATTATTAAATTAGTATTTACCACTTAAATTCGAAGTGAAAAAATAGGAGTTTATAAACGTGAAGAGTTAAGCTACGCTAAGCATCGTATTCCTGCGTTACGACAAGCTCCGGCCTCCTGCGCGTGAGCATTTTGTTGGAATACTGCCATCTCCCTCACACAGTGAGTGAGCCGCCCACTGACGCAGCCCATGAAGGTACGCGCCTCGCCCTTGCAAACGTCACTTTTATCGAACACTACTGCCACGGACTCTGCACGCCTAGTACCTACTTGACGGTGCTTAATGACTCGATTATTGACGAATAACGGTCTATAAGCATTGTTATACGGCCTTGCTTTTGCTGTTTGAACGGAATATCATCATTTAAATTTTGTTCGATTTGCCATTGCTACTTTTTGAGCGTCTACAAGGACTGCCCACTGCCTCTCTTTGTACCTGCTCTCCTGGTAATTACCTGGTGGTCTTTACGGAATCCTCCTCCGATATCTGTACCTGTATTTTCAAATTCAGCTTCGAGCGAATGCTTAGCGCCCGTACCAATATACGATGCAAAACACCAAAGCCTTTAACGCCTGATCTTTCTGTAAGACCAACAAACATCGCAGAGCGTAAAAAGAGGAAGTTTGAAAGTAAGGAACTCAGTAAGGAAGATACGGGCCCAGTAACTTTGTCCACTTTAATACTTTCTTGGATGAGCAGGAACTTCGCTTTAAGGACCTAATAGAAAAGATTGGTAGTATTGTTATTCAGAACTCAAAGCTAAAGCACAGTGTAGAAGTCATATCGTCTAAATACGATGAGTTCCTGGGACGTATTGCCACTCTGAAGGCGGAACGGATGGATGACAAAAAAAGATTCAATTGCTGGAAGACAAGTAAGAGCAATTGAAGCGAAAATCACGCTCGACGGGCATATAAATTAGAAACGTTCCTAAGACTGATAAAGAGACAAAAGAAGGCCTTTGCAACCTAGTTGTCAATATGGGGACGTCACTAGATATTGATATCAAAAGCTCCAAGATAAAAGATATTTATCGGCTTAAATCGAAAGACAGCTCCCACTCAATTATTGCGGACTTTACCATGGTCGATACTAAGGAAAAAATCATAAATGATGTCAAACATTTCAACAAATCGAACTATAAAGCGGCTAAAACCAAATCTTTTTGGCTCTCAAAAGCACGTCACGTCACGGATATGAAATTAGGATGGCTCTAAAGCAGCTTAAAAACAACAAGGAGTCAGGTGAGGACGGACTTACGATTCTGGTCACGCTTACACAGTTCTGCTTCTATCAGCCGCGTACAGCGTCGTAAGAATGAGAAAGGCGCTAAATACGTGACGAAGACGGTAAGATGTCCGTGACTAACGCAAGACCACCGACGCCAATCGCTTTCATATTTGATAAAAAATTAGTACTCAATTGGTGTTAATTATTAGTAATCGAACAAAAAAATTGGTACCTTCGTAGTTTTCGAGAAAATCAGTTTTAAAGGTGGTCTGGCGGTAGTCACGCTCTTAACTCATTTAGTATTGTGCTCTTAAAATGGACAATTCTATGTGCGATATGTTTATCGTATGGCTTCATGCAAAAAAAAAAAAACAAATACAATTTAAAATGCAAACGACAGTGGGTCGACCCAGTACAGGTACAGTCCAAAGGCTAGATCGAAGGATCGAGAATTTATCTCTCTCTTACAATTCCATGGACTTAAGACCGATAAAACTAGAAGTATAGTTCACATGTTAATAGTCAAATCACGTCTACGACGTCATCAGTGGAGACGAATCTTTGATCTATAAAATTACAATTTCTAAGATTTTTGTTTTATTAACAATGGGTTTGCTCTTGACTCTAGTCTATGACAGAGAAAAAGTATACGATGGAGCGAGCCTACCCAGAAGGAGCCTGTTCACTCTAACTTTGAAGAGATTAGGGTTGTAAGCTTTTGGAAACACAGACGCAGGCAGAGAGTTCCATTCCTTTACTGTGCGCATTATAAAAGACGTTTGAAAACGCTTAATGCGAATTGGTGGAATAGCCACAAGGTAGGGATGGTAAGATGCAGTGCGTCTGGATGTCCGATGGTAGAAGGAGGCCTGTGGGATGAGGTCGTGGAGTTCTTGAGCACACTCACGAACTACAATCTGTAGAAGACCGACAAGCAGGCAACCTTACGGCGATGAGCCAAGCTATGTAGCTTTGCATCCACCAGTTTTACGTCGCCGATGAGCCTCTTAGCTTTGCGTTCCACCGAGTCAAGCGCGGCAAGCTGATGAGCGGCAAATTAAATAATATAAATACAATCAATCAATAATTTTAAACACAGACTTTACATGTGAAATAACCGAATCAATTAAAATAAATACAATTAATCAATAAATTAAAAAAATTAAGACCCAGACTTGACAGGTAACTGCACACAATGCCATAGCATTGGGCAGTCAGCTTGGCCAGCAACAACGCTCAGAATGCCGTTGCTATACCCGCGGACACGACTTAGCAGGGACGCGGCTCTGTTTCGGCGGATGGTATGAAAGCCATCGACACACGCGTCAGCAAACATGGCAGATGCGCTACAGTGCCGCAGCAGCCGCATCAGTATCCTAAAAGCGTTGTTATACTGTACGCGTAGGGCGCTGTCTTCTGAGTGTAATGGACCCATAGACTGCACGTGTAAAAATATTAGAAAAAACGCCTGGAACAGGGTTATTTTTACTGCCCTGAAACAGCGTGCAAATCTACGAGCCAACATATTACATCGGATAGCCAACGTCCGTCGCTGCCTCTCAATATCTTCGTGGTCAGAGAGGTCCAGTGACCCAGGAACTTCAATCGGGAAACTCTGGGTAACGGAACACCATCTAAGTAGACGGGTGGCACGTGAGTGACCTTATGGGCAGGTGATCGGAACACCAAGAGCTCGCTGAATTTACTTTATACCTGAGCCCGTGAGCCCCGACATATTCCTCACATATAGCGAGCAGCTTTCGAACCGCGCTTATGGAGGGGCCCAGCAACACCATATTGTCCGCTAATGTTGTTGATGTATGTCCCGTCAACAGGAAATCCGACATTGGTATTGCTGAGCCTTTCGATGAGTCCGTTCACGTACAGATTGAAGATACGAGGCTCCTTGCCTTTTTTCACACCCCAATCTGTACGCATCCGACGATACGCCTGCCCACCTTACACGTTACTTCGGTTGTTGTTTCAATAATCAAACATGTTAACAAATTCCTCCGGGAGGCTGGTTTCTGTCCTCATTTTATGCCAGAGCACATCAGAGGACACCAAATCGAAAGCTTTTGACAAATCCAATAAAGCAGGCTTAGACAGGGGTCTTCCTGTCTGCACAGTACCGGACAGTATGCTTGAGGCATAAAACAGCCGTTTCTGTCGACAGCCCTTGCCTAAAACAGAATTGAGCGTCATTGAGCTCTATGTGTCTGTTCAAAATCCTATCAAGTAGACTCGCCACGCCACGTCCAGCACTTTCGCCACGGTGGTAGTTAACGAGATGGGCCTATAATTGCTGTTGTCGGAAGCATCACCCGTTTTATTTTTGATTATTGGCACAATCACGGACTTCATACACTCGTCCGGCAGGTACGACTGTCTTACACAAAATGTATAGAACATAGCGAGCACCCTAAACAGATGGACTCCCGCATGCTGCAGATGCTCAATACCAATTACATCGTGGCCTGGGGACTTCTCCCAGTCATTCGAATAATAACGGCAGATAAATTTTTTGCCGTGAAAGATGGCATTATTGCTGGCCCCCGGTTATTCTGCTGGATATCGTTATTATCTAATAACACCCGCATCTTCAAGGTTAAGCAACGCTTGCCAAAGTTGGTCTAGGGATGGGTGACCATCTGCGGGTGGCGAGGGCCTACCGCTCGGTGGGCTTTTCGGCGGCGTGTGCTCGGGCGGGCACCCCTCCTTGGGAGTTGGAGGCGTGGGTGCTCGCCAGAGTGTACGAGTGGACGGCGCGGCGAAAGGCCCTCGGGGAGCGCCCCGTCGCGGAGGAGCGGGAGGCCGTGCGGCGGGAGGCGAGGGACGCTATCGTCGTCCGTTGGACGGAGGACCTCGCCACCGCCACCTTTGGCCGCAGAACCCTGGACGCGCTCGGTCTGGTCCTGCGAGACTGGCTCGAGCGCTCCCACGGTTTCCTCTCATTCCGTCTGGTGCAGGTGTTGTCAGGCCACGGCTGTTTCGGCAAGCACCTGCACCGGATCGGAAGGGAGGAGACCCCGGCGTGCCACGACTGCGGCGCGGCGGAGGACACGGCTCAGCTGTGCCCGGCTTGGTCTGAGCCGCGCCGCAGTCTAACTGCGGAGATCGGACAGGACCTCTCACTTCCCAGCGTGGTCAACGCCATGCTGGAGAGTGAGAGGTCCTGGGCAGATGTCGCCTCTTTTTGCGAGGATGTCATCTCGCAAAAGGAGGCGGCGGAGCGCGCGCAGGAGGACGACCCTCTCGCTGCGCCGCTCCGAAGGCGAAGAAGACGTCGTCTTCTCCTTCCTCATGGTGGCGATGGGCGGGCGATAGGCGCGGGGGCGCCTCCGCCCGCATTGCACTCCACACCACCTTCGCCGGTCATTCCCAGCCCTCTCCCTTAACGGGGAGGACGTAAGGGGTCCGCCGTTTTAGGCGGGTTGTCGTCGGAGGAGGACTGGACGCCAAGGCTGCGCCGATCTTCCAGTCCCCCTCCACTCGGACGATGCGGGAATGCTGCTGGGTTATTCTAGTGGGTATACCGGGTCAGCCCTGCGAGTCTCACATACCCCTCCCATTCCCCCGATGGGCGGGTATGCGTAAAAAAAAGGGATGGGTGACCATACCGAGTTTCCTCCGTGCCTCGGAAAGCACGTTAAGCCGTTGGTTCCTGTAATTTGTAGATCTTTGGCAGTCGTTACAAATAGTCAGAAGTCAGTTAATCTAACTCCAGTCTTGCCATGAAGGGTCTGGTAGGCTGCCGCTCCGCATAAAATACTGGTATTCAGCTAAATCTGGTTTGACGGGATGCCGACCCAACTATAGTTGGGAAAAGGCTAGGCAGATGATGATGATCGTTTGTATTGTGCATCCCTGGCCCACTAGTAGAAGGTGCTACCTGGAAAACTTTCCTAAACATGTTCGCAATGTCACGCGGCTCCGTTAATCCACTAACGATTCTTTTCGCCTTGTCAGACCGCAATTTTTTTTATTTGTTATGTTTCAATATTATTAGCGGCCCCCCGACGCGATGACGCTTGGCCCAAAGAATCGTACCTATATTGAATTAAATGGATCAATACGTATTATTTTTTTTACTTTTTAACCGACTTCTTCAAAAAGGAGGAGGTTCTATGTTCGGCTGTATTGTTTTTTTTTTATGTTCACCGATTTCTCCGCCAATTCTGGACCAATTTTAGAAATTCTTTTTTTTTTCGAAAGCCTATACTCTTGAGGTAGTCCATTGTCACCAAGTCAGAATCTGATGATGGGATCCCATGAAAATCGAAGGAAACCCTCAAATTTTAAAAGCACATACACTGTTTTTCATAAACTTTCTAACGCAATTTAGATATTAGTGCCTGGTAATCATCATCTCATGTTGCTGAGCTGATGATGGAAGGTATAAGTCAGGATCTGATGATGCGATCCCATGAAAAATGTTTGTTCAGCGATATTTTCGTCAATTGTTAACCGATTTGGATGATTCTTTTTTTGTTTGGAAGAATATTTTCTCGGACTAGTCCCATTTAAATTTGGTTGAAGATCTGATGACGAACTTCGGAGGTAGGCAACGGAACTCTTCAATAAATGATAGCAAATAGATCGGGATTTCTGTAATCGCATGTCTGTTGATTGTTTACACCAGTTCATAACATAACATCACGCTGGCACGCTGTGCTTGTGGTTTACTTTTTAGTGGTATCTGCGTACCACTAAAAAGTGAAATCTAAATAAAAACTTTTTAACTAAAAAATAAAACCGACTTCCAAAAACAAAACACTACAAAGTAAAAAATTACTTTAATTTCGGAAGTCGGTGTTCAAAAACGAAATAACCAAAAACACCGACTTCCGAAATTAAAGTTATTTTTCTAAATTTACTTATTGTCGGGGTTTTTTAAATTTTTAATTTATTTTTACTACTTCTAGAAAACCTGTGATCTCATCATCTTCCTGACCTTATCCCATGTTACTTAGGGTTGGCGCCACACGTTTTTTACTTCCATTCTGTCCTAACAGCTGTCAACTCCCTTTTCTTTCATATTGCTCCTCACACAATCTATCCACATATTATGATCTACACGCATCTAAACGGCACATCCTATATCGTATACCAATCGGTATACGATATCATGTCGGTAAAACGAGTGAAAGTAGCTTAGCATCTCTCACCATTGTATTAACTCATTTCTCTTCTCTGCTTCATCATCAGATCCTGATCACAATCTATTTATAAGGAACCTATTATTTCGACCATTTAAATGAATACGAAAACGGAAGGTTTGCTGTAAGTTAGTGAGGAGTTGGGTATCCTGCAGATTTCAGGACATGCTTCAGCGTCAGGTTAAGGTCTAAATATAATCTGCTCATTGAAACTATTCTAGTGAGTTCAAACACGATCTATTCTTATTTCTATTTCTCTGTACCTCTATCCATTAACCATCATTCGTAGGTTTTTTCCATTCTCACGGCGCACGCGCAATACCTGCATTTGAGTGATAAGACTTAGGCAAACAGCTGTTAACAGGCGCCTCCGCTATCGTATTATTCATATTGCTAGTGGGCTCCAATACATCACACGCCAGACACTCCGCCTCATTCGCACCCCCAACTGTGGATACCTGACTGGTAATGTTTTTATCAACCTCCTTCCGTACCAATTGGTATCAATAATCAAAAATATAGTATATCAGTAATCAATTGATTAGAAACAAACGAAACAGGTTTATCGCATTCAAATTTATCGCATAGAGTCACAACATCAACGCCACGGGGACTGACGATCACACTCATGCTCATCGGGTCGAACATTCGTACCATTTATTTGTTTTCAAGAGGACAGCGATATTGACGACATGTGCGGAACACCCATAGGACTGCTACGAGGCATGCCTTTTAAGTTTTGTTTGAAGAAAAAAACACAACTAGAACCTTATAGTACTTTTTATTGTTTTTCAAAGTTTTCACAACGTAGCTGAATACACTTTTCCATTCGCTCAAACCAGTTATTATAACATTTATTCCACTATAAAGGGTGTTCAAAATGGCTGACTTGAAAGCGTCGACTCCTTCTTCACCGGACTGGAACCTTTGACCACGAAGACTTTTCTTAATTTTAGGAAATGACGTAAAGAAATCGTTAGGGCTGAGGTCAGGACTGTATGGAGGATGGTCAAGAATGTCTACTTTTTCCTGCTTCAAATACTCAATCGTTTGACGAGCGCTGTGTGAGCTTGCGTTGTCTTGGTGCAGGATGATGCGTCGCTTTGAGTTAGATTTTCGAAGTTCGGCGATGACTTGTGGTAAACAAACTGTGGTATACCACTCTGCGTTAAGATCGAAGAACGGTTAGTTCTTCGATTACTTACGATTACGATTATTAGTCTCACAGCAATGATGTTATCTTCAGTGCAGGCGGATTTTGGGCGTCCTTCGCGAGATTGGTCACTGACACTAGTATATGACGCTGGAATTCTAAATGCCAGCGCTCGACAGTCCGCAGACATGGGACTTCATCTCTGAACATAGATGTTAGCTCTTTAAAACACTGAAACCTTGTCAGGCCTCTTCTAAAGTTGTAGAAAATTATTGCACGAACATTTTCCTTGGAAAGATTCATTTTCGTACGGAACCTGACAGATTCCAATTGACGCTGTGACTAAACAATGGCATTAATCCTAATACTTTCAACTGTTTTGAGATTCAATATTTAAACACATTCGAATATAGAACAGATCCACATTCAAAATTGCAATATGGAAACGACAGAACTTAAAAGGCATGTCTAGTATCATAGGCAAAACTGGTTTGCATACATCATCTGCCTAGCCTTTTCCCAACTATATTGGGGTCCGCTTCTAGTCAAACCGGATTTAGCTGAATACCAGTATTTTACGTGGAGCGGCTGCCTACCAGACCTCCACAACCCATTAACTAGGTAATCCGGTACTTCACGGCAAGACTGGAGTCAGATTAACTGGCTTCTGACAATCCGTAACGACTGCCAAAGATCTACAAATGACAGCCGGGACCAACGGCTTATTTTTAACACACTCGATCGCGTTATTGTAAACGTTCGCTTATTTCAAATTGTATAGGAAAAGAAAGTTTCACCTCCACAACCTATTAACTGGGTAACAACGGTACTTCATGGCAAGACTGGAGTTAGATTAACTGACTTCTGACTATTTGTAACCACTGCCAAAGATCTACAAATGACAGCCGGGACCAACGGCTTAACGTGCTTTCCGAGGCACGGAGGAAACTCGCTATGTTAAGATGGTCACCCATCCACAGACCAACCTTGGCTAGCGTTGCTTAACCTTGAAGATCGACCCGTGAGGCTGTTATTATCTAGCCACGAGCTCCTCTGAATATTGTGCATAATGTATGCAAAACTGGTTTGCATACATTATGCACAATAGTTTCATTAAAACGGTTACTGTGGAAGTTTAACAATTCCTGTTTGGTCTGTTACGGCTGACCTACAGTAGCATAAGTACTCTTAAACAATTTCATCACATTTTGTAGGATAACGGTGTCTTTTAAAAGCCTACTGACGTCTACATGATCAAACGTTATTGGAGGTAATTTGTTTGAATCATGAGACATCCTACGAAAACAGGGATCTTCTCAGGGTCTACATTCTTAATCACTTCTATAATATCAAATAAATCTCTCTTGCTTTTAGCATCTATGTTTTTACGCTTTATTTGACGAATATCAGTAGAAACAGACTGAAACAGTAATGACTTAGCTTTTTCGATGTCGTCTATTGAAAATGCAGAACTGCAAATCCTCACTAAGCTTTCACTGTCCATCACCTCAAGTTTAAGTTGCACAAACGTTAACAGTTCATAAACCACGAGATTAGCCGACGACATTTTTTAATATCAACTCTGTCCTACACTACCACATCTGCAGCCTGCACGCTGCGGTTGCGCAGCTCTGGCACTGTCAAGGGACGTGGCTGACGGTTCCAAATAGCTCGCTTAAGAGCATCCCACGCGTGCTCCATTGGGTTTAAGTCAGGCGAGCCGGCAGGTCAGTCTAACCTTGTGATGTCGTATTCTGGGAGAGCAGCATTGATTCGTTGAGCTCGATATTTACTTGGACTGGTTTGACAATTCCATCAATAGCAACTGCTTTATACATTTCTGCTGTCGTGAAGCCTCAATACGGGATCAAAGGCGTTTCAGTTCCAATCATAATACCACCCCAAAAGGACACCGATTTCCTGCCTTGCTGAACTGTTCCAGTGGCAGTTCTTTGCCTTTCACGGTCTCCTGGTCTTCTCCAGACACGGACACTTCGGTTATCAGGATGAGTACCGATTCGCGATTCGTCAACGAAGGGACAGTTTTGTCAAAATTTTCTTCTTCATCTTCTTCATTTTGCCGAAGCCAAAAATCTTTCAACATTAGAATCCTACATTATCCCTGATGAACATAGGCTATAGAATATTTTCTATTAAGGATCCGTATGAAAACAAAAATGTAAACCAAGGTGTGAAAAAATCTCAAAAATTATCCTTACATCGCATACGCTGCGGAAACTGTTGACAATAGAGCAAAATGATGTACTACAGTTTTATAGAGAACATTAATATCTACAAAAAGGTCTGCAAGGGTATATGACCGCTTTTGTTCAAATTATTTAATCAACACCCGGGTTAATCCTTATCTATTTAAATCGTTAATAATTAAGGTCAGTTATTATTAAAAAAAAAAATATCTTTATTTATTTAAGGGATTTTTGTACACTTATGTGACGACGTCAATCCCATCGTACTGCAAGGTCAGTTATGTACATGTAAATTACACCTTAAATTATTCGAATTGGACCGTTCGTTTAAAAGTAACGATCGGTATAATAATACTCTAAGTAAGAAAAAAATAGCAATTTGAGCGAACTGGCCTGTGCCTACTGCCCTTGTCTATCAATTAGTAATTTACACACTACCCGAAGGTTGAGGGGAGATGAAATTAGTGGAGTACCTACAAACTAAAACCGCGCGAATGAAGTTGCGGGCAAAGTGCTAGTTGTTTTATATTCTAATTCTATATTTTTAAACCAAGAATCTAAAAAGAAATCATAATTTAATCTACCGTAACAAAAATGTTTTCGAATTTTCAAAATGATCGCAAAGCTTTTTTGATGTGTTTACACTATCGTATTATGATCTAAACATAATATGGTAGTATATTGGCCTCAAAACGCGTATATCACTGGTAGCTTAAAGCACAACAGCAGTAATAAAAAAGAAATTCGATCCCGCTGCGCTGCGGCTCGCGCTTTTGAGCTTCAAGCGACATTGTACTGCCTCTTCTAAACAGTTCTCCGTTGTTACAGTGACGAGGAATCTCCTGTTTCACTTGTGAAATTGCACGTCATCGCCGAAAAGGATGAGGGATGGTTCCAGATCATCACCTCTATGGTTAAAATAATACCATTAGAGAACCCACTGGGACCTTCAGCAATTACCATTGTTTTTGACGATTGTCCATTACCGTCGAAGGAACAAGTGATTAAGGTAAGGTCTAAGAGAGAGTTAAGTTGTTTTCTAGCAGAATAGTTAGATACGCCTGCGGCTCATCGTTTGTTCTTTCAGTTACCGGAAGCCGCACTTTCTTTGTTCTGTATTTCATTTTAATTTACCAAATGCAAGATTCTTTACCTAAACACTTAGGTAAGAGCGCACCGAACTTTTGGTTCGTGCATGTGTGTAAGGTATTCTATGCGGTCCGTTTATGCGAGCTAAAGCTTAACGTAAGCGGAAAACACAGAGTTCAATGTGTGACGGCCGAAAGGACTAAAGCGTATATTATGGAGAAGCGAGGCGGCTCTAGCTAGAATGGATGGAAGGCACGCTAACTTAGGTATTTTGTTCGTATTACTAAATCAAATAGACATTTTGAAAAGGTGTTATGTATTTGACCGCCAATTTGAGCAAATAAAAGGCACGGCCACCTTCATCCTTTTCTCGAAGCCATTTGGGCCATCTTCGACCTGTTGTAAATTCGTTGTAGAAAAACCTAGAAGCCTAAATTTTCAGTGACTAAGAGGGCATTACAAAGCTATATGTGTTTCCAAATAACATTAAATTTGAACGAGTAGTTTAAGTATTATGGCATGTCATGTCAACAAAATTTGAAGGTTTAAAGGTTATTTTAAGCTTATAGTTTAGCCTATAAATCAAGGAAAAACTCTGACATTCCATTTTCCCGTTTTATTGGTAAACAATCTGAAAAGTTACTTATTATGTAACTTTTATGTAGATGATATACTCACGAGCCCTTTTTGCTAAGTCTACATAATATACAAACCTACCAAAAACAGCTCTTGAGTGTATTGAGAGTGAATAAAAAGTATGATGTCGATGCTTCTATGACAGCAGGTGGAAAGAGAACACACGACGTACTGAGATTTTATTAGAGATTACTTTGGACTTTGTTTCTATCAAGGAAACTACAAGTAATTGTGCTTCTTAAGTGTACGATTTATAGAGTTAATCCATCCCTCATCAGTCCCCCTGATCGCATTTGCGTTGAATAATATTTACTTCGGATTACAGTATTGCCTTATATATTAATTGCGTAATACAGTAATTGCCTCGCTTGGTGAGTGCACTTGACCCCTAGGTCGACGTGTGGGTATATCCTCTAGTCAAGGAAAGTGTTATTCGATTTTCCGATGAAAATTTTCAGTAACAACTCAATTACGGACTCGTGGCCGGTTTATAGAGTTAATCTGGCTTTCTATAGATAGGGGGAGGGTGCGGTTATCCCATATCTCTCATCCATATATTTTGGTAGGGTTTAATGCGGTTTCGCACTGTATCCGATCCGTATCCGAATTTGAAATGTATTGAAAGCGGACGGAGTTTAGATGCGCAAAACGCACTTTCCCCTTTTTAGTCCGGGTGCAGTGCGTTTACACTCTTAACTGCCAAAACTTCGATGTAACTGCGTACCGGTTACACAGGCAGCGGCGCGGCGGACTTTACTGTTGACAGGCCCCGAGCGGTAAATCTTTGCGAGGCCCCGAGCGGCAGATCTTTGCGAGGCCACGAGTGGCAGATTTTGGCGAGACCCCGGCTGTCAGATCTTTGTGAGGCTCCGGGCGGCAGATTTTGGTGAGGCCCCGGGAGGGAGACAGACCTTTACAAGGCCCTAGTTCTTGTTGGAATCGAAAATGTCAATGACATATTAAATCGTTTCAAATGTAAAGTTTATTGAACTCAAATTCAGCGAGGCCTCTACAATATCGAGGCTCTGGGCGGTTGCCGTGCTCGCCACCCATACACATGCGAGATCTAATGTGAGTTCTGTATTACGGTTCCAGCTACAGCAAATATACGGTTTGTCGGCCATGCGCGCGCTCTCCGGCGACATCAACGTGCAAGTGGAGCGCAACATCTGCGTCGTGCTGGGCTGCGTGGCCGACAAGCTGGCGGGCCCCAACAGCGTGGCCGTGCTCACGGAGGAGACCCTCGACTACATGCTTTCCTTCTTGGTAAGTAACAGCAATGGCAATAAATTAAATGAAAAAACAAACTTTTATTTAAACCCACTAAAAAGAAGAAAAAAAAAAAAACAAAATTCCTCAAAAATCAAAAAAACAAAAAAAATCCTTTAAAATTTATCATAAAAGCTTGTCGCGAGATTTGATTAATTAAATACTTATAGGTAAAATTTTATTTTCTTTTGCATTTACTTAAATAAAAGCGTTTTTTCCATTTTTATTTTCACATAATTTATTTTTACTTTTTAGTTATTTCGAGTTACTCTCTACAAGCCCTTTCATGTGATACCCATATTGTATAAGTGCATAAAAAATAACTATTACACCATCTTGGATGTTCCGCCATATTGGATAAAATTTAGAATAGTGTCACATTATTTTTCGAGTTACTCTCAACAAGTCCTTTCATTTGATACCCATATTGTAGAAATGCATTATAAATAACTATTCCGCCATCTTGGATGGTCTGCCATATTGAATTTAGAATGACGTCACACAGCTTATCGTGTATTGACATCCAATTTAAACGTGTATTTTTTTTTTACTTAATCCGTCGAGATGAAGATATTTCAAAATTGAGTAGCAATATTCCACCCGAACAAACATACAAACATTGCCAGTTAAATAAAAGCTTTTTAAAAAAGGGGCGTTTTTATTTTTTACTATCCAACCTTTCCCGTATCTTCGCTACTGCGCCATGCGTAGGTATTTTCTTTTAGCATTTCAACTTGTATTCTATCTAATATCTATTTCAGGGAATTGGCTGAAATGCTACTAATGTTACTGCAACAAGGTTTTGTGAAGAATACCGCGAATAAATATATAGTGAATGCATTCTATATTGCTAAGTAGCTCGTGGCTAAATAATAACAGCCGCACGGGTCGATCTTCAAGGTTAAGCAACGCTTGCTAAGGTTGGTCTGTGGATGGGGGACCATCTTGACATACCGAGTTTCCTCCGTGCCTCGGAAAGCACTTAAGCCGTTGGTCCCGGCTGTCATTTGTAGATCTTTGGCAGTCGTTACGGATAGTCAGAAGCTAGTTAATCTGACTCCAGTCTTGCCATGAAGTACAGTGTTACCCAGTTAATGGGTTGTGGTGGTCTGGTTTGCAGCTGCTCCGCGTAAAATACTGGTATTCAGCTAAACTCGGTCTTTTCATACAGGCTTAACTTTTCCTCGGAATTTTCATGAAGTTAGTTCTTTGATAGAGATATTCTTTGCTTTTAAGAGAAAATATGCACACGGCGTGGTTTTAACGCGCCGACTACGACGCGCGTTTTATAAACGCGCGCTCATTGTGCTGTAGTTGACCAAAAGCACTAAGTTACACATTAGCCTAATATTTATACTAAAACCATAATGGTGTTATAACCGTATGGTTATAAACCTATATGCGGTTGACATCGAGAAAGATTTTTTGCAATAGAGTAATCTCCAGCTCCTGCCTTAGTTCAAGCAAATTAACTATCTTTTAACAAGCGAAGAATTCAAGTTTGATTGCCTGCTAAAGTTCTTGGAGTCAGGTATTCCGGAGAATACAAACAAAACTTAGACGTTCAATAAATGTATGCATGGGCAATATCGTTTTTACACTATAGTTTTAAGGCAAGAGCAATAGAGTTACTAAATTCTTAAGTATATAATATATATATTTTCTTTCTTCTTCTTCGTAATAGTCTTTTATGGTGTATACTGTATGTCTGTTTTCTTTTAATTTTATTTTTTTTTCGTGAATTTGTGGACAATGGTGTGGGTTACATGTGTAGTAACATAAACATGGAATAGGTTATGCATAATTTTATTTCTAAAGTTAATTTAAGACTTTTGTTATTCCTGGCATGTAACTGTTTTTTGTCCCAAACAAATAAAATAGCTAAACTTATAAATGTAGCGGTTTAGAATATCTTAATTGCATTTATATATTTTAATTTCGATGTATTGGCTGAATTTATGTGGAACTCGGAAGTGATTGGTAAGGTTCTATGATCGTTAGGTTTAGGTTTTAATCGATTTATATACATCATTGTATTTTATTTGGTACTGTATACTCGACGAAGACCCACGCGTATCGCAATCGCACACGGAAGCACAGTATTTCGAGTATCCTACTCGGTTTGAACCAAATATCATCATTACAGTTTTTACTTATTTTTCTTTTATAACCTAAGAAATAAGTACTTACCTATGTACCCAAATAACATTTTGGTGTCAGTTACAGGCTTTTTTTTGACTTAATATAGCAGGGTTATAATTATCTCAGTTATTACTAAAGACGATATAGAGGAGGAAACAAATAAGTTTTAGCCCCAATCGCAGCACTAAAGCTTTAATGGACGACGTAATACAGCTTTGAGAGTTATAATGGCGCTAGTAGCAGCAAGTATACTTAATACGTTATAGTTTTAACCTTTTTGTGACACCCAAGTCTTTATTAAAGTGTTCGCCGACACCTTTTAACACTTATTGTTGTATAGTTACTGCAATGAACTCTTTTATACCACTTAAGGTGCTACATTGACTGTAATTGCAGACATAGGCTATAAAATAGAGTTTGTCGAGAGTTTAGTAACACGAGAAACTAAAGGTGTCAAACAACTCCTCTATCTAGGTTTAACCTGTAGTAAAGGGTTTAACTAAAGCTTATTGTGTTAGGCAGTACTCTTTTACAGGCGTTTTAAAGATATTGGTGTCAAACAACGCACGAATGGGTCGTTATTAACACTAACCTCACTTTTGTAAAGTTCGCCATTGTTTTGGTAACCTAACAATGAATATTATTTCGAGTTATTCAACATTTGACTACAATAAACAAAATTTCTTACATTATTTGAAGCATTCCATGAATTTCACTTAATTTTACATACCACTGCTCAGGAAGCAGGAATGAATAATAATATTTAGCTTGAGGTACCTATTGTATTATCATAATTTTTCTTTTAAATCTTTAATAAATCCTAGGCGCGTTAAAATTGAGATGAGAAACATGGTATACATTTACCGTGAAATCATAAGGGCAGTCATTTTTCACTTCACATACTTAAATAACATAATATTCCATAGTATTATTCTGCTGTGTTGAATAATGGATGACATAACACTTCCATTACGAACAGATTTAATTTTAGTAAGGTTATAGGCCTTTTCATCTTGACGTGCGCTTTTTACCACCTGTAGTGCTCACTAACGCGGTAATACAGGTTAAAGTAGTAGCTGTCGATGAATAAACGCTCTTGTGCAGCTTTAAGATCTTTTTGACACCTTACTATAGGATTTATGCAACCTGTAGCGTTTACCAACTCTATTTTACAACGGTAATACAGATTGAAGTAGTAGCTGACGATGAATAAGCGCTCTTGTGCAGCTTTAATATCTTTGTGATACCATACTATAGGCTTTCTATAACTTTTACCTGTAAAACTGTGGGCCTCTTTCGTGGTTATAAGTGAGTTAGAGCATGCTCTAACTTAGTTGCACAGGTATGCGTTAACACTTTCATACTCAAATGGAACTGATA
Organism: Lacanobia oleracea; assembly: GCA_950371165.1. Taxonomy (NCBI): domain Eukaryota; kingdom Metazoa; phylum Arthropoda; class Insecta; order Lepidoptera; family Noctuidae; genus Lacanobia; species Lacanobia oleracea. The sequence goes on from OX493385.1 coordinate 18,107,603, forward strand.
TACGAGTCTTTTATAGGTTTTTTTAACGCTTAAGTGTTAGTTGGGTACATACATACTTGTAATTTATAAAATACATTTGTTGATATATTTATCTACATATAAAACCACTCATTTGAACTATTTATCACATTTTTTGCGAATAAAAACTTACTAACACTCCGCCTCGCGGACTCAGTGGACATTATGAATTAGCGATGCAGAAGGCTTAGCGTAAGTTTTTTAACACACTCGATCGCTTTAATGTAAATGTTCGCTTATGTCAAATTGTATAGAAAAAGAAAGGTTTTCGGTTATTGTCACCAGACAGCGCTTATTCAGTTTCAATACAAATTGACGTTAACTAGCGTAAACGTCAATTTGTATGTAAAACGTTTATATTAACGCGATCGAGACGTTAAAAAACTCGCACTAAGTCCACCGATCGAATATAGATACATCACCTACGAGTATGTATTGGCACAGTAACTAATACCTATATATTTGATCGCACTGAATCTATATTTCTATAATATACTTTATTGTACACCATTTATTGTACCACAAGCACAGGAAAAACGCTAATAAAAACAAGTGTACAATGGATGGTCTATAAAGGCTGAATTTTTAAAGTGTGCGTTCATGACCAAATCTGAAACTATGAGGAATATCGAAAAACGCTGAAAGGAGTATCGAGCCCGATTATGATGAAAAGTAAAACTGCATCATTGGATTTTTGAAAAATCGTTATTCCTACCCGGGAATCGAAACGGTTAAAAAAATAACACACCCTGTATTATTGCACTATCCAAAAGTGTAGCTAATAAGAATCAAATTCTGGGAAGGGATAACACATGTCAAACTAAAGAAAAGCTCTCTTTTTTAACAAATTAGTTTTAATACACACAACACCGTATCGCGCTATGATATCCGGTTCAAACCGATTCGGGTAGGTACTTGAAATACTGCGCTACACAGTCCTTCCTTCGTCGAAAGTACAGTTACAAATAAAAAAATACAGTGGTGTATACATACATACATAATCAGCCTATATTGTTCCCACTGCTGGGACAATGGTGTATGTAGGTAAATCGTAAAAAACCGAAACCTGAAAATCATAGTCACTAATGTACCACTTCCGAGTACCACATAGATTCAGTCAATAACATATTAAAATATATTACTTTAAAAAAAAACCAAACAACCAGCAAACCCAAAAGTTGGCTGGTAGGGAATGCCTTATTGCATTGAGTCCGCCTATGTACCACTACTGTACATGAAGTTTAAATAAATAACTAAATGCGACAGCCGATATTCTAAACATTCGTGTAAAAGCGTAATTGCCCATGGCTAGTGGTTAGGGTATCTTTTTATTTCAGAGTAGCTTTCTAAGTATAAGGTATATCACATTGGCGTTTAAAAATCTTCAGAATATTGTACCACTTTAACCGACTTCTTCAAAAAGGAGAATTTCTATGTTCGGCTGTATGTATTTTTGTTATTCACCGATTTCTCCGCCAATTGTGGACTAATTTTAAAATTCTTTCTTTATTCGGAATCCTATATTCCTGAGGTGGTCCCATTGTCACCAAGTCAGAATCTGATGATGGGATCCCATGAAAATCGAGAGAAACCCTCAAATTTTATAGGCACACACAATGTTTTTCACAACATTTCTAACGCAATTTAGATATTTGTGCCTGGTTATCATCATCTCATGTTGCTGAGCTGATGATGGAAGGTATAAGTCAGGATCTGATGATGGGATCCCATCAAAAATGTTTCTTCAGCTATATTTTCGCCAATTGTTAACTGATTTGGATGATTCATTTTTTGTTTAGAAGAGTATTTTCCCAAACTGGTCCCATTTTAATTTGGTGAAGATTTGATGAAGGACTTCGGAGGTAGGCAACGGAACTCTTCAATAAATGATAGCTAATGGATCGGGATTCCTGAAATCGTATGTGTGTTGATTATTCACACCAGTTTATAATATAACATCACGCCGGTACGCTGTGTTTGTGGTTTCTATTTTTAGTGGTAAGCAGTTACCACTAAAAAGTGAAAAATAAAAAAACATTTTTACAAAAAATAAAACCGACTTCCAAAAACAAAACACCACAAAGTATAAAATAACTTTAATTTCGGAAGTCGGTGTCAAAACTTATTTTTTTGTAAAAAAGTTTCTTGAACGTGTCCTTTAATTTAATAGCTATTACTAACTATTATTAACCTACGGAATCAAATATTCATTCAATCCTTGACTACCTGCCACACAAACGGTCCGACCGGCGTGAATGCAGTTTATAATAAATTCAACAGACAATTTGATGGGATCGATGCAATCATATAAATAACTTGAAGCTAGCTGGCCACGTATACCCTACGTCGTGGACCAATCATTTTGCTGCTTCGATCGACTACGCCGCTTTGATGCAATACGCCAATTAGACGGCGCACAGTCTGGTATTTAGTCCTAAAAGTTGGCCAAAAATATTTGATACCCTTAATGACTGTCTAACATGGTTTTATTTCATTTTTAGCTTGTAAATGTTAAAAAAGGCACACGTTATATGTACAAGCATTTATTCGTCATTTTCGTCGTCGTCTTCAAAATTTACACTAAAAATGTCACTTTCTAAATGTCACTTTCTAATAATAAATTTAGAACGTCGCGCGTCGTCCGATACTGGGAGTTTTTTTTTAATCTTCCTCTCCCTCATGCCCGTTAGGACAGGGTCAGAGGTTAAGACGAGCCTGTTTAGGACATCTGCGTTGCAAGCTACCCGGGAAAACTTTCGGGCGTAGTTGAGCCGGAACATTCTAATGTGTTTGTTACGTGCTTCTGCCGCTTCTTCGGACAATTGTCCAATGGGAAGAATGGCTTCCGCTACCACTTCAGCTCCATGACACAATATTTTATGTAATGTCGGAGACATTGGATAAAAGTTATACAAGAAAACGAATAACTTAGCCGTTTCTTGGCAATATTTTTCAAATGCCTCCACGTTTATTTTAAAACCACAGCACAGTGTGTCCAAAATTACTTTTAATCGATAAATTAAATTTAGATCTATCCCAGTAATTGCCGCCGATATTTCGAAGTTTTCAAAAAACCGTCTACTGGTGTTTCCGTCATTGGTATTACCAAAGTTGGCTTTTGGTATATCCACCAATAGACCAAGTTGTTCTCGGAACTTATCTTGGATTTCTTTTTATTTATTTTCCACTACTTTCTTTTCCTCGGCAGTAAAGCGTATGTCCCATTTTCTTACGGGCAATCTATAGGCCACATGTAAAATGCTCTTAAAAAATCTTATGCGAGCATGCAACAAAGATAGCCGAATTCCATGTTCTCTTTTTTGCATGGCTCCACCTTCTCTAAATGATTAAATTGTGATAACGTTGCACCGCATAAGTAGCATCTCATGGTTGATTTAGTATGCGTAGCAGCATTGCATACCTTTCCATCAACCATAGTAAAAAGCATTTTATGCTTGATGAAAAAATGGATGACCTATAACAAAAATACTCAAAATTTAAGTTAAACTTAATTTACTATATATCGGTAGTACCTACGAAAAAAAATCACTAAAAATAGGGGGGTACTTTGGGGTGGCTGTTTCGTGTTTCATTATATCCTATAAGGTCTATTCTATAATTAACAATTACAATTTTGGCTAAGAAATGGTGAGAAATATATTAAAACCTCCTTTGATCTTCCAAAATGTGTTTTTATAGCAGTTTTTTTTTGGTATTCACATTTCAAGGAATGAAGAAAGGGTATAGAATAGTTTTTAAAATTAAGTGCCAAATAAAGTACATACCTGGTTCTGCACAATCCATAGTGAAAACCAACACAAAATCGTTAAATCACAAGATGGCAAATATTTCAAAACAAATAAATTTGTGCGCATCGAACAATCACACGAACAATGTAGGCGAACGGTAACTTCCGACTGAACCCACCACGAGATGGATAGTACTAGCGCTTTGTGTTTTTTTTTATTGTTTGGTGCGGTTATCGAAATTTTTGGAAACAATGGCTTAGAAGGAGTAGAACTAATATATAAAAACATGATTTTGTCCAACTTTTAGGACCAAATACCAGTCTGTGCGGCGGGTGATACGTAGTGTCGATATGATGCCGCCGCTATACGATACGCCTACTCTATACAGCCCGATCCAAACCGATTCGGTTTTAGTCCATACATTAAAGGCAATATGAATTAAACTGAAGATACGGAGATAGAGAAAGACGAGAGGAGCTCGTGGCTAGGTAATAACAGCCGCACGGGTTGATCTTCAAGGTTAAGCAATGCTTGCCAAGGTTGGGCTGTGGATGGGTCACCATCTTAGCATAACGAGTTTCCTCCGTGCCTCGGAAAGCACGTTAAGCCGTTGGTCCTGGCTGTTATTTGTAGATCTTTGGCAGTCGTTACGGATAGTCTGAAGCCAGTTAATCTGACTCCAGTCTTGCCATGAAGTACAGTATTACCCAGTTAAGGGGTTGTGGAGGTCTGGTAAGCAGCCGCTCCGCGTAAAATACTGGTATACAGCTAAATCCGGTTTGACTGGAAGCCGACCCCAATATAGTTGGGAAAAGGCTAGGCAGATGATGACGATGATGATTAAAGGCAATATGAATTAAACTGAAGATCTTACGGCAGAAAAATTCGTCCACTCTACAACTCGAAAGCGACGTACAGTTCTCGTCACGTAAGTAAAATCTGGTTTTAGACCAGCTATGGTCTAAAACTAGATTGTCCGTAACTCATGATTTTGCAAGCTACTGTAGTACCCATGAAATAATAATAATAAATCCGCAAGGCAGTTTTGTCGCAAACTGTTGGGCTGTAGCGACCCCACGGATCTGATCTCCAGGGTCTATAAGTCTTGTTCGTCAATTCCGACTTGCTTTTATTGGCTGGTTGGAGTGAACACTGACGAGGAACAGAGCTCACACCTCTTTCTTGCCTCGATCGGCCGGTCTGAGTAGAGACTCGCAAGGGCAAACGTGCTCAGGAGATGGATGTATAATCCAGTAAGATGCTGGGATCTTGACCGTACTTCCAGGATTGTCCTGATAGCCGTGTATATCTCTCCACTCTTCTAGCACCTCAGGATATGTTACCCCCGTAATCGTCGGTTGGTGCCAAGTGCCAGCTACAATAACATATTCTAACGGTACCAATGCCATAGGTAGTGTTCTTTTTATTTGGAGTTAAATGTCAAGTTTTGGTTAAATATCAAAAAACCTTAATATTTAAATATCTCGAGAAGATTGAATTTCGGCCGTACATATTTCGGATTCAACTTGTTGCATTTTGAACCCTATCAGCACCTGACGGATATACGTCGAATTACAAGTAACCCTGTAGAATCGTCGTAAACAAAAAGCGGGGCCTCGCACCGATGGTTCCCTGCAAATTTATAGGTACTTACGTATTATAAATAATTCAGGAATCAAGTCTCGCAGTTTTTTCCGAGCTAAGAATCTATCGCGGAGGCTTAATATAGAAAGGTCCCGTCAGCACCTTTGATAGGGAACCCTACAGGCCTATCCGCAAGTCGAACCATCCAGTACTTCGGAAATACCAAATTAGTTCGAGACAGTTTTACGATTAATGCTCAATGTACAATTAACGAACCACATCAAATTAGAGATTTAACGAATTTGAACCTTAGCAGATACTTTTCGAGACCTTTTAGAAACCTAAACCCCTAGCGAACTACAACGCTTTCCGTCAACGCTGTTTAAAAATCGTGTGAGGGTACTCCAATAGAAAATATTAAAACTGCGATTTAGGAAAACGCGTCATCAGTGCAACGCCATCAATCGACCGTTTCGTAAACTGACAAAATATTTGGCAGCGGAAGTCGTGAAATAAGAACGACACGATCACTGGATCAACAAAACTATTATCGATTCAATAAGCAGAAGAAACCAATTATTGAGTGCCCGTTCGAGTGTCGCATACGACAGCATTCGAAGAAAAGAAAGAACAGGAAGAAAACATAGAAATAGAATTATTAAACGCAAGAAAGGACCTCCGAGTAAAAATACAAGATGCGAAAAGTAGATACTACTACAAAGCTTTTAAAAATTGTTACAAAAAACAACTTAAAATATGGCAATTAATTAATTCTTTGAGCATCAAGAAAAATGTTAAAAATAGCATTGCTCCAACCAAAGTTGAGACACGCTCGGGTTCCTTTACGAAAGTTTTTGATGTATGCAACTGCTTCAACACATTCTTTGCCAATATAGGGACCGTGCACGGCGTTGACTATGCCATCTAGTGTCGCATATTCGAAGTTTTAAGGGTCAGAATACTTGTCACTGACGCTTCCGTGCTGCCACCTGTGGTTCCTGCACGCTTAGTTTAGGGGAACGTGCGCGAAGAAGAAAAATTCGAAATATCATCTAGCGTTGATATTTCGAATTTTATACTTGAAACATACTTGACAGTGACATTTTTGTGCTGCCACCTATAGTTTTGCACGCTCCCTATAGGCGCTGTCCTAGCTAATAAAATACCACCCAAATATCACGATGGTGGAGCATACTTTATTTATTTACTAGCTGACCCGCGCGGCTTCGCTCCCGTCAACTGGCTACCCTACCTACCTATCTCCTTACCTCCCTAACTACCCTACCTACCCTACCTACCCTACCTACCCTACCTACCCTACCTACCCTACCTACCTACCCTACCTACCCTATCTACCCTATCTACCCTACCTACCCTACCTACCTACCCTACCTACCCTACAGGTTTATTATATTTCTGGTCAGGCTATACATTAGTTTAGATCATAGACTATTACTTTGGATAGTGCACTTTTTAACCTTTGTAATTATTAATCTTAGAAAAATCATAGACAACATAAAAAAGACATTTACGTTTTCGATAACCTATAAAATAAATCTTAGAAATTGATTTCAGAAATACAATAGTTTAGAACATAGACTACTAATAAATATCTGAACGCACGCGTAAATGTTAATCATTTGTCATTATTTCTGAACGCATGTCAACCATTACTTATAGTATTTGACACTGACAGGATGGACAACAAATGTTTAACAGGTAGGTACGAAACAAAATCTTTTATAATTATGTTTTCGTCGAGTTTTCATTATTTTTAAGATGTATTCTGCTATTCGGGGCGGGGACAAATCCAACGAACCAAAAACCATGAAAATTGGTCCAGCCGATCTCGAGTTATAAGTGTTGTAAGAAACCCGTCTTTGTTTTATATATATAGATTTATTCAAAAAACACAATAAAAACTTACAGTTTCAAACCAAAACGCTTCCATGCTAACAATTTACACACATATCAAATATTAATTAAAAGAACTTAATAAATTAATTAAATTTGAAAAATATGAAAAATTACGCCAAATTAAAAAAAAGTCAATCGCACACTTAAATGGCAAACATAGAAATTCAAATTCATTAAAATTAAAAATAAACATAAAAAATTAAAACATCAAACAAAATATTAAAAATTAAAATATTATTACATTGATTAAAAAAAAACATTCTATCATTTGTTTAAAAAGGACAATACATATTTCCTTAATGTGTTTAGATTATCTACAAATACGAGTATGTCGGCACAAATATATCTGGAATGCTGTGAATGTAACTATTAATAAGACTGATTGCCCTCGCGGTTGGGCTGTTATTAACATGATGGCTGCGCCATGCCGCGGGAAGTTGATGCCGCCGCCGCCCTATGCCACGCATGTATTGCTGCGGAACATAAAAATGTATATGCTCTCTCGCCGATGGATTATCAATCCTATTGTCAATTAAAAGATAATAATGCACAATGTGCATTAATTTGCGCCTGAGCTGCAGAGTATCCAATCCGATCATTCCCGACACAAATAAAGGAGGACATAACGGCAAAATTTCCTCTGAATTCTTTCAACCATGAGTATATATATCTTTTCCGAAGGATCCCAGACAGTTGCATTATACTCTAATTTACTGCGCACATATGCATTGTAGAGTAGCTTGACAACCTTGACGCTTCGAAATTGGGAGGAAGTTCTAATGACGAACCCCAATGCTTTAATTGCATCTTTGTACACGTTTTTAATGTGTTCTTGAAAATTAAAACCACTGTCTAAGGTAAGTCCCAGGTCCCGTATTGTTGAGACACGTTCAAGTGTTTCTTCGGCCAGCTTGTAGGCAGTGGTTGTTGGCGTACGAGACCTAGAGAATGTAATGACTTTACACTTAGACTTGTTATGCGGCAGTTTATTTCTCACAGTCCAATCCAAAACGGCATCAATGTCTCGCTGAAATGCCAGACAGTCTTCCGCTCCAGTGACTGATATAAATAGCTTCAAATCATCAGCAAACATAAGACATTTTGAGGCTGACAAAACTCTCGGCAAATCATTAACCATGATTAAAAATTGGGGAGGACCCACAGGGTACTTCCCTGACTGACGCCCGATCGGGTAAAATACTCCGGTGACTTATATCCATTGAGTTTTACAAACTGTCGTCGATCTTTGACATAGTCTGCTAAAAATCGGAGTAGTTGAAGACCGAATCCGAGAGATGCAAACTTCATCAGAAGTATATCATTGTCGACTAAATCGAACGCCTTTCTAAAATCAAAGTAAGCTGTATCAACTTGACTGCCAGCGGCCATTTTGGCCTTCCAGTAGTCAGCAAAACATATATGATTAGCTAAGGTGGAACGTGCAGGGCGAAATCCATGTTGGGAATCATCTAATAAGCTACTGACTTACTTGGAGATGGTATGGTTTAAAACAGACTCAAAAATTTTCCCGAAGACCGGCAGTACAGCAATAGGTCTAAAGTTCGTGACGTCTGTTGATGATCCACCCTTTTGGATGGTTGTGAACCTGGAAACCTTCCAAAGAGTGGGATATACACTGTGCTGCAGTGACAGATTAAACACAAACAAGAGAGGCCTCTCCAATACCGACAGACAGTCCTTCAAAATGAAAGCTGGGAAAGCATCAGGTCCATAAGCTGACGAAGCTTTAAGTTTAAGGACCGCTCGCCGCAATTCTGATGAAGTAATGTGATCTACCCTGATCACAGGTAAGCAGCCTCCATCAGTTGCATCGCGCTCGGCTGCCTCAGGATCTAACTTAGGAGGATCACTATGGAAAACGGAACTAAAATAATCAGCAAACGCATTAACGGCTCCCTGTCCTTCCACAACCTTGTCCTCATATACGAATTGGTTTTTCTGCTGACGATTTTTCTTTTTGTCTTTTACGTATTTCCAAAACTTTGAAGGCTCACTGCTTATAGTTTCCTCCATAGCTTTAACGTACTTTTTAAAAGCAATTCCAGTGAGCTCCTTGACTTTAGTTCTGTAGTATCTAAATAGTTTTTTGTTGAATTGTAGGCCATTTTACTTATATTTTTTTAAGTTAAAATGTTTTAGTTTAATGTAATGTTTAATTTCCGAAGTATACCACGTTGGATAATCATATTTAGAAATGAATCTGTAATTTTCTTTTTCGGGACATTATCTTTGAACACGCTGAATATATTTGTATATAATATGTCTACTGCTACGTCAATATCCTGCTGCAACAGCAATTCAGTCCAGTCTATTTTAGCAATACCCATATACAACCCATAGAGATTTGCCTTACGAAAATTCCAGTCAGAGCTTTGAGCGCTGGACATTACAGACGAACGATCCCTGACACCTGCACTTTTGGGTAAAACAACAGTTATTTCCAAGGCTGGATGATACACACAAAAACATCCTCACACATTCTTCACTCACTTATATACACCCACGCTCTCTTTACACAGTCACACACACACAAAAACATACATACATAACATAGTCATACATGTCATGCTGAGGCTTTTATTTTTTATTTTATTTTTTATATTGTTTTATCTTTGATTTTCTTCAATTTAATGTGTTGTCCCACTAAAACCACGTCCTCCATCTAATAATTCATGTAACTCTGTGCAAATCATGAGAGAGCACTGGTACCCATAACACAAGTTCAATCTTACCTTGGGTACCAGAGTTCCATATACTACTTACAAATTTGAGTTATATAACTTTTAACAGATGATATTATTAGTCTGTAAGTGGAACTGTACAATCTATTTGAAATAAAAACATTTATTTATTATTTATTATTTATTTATTATTATTATACGCATCCATCGGAACCAGAGGGTCGATACAAGACGCTACACAGACGCTCTCTAAGTCACAAGTAGATAACACCAGATCCAAAATGCCGCCATATTTGTTGCTAATTTCATTAAATTGATGAAGTTTACTATAGTCGGTAAAATGATGAAATTGTGTTACAACATAATTCGTACATGATTTTAGATTAAAGTCACCAACTATTACAATTTTATATTCCGAATATTTACTTATCACGTTCTCTAAACATTCTAAAACACTAAGGTATTGTTTGTTACTATAGCTAGGAGGTCAGTAGACTATACAAATCAAAAATATCACATTTCTCCATGTTATCAAAGCAAACAACAATTCTTTATCATCAGTCAAGCCATCCACATCTGTTATTCTCTTGACTGTGTAACAATCCCTAACAGCCAGAAGAACTCCGCCCTATCCGACATCACGTCGATCCTTCCGCAGCACGACGTAACCCCGAGGAAACAATTCAGCGTCATTCACGGAACTATTAAGAAAAGTTTCCGTTAATGCTATTAGATCTCCAGAGCAGAGAGCCACATTAACCGCTGCCTTAAATCAGGATATTTTCCAGATTCCCTCAAGATAGCTAAGATGACTCCAATTTTTAAATCTGGCAATAAAACTGACCCTGGTAATTATCGCCCTATCTCGGTACTATAAGTCCTTTCTAAAATTTACGAAAAAATAATTTACAATCGTCTGGACAAATATCTGAGCTCTAACAACTTCCTCTACCATAAACAGTATGGCTCCAAATCAAACACTATTAGCCTGTATAGACCTTGTAACCAACTCGAAATGCAAAATCGACCAAAAACAAATAGCTCTTGGTATATTTATTGACTTAAAAAAAGCGTTCGACACGATCAGCCATAAACTACTCCTTCAAAAGCTACATGATATGAGCATTAAAGACTCACTAAAAATAATTGAATCATATATTTCCAGTAGATACCAGATAGTTAAAATAGGTGAAGCTAAAAGCACTCCTGAATTAATAACCTACGGCATTCCACAAGGTTCCCTTCTTGGACCCTTGTTTTTCTTAATATATATTAATAACATAAAAGACCTAAACTTAGCTGCAGATGTTACACTATACGCCGATGACACCTGTCTCTTCTACTTTGGTGAAGATATTCAAGCAATTGTCAGTCGAGCCCAAGTCGAACTTAATACCTTATTTAATTAGTTTCAATATAACCTGCTAACCATAAATGTGACTCAGACCAATTTTATGATATTTAGCGCTAAAAATAAAAATGTTCCAACTTTTCAACCATTACACGTTAATATAGAACCATTAACTAAAGTAGAATCAGAAAAATATCTTGGCCTAATCTTAGATAAACACCTAACCTGGAAGCCCCACTTGGACAAAATGAGTTCAAAATTATTATCATTGATGGGAACACTACGGGGTACTGTCCGTTGTCTATAATTCCCTCATCAAATCTCACCTGACCTACCTAATTGAAGTCTGGGGTTCTGCAGCTAAAATCAACATGAAAAAAATACAAATCGCTCAAAATAAAATAATTGAATTACTCTTCCATCCTGATTACTTAACTCCAACCGAAATTGTGTTTTACAAAACCAAATTAATGACTCTTGTATAAATTCATACCTCTTCTATTCTATTCTTCTCTCGTATAAATTCCATACCTGCATACTTATACGGAAATTACTGACAAAAGACTCATATTCTCAAATAATTTTCACTAAAAGAGCACAAGTTCAGACCCGGTTATTGAGAAATGCCAACGATATTTGCCTATGTACAGTAGACCACGGACCTGTATAATGAATTGCCGAAAGATATAAAGGAAATAAAAAAAAATCCCCTATTTAAAAACAAACTAAAATTCCACATTATGAAAAAACTTAAATGCTAATAATAAAAACTTTTGGTAACTCCGAAATTTTTAACAAACTATAACTTAAATAAACACTTAAAAAAAACTCGTAATTGAAAAATGCCGTAAAAAATTTGATCCTATTATAATAAAAACTAAATAACGTATTCACAACAAATACTACAAAACGAATACCTAATGCAATAAAAAAAGTAAGCTAAAATAAATCAATAGAACAAAAACACAAACATAATTCAAATTAAAGTAGATTATGCTTTCAATAGCAACCGTGATAGAAACTGTGTTTCGATACGTAATAAGGACTCAAGTCTTGACATTTTTATTTTTTCTTGCAGATTACCTAGATACAGTAAAAATATGACAAAATAATAAAAAAATATCTTCTAAACTCGATCTCTTTTAGCATAGTCTCAATTACTAACGTAGGGATAAGTTAGTGACTAACACTATTGTACTTTTAACTTTAAAAATACCGTTCCGATCATCGTTCTAAGGAACGTTTATGTAATGTAACCAGTGTTTCTCATTATAAGTGAATAATTGTATTCTGTTTTTAGAGAAATAAATGTCTTAAACCATATAAAAAAAAAATACTTTTATTTTTGGTACGTATTAAATGTTTAACAAATAACTCAAAAATTTGATACGGTGTTATTTTCATGCTTTCGTGCATTTTTTTTTCTCAGTAGATAGCGCTCTGTCTGACTGATCAGAACACATAAGAAAGTTTTTACCTAGACTTAAAAATTCAATATCTTTTGATTTTGTGGGTCGATTTTGATGAAGTAAACGCTAAATGTTACTTAAGATAACACTTGATATTTTTAAGCATAGATATTTTGAATCCAATTAGTCGTCTATTACTTACAAATGTCTAGTTTTTAGACTTTTCCCTATACCTGTAATATAAGACGGTATTATCATCTGCCTAGCCTTTTCCCAACTGTATTGGGGTCGGCTTCCAGTCAAGTCGGATTTAGCTGAATACCAGTTTTTTACGAGGAGCGGCTGCCTACCAGACCTCCACAACCCATTAACTGGGTAACACGGTACTTCATGGCAAGACTGGAGTCAGATTTACTGGCTTCTGACTATCCATTACGACTGCCAAAGATCTTCAAATGACAGCCGGGACCAACGGCTTAGCGTGCTTTCCGAGGCACGGAGGAAACTCGCTATGTTAAGATGGTCACCCATCCACAGACCAACCTTGGCAAGCGTTGCTTAACCTTGAAGATCGACCCGTGCGGCTGTTATTATTTAGCCACGAGCTCCACGAGCAGTATAAGACGGTATTACTTGCCAAAATTCATAGTTTCTATGAATTTTGATTCCGATGAGAGTGTCGAAGTATACGTTTTTCGCGGCATAAACGGCCGTATCTTTTTTTTACGTTAACTTATGTCGCAGCATCAACCGCTACCTCCAAACTTAGATCTATGATTTTTTCACAGCTTCAAGGGACCTTAGACCTGAGTACCTGTACCTCTTCCATTTTTAAAGTCGGTATAATTATACTACTCTGTCAAGAAAGTACCGGGAAAAGATCAATAATACAGAAAATGTCTGTTATTCATCCAAATTTATTTTATCACCTTCAAAGTATGCTCCTTTAGAAACGATACACTTGCGCCAACGAATAATCCATTCATCAAAACATTTTTTAAACGCTGCTTCCGGAATTGAGTTCAGTTCTCGCCGCGAATTCTCCTTTATGTCTTCTATCGATTGAAAACGGGTGCCACGAAGTGGTAATTTGAGTTTAGGAAAAAGAAAAAAGTCAGCAGGAGCCATATCTGGTGAATATGGAGGTTGCTGGATGGTATTTGTTGAGTGTTTGGTTAAAAAGTCGTTCACAATGATAGCCTTGTGCGAAGGCGCATTGTCGTGGTGCAAAATCCAAGAATTTTCTTTCCACAAATCTGGCCTTTTTCGTCGAATTTGCTCTCTTAAACGCCGCATAACGCTCAAATAATATTCTTTATTTACCGTTAGACCTTCCGGTAAGAATTCAGAGTGCACAACACCGCGATAGTCAAAGAAAACAGTCAACATGACTTTGACTTTTGATCGACTTTGGCGTGGTTTTTTCGGTTTCGGTTCAGTTGGAAGGCGCCACTCCGAAGCTTGTTGACTAGTTTGCATGTCAAACTCGTAAACCCACGTCTCGTCACCAGTAACAATGCGTTTCATGAATGTTGGGTCCGAACTGACTCGTTCTAGCATGTCCTCCCTCAGCGACTTTCATGCGATTGAGTTTTTGGAGAAAATTCAGATCTTTTGGGACTAGCCGAGCAGCAACATGTTTCATACCCAAATGATTAGTTAAAATGATCGACTCGTGAGATACAGAAAGTTCGGCGGCTATCTCTCTCAGAGTTGAATGGGGATTTTCAGTCACTATTTCATTCACTTTTGCGATGTTAACTTCAGTTGCAGACGTTGACGGTCTACCAGAGCGAGGCAAATCTTCCATCACATCTCGACCGCTTTTGAACGCTTTGAACCACTCATAAGCACGAGTTTTTGATAAAGTCGATTCAACGTGAGCCTTCTGTAACATTTTCAGTGACTCCGAACACGAAATTCCATTGGCGATGCAAAATTTAAGACAAACTCTTTGTTCGATATTTTTGTCCATTATGAAATTCGCAATACACACTATATACTATATGATATTACTAAAACCAGCACTGTATTTAATATAAATAACAGATGCAACTCAAACTCCGCGCCAAAATGGAAAACAGTTGTGCCAATCTAACAGCTACAAAAAAACAAAAAATTGAATTTGGAACCATAAACAAATCATCCATTCCCGATACTTTTTTGACTGAATGTATATAATACCTCCACGCGTTCCCGAGATGTGATCCTATAAGGGTTTCCGTTTTGTTTTCCTTTTGAGGTACGGAAACCTAAAAACGAGCAAACCACGGTCATCCAGGTATCTACTAAGTAAGTAGTAGATAATCATATTTTTTACTGAAACCGTAAAAGTCGGCGGCGAGGGCAACATTCGGATGCATTGAATAGAAATTCTAAGTAGGTCAGATGATCTTTTGTAAACTATTATATTAGGTCTTTACCTATGAAATTGCCGTTCTGCAGTACTGGCCATTTCAAATCAAAATAATTTTTGTTTGGCTAAGAATTCTAATTTCAAATTAATTTTATTTTAAAAACATGGTTTTTTTTTTCAAAAGTAGTAATTTGTTTATTGATAAGTGTTACATTTTCATCGCATTTCAATCTTTTTCGTCATCATGAATACGTTAAAAATTCGAGTAATTATGTAATATGAATACCGTCGTGGCAGCAACGTGGCACAAGCGGCATGCAACATCAACGACGTTTACGGAGCTAACACTACAAACCAACGCACCACCTG
Source organism: Lacanobia oleracea (assembly GCA_950371165.1). Taxonomy (NCBI): domain Eukaryota; kingdom Metazoa; phylum Arthropoda; class Insecta; order Lepidoptera; family Noctuidae; genus Lacanobia; species Lacanobia oleracea. The sequence continues at coordinate 18,123,058 of OX493385.1, forward strand.
TTATTGGTTTGCTCGCTTCCGTTCTGGAAATTTCGACCTGAAAAATGAACCTCGCGGTCGTCCGAAGACTTTGGTCGACAATGACGAATTAAAGGCGATTGTGGAAGCTGATGATACACAATCTACGGCTGAATTAGCAGCAGCTTTCGACGTTAGCGTCAAAACAATATTGGTCCATTTGCGTCAAATTGGCAAGGTAAAAAAGCTTGACAAATGGGTGCCCCACGAACTCAATGATCGCCAGCGCGAAATACGCGTCGAGACGTGCCTTGCACTGCTCAACAGACACACAAATGAAGGAATTTTGAACCGCATTGTTACCTGCGATGAAAAATGGATTCTGTTTGATAACCGCAAGCGCTCAGCAAGTTGGTTGGATCCTGGTTCAGCACCTAAACAATGCCTAAACGAAAACTTACCCCTAGAAAAGTGATGGTCACTGTTTGGTGGTCTAGCGCCGGTGTGATTCATCACAGCTTCTTACCAAACGGGGTGAGCATTACTGCAGATGTGTACTGTGAAGAACTGAACACAATGATGGAGAAGCTGGCACATCTCCAACCAGCATTGGTCAATCGCTCGTCTCCGCTGCTCCTGCACAACAACGCGCGACCTCATACTGCACAGCAAACGGTCTCCAAGTTGCAAGAACTGGGGTTGGAAGCTCTCCGTCATCCGCCCTACTCACCAGACCTTGCGCCTACAGACTACTACTTTTTCCAGAATTTGGATAACTTCTTGGCGGGAAAAAAATTCAATACCCGAGAGGCAGTACAAAATGCCTTTGAAGAATTTGTTGCCTCCCGTCCAGCTGATTTCTTTAAGAAGGGCATCAATAAACTGCCACTGCGTTGGCAAAGATGCATTGATTGCATGGGTGATTACTTCAATTAATCTTCTACCTGGCGTTAATCCCAGCTATTGCCAGGGTCCGCCTTCCTACTTAGCTTCCTCCACTTTGCCCGATCTTGAACATCCTTCTCAGTTAGGCCATTGGCTCTCATGTCGGACTTAACGACGTCCAACCAGCGCTTGCGAGGGCGACCACGGGACCTAGCCCCAAGAACTGCCATATTCATGCATCCCCGACCAACGTACTCCATAGGGCGGCGCATGATGTGGCCATACCATCGCAGACGACACTCTTGCAGTTTTTCCCCCACGTCACGGACACCAAGACTACCTCTGATGAAAGAGTTGCGTATGCGATCGGATCGCGTTACGCCACTCATCCACCTCAGCATCTTCATCTCCGTGACGCGAAGCTCCTGGGTGTGTCTGCTTAGTGCTGGCCAACATTTACCGCCGTACAGTAGGACAGGCCGTATGATGCATTTATATATCTGCCCCTTGAGCTTAGGAGGCATTTTGCGGTCGCATACAACGCCCGTTACCTCGCGCCACTTCGCCCAAGCCGCGCCTATACGTGCTTGGACATCGTCGTCCACGTTGCCAGACTCGTGCAGCACGGATCCAAGGTACCTGAACGTATCGGACTTTCTGATCAGGTCCGAACCTATTCGGATGAACCTATTTGAATCCGTGGCGCCACAGGACATGTACTCAGTCTTCGCCACATTTAGTCTCAGACCACCGTTTTCAAGCGTGTCCTTCCAAATGTTGACTTTGCGCTCAAGATGGGCTTTGCTCTGATTAACGAGGGCGATGTCATCGGCATACATCATTAGCCATGGGGGCTTATCTTGGATGTTTGCCGTAACTACATCGAGCACTACGTTAAACAAGAACGGGCTAAGAGCCGAGCCTTGGTGAACGCCAACAGATATTGGGAAGCCATTCGATTCGCCAACAGCGGTCTGGACAGAGGACACGGAATCGCGGTACATGTCTCTGATAATGTCAATATAGGCCTCGGGAACGCCTTTGAAGCGCAGTGCCCACCAGATGGACTGCCGAGGTATACAGCCGAAGGCCTTCTGCAGGTCTAAAAAGGCCATATGCAAAGCTCTCCTTCTCTCTCTGTAAGCCTCAGCCAGATTCCGTAAGGGGAATACTGCGTCCATGGTGCTGTTACCCGCCCGGAAACCATATTGACACTCAGAGACAGTACACTCGCTACGGAGCCGTGTGTCAATGATGCGCTCGAAGAGCTTCATGGTGTGGCACATGATCTTGATACCGCGGTAGCTACTACAATCCTGTACGCTACCTTTGCCTTTGTATACAGGGATAATCAGGCTAAATCGCCACTGGTTCGGCATTTCCTTGGTGATCAGGATGCGGTTAAAAAGATCCGTCAGAAGGTCCACGCCATGTGGGCCCATCGCCTTCCACACCTCAATTGGCACATTGTCAGGCCCGACCGCTTTCCGGTTCTTCATGTGGCGAAGAGCAATGCGGGTTTCGTCGGGGGAAATAGGGGAAATAAGTCCAAGGTTATGAGGCGGTTCGGGAGGAAGGTTATGGGGATGCTGTTTGTTAGACAGCTCCGCGAAGTATGTACACCTTCTCTCCTTAACAGAGGGGGCATCGTAGAGCAGCTTACCCTGGGCATCCCTTACACAGAGACATTTGCTAATGTCCCGTGCAGCTTTCTCCCGGGCACGCGCCAGCTTAAAAATAAGCTTTTGCCCCTCCGCAGTTTCCAGCAAGGGCGCCAGACTTTTGCTGCGGGCTCTGGCTACAGCTTTTTTGCAAGCGCGCTTAGCCGCTCCATATGCCTCTCTGTCATCCGGAGAGTTGGACCCTTGCCACTGTTTAAATAAAACCTTCTTCTTCCGAGTCGCCTCCTGCACCCCGTCATCCCACCACCACGTCTCCTTTTCTATGGTGCGGCCACCACGAGAAGTGCCAAGGACGCGCTTACCCGCATCGGTGATTGCTGAATGGATCCTACTCCAGATCTCTTGAGCGGACTCATGCGGAGCACTGATCTCGAGATGCTCGACCTCCGCGATGAAGTCCGACTGCCTAGGACCATCAAGCAACCACCACATTGTGGGTTGAGTAGGCACCACTACGGTACGTAATAAGATGCTGGGGCTTCTTCTGAAAGAACGTGTTCGCGATGGCTAGGTCAGACAAAGCGCAGGTGCTGAGTATACTGACTCCCTCTGCATTTAGCTGGCCATATCCAAAACCACCGTGAACACGTCCGTACTCTCCAGCAAACTGACCTACGTGACCGTTGAGATCCCCCCCAACCAAAACACCTTCGGAATTCGGAATAGCGCGTAGTACGTCCTCGAACTCATCCCAGAAGGCCTCCTTTTCAGACTCACAGCAACCAGTTTGAGGAGCATAGGCGCTGATTAGGTTCGTTACCGACCCTTCGATCAGCACCCTAACTCGCATCAACCGGTCGCTGCATCGGTCTACTTCAAGGAGTCCATCCTGGAGGTCCTTAGACAGCACCACGGCCACTCCGCCCCTGCCCGTTGATACGTTCAGGTACCTTGGATCCGTGCTGCACGAGTCTGGCAACGTGGACGACGATGTCCAAGCACGTATAAGCGCGGCTTGGGCGAAGTGGCGCGAGGTAACGGGCGTTGTATGCGACCGCAAAATGCCTCCGAAGCTCAAGGGGCAGATATATAAATGCATCATACGGCCTGTCCTACTGTACGGCGGTGAATGTTGGCCAGCACTAAGCAGACACACCCAGGAGCTTCGCGTCACGGAGATGAAGATGCTGAGGTGGATGAGTGGCGTAACGCGATCCGATCGCATACGCAACTCTTTCATCAGAGGTAGTCTTGGTGTCCGTGACGTGGGGGAAAAACTGCAAGAGTGTCGTCTGCGATGGTATGGCCACATCATGCGCCGCCCTATGGAGTACGTTGGTCGGGGATGCCGCTTTTATACATAAATGCATCAGTTGCATCATTAACTCCTCAATGATGCAGTTGTAAAGGCATGACACAATTTCTTTGGTTATCTACGATGGTGACGCATGTACCTACGATGCTTTTCCTATTCTGATGTTTGGCCATGGTCACGTCTAGTTTACAATCAGATAACATAGAACATTTGCTATTTCAGATGTTTAGACGCGAACCTCGCATCGTTCTCTTCGCTCTGATCGCTCTGGAAAAATTCGCTCACACCACAGAGAACAAGCTGACCATCAAAGATCGACTGGAAAACGAAGAACAAAACCCGCTTATTCTCCTCGAGAAGTACGCCAACAGCGAGGACTACACCTGGCGCCAGGTCGGCTTCTGCGCCAAATGGGCCCTGGACAATCTTTGTAAGTACACGTAACCAAACACCTCTAGTTGTTTACCTGACTGCGAAAAAAGGAGTGTTATGTTTTCTTTGGCACGCCCTAGAGCCTAAACAGCACAATGGATTTTAGCTTGAGAGGTGTCCTTAGATTCGTATTTACTGTGAAAGTGACACTGGGTGGGTATATCAAAATAAAATATAATAACAAAATAGCGGATTATTGGCGCTAAATTCTAATGTTTGGCTCGCTCTGTAGCCTAAACGGCTTGATGGATTTTAGCTTCAAAGGTGTCATTAGATTAGTATTAATTGTGAAAGTGACTCTGGGTATATCTACACTAATATTATTAAGAGGAACGATTTGTTTGTTTGTATGTTTGTTTGAAATGAATAGGCTCCGAAATCCTGGATTGATTTGAAAAAATCTTTCACCACAAGTATCTTACATTATCCCTGATGAACAAAGGCTATATTATATTTTCAAAAAATTAGAGATCCTTAAGAAAATTGCAATAATGTAACCCAAAGTAGCAAAATTCATTATTTGACGTGCGTTGAGAAAACCATTGATGATACATATAAATAATGTAAGTGCTACATAATTGAAGTACTCATTTATTACCCATGAATAAGTCCCAGAGAGTACACGTCCGACTATTATGATTTAGTTGCAATGACCGGTTTTTGTTCAAATAATTAAATCCAAATCCGGGCGGAATGGAATAGTGGCGTATCATGATATTAATCCTTATCCATTTAAATGGTTTGATAATTAAAGTTGATTATGTACATGTAAATTACACTTTAAATTATTCAAATCTGACCTTACGTTTAAAAGTTAAGAGGGGTATAAAATGCTCTAAGTAACAAAAATGTTGCGTTTAAAGCGAACTGCCCTACCTTGAGTCTATTAATAAGTAATAAGTATTTTACACTTCACTACATATTATACAACAAAGTCGTCTCGAGGAAGGTTTTAGTATATAATTTGCACCCGTACGAAGCCAGGGCGGGTCGGTAGTATAAAAGAAAATGGCCGATTTTTGGCGCCATATTATGCCTTCAATAAGTTTTTAATTTTTAAAACCTATCGAGTGGGGTATCAAGATAAAGGGCTCGAGGAGACAATTCAAAAAATGTAACTCACTAAAAAGTGGGAGAGAAAAAAGATTGACTTTGTTAAAAAAACCGACCGCTAAAAACAACTAAAAAGTTCGAAACAAGTCTCTTTTCAAGCAGTCTGATGTAGTTGGTGGCATCAGATCAGTGATTGGACTGCATCAGGCTGCTTGACTGTGTATTATTGTGACGTGATCTTGTGATCCGAGATCACGATCAAAACTTAACGATCACGAGCGAGATTTACTGTGATTTAAGTTTGAGCTTAAATCTTTCTCACACTTCTCTTTCCAGTCACGGTCCCGTCGCGCCCGCTGAGCTACCAGAAAGTGGACATGCGGAATATCAACGCTATAATGAATTCGCAAGACGTGAGCGAGTATCTCAAGATGTCCTGCGACGGCTTGGAGGCTCGCTGCGACTCGTACTCCTTCGAAAGCGTACGATGCACCTTCCCGGTAAGCCCCTTAGTTTTTCTTTTTTATCCGTCGTTTTTGTCGAGTTGAATAAAGAGTAGTCAAGAATTAAAAAGGAGTACAAATCATGATGTGGTACAAAGTCAAATGATTTATTTCAACTAGACCATTAAAGGCACTTTTGAATGTCAAATGAAAATAAAATAATTATGATAGTGACTCTACTCGTCCATTCGCAAGAGGTCTTTAAATTCAAATTCAAAGTATTTTATTTCAAATAAACCATTCACAGGCACTTTTGAAACGTCAAGGTTGGTCAGTCAAAAACATGGAAGCTATTTGCACGTTCCAAAGCGTAAATCTCTATGGAGAAGAACGTGCAAGAAACTCCACGGACACTCTTTTAAATCATGTTCTGTTTTACAAAATTCTAAGTTACATACATTCAGTCAAAAAAGTATCGGGAATGGATGATTTGTTTACGGTTCCAAATTAAATTTTTTGTTTTTTTTGTAGTTGTTAGATTGGCACAACTGTTTTCCATTTTGGTGCGGAGTTTGAGTTGCATCTGTTATTTATATTAAATACAGTGCTGGTTTTAGTAATATCATATATAGTGTGTATTGCGAATTTCATAATGGACAAAAATATCGAACAAAGAGTTTGTCTTAAATTTTGCATCTCCAATGGAATTTCGTGTTTGGAGTCACTGAAAATGTTACAGAAGGCTTACGGTGAATCGACTTTATCAAAAACTCGTGCTTATGAGTGGTTTAAAGCGTTCAAAAGCGGTCGAGATGTGATGGAAGATTTGCCTCGCTCTGGTAGGCCGTCAACGTCTGCAACTGAAGTTAACATCGCAAAAGTGAAGGAAATAGTGACTGAAAATCCCCATTCAACTCTGAGAGAGATAGCCGCCGAACTTTCTGTATCTCACGAGTCGATCCGTACCATTTTAACTAATCATTTGGGTATGAAACATGTTGCTGCTCGAATAGTCCCAAAAGATCTGAATTTTCTCCAAAAACTCAATCGCATGAAAGTCGCTGAGGACATGCTAGAACGAGTCAGTTCGGACCCAACATTCATGAAATGCATTGTTACTGGTGACGAGACGTGGGTTTACGAGTTTGACATGCAAACTAGTCAACAAGCTTCGGAGTGGCGCCTTCCAACTGAACCGAAACCGAATAAACCACGCCAAAGTCGATCAAAAGTCAAAGTCATGTTGACTGTTTTCTTTGACTATCGCGGTGTTGTGCACTCTGAATTCTTACCGAAAGGTCTAACGGTAAATAAAGAATATTATTTGAGCGTTATGCGGCGTTTAAGAGAGCAAATTCGACGAAAAAGGCCAGATTTGTGGAAAGAAAATTCTTGGATTTTGCACCACGACAATACGCCTTCGCACAAGGCTATCATTGTGAACGAATTTTTAACCAAACACTCAACAAATACCATCCAGCAACCACCATATTCACCAGATATGGCTCCTGCTGACTTTTTTCTTTTTCCTTAACTCAAATTACCACTTCGTGGCACCCGTTTTCAATCGATAGAAGACATAAAGGAGAATTCGCGGCGAGAACTGAACTCAATTCCGGAAGCAGCGTTTAAAAAATGTTTTGATGAATGGTTTATTCGTTGGTGCAAGTGTATCGTTTCTAAAGGAGCATACTTTGAAGGTGATAAAATAAATTTGGATGAATAACAGACATTTTCTGTATTATTGATCTTTTCCCGGTACTTTCTTGACAGAGTAGTATACTTGTTGTTTTTGCATGTGAGGACAATGCAAAGGAAAAACAAACAAAAAAAAGCTTATTATAAGAATTTAAAATATAAAGATTAAAATGAGCCAATGGCAGTTAAGAGATGACCAGTCTCAACGACGGCGCCCGTTCACGAACATGACGCGTGATGACCTTTCAGCTCAACCATTTCGAAGAGAACCGAATGATCCAACCCACGCGCCGCCATCAGCGAGATATTGAATGAGCATGACATGCTCTCAACCACCATTTTCGTTCATGTCCAACAAGTAAAACTATAACTAATCACATAAAATGTAAATGGCTTCATGGTACTCACATTTACAAAATTTGAAAAATATGCTTCTACTTTACACAAAACTATGGTTGTCAATGATCAAATAATGAAAAATATTTTTTTTTTTTTTTTTTACTATTTATAGGCACGCGTTTGACCACTATCTCACCTGATGGTAAGCGAGGATGTGGTCGAAGATGGAGCACGCTTGCCTAGAAATAACCTATTCACTCTTGATTATCATTATGATTATTATTAAATCAATAAAAACAACGATTAAGTTCTTACATCAAAAAGAATAAATAAGTAATTATGATAATTATGTAAGTACCTATATACAAAGTTGATACGACAGAGAGGCTTTTCTTTAAACTGCATATACTAGGTACCATTTTCAAGCTCTGTACCAAAAATTAATTAAATAGGAGCAGTAGTTTAGGCGCAAATGATTTTTAAAGTTTTTGCACCGTTTGAACACGATGTATCTTTTCTAACAGCTGATTATGTCTAAGCATAGGTCATGCACCTTACAACGATAAATCTACGATGCGTTGTTGCCGCTCTGACGCATGTCGAAGGACATTCACTAAAAATTGGCAATGCAAACAAGGAAGCTATAAATACACACACACACTTGCACTTTCACTACGAAAGCGACAAACATAGCGCGACTGATAGAAACAGAAATAGGTCAGTTTGTTGCAACCTAGTTTTTTGCGATCGGTAAGTGGGGCCTCTAAAAAACTTGGTTTATTTTAGTGCGCCGACGCTGTCCTTTCGGAACGTGCGATTTGTCAAATTCGCGTGCTAACAATAATTGTGATTTTGTTTTGTTATTGTGATAGGACACTAAATAAGTTTATTTTTATTGTGACAGGACACGTAACTTGGGATTATTATTATTTAGTACCTATTAGTGATTTTTATGGTGTTATTACACGTAATTAAACTTTGGTTGTGTGTGTGTGTAATTATAGTGTTAAACAATGCCTCGTGTAACTTACACGGCGTCAGAATGCCGTGGAAACGCAGTTTTAGCTCTGCGAACGTACAGAGAAAGGTATGGTGACAGCCGCAATGGGGATTTTACTGAAAAAATCTAATTAGTCCATCTGACAGATTTAAAAACAAATTTGAACACGTATTTTTCACGTAAACACAAAATAAAGAGGATACAGCGAGTTGAAGACATGCGGGACGTCATCTGGCTTGTTAAAAATGTACGAAATTTACCAAGCCAAAATACGTGTCCAATATTAATACTAAATGTCCAAACTAATTAGATTTTTTTAGTAAAATACCCTATTGCAAACAAAATGCTTGGCGACGGACAGTGATTTAATTAGAAGAATAAATAACAATATTCTCCGTCAGTATAATTTGTGCGAGAATGGAGGACACATCGAGAATTAAAAAATTTTGTGTGTAACAAACACACTTGTGCGCGTACTTCAAAACCTTACCAAACATAAAAGCCAGCGCGAGCGGAGGCCTAAGTCGCCGGTTGCCCCCCCGCCCCGGCCCCCGCCGAGCACACGAGATACCGCACACCGTGCTCCGGCGCGCGCGCGACGTTGCCACTGTGTTACGGTCAGTCTAATTTATTTACAAAGGGTGGTTGCGTTTTATTCTGATTCGTAAGCTATTTAGTTTGTTTGAAAAAAATATTTTCTCATTTTTGGCGCTTTTTGTTTTTGTACCGTATCGATTTAATACTGAACACGTATAGTATACGTAATTTCATTTAATGCCCCTCTATCGTATTAACTCTGTATATAATAAAGAGAGTGAGCATCTCCTCCAAATATAAAAACCTAACAAGTGGACCCAAGCAGCTGTGACTGTGTAGCAGGACCAGCATTTAGCCAAGCGTTTTTATGTAGGATATAATCTTCCAGTTTATAATACGCTTGTCTACATAGTGTGCGTTTTATGCATGCTTTAAATTTTCTCTCATTCTGTTCGAGAATATTAACTGGTATGTTATTATAAAATTTAACACAGTACCCCATAAAAGAACTGTGTACTTTGGCCAATCTGAATCTGGGTTGATCTGATTTGTTCCTATTTCTAGTATTAAAATTATGCCTGTGACTAATCTTGCTAAAAAGATGAAGATTTTTCCGAACATGCATAATATTTTCGTAAATGTATTGACAAGGTACCGTCATGATGTTGATATCCTTAAACAGTTATCTTAGGGAATCACGCCGACGGAGATTGTATATGGCTCTGATGGCTCTTTTCTGTAGGATAAATATAGTCTCGATGTCTGCAGCACGTCCCCATAATAAGATACCGTAAGACATGATACTATGAAAGTAACTAAAATAGACCAGTCTCGCGGTATCTATATCAGTAATTTGACGGATTTTTCTGACAGCGTATGCTTCTGAACTTAGCCGTCCCGCAAGAGATGTTAAATGAGGACCCCATTGTAATGAGTCAAGCGTAATCCCCAGGAAAACCGTGTTTTCGACGAATTCAAGTTTCTCCTTGTTCAATAGTATGTCGCAATCATTTCTTTTAACGTTTGGTTAGGCAAATCTGATGCATTTAGTTTTTTTTTTTTTTCATTTAATACTAAATTATTAGCAGTAAACCAATTTTGGACCTGCTGTAGGGCGTTATTTACGTCGTCAAGATTTATGGAACGTCTCGTATCATCAGCAAATAATACCATATGAGGTTGATTTTTTAAAACATGGGGTAGATCATTAATATATACTAGAAAGAGGAGAGGACCCAAAATAGAGCCTTGTGGTACCCCCATTTTGACTTTTAAACCCCGTGAATTGACACCATTTACTTGAACTTGCTGCTGTCTATCATTTAAGTAAGATTTTATTAGACTGAGTGCAAGTTTACCTAGTCCGTAATGTCCTAGCTTTAGGAGCAAGGTTTCGTGATTTACGCAATCAAATGCCTTGGAGAGGTCACAAAAGATTCCTATGGCATCTTGCGCCTCTTCCCCTGCTGAATATATGTATTTTAACCGTGGCACCAGCGTCAGTCGTACATCGACCCCTGGTAAAACCATACTGTTGATCGTGTTAGATTTTATTGATGTTAAAATGATTGAGCATCTGATTGAGCTTTACTTTTTCTAACACTTTGCTAAAAACCGGCAATACAGATACAGGTCTATAATTATTGGTGTCTTTGCTGTCGCCCGATTTAAATAGTGGTATAACCTTACTTTATTTCATTATATCCGGAAAGACTCCTTGGTCCACACATAAATTAAATATTAAAGCCAAGTATGGTGCTATAGTAAATCACGAACAAATAGAAAATCTAGTCAACTGTAACCCAATTAAATAAAAGGACTGCACTACCAACACAACCACACACACCGTAATTCTTACGAATACATACAAAAACACACCAACATGCACAACACACCACACTACATGGGCAATCATATTTTTTTTTTTCATATTTCTTACTATTGTTTTAATCACGTTCATATATAATCTAAGTAGCTTTTTTATATCATACGTTTCATAGTTTTTTTATGTTATAACTAGCACTGTACCTAGCATGTAAACAAAAAGTTTAATGTAATGAGGAAGGGAACTGTCTCCTGAGATACAGGTTAACTACATAGTTCAGGAGGCAGGGCTTTTATGTAAGAGTGACACATAATGTTTGCAAATAAATGAATTTATTATTATTCCATTTATATATACATACAAATTACATTTTTAAATAATTCTATAAAAATACGAAAAACATTTAAAAAATATAAAAATAGTAACCCACCGGTATCGGGAACAGGGTCCAAGCTACCGGTGGTCAGGGCTTCTGAGAGAGGAACCTCCTAACGATGCGCGCCGTGTCCAGGAGTACTGCTTTCTGGATCAAGCCCTTGATCCAGCTGCCCAACGAAAGCCTCCTAAGTTGTTGGTCGAGGCTCGTGGCTATTAAGCCATTGGCCGACACTACTATCGGCACAATAACTGCTGTGTTGACAACCCACATGTCGACAACCTCGCGAGCCAAGTCAAGATACTTCGTTTGTTTATCTTTCTCTGACTTCACGAGGTTCTCGTCATGAGGGACTGCTATATCAACAATCATTGCGCGACGCTCTAGTCGGTCTATCACCACTATATCAGGCTTATTGGCAACAATAGTCCTGTCAGTGATGATAGACCGATCCCAATACAATGTGCAACTACCACTTTCGAGAACTGGGTCGGGCATACATACCTATAGTACGGTACTTCCGATTCCACAAGATTGTATTTAAGAACAAGTTGCTGGTGGATAATCCTGGCTACAAGGTTGTGCCTGTGCAAATAGTCTCCGTTAGCCAGACTAGAACAACCGGAAATAATGTGGCGGATGGATTCCCCGGGCCGGTGACATGCCCGACATATGTCAACCGTACCGTCCTTCACAATGTATTTCCGGTAGTTATTAGTCATCATAACTTCGTCCATAATTGCACAGACAAAACCTTCGGTTTCCTCGAAGAGGTCACCAAAACGAAGCCAGGCTACGGACGCTAAGAAGTCTACATCGGGCCCATGTAGGACCCGATAAAAGCGTCCGTGAAGCTCCTTGCTCTGCCATACCTCCATGCGATCATTAGTATCTAATACCACAGGTTTGCGCCAGTTCTCGATAGCCAAGGAGAGCGTGGTAACGCCTTTGTCCACCGCTACCACATCTCGATGCATACCCACGTCGGCCTCTAGGAAATATTCCCTAAGGCTGCATACCTCGCGGTTGTGCAGGTTCTTAGCATTTAAGAAGCCACGACCCCGCACTTCCGCGGGATATACAGCCTCATCACCGATGACCGTGGGTGATGCATCCGATTTGCGGTAAGCAGTGAACGTACCCCCCTATCCAGGGCGTCAAGTTCCGTCTGAGTCCATTTGAGTATGCCGAAAGAATACATCAAAACCGGCATGACCCAACTGTTGAAGGCGCGCACCTTGTTTCCGCCTGATAAAAGACTGTTAAGTACTTTGTTCAGGCGGCCAAAGTGGCGCTCTTTCAACGATTGTTTCATGTCAGCAGCAGTGATGCCTAACGCTTCCGACATACCCAAATACTTGTAAGTTTCGGTTGAGGAGAGGGACCTAAGGTCTATGGAATCCGAGAGTTGTGTTCCCTCGGATTCCATAATCTCCCCTCGCTTTACATGCATGACCGCACATTTGTCCAAACCAAATTCCATCCTGATGGCGCCACTGAAGGTTTCTGTTACCTTCAGTAGCTTCATCAGTTGCAAGTTGTTAGGAGCAAAGAGTTTCAAGTCATCCATGTAAAGGAGGTGCGATATGACCTGACCACCTCTTCTCAACCGGTAGCCTTGGCCCGAACCCTCCAACAATGTACTGAGAGGGTTGAGGGCTAGACAAAACCACAGTGGACTCAGACTGTCACCCTGAAATATGCCACGCTCGATCCTTATCGGTTCGCTGTTCGCCTGGGTCTGTCGACACCCTGGATAGTGAAGAACCGTCCTCAACTGCCCCATACACGACATCAGGAAGGTGCAGTAAAACTGCATCAACTTTGTACAGCTCCAGCACACTCATGAGCCTTGTATGTGGCACCGAGTCATAGGCCTTCTTATAATCTATCCAGCATGTCGACAGATCTCTTCGGGAACGTCGAACCTGTTGGCCAATAGCTATGTCGATGAGGAGCAGCTCCTTAGTACCGCGGGACCCGTTCCTACATCCATTCTGAGAAGAAGACATTATTGAATTACTATCAATATGATGGTTAATCTTTCCTCTCAAAATGGATGTAAGAACTTTATAGACCGTCGGTAAACACGTGATCGGTCTATAATTTATAGGCTCCGCGGTACTACCTGATTTATGGAGCAGGTGGGTTATTCCTTTAGTTAGGAACTGGGGCAGCGACCCTGACTCTAACGCAGACTGGAATTGAGATGCCAAGCGAGCGTGCGATCTTCTGAACCATTTAATCCAAAAGTTGTGCAGCCCGTCCGGTCCCGGAGATTTCCAGTTAGGCAACGGACGGACTGCACGAGCTACGTCTTGGGGGCTGATGTTAATTGCCCCCATTTCTGGTATTAGATCGCACGCGCGCTCGACCTCCCGAGTCCAATCGCCCTCGGTATGACTGACAGGCACCGACCAGATGCTGCGCCAGAATGAACACATGACATCATGATCCGGTAGGCGCGTATCAGTCACACCTTGGTCTGGTCGCTCCCAAGCCCTATAAACCCACCTCTCATTGCTTTGGAATGTGCGATTCTGACTGTATCGCTCCACTCGCCGCTTGTACCGACGTATACGGTTTGCCCATGCATAGACTTTCTGCTTCAGGAAGTCGATACGCTCTGTGACGCGGGTCAGATAATCCCGAGGACTAATATCAGTCCCCGAGAACGCCCGCCTCACAAAGCGCATCACTCTGCGGCGAGTGTTGCCCTCCCTGAAGCAGATTAGTTTGCCGATGAGTGCTCTAGCCTCACCGATACGACGCTTTTTTATTATTATTATCTCCTTTATTCGTATTCTTTACTTATTTAAACATTTTTAAATATTTTTATACAATATATAGATAAAAAAAAACATTTAAAAATACAAAAATAGTAGCCCACCGATATCGGGAACAAGGTCCAAGCTACCGGTGGTCAGGGCTCCAGAGGAAGGAACCTCCTGACAATGCGAGTCGTGTCCAGAAGTACCGCTTTCTGAATCAAGCCCTTGATCCAGCTGCCCAACGAGAGCCTCCTAAGGTGTTGGTCGAGGCTCGTGGCTATTAAGCCATTGGCCGACACGACTATCGGTACAATGATTGCGGAGTCCACTTCCCACATGTCGACAACCTCGCGAGCCAAGTCAATATACTTGATTTGTTTATCTTTCTCGGCTTTCACGAGGTTCTCGTCGTGCAATTCGGTGCACCACCACTATATCAAGCGTATTGGCAACAATAGTCCTGTCAGTGATGATGGACCGATCCCAGTACAATGTGATATTGCCATTATCAAGAACTGGGTCGGGCGCATACCTATAGTTTGGCACCTCCGACTCCACAAGAGAGTATTTTAGAGCAAGTTGCTGATGGATAATCCTGGCTACAAGGTTGTGTCTATGCAAGTATTCTCCGTTAGCTAGACGAGAACAACCAGAGATAATGTGGCGAATTGATTCTCCCGAACGGTGACATGCCCGACATATGTCGACTGTGCCGTCTTTCACAATAAATCTCCGGTAGTTATTCGTCATGATAACTTCGTCCATAATTGCACAAACAAAACCTTTGGTTTCTCCAAAGAGATCACCGAAACGCAGCCAGGCTACGGACGCTAGTTGGTCTACGTCGGGCCCATGTAGGGTCCGGAAAAAGCGTCCGTGAAGCTCCTTACTCTGCCATACCGCCCTGCGATCGTTAGTGTCAAGCACCGCAGGTTTGCGCCAGTTCTCATTTGCCAAGGAGAGCGGGGTGAGTCCCTTGTCCACCGCCACTACATCTCGATGCACACCCACGTCGACAGCTAGGAAATATTCCCTTAGACTGCATATCTCGCGATTGTGGAGAGTCTTAGCATTTAAAAAGCCTCGACCTCCACACTTTCGCAGGATATACAGTCACATTACCGACGATCGTGGGTGATGCATTCGATATGCAGTAAGCAGTGTGCGGACCCGCCTATCCAGGGCGTCAAGTTCCGTTTGAGTCCATTTAAGTACGCCGAAAGAGTACATCAATACCGGCATGACCCAACCGTTGAAGGCGCGCACCTTATTTCCGCCTGATAGAAGGCTATTAAATACCTTCTTCAGGCGGCCAAAGAAGCGCTCCTTCAACGATTGCTTCATGTCAGTAACATTGATACCTAACGCTTCCGACATACCCAAATACTTGTAAGTTTCAGTTGGAGAAAGGGATCTCAGGTTTATGGAATCCGAGAGTTGAGTTCCCACGGATTCCATAATCTCTCCACGCTTTACATGCATGACCGCACATTTGTCCACACCAAACTCCATCCTGATGGCGTTACTGAATGTTTCAGTTACCTTCAGTAGCTCCATCAGTTGCAGATTAGTGGAGGCAAAGAGTTTCAGATCATCCATGTAAAGGAGGTGAGATATAACCTGACCACCTCTCTTCAACCGATAGCCTAGCCCTGAATTCTCCAGCAGTGTGCTAAGAGGATTCAAGGCTAGACAAAACCAAAGTGGACTCAAACTATCGCCCTGAAATATACCCCGCTCGATCCTTACCGGTTCGCTATTCCTCTGGATATTTCGACATCCTGGATAGCGAAGGACTGTCCTCCATTGCCCCATACATGACATCAGGAAGGTGCGTAGCGTTGCATCAACTTTATACAGTTCTAGCACCCTCATGAGCCATGTATGAGGCACCGAGTCATAGGCCTTCTTATAGTCTATCCAGCATGTCGACAGATCCTTTCGGGAACGCCGAACCTGTTGGCTAATGGCCATATCAATAAGGAGTAGCTCCTTAGTACCGTGGAACCCATTCCTAGGGCAGACATACACACATACACATTAGGCAGACATGATCTTGTTGGTCTTAATATGACTATTAATCTGTGCCCTCAAAATGGATGTAAGAACTTTATAGACCGTCGGTAAACACGTGATCGGTCTATAATTTTTAGGTTCCGCAGTACTACCTGATTTATGGAGCAGGTGGGTTATTCCTGTAGTTAAGAACTGGGGTAGCGACCCAGACTCTAAGGCAGACTGGAATTGAGACGCCAAGCAAGCGTGCGATCTCGTAAACCATTTAATCCAGAAATTGTGCAGCCTGTCCGGCCCTGGAGATTTCCAGTTAGGCAACGGACGGACTGCACAAGCTACATCTTGGGGGCTGATGGTAATTGCCCCCATTTCTGGTATCGGATCGCACACACGCTCGACCTCCCGAGTCCAGTCACCCTCAGTATGACTGACAGGAACCGACCAGATGCTGCGCCAGAATGAACACATAGCATCATCATCTGGCAAGCGCGTGTCAGTCACACCTTGGTCCGGTCGCTCCCAATCCCTATACCCACCTTTCATTACTTACTTCTGATTGTGCGATTCTGGGTGTATCGCTCCACTCGCCGCCTGTACCTACGAATACGGCTTGCCCATGCATAAACCTTCTGCTTTAGGAAGTCGATGCGCTCTGTGACACGAGATATATAATCTCGGGGATTGACATCAGTCCCCGAAAACGCCCGTCTCACAAAACGCATCACTCTAGGGCGTGTGTTGCCCTCCCTGAAGCAGATCAGTTTGCCGATTAGCGCTCTGGCCTCACCAATACGACGCTCGATCCTGCACTGCCAAGCTGGTACGGCTGGTTTTGGTCGTGTAACTCTGTCATTGGTTATTTTTATTTTGACATGAGCTACACGACATGCCGCTACAGCCGCGCAGTACATGATCGAATATCAAAATAGCTTGACAACTGCGAATCCAGAGCAGCCACCAGCGCCCTGTTCTTGTTATGCATAGGCAAACGAGGTAATCGTGGTCTAAGTTCAGGCGGCATGTAGCGGTATTCCCGAATAGCACACTCCAAAGCACTCCTCAATTCGTCATTGCACTGGGTACTTACGTTTGTAACCCTGTCATTACTCTCCTCGTCAGCATGGCTGGGCAATTGGGTTGACGATGCTGGTGCCACAGTCTGCGACGGAGGAACAATGACATGGCTACACATTTCGGTGCGGAGGCGATCAAGCACACTATCATCCAACATACGGTTACGCTGGATGACGCGCACCTACGCTGACAGCTGGTTCAAGTACCTGAAACAGAGAGAGCATCCGACCACGGTACGCAGTCAGGTTAGTTCCCCCCTCTGTAGCCCCAAAGTATGAGCGTATTACATTCTCATTTATGGTTTGAGTCCATTTTATACGCTGTCAGAGACCGGTAGGCCTCGAGGTCCTAAGCTGGCCGGTGGTCGGCCTCGTCCGCGCCGACGCGCAGCTGGTGGTGTCGTCGGCGGCGAGAAGTATTCGTCGCTCGAACTCGACGCAACTGCAGCTACCGGAATATCAGGATTTACAGCTGGAGCAGGTCCCGGCGGCTGCGAGGCGGAGCTGAGCGACGAACCCGAAGATGTTGGCTGTGTAGATAGCAAACGTGTCCGGCTTCTTGTCAGCATTTAAATTTACCTTCGTCGAATTATATTTCCATGTTGTATCGGGGTCGTTTTTTTTTTGTATTGTAGTTTACGGTATTTTTTTTTTTGTTGTATCCAGGATAATGAGCATGTTTTTGTTTGGTTTTGAAATTAAATTATATAAAAAATACGGAATGAGAAAATTGAATGTCATTCAAGTTGACAGCCAGGCCACAGATTATTATTATTTCCTTTATTCATCATTTTCGCTTATTTCTAAATTTTTAAATATTTTTATACAATATATACATAAAAAAAACATTTAAAAATATAAAAATAGTAGCCCACCGATATCGGGAACAGGGTCCAAGCTACCGGTGGTCAGGGCTCCAGAGAAAGGAACCTCCTGACATTGCGAGCCGTGTCCAGAAGTACCGCTTTCTGAATCAAGCCCTTGATCCAGCTGCCCAACGAGAGCCTCCTAAGTTGTTGGTCGAGGCTCGTGGCTATTAAGCCATTGGCCGACACTACTATCGGTACAATGATTGCGGAGTGCACTTCCCACATGTCGACAACCTCGCGAGCCAAGTCAATATACTTGATTTGTTTGTCTTTCTCGGCTTTCACGAGGTTCTCGTCATGCGGGACGGTTATGTCTACAATCATTGCACGCCTCACAATTCGGTCCACCACCACTATATCAGGCTTATTGGCAACAATAGTCCTGATGGCTGGTTCAAGTACCTGAAACAGAGAGAGCATCCGACCACGGTACGCAGTCAGGTTAGTTCCCCCCTCTGTAGCCCCAAAGTATGAGCGTATTACATTCTCATTTATGGTTTGAGTCCATTTTATACGCTGTCAGAGACCGGTGGGCCTCGAGGTCCTAAGCTGGCCGGTGGTCGGCCTCGTCCGCGCCGATGCGCAGGTGGTGGTGTCGTCGGCGGCGAGAAGTATTCGTCGCTCGAGCTCGACGCAACTGCAGCTACCGGAATCTCTGGACTCGCGGCTGGCGCAGGTCCCGGCGGCTGCGAGGCGGAGTTCAGCGACGAACCCGAAGATGGTGTTGGTGCGGCTTGTAGTCGTGCTCGGCGTCTTGTTAACATTTTATTTCCATACTGTCCAGTTTTTGTTCATTTAGTTAGATTTTTTATTTTCGTGTGGTTCTATTTTTTTTTCTTGATTTTTTCGGTATGAAATGCATTGTTTCTTTGGTTTTTTAAATAAAAATCGATAAAAATACGGGATGAAAAATTTCTGACGTCACTTGCCTTGACAGCCGAGCCACAGATTATTATTATTATTATTATAGTTTCAATTATGGACGTGCACACTTTAATATACTATACATTCCCCATATGTCTTCGGTCAATTTGATTTTGATTTGCCGGAAAGCTTTTATGACTGTCACAGGGTTGATATGTTTGAACTGGAATTCAACTGTACAACCTGGAACGTTAGCTTTTAATTAATTATATGAGACCTCAGGTGAAGAATTTAAAGATTCCGTAGTTTTAGTTGGTATATTGGTGAAAATATTTACAAATTTTTGAGCTACTTCTAAATTAGAGGTTTTGTTTCGTTCTTTATTTCTATTAGTTTCCTTATTAATAACTTTCCAAACTGTCTTTATTTTATTTTCTGACGATTTGTTCTTTTTGCTAATATGACTTTAAACAAATAGGGCTTCAGCTACCTTACAAGTATTTCTGAACACTTTAGAATATTTGTTTACAAACTTATTAAAAGAATCAGTATTTATGACAGGCTTAAGGCCATATAGCTCATATAGTCTTTCCCTACTTATCCTAATGCCTTTAGTCGCTCAGTCACTAAATACATACTTAGGGAAAGTATCCTTAGACTTATTTTCAAAAGTTGCATTGAATTCCTTTAGAACCACTGAAAAGAAATTATCATAAAATTTAATAGCATCTTCAATGTTATGGCCTAGAAAATTTAACATATTTTGTAAGGTACCATAGAATTTAGCTAATTTGCCAGTTGTAATTGGCCTATATTGTATATGATTTTTTTCCAAGGCTGCTTTAAACTTAAATGTTACCAATTGACCACTATGATCAGAGGGAAGGTTAACTATGGCTTTATCTAAATATTCACAATCGCAGAATACATTATCGATACAGGTTGAAGAAATTTTCCTTTAGTTTGCCAAATATTATTATTTCCCAGAACTTAAACGATTTTTCAAATATCCAATGAAATAGTTTTTGTTCCTGTTTGACTATGTCTACTACACCCTAGATTGTCCTACCAGCATGTTTCCATGAATTCTTATCTAGAACTAGTTGACCCGCGCAACTTCATCTGCTCCGCTCCTATTGGTCTTAGCGTGATTATATATAGCCTATAGAAGGCTATAGGCTACAGCCCCATTCTCATTCATGTTATCACGCTAAGACCAATAGGAGCGAAATTCTTTCGATCCGTGTATCGAAGAAGGCCTCGATAAACGGTCTATCTAACACTGAAAGAATTTTTCAAATCGGACCAGTAGTTCCTGAGATTAGCGTGTTCAAACAAACAAACAAACTCTTCAGCTTTATATATAATATTGGTATAGATATACAATATATGCCTAGCCTTTTTCCCAATGTTGGGGTAGACTTCCAGTCTTATCACATGCAATTGAGTACCAGTATTTTACATGGACCGCCATAAACCAGAAACTGGGTAACACGATACCCTTTGTCAAGACTGCTGCCAGATTTTCAAGCTTCAGATTGTCCGTAACGACTGTCAAAGATCACGAAATGACAGCCGAGACCAAAGGATGTATTGTATGTTCACCCATCCATGGACCGCCCTCGGCAAGCCTTGCTTATCTTCGAAGATCAACCTGAGTCGGACAATGCAGACTAAAAATTTCGGCCAAAAAAGAAGTTCTTTTTAATCTACTACACAACTTAAGAAGTAAAACATAACAATAACGGCGACCTATACACAAAGGTGGAGACACAAAGATCTTGACTAACTATAGACCGATATCAATTCTACCCGCTTTGTCAAAAATACTGGAGAAAGCTGTTAATATTAGGCTGGTAGGTTTTTTGGACAGGAACCACGTACTATCTGACAAACAGTTTGGCTTTCGGCGAGGAAGATCTACTGAAGAAGCAGTGCATATGCTTACTAATTATATATCTACCAACCTAGATACAGGAAGGAAATGCTTGTCAATTTTCCTCGATCTAAGCAAAGCTTTTGACACTATTTCGGTTCCTATATTGATAGACAAACTTGAGAGGCTGGGAATCAGGGGCACGCAACTTGATCTGTTTAGGAGTTATCTTAGTGAGCGAAAACTGTGTGTTAGAGTGGGTCAATACACGAGCAGTGACCATGCCGTCGTGTATGGAGTGCCGCAGGGTAGTGTTTTGGGCCCGACTATATTTCTCGTTTATATTAACGATCTCACTAACCTCCAGCTACCACGAGGCGAACTGATCTCCTATGCGTATGACACTGCTCTTCTTTTCTCCGCCAATACTTGGGATGAGGTTTTTGGTGCTGCTCAAGATGGATTCAATGTTGTAAAAAAATGGTTAAGGGCCAATATCCTGACCTTAAATGTTGAAAAAACTAAATATTTAACGTTTAGTCCACGCTACCTCAATGCAGCCATTGAGGATTGTCGCATCATTTCGCATGAATGCTTGGATAAAGTAGACTGCTCATGCAGAACTTTAGAGCTTGTTGACACCATCAGGTACCTGGCTATTATTATCGATAGCAACCTTAGTTTCAAGGAACACATTAAACAGCTAAGTGGTCGTGTGCGAAAGCTGATTTATGTTTTCAGAAAGCTTAGGCATGCTGCTGATGCCATATTGCTTAGGCAAGTCTACTTGACGCTTTGCCAGTCGGTAATAACCTACTGCATCTCGTCTTGGGGAGGCGCCACGAAAACCACTTTGAGAAAAGTAGAGATAGCTCAACGAGCTATTTTAAAAACTATGACTTTTAGGCCCATTCTTTTTCCAACAAATCAGCTTTATCATCTATGCAAAGTTCTAACAGTTCGCCAACTTTTTATTCTGAGCATACTGCTTAAGCAACATGGTCATCTTACTTATGACTCAAATACTCTTCTCAAACGAAGAAACATGCAGTTAGTAAACGGACACACGTTACCAAAACATCCTCCATTAGGAGATTCTTAATTTTCCTTGGTCCATATTTATACGACAGAATCAATGCAATTATAGACATTTATCCACTAACAAAGTTACACTGTAAAAAGAGAATTCAGGACTACCTACAGAATCTCTCTTATGGTGAAACGGAAGCGATTTTAGACATACCTAAATAGATTAATTACGTCTAGACACAATACACCCTCACGTTTATTTAAATAAGCGACCCATTCTAGTTATACACACACACACACACTAATCACCAAATACATAGGTAACATTTGATCTCATTTTTATCTTCCACGTACCCCTCTCTCATGACATGGCAATTTTTTTGGATTTAAATATTTTTTTATAGATGGCTAATAAAGGTGCACATCTTGTATAAGGGGATGAAATGCAATCCGAGATACAGGCTGCCGCCTAGTTCGGATGCAAAAATTCCTAACTATATATTATATTACAAATCCTGAGCCAATATGAAGTACTTTGTCAATTTGAAATCTTATTGTAATACGTGTGAAATTTATTTGGTGAATAAAATTATTATTCCATTTATTATTCATAAATACTTATAATTTACATTTTTAAATATTTCTATAAAAAATAAAAAAAAAACATTTAAAAATATAAAAAATAGTAGCCCACCGGCATCGGGAATAGGGTCCAAGCTACCGGTGCGGTGGTCAGGGCTCCCGAGAGAGGAACCTCCTCACTATACGCGCCGTGTCCAGGAGAACTGCTTTCTGGATCAAGCTCTTGATCCAGCTGCCCAACGAGAGCCTCTTGAGATGTTGGTCGAGGCTCTTGGCAACTATGCCATTGGCCGTCACGACTATCGGCACAATGACTGCTGTGTTCACATCCCACATGTCGACAACCTCGCGAGCCAAGTCAAGATACTTCGTTTGTTTATCATTCTCTGACTTCACGAGGTTCTCGTCATGAGGGACTGCTATATCAACAATCATTGCGCGACGCTCTAGTCGGTCTATCACCACTATATCAGGCTTATTGGCAAGTCAATGGCCTGTCAGTGATGATAAACCGATCCCAATACAATGTGTAATTGCCACTTTCGAGAACTGGTGACATGCCCGACATATGTCAACCGTACCGTCCTTCACAATGTATTTCCGGTAGTTGTTCGTCATCATAACTTCGTCCATAATTGCACAGACAAAACCTTCGGTTTCCCCGAAGAGATCACCAAAACGCAGCCAGGCAATGGACGCTAAGAAGTCTATATCGGGCCCATGTAGGACCCGATAAAAGCGTCTGTGAAGCTTCTTGCTCTGCCATACCTCCATGCGATCATTAGTATCTAATACCACAGGTTTGCGCCAGTTCTCGTTAGCCAAGGAGAGCGTGGTAAGGCCTTAAATTATTATTATTATTCCATTTATTCATTTATATACAGAGTTGATACGACAGAGGGGCATTAAATTAAACTACGTATACTATACGTGTTCAGTATTAATTCGATACGGTACAAAAACAAAAAGCGCCATAAATGAGAAAATATTTTTTTCAAACAAACTAAATAGCTTGCAAATCCGAATAAAACGCAATCACCCTTTGTAAAAAAATGACACTGACCTTAGATACCGCTAGGTAACAAAGCGGCAACGTCGCGCGCGCGCCGGAGCGCGGTGTGCGGTATCTCGTGTGCTCGGCGGGGGCCGGGCCGGGGTGGCCGCCGGCGACTTAGGCCTCCGCTCGCACTGGATTTTGTGCGCACAAAAACAAACACACTAAATTTTTAAATTTTCGATGTGTCCTCCATTCACATTGATGCACAAATTATACCGACGGAGAATATAGTTATTTATTTTTCTAATTAGATCACTGTCCGTCGCTAAGCACTTTAATTTGTGAAATGCTAAAATAATCCTATTTTTTAACTCATCAATTGTATTTACCTCTGAGGCATACACTTCACCCTTAATGTAACCCCACAAAAAGAAATCCATGGGAGTGAGGTCCGGAGATACTAATACTAAATAATAATAATCCCAAGTTACGTGTCCTATCACCATAAAAAACAGTCAATCACAAAAAAAAACACTAATACTAAATAATAATAATCCCAAGTTACGTGTCCTCTCACAATAACAAAATAAAATTACAATTGTTTGCGCGCGAATTCCACAAACCGTACGTTCCGAAAAACAAGCGTCGGCGCACTGAGGGACTTACCGATCGCAAAAAACAAGGATGCAACAAACTGACCTATCTCTATTTCTTTCGCTCGCTTTATGTTAGTCGCTTTCGTAGTGACAGTGCAAGTGTGTGTGTATTGATTGCTTCCTTGTTTGCATTGCCAATTTTTAGTGAATGTCCTTCGACATGCGTCAGAGCGGCAACAACGCATCGTAGATTTATCGTTGTAAGGTGCATGACCTATGCTTAGACGATAATCAGCTGTTAGAAAAGATACATCGTGTTCAAACCGTGCAAAAACTTTAAAAATCATTTGCGACTAAACTACTGCTCCTAATTAATTTATTTTTGGTACAGAGCTTGAAAATGGTACCTAGTATAGGCAGTTTAAAGGAAAGCCCCTCTGTCGTATCAACGTTGTATACATACTAATTACATTTTTTAATATTTCTATGAAAATACAAAAAACATTTAAAAATATAAAAAATGGTAGCCCACCGGTATCAGGAACGGGGTCCAAGCTACCGGTGGTCAGGGATCCTAACGATGTTCCTCTCTCAGGAGGAATATCGGCGCGCATCGTTAAGAGGAACCTCCTAATGATGCGCGCCGTGTCCAGGAGTACTGCTTTCTGGATCAAGCCCTTGATCCAGCTGCCCAACGAGAGCCTCTTGAGATGTTGGTCGAGGCTCTTGGCAATAATGCCATTGGCCGTCACGACTATCGGCACAATGACTGCTGTGTTCACATCCCACATGTCGACAACCTCGCGAGCCAAGTCAAGATACTTCGTTTGTTTATCTTTCTCTGACTTCACGAGGTTCTCGTCATGAGGGACTGCTATATCAACAATCATTGCACGACGCTCTAGTCGGTCTATCACCACTATATCAGGCTTATTGGCAACAATAGTCCTGTCAGTGATGATAGACCGATCCCAATACAATGTGCAACTACCACTTTCGAGGACTGGGTCGGGCACATACCTATAGTACGGTACTTCCGATTCCACAAGATTGTATTTAAGAGCAAGTTGCTGGTGGATAATCCTGGCTACAAGGTTGTGCCTGTGCAAATAGTCTCCGTTAGCCAGACTAGAACAACCGGAAATAATGTGGCGGATGGATTCCCCGGGCCGGTGACATGCCCGACATATGTCAACCGTACCATCCTTCACAATGTATTTCCGGCACAGACAAAACCTTCGGTTTCCCCGAAGAGATCACCAAAACGCAGCCAGGCTACGGACGCTAAGAAGTCTACATCGGGCCCATTTAGGACCCGATAAAAGCATCCGTGAAGCTCCTTGCTCTGCCATACCTCCCTGAGGTCGTTAGTATCTAATACCACAGGTTTGCGCCAGTTCTCGTTAGCCAAGGAGAGCACGGTAAGGCCTTTGTCCACCGCTACCACATCTCGATGCATACCCACGTCGGCCTCTAGGAAGTATTCCCTAAGGCTGCATACCTCGCGGTTGTGCAGGGTCTTAGCATTTAAGAAGCCACGACCCCCGCACTTCCGCGGGATATACAGCC
Organism: Lacanobia oleracea; assembly: GCA_950371165.1. NCBI lineage: Eukaryota > Metazoa > Arthropoda > Insecta > Lepidoptera > Noctuidae > Lacanobia > Lacanobia oleracea. The sequence continues at coordinate 18,148,783 of OX493385.1, forward strand.
TCATCACCGATGATCGTGGGTGATGCATCCGATTTGCGGTAAGTAGTGAACGTACCCTCCTATCCAGGGCGTCAAGTTCCGTCTGAGTCCATTTGAGTATGCCGAAAGAATACATCAAAACCGGCATGACCCAACTGTTGAAGGCGCGCACCTTGTTTCCGCCTGATAAAAGACTGTTAAGTACTTTGTTCAGGCGGCCAAAGAAGCGCTCCTTCAACGATTGTTTCAAGTCAGTAGCACTGATGCCTAACGCTTCCGACATACCCAAATACTTGTAAGTTTCGGTTGAGGAGAGGGACCTAAGGTCTGTTGTCTATGGTCTATTTATTATTATTATTATAAAGATGTCTCTTGTTTTAAAATGATTTTTTACTAATTGAAAAATAATATCGAGTCTCCACAAAACATGCCATACAATACCTTTTGTTGTTTTTTTTAACGCGGGTATTCCTCATGGATGTCCTCCACCCTGGGGCGGGTGGAGGGGTCTGTCAGACTCTTACTGACTAAAACCTCCCCGGTGTTCCATCTCTTACCAACGCCGGGGATCGCGAGAACTTAATTATGCCATATTATGCCTGAATTAAGTAAAATGTTAATTTCAATGTTGTTTTCAGGTGAACTACGGGGCATGGTACTACGAATGTAAAATCATCACTCCGGGCGTAATGCAGATCGGCTGGGCTACTAAAAACAGCACTTTCCAGAACCACGTCAGTTTTCGCAATTTAACAGTATAAATTATACTCTGTACATTCCACCTCTATGAAAACCTCGACAATACTTAGAACCTTGTCATATTCAACAATTGTATAAAAGCTACGAGACGAAGCAGAGGAATAAGGTAACACGTTTAATGTGACAAAGTTCGAAAGTGATCAACGTCTTCGTAAGGTGGATTTGTACTAGCTAGGCTGGCAGCGCGTCGCTTTTGTCTTACATCTTTACTGACTAACGCACTGCTATACAATGCTTAGGGTGTAATTATGCTAGCTGAATTAGCATCTGGAACCTATGGGCTTTTGCTAAAATTGTTGGGGCTCCTTCTGAAAATACAATTTGTGCCATAAGATCTCCGAAAGCCCATTATGACAAGTATTTGGCATTAAATAAATAATGTTTCTGTCATGTAAAAGAGTTGCATTATAGAGTTACTACTAAAATATGCAAGATTTAGTAAAAAAAAAACAAACTGTCAGTAAAAAAGTCCATTTGTAGCCCTACAAACGTTTCCAGATGTTATACTTTGATTACTCCAATCCAAAGCTAATATACTAATAAGCTTAGAGCTAAGCACTTGCGAATAATCTTCGCTGTAGCGAAGGATGTATCTGAACAACTGAAAGGGGTAGCTTGGCTGAGCCCTGCCTGTCTAGGCACTGTCACTATTATTGTGACCAAACAAACGCTAGCACTTCGACACGTTTTAGTTCTGTGAAAAGCAGCTGTTCTCATGGTAACAAAATGTAACATAGACATACCGGCTGATTTAAAACTCTTTAAAAAATATGAAATAAATGTCACTACTCTCGATTTGCTATATATTTTAGTAGCCAGTCTAAAATCGAATAAGCTACTGCTTCCATATTAACTTAGTATCTAAATGTAAAAATCAGTACGATGTTTTTTTTTCCATATATTTCAAAAGTTTGGCCAAAAGTGAAAACAGTATATCCTCACTAATACCTATCCTGCTTCCGCTCGACTTGAGAACTGCACATAAAGTTCAGTTTACGCGTGCCTGTCAATAGTAAAAAAAAGCTTGCTCTACAATATCAAAAATTTTCAAGACGATACAATACGAGTCATACTGAAATTAACTTAATTGTAACGTTGTTAGGTTGATTTTTGTTTAAGCGAATGATGTTACTGTTGCTGAGTACTGGGCGAAACATAAAATTTTATAAAACCGTATTTGCCATCGACACTCTAAGAAGAATAATATTTGTTGAAAAGGAAAATGCATGATTTCGACACAAGTTGATGAAAATCGAAAAGCATTCATGAGTTCAAAGTCAGCCGGTATGCTCCCTCAGACACCTGTCACCGTACCCGTGCCCTCGACGCGCCGCTATGCCTAGCTAAACATAGCCTCATAGAGTATTAGACTGACACCCTAGATTCTTAAATCAAATTAGTTTTAAGAGCCTTTTACCTTAGCTATGGTTTGCAAACTGGCCACATATACAGTTTGAAATTTAAAAAACTGCTTGGGTTTTTCTACAATCTGACCACACATTAGACATAGAATATAATAGCAACTGGCGAATCTCAACATAATAATGTTAAGAAAGGAACACTTATTAGATTCAGTAGTTTTATTTTTATCAGTAAACGTAGATACAACTGCACTGCAACTGCAGGCAAAATTCGCGCTCAGTCGTGGAGTTGCGGGAACCAGCCCGCTTTACATACATACATACTCGTACAAAAAACGTAGATAACAGAAATACAATTTGTGTCTCCGGTCGGACTCTTTGTTCCCTGACCAAACAAATTTAAATCAAGACTGAATAGGTCGCGATAATGCAAGCGTCCCATTAGGTATTTATCGGTTATCATCATTTATCAGGTGTCTTAGTCAATTAATTTATTAGGGTTCCGTACCTCAAAAGGAAAACGGAACCCTTATAGAAACACTTTGTTGGCCGTCCGTCCGTCTGTCTGCCAAGGCCCTTTATCTCGGGAACGCGTAGAGGTATCGACTTGAAATTAAAAACATATACTTAGGTTTATATTCCCTTAAAGCTGTGAACCAATTAAACTTCTATGTTAACGTAAAAAGATACTATCAAGGGAATCAAAATGTATAGGGTATTTCCCCTTAATCTAGAACTATAAAATTTGGCAAGTAATACTGTCTTATAATACAATTAGGGAAAAATATACATTGCGTCCGACTCCCACTTGGCAGCTTTTTTTTTCAATAGTCATTATTGAAAACTGGTGACCCTGGTCGTTTATAGTTCATGCCGACTCTGTGTCACAATGACATTAGTCCACAAGTCACTCTTTTAAGTGGACAAATTTCACTGTAGCGGTGGGCGTGTGATGTTTCTATCGTCACTAGAGAAGTATTGCAGCTGAATATCTATATACATGATTTTGTGACGTTCATTTGATATTACGTATTAAATAATTTGAATAATTCCAAGGTAATAAAATCAAGTTGGAAACATTGTAAAAATAATGTTGTCTTACTTATATTCATGTATCTGAGGATACTTGGTACGCTTTTTTATAGGAGATTTTTTTATTCCTGGCTGAAGTCTGGTAATGGCTGAATACCTGCTCATTTTTATGTTCTCAGATTGACTACTTATCATGCTACTCAGATTGAATACCTATGTATTTAAGTTAGCTTATCAATAAACCGAGTGAAAATTAAAAAATAATCCCACCTAACGGGCATGAGAAGGAGGCAGCTACTAATTACTAGTATGGTTTAATAAATATTAATACAATTTTTTTGTTTTGGAAAATCATTGGTCAAATAGTTGTTTATGATAATACCAAGAAATAATTACTGCGGAACAATTCACCCTGAAAATATGACACAAGGTTTATTTTCAATTGCATGATTTCATTAGATATCAACAACTAGTCTTAACAATACTTTTCAGTGGTTTACAACTTCCTACTAAAGAAACAAGGTAAAATAAAAAATAAAATGAAAATGTGTTTGTGGCCAGTTCTACATCTATATATTTTTCTAGCAGCCGTAATGTAGCCAAAAGAGGATGAAACAACAATATCAAGCATTTCATGACATTAATTCAGCAAACTTAGTCTTAGAGCTAGAAAATAGAATTAAAAAATGATCGATGAAAACTAAATAAGCTCATGCTAGTTCATTCTATAATATCCTTATTTATAAAAGTCCAACCGCTATAGTATAATAAGTTAAAACTCTGATGATCGTGTGCGAAATTCAAACTCTGTAGAAAATCTATAATTCCAAATTTAATATTTCAAAGTTCCTGGATTCAAACAACGTTTTTAAGTCTTTCCTTTTTTTTCCTGGATTAAACAATATTATTTTAGATAGTTCGACAATAAACATGTACATACATTTTATATTTTAAATACTAATCTAACTACTTATTGTTTTTTAAGGTATTCCTTGTAATAATATATCTTCTTATATTGTTTCGGTCTATATCGCCAATCCTCGTCGTCTTTCCGACGGCTGCTAGATCGTTTGACAAAAGTGCCTACAAACTAATTAGCAATGTATCTTCACATTATACACATTTCACATAATACAGTTTTTAACTTCACTGTTAAGTCGCTACTGATTTCGACATAAAGGTCGACGAAATAAACAGTTTGTGGGCACTTTAAACCATAGCTCTAAAAAGTCAAAATGACACGTTGTCTGATAAGAGGTGGCATTGTTTTAAACATTGGTTGCTTAAAAAAGCTTAACGTTTTCCTCCTGTGGGTCAACCAAAGAAAAAATGCAGAATACGTAGCAGCCAGCTTTCTTGCCAATCAATTAGATAAGCGATCTAAAGCAACAAAATATTATAGCTATATAAACATACCTCTTGTTTAAAAACGTGTCATTTACACTTTCTTAGTTAAGGCACTGAAAGTGTCGCTAGCATATTGCTGTCGAGCGATCTAATCTTCGATGTTCAAACTTGTGCTATCGTTAAATTGATTCTTTATTAATTAATATGAAAGGCAATAATTAATTGGGTGTTGTCAGTGCCTTAACTATAAAAACGATTGTTTTTTTTGTAATTTTCCTAAACACATTCACTAGCAAGCACACAAAATACGATCTCGCCTTTTTATATAATAAAATAATGTCCATGTAACATAAATAATAGCTACTTTAAGACACGTGTGCCAATCAGGGGATGTGTTAATGATTTTTTCAAATTAAAATTCGTTCCTTTTTTAAGCAGACTACTAAATTGAAAAACACTGAAATGATTACGTTCGGACGCTTTCATTTGGTCGCAGATTCACTGACTTAGGAGACCGCACTTGTCGACGTCTTTAACCAATAGCTGCCGCGGACAGTCACTTTATGTACGATGTCTAGCAAGCGGGCTGCGCCAGCGCATGACGCAATTTTTCAACTCATCTCAAATTGATGCGGCTGTGAAAATGGTTTTTAATAAAAAATGCACCCGTTAATGCTTTACGATTTCGACGCTGCGCGCTGTGGTAGCCAATCGGCTGCCATGCAAATATGATATTTAACTGCTACATAGGCGCTTCAATTTCCTTTGACATTGCAAAATGCGCTCGGCCGCGGAATACTTCCATAGAAATAGTACATTAGTGTCATCCCAGGCAGTCAGGGCGTATAGACCCGACATCGAACGTTTCCTATGGCATCAGTAAACGGCCGACCGTTTTAGTGTCCTTTTTAACATGTTTTTTTATTTGCTTTATTAGCTACCGATGCGCCTTTTCGGTCGAGTTCGTAAATCTATTTATATCGCGCATAATTTCATCACATACAAACCTACACTACACGTTAGATTCTACTAGTTGACAGACACACACCTTATTTCTCTTCATCATCACCTCTCATTCTTTATGTTTAATTAAATAATTGGGTATTAGTATGGATTTGCTGTTTTGTTTTGAAAATTGATACATTATGTCTATTATGCAACAATGAAAAGCGTGACTTTCGTTAGTCGGACGTTTGTTTTCGGTATTAAAAATGCGTATACGCAAGATAAAGTTGGAATTAACATGTTGCACATTTTTTCCTAGTTTCGATTACTACCAATTATAAAATCGTCAATAAGACAGGGGTATTAAGTTATCAAAAGTGAAAGTAACTCATTGTTATGTCCAAGCAAACCTGAGAAAATGAGAAAAATGGAGACAAATTTGACTCCTACGTAAACAAGTTCTAGAAAATATCTTTGAATCAGAACAACTGCAATCTTTTTTTTTTTAAACGTCAACTCCATACTAAACTTTTGTACTTTTAAGCTTTGTTGTTGATACCCTTGCCCGTTTCGTATATCCTTTATAACGTCTCTGACTGAATTCTTTGTTAACAGCTTCTGTAACAAAGAATGAGCTTCTACTTTTGTTCAGACAATACTTTGGCGAGCACAAATTGGTTGTAGATTTCTTACACTACGAAAAACGAAATTGAATGATGAGTCATGCAATAATGAATAATTTGCCAAAAATTATTGATATAGGAACCGAGCAAGAGGGACTAAACTTATATATACGGACTTCCGTTCTCTTTTTACTCTATTAGATTAACGACTGAAAAAAAATTTAGGCTTATGATTAGTTTGAATACTGATAAGCGGATTCTAAATTAAAATTCTCCATATAAATTTTAATGAAGAATCTGCTAACAGGTATTTGACCTAAGCATGTGCTTACTTTTTATATAAATAAGCTTGCTTAAGTTTAGTACTAGCAGCTAATGTAAAACATTCTGTAAAACGCTGCTCTTTCGAACTCCGTCCAAATAGGTTTAGCTCCAACTCTTTTCCGATTTCTTTAATAGTGCGTATTGCGTGCGAAATGCAACTATTCAAACCTTTCTTACAGCGAATTTACTTGTAAATATTGAATTTAAAAAAGGAAATACCTATTTTTTAAACTAAGTATAAGAGCGAGATTTTGCTTCCACAGATTTTTTTACGTCTATTTGTCTGAAAAATATTGAAGCTATAAAATCGATAATATTTGAAACTGTCATGGCAATTTGAATATCAATCTGTCTAAGCAGTTTTGTAAATTAAAAAATTAAACAATGCTCGCATCACGCACTGTTAAAACTGCACTGGTCTTGATCTCTTTGTGTCTTATGTAAACACGCAAAACTTTTAAGGAGGTTCAGACAGATAATATATACAATTAATGAAACCAAATTAAAACATAAATTAAATTATTGAAAAGAAACAAAGAATCTAAACACTGGATGCCCGGTGGCAGAAGTAGGATTTAATTTTCGAATTGTAGAACAATTTCATCCAATATCAGCCAACAATCCATGCAAAGAGCGAGGCTGCTCTAGGAGAAAGTCCTTGAGATAGACCTTTTCAAAATTCAAACTGTGCGAGCTGTTAGGTCCAATGATTAAAAGTAGCACAAGTTTCTGCAATTTATCGAAATTTTACAACCTCTTAAGATATTTTGTAATCTTACAAGGTTTGCAATTACCCGGTGATATATACTTATAGTAAAATAATGTAAAGCCTTCGTAGTTTTTGTATTATTTAATTTTGAAATCCTAATTCTGCCACCGGACACGACACCCTGTCCAAATCACGAATGATAAGAAAATGCGTTGTTTAAATAGTGCTCCGCGAAGTAATGCATGCCGACCAGTGTCATATATGTTGTGACATCATTAAGTGTGTGCCATCATTGGACCCTTAGTTCACCCTATTCAAATATAACATGGTTTTGAAATAGGAGGGCTACGGTATCGGGGATGATCTGTATTCCCTGTCATACGACGGGTGCCGCAAACTGCTCTGGCACGAGGCCAAGCCGTCGCCGGTCTATGAAGTGGACGCATGGAAGCCGGGTGATATAGTCGGCTGCCTCATCGATATGGATGCGGAGGAAGCGATATTCTCGCTCAACGGACGGCGCATTCGAACTTGCACCAACCTGTTTGAAACTACGCGGTAAATACGCTTTTTATAATGCTGACATTTCGCTTGACGTATTTGTCAAAATTAAATTGTGCCATACAAAATTAACCGTATTTCGAAAGTTATAAGTAGGTATATTATAATATTGCACACGTGAGGCGAATATTTTGACAATTACGCCAACTATAATGGCAGCAGAACATGTTTTGGGGCCGTATACGGAACAGTGTAGACAAAATGTAATTAGAATATCTTCATCTCTTTTTCGCATTGGAAAACTAAAGAATAGATTTTCACAGTTGCTTGCTTGTACTTACCCTATGCGGCCCTTAGCCAGTTAATATTATTCCTTTTTTTTTGCTTATCATTTAATAGAATAGCTATCATATGACTCTAGATTGCGATCAAGTCGCTATTGATCTCCTCATAACATAGTTCGTGATCGATCTTTGAGAGTCAATCTGCCTAGTTTTTTCGCGACTACGTTGGGGACTTGGGGTCGGCTTTCAGGCTTAAAATCTGATCCAATAAACTATAGAAGTATAAGTGGCAAATGCCCACGATGGGATGGGACGATAAAGGATTGATAGACCCCATAATAAAGCAATGCCAAGCCCTATAATGAAGTCCAGTGATTCCAGCGTGACGTTGCCTACGCAAGTTCACCTTAGACACTGTCTCTGTAAATAGGAATACGATACATTAATACGTTCTTATTTATTCATAAATTATGAAACGTACAAAGGCAGGCTTAAAACTAGGCCTAAGTATAAAAATCTACTTCTATACAAACAGCAAAAATGTTTTGTTACAGAATAATTGTAAATCATCTCACGATGTCTTTTTTTTTTCATTATTTATATTTTAAATTATTTTTATTTCGAATAACAGTTTCTTTTTTACTCATAACAAAGCATTTTATCTACAACGAGCGCTGTTTGTTCCGTTGTAGCAAAAATAACATTGATGTAAAACAACCCAGTAAGGGCTTCTTCGCTGCGGCGTCGTTCATGGCATTTCAACAGTGCCTATTCAACTTCGGAGCTGAACCATTCCGGTTCCCGCCAGACGACCGCGCGTTCATGAACTTCAACGATTATGGAACACTTACCGACGAGGAAAAGAAGGTACGAACCTATGTTTTAATACACATATTACAAGTTACCGTAGCCTGTGAAATTCAAAGTTCAAAATAACTTACATTATTTTCAAAAATCTAAATTACTTACGTTATGGTTTCCACGGCATTTATAACGAAATTCGGGCCACGTTTTCGGCATCCGAGATTTTGCACTTTTACAACTGTCGAAAGTTCCACATTTTCCTCAGTTTAAGATATTTGGCAGTGGAGGACTCGGCAATAAATATTCAGTACCACGCAAATCATGACTTTTAGAAAAAGTTTACCTTCAATGGACATCGTCTCTTTCTGCTTGCTGTGCCATATTTACGGCCGATAACTGTAACTTTTCAGTGTTTTTAATGCCATGGCGTATGCAATGCTTACATCAATACCACCTATACTCTATCGGTTTAGGTAGTTAACTAATGGTAAACAATCTTGATGTGTCTTTTTATTTAAAAACTCAGTTTAAAAATAAAATGCAACTAGAAACCAAAGTAAATACAACAATAACGTTTACCAAATCAATTGAACCATACGTTTGAAAAGTAGTTTATTTGTTTAATATGAATTTGTGTAAAAAGTCACATCAAGATTACCTTTAAGGTACTTGTGGAGATTACCTTTTACAAACCGTTTAAGGTGGAAGCGCCAGGGTAGCCCGCGAAATTCAAATATTTTTATGTTTTTTGCAATTTGCCGGTCAGTGTGAAGCTGTATGTTGAACAAAATACGATTCGCGGCCGTAACGCGTATTTACCTAAAGAATTATGACCATTTTAATCATCAACATAGCCCTTTTAGTTTATGAAGCCCTATTGAATATATTATTTCATGAAAAAGTTATTCTATAGGGCTTCATGAACTTAGAGTGTTATATTGATGATGAAAATGGTTATAATTCGGCCGCGAATCGTATTTTGTTCAACATACAGCTTCACACTGACCGGCAAATTGCAAAAAACATAAAAATATTTGAATTTCGCGGGCTACCCTGGCGCTTCCACCTTACACGGTTTGTAAACGGTAATCTCCACAAGTACCTACCTTGCGCTGATTGTAAGCTAAGCTAATTCCAAGTACAGTAGGCCCATTTGAACGAAGTTTTGGGCAGAGGCTATAGTAACCCATATACTTATAACTTAATCGAGTCTTGGTTGTAGGTTCAGTGTTCCTAAATATTATTTTGTTTGTAAATATGATGGGTAGTTGTTGCCGCGCCGCCTCATGTTGGAGAGCCTGCGCAACACCAAGGCCAAGGAGAACGCCTGCAGCATCTGCTGCGACAACGAGGCCACCTGCGAGCTGCTTCCCTGCAAGCACCGGTAAGGGAAACATTCATATCATCTTATCAGCTTGGAATCACCCACTGCTGGGTTTAGCCCTCTTTTAAATTCTACCACGCTTCCCGGTTCTGTGCGTCCAACATCCAGGTGTTTGTCACGACATAGTTGACACCGTCAACCGGCGCGCGCCTTTACAAAAAAAGTAGCTGATTTGTATGACCCGACCTTGGCCACCATTCGGTCTATACTACTCTAGCGGCCATCGCCGCTTGCAGACAGATGTGTAGCTCAACTGCACTAAGTATATTTGTATATAAAAAAGGAGATCAATATATATAATTTTGGAACAACAACTCTATATCATACAAGACTAAGTTCGAATTCAATTGCAACACATACCTACTTTTTAGAGTCTGAAATACAAAATAGTCACCGAAATACACAACGCTCAAAACGAGTTCGTGACGATGAATCTAAATCTAAATATTACCTCTAATTAAAAAATCAACTATCGAGACGTATTGCTGTGTCACAGACGCCTACATCGCGTCGCAGGTTAGTGCTACAAAGGAAACATTATGCAGTCATAAATATTGTATTTACTAAAATAAAATAAAAAGTATAGGTATCTGACGACGACCTTGCGGGTCTAAAAAGGCCACCTTAGTACAATCAGAAAGCACATCACATACCCGAAACTGACAAATTTTCCCAATCAATCTTGAACCCAATGCTTTAGCGCAAGGCCGCCCAACTTATTTCGAAGGCGGAAGGTTTTATGAAAAAAAAAACACTATTTTGTCGAAAATCAGAAGTAAAAATCAAGTCTAAAGCATGTTTTGCACTGGGTGAAAAGGTATTTGTTTCTCACAAAATTGAAAGAGGTGATACTAACGCAGAGCCTAACCTAGATAGCAGGATCACACTTTTAGAAACTACTGTTTCATTAGCAAATCTGTTTCAAGGAAATTAATTGGTTTTGTGTTTCTTAATGGGTATTCTTTAACTTCGTGAAATATAATATCAGAAGTGAGTTCATAAAGAGCAGAATCTTGATTACTGTTACCAGTTATTCAAAAATACTATCGCCATGATGCTGTCCTTTGACGGAGGGCCAAGGCAAATGCGTTGGCGGGCCAGCCGGTGGCCCGCGCGCCTGGCGTTGGGCTGCCTTGCTTTAGCTATAAAGATGAAAATGAAAGAGTATAGCACTGTTGTGGCATAGCCCCCGCCGCGCCGCCATTAAATTTTGTTTTTTTCAAAGTTGCGGCGCTCTATCTAACATACATAATATATGTGTAGAGGACACACTCATAATAGTTTCCAGCTTGATTTAATAAATTTTAGGAAGAAAGTAGAAATAAAACCACGTGATAACTACTTTATTAAGAACTTCGCAAAATACTCGTAATAGTGTTTAGTTTATATAAATAGTTAAATCAAGCCTAGAAATATTATTAGAATACAATCTACTGCATACAAGAGCGTGACAAGTTAATTTTTAATGATTTTCATTGTTCTCATATGGTCATCATCTGCCTAGCCTTTTCCCAACTATATTGAGGTCGGCGTCCAGTCAAACTGGATTCAGCTGAATACCACTGTTTTACGTGGAGCAGCTGCCTACCAGACCTCCGCAACCCATTAACTGGGTAATACGGTATATCTTGGCAAGACTGGAGTCAGATTTACTGGCTTCTGACAATCCGTACCGACTGCCAAAGATCTACAAATGACAGCCGGGATCAACGGCTTAACGTGCTTTCCGAGGCACAGAGGAAACTCGGTATGTTAAGATGGTCACCCATCCACAGACCAACCTTGGGAATCGTTGCTTAACCTTTAAGATCAACCCTTGCGGCTTTTATTATTTAGCCACGATATCCAGCAGAATAACCGTGGGCCAGTAATAATTTCATTGTTCTTATATTATGTTGACTACCTTCAAATATCTCGGCAAAGGGACACTTTAGGGCACCATGTTGCTAATATTTTTGTTGGTTTTAATGTCCTCTACCCGTACATTCATGTTACATTGTGCGCCGCAATTTTGAAAAAATGACAAAAAAATGACGGGGGCGCTATGCCAGCTCACATACAAATAATCCCTTTGACAGACTGTTGTATGATTTTGATTAATATTATTTTATTACCAAAGTGGCCTGTTTAGACCTCCTAAGGACAATTATCGTATTTTAAGAAATGTTGCTTTAAAATCCTAATGTCAACCTGTCAAAACTACTTTTAATTTATCTTCATGGTTTGGCATGATTGCCCAGATTACAACTTGAATGTAAACGTCGTTCAGTAAGTACGAGAATTGAAAGTTCGCCTGGATGCAAGAAGCACAGAACCATTGAGAATTTGAAATCACCATTTCGAGGGTATTTTGTGTGAACCATATAAGTAATAAAATAATTAAAATATCACTAATCATTACCTTTGTTTTTTTGGACTGGCAAGGCCTTTTTGCCGAAAACCCGTGTAAGTTGTATCATTTTTTAATTATAAATGTCGTGTATTTCAGGTATTGTAGGTGTACAAAAGTTATTTTTAGTTAAATCCAAGGATGTGTTAATTTTGAGAAATCCTTTTGTTTATTGGCACTCGTAGGAAGAAAAAGCAATAAATAAAACACAGCCGCCTCCCCACAAGTGAGTTATGTGTTTATGCTATATTGGTGTGAAATGTGGGGGCATTTGACACCAAGAGTATTCCCACATAGCTCATTCAATCTATACTTCTATAGTAATATATAAAACTGAGGAGTTTGTTTGTTTGCTTGAACGCGCTAATCTCAAGAACTACTGGCCCTATTTCAAAAATTCTTAGATAGCCCATTTATCGAGGAAGGCTATAGGCTATATATCATCACGCTCAGACCAATAGGAGCGGAGCAGTAATGAAAAAAGTGTCGCAGACGTAGTTACGCGGGACAAGTAGTCTCTGGATGAAACAGGAAGCAAAACAAGGACCTAAATAATACCTTTATACACCCTACCTACCTACCCTACCTACCTACCTACCCTACCTACCTACCCTACCTACCTACCCTACCTACCTACCCTACCTACCTACCCTACCTACCTACCCTACCTACCTACCCTACCTACCTACCCTACCTACCTACCCTACCTACCTACCCTACCTACCTACCCTACCTACCTACCCTACCTACCTACCCTACCTACCTACCCTACCTACCTACCCTACCTACCTACCCTACCTACCTACCCTACCTACCTACCCTACCTACCTACCCTACCTACCTACCCTACCTACCTACCCTACCTACCTACCCTACCTACCTACCCTACCTACCTACCCTACCTACCTACCCTACCTACCTACCCTACCTACCTACCCTACCTACCTACCCTACCTACCTACCCTACCTACCTACCCTACCTACCTACCCTACCTACCTACCCTACCTACCTACCCTACCTACCTACCCTACCTACCTACCCTACCTACCTACCCTACCTACCTACCCTACCTACCTACCCTACCTACCTACCCTACCTACCTACCCTACCTACCTACCCTACCTACCTACCCTACCTACCTACCCTACCTACCTACCCTACCTACCTACCCTACCTACCTACCCTACCTACCTACCCTACCTACCTACCCTACCTACCTACCCTACCTACCTACCCTACCTACCTACCCTACCTACCTACCCTACCTACCTACCCTACCTACCTACCCTACCTACCTACCCTACCTACCTACCCTACCTACCTACCCTACCTACCTACCCTACCTACCTACCCTACCTACCTACCCTACCTACCTACCCTACCTACCTACCCTACCTACCTACCCTACCTACCTACCCTACCTACCTACCCTACCTACCTACCCTACCTACCTACCCTACCTACCTACCCTACCTACCTACCCTACCTACCTACCCTACCTACCTACCCTACCTACCTACCCTACCTACCTACCCTACCTACCTACCCTACCTACCTACCCTACCTACCTACCCTACCTACCTACCCTACCTACCTACCCTACCTACCTACCCTACCTACCTACCCTACCTACCTACCCTACCTACCTACCCTACCTACCTACCCTACCTACCTACCCTACCTACCTACCCTACCTACCTACCCTACCTACCTACCCTACCTACCTACCCTACCTACCTACCCTACCTACCTACCCTACCTACCTACCCTACCTACCTACCCTACCTACCTACCCTACCTACCTACCCTACCTACCTACCCTACCTACCTACCCTACCTACCTACCCTACCTACCTACCCTACCTACCTACCCTACCTACCTACCCTACCTACCTACCCTACCTACCTACCCTACCTACCTACCCTACCTACCTACCCTACCTACCTACCCTACCTACCTACCCTACCTACCTACCCTACCTACCTACCCTACCTACCTACCCTACCTACCTACCCTACCTACCTACCCTACCTACCTACCCTACCTACCTACCCTACCTACCCTACCTACCTACCCTACCTACCTACCCTACCTACCTACCCTACCTACCTACCCTACCTACCTACCCTACCTACCTACCCTACCTACCTACCCTACCTACCTACCCTACCTACCTACCCTACCTACCTACCCTACCTACCTACCCTACCTACCTACCCTACCTACCTACCCTACCTACCTACCCTACCTACCTACCCTACCTACCTACCCTACCTACCTACCCTACCTACCTACCCTACCTACCTACCCTACCTACCTACCCTACCTACCTACCCTACCTACCTACCCTACCTACCTACCTAAAAAAAGAATTGCAATAGAAAACTAACTATTGTTCAGGGTTACCATAATAATTGCTTACTCACGTAATCAGAGATCAAAATCTCTACTCAAGCGTAGTTTCGTTTGATTTGAGTTTGAGGACAGTTCTAAAATAAACTGAATGCAGTCGAGATTCTTCGCTCAAGCAGTAATCAGTTGAACGCAGTTTAAGTAGTACTTGAGTAAGGTTCTGTAATACGGGCCTTAAACCTAAAAATAAAATTATTTGGAAATTATTTCTGAATGGACAATACATTGGAGGATTCATTAATGTGTTTTTCAATCGGGATAGCTTCCCGTTTGTAGTTAGAAATTAGCTTACGACGAAAGGCAATACCTACGTGAATATTTTTAATATTGTGGCATAAAACAAAAAGTAAGTTGAACATAGGTACAGCTTAAATAATGCTGGTACATTTTTAAGCCACTTTTCTTCGAAATAGAGCGTAATTTCAAACTGGCAAAGACTTATATTTATCGCATTTAATTATAAAGCTCTTGCTCATTTAAAACTTACATCATAAAAATCGGCAAACATACACTTACACTTATTTGGTTCTCAAAGAATACCGTCGAAAAATGTGTTTTCAAAATAAGTTCCGACTACAATTACATGCATTTCATGGCTTTTTCATCTAATAATACTTGCCATTCAGATTTATTTTTCTGCCCATTCTATTCTACAATGAAAGTTTGTATAGAGCCATCTCTGGAAGAACAGAGGACCTACTGTAGGTTTGTACTTTCTTAATCGCCTTAACATAACCATTCGCTAATTTAGTCGAGAAAAGGTTTGCCATCATTGCCACTAGATGGCGTATATTAAGTTTCAGCACAATTTGAAGTTAACGCGATCTATTAGTACGTTCAAAAACTCTCACTAAGGCCACTGATTGTTTACAATAATTATTTCACTTATAGAAAGCTCCTCTATCCTCGAGTGCCATATAAGCTAGATCATATCCCGTAGGTAGCACAAAGCATGCAACTTATGATTTATTACTCCGCCATCCCGCTACTAAAATTAAATAACAAAATATTTATGTACTTGTTTGTAGTGCATGATTTTCCTTTTTTGAGCCCATTTAATGCAAATAAGTGTAGCATGACTTATAGTAAAACAAGCAAAAACAGCGAATTATAGTAGGTACCTACTTTTCAGATTACGGAGTGGCGGATAAGCGAGAGAGATTTTAATTTATTTATTTATTTATTTATTTAAACTTCATGTACAATAGTGGTACATAGGCGTACTAAAACCGTAAAACCGTTGCAACATTCCAGAGGCTTCTGCTCGGTATGCACGGCTCAGCTGAAGGAATGCCCGTTGTGCCGCGCCCCCATCCTCCGGGTCAAGTTGGAGAACACGTGACTAGCCAAGCTCTCGCCGATCGACGAGCGGGACAGCGACACAACCTTCCAGGTACCCAGACAGACATTTTGTTAACACTAAACAGACGGGCTGTTTTTGAACTCGTCAGAATTGCACGCCGATTGCGGGCAGACTGCGCTCTAGCTTCCTAGATTCTTTGGGCCCAGGTGGCTACGTTAATTGCAGCATTCGTAGCATTAATAAAATTCCTCAATAACAGATGTACTACCTACGTAGGTACCTAGGTATGTTGAGTAGGTAGTGGACACGTGTAACAGTATTCAGACAAGGGGCGGGCTGCTGATCATTGATCAGCGTCGCGGCTATGCTATTGTGCGAAACTGCACTGCCCAGCATTTGTTGAGCCTGCTCCTTTTGCCACACTGAAATCCAGTACATGTTATAGGTAATTTACATATTTGGTAAAATAAAGTGCCCAAGAGCGAAGCGGACTCGCGCGAAAGTGTTCCTAAATATCCGATTTTTTTTTTTACTTATGTGTTTGACCATAAAATTCTAATAGGTTTAAGGTATGTAGATACTTTTTTAATTCTAGGCTCAGCAATTTCGGTGATACAGGGGGAAGGGTTCTATTTTTGTTCAAAACTTCAAAAAAAACATGAAAAATATATTTGAGACCCTTACAATAATAAGTCCTGTAATTAGAAATGTCACATTGTGCAGCTGGAAAATACTTTTTTTAATTATCTATTTCGTCCCTGGTTCCAGGACTCGCCCACCCCGCCGTTCCTCAGACGTCGGCGCCACCCGCCATGCCCGGCCTCTCTGCCGTTCCCGCTGCCATCTCCGCCATCTCCGCTGAGCTTCGTACTACCGCCTCCTTACCAGTTCGTGGACACCCCCAGGGATGACCCGGAAGAAATAATGTCTTGCGTAAGATATTTATTAGCCTAAATCTGATTGTTGTGGCGCCCTGTGCCTGTTCTATGTTTTGCATCTGTCGCAAACATCGAGTACGTAACCTGGAATGAGGCTGATTTCATTTCTTCAAATGTTCTTCAAGAAAAGCTTGTAATATAAATAGAATTTATTTTTGTAGGACTCATTTTTCATGTTATCATTTAATTACAGTCGAACGACTTCGGACTTTGTCACGTCGTGCTTCTGTCAATCTGTGTTTCACTACAATACCCATCTATAAAGGGAAAAGGCACTTGAGGAAGTAACTTCTTTTATAAATAGTTATTGACCTTAACACAATCTGAAAATGCGTCCCTATATTAGAGATGTGTTTCATATAGCTCCTTTTCGCACAGCTCAACCACTGTATGAATGCTAACCCTCCCCCCCCCCCCTACTATGAAATGCCATCGCGCGCCTTCATGATTCTGTAGTGGAACTTGTGTATCAGTACAGCATGAATAGCATTTTCCCTTTTTCACAACTAAGTCATGACGGCAATGACATCATATTATGCAGAGGTGCGCCACTATTAACGTTACAGATCCAACATTTCATCAGTGAGGATAACCGAGAATTAAAGTGCACAACTTGTAATGATACAATCTGTAACATACATTTTGTAATAATATACGTCACCAATATCGTTTCTTTTGCTTTTTTGTATAAATAACAACATAGAATTAAACTATTTATTATTTGATTTTGTGAAAACAACTAATTCAGCTGCAGGCAAACTTTGAATTTTTATTACAAGCAAATGCTCGTCAGTCAGAGAGATAGTTTATATGCCTTGCTGTGGTCGACCTGGAATACTGTTAATAGACTCCGTACTCGGGTCGGCCGCAGTAAGGATAACCTCCCGGGTGGGGGTTCTCGGATGGCTCCGATCTTCAGTGTTTGTGTGGCGTCTCTCCGCAGTCCATGGGGTCTTTCGTCTGTCGCCGCATGCTCTGTAACCTGTACTTGTGAGGATGTTATGGCTGGGTCAGCGAATGCTGTTGAAGTTGCTGACTACTGGGCCAAACATAAAATTTATTTTTTTCCATCAACACGCTAAGAAGAAGACAGGCAGTATTATAATGTAATGCTTAACGTCGAATCTAAAATGTAACATTACAGGCGTATGCTCCCGGTGAAGCGGCACTGAGTAGTAGGCGCACCTTTGCACTATTATGATGTGTCATTGCCGTCATGACTCCGTTGTGAAAAAGGCATAATGCTGTTAAAATTAGACACATTGCTAGTTAGTTTTGAAATTACAATTCGTGCAAATGATATTTTGAGGAAACATCTACATTATCTTTACCTCTACACTAGTTCGTAAGTTGGAAACCAGAAATACTCATCAGATTTCAAAAATTCTTTCACTTTAAGAAAGCCAGCAAAGTCAGTATTCCTGAAGGTCTAGGCTAGGCTAGCAATAGGCTAGCTTTTATCCCGAAAAAAAGATCCCTACTCGAAGCATGATAAAGTTGGTTTTGGTGGTCTCACAAACTAAGTGCTATACCGATCTTGAATGTCAAAGACCCCCACCGGGAGAATCAGATAAAAGCAAAAACTCTGATTTATCTGCGTTTATCTTAAATATACAGATAATGTGTAACGCTACGTTCTTCTTCTCTTAGCCGGATCAGATTTTTGCAGGATACGGCTTAGTCACAATATAATTTATATGAATAAGTTGACACGTGTGAATCCGATAGTTTTAGAATCCGACAAATAACCAAAAACATAAAATCCGATTGTGCTACTACAATCAGATTCGGTCACACGACAAACGACCGAATACGGTTCGGTGGTAATAGCATTTCAATTCATGTGTTGACACGAGCTCAGATTCGGTTTTTTACCGAATGCCGAAAAAAATCTGATACGACAAGTCAGGTCGCGGGCGCGGGCGTTCGCAAGGCCCGCGGGCGGGGGGAAGGGCCCCGCCCGCCGCCCCGATCTAGTACCATAATAGACTAATATAATAACTAGTGCGCTCACAACACTACAATCTGATTGAACATAGACGCTCGTGCAAATGATAGTGGAGACTGAGCGCTTTCCTGCAAAAAGAGCAATCGGTTCTGTTGTATACGATAAACTCCGTGTGAACGTAACGTAAGCTTGTTATCCAGAAATTAGGACGTACTGCGTCAGGATATATTCATCTCTTTGCATGTGTGCCCCATCGACCAAATCATCGCTTACCATCAGATGATGTAATAGTCAAACGCGATCCTGTCTATAATAACAAATGAGCAAATTTCAATGTACTTAGGTATTATTATTTTCTAACTAAGTACTGAGCTCATGTTTTTAAAACCATTCAAACATCACTTTTTCGAAGCCGAAGTTTTACGAACAGTCTCCCTTTTATTTTTTATCTTAGCTTGTGTAAATATTATATTTACCTACTGTTTTAAGTTTATTCTAGCATAATATTAAAAACTATTTTTAATATCATTGTTGTTGTTTAATGTCATTTATTCACCCCTTCTTTCTAATTCTTTATTGTACACACAATAACTTACAAATACAGATATGACAGGACGGTTTATGTAACCTCAGTGAGACAGAAATAATAGATCTTTACCTATGAAATTGCCGTTTTGTATGAAAAAATTTAAACGAATTTTTTTCATGTATTTTATTCGAAGTAATCACCCATGCAATCAATGCATCTTTGCCAACGCAGTGGCAGTTTATAGATGCCCTTCTTAAAGAAATCAGCTGGACGGGAGGCAACAAATTCTTCAAAGGCATTTTGTATTGCCTCTCGGGTATTGAATTTTTTTCCCGCCAAGAAGTTATCCAAATTCTAGAAAAAGTAGTAGTCTGTAGGCGCAAGGTCTGGTGAGTAGGGCGGATGACGGAGAGCTTCCAACCCCAGTTCTTGCAACTTGGAGACCGTCTGCTGTGCAGTATGAGGTCGCGCATTGTCGTGCAGGAGCAGCGGAGACGAGCGATTGACCAATGCTGGTTGGAGATGTGCCAGCTTCTCCATCATTGTGTTCAGTTCTTCACAGTACACATCTGCAGTAATGCTCACCCCGTTTGGTAAGAAGCTGTGATGAATCACACCGGCGCTAGACCACCAAACAGTGACCATCACTTTTCTAGGGGTAAGTTTTCGTTTAGGCATTGTTTAGGTGCTGAACCAGGATCCAACCAACTTGCTGAGCGCTTGCGGTTATCAAACAGAATCCATTTTTCATCGCAGGTAACAATGCGGTTCAAAATTCCTTCATTTGTGTGTCTGTTGAGCAGTGCAAGACACGTCTCGACGCGTACTTCGCGCTGGCGATCATTGAGTTCGTGGGGCACCCATTTGTCAAGCTTTTTTACCTTGCCAATTTGACGCAAATGGGCCAATATTGTTTTGACGCTAACGTCGAAAGCTGCTGCTAATTCAGCCGTAGATTGTGTATCATCAGCTTCCACAATCGCCTTTAATTCGTCATTGTCGACCAGTCTTCGGACGACCGCGAGGTTCATTTTTCAGGTCGAAATTTCCAGAACGGAAGCGAGCAAACCAATAACAGGTGCTGCGTTGGTTTGTAGTGTTAGCTCCGTAAACGTCGTTGATGTTGGGTGCCGCTTGTGCCGCGTTGCTGCCACGACGGTATTCATATTCCTTTACTCGAATTTTTAACGTATCCATGATGACGAAAAAGATTGAAATGCGATGAAAATGTAACACTAATCAATAAACAAATGACTACTTTTGGAAAAAAAACCATGTTTTTAAAATAAAATTAATATGAAATTAGAATTCTTAGCCAAAAAAAATTATTTTGATTTGAAATGGCCAGTACTGCAGAACGGCAATTTCATAGGTAAAGACCTAATATATAAATGGACGAGAATATTAAGTGCACAACAAAAAATTACAATGTACAATGAACAATGATATCTATACTAATATATAAAGCTGAAGAGTTTGTTTGTTTACTTGAACGCGATAATCTCAGGAACTACTGGTCCGATTTGAAAAATTCTTTGAGTGTTGGAAACACCCCATTTATCGAGTAAGTCTATAGGTAGCAATGTGTGAGTGACGCAAACGAAGTTGCGCGGGTCAACTAGTTTAAATATAATACTTTGATAATACATACTAATACTTACATATTTACGGGTCAAGTTGGCAGAAAATGTTCGCTTTTTCTTTTGCTGAAAGACTTGACGACTTAAGAAGTGAAGAAGAAAGCGAAAGGGAAGAGGTGATGAAGAACGGCAAGGTTTTGCTTATCGGAACAAGATACTCTAAGTCCTCCCGAACATGCGAGGAAAGTTTCTAAGATCGGAACAGCATGAATAGAGTCGAATGAGAATAATAAATCAGATTAATGAGCAGGAACGCTTTGAGCATAAAGAAAAATTTACTGTAGGCGGAAAACGCAAAAATAGTTGGTTGCAAAGTGTACAGAATCAATGCTAGAGAAGCTCTTATCAAACCAACAGAAAATAAAACTATCAGCAATATTATCTACAATGACGCAAGTTTTAAATTATTCTAATAAAATAACGGTAACTCTTTCGGAGAACTTCGTTGCACTTGCTAATATATATAGACTAAAAGACTACTATCTAAGTCAAGGAATTTAAAGTACAATCATTGGAATAAGTTTCCGAACGAGCACACCATTTGTCAAGACGTACTAAACGTCATAACAAAACAAAGAAACGAAAATTTGAGTGACCGACATGAAATGAAATAACAAAATTATGACTAAAAAGGAGCGGTCGTTTTGCTGGTCTAGAGCTAGCTGATGCAGGCACTGGAAACCGCGCAACAAGTTGTTAAAGTTCGGCTTCGGACTGCATCTTTCGGCGCGACTTGTCTGGAAGCCGGATGATGATCTTACCCTCGGAAGTCCAGCACTGTTTCATACTAACGTGCTTGCGAGCATTTAGGAAAACATCATGCCTAGGCTTTGGAACTTCAAGAATACAAAACTAGTCATGTAAACATGATGTTTTTATGTATATCTTTTATCTAAAGCCGATTAGTAACATAACAACTCGCATGTTACACATAACACGTTTTTTACGAATTGGCAGCAGAATTTAATTTTTTGTTGTCTTGCCAAGGTTTGGCTCACATTATAGTGTTAAAGATTTGGGCACTAACAAAAAATGACCACCTAGGAGTATATATATAGTCCAAACTCCCCTTAGTATCACCCCATGCCTCAACTCATAAAGGGTCATCTTTGATCATTGACTGTTTGTGCTGTTGGTACATGTTTGAAATCCTCTACCAAATCTGTTAAGAGAGTCCTTCTTGAGTTTGAACATTTCATTGTCAAATCAAAATGAAATGGCCTTTGGGGGTAATTGTGAGAAATCCACTTTACCATCTACTTCGGCCAGTATTAATACCTACTAAGTTTTAAGTACATTGCCTCAAGGAATAAGATTCTTATTTTTCCATGCAGTTTAACAAATTATTAGATTTCCATGCAGCAAGTTACTATATGAAACAATTCAATTTCAATCAATTTCACTTTATACAACTTTTTATACTTACTACAAAATATCCTGTACTTATTAATTATAGTTTTCATTTGGTACTAATTTTTTTATTGAATTTAATTTGATTAAATTAAATTAAATACAAACTTCAGCCTAAATAATATTTTAGGGGTGATTATGAAAAACGAATACTGACAATCTTATTATATTCTTTGGCCTGTATTTGTACCAAAATCCTTTTGGCCAACATATTAACATACAACCCTTACGGGAACTTCCAATTGTTTCTTATCGGATGCCTACATTATATAAGAAATATGTCCTCCCACGTTCATACAGCCACCAGCACTTTCCATCAGTCAGGACAATGTATTTATATATATAATAGATGTATATATTATGTTTATGATTTGTGTATACATATGTATTTGTTTAGTTTATTTAAATAAGGATTTATATCTTAAGTACTTTTTTGTTGTGAACTTATGCAAACTGTCCTGTTTTGCAATTATTTTTATCGCACTGAGGTTTGCTGTAAGATAACCCAATTGTGGATTAAGCTCAACTTGGTCCACAAACTATCTTTTTATAATTTCTTCTGTATTTTTTTTTGTGAGGAATAAGAGTAGGTATAGGTCTCCCAACATACTAAGACCGTTTGGCCCTGCCAAAGGTAATAATTACCATAGGCTGAGTCACCATAAGTGTCAAAATCGGACAAGTGCGAGTCGGACTCACCCACCAAGGGTTCCGTACAAATTTGTAGGTACATATAACTTTAAATAAAGCCTATATTTTTTATGATCAAATTACAAATTTATAGCTTTAAGATTTTGCCCTATACTTGTGGTATAAGATGATATTACCTACTTGCCTAATTTCATAGTTTTAAGTCAATGGGAAATATCCTATACATTTTGATTCCCTTGAGAGTGTCGAAATATAAGTCTTTTGCGGCATAAACGGCCGTACACTTTTTAGCAAGGGGCTTCAAGGTAGATCTGAGTACTTATATGGTTTTAATTTCAACTCGATACCTCTACGCGTTCCCGAGATAAAGGGTCTTAACAGACAGTCGGACGGACGAACAACAAAGTGATCCTGTAAAGGTTCAGTTTTTCCCTTTTGAGTTACGAAACCCTAAAAAATCACAAGTTTTCTAAATTCTTCCTTATTCGATGACACGGTTGGCGCAGTGATTGAGCGCTGCGTGTCGCGGGTTCGATTCCCGCACGGAACAAGTATTTGTATGGCCTACATACAAAGCTGTTCCGGGTCTGGCTGTTTGTGTATGTGAGTTTTTATGTTTGTAAACACACCCACGATACAGGAGAAATTCCTAGTGTGGGGGTTCTCCGACTAGTCAGTTACTCATTTTTGCCTTAAATACGGTTGTGCCCATTTTCCTTTGGACGACAGAAATACAGACACGGTCTTCATGGCATGGAATAACTCTACAGTAGATAGACATACATGACTAAAACTTATATTCTCATACAATTGCATGCCACACTACCTTGCCAGCCTTTTTTCAGTTATATCCTTTCATAACCTCGATGTATAATTACCTTGATAGCAAAATCCTAAAGTATGTTGTGTGTGTTGTATCTATGTATGTAAATATGTAATGCAATGGTGAGTATTTAGGCAGATATTACGGATATATAATGTCATGCAGACTAGGCACCTACTTTATTTATTTATTTATTACTAGCTGATCCGGCAACCGTTGCCATATAAATAAATAAAAAATGCCTAGGACCTATTTTCAGACCAACCAAATATACACAAAAAAAATCATGAAAATCGGTCAAGCTGTTTCGGAGGAGTTCGATAACAAACACCGTGACACGGTAATTTTATATATAAGATTTTATTTTGAACTAGCACTTCGCCCACAACTTCGCGCAGGTTAAGTACTCTACGAACTTCATCTCCCCTCGGGTTCTAACATATGTATTGCAGGAAAATTAGCTCAATTAACGTCGATCAGAGCGAATTATTCTTGTAATTTTGAAAATTGGTACAGTTGTTCTTTAAGGTGTCCAGATGAACATAAAAGTCCCCGAGGGTGGGAGGTGAGCCGGCAGTAGGGGAGGGGGTAAAGGTACCTTTTTTTAACCCCCGACCAATAAAGAGGGGTGTTACAAGTTTGACCGCTATGTGTGTCGGTCTGTGGCGTCGTCGTAGCTCTTAAACGGATGAATCGATTTGAATGCGGTTTTTTATTTGAAAGCAGATTTTTTAGCGGTTGTACTTAAAAGTTTTATCAAAATCGTTTGAGCCGTTTGAACATCATAAGCTCTTTTCTTGTTGATGTAAGCATTTAACCAGCTTTTACGGGTCTGAACGGTGCGAAATTTAGTATTCTGTTACTTCAATGACATTGCAAGAGCATGGTTATGTTGACCTGATGCTGTAGCATAACCGGAGGTCTGCAGAATATCGAACTCCTCACTAAGTTACAGCAGAGGTATCGTGTTTGAACACGCTGGAATAGTTTCAATGAACAGATTATATTTCGATCAGTTACCTTAACCGGATGTTGAAGCATGTCCTGAAATCTGTAGGATACCCAATTCTTCACTTACTTACAACAGCTAGTCTATTCTGTAAGTAACCATTTCGATATCGAGCTTCACCTGAGTGAGATAGCTCACAAAGTGAACTTTATAACACACATCATAAAGGTGCTACGTTTATACTCACCTCAGATTCCGCTGTCGAGACACGAAAATGTTGTTACAGAATAGCACTACTGACCTTCCGTTTGACTATTCATTTAAATAGTCGTAATGATTAGGTTAATAAATAGATAGTGATCAGGGTCTGATGATGAAGAAGAAAAGAGAAGTGAGTGAATACATTGGTGAGAGATGCTCAGCTACTTTCACTCGTTCTACCGATATGATATTTTGGTATACAATGTAGTAGTGCCGTTTAGGTAATTGTAGATCATATGTGGATGGATGGAGAGGGAGAGCAAGGCCAAAAAAGATGGATGGAAGACGCTTGGCCCAAAGAATAGTACCTATATTAAATTAAAAGGGGTCAATAAACATTTTTTTTTACGGGGGTTTTTAAAATTTTCAGTTTTTTGCTTGTCTAAAACCATAATAAATATCTCCTTAAATTTTCTATGCATTATGTCATTTACATTTAACTGTAGGATCAATACTTTAGGAGATAGAGGGTATCTAAAATGACCTATAGTAGTTTTTTTTGTCGACGAATTTTCGAGACCACGTCTCGAAAATTTATTTTACATTAATTCCGGCTCATCTCCCAGACTGCTCTTTCTCCTCGGGGAATTTTGGAATGTTCATCTGGACACCTCAAAGGACAACTGTACCAATTTTCAAAACTATACGAATTATTCACTCATTTCCTTAATTTTCCTGCACTAATACATTTTTATTTCTTTATTTTTTGCAAAATATTTATATTTGAGCAAACGTCATCTAGAACTATTTCAAGTTGATAGTACCTATTAGTAGTAGTAGTTCTTGAGATTTCCAGCTGTGACAAACGGACAGATTTAGTCACCATAAGGGTCATTGATCTCAATCTCACACTCCTACCTAAATAGACCTGAAGAATATTTCAATAAGTCTAAACCTTTTATTTATTAAATAATAGACAATTTGCTTCGATTGTGTGTGATTGTGTGAATAATGAAGTAGTATCAACCTTAGTGCAAAAACGTTATTAAATCTTAATTCACGATTTTTATTTTATTTTTAACTAATCAATCAAGTCGTATATTTTCCTTCCTGCACCCTCACCGTTGCTTTTATATCTATGTCGTCGTACTGTAGAAACTAAGCTTATTCACGCATTACTTATTATACATAAACATATATGCGTGAATAAGCACACACAAGAAAATGTTTGTGTGTGTTTCCAATCGTGTCAATATACTTTATATGTAATAAATTCATGTCTAGGTGTCTCTGCCGTACCCACACCGGAGTTAAGAAGACGAAGCCCACAAAATATACTTACCTACCTAGCAGCGCCTGGGGGCTTTCACCCCGAACTTTGTTAAAAATTCGAAGGTTTCACATTTTGAGCGTCCCAGACATTCGCTTACCTAGTAATTTAATATCTACAATTTCATTAAATGTCACGTACTTGATTTGTGTTGTAGGAATCCATTTCGATTATAGTAGAACTTTAATGTTTAGATTTTTAGAAACCCATTCAAGGTTTCGTTTAAGTACCTACTACCTTCTGATTATAATCAGACACCTTAGAATAATAACGCATTATTGACGCGTTATTATTCTAAGTCAGGCACATTCCTTTAAATGTTAATGTTGTAGGTCCTAAAAGTACATTATTTGGTAGTTCTTAGCTTTAAGTATGTTTCGAGTTTCTATAACGTACGCTAATACAAGATTATATTTATTTCTTATAATGAATTAATTCATGCGTCAATTCATACTCTTGTACTATGAAAAAAGTAACTTCCAAGCTTATTCATAAAAAAATCTAGACAGATGCTTGTTCTAAATTGAAATTCTCTGCAGAAAAGTTTGAATATGTCATCTTCTAAGAATTATTTGAACTAAGCAACGGTTAAAGTTTTTGTGAATAGGGCTGGACTACATATACTTTATTTTAGAAATAAGGTGAGGCCTTTCATGGTTTTATATTGGAACTATTTAGAGACTGGAAATTGACCAATATTAGATATGATATTGTTCAGATAGGAATGGTTAGAATGGTTTAAAATGAAACTTAGAATGTAAGGAAAAGCCCTGAATGGCCCACCACTAAAATATTATTTAATTCACGGCTATGATTTGCAAATTATTTTGCATTAAAAACAGTATTTACTCATTGAGTACTATCTTCTGTGAAGAAATTATTCTTGGAATTTTGACAATAACTTTCATTTCCATATAATTAAAAAAAAACTTAAGTATTGTGTATACAAATTTAGAAGGTAAACTAAATTTAATTCAATATCAAACATGTTGTTGTATTAGCTTTTAAAATGGTGTTGAAAATAAAATTAAGTAGGTAGATATTTATTTTATCTTCATAAGTAGACGTACCTACCTAATATAAGTGAAGTAAAATAAAGATATCAAACAGTGGGCCTAGCACGAATACACAGCTACAATAGGTACTCGTTTCGCACGTAATATTTATTTGAATTAGATGCTACGAGGCATGCATTTTAAGTTTTGTCGTTTGAAGAAAAAAACACAACTAGAACCTTACAGTACTTTTTATTGTTTTTCAAAGTATTCACCACGTAGCTTAATACACTTTTCCATTTGCTCAAACCAGTTATTGTAACATTTATTCCACTCTAAAGTGGAGGTGTTCAAAATGGCTGACTTGAAAGCGTCGACTGCATCTTCAACGGACTCGACCACGAAGACTTTTCTTAATTTTAGGAAATGTAAAGAAATCGTTAGGACTTAGGTCAGGATTGTATGGAGGATGGTCAAGAATTTCTACTTTTTCCTGATTCAAATATTCTATCGTTTGACGAGCGCTGTGTGAGCTTGCGTTGTCGACACGACTCGTGGTGCAGGATGATGCGTCGCTTTGAGTTAGATTTTCGAAGTTCAGCGATGACTTGTGGTAAACAAACTGTGGTATACCACTCTGCGTTAACCGTTCTACGATCTTCAAGTGCAATAGTCGCAACATGGCCGGTTTTTCCAACGAACGTGGCCACTATCTTCTTTGAAGTGCTTCGAGAATGAACAACTTTAGCCGGCTTTGCTTTTTGTTGAAAGACCCAGATTGTAGATTATTGTTTGGAATCAGGATCGTAGGCATAGATCCAAGATTCATCACCACTGATGATGTCGTAGACGTGATTTGACTCTCCTTGGTTGAACCTTTGCAGAGTTTTCTTACACCGTCTGACGCGGGCCGCCTTGTGATCGTCGGAAAGCAGATGCGGTATCCAACGGCAAACTAGCTTTCTCACACCAAGTGCTTGTTGCAAGATCTTCTGAATGGTTGTCCCTGAGATTCCTAATAGGTAGAGCCTCTATCTCGATACGTCACATGACGATCTTCGAGAATTAGTTGTCTCACAGCAATGATGTTATTTTCAGTGAAGGCGGATTTTGGGCGTTCTTCGCAAGATTTGTCACTAACACTAGTATGTCCACGCTGGAATTCTAAATACCAGCGTTCGACAGTCCGCAGACATGGGGCTTCATCACTGAACACAGATGTTAGCTCTTCAAAACACTGAAGCCGTGTCAAGCCTCTTCTAAATTTGTAGAAAATTATTGCACGAACATTTTCCTTAGAAAGATTCATTTTCGTACGTAACCTGACAGATTCCAATCGACGCTGTGACTAAACAATAGCATTAATCCTAATATTTTCAACTGTATTGAGATTCAAAATTTAAACACATTCGAATATAGAGTTCCAAATTCAAAATTGCCGGGAAATATGGAAACGACAGAACTTAAAAGGCATGCCTAGTATATTCATATTTTTGAATGGTATAAATTGTGTTGTCCCATAAAATTAAACCAAAATACTATACTATGGGGTTGTAGTTTTTCACATTCAAAATTCTCTTACGTTACTATACGTCAAAATATTCATGCTAGGCCTACAGATAATTTTCATCTATCATTAGAGTTACAAACAATAGGTGCTTACAGAAAAATAATGTCAGTGAAAACAATGGCTCCCTTGAATTCGGATATTTAGTTTAACTGTAAAAAAGGTATGATATTACCAACTGCAATGTGAAAACTGCTAACCACTACTGAATGTATTCTTTAAAAACCTAGTTTTCTGCCAAAATTTAAAATTATGGTTAATATGGAAGTGTATTGGGTGGTTCTATTGCTTGGCTTTAAAACAAAAATTACCTACGATAAGTAAATAATATTATCAACTTTACCGTAAAAGCCTAGCTTAAAAGGTAAATACGTGATTTTAGTATAATTAAATTGGCGCTTGCACGGTGCTCCACGTAGATGTTTACAATGTAAAATGTCATTTTTGACTTAAGATAAAATAAATATTTCTGTATGACAATAAAATAATTAATCCTTTAGATACACAAAATATAAAACATAATGTTTCGAATTGAAATCAAATAGGTAATTAAAGAAATCAACCGAATTTCAAGTTTAAAGATACTATTAAAACACCTCCTTTGCGCACAGCAAAGGAGTAGAACTCTCTGCCTGCGTCTGTGTTTCCAAAAGCTTACAACCCTAATCTCTTCAAAGTTAGAGTGAACAGGCTCCTTCTGGGTAGGCTCGCTCCATCGTAGAATTTGTCTCTGTCATCTCTGACATAGACTAGAGTCAAGAGCAAACCCATAACAAATAAAAAAAACTACATATCCTGTAACTTCCAACTATAAAAGTGATTCTGAAACTGAAAATGTTTAAGTAGTGGCCAATAACCTTGTCATTTAACTAAAATGAAGTTGGCCAAATTATTTTACATAAATTGAACATCCATACAGTTTACCTAGGTTAGGTGATAGTGGTGGGTTACTACCAAATACTTGTGGGAGGTTTTTCAACTTAGCTGCTGACATATTTCCCTTAAACTAGTCATTACATCGATCAAACCGGTAATACCTTTGTATTTGTAAGTCTAGTGTCAGCTGACTGACGCTACCCGACCCGCATGACATCAGACATCCGTTTTTTTTTTCGAGTAGGTAATTGAACAAAAATAACGTATAATAAAACTAAGTAGGTAGGTACTATCTCTTCAGAAATGTGAAATAGAGTGGAAAAATATTAAATCAAAGCATTCGATTTCAAAATCCTAGGATGTGGTTAACAAAAAAGGTATTGATGGTTCCCAGTTATTTAGGGTGGATACATATGATGTCTTAAAATCGCATGACCATTAAAGTTATGTTAATTAATAACTTCCAATGATATTGAAAGGATCGTTATAAAATGTTTTCTTACCTACCTACTCAAATATATTTTAAATCCACGATCCTACTCTACTTAGGTACTATGTAATTTTTTTTTTGTAAACTAGGCCCTTAATTCTTATCACATGTCTGTACATACATGTGACAAGGTTTACTGGGCCTAGTACCTACATTTGTGTGGTAGGAAATAAAATATCTACGAAAATAAGCTTGTTGTTTTATTACTGAATTTAAAAACCAGAATTCGTACACTAGCCCAAATAAATCCAATTAGGAATACCTTCCATCTGCCTAGCCATTTCCCAACTATATTGGGGTCGGCATCCAGTCAAACCGGATTTAGCTGAATACCAGTATTTTACGCGGAGCGGCTGCCTATCAGACCTCCACAACCCAGTAACTGGGTAACACGGTACTTCATGGCAAGACTGGAGTCAGATTAACTGGCTTCCGACTATCCGTAACGACTGCCAAAGATCTACAAATGACAGCCGGGACCAACGGCTTAACGTGATTTCCGAGGCACGGAGGAAACTCTCTATGTTAAGATGGTCACCCATCCACAGACCAACCTTGGCAAGCGTTGCTTAACCTTGAAGATTGACCCGTGCGGCTGTTATTACTTCATGTTAAAAATTAATAAAAAAAAGATATCGGCTTTCATTGCAATACTTCATACCTCTGTCACTGACCACTATACTACTACATTCCTATCGAAAGTAAAAAACACACATATTCCTAAAAAAACTACGACTGTTATCGACTTTGAAGCAGCTCTGAAAGACTTACAGGAAAAAAATCTAGCTGAACTATTATTCTGTAACGACCCCAACCTAATAAACTCACTGATACCTAAAACAGTACTACAACCCGCATTTTATCAAATAGTAAACAGATTATTAAACCGTGGATTACCAAAGGCATACTGCGCTGCATAAGAAATCGTAATAAATTACAAAAACGTCATAAATCTGAACCATATAATGATACTGTAAAGATAACCTACACTATATATAGGAATTATTGTAATTATTTAAGTAATAAAAAAACTAAAACGTAAATATGAAAGGGAACTTTTGGCAAACTCTGTTACAAATAATAAAGAACTTTGGAAAAATATAAAAAACATCACATATTCTAACAAATCTAATAATAACAACTCTGAACTACTAAATATCAAGTCACCCCCTCTTGAATCGGTAAAACATTTCGCTAACGTTGGTAAACAGTTGGCGCAGAAAATCACACCTAATAATAATCATCCAATCATTCATCACTCCAAACCAACTGTACAATGCAACACTTTTGTCCTCCTGGATACTGACCCTTATGAAGTTGAACAAATACTGATGGGCCTAAAGTCTGATAGTGCCCCCGGATGGGAAAATGTTCCAACTAAACTTCTAAAACACGTACGACAGGAAGTTGTCCCCATAATATCTCATCTTGCAAACCTCTGCTTCCAAACCGGTACCTTCCTGGACCTACTGAAACAATCAATTATAAGAAGAGATAAGAGACATTCCACTGAAGTTACTCGCAGATTATCTTACATCAAGGAAGCAAAGGGTTAAGGTGGGGGACCTGATCAGTAAAGATGCTGACGACACTTACGGAGTTCCCCAGGGAAGCGTACTTGGTCCTACGTTGTTCCTAGTATATTCAGTTTTCTCCTAAGCTGACGACACGGCTGTCGTGTTTTCTGGGAGCTCCTGGGAAGACGTTAAACTCAAGGCTGAGATGGGGATGGCACAAGTGGCCAACTGGTTAAATAATAACCTACTCCTACCCTCACTTTGAATACAACTAAAACTAACTACATATGCTTTAGCATTAACAAAAGTAGTCAACCAAGTGAGGATCTTCGTCTAAAAATACACACATATGTGGAGATGCCAAAAACCGAAAATGTAGTTGTTCATGCATTCAAAAAGTAACACAGACTAAATATCTTGGCGTAATTGTTGACCAGCGGCTATCTTGGTTTCCACATCTTGAACAAGTCACAAAAAGAGTTAGGAGATTGAGTTGGATTTTTAAAACACTTCGGCATATTGTACCTAAAAAATTTATGAGTAGTGACAAGTTATACAAAACGAGTGATTTACTTTCCGTAAGAAAACTGTAGGTACATTTTACAAATAGTTTTAAAAAAGCATAAATCCCTGCCTTATGATCCAGTCTTATTGCAGAAAAGAAGGGCTGATATTGTTGCACAAATCCCACATACTAAAATAATATTTGCCACCAGACAATTCAATAAACGTTCAGCTAAACTCTTAAAACAAAATAAATGACATATACAACAAAACAGGTTTTGAATGTAAAAAAAAATCTTATCCAATTGGCTTAAGGTGGATGCTCCAGGGTAGCCCGCGAAATTCAAATATTTTTATGTTTTTTGCAATTTGCCGGTCAGTGTGAAGCTGTATGTGGACCAAATGCGATCCGCGACCGTAACGCGTATTTATCTATAGAATTATAATCATTTTAATCATCAATATAGCTTTCTAAGTTCATGTAGTTCGAAAGAGTGAATATTTCAGAAATAATCATTCTTTCGGACTACATGAACTTAGAGGGCTATATTGATGATTAAAATGGTTATAATTATTTAGATAAATACGCGTTACGGTCGCAGATCGCATTTGGTCCACATACAGCTTCACACTGACCGGCAAATTGCTAAAAACATAAAAATATTTGAATTTCGCGGGCTACCCTGGAGCATCCCCCTTAAGACACTTACCTATGATGATACGGAGGCACTTCTATAGCATACACGAGCAAATGTTTCTACCACACACACTCTCACATCCACCCTCACACACTCAACCACCCCACTGTTCAATTTCTCACATACCTACACACATTCGGGAAATCGTCTCAAAAATTTCTTTTTGTATTATTTTTTGTTATTTTTAGACATATAGGTAGGTACTTGTAATTCTAGTTTTAGTAATTATTGCTATATTATGGGAAGAGCGGAGTCTCCTAACATAGGCATTATTTGCTTAAAAGGAGGTTCCAAACACTAACCACTGTATAAACTGAAGCATTAATAAATTATTTGTATTTATTTGTATTTGTATTTATTTGTATTATCTAGCCACGAGCTCCTCCCAATTAGGAATACCTTCTATGGTTAAAAAGTTCGTATTTTCAAGTGGAATACTTTATTTATTACAGAAATATAGCAAATCAATCAGCCTTCCGGTCTAACTGGATAGGTACAATGAGTGACCAGAGGGCTTAGCACGAATATTTTTGACGTATAGCTCCAATACTCGTTTCGTACATAATATTTATTTGAATTAGATACTAAATTCAGATTTTTGCCCATAAAAGTCCCATACAATTAAACCAAAAAAGGTACTATGGGATTGTAGTTTTTTACATTCAAAATTCACCCACCTACGTTAACGTAACTATACGTCAAAATATTCGTGCTAGGCCCTCTGTCTGTCGCTCACAAACTAGTAGCTAGGAAGCACGCTACTCCCTAGCCAGACTGGCTAGATTTTCGGATTTCTGACTACTTTCAAAGATCTAAGAATATAAAAATGACAGCTGCAGGTGGGTCTTGATATTTAAGGAATCAACCCATCTACGGAGACAGCCATTCGCAAGCGTTAGACCTAAAGGAAGTGTTCAGAGTTCTGTTGCCTTAGTTACAAATCTATAGAAATGTAGCAAATCACCTAGGTATAGCGAAATCATCTCAGCCCAAAAACGTTAATGTGTAAGTTATGGTTACCTGTAATTGAGAGTGTATATAGCACAATAACAATAATCACCTAGGTATAGCGAAATCATCTCAGCCCAAAAACGTTAATGTGTAAGTTATGGTTACCTGTAATTGAGAGTGTATATAGCACAATAACAATAGCAATAACAATAACAATAGCACAATAGCGTATTGAGTAGGTAACAAGTTTGTATATTGCAGAAGTTTTTTGTAGTGTACCAACTTACTCGTTGGTAACCCATAAATAAATAGGCATTCCTCAAGCATTACTACATCAGCGAATTGGACTATTGGTAGACGTCAGCAGCCTACGACGCAGACACAGTCAACATCCAACGCTTGTCACGGAAGGTTACCAAGGTTCTAAAGTTTACTCAAACTCTCAAAGAACTCAATAGTAACCGATGACTTCAAGATAACCCTCTCAATGATAAAATTGGGTAGCAAAACCCAAAAAAATTGGCTCCCCAAAGGTACCTAATGTCCTAGGCTGGCTCTTTTGCAACTTTGTCAGGAGAGGGGGGGGGGGGGGCTGGTTACCATTTTTGATTTTTTTTACGGAAACAGTACCTAGGTGTTAAAAACATGGTACCTATTCGTTCAGATTTGGATAGGTAGGAGCCAAAATACCTTAATAATAAGGTTCCACTGGGGTCTCCGATCGTCACGGCATGGCAGTGGGATATAGGTACCTACATGGGCATTTAACATGCTAGTGCCGTCGAACGTTCATTAATAAAACTCTTTCCGAAGCTGTGCCTGATATCATGGGATCGGGCGCTAGTTCTATTTACTTCAGCACCCATTTCTCTTTCTTTGCTATTTGGCCCAGTTATTTTAAATAGTGTTAAGTATAGCGCAAACCGGATGAACACCGGTGTTCAATTGTTCATAACTCTGCAGTAGGTAGGTCTAGGTCAGGTACGATTAGATACAAAGTTATTATTTATCGATAAACACTAGCAAAGAGATTGACGTTTAGATGTAAGTAGGTAGGTACATTAAAACCTGTAAAAGGCTTCTGGCTGAATATATACCTACTTAGGATAGGTAAGTATCTTTTAGGGTTCGCCTTGTTCGAAAATCTGATGTATTCTGGTTTAGATGTTAAGATGCTGCCATTCACTCTGCAGTCCCGCTAGCTAACTGGCGTTGCCCTGACTGATGAATCGTTTCTCCGGGATTCGTCGAGCTTCATTGTCTCGGCGTTTTCTGGCGGCAGCCACTGTAGATTCTGACTCTCGAGGAGTTGCATTGGTTGCGATTAGTGTGGCGGGTTTGTCCTATAAAAAGCTGCCCAGTAGTCAATGTGTTGTGTTTTGTTTAAAAACAAATTTTACCTATTTTGTTAATTCAAAAATGTTGAGTTTGAATCGCTAGGAGTCAATTGGTTGCGTCTTCGTACAGTTGACAAAATATTTAAATGTTGGCTTTTTATTGGTAACGAGTTGTTCGACTTCCAGGATTTTTTCTATTGAACTTCCGGTAGTCAATCACTTCTTTTGATGACAGGGGTAACATCTCGCAGTCTCTTTACATGTACCTATTGACATTTTTACCATGTTTGTCTATGAAATTAGACTGTCTGTAGGCATGTTGTTTCAGTCAACTAGTCGTTACGATAAAGAATCAAAATTAAATGTCTTCATTGTTTTTATATCTATCTGTACCTGCCTATGAAGAATTGAAACAACATAAAATTAGTTATCGGTTTTATTACGATCAACACCGTAAGTAACTTTGAAATAGTATTGTAGACACACTTAAATTCTTTTCATTTTCAAAAGTAAAGGATGATAAAAAAGTTGTTTAACAAATAGCTTCCCGAATCAATTTTAGACAAATTCTTAGTTCATTTTGTTTGTAATGTTCCAAACGAAGCCGAAGATATCGCCACCTGAAAATTATAGGATATGCGTTAATTTTGGAAATAGCTTATTTTATGTTCACGCAGCAAATGTACTGAAATACCACAAAAAGTTAGTAACAAGTTTGCAAAATAGACATTCATAAGTATCAGAATAGACATTCATAAGTACAAGTGTGATCAAAGACAAAATAAAAAAAACTGTAAAAAGATAGTGCTTGAGGCTGAAATAAAACATAAAAAATTGCACAGCAAGATTAAAGAAGAAATCGCACATAAATCAGAAAAACGAAGAAAAAGACAAAAACAAAATCTTGAAGTTGGGGTCGATCTTCAGGACGACTGATACGCACCAAAGAAGTCAACAAAGCTGGCTGTGATATGTACGTGAGCCTCATAATACACAACCACTTTGCTGGCTCCTTGTGGTGCCGCTCGTGCCCGCAGGCTGCTCGCCGGAGCCGCGGCGCTGCCCATCGCTCATCAAAGCTGGCTGTGATATGGAATTCATGGACACACATGACAGCCACTTTGTGAGCGACGCGACACTCGCCTCTACGCTGTCGTGCTCGTTTCAACTACGCGCAGTTCATCACTCTCGTCGTCACGTCGCTCAGCCCAACTCGTCAAAAATGGCTGTGATATGAGTCGGCTACATGGCACAACCATTTTTACGAATGGGCCACGGACCTGCTTACCCATCAAGTTGTATAATGTCGTGGTGCTCTCCGTAAACCGACCACATCAAAGTGGCTGTGATATGATGACGGATACATTTCACCGCCGCTTTGACAGGCTAGGCCCGGGAAACCATTCACTGTCAATTTCTCTGGAGCTCGGCGAATGATGTTGTTAATGCAGCCATGCTCATCAAAGCTGGCTGTGATAGCTTCGTTATGACCTATAACAAGCCGACTTTGATGGCAAGACTACATTTAATTCGGCCAAAGTTTTCCAATTAGATATCAATCTGAAAATGTACACGACCAGTATGAATTTGAAAATGTACACGACCAGTATGAATTTGAAAATGTACACGACCAGTATGAATTTGAAAATGTACACGACCAGTATGAATTTGAAAATGTAAACGACCAGTATGAATTTGAAAATGTACACGACCAGTATGAATTTGAAAATGTACACGACCAGTATGAATTTGAAAATGTACACGACCAGTATGAATTTGAAAATGTACACGACCAGTATGTATTTGAAAATGTACACGACCAGTATGTATTTGAAAATGTACACGACCAGTATGAATTTGAAAATGTACACGAGTATTAATTTGAAAATGCAATCTTAATTAATCAACAACCGATTGGAATTAAACTCAATAAGTAGGAACTCCATATCAAAAAGTAAGGTATTTTTAGGTAAGTAAGGTTTGCTTTATCTATCTATCTATGGGTCTTTGTTACCTGAAAGTAAATTGTTTATTATTCAAAATACATCTTACAAGAAAAATAATAAAGAACCTAGGTACACGGTAGATAAACAAAACACTCAGAAGTTAGTAGGTGCACACATGAATCGAAACAAAATAATAAAAAACACAGTAGGTAAGTAGAGAGGTACCTTCACACAAATAAAAACAGATTACAGGAAATACATTAATTATTATCACATAATATTCGATACAGGTTACACGAAAACAATGTCAATGTTATGATTATAACATAATAATACAGTACCTAACACAAATTATTATTACCTAGTACAATAAAAACATCGCACACCTAGATAAACAGTAGCACAAGGCGAAATATTTCTTGCAGATTATTAAATAAAAAAGTAATAACTTTAGAATTATTTGGAGTTGTGCTACTCTTTATCTAGGTTTGCGACATATTTGACGTATACAAATACATCGTTTAAATTATTATTATTCCATTTATTCATTTATATACATATTCAATACATTTTTAAATATTTCTATAAAAATACAAAAAACATTTAAAAATATAAAAAATAGTAGCCCACCGGTATCGGGAACAGGGTCCAAGCTACCGGTGGTCAGGGCTCCTGAGAGAGGAACCTCCTAAGAATGCGCGCCGTGTCCAGGAGTACTGCTTTCTGGATCAAGCCCTTGATCCAGCTGCCCAACGAGAGCCTCTTGAGATGTTGGTCGAGGCTCTTGGCAATAATACCATTGGCCGTCACGACTATCGGCACAATGACTGCTGTGTTCACATCCCACATGTCGACAACCTCGCGAGCCAAGTCAAGATACTTCGTTTGTTTATCTTTTTCTGACTTCACGAGGTTCTCGTCATGAGGGACTGCTATATCAACAATCATTGCGCGACGCTCTAGTCGGTCTATCACCACTATATCAGGCTTATTGGCAACAATAGTCCTGTCAGTGATGATAGACCGATCCCAATACAATGTGCAACTACCACTTTCGAGAACTGGGTCGGGCACATACCTATAGTACGGTACTTCCGATTCCACAAGATTGTATTTAAGAGCAAGTTGCTGGTGGATAATCCTGGCTACAAGGTTGTGCCTGTGCAAATAGTCTCCGTTAGCCAGACTAGAACAACCGGAAATAATGTGACGGATAGATTCCCCGGGCCGGTGACATGCCCGACATATGTCAACCGTACCGTCCTTCACAATGTATTTCCGGTAATTATTAGTCATCATATTAAATTATTATTATTATTATTATATACTTTATTGTACACCTCATAACAAGCACGAACGAACAACGAATATTTTGATTTCAATCCCAACATTATCAAAAATGTTTAATTCCTTGTATCACACTAGCCGTGTTACTAACTCGAGTCCTTACTTTAATCCAAGCTGAAAGCTTCGAGACAGTTTTTAGGGTTCCATACCCAAACCGTAACCGTTCCGTAACCAAAGGAACTCTATTACAAAGCTCCGCTGTCCGTCCGTCCCGTCCGTAATAGGTAGACAGTGGAAATTTTCATAAAGTGTGTATTTCTATTGCCGCTATAACAAACAATACAAATTTAATTAAGAATAAAAGGTGGCTCCCATACAAGAAACTTGTTTTTATCTATTAATTAATGGTACGGAAACCCTCGTGAGAAAGTCCAACTCGCACTTGGCCGGTTTTTTTAATTCGAACTTGATTCCGACTTAACTTTGAACATGTTTTGTAATCAGACGCAATAATAGTTACAATCATAATTCCAATAATACATTTTTACTACTTTATTAGTCTGGCCATATTTTTATCTGTTCGTATTTTCACTAAGAAATTTTACCATCATTTCTCACAGGCATTGCAAAGACACTGTACCCTAATATCTGTTTTCATTAGACATATATATTTTTTTTTTATATTAAACATTTATAAGAATACCCAAATATTATTATTAAAAAGCGTATTTCTCCCTTTATAGTAATTCAGTTAATCTGTGCACCAGTGCGTTGGATTTGTAAAAGAAAACCTATTTAAACAAAAAAACTTAATGGAACTACAAAAAATCGTAAAATAATTAATTCATTATAATAATTTTAAGAGTGACTACTGGAATCAACAAGTCTATGATTTTTAGTTTTCCGTAATTTACACTGTTGCTTCAGTTGCTTGCGGAAAAAAAAACGTGAATTTTGCCGAAAGCCCCTCCCCCCGCCAAAACACACTTAATTAATGGACGTCCCCGTAAGTGTTATGTCAAAGCTTAGTCGAGATCGAGAAGATCGCGTCCCTGTGGCGTAAAGTGTAGTAAGTAAGGCTCAACTCTAAAACGAGCCACTATTTTAAAATCCAGTAAAGGTATTTTTTTTTAGCAGTTCTTTACTAACAGGTCGGATCGATGATGGAACCTAATCTAAGAGATTTATAGTGATTGTAGCGCTGTATACAATTGTTTAAAATTTTATTTTGTATTTAAGTAGCCATTTTTTTTCTATATTGTTTACTTTTGGTTTGAATTTGGATTACATTGTCATTAAAAAAAATATAGGTAATTTCGGACGAAAAATTATCAGTAACTCTCTGTTTTACGGAATTATTTTTGGTGTATTACTGTATGAAACATAATATTGAATAACGCACTCCAAAGTAGAAGATACAGTTGTACCATAAACATTTTTATTAATGATTAAATTATTCTATCTTCGATGTAAAAAAGTATCAAAAGATGCTGTAAGTAAAATTTTACAAAACAATGCTTACTTGAACGCGTTAATCTCAGGAACTACTGGTCCGATTTGAAAAATTCTTTCAGTGTTAGATAGCCTATTTATCGAGGAAGGCTATAGGACTAGGCTATAGGCTAGGCTATATATCATCACGCTAAGACCAATAGGAGCGGAGCAGTGATGAAAATTGTGACGCAGACGAAGTTACGCGGGTCAACTAGTATCAATATATTGACGCGATACTACTAAATACGCTAGTCTAAATGTCATTAGTCAATTTCACGTCAACAATTTAATGAAGCTAGTTAGGTATGACGACACTTGCCTGTTCTAACTTTATTTGCAATTGACTCTGCTGTCCCCGCAAATAGCTAAGAACAGTCTAAAAAGTACAACTACAAAATCCAATACAAAAAAAAACCAGGGAGAAAACGTGATTTTGCGCGCATCAAACAAGTGGTTTTTCAATTCCTTCAAAATTATTTAATTTTCTTAGAGGTAGTTCAATTTTAAGACGCTGTAGATTCAAATGTTTTAAGAAACTCAATTTCTTTTAAAAATATAATTAAGTACCTATAAAATATTGTTACTATTATTATTTATTTATATATACTTTATTGTACACCAAATTTAAAATACCTACATTCAGGAAAAAGTATAAAATTAAAACTATCTAACCGACTGTCAACTTACCAAAGCCAAACATGAAGAAGACTGGAGCCAATAAAACTAAAATAAATGTCGGAAAGTTTCCAAAATAATTAAGAAGAGCAATTTAAATAAAAATAAACTATTAAAGTTCCGCGGCGCTGTGTGAGTGACACTGGTGACAGCGCTAGGGCTCGACTGTCCGCGGATCCCGAGTGATCCGGAGCGAGTGCTGGAGACCGTCTGGTCTGGAGTCTGGCCTCACAGTACCAGGCTTCCGCCGAGAAGACTGCGAGCCAAGTACTACGCATGCGCAGCCCACCGCTCACCGGCGCCGCACCCTATAGGCATAGCCGCTGCTACAAAGTTGCATTTCCTATGCTTTCACAAACTTTAATCCCAGTACCTATCATATAAATTTGCTTTTACAATGCACGTTTTTCTCAATCGACTGCGAGGAAATTATTCTCTTTTTGTAATGGCTTATGGAAAACGTTTTTTGTTGACTCACTTTTGGGCCTGCACCGGCGATAAATTTTTTTGTGCTTTTAACTCGTTCTGCTAGCGCGATGTTCTAGCCAAACGAAGAGATTTTTTGGCATATACGATGCCGAAAGTCAGCAATTATTTTGATACAAACTTTAACAAACTCTAAATTATATTTTCTTCAACCACAGATCTATCAACCACGTTTGATAAATGCCATACGATTTTTATTATTATACTTTCGGTAACAAATTGCTCAGTCCCTAAAAAAAGGTAACACTAATTGCATCGCTATGCAAATAAATGTAATTATTTCAAGAAACAGATTAGCAAAACTACGAATACACTGTGAATGTGAAACTCCGTATTTCCAAAAACGGAAATACTTGACTTGAAAGGACTTGACGGAAGGGTTATTAAAATTACGAATTTATGAAACTACTACTTATAAGTCACTTCAAGAGCCTCAGAAAGAGGATAAAACTCGTAAACAATTTTCTCGCAAGCGATCGCTTTTCACTCGTACAAATGAATCTGCAGCAAATTCTTTTCTAAACAATGGCTATCTATTTCTTTCGTGAAGTTTGATGTATTTTATTAAATTATTCTCTTATTTAATCCTGCACAGAACTATTGGAAAGACTTCAATTTGATAAGATATCGTTTACTCGTACAAAAGAAGCTGCAGCAGTTGTAAGCAACAAACACTACCAATTTATCAAGAGCACAATACGACACACGCAGAAGCTGCTTATGACCAAACATGATAACAACAACAACTAATGTAAAGTCGGTTAAACACAGGATATCGATCTAATCGACACCTCGAATATCAGATATAATTATATCAGCGTCAAAAAAAGTTACGTTGTGGTTATTTGGAGCGTGAAGCTGCCTATAAAGTCCGCGCTGCAAGCAATGCAGCTAACATCACACAGGTAATTAACACGCGGCATGTTACCAAAACAATGACGCTAATAGCCGCACGATGCAAATAATTACGCACCAGAGCAATCATAGAACTGCAATAGTTGTTATTAACGAACCAATAATTGAAACTAGAGATTGGTTTTGTCCTGTCTACTTGTAAGCCTAGGTAGGCCATAGGTTGCGATTGAGGACTACTGTAGACGCCCTCTGCCCCAGCTAGGGGCAGACCTTAAGGCAAGTAAGTCACCTGTAGGCCAATCCCCAGTATTCAGAACTTTCAAAATCTGGTTGGGTTCTCAATATCAGCGACGATTGATTGATTCTTTAAAATACGAAAACTGGATGATTGGGATCCAAATCGACCATCTTATAAACACACGCCCTGTATCAGCTACTAATAATGGCGCGTGATTCTAACGCCAAAAGTCAGTTTTTTTTTTTGTAATATAGGAACTACAAATTGGATCATCCAACATTACTCTAAGGGTTACAGGAAAACTATAACCATATTACTGAAATTAATATTTGAATTACTCAAATGCAATGAGAAACAAAGTAAACACCATTTCTAACGTCATCGTCAGTAGCTACCTCAAATTGTATATAAATTATATACAACCACCTATAGATCTTCATCTCAATTACATTCAATTAGCTGGAACAAAGGGAATGCTACACTAAATAATTAATACGGTTAAAGTTGCAGGTGGAAGGGTACGTGGTCTTGAGTAATTCCAGGAATGCACTGATTCCGCAGAATTAGATGTCTAAATAGATTCGCTAGTACAATGTCAGTATTGCGATAATCTCAAATCAACTGTATTTGGCTGATTTTGGCTAATCAAATTAACAAACGTCTGATATCTGAAGTTTGATTAGCAATGATTAAATATGTCTGGAACATGGAGGTATTGTCTGTGTGGCTTACCATATTTGGATCAAAGCTTTGTTAAGGTAATACTGAAAGATTCCTAATTATTATTTATTGTACTCGTATACCTACAGTAAATAACAATTACTTAACTACTTTGTTGCGTTGCGAGTAATTCAAATATTAATTTCAGTAATATGGTTATAATTTTGCTGTATATTTGTTCCTTCAATGTAGAAGCTTTTATTTATTGTTTTAATATTTACAAAATCATTTAAGGGGAACATTTACAAGATGGACCTCAGGTATATTGTTTGATAAAACGAAAAAAAAAATGTCTAATTAAAACATATCAATAAGCTAGTATGAAAGTGGTTGTCGCAGCTACAATACTTCATATTTCGTAGGCCGCAGCGCCCGTAGCACCCGCGTAGCGCGAGCGCGAGATAACGAGTGCAAAAAATCACTGAAGTTATTTTGCGAATAAAATTCATCTGCCTAGCCTTTTCCCAACTATGTTGGGGTCGGCTTCCAGTCAAACCGGATTCAGCTGAATACTAATATTTTACGTGGAGCGGCTGCCTACCAGACCTCCACAACCCATTAAATGAGTAACAAGTTCTTGGGCAAGACTGGAGTCAGATTTACTGGCTTCTGAAAATCCGTAACGACTGCCAAAGTTCTATAAACGAAAGCCGGGACCACCAGCTTAACGTGCTTTCCGAGGCACGGAGGAAACTAGGTATGTTAAGATGGTCACCCATCCACAGACCAACCTTGGCTAGCGTTGCTTAACCTTGAAGATCGACCTGTGCGGCGTTATGCTTTAGCCGCGAACTCCTCAATTTTGCGAATAAAATTGTAGGTGTATAACACGTTTTTTTAATTATTTTTGTCATAGTTTGGTTTTTACAATGGATATTTGTCTTGTTTGTAGACGTAGCATTTACGTCTAGTTTAGTAATAACGTTTACGAGACTCCAAACAGCTTTACTTTGATTACTACAGCTGAAACTTGAGCCAAAAGTTAGTAAGAAGCCTTGCTCATCTCTTGTCTTCTCAGGTGGAGGCCTAGTTCATGTGTTTTAATTTGGTGTACAATAAAGTATATATAAATAAATTAATAAATAAGTACATGTTATATTTTGAAAGCAGAGTTAAATAAGGAAAGCAGTTATTTTTCTCAAAAGGAAAAATGGAACCCTTATAGGATCACTTTATTGTCCGTCCGTCTGTCTGTCTGCCTGCTAAGACCCTTTATCTCGGGAACGCGGAAGTATCGAGTTGAATTAAAACCATATATTCAGGTCTACAGTCCTCTGAAGCTGTGAAAAAATTGAAAC
This sequence comes from Lacanobia oleracea, assembly GCA_950371165.1. NCBI lineage: Eukaryota > Metazoa > Arthropoda > Insecta > Lepidoptera > Noctuidae > Lacanobia > Lacanobia oleracea. Next base: position 18,193,294 of record OX493385.1, read on the forward strand.
GTAAAACGTAAAAAAAAAGTTATGGCCGAATCCCTTGAGAGTGCCGAAAGACGCATATTTCGGCACTCTCAAGGGATTCAAAATGTATATATATACACCTATGAAATTTGGCACGTAAAATCGTCTTATACCTACTATAAGTATAGGGAAAAATCTGAAAACACATTAAACATTTGTAATTAAATGAAAAAATATAGTCTCTTAAATCATAAATTTGTATGGAACCCTCGGTGAGCGAGTCCGACTCGCACTTGCCCGGTTTTTTGTTTATCGTACCAAAACGTTTGTACCTTATATCGAATTGAAACACAAAGTTCGCTAGAACTAATTGATAAAACTTTAATACCGCTCACTGTACATGCATCCCTGCATCCAATGAAAGATCTTAGACTGAACAGCAGTTGTCATTATAAATAGAAATCGGGCTTTAAGCACCTTGGCCACGTGATACTAATTTCGCAAGCAGAGGCTTAGGCAACGCAATCACTTGCTATCTAAAGTCTATTGAAGACTACCGTAGATTAATCTCAGAGTTATATCGCACTAGCATGGTACGGCTTTCAAAACCTATGTCCAATATCCAGCTGCCATCGATTCTGCAATTAACTTAGCCACCTACTGGGCTCAACTACATAAGCGGTCAACAACCAACGACTAGATAAGAAGTACCCAGCAGCACACAAAGCGATATAAAAAAAAAACTATCACACAGTGTGAAAGCACGGGTTTCATTCACAGTACCTACCTATTCATGTTTCAGCAAAAAAAAACTACGTTTGATATTTTTGTAATATCTTAACATAGCGAGTTTCCTCCGTGCCTCGGAAAGCACGTTAAGCCGTTGGTCCCGGCTGTCATTTGTAGATCTTTGGCAGTCGTTACGGATAGTCAGAAGCCAGTAAATCTGACTCCAGTCTTGCCATGAAGTACCGTGTTACCCAGTTACTGGGTTGTGGAGGTCTGGTAGGCAGCCGCTCCGCGTAAAATACTGGTATTCAGCTAAATCCGGTTTGACTGAAAGCCGACCCCAATATAGTTGGGAAAAGGCTAGGCAGATGATGATGTATAATATTAATAGAATAAGCAAATGAACTTTGAAATATAAAACAATTCAAACGTAGTAAGAAGGAAAATTATTAATGCGCGCTTCCTCTCTCTACTTACTATTTAAAAACTATTACTGTTTTATTATATGAATAGACTAGAAGACCCGCGCAACTTCGTCTGCTCCGCTCCTATTGGTTTTAGCTGGATGGAGGCCTCCTATAGGCAACAAACTCTTCAGCTTTATATATTAAGTATAGAAGCATAGATTTGCTGTGCCCAGAATTGTTTATATTATCTTTTATTTTTACCTGTATATTTCACCATTATTATTATATTATGTACCAATATTATGGATAGCAATAAAAGATTCCAGATTTGAATAAAAAAAAACAAATCAAAGTTGGACGTATAATCCGAAGGAATGTGGTCAAAGCTCTAAAGACAAACCTAGTCTTTATAAGCTTTAAAAATACTCATCAAAGATTATACAGGCCATGTTTGCTTTGACAAATATAACATGGAAAACTGGAGCTTTCAGTTTCTAGCTGTTAAAAATTTGATGAAAATATGTTTAGAAGCATTCAACAATTTATCGAAATGAATAAGTATTCATGAAAGGTATGTTTCATGAATACTTATTCATTTCGATAAATTTACAATGGATTCCAATAAATTCAATCCAAATATTGACTCCTTATTACACAACTAAAAACTATCCGCCAGCATTTTAAAGTATGTAACAAGCCAGCGATGGCAGGTAGATGCACAATATTCACGAGGATTGGTATGTGAATATAAATAATAAAGCTTTCGTCGCCGGTCACTAATTGAAACATATTGCACCGAAAACATTCCGTTCATTCAAAATATCAAATATCATTTTCCAAACATCATTTACTACTGCGTGTTCTGTTGTGTGTATTAAAACCGAACCCTACCACATATCCAAATAATTCCCTTACCGTTACCTATTTGACGAGTGCAAATATTGAACGTGGTTCGCATTCCCTGTGCATTCAGCATTACTGATAGATACGAGTATTATTTTGAAATTTATTAACGACGATTTTTAAAAATAGTCGGCCGCAAAGTACATTGTTTATAGTCTAGTCTGGTTCATTTACGGTATACATAGTTACCTACCACGAACAATTGATTTAATCTTCTAAACCCATCGCTGTCGAAGTATTAGGTCCCACTCGTCATCTGCCTAGCCTTTTCCCAACTAAATTGGCATTAGGGCCCACTAAACGCAGTAAAATCTTTAAGACCACATTCACTATATTTTACGGGGTTTCAGGCAACTAAGACAGAAGCTCTTTAAATTAGTTTGATAAACTACTTGAGAATCATTCTTCAAATTTTAAAAAATCCCCCCAAGTGCTTGTTCTTGGAAATGTGTAAGCCAATATACGCGAGATAGCTTAAAAACTTTTTCGATAAAAATATTTAGACAGATGGAAGAGCAGCTTCAAGTCTTGGTGAGGACTAGACGTTATTATAGTGATAAAAATATTTAGACAGATGGGAGAGCAGCTTCAAGTCTTTGTAAGGACTAGACGTTATTATAGTGATAAAAATATTTAGACAGATAGGAGACAAGCTTCAAGTCTTTGTAAGGACTAGACGTTATTATAGTGATAAAAATATTTAGACAGATGGGAGAGCAGCTTCAAGTCTTTGTGAGGACTAGACGTTATTATAGTGATAAAAATATTTAGACAGATGGGAGAGCAGCTTAAGTCTTTGTAAGGACTAGACATTATTATAGTGATAAAAATATTTAGACAGATGGGAGAGCAGCTTCAAGTCTTTGTAAGGACTAGACGTTATTATAGTGATAAAAATATTTAGACAAATGGGAGAGCACCTTCAAGTCTTTGTGAGGACTAGACGTTATTATAGTGATAAAAATATTTAGACAGATGGGAGAGCAGCTTCAAGTCTTTGTAAGGACTAGACGTTATTATAGTGATAAAAATATTTAGACAAATGGGAGAGCACCTAAGTCTTTGTGAGGACTAGACGTTATTATAGTGATAAAAATATTTAGACAGATGGGAGAGCAGCTTCAAGTCTTTGTGAGGACTAGACGTTTTTATAGTGATAAAAAGCAATGAATTTATTAATGACGCATTTTTATACTGTAAACAAACTATTAGCATAATTACATGGATTACTATCCTAATTCAAGCTTATTCTGCTAAACAAAATTGATGCTGTATTCGCTTTTAGACTATCTGCAAATTAAGTTCACATCTATTCATTTACTTGAAAATATCCTTCCTCGAACGAATGAACTTATGTACTAAGGGCGCCTTCAAATTAGTCGCCAAGTGCCGCGCGACCGCAGCGCGACTTTTATTTGTATGGATTAACAAAGCAGCGCAACAGTAGCGCTGCTGTCGCGCTGCTGCCGCTAATTTGAAGGCGCGCTTAGGTAGACGTTAATTTGAAAGAAATTGGTAATATGTAGTTATGGTTGATTTGTGTTTTATAGAGTTCTCAAGGGGTTTCTAGGCAGAAAGTGTACTTTGCAAATGTGCACTTCTCAAAATGAGGGTAAATTTTATCATATTGGGTCGAAATGAAAACCGTTCGCTTACAATTTTTAGTTTTGTTATTTTGCAAAAAAAAAGGGTTCTTTTTGTCAACAAAGTGACAGTACCTTTATGATTGATATTAATTTGCGAATCATCATCCATCGTTCTCTTTTTTTTACTATATATAGGCACGCGCTCAATATACACGTTTATGTATTTTACAACCATAAAACACGACCAGAAAGAACACCTACAACCGAACCGACGTAACAGCAGTACCAAATTTTCGATACGTTACTCGCAATACTGTCAGTTTGAAAAATATACAACTGAGTGTTGCTAATAAAAAAATAACTAATTTAATATGGTGCAGTGGTGTTTTATGTACTACGATCACTTGACGTGTTGTTATTTTACAAGATTTCTACATCCCTGTTGGTGTGTTAAGACAAAATAATAAAATGTATACAGTTAGTAAAACCGTTTTTTTGAGACCATTGTGATTTATCAAAATAAACACTGTTTATGTGAATATTAATTCACTCATTTTGAGAAGTGCTCGTTTTGATAATTAAGTAAATAAGTAAGTATTTCTTTCTCAGTATATGGTACATTGAGATTTTACATTAATCATCGTTTCACACATACTACCATTGCTGAAGTGCTACTTTAAGAAGCACATTTAGCATCAAGTGCACGATCTGCGTCAAACCCTTTTCAAGGACCGGGAAAATTGACTACTTGTGTCGTATTGCAATGTAATTGATAGGTAGCTGAGAACTTACACAATAGTACCCCAAATCATTATGTACCGAGGTGATTTGTGTGATATACAGATAAATAATCGGAATAAAATGACGGAAGTAGGTGTAGCCATTTCGGAAGAAGCGGCATGAAATTTTGTTGCTGCTACGAAAACAGCTCGCTAATTTGTGCTGTTATAGAGCTATTATCAAAACTTCGGAACCTTACAGAAAAATCTAAGAAGGGCCGCAGAAGAGAGATCTCGCGATGTCTCCATAAGCCAATTTCGACTACCGAAGAGCTTTCACAAACTCCTGGTAAATTTATTTGATGTTATAATCCCAACATTATCGACTTAATTGACAAAGTACAGCTATTTACGTGGATGGCGATAACTTTTTTTTTGTAAATAAAACGTTGCCCCATACTAAGAATTTCTCCTGTATCGTGGGTGCGTTTACATACATATAATCTCACATACACAAACAGCCAGACCCGGAACCACTATCTGTAGGCCATACAAATATTTGTTCGGTGCGGGAATAGAAACCGCGACAGTCAATCGCTCAACCACTGCGCCAACCGTGCCATTCTACGCTACCGCAAGTGAGATTGTATTGCCCAAGAGCTTATAATATATTATCATCATTTGCCTAGCCTTTTTCCCAACTATATTGGGGTCGGCTTCCCGTCAAGCCGGATTTAGCTGAATATTTTACGAGAATGGATGGTCACCCATCCACAACTTGTCAAGCGTTGCTTAACCTTGAAGATCGACCCGTGCGGCTGTTATTATCTAGCCACGGGCTCCTCAAGAGCTATATTGCTGGTTTATGTTCGGTTATCATATTTTCAAGTTTTATTAAATTCTAGATAAATTGACAAAATGCAGTTTACATTCTTGGTGGGTTGCCGCAATATGTAACGAATTTCTCGTGAAAATCTTGCTGCCACTGAAGAGAGGCTTCATAACTCGTAGAAGCTCATCAAAGCTCACAAGTGTTTACTGTTAGTCGAGTAAGTACAGTTTCCGCTCAAACATGAATAGTTAAAACGATTCTCTATTTGAGTATCATGAACGAGTCTGCTCACTATACTTACATAAATGATAACGTCTTTACCACAATGCTATTCCCAGAGAATTTGTTATGAGACAAATGCAGACTGCAGTTCCAATTAACAAATTATGGGGCTTCCTCGTACCACCGACGATCCTTAGTTATATTTCAAGTTTGACCAACATTTTCTCTTAGCTTCGAAATATTTGGAGTGAGTGGCGTTTGGTTAAATAGACTAGTCGCTAGGTAAAATAGTTTCTGTAGCATCCGTTCATTTGAAAGCCTTGTTTGCCGAAGCTATTAAAAAAAAACCTATACATAGAGTTTCAAATATTATAAGCGTGTCATAATGATCAATTTGCTTTAGCAAGTTAACGTTGACATTCTCACAGGACAATGGCGTTTCTGCGTATTGCAAGCACGCACCATTGTGCCTGCCAATTGAATATTATAGGCACATCGGATACATCGACTTAAAAGGGGTCTTCGAATGCAGAACAGAACCATACCAGTGTAGTATAGTTTCTGGACCTATTTAATGCATATTATTTTAGTTTATCAATTTAAATTTTGTCCAAGTCTTTCAAGTCACAGCATACAGGTAGGTAAAAGTTTCAAATATTCCCGTAACTTTCGTCAAGAAATTATGATGAAGACTAGTTTGCACACGTAGCAAGAGAGCCTGCTATAATATAACATCCTTCTAATAAACCAATTTATGAAGACCTAAGGATGCAATATAATTTGATTCATTAAAGCTGTGCACTAGCAATATTTTAGTAAAATTCCAACTGAGAAGATGTTCGCGTCATCGAGTCTGCACTTGACAATATTCTCAGAGAACAAATTAGCAAGCTCAAAATACCGAGTATTTACCTGGAAGCTAAAGTTCATCCGTTGGTTCGTTCAATGTATGTAGGTAAGAGTATCTAAACTATAGTATATAAGCTAGTAATATGCGGTCCAGGAAGCGTATATGGCTCGGCCCATTCAATAAGTTCTGTCCCCGTAGGCTGAGTGATGTGATGAGTTACTGTCGACATTCCCAGTCGGTAAACGCAATGTTTTACAGGAATGATATGCCATCTCTAACGGTGAAGTAACCATATACGCGTCCGGGAACCGAATAAGTGTTGATGGGTTGATACATAGTTTTTAAATAGTTTGCTGAATGTAGTTGAGTGGTACATCTCAGCATTCATCGCAAAACATTTCCATGTAGCAATGAAAGACATTTTGGTAACACACTAAGAATAAAATGTTGTGTGCATTGAATGCGTGGCAATTGATACAAACAACGGAACGATATGATTGATACTTCCTTTTGAACGCCTCATAACAAGCCGCTAACATTATGGACCTTATGCGTCGCACTCTCGCCATTTCAAACATCCCTTACCGATGATTGAGTATTATCATCGGGTTACAATAAACATCGGGTTACAGGAAACATATAAGGGGAGACATACATAACGCATCCTGCATCCTGACTCTGATCACAAGAGGACCGACTAAGACGTCGCAAAGCTTTCATAGTTTTGAAGTTGGGAAATAACCAACACTGAATTGATTTCAATATAGAAAAAATACCTGTTGGATTTATTTGACTTTAGAACAAATTCAAAACACATGAAGGACGAGCACAACGAAGCTATATTAATTCATACAACTCTTGGGTTTCTTTTAAATATATGTAATTAAAATTACAGACACAATACTAGCCAATATTGTATGTGTAACTCCAGACTATCAGTTAAATAAATTTTCTAGTCGCTACAACTGAATAATGAAACATCTTTAAATATAAAAATGAATTGCTGTTCGTTAGTCTCGCTAAAACTTGAGAATAGCGGGGCCGATTTAAATAATTCTTTTTTTAGGAGGAGCTCGTGGCTAAATAATAACAGCCGCACGGGTTGATCTTTAAGGTTAAGCTACGCTTGCCAAGGTTGGTCTGTGGATGGGTGACCATTTTAATATACCGAGTTTCCTCCGTGCCTCGGAAAGCACGTTAAGCCGTTGGTCCCGGCTGTCATTTGTAGATCTTTGGCAGTCGTTACGTATTGTCAGAAGCCATAAATCTGACTCAGGTCTTGCCAAGATGTACCGTGTTACCCAGTTAATGGGTTGTGGAGGTCTGGTAGGCAGCCGCTCCTCGTAAAACACTGGTATTCAGCTGAATCCGGTTTGACTGGAAGCCGACCCCAATATAGTTGGGAAAAGGCTAGGCAGATGATTTAAATAATTCTTTTTTTGTTAGTTTCGCCAGAATACAGGAAAGGATTAAAAACAAAAAAAAGAGTAGGGTAGGTAGGGTAGATATGGTAGGTAGGGTAAGTAGAGTAGCCAGTTGACGGGAGCGAAGCCGCGCGGGTCAGCTAGTAGTTTTATAAAGATCTTCAAGTACTCGTACCATTCCTTTCATTGGGTTCGATTGGTACTTAATGAGGTTCTTAGTGGAGACAAGTTTATTTTGTGGTCTCGCTTGTACAACTTTTGTTATTACGTAGATATATTACAATGATGTACCTGGGAATGATTTTGTATCAAAGATGTGAGGAGGTGATATCAATCCTATTGAATTACTATTTCTGCGAAAACGTTGAAAGACCATCGATTCTCTAAGCCTTCTTTTGTATACGTATTTATTCGTAATTTTTCTTCGTATGATGTTTTCTGAAAAGATATGTTGATGCGAATTCTATGTGGTGTAACAAAACAAAATCACCTAGACGCCAATTCTAGCGAGACGTTCAAATAATCTAAATAAGTTCAAAGGCGCACAAGTTCTGTTGTAATAGCTACCAATAGCCACTAAGCTTACAATGCGGTGAAATAGAACATAATAAGTCCTTGTACAAAAATCAACACGATATCTAGGTATCTATCGAGGAGAGCTCATTAGGGTGTTTATAAGTCATCCTAATGATTATAATAACGTTGTAGCAAAATAACAAGGCTGAACATCTAAAGACCAATATTTTTATATAATAGACAAGGACTAACAACACGACACGATCCACCATACTTTCATATGTACGTCCCGATCATTACATTTGTGATTTGGTTACCACAACGACAAAAATAAAATAAAACCATGGTCTACCAAATAAATTATTGTTAATATTATTCTGGAAAAACTGACTATCGACGCGTAGATTCGATGGCTACGCAAACATTTTGAAAGTTCAAACGTAACATTTATTGTTTATCTCCTACTTCACTCGGTGAATACCATATTACACAGGCTGATTGACAATGGAGTGCCTACCTTGGAATGGCTGTTACTAGAGCTTAGGGGTCCAGATGGAGTTGATTTGGCTTTTTAAACAATTTTAAAATTGAACAATATTAAAACTGCTAATGTGACAATCTGCTTCGCACTGGAGTTTGTAATATTATATTTCGTCATATCTCATAGAAATTAAGTATTGTAACGATCATGTTACGACTTTTTAGGGAAATATTGAAGGTGTTCGAAAACCATTTTTCCATCCTAGGATCCGTTTGTGAAATATTAAGCTTTAAGTGCAAATTTTTGTTAAGCCTTTGTTTTTGGAGACGTGAAAAAATATATCGTAGTAGCATTTATGAGGAATTTAAAAAGGAAACTATCAAAGCTAACTAGGCTTTACAAGTTAACGAGTAATAGTCGAGCCCAACACTGCGCGTGGCCCGACACGCACTTGGCCGGTTTTTAATTACTTTTCAGAGAAGTTTTCTCAAAATTAATGTATTTCCCTCTTGTGCAATATATTAATTTTGAGAAAACTGCTTTGCTGGGAAAAGGACATTACGATAAGACTAAATAGATTTTAGGATTTCTACGCAATTATGCGCCCGAATATGTCCTGAGAATGATTGGCAAGAGAACCGATACTGTGATGCTCAGTAGGTTTCCTAAACTCCGTGTGTTGCGGGAACGGTGAGCCTACAAGGGTAGATGGTGTGTAGTTTCTTTTTTACTAATTTTTACTTACAAACATTAGTTATAAGCAAAATTCTGTTACTACCAACCTTACCTATATATGGACTATTTTGTCTGAAATAAATATTGTTTTTCTTTTTTTTTATAAGTGCGGAGCAGACGAAGTTGCGCGGGTCAACTAGTAAATAAATAAATTTTCTCTGTATATATTTACCTGGATGGTTTTTATTTAACAACCTAGTTTACTTAGTTGAATAAATCTACAGTGCAGTGAAAAGGAAGTATTATTTTAATTAAAATCCTGAACAATAATTATATTTGATGCTGTGATAGTGTTTATACGGTAATTCCGAGCTAGGAATCAATCGCGGAGGCTTAATATGGTAGGGTCCCGTCAGCACCTTTGGTACGGAACCCTACAGGCCTGATCCGCAAGTCGAACCGTAAAGTACTTCGCAAGTACCAAATTAATTCAAGACAGTTCAACAATTAACGAACCAGAACAAATGGAACTCAAGGGAATCAAAATGCTTCCCGTTGACCTAGAACTATGAAATTTGGCAAGTAATACCGTCTTATACTACAGGTATAATTAAATCTTGAAAAATATAATCTTTATTTAAAGTAGGCAATCAATCATCGAACTTAATATACCACTGATTGGATTCAAAATCTAAGTATTTAAAAAAATTAAGTGTTATTCCGAGTAACATTTAGCGTGTGCTTCTTGTTGAAGTAAACGCTAAATTTAAAAAAAATCGACCCATAAAATCAAAAGATATTGAATTTTTAAGTTTAGGAAGAATTTTTTCCTAATGTATTGTGATCAGTCAGAGCGCTATCTGTGAAGAAAAAATAAAATGCAAGAAAGCATGAAAATAAAACCATAACAAATTGTGAGTTATTTGTTAAACTTTTAATACGTACCAAAATAATAGTGAACATTTTAATACCTTATCGTTATTAATCGTAACATACGTTCTTTTAACGTCTATCGCTGCCAAATACTTTGTCAGTTTACGAAATGGTAGATAGATGGCGATGCAACTGATGACGCGTTTTTCTGAATCGCTGTGTTAATAATTATTTTCCGTTTTCCATTGGAGAACGACTCTCACACGATTTTAAACAGCGCAGTGTTGTAGTTCGTTAGAGGTATAGGTTCAGTTTCTAAAAGGTCTTGAAAAGTATCTGCTATGGTACCCAAATTCGTTAAATCTCTGACTTGTCCTGGTTCGTTAATCTTAGAACTGTGTTGAACTAATTTGGAACTTGCGAAGAACTGGACGGTTCGACTTGTGGATCAGGCCAAAGGTGCTAACGGGACTCTACTATATTAAACCTCCGCGATAGATTCTTAGCTCGTTAAAGCTCGGAAAAGACTGCGAGATTAATTCCTAACTATTTATAACACGTATCTACAACGGACATCTGACAAAATGGACCAAAAATTAAAATTGCCGACTTAAGAAATTTTCGCTTATATACTACATGAATACCTAAACATTTTTTAATATGCTGTCATTCCTCTAAGTCTGTTATCTGAATCACTACATAAGTTTAAAATATTCTATTTCAGTCAAAACCAAATAAGAATTTGTAAGTTAAAAACATGTGTCAAACGATACTTGTTATTGTGTAAGTGGTTTGATAGACAAGACGTTTTTATTTTAGATCGCGGCTTTTAAGATGCGATTTATACGATAAATTCGTATGGCTACACTACCAAGATGCCCGAAACAAAGTATCTAGGAGAAACACAATTGACTACCGAACAAAGACCTCAAAAAACTGCAACGACAAGCCTTTGTGGCAATCATTACCAGTACAATAACTGCGCCCACTGCGGCCCTACAGGCTATGGGCCTACTGCACCATATAGTGCGAGAAGTAGCGGCCCTAGCGGCCTTTAGGTTTAAGCATATCTAATACCTTAGGAACAGACGCTAGAGTCAAGCACACGCGCATCATGGAAGATGCTGCTAAACGGCAACCCATCATGACATCAATCAACGTTTAAAGCTCAAAAATGACTAAAATTGAGATTGTAATGTCTCAAATAATTGAAATACTAAATCGACTTTATGAGTGAAAAGGGAGTATTTATTTCACCTTTCGGTTGAATGAAACTTTGACGTCATAAAATGCTTATATGTATTTCTCTATTGTTCCAGCTTTACCGCAGTTTCTGATGATAAAAAAATAGATTTAAAAAACTATCGAGTCTCATATTAGTTGTTAAAAGGGGGACACCTTATCAGCCATGAACTTGGTTCCTTTCATCGTGTAGATGTTACGGTGTATGTCCAAAATTAGTGAATGTTACCTTGTGTATTATTCGGGAATATGTTAAGGCCTAAACCTATATCGGAGTGGTCTCGAGCTTGGAGCTGCTATAGCAGCTCAGATAAAAGCATGTCGAGAATCCCTTTGATGTTTAATACGTGGGCGAAAACCAAAAGTAATCAAAGCGTTAGACTGAAAACCAACTACACGCCATCCAAACGCCATCCAAAGCTTTGGGTTTAGACTTCAAATCATGTTACAGGATGGGCTCCTCAAACCTATCTAGTAATTAAACTGTTTCGCTACTTTTGCGCCTTTTTAAGTAGTGAGCGTCGGCTACTATGTCGTAGCACGCACAAAAATGCGGCGAACCATTGGTTTTTTTTTTAGTTTTAGGCAAATACCGAATCTAACCAAAGCAACGTCTTAAAAATAAACAAAGTAAAAGGCAAAGGGAAACCGAACATTATACCGCGACATAGCGCAGGGTAGGAAGGTAGGCGTGACGTGCAGTTCACTATCGATAACGATACTTATCAATGGAAATGTTCATCACGTCATGTTGCAAATCTCCCGGATTTGTCCCAGTTCGCGAAGTGTTCGGACCTATTGAAATTAGACCAGTTTAGTGTGCCACTGGTTCGTGGATATTCTTTAGAACTAGTTTGCATTTCAAAGATAATGTTCATATGCTAGGTATATATTTTCATCATTTGTTGAAAATTTCAGATACTTGACAAAAACATGCAGATACAGAAGCGAGTGCTCTTATACTTGTTCCAAAAGTTAAGTAGATTGTCAGGAATGTTGGATACATTTCCTTTTTCAACCCTACATAGAAGGACCACTATGGATTCTAGCTGAAATATCAGGCCACAAGGCTCTGTCTTGGGCCCTAAACCGCAGATTTATATGTCAACGTCACTGGTAGTAAATATAAATATTTGCATGAATTATTAGGCAACTATGTAGAATATTTTAAAGAAACGTCAAAAAGGAGGTCCTCTGTAGGGTAAATCCAGGATAATTGCTAATTGGGTATAGTTATTATACCCATATTATTTTATTTCTCACTCGAGTGACTCTACTACCACTATCACTAAGTAGACCATGTTACATATGTCTATGCAATTGCAAGGTGCGATCAAAGTTTCTGCGGGATAAAAGTCATGTATCCTATATGTAACTTATCCAACTACCCCCTATACGGGATAGTTGTCACAAAATTTAGAGGTCCGCTTAAATCGCCAATCTTCGTCTGGAAATATCAATGAGGTTTTTTCACTTTCACAAATTTGAAGATTATGTTTTTTCACTTTCACAAATTTGAATATTATAAACTAAAGTACCTACCCATTTTACAAATAAAGTATTTTGCTTTTTTACTGTGAGATATAAAGTAATTTCAAAAAGTGGGGATCCTATCCTGGAGTTACCGTACACAGGCATTCATTGTTCTATGTCATGGAATTGAACACATTGTCTTTTAGCACGCCTTTGTTTGACCCTAATAAAACCTATACCCGAATATCTAGTGTTTGAAGTGTTGACATCTCAGTTCATCGGTACCTTGTAATTACTTTTGCTCGAGGAACAATAGCCGTTTGGAAATTTCCAAAGAAACGTAAACTATGAAAAAGATTCAAAAGATCTTCCTTTGAAACTTTTATCTAATAACAATAAATTATATCTTTATTATTTAGATTTAAAAAAGATGTCATTCCTTTTTCTCAATTGCTCTATATACATAAAAGAAAGATGTTTCAAGCAGAAAAAATCCATTTATTTTTATAGTGTTACTTCAAAGAAGTCTTTTCACTGTTTTAACTTATGAGTTTCACCAAAGTGGTGGGTTTTTCTAAAGCGTACAATTACAATTCAAACTCAAAACTGGTAGTAAGAACTCTCCCTTTACGAAAACTAATTCAGTAAAGTCATCAATATACATTATAATATGGCAGCTTAAATTAAAAATCATAAAGGAAAAGTAGTATTGTTCCAATAGAACGATTTAATACGCAGTTTGTACAACAACAATCAGATGTATGACGTTCATAAGGTGTTATTAAATCCTTACATACAGGTATAATACGCAACTGCTAAACATTTTTTCGCTGTCAATAAAAGAAAAGCTCGGTAGAATTTCAATTTGTAAAAAACCACTTCTTCTTAGCATCTCACGTTGACCGCACCGGGGATTGAGGGTAATGTGACAGACCACAGAACTGACTGCTACTACAAAAGCAACATTTTGTTCTCATATTTCGTCCGACTATTCTAGTTTTTAAGTTCCAAACAAAATGGGCTATATTAATTTTTAAACCGATCCACGTTATTTTGGATATTTCCGTTTTAAAATTGAAACCTCTATTTCCTGATTTCGACTGTCAGTTAACGAAGACAGACGCCATGGACGGACAGGTTGTCTAAGTGTTACTACTGTGATAGCATAAACTACCAATAAATAATTGCCAATACACGATTTCAAGAGCTGGCTTAGCCTCATATCAATTTTAAGGATCGGTCTTGGTCGGCTCAGGGAACAATCTCGAAAAATACCTCTGCCGCCGCCGGGTTTCTTGAGGCATCTTCAGTCAGATGTCACCGTGTAAGATGAACAGTGCTCAATCCGCATGAAAGACAAGGTAGTGAGAATTTGTGATGTCAGGGACATCTCACTACTCATGTCTTTCACACAGCAGAGAGCAAACACTGCGCCACCGCGGCACCACTGTGCTGTGCTGTGCTGTGCGCCTTACAGATAGACTAGTACCGCGGCAAACTGTAACTCTGCATTTGCATCGATTTGATTTTAGGCAATGAATGTAGTGACGTCGTCATATGCAAGTTATAAGAAAGAACATGTACAGAAAGAAAATAAAACCAGAGAAATGCATTTCATTATAGAAAGAAGAGAGAAGATAAACAGACGACACGCCACGGCAGACACCTTCTAAATAAATGACGTAAACAAAAATAATACTATCTGCATTACAGTCGCTGCGACGCTAAATGCAAAGTTACACTAAGACCGCGTAAAAAGTACACACATGATAACGGTAATGTTATTAATCACAGAAATACACCTATATTAGATTACGAGTTAATGTATTACCCTTATATCATTACATTAAAGTTGGTTATATACATATTTTGTTTGTCACCAGCTATGCTTGATAATATGAATTATCAGTAAATTAAATACCACAGGAATCCATTTCTTCGTAAAACTATTTTATACAGGGTTATTTGTAAAACACGAATAACCTGTTCGGGAGTAAAAGTACACATGATTGACTTTGAGACACCTTGAATACTTGGTAAAAATGCAGCTATTTCATACATTTTCATTGGCATAGCATTTTGTATGAAAAAACAGCTGATATTTTTTCGATTTATCTGGGTTGGTCTCAAAGTAAAAGTTTTTTATAAGTAATCATGTGTACTTTCACTCCCTAAGAGGAACCTCCCTCCTTATTAGTGTATTATAATTAATCCTGTACACACTGAGTTGTTTTTTGCTCATAATTAAATTCACTTTAAATAAAACGAGTTCACTGAAATGAAATGAAGCTAAACTAGTCATTCAGACACAACATCGGAAATTAATACAGAATGAATGAATGAAAAAAGAAGCAAAATGTTAGGCGACGAATAGATTTAATTCCAAAGCCGATTAACTGAAAAGGAAATTTAATTTCCTTGAATATTCGGAGCTAAATGATTGAAGCTGTCGGAGCGATCATATGCATTTTCAAAGGGAGAGGGAGGACTGCATATTGTTTTAAAGTGAAGCTAGGGTGTTAGTGCGTTGAGTGTAGGTATGCGGATAACGATTAACACCAATTAAAAGAAAAGAAAAAGAAGAAAAACAGAATGACAAAAATATCGGAACATTCATATCAGCATCAGCGTTATTAATTTTATCATGATGTCTGGTAGTGATGTGTAATTGCTTGTCAGGGCAACGGAACTGAATGTTTATTGGCAGATGATAACATGTGCATAAAGATAACGTCTAAAGTTGAATGAAAATAATGACGTGATATTATGTTACTCGAACTACCCACGTAGGTTCGCTACGTAGCATTTCAACGAATGCGAGAGTTTAATGAATGAAATACCTCCAGCAATCAACAACTCGGTACAAACTTCTAAGAACTGTGGTAGTAAAATTTTTCAAGCATGGTAGTGACGTAACATTATGTCGCTGCCGCTGGAATTCGCTTGCAGCATAAACTCGAAATGGATGATATGAAAAAAATAAAAAACCAGTGTGACAGCAAAACCAAAATGGATATGAGGCATAAAAATATGGATAGGTAAGCGTTTTTTCTCAGAGAAAATGTCGTTTTACTCTGATAGGTTCGGAATTTGACCTACCTGTAAGAATTCATCAGCAGCTGCCTGGCTGCTCCTCGCGCGAGTGGACCCCTCCAGGACAGGCTGTCAAAGGTATCATAAAATCCATTCGAATGATTCATTTCAAAACAAACTTCTACGCTAGCTTAATCATCTAGATACACATTACACGCGCTCATACTATGGGAAGATTGATCAATGATAAAAAAACATTAAAATTGGACGTTCAAATTCTGGAAACAATCAAGAAACTCGTTGCCCCTATTTTCGTTTTGTTAACACTGAAAATAATTAAATAAGACGGCGATAGGTACATTTGGTGACGTATTTCTCACTTTATCTAAACGTCTTTGATTCGTATAGCTGCCAGTGTACTTTGTAAACGTATTAAGGCGTACCCAGACTAACCACAGCGAAAATAACTTAAGCCGATTATACAGCTTTTCAAAAACACCCTTATAGTTCAAAGATTACAGCTTTTGGTCGCAATAGAAAGTACAGACGTGGTCTACCACGTAAGGATTTGTTCTACCGTAAGATTTAATCTCTTCAGTTTATAAAAGAAAATTTTGTAGCAAGTTAAGACGTAGGTAACATAAGTACGTGTACGTTGGTGGTCCCATAATGTCCCAGCATTTTCTTTGTAGTCGCATCCTTTGATTGTCAGGCAAACTTTAAAGGACTTCTCCAGGGCCCAGCCCCACAAATATAAATTAGCGGCAAAATTGAAATGACTAATAATAATAAATAATATTTTAAATGTATTTTTTATGGTTTTTTAGAGATATATTTAAAAATATACTTTGTATGTAAATAAGAATAAATAAACGAAATAAATAATAATAAATTGTGAAAGACGGCACGGTCGACATATGTCGGGCATGTCACCGTCCGGGAGAATCAATTCGCCACATTGTCTCTGGATGTTCTCGTCTAGCTAACGGAGAATACTTGCATAGGCACACTTGTAGCCAGGATTATCCATCAGCAACTTGCTCTGAAATACTCTCTTGTGGAGTCGGAGGTGCCATACTATAGGTATGCGCCCGACCCAGTTCTCGATAATGGCAATATCACATTGTACTGGGATCGGTCCATCATCACTGACAGGACTATTGTTGCCAATAAACCTGATATAGTGGTGGTGGACCGAATTGTGAGGCGTATGATTGTAGACATAACCGTCCCGCATGACGAGAACCTCGTGAAAGCCGAGAAAGACAAACAAATCAAGTATATTGACTTGGCTCGCGAGGTTGTCGACATGTGGGAAGTGGACTCCGCAATCATTGTACCGATAGTCGTGTACGTGAACACATTGCACTGTATACATTGTAGATTATCTATTTTACATTTGTCACGTTTTAAGCACAATTATATAGACTCCATCTCTTAAACTAGGTCTAGCCTGTATCTTAAGAGATAGGGTTCAGCCATATGGGTACAATTAATAATTGACATACTTATAGCAAGTGAAGCAGTGTCGATGTTACATATTAAGCTAAAGTTGTTCTATTCTTTGAAATAAGTTGGTAACTTAGTGTGTTGTGTATGTAAGTGAGAGTTCGTGTATGATCGTGTTGGTGCGAGTGCGTGTGCATGTGAGTGTGTCTGTGTACATGTGTGTATATTGTGATTGTAATTTTACGAGATGTATGCTAGAAGATTCTCCGTTGTGAGGTAGTCCTGTTGTAGTAGCCATTGAGTGATTTTTTGTTTTAGCGTGTGTCTGTTTAAATCAAGTATGTTTAACATTTTGTGTAATTTCTTATATATATGGACCTATGACGTTTGGCAAATGTAGTTTTATGTGTTACACCTGATGGGACATTTGTGCGTTTTTTTGGGTTTGATCTGGGCATGACTTTATGCGTTCTGAGGGCAGACTGCAAGATGAAAAGCTATCTAACTGTTAATACCTTACATTCGTCGTACAGTTGTGTGGTTGGATAAAGGAACGGTTTCTTGGACATAACTTTTAGTACGGCTCTCTGAGCTCGCTCTGCCTTCAGGAAATTTGTTTTAATAGCACCACCTCATGCAGTAATGCAATATCCGATAATCGACTGACACAGTGCAAAATAAACCATTTTTAGTGTGT
Organism: Lacanobia oleracea; assembly: GCA_950371165.1. Lineage (NCBI taxonomy): Eukaryota > Metazoa > Arthropoda > Insecta > Lepidoptera > Noctuidae > Lacanobia > Lacanobia oleracea. The sequence goes on from OX493385.1 coordinate 18,211,363, forward strand.
CTATGTCAGTCGATTCTCTAAGGGATTTCAAAACATATATAAGGCGCATTGTCCTACTAGTTATCATTTCTAGTTGTTTGTCCCATCGTAGGCCGTCATCTATCTGCAGACCTAGATACTTGACACAGTCACTTCTAACTAGTTTAGGACATGCACACGCTGTTGATGAGTTCAGGCAGGAGTGAGCAGTTACAACAAAACTATGTGGTGGTTTGGAGTTTCTTCTAAGCTAAGCTTTCGGCTAAGTTTCTAAGAGCTTTGAGAGCTTTAGGTAAAAGGCAAGCGAGTGCTCTTATTTTACTGTATAAGTCTGATCATATACGGAATTTTACAAAAATATATTGTGAATAGTAATGAATTAATAATAGACCAAATAAAAATAACTAATAGCTGAAAAGATGCTTATATTTTTTTTTATATTTTCATACTTTTAAAAAGATCCAAACGATTGGTGTCCCAGCACCAGAGAATAGTATCGTATAGTAGATTTAACATAGATAGGCAACATAATAGCGCGTAGTAAGAGCGTCGCAAACAATCTCACTGCACAATCTTCCCAGGACCGTTCACATGCGACTACTTAAACATCATTCACAACACTTCGCGATGAAGCCTATAAAAACTTCGCTTCCGCACAGAACAAATCGCCGAGAAAACAGTAATCGCAGTGCAATAGGGATATCCTTAAGCAAATCTTATACTAAATAATAAAACTAAATCAAAGAGAAAAAATGCTGACAATTACCTTTTGTATTTGATAAGTCGCCATTTTGTTTTCTCTGAAGTTCAGTTCACGGCATCACTTCATCAGGTTGGTGTTTCTCTCAATAAAAAATCTGTAACAACAGAGAAATTGTTTGATTCCAATGCTAGACTGATACCAGTAACAAACTAGTTAACATCGATAACAATTAAATATAATTGCACAGCAGCGGCGCAGCATAATTGCAATAAATACACGATAATAAACGTTTCACAGAGATAGTTATAGATTACATTAGCAGTATAAAAACATTCGCTTTGAGCAACAAGCTACAACATAAACAACTAAAACATTCATAGTAATGTATTATTAAAACTTACCAATTCAAGACGATACTTCATCGGCGAAGTCATGGATGTCGCCTTCCCTGTATTGGTACCTGTACAGTCAAAGAAAAACATATTTAAAAAAATTAACTACAGTAACGTTGGAATATCAAACGCAGGTTATTTTGTTGTCAAAGCAAAGAGAATGAACGAAAGTGTTACGTTGAAAATGCGATAACACTCTGAGCCTGAAGGGGCGTTTGATATGTCCGCTTGTTCGTAGGGTCAGTACGGCACGTTGCGCTGGCACTGACGTGTGTGCACAAAGAAACAAAAACATGTTCAACAGCTCTTTTTGGTGCTGGTTGAAAACTGTGCTGACACACGACCCGGTCAAAGGACGAATGTTTGGATTTTTAACCATGCTTAGTGTACAAACAAATGACTGTTTTTAATTTGTAATTGTGTCGTAGACTTTTTTATTCAGGTGTATTTGGTAAGACTGGAAGACAGATGATGATCACAGTCTTTTAAATTCCTAAAAACGCTATTCACATGGCACTTTTTCTTAACATGCTTTACATTTTCTATGAACACAACAAAGCCAGTCTATCGGTTCTATTGGAGAACGGGTCGTTCTCATATGGAAAATATTATCACACGATTTTAAACAGCGCAGCGTTGTAGTTCGTTAGGGGTATAGGTTCGGTTTCTAAAAGGTCTTGAAAAGTATCTGCTATGGTCCAAATTCGTTATATCTCTGATTTGTTCTGGTTCGTTGATCGTGCATTAAGCATTTATTGTAGAACTATCTTGAATTAATTTGGTACTTGCGAAGTACTAGACGGTTTGACTTGCAGATCAGGCGTCTAGGGTTCTGTACCAAAGGTGTTGACGGAACCCTACTATATTAAGCTTACGCAATAGATTCTTAGCTCGGAAAAGCTCGGTTAAAACTGCGAGACTTGATTCCTGAACTATTAAAATTAATAATACGTACCAGCAAATTTGTACGGAACCCTCAGTGCGCGAGTCCGACTCGCTCTTGATGGTTTTTTTTTTCAATTTAGCTTATGTTATATTTAGATATGTTACTGTCAAACAGAACAACCTTCTACATCCCGTGGATGTCAAAAAAATAATTGATGATTTGTATGATGATGAGATGATATCAGTAGCGATAGGGATTACAATTTTAGGACGAAACATTGAAAAAATAATTTTGTAATTATTTTTTACCAGCACTTCGCAAGAATACGACAAATACAATACCTACAACTGGTTCTCCTCATTTCTCAGTAATGATCCGCAATTACTGACACAGAGCTAAGCTAGCCAGAGTATTGCGCATCAAAAAAAGATTTTTATTTGTAAAATATATATTGACTGAATAATTACATAATAATAATTAATCGCTGCACACCCCTGCTGAGACCGGCTCGCACCCGCGGGTGATACACAAGCGAGTCACAGGACAACGCTCCGGTTCAATTTTGGTATTTTTAGGTACCCGTTGGTTGATACTTACAATACCTAAGACATTTAAAATACCTAGTTTTTTAATACGGGTTCACGACCTGTTTCACCTCCGATTTATTTCCTGTTAAACTACCTGTCTGATTTGCCTACCTGCTTGAATTTAAAAAACCTTGTTCCATTTTAAGTAATTGGTGAGCTGTGACATTTTTGACATCGTTCAGTGGTTTTTGACATCCTCAAACACGTAAGTAGATATAATTCAACAATTAGTTGGTATCTGCTCACCTCACGTTACCTATCTGAATAGACGCCTAATTGTCTATTCCATTTTTCTCATTCTAATTTCCTGAAGGTTAAGACGGAGTTCGCGAAAATTGGAAGAGCTGGCGTTATTTACGAATCGATCATACAGCGCATGCGTGCTAACTTTCTTAACGTACCGGGGACGCTTCACTAGTCTTACGAAAATTTGGATTGTTCCAATAATTTTGCACGATGGAACTTCACGCTTGAGGCGTTCGCTATAAGTTGATGCACGTTTTCTCTTACTGACATTGCACGCGTAAATTGGTCTTCATTATGTTTGTTTCTTACTATGACATACCAGATTGGCTTTTCAGATCATTACAAATAGGCTTTAGGCATTAGCTAAGTTAAGAAAGCCTTTCGACCCAAGTGAACTGAAATAAACACCCTAGTTCCTTCAAGTTTTTTTTATTTTTTATTATGGCTTTGCTCTTGACTCTAGTCTACGTCAGAGAAGACAGAGACAAAGTCTACGATGGAGCGAGCCTACCCAGAAGGAGTCTGTTCACTCTAACTTTGAAGAGATTAGGGTTATAAGCTTTTGGAAACACAGACGCAGGCAGAGAGTTCCACTCCTTTGCTGTGCGCATTATAAAAGACGTTTGAAAACGCTAAGTGCGAATTGGTGGAATATCTACAAGGTAGGGATGGTAAGATGCAGTGCGTCTGGATGCCCGATGGTAGAAGGGGGCCGGTGGGATGAGGTCGTGGAGTTCTTGGGCACACTCACCGAAGTACAATCTGTAGAAGACCGACATGCAGGCAACTTTATGGCGATGAGCCAAGCTATGTAGCTTGGCATCCACCAGTTTTACGACGACGAAGTTAATTTAACCATGTTAAGATCAAAGCAAAAATCCATTAAAAGGATTATCGGATGCGGCATTGCAGCCGTTAGATATTTTTCTTATCCAATGAAACTTGATACTCAGGAATACGGTTGGATGAGTCCGTCACATCCATCCCTGTTCCTGACAATATGTTCAGGAACATTGTACAACAATAAAGGCTCGATCATTTGCTGCAAATAATGCATATTATTACAATTCTAGCTGCCCCGCGCAACATCGTCTGCGTCACAATTTATTATTATTACTGCTCCGTTCCCATTGGTCGTAGCGTGACGATATATAGCCTAAGCTTCCTCGATAAATGGGCCATCCAACACTGAAATAATTTTTGATATCGGGCCAGTACTTCCTAAGATTAGACTGTTATTTTACTATTCGACCATAACAACCATTATATAAAAATGGAAAAGGTAAAACAACATAATTAGTAACCATGTTGTGAATCAAACTTACTTACTGCTTTAGGTAATGTTAACGGCACAATAAAAGAGAGGGTTATGCTCAGCAGTGGGCGAAGTCAGGCTGTGGACGATGATGATGATGAATGTTAACGACTGAAATAACATTGACAAAATCACCCAAATGAATAGAGCACCCTAATCTTTCCACTATACCTACACATCAAACCGAGCCCACAAAAACAAGATGCATGTTAACCGAACGAAATTAGCAGTCGTTAACAGTAAAGCATCAGCTGCGAAGGAAGTGATGCATACATTTGTTAGCGCGGCGCAGGCGCGCGACTCGAGTCACACACTCACACACTCACACCGTGATACCTGCCTGACCTCGGATAAGCTAACGGCCCGGTGCATTCGCCGAGCCGGGTTCAACGCCACTTACGCCACGCATTTTTTCGCCAACTTTTACAACCCACGACGCCATTCAAGCTCGCAGCTGGCTCCGCATTGTTGTTGCAACGCGATTAAAAGGGGACGGTTATCATCTGCACGGGGCATCGGAGCTGATATTGATGCCGATATAAGCGTTTTATTTGCACTGCAAAAGCGTTTTTATTGTATCCACTGTAGAATCAAGATGAATGTGTAATGCAAGCGGAGGTGGGGCATGCGCGAGGCTCGGGACGTCTCCTAGTCCTAACTCAATAAAGATGAGCTGGATTGGCGTGGGATTACATTACAGTCGTCTTGACTACCAGTATTGGATTCGTATAAAATATGAACATCGATTTATTTATTGCTCACTAGACTGTATTAATAAGATCACGTTTATAGCGACATTAAACTATTTTAAATTGGACATAACCAAATCACAACCTGTTACTTCTTGCGCAAGTTTTGGAGGGGTCAGGTAAACATTTTAAAACTTTAAACATATCCTGGTTATAAAGTAGGTATGACATCAATAATTATATGCGCTTTTCTCGAAATAAAAAAAAAATGCTCATTGTAATGAAACTTAAACAGTAGCAACCAAATTAGCGTCTACATGAAATCGAGCACATATTCTCAGAAAAAAAACTAGTATGCAATATCGAGCTGAATAAATTATTCTAATAGTGAAAATATCAACTTAATTTTTTTTACTGTGACAAGAGTCGGGGTTATTGGACAGATTATACGAAAGCTACATGACAGCGGAGCCCGAGAGGCCTGGAGGCTGGATTATGGCAAAAATCTCTTTTGTAATGCAAACGACAATTTTTCTTTTTTATTCCAACCCAGGTAAGAGACGTTTCCAATTATAGATAACAGTGACAGGACTTAAATAGTTCTATTTTAGCTGAAGCGGATTTTTCCAACTACATTTTTCAGGAACGCTTGGCTAAAACACTTCTTTTTTTCGACCTAGTGATAGGCAGATGAGCCTCGTATCAAAAATATCGAAAGTGTATGAATCGTCGTGCACCGAGTGGCCGCGTACTATTTGTACCGATATGATAAGAGTCGCGAGGCGCCATTGTTGGCGTGCTTCCAAGCCGACAGTTAACGTCATTAAAGCTGACTTGTCTACAGCCAGACGACCGGACACACGATTAAAGACTCACAAAAATTAATCCCAATACACTTTTATCTTTGCGCCCCGAAACAAGCAGCTGGATTTGTTAATATGTGAATCTGCTTTTAACAAAAGTGTGGAAGTCCCTATGTGGTTACTTACAACAAATTAAATGTCCATACAGGTACACCTTGTATAGCTATTTAGGGAGTCCATACTCCATACACAGAGTTCCGTGTAACATCGACGCGCCGTAAGCGGGCCGCAGGCGTCACTTAAACGCTCTTGTTCAGTGAATATAATTAGGTTCTAACGTCAACTTCAAGTATGTGGATGACTGACCTAGAGTTGGCCTAGCTTAGTACGGAGTTTCAAATGAATAAAAAGCCAGCTTATACTGGTTTTTATAACAAAACCAATAACCAGGAACACTGGGCCACACGATAGAGGTAACCTCAATCGTGTGGCCCAGTGTTCCTATATTCAAGGTTCTCAGTGTTGCATGATTTTGCCAATGTATCAGTTTTATCAGTAGAGTACCTTTAGCAACATCCAGCAACATTTACAGTAGGATGATACTAAATACAACTTATGTCAGACGACTCTAATCTTTGTTTATGTTTATGATATAACAAATAATTAAATACTCTGTTATCAATTACGAACGCAATAGAATTAGAGAACTGGGGCGTTATTAGAGATGGGCAAAACTGATTTTTTCATTCTAATCTAAGCGAGCCGGAAGAGAAAAAACTTTTTTACAAAAAATACAACCGACGTCCAAAAACAAAACACTACAAGGTACAAAATAACTTCGGAAGAAAGAAAAAACTTTATTTTCTGAAGTCGGTGTTTTTGGTTATTTTTTCGTTTTTAGAAAATAAAGTTTTTTATTTTTCACTTTTTAGTGGTACCTAGGTACCTGCGTACCCGTGCAATGTTAACAGCGTACCGGTGCAATGTTATGTTAAGAACTGGCGTAACACTAAAAAAACATGCGATGTCAGCAATCTTGATCCCTTTGCTATCATTTATTGAAGAGTTTCGTTGCCTATTTCCGAAGTTCTTCGTCAGATCTACACCAAATTAAAACGGGACCAGTCCAGGAAAATACTCTTTCAAACAAAAAAAGAATCATCCAAATCGGCTGACAATTGGCTAAAGTATCGCTGAACAAACATTTTTCATGGGATCTCATCATCAGATCCTAATTTATACCTTCCATCATCAGCTCAGCAACATGAGATGATGATTACCAGGCACAAATATCTAAATTGCGTTAGCAAGTTCATGAAAAACATTGTATGTGCCTATAAAATTTGAGGGTTGCCCTCGATTTTCGTGGGATCCCATCATCAGATTCTGACATGGTGACAATGGGACCAATCGAGAAGTATACTCTTTCAGATGAAATAAAAAAATTCAGATCGGTTCATAAATGACGGAGTTATGAGGTAACAATAATAAAAAAAAATTCAACCGAATTGAGAACCTCCTCCTTTTTTAGAAGTCGGTTAAAAACGCGAATTTATTACACAACTGTTATTTATTTATTACTACTACTTGTAAGGGCCGCCTTCAAATTAGTCGGTAAGTGCCGCGCGACTGCAGCGCGACAGCAGCGCGCCTGCCACGCGATTGTTATTTGTATGGATTAAAAAGCAGCGCGACAGACGCGCTGCTGCCGTCCGGCACTTAGCAACTGATTTGGAGGCGCTCTTATTTGAAAAACCCGAATGATAAAATGAACAGTCTAACACTCTAACCTAAGCTGTGACTGCGGTTGGCAACAAAAAGCCGTTACAAACCAGAACAAAATACAAAGAGTTTGTATTAGTACCTCTGACCTAGTGATACTCCCCAAACAGGAAAAAGAAACAGTACTATGTTTGATAAGAATAACAACGTTACATACTCATTATCCTGCACATTTGAATAATGAATAACTATTCGACTAGAGCAATTGAATGAATGATGATTCTGGAGCGAATCGAGCATGTAAGTAGCAACTATCGACTAGTATACTCGTAGTTTGACAAAATTGGTAATATGTGCATCACTAGTGATCGTGACCTTGTTGGTTTCGATAACAATTAGGTACCGAGTACTGACCCGATTGACCTCTGCCTATTTATATTTACATTAACGGTCGCTCGATTGTTTTATCAACAAAAATATTTACGTGCGTTTCATCATATTGTAGATAACGTTTTCATTAAAACGGACATATTGCAGTCTATTTGCAGTATAGGTAACCTAACTTTCTATAAAGCTGAAGAGTTTTTTGTTTGTTTGTTTGCTTGAACGCGCTAATCTCAGGAACTACTGGTCCGATTTGAAAAAATATTTCAGTGTTAGATAGCCCATTATCGAGGAAGGCTATAGGTTATAAATATAATCGCGCTAAGGCTAATAGGAGCGGAGCAGTACTTAATGAAAATTGTGACGCAGACGAAGTTGCGCGGGTCAACTAGTAATATTATAAACGTGAAATAGAGAGTAGTTTTGAACAACTAAAGCTACTTTGATATCATTTCGAATAAATCCTCCCGGATTTAAAATCTTGGTGTATGGCTGAGATGTGTAGGCATAATAAATCTTATTGGCACTAAATGTATCCAATACCTAGAGATTCTCACTACTTATAAGAAACTTATTGTCTTACGTTTACCTGCAAAGTCACATTTTTCAGAATTTACAAAAAGAAAAACAAAATAATAAAATGACATATGGAATTTACAAAATTACAAAAATAGTCATGTCTCACGCAGATGTTGCTAGTTCGGCTAACGGGAATATCATCGCATAACATATTTTTAGAAACTATAAACGAAGGCTAAATAGATTTGGTATTTTTAACTTCCTTCGTACAAAATTCAAACGTTTTGCCTTGAAATAACGCGCTGCAGAAAATTGTGTTGGAAATAATGGAGTCGGATTGTTAATTAAGTATGGCGCCCTAAATGTGCATTGTTGTCGTCAGGTTCTATTTCCGGCTTCCAGAATGGGAATTTTAAATTGAACTAGCTTGAACGCCTGATGCATTAAAAATGGAGTGCTGTTCGCTAAGAGACTGCATTTTTAGAAATCTTTTTCTATTAGGTAAACATAACGTATTTTTTTTAAGGAGCAAGGTTCAGAATAAAGAGCATTGCAAGCATTCGACCAATTAAAACGTTTCGAATGCTTATAATAACATCGCGACAGATAATTTAACACTGTCAATGTTTTAAATGTTATTTTATGTAATAAGAAGCCTTACATTTTTTTTATAGGTGTACCTGTTTAAGGTAGTACCAGAAACAAGAAAAAACTAGCCAGGTGCGAGTCGGCCTCGCGTGCATAGGGTTCGGAACCAGGTTTACATGTTATTTTAACACTACAGACTTCTTATTGGTTTTCCTGTAATCTTTAGGTAAATAACTATTCATCTGCATTTCATTTTCAAAATTTTAGGCTCAGTACTATCGGAGATAAGGGGGTGAATGAAAATTATGGTATTTTAAAATTATGAAAAATATAATGAAAACACCCCCTTTCATTTGATATGCACACGATACAGTATAAACCTTTTTTTTTTCTAGTTTGACCCCAACAACAAAAGAATCGGTCCAGTAGATCCAGGGAAAACTGGCTGTAACTGACGGACAGACAGACAGACACCCGAGAGATCCTTTAAAGGTACTGTTTTTCATGGATGTTCGGAACCCTAGAAATAACTTCCTATCTGCAATGTGCTTTCCCACACACATTAATTTGGACGGATACAGATTTGATTAAATTTTAAACACCAACATAGTTGTACTATTTGTTCATTATTGTGACAAACATGAGTAAGGAGTTCAATATAAATACGAACGTGCAGAACAATATTCAAACATATAAACATTGCTTTGTTTATTGATGATGCGTATACTCGATCATCTAATTTAAAAAGCCGTTAATTTTCACTTACCTACAATACGCATATTTTAAGAGTATTGTAGGTAAGTGAAAATTAACAGATTTTGGTAATTATTTAGTCGAGTATACGCATCAACAATACTTGTGTTGTTAAATCCGTTACTCTAAAGAGCGATAAATATAGTTGGTCGGCCACAAAATAGTGATCGAAATAACCGCGTTACGTCATACCGCACGAGATAACCAACAATAATATGTTTGTTGTGAAATGATAACAGCGTACTGAGGACGTCACCCTACTCTGTTCCATGCTTACCACAGCAGAGGGCCTAGCACGAATATTTTTGACGTATAGTAACGTAACGTTACATTTTACCATAGCTACAATACTCGTTTCGCACATAATATTTATTTAAATTAAATACTACATTCAAATCTTTGAATGATATAAATTGTGTAATATGTCCCATATTATTTAACCAAAACGCTATGGGGTTGTAATTTTTCACATTAAAATTTCACTTACGTTAAAGTTACTATACCTACGTCAAAATATTCGTGCTAGGCCCTCTGCTATCGTCGAATTTACTCTAAAATTACCCGCACGTTACTGAAACTCGAGTTTGAGCTGAATTCCAGCTACCGGCTATTAGGTCATAATTATCGAAGGGGTGAAGGGATGATTGGATCCCCGACGTTTCGCTAATTAACACGTTCGGCTCGGCAGGGTAGGAACGGAGGGAGGGTGCGAACTTAACGGATTACCGCTTTGTAACAATTTAAAACGTGTTGCATTTATATGAAGCTTAACTTTTTGGATTTTATTCAAAAGAGGCTTATATTTTTGGTGCTATATTTAATTGATCTATACCCGAACAAGAAATGAGCTCACCCACCATATTTCCAGTACGGTTAGATATCTGAAGATAAGTCATTGTAACACTATTTCAACCGGTGTTTAATCCTGATTGTTTTATTTGGCACTTTATTATATCACAGCACAGTTGACTTCAGAAATAGTTGAAGTACGTGTTAGGCACCCGCGTTCACGAAACACAATGAGAAACCGATGGAGTCAACATTCAGCACACAGGTACTCAGAGCATGTGCGTATAGCGAGTGCTGTCTGATCTCAGAATGGCCGGCCACTGACTGTCCCGTTATAACAGGCAACAGCGTCTGTTAAAATGTAACATACTAAGCTGTAAAGAACAAAACCCGTCTCATACATATATCGACTTATTCTACGTTCACGTTGTAGTAACTGACTTGGCAGATGTCCAAGATTCACTGACCAACGCGAGGCAGCCTCGCCCATAGTTTCAACTGCGGAATTATTTGTGAATTTAGATGCGACGCCATTGATCGTGTTGCAGCTGTGTTAATTAATAATATTTACAATCACTTTATTATATTATTAGTAGATATTAGAGAGGTAAGGAAGATTGTAGTAAATAATTATTTTACCGAGAGTAAATAAATGTTACATCTAATCGATTTACTGTGGAATTTTATTTCATTGAAAACTCGTCATTCCAATGGCTAATGCACGTTCCTATGTTTTGAATTTAGGAAAAAAAGGGCAAGTAAATGACTTGCACTTTTTTTGATAATAAAAGCGTTGACTTGAACTCAACGCTTTTATTATCGTCACATAATTGCAAGGCGTCATTAACTGAATTCAAAATAATCACAAATTAGAACTACCTAATAGTTTTAATCAGATACGTTGCTTACCTGGATAGTCAATCAGTGCGGTCAAGCCATCTTTGCCGACAAAATCGAGTAGTCACTTCACACCATTTCTTCTATAACTGATGTTTTCCCGCCATTTTACCTGCGCACAACCAAAAGGAAGACTGTTAATACCAGTAACCTTTGTATTTTACGGTCAAATCACAAAATTCCAAAAGAGACACGCATGGCTTTTGTGTGTCGTTTTTAAGAGGCATATATCGGCGATGGGGTGCCATGTGTTTGGCAAAACAGCCTGCTAAGCGTCGCCAGCCCATGGCCACAGATAAGGCACAGGCTCCACACGGGAAACGCGACGCGTTAGCGTCCTTTACCTGAATGTAGGGTTACCATCCGTCCGAATTTGTCTGGACATGTCCGGACTTCTAGACGTTTTGTCCGATGTTTGTCCGGCTCTTTAATTTGTTCGGACTGTTGGGCTTAGATGGAATAACGAGAAATATAACTTATATATGAAACAAACAAGAATTTTGCAAATAAGAATTTAAGCTTCTTTAACTTCTCATTCATCTAAAAACAAATCTAACCACTCTGACTAAGTGGGTAATGTTTGCATTTTGAGACTAAAACGTCCGGACTTTTATTGGAATGGTAACCCTACTTGAATGGGGTCGTTTTCATATCCCTAACCAAACAAACGTCATTATTATAGAGTAATATTAAGCAAAAAGTTTTAATATCGGACTAACTCATTTTTTTAGTTTCTAGTAATGTTTCTTTATAGTTTATAGTTCTATATATTTTTTTACAGTTTCTAGTAATGTTTTTGTTAGATTCCAAAAAAAAACTGTTATAAAACGCTAAACTAAAGTGAGATAGATCCTGACCACTACTCAATTCTTACCAGTTAAAATTACCTAGATATAATTTAAGTGATGCAATACCAAAACCAAAAAAGAAAACCAAGCTGCTTTACACTTCCACATCGTAAAAATATTACGTTTGGTGCTAACAAAGAGTGTGGAATGTGTTGCACAATTTCCATTCGGCTTATGTCCCGGCATGGGGTAACTTTTTGAGTGAAGGCACGACTACCTGCGCCCTCCGGGTTCAAACAGGAAGGTTTCACCCTATTTCACCCCACGCTGACGCCGAGTTCGACAAAGTTATCCCTTTATGTCGAAGCTTGAGCACTCTATAAAAGAACCAAACGTTGACGCATATTCAAACTAAGTAATTAATGTTTTAGGCATTGAGCTCCTTGGTATACTATGTACAAAATGCACAACCTATTTTTACTATCTCTGTACACATTATATTCAAGACTTTTAAATGTGTTAGTAGCTACTCCACCTAACCGGGACCGGGCGCAGGAGGTGTCAAACTGCAATTTTAAGCAATTAATTAATTAACAAAGCGGATGTTGCCGACCTCGACACATTCGTTTCAATTGACAAAATTAGTTCATTAAACCACACTGCCACGTATATATACAAGCCGCAATATACATTTAGCAATGAATCATAGAATGCGGTTGTGTCGCAGTACCGAAGTCCAAAAGTTGAAATCGACGCGGACGGCTAGACTCGAACATGGCGTATTCACGGTCATGTTAGCTATGTTAATGTTAAATGCGTGCAGCGTCGCTCTACTTGATGTAACGGCACGTCGCGTGACCGACATATGCTTTTTTCGAGACCCCAGATTTCCGAACTAGAGCGAAAATCTTAGTGTACAAGACTTGCCATCAAAAGCTACACTTAAAATCGCACAGATTCAAATAGAACCCTAAATCCAAATCTAAAGCTGCACATTTTTATATCTTCTTGTTTAATATTCTGAATGTCGAATCGGTCGTTCGCATCCTAAGCGGCTGCAAATTAGAAACTACAGTGATCCACCGGATGACCGGTTACGCATTCAAAGTTATTCATTCAAATTCAATCATACAATTCCAAGTCACGTAACTTGACATTTCAAGTGTTCCACTCAGTGTCAATAGCGTCATGTTAATCCGTTCCTGCACATCTAACAGAACCATAGTCACCGCCATTTTGAAATACGTCTCCTAACTTAGGAATAAAAAGAATACATGTGAAAATGATACTTCAAACCTTAATTAAAAAACTTTAAGGGAAACATTTAACAGATTTAAATTATATTCAACTTATTTAAATGCCGACAAATATGGAATCGAAATAACCCAAACTCACAAGTTTGGATTAGTTCCGATTCCATATTTACCTAAGTAATATTTATTTTGCAAGGACCGTTGGGTAGATCCGAATTCGGAATATAGTAGTGGATAGAAATATGAAATTGAATAAGTAGAAAACTTTTGAGGATACATGAGACTATTGCGTGCTTCTTTTGACGCATGTTTAAAACAGTCAAATAATTTATGGAGTATCAACATGATTTTTTATATTATTTGTTACGACTACGCTTTTGTGAAAATAAATGTCATAAGCAAGTCAAATAGAAGCTTCCGTAGAAGCGCAAAATCTATATAAAATAATTGTACTGTACGTGTGTACGTCTCTGAACTCCTCCTAAACGGCTAGACCGATTTGAATGAATTTTTTCGAATGCGTTTGGGTGGCGCCCTGGATGGTTTAGATTCACAAATCAGTAGGGTAGGTAGGTTAGGTAGGCTAAGTAGGTAGAGTAGTCAGTTGATAGAGCGAAGCCGCGCGGGTCAGCTAGTAATATTATAAATTACGATGAATTTCAAGAAAATCAAGTTCGCGACGATATGTTTTCCAGTTCTAATTTTCATTTTGGGTATTAGTCATATTTATTTAGTCATATTTTCTGCACGCAAAATACGCGCTTAGTCGTGGAGTTGCGGAAACCAGCCCGATTTACATACATACATAGTCATATTTCCTATCGTGACCATGTCAGAAGCCTTGAAGCGGTTTAGAAACTCTGACACTAGGGTGTTAGACCTTACTGCCCACACGATAAGAAGAAGAGATCGTGACCATCTGTAATTATAATAAGACCACTCAATACGATCGGATAGTATTTTTTTCGCTTTTGCTCTTTGATGCTCATCTTCATTCTCGACCTCATCTCTATTTTGAGCGGTAACGTAAATTATGTTCAGTAAGATTTCATTTTCAAACGATCTAAGACCGAGATTACGTAGGCAGTTAATCGTCAAAACAGTGACGGCAACATCCTGCGTTGCTTGCATTTCTATCAAGCCAACGGTCCGGCCGTCGCGTCGCTTCGATAATTGCGACCGTTTTATACTTAACTGACAATAGTTAACGCTTACTAAGCGTGTCGCTTTTACAACAACATTATAAATAACTGTACTGTGTTTGTTACAATTTTTTACTAAAAATAATAAGAGTAAAGTCGAAGTAGTTTCGAAAGTGAAACTGCGCTACAGACAAAAGACTGCAATGGTGAATAGCTGGCCAAGTGAGAGTCATACATACTAGCACAATGAGGGTTCTCTACTCTATTTGAATACCAACCTACAAACATATTTTATAATAATAAATAAATCACTTTCAAATGTTCCATTATAAAAACAAATCTACTTCGGCAGCCGTTCTTGTATTTAAATCTTCTCTTACGTATACCAGTGCGACATCCTATTAGTGCTTTAGGTTAAATTCTTCTGAAATGCTGGCGAGCAGTGGATGGAGGAGGACCGATGACCTCAGAGCAGACGCATTATAATTCTGACTATTGGAGTAGACGAATCTTCGATTGAAAATCGCGTTACGCGCCGATTAAGGAAGTGTAACTTACTCGTAGCAACTTGAATCTAGAATCTAGATGGGTGTGTTATTACTAGACAGAATGTTGGCAAAATTCGGGATTCGTAAAGACGCAAGCGGTAGCTGCGTTTGAAGACAATTTTGATGATAAAAGACTCGTCTGTAATCGTATTTCTGCAAATGGGATTAAACGGCCAGCTTGGGTGGGTCCCTAACCGTTTGACACTGTTTAGCTGATAAACTGAATTTGTGTAAACTGTTCTTGCAAAGAAAGATCCATTTATATTTGAGATGCATTGATGATGTTCATAGTGTGCTGCACATACATCTAAATACTAGAGTGGACTAATAAAAGAGAGGGATATTGTGAGTCGATGAAGCGCAACGTAGATAATAGCTTTCCAAATGACACGAGCCGTGCGCAATGCTGAGCGCACAAGGTGCTGCACACACAAAAGACTGCAGTGCACCCATTGACTGCACTCTAGCAGTATAGAATGTTTAGATTATACTACAGTGAATGTTTGTTTTCTCTTTCATCAAAATGAAATATCTTCAAATGGTCGCAAAGTTACGCAAAGCCACTGCAAGTTAATTTCATTGTTTACATATTTTGGTTTTACAACATAAATGATGAATGATAATAATGTGAATCCAATATTAGGTTACGATGTGTATGAGATGAGCTTTCTTCGCATACCGCGCGTTGCGTGTCCCGCTCGTTGCGGCTGCAGTGGCTCCGTTGCACTCCACTTCGCACGAGGCCTGCGTTCGAGCAACTAATGAGTGGGGAGCACACAATATTCTACACATCTTACCGCTGCAAATACATTTCAAAGAACAATATACCAACACCCGCAAATATACCGCACCGCTACTTTAGCTAAATATTATCGAACTGGACTAAGTCTGAACTGCCTACACGTTAACGAGCCAAGTAGCGAAATCAAGTCGCGATTTGTAGAAAGAGACTAACAAGTTTCAGCTGACTGCGTCTCTCAAGTTCTACCCACTGGTACTAGTTTCACATACATTTTATATCACATTGCGTATCATTCCCAAATGGAACGGGCGAAAGAGACAAATACACCTCATTCTGTTCCCCAGGATGCGCGCGCATGTTTTCCCTGCCCCGCAACTTGTTGAAGATCTTTCACGGAACGTACTACCGCCTCTATACAATTTTGTTTTGCTACACATGGTTGACATGGCGAAAAAGAACCAAACTTGGTACTTATTGACGTGAAGTCTTCAGAGATTAAGATTGTACAAAACTTCAGCAAAATAGAAACGATAGTAAGTCGGCAAAATACTTTATATCTGAAGAAAATTTAAATAAAGCCACACCAGAAGGCATTAAAGAGATCGATAAAAGAAATGTTGCCAGCAATGAACCCTAGATTTCCCCTTAGATTTTAAATATACTGATCCAGAAGTCAATTTCTGGATCATTGTATTTAAAATCTAACTGATTATAATATCTTCGAAACTTATTCTTGAAAGCGATGGTACAACTTTTTTTTAACATGCACAGAGGACATATTTCCCCGAAAGGATATTATCATAAATCCGTAATGAGTAACACGTGGATCTAACGAAGTTAGCCGTTGGATCGAGAGGCCCGCCGAGGCGGCTGGTCATTGGCACGAGGCCACGAGGGCTGTGGCCGCAGCAACTCGTGGCAATAACTGACCTAACTCTAGGCGCACCTTTGTTAACTGCGAAAGAGGGTAGCGTTGCACCTGGCGACGGGTCCGACGCTTCTTTTTACGCTCTAGCTAGTAGCTATCTATCGTTGGTAGTTTATTTTAATCGTGTGCGTGCACGCAGATGGCGCGAGCGCAGGGGTCGCACACGCGCCTCCTGTCGCGGACGAATATGCACCCTATGACGAAATGCGCAGGGTGCAAATAGCATCATGGCGATCCTCGAGCCTAAGTTGTAAACAAACCAGGCGAGGGCAATGGCTGCCTGCCACTCCCCGCGCACTGCCGCGCTGGCGACGCCATTCAACCGGGAAGTTCAAGATTTATTTTTAGCGTTCCACGAAACTTCAAATGCTGATAAAACAACGGAGTTTGACGGTGATTATAATGTATTATTGTTGCCTTTTTGAAAGCAATGTTTTACGCATAAAAAGTTTTGGTATCGCGTAAATTAAATACTTACACAAGATGGATGCTAACAAAAATGGATGCCTTTCAATAAATTATGTGGGTATCCTGTACCCTCCTCAAAACGTTTAATCTTTTAAGAAAAAAAAGATACGCTCAATTCATTCAGGAAGTGTAAGAGACAAAATTTATTGTGATTGAATGCGTCGTGGGCACAACAAAAACAAGGAGTGGAGTCGAGGCAAATGCTTATCAACCGGGAAATGAAAAAAAAAATATAAAGTCGCTCGCCAACGTAAAGCGAACAAACAAATCAACTTGACTTGTCCACAGGAAATAAAATGACGGGTCTGTTATATTTATAACCGGTTTTGTAAAAGTAAAATGCAATATTCTATACAATTTGAATGGGGTCCGCTAATGTTGTCGAGGGGTGACGTTGTCAAGAGTCCAGGTGCCGCCATGGGGTCAATAACTGCTGTAGAGAAGCGTGAATGTAAGTGATCGAGATGTCGTAGCCCGCACTGATCGCTTCGCTACTAACTACGTAGGTACTACGCCTATCCATCGGCATTGACATTGTAGTTCTCGCGGGCCGGTGAACCGCGCTGGGGCCAAGAGCGCGATACCGCTTCCGAAAATTGTTGTCTTCAGCGGCGTCGGCGGCGGTGGCGGCGGAGTCAATGACCCGAGGGCGCGGGCGCGGGAGGGTGCGCGCGCACGCAGCCGCGCCCCGCCTTTATTTATTACGCTACGCGCGGCGCGCTCGGCGCCGACAACGCGCGGTGGGGCGGAGGCCGCATTCCGGGCGGCCGGCGCCGCGGCCCGTTGTCCGCTGCGAAAATAACGCGCACACTACCGACTTAGCGGCGAACCGACGTCAGTAATCCAGTCACACTTTAAAATAAATAGTCTCAAACTTACTCAGATTTAAGAAGGAGATGCGAGCACGTGCCCCAACCGCGTGTACCACTACTGTCTCTCAGCTCACAGGCACCAAAGTCACTGTCAATAACGGCAAAAGTCATAATGAAGTCGAACCGAGCTTCCCGAACACGCTGTCGCGCCTCATGTCTCTGCATAAGTCAACATATAAATTCACATGGCGCGCGCGAACTGTAGTTCCAGAGCGGCGGAAAGCGCGTTAGCTTCGATGGCGATATGACGCATTAGTGAGCGCGCGGCGCGGCTATACAGAGTGCGCAAGCAGTCGGGGTAGTGAAAAGGGCGCGGGGGACGCGGGAGCGCCCCTCGCGGCTGCTCCGTGCTGCCCTCTGCGTCGGGCTCATCGACCGCTCGCCCTAGCCGCCACACGACGTTGCTGCCACGCCACTCTCACTGTACCGCAACACGACACGACGCGCGCGGGCCCACGTCCAGCGTGACACACTACCGCTCCACCAACATCATACGCTCTAAGTAGTCCGTCATGACGCCCCGCATCTCTCCACTCCGACAACCACACCGCGTCAACCTAGGACAGCCACATGCCTAAATATTTTATCTCCAGCCAATTAAGGGTTCTACCCACGCCTTGTCGTAGGTACAGTTTACACTACCTACTTGTATAGGGATGCTTTTACCGTTATTCGTTGGAAAATCGAACACAGATACATTATCAGATGTATCCACATGTTGGTTTTACTCACTCAAAACGATATCTACTTCAAATTATTACATCGGTACGTGGATGGTGGCTCTTTGTTAGAATCGCCCGAGGGCGTTACGGCAGCGACCGACGTGACAACAACCTCGCGTACGGTACCGACACTTGTTTAATTAATTGACAGATGTGGCATCCGAGTTTTCAGATCACACATAATTAAGAGATCTATGGCGTCTCTGTTGATAGTTGTTACAGCAAGGCTTTCAAATGACAATGAAATCTACGTATCCAGAATACCAGAATACTAAGTATTATTTAGATTCTTTTAATCAAGTCCGATTATAAATATTGGCACTATTTATAATTGGAATCGGGAATCGTTTTTAAGAAACGGTCTCCAGCTACTAAATCTATTATTCTAAACTGTTGAACAATCTGCCTCATCCACGTACAAAAGCTTCATACTTCCAAAGGCGTCAGCTTTTTCTGCAGTATTCAATGAACAAGTTTTTTTACTAACTGACGCTTGAGTAAGTACGCCTCCGAAAAAGAATTCGTGCGATTGAGAGTTCTCTAACGAGTAGTCATTTAGAACCGACCGCGCACCGCTGCCGCCGCCGGTGCAATAGGATTTCATACGAAATCAAAAGTGCGCAAGGTGACTAGTGTTTTTTCTATCCAGATTAATGGATCACAAAGAATACCGTTATTCAAATTATTTTCAGGTGTTTTATTTCTTACTCATTCTTTTAGTTCTTGTTCATTTTTAACAAACATGGCGTCTTTATTTTTATAACTAGTACTCTACATGGACTTCAAGGCCTTCAAGCACGTTTACACAGTGTACCGTAGAAGCATCCCGTAAATATAATTTTCGCTTCCGATTGAATAACCCTACGAACTTCACCGGTTCCATTACAAATTACCGGTGAAAGACCGCCATGAAAAGCGGTTATTTCGTTTCCGCTATCGCCAATGCACCACAATCAAATCCTTCCTCACAGTTTGCAAAAGACATCCAAATCCAATCACATTATTTTGCATTAAATTGTGAAGACCCGCAGACCCCAAATATATATTCATATCCGTATAAGTATTATACGAGTCTCAGGAGTTGTTCAGTCGAGTTGGAGGCATTGCATTACAGGTACATGGCCAACACAAAGCTCAGTCTGTATTTATATCAGCACCCATCTTACAGGAATTCTGGTCATGGTGGAGGTGCCAAGTCTTCTCAACGCAGTTGGTCAAATTTAGCTTGCATGTTAGCAGTAAATTGACAATCCATGGGTAGTCAGTCAGACGCCCGTTCTACCCCTTTACTGGGTTGTGAAAGTCGCTGCGTGTAAAATGACCCGGCTGCATCTGGGTAGACTGGAAGCTCCGATCGCAACATATTTGGGAAATTACTAGGCCGATTGATTCACATTAATTTGTGATGAATAAAACGTATAAGACTAAGCTGAACAAATAAGTTGACAAGACGTAGGTTAGTAAAAGTCAGTTAAAATTAAAACTCTAGAGACGACGAAAGGAGACTAAAAACGAAAAAACCATAATGCAGATAGTGGTTTACCATGTGTGACAATTTAACGTTAGCACAGTTTGATAGTACGTCCTCATCCCACCACTAGCACTAGTGAGATTATACTGGATGAAAGTTTAATTGTAGTACAGTAGAATGTGTGTGAATCCTAACATTTTACAGTAATTAAGGAAATTTTAACGGGAATTTGTGAGTTTTATAATTAAATTTTTAAATAATATAGATATTCACTATTCGACACGCGGAAACACCAAAATATAGTATTTCATGTCACAAGTATATTCAGAATTTGGTCTCAATTGAAGCTGTTTTTAATGTACCTACGTTTTTCTTTTGTTAGAAAATTATTAAGAAAACACCGCGAAAGTTATTAAAATAGGTATACTACAGTTCATTTACAGTGTTGTCGAGGTTTTGGACGAGTTTAGATCATTTCGGAGAGAAACTGTTATAAGACGTTATTAATAGGTTAGCATTACAGAGCGTCTCACGGCGGTCTGAGAGGCGACAAAGAAAGCATACTCTGCCTACGCAGAGCAAACTGAAATAGCTGCGCGCGCGCCGCCTATGAGTCAGCGCAGACAATGGACCTGTGTCCTCACCAGTAACAGCTTTCGCCAACATCAACACATCACTGCAACTCATACGGAAATTGCGGTTACTAAATCTGTTTTATCTTTGGATAACATTTAGTTGTCATGCTAATCTGCAGTACTAGCCAAGTTGAATTAAATACTAGTACCTGACCGGTTTTTTTTTACGAGGTTTTCTAAAAATGAAACATAGTTAGATCGATTTATCGCCCCCGAAATGCCTTTGTTAAAACTAAAATTAACTGCTGCTAAAAAAATACTATCAGTGAAAACTAGTTCTAACTAGACAAAACACGTTTTGTCAAAATGATTCAGTTAAAACTGTTTCAATGGTTCAAAGTTTATCGTGCTTTATTCTGATTGGTAGAGAGACCTCACCTGATTTGATATTATATGGTATCGGACGTTAAAGATTAGCACCATCCCATCACTTCCCATGGGTGTCGTAAGAAGCGACTAAGGGAATCACCAGAGAATGGGCAGCAGCATTATCTTTACATTGCGATAGCCAACCCGCCTGTCAAACGTTGCGATTATAGCAAATCCCCCGAATATGATGCCCGAATGTGCTAAGAATCCTCGGAGTAGATCCGGCTACCCCTACAAACACCGACGACTGGACCTGGTAACACTGATCACTGAACTTGAGGAAGAATTGAGAAAAATACGATGGAGTATTGTGGGATTGTCTAAAGACCGAAGACAGGGGGAGGACACGATCATTCTCAATCCGGCAATCTGCTCTATTTCCAGGAGGATGACCAGAAGTCCGTGGAAGGGTGGTGTCGGGTTTATCGTTCACAGGTCCCTTGTGTCGAATGTGGTGATGATCGAGAGTATGTCGACCAGGGTGGCGTACCTTAAACTCAGAAAGTCTTCAAGATATTCGTTGACGGACCAACAGTCACGCCCCTACCTCAAGTTGAGGTAGGGGCGTGAAAAAATTCATGTGTTGAGGTCCTCAACACATGAATTTTTAGTAAAATAATGAATTTTTTTCGACAAGTTTCTTCAATACAAGTATTAAGTAAGGTCCAATGTTAGATCTACTTTTATTTAAAACTAGTAGACCCGCGCATCTTCATCTTTCCCGCCCCTATTGGTCTTAGCATTTAGCCTTCCTCGATAAATGGGCTATCAAACACTGAAAGAATTTTTCAAATCGGACCAGTAGTTCCTGAGATTAGCGCGTTCAAGCAAACAAACACACTCTTCAGCTTTATATATTACTATAGATTTAAATGTTTAAAGCAGTAATTTCTAGTTATAACAAATGCATTTAGTGATAACTACTTTTAAATAGCATATATATATATACTCGTATATATACATACATAAGAATTGATCGTTTTAAGGTATTATTAAATTGATACAAACATTACCTATGCTGTTACAGATATTAAATCTGTGTTTAGCTTTTTCTGTTGCACTTATTGCAGAAGATTTATCGTCCGTCGTTATCAAAATAACATTGACCTCTGGATTCTAGGGACATGCTGGGTATTTACAGTATCAGGACACAAAGGCTCCAGCACGATTTAAAAAATAACTACAAATTAAATTAGGGGTATAATTTAGACGGGCACCAAAATGGATCAACGGTCACCAAATGGATATAATTTAGACGGGCACCAAAATGGATCAACGGTCACCAAATTCTATCCAACTCAACTGTGATTGCCATAAAATGTAGGCTTGGGGTTACAAACTGGATAAAATAGGTTAGGTTAGGTTAGAATCGTGACCAACCGCGCGCGAGCCGAGCGAGCGAAGCGAGCGGTGCCGCGGCAGCGGCCGGCGAGCGCTACTTCTCGAATATTATTTGGTGACCATTTATCCGTTTTGGTAACCGTTTAGAACTTTTTTGGTAGTAAAATAGGTACTTTTTTGGGCGGTGTTTAAACACAAGCCTTAAATTAGTTCTGTATGTTTAAGTAGATAAAGCCACAAGTCTTGCAATGGAAGTTTGCGGCAACGAGCGAGGCGGACGGGGACATGAAACTTTTGAATTACGCATAAAAACGAAGTATTTCATTTTTATATTAGTCTACGATTACGAAAACCGGTCGTTGGCATCTCAAATCACACATTTATATGGAAATGTTGAAACAGGCTTATGTATAGAGTTAGTTAGGAAATCTGTATGAATTTTTATGGTAGATACTAAGTTCAAGACATCGTATTAGGTGCGCGAAAGATTGTACGAGGATTTCACTAAAAATGTCAGAAAAAATTTCCCTGACAAACAATCGATTTATTTAGTAATTTAACAAATTAGTAAGTACGTTACATACCTATGTGGTCGTGATAAGGTATGTATAACCAGTATAAGCGGGGCGTGGTCACAATTGAAATCCTGACGACTTCAAGATGGCGTATCCAGCCAGTTCGTCAAAGTGCGGTTACTCAAATATTTCTCGAGGCGAGTGCTTGGCAAACATGCCTAGTGGCACATACTAATGCGATGCTAATCATTACGCCGGACACATATTAATTTCAGTACGGCACTTTAACACGACGATGCGAGCGCGACACAAAGCCCACCAATCACTAACGGTGCAAGTCTTCGACGAAACGAAGTCATTGTAGTGACTAGCGGGTCTACATGCCCCTCGGCGAAATTTTGCGTTGCGGCATAAGATCGGAACATAATTGGAGAAATGACTTCTTTCCTCATGCAATTTTTGCAAACTACGTTTACTAAATGTTCGCTAAAAAGGGTCACACTAAGAAGCTAAAGTTGTTTTATTAAAAATAAAATTCTAGGAGGGATAAACATTTACACTATTCCATGGGAACCAATTATAAATGTCTATTTATCTGGCCTAACTATGTAACTAAAGTTCCTTTTGCGGCACATATTACCTATAGCGGCATCTTTTTTCCTATAATTGAAATAACACATTTTTAGGTGCAGAAATAACACATTTTAGATTGGACGAATATAGAAACCACGAGGCAAATGAAAAACACAGTATGGTCAAATAGCTGTTATTATTTACATACTTGTGCTAATTGGGGGCGGCCAACGTATCGCTGAAAAATAAACCTGTATGAGTTTCATGTACCTACAGGTAGAAGTTTTCGCACTGGGCGGTAGTCCAGGCGCTAACGCTTTACGAACGTGGTGGACGATGCGCAACGTCCCAAAGACGTGGCGTAGCTGATGCAAAACAATCACTTGATGCTGTGTAGTACAGAATAAGTCATATGATGTCGCGTGGGCGGGTTCGTAGCATTCAAGTGACGTCGTGTAGCGGATTCGTAGCAGTCGCGTAGACGATGCGCACACGCACCTGCCACGGTTTAGCGTATCGAGCGGCACGCAAAAGTTTTTAACATATATAATCATCATTAACAAAATGCATTCCGAAAAAGTTAAATTCCAAGAAAGCTAATGGTGTTTCCACATACACCATTAACTTTCTTGTCGAATTAAAGATACATAAATTATGAACAAATTGTGGTGCGTTAGAGAGAGGTGCATGCAACAATAGTTTATGGCACAATATAGATAAACGAACTATGCCAAAAAAATAAATAAACAGTCTCGTCTCAGTTTTTCAGTTTCAAGCCTAAACTTCATAATCAGCTTATACCAACATTTTTCAGTTCCCACAGCCAAGAAAGTCACATAAAAGGCTGCCTATATACTCGTATACAATAAATCGTTATTAATATTTAGTGTGCTACTAATAACAACATAATAATTATATAATATGTATCCAAATAAATAACTGCAATAAGTTGGTAACGAGATGGTACGAATGCGGCCAAGCAGTTACGGGAATGGCTTGTGAATATTTTTGCGCCGAGCTCGGCCGGACTGGCCCAACGGCATTCTCGACCGCTACCACAGCACCGTACCAAGTACGCTCCGTTTTTAACATCAACTATTGTTACTGGGTACTGAGAGCACAACTATAATTGTATTAGGGTTTCGGCCGATATTTATTTATTTATTTTGTAACAATTGCTTACTATACTTACAGTCTATATTGTATCTATACTTCTATACTAATATATAAAGCTGAAGAGTTTGTTTGCTTGAACGCGCTAATCTCAGAAACTACTGGTCCGATATATATAATCACGTTAAGACAGCAGACGAAGTTGCGCGGCTCAACCAGTGCTTTATAAAATCATATTTTGTTCGTCTCAAAGGTCACAAAGGTTGTCGTTAGATCTATGCAACGTTGGCAAATGAATTTTGTAGGTAACATTGATGTCTGAATTTTGTAGGTAACGGTGATTGTCAGTCAAATTACCAATATTGTTAGGTAATGTAAAATCATTATAATTTTTTTGTCAGGGTTTTGACGATTTAGACCAAAGTTTTTAGAAAATAAAAATTCTTCCTTTCCTTAGCTGACTGATTCATGGAAATTGTAAAGTTTTACTGACTTATTTTGCGAGCCCGACTTGATCTTGACTGTTTTTTTTTAATTAAATCTCTTGAGTCGCCACGCTGTTTGGGGGAAAGAAGTGAAAATAAACTAATTCAGATTTTGTGCACTAATTTAACGTCTAATTGAAAAAGTCCAAATTCGGGAGATAAGTCGCGTTAAGCATAAAAAGTGGTTAAGATTACAATCACCGCATTCTGTTGAGCTTACCTAGTTGCGTCGCGTGTTTACTTCGACGAGAGATACGCAGGAGTGAGCAGGGCTCCTAGCAAGAAAGGGACAGACAACTCGAGCGTGGGAACAGTACTCACCACACGAAGTATGACTGCATTTGAGCCTGAGGCGATTCAGGCAACAAGTTGCTGGAAAAAAGTTGGCCATGTAAGGGCGCCTTCAAATTAGTCGCTAAGTTCCGCGCGGCAGCAGCGCGGCTGTCGCTCTGCTTTGTTAATCCATACAATCAATAAACGCAACGCACTTAGCAACTAATTTGAAGGCGCCCTTAGTGTTCAGTCATGACTCTTTTGAAAGCCTAGCAAAAGTAACAGACCCTCTTGATGTACCAATATAGCGTAGAAAGTACGGCAGTTAGCGACAACAATAAGCGGTACCGGTTGTAATTGCGTTTAGAAAAGCGCCTCCTTTATTGAAGCCGTTGATAAAAATATTGAAGAGCACCTACTACTAAATAGCAGTCTTCTTTTAAAGCTACTCAGCAATATTCAGCGGAAATTGCAGGAAAAGCTCATTACGGAACAGAAGAAGGTGATTAAAAATATGATTTTCACTTCTTCCAATAAAATAAATGGTATTCACAAAACAGATTTCATTTTTTTACCACTCAATAACCCTATTGAGTGGTAAAAAATTCGACTGGTTTTTTATTACATTTCTCAAAACCGTCTCGAGGTTACGTCTAGGAAGGCGTACTCCTTCGCCGACTACATTATCACTTTTTATCAGGTGAGATTGTGGTCAAACGAGAGTCTATCAAAAATAAAAACCCGCCAAATGCATGTCGCCACGCTTAATTTAGGGTTCCGTAGTTGCACATCACAATTGGCGACTTAGGTACAATGGTGCTTTTTAACAGACTTCTTAATGAGGTTCTATGATCGGCTGTATGTATTATTTCTATGTATGTTCACCGATTTCTACGCGAATTGTGGACCGATTTTAAAAATTATTGTTTTATTCGAAAGCCTATACAACTGAGGTGTTCCCATTGTCACCAAGTCAAAATCTGATGATGAGATCCCATGAAAATCGAGGGAAACCCTCAAATTTTATACGCACAATAGAATGTTTTTCATAAACTTTCTAACGAAATTCAGATATTTGTGCCAGGTAATCATCATCTCATGTTGCTAAGCTGATGATGGTAGGTTTAAGTTAGAATCAGATGATGGAATCCCGTGAAAAATGTTTGTTCAGCGATATTTTTTGCCAACTGTAAACCGATTTGGATGATTGTTGTTTTTTTGTTTGGAAGAGTATTTTTCTGGACTGGTCCCATTACAATTTGATGAAGATCTGATAAAGAACTTCAGAGGTAGGCAACGTAACTCTTCAATAAGTGATAGCAAATGGATCGGGATAGCTGAAAACGCATGTCTGTTTATTGTTTACTGAACTGGTGTACATAACATAACATCACACCGATACGCTGCACTGCACCACTAAAAATTTAAAAATAAAAAACTTTATTACAAAAAAATACCACCGATTTCCAAAAAAAAAATACTACGACGTATAAAATAACTCTAATTTCGGAAGTCTGTGACAAAAAATAAAAAAATATAACCAAAAACGCCGTTTTGTAAAAAAAGCTTTTTATTGTTTGTTTCTTTCATTTTATAGGTTGGATGCCATTTAAATTAGTCGTCATCTTGTAAAAACTACTTAGCTGTGATAGCTGTCCTTTTACATAAATTCGAATTAATATAAATGTACCTATATGATACCATTAATTTTCTTCACATTTTCAAACACAACCGTTAAACTGGCAGAGGGGGACACTTCGACCATTACAAAAATTAACAGTTTAAAGCTTAATATTTAGCAAACAGATCCTTGGATGGAAAAATGGTTTTTGCACACCTTCAATATTTACGAGTATAAACGACTCTGATAAAAAAGCATCGTCACTTTAGGTAGGTACGTGTAGCGGACGCCGAGCATAGCACAACCTAGGAATACATTGTGTAAATATATTAGGAATCATCACGTGGGATTTGTTTCGAGCGAGACAAGGGTCCCAACATTCAGCCTCCAGATCTCCTACGAGTAAAATTATAGAAATACAAACATCGAGATCGGCATTAGTATTTTATTTTTGAGATTCCTGACGACACCCTGAACCATTATCATCAACTAATACACTTCAGTACGTGTAGGGGTAACCTATTGTTTTTTTCAAGGTTTCTATTTTAGGTAAGTACCACTTTGTTGTACCCATACTGAATTCCAACTTTCTAGTGCTAAGCTTGTCTGAGCTAAACCGCGAACTGACGGACAAGGCGAAACTATCAGGGTTTCGGAACCCTAAAAAACGCAACGTATGTTAGTGATGTTGACTATATATTCAGTACTATATATAGTTTAATAACCAGCTTAGCAGTTTGAATTTTTCACAGCTTCAAGAGACTGCAGTGCAAAGTAATTTCTTTTTGAGGTACGGAACCCTAACACACTGGACACACACATACACACACACACACCCTACACTGGTAACACAGGACTATTTTGAAATAATCTAATTAACTGTAACATGTAAATTAATTACGATAATATTCTTTTTCTACTAAACAAAATTCCTAGTAGTGATGAGCCTGCGAGTGTTGTCACCCACAGTTGGCTATAGTGAGTAAACTATTTATTTATTTAAACTTTATTTGCAACAGTGGTACATACAAGAGCGGATTAATGCAACAAGACATTACCAGTCAACCTTTGGGTTAAAAACCTACATTGTGATACACCGACCACATTGTAGTCTCCTTAACGTAAAGCGGGTTTCAGACTACGCAATAATATAATAGCCAGGCAGTTTTGTGGCGAACTGTTGGGCACTAGCGACCCCACGGACCTGATCTCCAGGGAGAATTCTTGTTCCTCATTTCCAGCTTGCCTTTATTGGCTGGCCGGGGTGAAAACTGACGAGGAACAGAGCTCCCACCTCTTTCTTGCCTTAATCGGCCGGTCTGAGTGGAGATTCGCAAGAGCAAACGTGCTCGGGAGAAGGATGTATAATCCAGTAAGGTGCTGGTAGGGCCGATCTTGACCGTACTTCCGGGATTGTCCTGATAGCTGTGATATACCTCTCCACTCCTCTAGCACCTCAGGATATGTTGCCCCCTTGGCGCTACGTAAGCTACGTTACTTTGTACTAGCGACCCTTTTCGGGGGGCCCATTTATTGAGTGTGCAAGTCACCCCCTGCCATTTTAAAGCCGTTTTAATTGTCAATGGTCAGGCAGGGGCCAATAGTCCTTCCATAGTAAACGATTATTAGTACACTAAACCAGCCAAACCCATAGCGTTTCATCTTTTGTTTCCATATTCTGCAATAGTCCTGCTCCAACAGGGGATTGTCCTTGGGTATACTTTTACAGTGCATACAGGGATAATCGTCGGTTGGTGTCCCATTCTATTTGAAATGTCTAAAGAGGCCTCTGCGAGTTGCCTTCGGCCCCTCGTACGCCTATCAAAGGACCGGGTCTCTAGGAAGAGGGACCCGAGAAAAAAAAAAGACTAATAGCATATAACATATAGTTCAATAAATGTATCGCTCACCATACATTTATTTTCACACTTAGCTATAATATATATTACTGACTTGCTTGAAAAGCTGTACTATATAGCAGAATAGTATAGCGTAGTCTGAAACCCGCTTTATTAGTATCCTAATTATGCCTCTTTAGAGTCCATAATATAATGACGTATTAATATACAAGGTATGACAGAATAAACACAATTCCTGAAAAGGCGATATTGTTTCATCATCAAACTTTTACTATGGAGACAACCATGAAATCGAGACCAAATAATCAGCTGTTTAGTACAAACTAACAACAATTGACAAGATTTCATATTTTTAAGTGGCATATATTATTTTGTTAAATGAAACTGATCTCAAATTAACAAAAAGTCTACACTATTGGATATAATTATTATTCGATTGGGTTTTTGTTTACAGAATTGTAACATCATTGGTATGCACGAAGTTTATTGGCGTATTTTAGTCTCCATATAGCTTTGGTAGGTAGGCAGACGACGTTTCAGTCGTCTACCTGAACATGTCCTCCCAGGCTAAGGGGCCTTGTCGGGAGTTATACTCGTATCATTCACTTATTGCGTCTTATCTATCGACCCGCCCCGCCCAGGCGCTCTTACCGCCCGCCCTAGTGTGCCTACCCAGTGTAGGTGTAGAAAAAAAGCTTCTTGATTTTAACTAACATATTATATTAGTTCAAGAGCAAGCAAGAGTTTATATTAAATCTGATTAGTATTGTCAACATTTGAATTGCCTTTTTTACAACGTAAGTTGCCGTATCACAACGTTAAGTTTACATGTTATATGCATGAAATTAAAGACCTTATTTTATTAGTAATCAAATTCAGAAATAAAGTAAAACAAAAGATGTAGGTGCTACATCTTTTGTTTTACTACACGCTTCTGTTATACTACATTATGAAAAGCCCGAAGCCCATTCACCAAAGAGAATGAAGTATCTACTCTTCTATAACGCTGTCGACGTGCCTAAGAGGCTGCCAGACTATATAGAGGTAGGTATTACTCAAGAATGGGTTGTAGTGAACACACAGTGGTAATACAAAGAATGTATTTAAGAATTATTCAAACAATGAAAAAATACGTACAACATGTTGATTATTTCAAGAAAATAATAACCTAACCCTAACTTTGTCATAATACGAATTTCAGTTTGTTTCGTTTCCACGTCTAAATCGTGTAATCGATTTGATGAAATTTGGTACAGAGATAGATGAGACGGTTATACGCTACATGAGCGAAGTCGCGGGGAAAGCTCGTACTTCATAACGCAGTATGCCGTAGAAAGCATGTAGCTAAATAATAACCGCCACATAGTTCGATCTCCGAGGTTAAGCCGCGCTTGCCTAGGCCAGCCCGTGGATTGGTGACATACCTCGGTATGTAATGGAAGTCTATAGCTTCTCCTAGGAGTCACGACTCCTCTGTTACTCGGGAAGCAAGCGAAGTTGTTGGTCGGAAGTCATTTGTAGATCTTTTTCATTTTATATTTTTGTTTAGTAATTTTTATGCTTTAGTTACTGTAATCGGTTTTATACCGTTCGTAATTCAATAAAATAATACATAAATAAATACATTTTTGACAGTCGTTACGGATAGTCAGAAGACAGAACTTCAAACACCAGTTTTGCCAAGTATTAGGTACCCGGTAATTGTGTTGTGGATAACTACTGATTGACTCAGCTGCATCCGATCAGACTCGAAGCCTGTTCCGACATAGTTATAGGCATAGGCAAGGCAGATAGGCAAGGCAGCTGCATTGGCAAGCAGTTTAAATCAATCTGCTAATCAAACTGATTATTTTTTTATTCCGACGAGATAAACCTCACGCCTCAGCCGCCGTAACAGACGAAGACGCCCTGAGCTTCGGGAGTCGCAGGGCGATTCCCGGCCACCGTAGGAGCGGACGGCGAGCGTTGGGTGGCTCGTCGTCCGATCATAACCAGGCCCGGGTCGACGGCGCGCTGTGTCCCCGCGGGCCTCAAAGATCTGTCAACGTAGAAGACGGGGTCCGCTTACGGCCCAGTGCCTGCCAGGGTTTCGGAATTTGTTCGAAAGAGTCACCGCGGCCCTGGAACGCAAAGGTCACTAGGAGGAACATGGATGAGTTTTAGTCAGTAAGAGCTTCGCCCAGAGCGGGAGGAGATTTATCCATATAAAAAATAAAGGCTACGCTGATTCATTGAACCTGCTTGCCAATGGTTATTTTTTATTGCGACATCGAAACGGGGGTAACCCTTCAAGAGTAATTAAATTATGCTTTTTTATACTATCTCAGTGCGTTTTAGTGGCGAGGGCGCGGTGGCGGGCGCGATTCTTGTCCATACTCCATACTACATCGCAATCGCGAAATGCTTATTATTTTAAGACGATTTTGAACTGAACATAAACCTATATTATTTGAGTTATACAGCAACATTAGTGTATATCCACTCTTCGCTATGCCTCTTGGTAGCGAATACCGCACAACGATCGGCTTCATTACGTCGCATCCGCTATCTTTGCCGCCCTAGCTTCGCATTCTGTAAGGCCTTAAGCTATCGCTTTCACCAAACCATACCAGTCATTAAAGGAGCAAATCGTTACTACGACGTTCGTTAATTTAGTTATGTTATGAAGCAGAAGTTAATTAGCCATGATAAAAGACCCTTGAAGCAGAAATAAATTTAAATGTTCTACCTCTAACTATCACAGCTAAGTATCTGTAATACCATTGAGACATTCTGTAAGAGTATTGCGAACTTCGTCTCGCAGCAATTTAATTTTACTTTAAGGATTCCCTGCAGCATGTCAATCTACTCAGTCAATTGCTACGGTGAATTGCTACCGTCGATTCAAAAGGTTAATGCTCTATAATTTTCCATTTTTATTTAAGTTCAAATCAATCTTCTTTGCCACATCATAAAAATAGAAAAAAAGCTTCTTTTTCAATAATTAATTCAAGTTTAAATTTTTAAAGTAAGTACGTAAATTGTTAACAAAAAATTGAAAATGATTTATTTTTCCAACGGGGATATTCTGAAATCTTTAAAGAGCTCCATTGAAGGAAAATATCTCAGATTTATACGTAGTTTAACAATTCTTACATTTGCAATGTTTTTCATTGTTTAAGCAGAACAAAAATGTCATTTAACTTCAATAATTTAAGAGGAGGATAACCTATTAAATTATTTATCTACTCTAAGAATGCGATACCCGTAGGATAGCAACCACAATTCACAACATAAAACTATATACACTTACATACCATATTAATACATAAAGCTGAAGAGTTTTTTGTTTGCTTGAACGCACTAATCTCAGGAACTACTGGTCAGATTTGAAAAATTCTTTCAATGTTAGATAACCCATTTATCGAGGGAGGTATAGGCTATATCATCACGCTAAGACCAATAAGATCAGAGCAGTAATGGAAATTGTGACGCCGACGAAGTTCCGCGGGGCAACTAGTATACTATTAATTTATCTCCATGCAAAAAATCACCAGAACTTCACAGACAGCGTATTAAAAAGAAGTGAAAAGGGTAAATTTATTTCAGCGAAGATTGCCCTTTTATAAGAAAACAATCCTCTGGAATCCAAGTAAGCGTAGCCCAGTCTCTATTTTTGTTTTACATTGCTTTTAGGATTATTGCACGAATTTCTGAATGCTCAAAAATATTTTCACTTTCATAGGAAATGTTAGAGTTGCAGTATTAAAATGGTCACAATAAAAATATTATGTCATACCTGAAGTATTCTTCAGTGTTCATCGCGCAGTGAAAAGAGCATAACGAAACATTTTCCATCTTCTTATTCACAAGGGCACAAAGTTTCAGATTCTTGTATAACTTTAATTATTTTCTCACAAACTATTTCCTTCATAAATATAAATATTGATATAGTTGCGGTAGACAATGGCGGAACAGCTGGTGAGATTCTTGGAATGTGCTCATGGCTAACCACTGGCGCGCAGATAAGTTGGTCTGCATTGCTAGCTTACTGTATGTGTTAATAGTAAGCTGCCTGAGGAAGATAGATGTGTATGGAAGAAGAAAGCATGCTGTGCTACTTCGTTGTGACCCCACAAGAGGAACGAATGTGTGAGATAGATCCTATAGATTTGTTTTAGGTGATTGAAAAGCGGTGGTGTCGTCGTAGTAACTGCTTAAGTTTGGGACCAATATAAGCTACAGCATAAGATTATGACAATACCTTGAAACTGAAAGATACAGATGTTGTGATATATCTAGGTTTACATCTAAATCAACACCAATCTACTTGCAAAACCGAAACTTTAGGAATAATAAACCATCCCATATGCAAAAAAACTGTTTCAGTTTTGTTCTTATAAATCGTACAGCTTCCTACAATCGACGACTCAAATGTATTTCATGTAGGTTCTTTATTTCACACCTGAAAGCTTTGAAACATTGTTTCCACATGCGCTAGTTTTCAACTCCACTATTTGCGGATTATGGCACTGCGCCAACTCAATTCTGCGTATCTTTAAACAATCAATACATGTTGATAGCTTATAATCATTAAATGAATTTTTCCGCCAGATTTAGTTGCAATCTAGATTATAAGAATAGAATATCAAGTTCACTGACAGACTGTCGTTTGTTCCGTTATTTTTAAACGGTTGAAAGAAACATTGAATGCCTGTGTAGCTGCTTATTATCCGGAGCAAGTTGTAACCAGCAATTGAGTGGAACGGCCTATCATAGGCAGTATAGGTATGTAAGAGGTATTTAACAGTTCGTCACTACAGGTATATTAAATGCTTCGTTGATTAAGGTACCTTCGGTGGCATTCGTTTAACGCACACTTTACTGTTAACAACTGCGTAAATTGAGAAAATTAATCTAAAGCTTTTCAAGATTTTTGTGCTATTGTAGATGAACAGTTTTGGTTAAGCTTACATTCTATTAAAGGGTTTTTAGAAATTCAAAAAATGGGCTGAAAATAGATATAGATCAATGTGCCTAATTGATTGATTTAATCGGAGGTGAGCTTTTTGGAGCGTGTTTACGAAGTGAATGGCACCGCATAGATGCTGGGCTTACGGAGCGTTCGTGGTGTGAAATAAGTACCTATGGCGCACTGTGACGTGTTAAGTTCCATTCAAAACACTGATCTCAATGATCATTTGCAAATAATATCCCCAATTTATGATGCAATAAAGCGTATCTAATAATTTTACTTTGAAATACGACTAAACTTTCTCGTCACGGTCACTCCTTTAACAGGAGTTTGAATGTGCTTTATAGTAGATACATGCAAAATATTGAAAGCTTGGTCAAAGGCGTAGAACTACTATGCCAACGGTCCAGCTAATAGAATAAGTTTGAAATGAAACTAAGGGTGGGACGTTAGTCATATTTACAACTTATTTTTATAATATTATTCTGCACAGTTTGTACGACTTAAAAACATTGAGATTTCTTTATTATTTGCAAGTTTAATATCAATGTAGGTACTGTAAAGTTAAACATCGCCCGGGTTCCAACACTGCGAGGATCGCCCGGAAGACACGGTGGAGGATAAGGTGAAGGTCTGCCCTGCTTGGGCGGAGTACCGTTGTGTCCTCGTAGAGGCGATCGGCGGCGGCGACCTCTCACGTCCGGCCCTGGTTCAATTCATGATCCGGAGCGAGGAGGCATGGGAAGCGGTCAGCTCCTTCTGCGAAGCAATAATGCTAACGAAGGAGGACGCCGAACGCGTGAGAGACAGGAAACCTCAAGCCCCAGCCGCCGCAACAGAAGGCGCCTCGGAAGTCGGGAGTCACAGGGCGATTCCCGGCCGCCGTACGCACAGGCCTGCGGATGGCGAGCATTGGGTGGCTCGCTGTCCGATCAGAACCAGGTCCGGGTCGACAGCGCGCTGTATTCCGCTGTACGCGCGCCTCAAAGAGCTGTCAGCATAGAAGACGAGGCCCGCTAGGGCCAGTGCTTGCCGAGGCTGCGGAATCTGTTCGAAAGAGTCACCGCGGCCCTAGAACGAAAAGGGCATTTGGAGGAACACGGATGGGTTTTAGTCAGTAAGAGTCTGACACTCCATCCTGCTTCGCCCAGAGCGGGAGGAGTCATTTAATGATTTCCCATCCTTAAAAAAGGTAGTTTAAACATACCTTCCGGAATAATTTATCTGATTCTCAGATTTTGATCGCATCTAAATCCCTAGCGAAGTTTAAAAGAACATCACGGCCCCACTTAGAGTCACTAAAGCGACTTATAGACAAACACTGAAATGTGTGACATTGTGTGTGCACGACAGAGCTTTTGTGAGAGCCTATTCAGGCGTTCTGAGTGCTCTAAGACTTACAACTTCGAGTTTGTTTTTCCTTTTGAAGCGGCAGAACATTAACGGCGCTCGCTCGAAGCATCCGCGGCTAAAATTCCTGTGTTTAAGATAACAACGTGTCTTTGCCGGTGACAGGTTGCTCGCACAGCTTTTAAACGCTTTACACTCAACCATATTATAAAATACATTTTCAAGCTTCCCAGTTTATCCCAGTAACGATATTAATTAGGATAATCATAATAAGCCTTAATGTTCCCAGTGCCGTAATGGAACAGTGCGGGTTGGTGGATAATTTGTTATTAATGAATCATAAAGTGATAGTCACAAACTTATTAATAACCATGCTGCAAAAAATGGCAAATTAATTTCACGCCTTCCTGCGGCGCGGCGGTACTAAAATGTAGGTAATCGTTACGGAGAAGGTTAACCAGTCATTGGTACTTATACTTCAAAGAAACAAATCATAGGCTGATGATGTATCATTTAGTGAAAGCGTATTTTTTTTTCATAGTAATTAAACGGGTCTTGTATAACCTATCTATATAAATAAAAACCTGGCCAAGTACGAGTCGGACTCGCCCACCGAGGGTTCCGTACAGTAGCTAGCAATTATTTTAAATAATAAAGATTATTTTTTTTATGAATTAATTACAAATGTAGATATAGTTTTCAGACTTTTCCGTTCTAGGTCAATGGGAAATGACCCCCCCCCCCCCCCCCCGAGAGTGTCGAAATATTCGTTTTTTGCGGCATAAACGGCCGTATCTTTATTTTTCACAGCTTCAAGGGACCGTAGACCTGAGTATATGGTTTAAATTCAAACTCGATACCTCCACGCGTTCCCGAGATAAAGGGTCTTGACAAACAGACGGACGACGGACAACAGAGATCCTATTAGTGTTCCGTTTTTCCTTTTGAGGTACGGACTCTAAAAATGAATTGACAAAACGTTAAAACACGCATATCTTTGTAACGACTGACCCAAATTGGATATTTCATTTATATAGGTATTATAAAATGGTTATTTCATGAAAAAGTCATTCTATAGGGCTTTATTAACTTAGAGGTGTCTTAGAGGGCTATATTGATGATTAAAATGGTTACATTTCTTTAGATAAAAACGCGTTACGGCCGCGAATCGTATTTTGTTCAATATACAACTTCACACTGACCGTCAAATTGCAAAAAAACATAAAAATATTTTTTTATTTTATATGTTCCATAAAATGGGTTATTTTATGGAACTGACTCAATTTTCAGTCAGCCTGTATGTGCGGCGTACTCGTGCATATAATGAAGAACACAAGTTTTTCAATCGCTATAACTCAGAAATAGTGATTCTTAGGAAATAAGTGTATGAACACTTTTTATAGATAATTGCATGACCTAAGTTTGTGTCTGACCTACTTTTATGATTAAAATTACCGTTTGGCT
Source organism: Lacanobia oleracea (assembly GCA_950371165.1). Classification (NCBI taxonomy): domain Eukaryota; kingdom Metazoa; phylum Arthropoda; class Insecta; order Lepidoptera; family Noctuidae; genus Lacanobia; species Lacanobia oleracea. Next base: position 18,248,101 of record OX493385.1, read on the forward strand.
GAAAAAATGCAAAAGAAGACATTTTTGCGATCTTTGCCCTTGAACATTTTTGTTTGCAAATTGGGGATCGATGGGGACATTTCACATTAGATTTGTAATGGTGTCTTCAACATACGTACCAATTTTTAGCTCTGCGAACTATTGTAACCTTACCTCAATGAAATGAGTTAAATTGAACGGACTATAAGTACTAACACGCTGCATTAAACAGTGAGTTTATTTTATGTGTAGTATTCTATTTTAACCGTATCAGAGGGACTTTGCAGTGTAACTGTGTTACAACTTTAATAGATACTTTAAAACCGTGCATATTCTAAAATTACAAAACTTATTTTACTTTCAATCTATAAACTGACTGTTCCGTTTTGGCACAAGAAAGCTGAAAAAAAAAAAAACTTTAACACAATCTCAACGGCTCACACGCAAGGCTACGAACGTTATTTTGAACATGTGTGCAGTAAGTTTGAGAAAAAGTTAATAAAAAGCTCGACGATCGCGAGGCAGTTGACCTTGCTGGGTGTTTACACCGCTGCGCATCGGTCGCGGGCGCGTCAGGGCCGCGCGTTGCACCGCGGCTGTGGCGGCGGGGACACAAACAACCTACATACCCATAGCTACAGCGATGCTAATGTGGCTCTATCTACATAGTGGTTCGAGTATGCAGGACGCCGCGCGCCGCTGTGTCCGGTTAGGCGCGTCGCGTTCCGATCCATGGATGGCACTGAACTCCTAGCATGCCCATTGCCAGTCTTGAGGCTTATTTTGTAGCAACTTGAATTTGCCACCAAAAGCCGACTGTAGGCAACTGTTTCGTGTCATCTGGCAGGACGGCGCCATGCATTAAAATAGAATACACATATAATATGCCTGATTGATACAGACATAGGTACAGTTATCTTTTATTGGGAATCAACAACAACTTGTTCTTCGACTAAAATAGGCTTTTAAAAAATAAGGACATATTATTCGGTAGCAATTAAAATCACTTGCCAATGCATGTACAAAATGTAAATAAATCTTAAACAGGAGAGAATAGTTTCCTTTTACAGAACATAAAATCATTAAGAATAACCTAATAACAAAAAAAAAGCTTTTATTTACATGAACAAGAAGACAATAAAGCATAGGCAAAAGCATTAATCAAAACTTATCGCCAGGTTTAATTAATTAAATATAGCTATTATGTTCAATTTTTAAGGAAAATTTAATTTTCTTCTTTTTAGACAATTTAAATAAAAGCTTTTTTTTTAAAGGTTTTTTGCTTTTAATTTTTTTTTCCTTGTTTCGAGTAACTCTCAACAAGCCCTTTCATTTGATACCCATATTGTAGAAGTACATAAAAAATAACTACTCAGCCATCTTGGATGTTCCGCCATATTGAATTTAGTATGACGCTTATCCGCTTATCGTGTAATGTTATCCGGTTTTGAGAACGTTTATGTAAGTACCTACCTATAAGTATTTAATTAATCAAACCTCGCGAAAAGCTTTTATGATCAATTTAAAAGGAAAATTTTAATTTCTTCGTTTAGAGCATATGAATAAAAGCTTTTTTTTTAAAACGTTTTTTCTTTCTTTTAATTTATTTATTAACAAAAAAGTAATTAATCAGAATGTAATTGTAACAGGAATTTGATAGAAAGAAAAAGACTGTTTAACCAAACTTAAAAAACAATTTATTATTAAAAGGTTTATATTCGGTATAATATAAACCTTTTACTGCTCGAACACATGCGCAGATTCTCCTGGGCATGCTGAGGATCAAGTTATCCAGTTATTCTTGGGGTAACCTGTCCCATTCTTGAATAGCGGCTTCCCTGATCTCTGGCATAGTCTGGGGACGTGGCTGACGGTTCCAAATACGTGGAACGCTTAAGAGCATCCCACGCGTGCTCTTATGCTAGTGATCGCAAACTTTTTTTGATGTGTGTAGATACCATAAAAAAAAAAAACCTAATATCTTTTAGCAAACTCATCAACACAAATAAAAAGTTAACGTTACTAATACCACAAGGTGCTACTCAACGAACAAACGGATAGGTATAGCTAACACCAGCTGCATGCCAATAAGAATAAACTATGAAAAACGGGTTCCTCAGCTTCTAGGCGAAGTACCTAACGGCCAGCCTTTATTTGCGACATGATGCAGGTTGCGTCTCTAATCTCCAGCTCGCCATTTCATGTAAAACGGCGACATCCATTACTCACAGTCGTCGAGGCATACGCTGCCGTGATGCTGAAACATCGACGCCGTTCAATTTCCGCAGAGTTCAAGCGATACGTTAGCTTCACACTCATGTATGCTCCCTCTATCCATACGTCCAAGCAAAACCAGCCATTTGATATTCTTGTCCTATTCTATATGCAGTAAACATGTGCGTCAGTTGTTATACAAGGAACACACAGTTGTATACTACTCTGTCAAGAAAGTACCGGGAAAAGATCAATAATACACAAAATGTCTGTTATTCATCCAAATTTATTTTATCACCTTCAAAGTATGCTCCTTTAGAAACGATACACTTGCGCCAACGAATAATCCATTCATCAAAACATTTTTTAAACGCTGCTTCCGGAATTGAGTTCAGTTCTCGCCGCGAATTCTCCTTTATGTCTTCTATCGATTGAAAACGGGTGCCACGAAGTGGTAATTGAGTTTAGGAAAAAGAAAAAAGTCAGCAGGAGCCATATCTGGTGAATATGGTGGTTGCTGGATGGTATTTGTTGAGTGTTTGGTTAAAAATTCGTTCACAATGATAGCCTTGTGCGAAGGCGCATTGTCGTGGTGCAAAATCCAAGAATTTTCTTTCCACAAATCTGGCCTTTTTCGTCGAATTTGCTCTCATAAACGCCGCATTAAGCTCAAATAATATTCTTTATTTACCGTTAGACCTTCCGGTAAGAATTCAGAGTGCACAACACCGCGATAGTCAAAGAAAACAGTCAACATGACTTTGACTTTTGATCGACTTTGGCGTGGTTTTTTCGGTTTCGGTTCAGTTGGAAGGCGCCACTCCGAAGCTTGTTGACTAGTTTGCATGTCAAACTCGTAAACCCACGTCTCGTCACCAGTAACAATGCGTTTCATGAATGTTGGGTCCGAACTGACTCGTTCTAGCATGTCCTCAGCTACTTTCATGCGATTGAGTTTTTGGAGAAAATTCAGATCTTTTGGGACTAGCCGAGCAGCAACATGTTTCATACCCAAATGATTAGTTAAAATGGTACGGATCGACTCGTGAGATACAGAAAGTTCGGCGGCTATCTCTCTCAGAGTTGAATGTTGAATTCTCTCTTCACTTTTGCGATGTTAACTTCAGTTGCAGACGTTGACGGCCTACCAGAGCGAGGCAAATCTTCCATCACATCTCAAACGCTTTTGAACGCTTTGAACCACTCATAAGCACGAGTTTTTGATAAAGTCGATTCACCGTAAGCCTTCTGTAACATTTTCAGTGACTCCGAACACGAAATTCCATTGGCGATGCAAAATTTAAGACAAACTCTTTGTTCGATATTTTTGTCCATTATGAAATTCGCAATACACACTATATAAATAACAGATGCAACTCAAACTCCGCGCCAAAATGGAAAACAGTTGTGCCAATCTAACAACTACAAAAAAACAAAAATTTGAATTTGGAATCATAAACAAATCATCCATTCCCGATACTTTTTTGACTGAATGTATTTTGTAGATTCTGACATACATAATATGAATACCAGTAGGTATTTTGCATGAAGCGGCTGCCTAATAGATCTCCACAACCCAGTTACAGGGTAACACGGTACTTCTTGGCAAGACTAGGGTTCGATTTTCTGGCTTCTGTTCTGACAATCCGTAACGTCTGCAGATCTACAAATGACAGCTGGAACCAACAGCTGCTCTGCGGTACGGAGGAGTCTCGGTATTTTAAGATGGTCAGTAATAGTCACCAATGGACCCATGCGGCTGCATTCTATAGCCATGAGCTCCTCCATTTGGATTGTGACCATGATTGTGATTGTAATAAATCGATGCTAAGTTTAGACCAATTTCAAAAAGATAAACATTTTCGTGACTCGCGTGCAAAGGGTTCCGAACGAATTTTTTTACACTTTAGACTTCATATAGATTTTCCTATAATATTTAGGTAAAGATCTATCTCCATTTTTCGCCTAATTTTTTGAATAACTTCAAGCCCATTTACTTTAAAAATTATGAAAAAAAAATTAATTAAAACCCTCACAGTAAGCCCTTGTATTCTATATGTCACACGAAATTGTTCAAAAACTTTTTTTAATTTTCTAGTTTGACCCCCTAAAGTGACCCCGTACTAAAATTTTAATAATTTACGTGACGCTACCGTGTTTGGGTCAAAGAAGTTTATATGTGTACCAAATTTCAACAGAATCGGTCCAGTGGATCTAGAGAAAACTGACTGTGACAGTCGGACAGACAGACTGATAGCCAGATACCCGAGTGATCCTAGGGAGTCCCGTTTTGTTCGGAACCCTAAAAAAAAGAAAGTATGACAAACAGACTTGTTTAGCACCTATTTTGATTTTATGGATTAATTTAAAATGTGACGCACACGAACTTGCGAGGGTCAGCTTGTTTTATGTATAACTAAATATGTTTATTTTACTGTTCGGGCGAAAGAAACGTTGGCAAAGGAAAAGTTTGATGGATGAGGAATGAGATGAAACTGAACATTGCAAGCAGTCAAAATCATCGAAACCAACGGAATGCTTCACGAGTACTTCATTGCCAAATAGGATAACACGTAAATGTCGGTGGTTTCAGGCCGATCATGTTTCGGAATAGTTAACCTCAAGTTAACTCATGTGGTTGGTTCGCGGAAATAACAATCAAATGGACATGGAAATGTGAAACTGAGCGTACAGAATAGCTATAATTACACTTAATCTAAAGGAAAGCCCTGACAACGAGAAATACTTTAATGGCTGTTATCATAAAATTCTTCTTTTTATTGAAAACTAGCTGACCCGCGCTACTTCGCCTGCGTCAGTTTTTTCATTAATACTCCGCTCCTATTGACCGGAGTTTGTTTACTTGAACGCGCTTATCTCAGGAAATACTGGTCCGATTTGAAAAATTCTTAAGTTTTAGATAGCCCATTAATTGAGGAAGATTGGTGAGGCTATACATCATCACCAATAGGAGCGGAGCAGTACTAAAAATTGTGACGCAGACGAAAATGCGCGGGTCAACTAGTTATTAGAATAAGTTTACTTCGAGGTGGACTACTAAACTTCCAAAACGCAATAGTTTGTAAAATATATCAGTGAATGCGTTGGTCAATGCTCATCCTGCCCCATGTGGAGAGAGGCTTTTAAGCTTTTAAAAATAGCTAAGGACCGAGCTAAAGTTCGGTTTTATTTTCAGCCACGTTCGACCTGGTTTAGTGATTAATAACAAAAATTAAATATGACTTGTTTCAATATCGTTTAATGATTTCTTCAAGGTTAACTTTGAGGTGGCCATTTCTTGAAATGGTCAATTTTGCAACGTTGCTACGACATATCTGTGAACGAACGTTTTAAAGAATTGCAAATATTTTACCTGAATAAAGAATTCCTAAAATTAAGCATTTCATAGATTTTCGTCACAAGGCTGGCTAGCAGATGCTTAGGCCGTTCATAGAATAGGGTAATATTATATGAACGGCCTAAGCATCTGCTAGCCCGTTCATTAAATGTTGCATTAGATGCATTTGCTGGATGTCATTTAGCTAGGCAGTTAATTAAACGGCTCATTAAGTCAGTTAGCTGCGACATGGGCATGTGATGCGGAAAGTTTTGTGTACAGTCAACAAAGCTATTCGCTATACAGGCAAAAAGTATTAATTTTTACACCGCACTACCAATGTTTATTATTTTCTAATGTGTGCATTATACTTTTTTAAACTTTTGAAATACTTACGAGTGTATTGTACAATAATTGTCTACTCAGCACACTGACAACATTGTTTAAAACTAGTTGAAAGTTAGCTGCCTGCATACCTAATAGCTTTGTTGACAGTACGTAACTATGTGGATGGGTACAATAGTAGGGGAACCACAAAAACGATGGATAAACCGGGAAAGTGTATGACTACTGAGATGACGACTATGGAGAAGTATGAAAGGAAAATACAAGTTGCGCTTACCCGAAATAAATTAGCAAAAGGGCACAACAATCACGATTATTTCTTTGCATCTGAGTTGTGAGTAAGCAATATAAAATGTTTTATCGGTATAATTAATTGATAAACCTCATTTAATTGTCGTTATTGGTGAACATTCGTGAAATTCAGCCTAGGTTAATTAAATTCGCATAGTAAGTAATACAGTAAGTTAATACTGTAACAAAACTTTCATCGATGCAGATGAAGTTGCACGGGTAAGCTAGTAACATTCCCATAAAATTCATTTACTTTCGTTTTTAGGATTCCGTACCTCAAAAGGAAAATTTGTCCGTCCGTCCGTCTGTCTGTCAAGCCCCTTTATCTCGGGAACGCATGGAGGTATCGAGTTGAAATTAAAACCATATACAGTTCCTTGAAGCTGTGAAAAAATTAAACTTCTAAGTTAAATTAAAATAAGATACGGCCGTTTATGCCGCAAAATAGCTATATTTTTCTGTTGAGCTAGAACTGTGAAATTTGGCAAGTAATACCGTCTCATATCTATACTAATATATAAAGCTGAAGAGTTTGTTTGTTTGTTTGTTTACTTGAACGCGCTAATCTCAGGAACTACTGGTCCGATTTGAAAAATTATTTCAGTGTTAAATAGCCCATTTATCGAGGAAGGCTATAAGCTATATATCATCACGCTAAGACCAATAGGAGCAGAGCAGTAATGAAAGTTGTGAAGCAGACGAAGTAGCGCGGGTCTACTAGTCATTGAATATGTGCACACTGGACAGCTGCTGCATTCGGTTAGTAGAGTTTAGACTAGGCAGACGAATACTGCTCTCCAAATAATACTGCAAATGAGAGATTTTTTTTTTTCAAATAATTAGAAAATATAAAAATACCACTGTACTTTTCTTTTCATCTGCTTTCACCTGTTTTATGTGTTTTTGTTTATGTTGGGTCAAATTGAATTTGTGTTTTTATTAATCTTCTCTGATTGAGACTCGGCTTTTGCCTACTGGATGGAGATGGAACACGCTTGACTTAAAGAATCGTTGTAACAGAGCCTATCCCGGTACGTCTTGTTGTAGGATGATGGTAGGCTTTTTACGGAATTACACAGTGCAATAATAAAATTACAACGAGCACTCCCCAAAGTGCTAGGCTCTGGAGCTGTGACTTGAAATATAGGCTCCCTACATCTTATTTATTAAAATAAAAATGGCATTTTTTTTGGAAATACAACCTTTAAGGGGTTGAAAAAGGCGAAAATCATTACTAAATATGTGCTGACAAGTCTCAGGCGAAATGCTAGTTGAAAATAAATAGTATTTTTTTAATTATTTATTTTTTATTTTTCGATGCATGCTCGAAGAATAAATTTAAAGTTAAATAGTCGTGGTCACTCTTTTCGATGCAACGAGACAAATGATGCCAATGCTTCTAAAAAAAAATATCTAGATATAAATATTTATTTTTTCGTAAAAAATATTCTCAATTTCTCTTCTATTAACGAAACTGATAGCATGGAAGAAAAATGCGCACAATCCCCGAAGTAACCCTGTATTAAACTTAATTTATTAGGCTCAAAGGTAAACATTAGCGAAGCAATTCAAAATTTCAAATACACCCTACAGGCGCGGCGGCGGGCGGAGGCGTCGCGGACTCGCGGTGCATGTCGAGGGGCGCGCTGGCGTAGCGCGACACAGCGATGCTTCACAGGTAGACGTGGCCTGCAACATCTTGCAACGGTGTTACCACCCCGCGGCTTCACGATGCGTTTAGAATCGTCGCGACGTGATTCATATTTCATAGCGTGGCCGCGCTGTGCGAAATAACTGACCAAGCTCCGTCGCATCTCGTCTCAATGTGAACTGACGATAAATATCGAAACTATTATACCACATAGCTTATCCTAGCTTATGTCACTGAGCGATAGCGCAGCTTAATAAAAAATCCTACCTCTTTAAAATTCACAGTTTAAAATTACCTGCCGACTATATTTAAATCAATAGTTGATGGTCATATGCATAGCAACAATTATTGATTCTATTACTCAATTATTGTGTTAAAAATGTAATATTACTTATAACCTTACCGTTAACGTATGATTTTCGTTAATTCTGTCAAAAGATTTGTCAGAATTAACGAAAATCATACATTTACGTCAATAATATCGATAAAGTTTAATGGATACGCATGATACTCGTCTGTGGATGCGTAAAATGAGCTTTTGGGATCGAAAGCAAGCAAACAAAACAGTTGAGAAAGCTCGGCGTGCCGTAAGATCCTGCGCCTTACTTTGAACACCAAACAACGTATCGAGGAGGCTACCATCCAGGAGGAGAAGAGAAGATGCGATCTGACACAAGAGTAAAAGAGACAAGAGAACGGTCGCGGAATGCGGCGCACTTAATTTTTGTAACGGACTACGGGTCGAAAAGCGCGCGTCGCGGCCGTGAGGAGCATGGTAGTACGGGCTGCGTGGGGCAGGTGGGGGGATCGGCTGTAGTACGACGGCCCGCGCTTCTCGTAAAGGAAGCGACCCTGGCGCGGTCATTGCTCGCCGCGACCGCATTCCTCTCCCCCGCCCCCGCGCCCCCCGGCGCCTGCGCATCAATGAACGGCGCGCGCGCAACTGCCGCGTCCACTCGCCCCGTCTCATTCCCGCCACTGTCTGCTTTGTCCGCTGCTTACTCCCCTTCTCTATATCATATCTCGTTCAAATGACAACCGTTGTTGTGTGCACAACATTTTGTAACAATCAATAAAAACGTAAGTCCGCCATGAAAACTTGCATCATGAAAAGAAAGAATAACTTAATTCGTACTTTCAAATACTTTCAATTTCAACCAATTGCTGGCAGTTTACTAGCTACAAGCAGGTTATTTATAACACCCGTTTTGTTTAACTTAATACTATAAGGTCACATGTTATTGATTACATTTTACTGGGCATGTTTAAGAGATGTTTTTTTCTTCTTTCTCCTCGTTTCCAATATTGAATCGTTATCGGCAGTTATGATTTTAATATTTGCAGATTGTAACCTATAACGCGATATACACACTGTCAAAAATTGCTTGGGGCTCAGTCACATAAATTATACTTCAAAATTGAAGCATGTTTCAGTCGAATTACGTATGTTTGTTTGTTCAGGAGTGATATGCGAGTGTGTATAGTGGTATGTGATTGGAAACGAGATACTTCTCGTTTCCAATATTGAATCGTTATCGGCAGTTATAATTTTAATATTTGCAGATTGTAACCTATAACGTGATATACACACTGTCAAAAATTGCTTGGGGCTCAGTCACATAAATTATACTTCAAAATTGAAGCATGTTTCAGTCGAATTACGTATGTTTGTTTGTTCAGGAGTGATATGCGAGTGTGTATAGTGGTATGTGATTGGAAACGAGATACTTCTCGTTTCCAATATTGAATCGTTATCGGCAGTTATAATTTTAATATTTGCAGATTGTAACCTATAACGTGATATACACACTGTCAAAAATTGCTTGGGGCTCAGTCACATAAATTATACTTCAAAATTGAAGCATGTTTCAGTCGAATTACGTATGTTTGTTTGTTCATAGTCCACCCAAGGAAGGACAAATAGGGGAAATAATACGTGTACTAGCAAATTTTGGCATAGTTTTAGGGAATGGTGACTTAAACATACTAAAAGTACTGATGGTGGGGTGGAGCCCACACCGCCCGTGTAGAAGGAACCCACCATCTACCACAACGATCCTTTGGTTGAGATCGAAAGCTGCGTTGTTCTCTACTGGCATAACATCGAAGAGGGATGACTTCTTCCCTTTTGGTTTCTGTTAGTTATGTAGGTTGTATAAACCTTAATTATTACCAGTGGCACCTGACTCTATTCTCAACACCATTTTTGCCGATGCACGACTGGGTGTGGGGTATAATGCGGCTGTCGGCTTGGGGTCGGCTTCCAGTCAAACCGGATTCAGCTGAATACCAGTGATTTACGTGGAGCGGCTGCCAACCAACCCAATAACTGGGTAACACGGTACTTCTTGGTAAGACTGGAGTCAGATTTACTGGCTTCTGACAATCCGTAACGACTGCCAAAGATCTACAAATGACAGCCGGGACCAACGGCTTAACGTGCTTTCCGAGGCACGGAGGAAACTCGGTATGCTAAGAAGGTCACCCATCCACAGACCAACCTAGGCAAGCGTTGCTTAACCTTAAAAGATCGACCCGTGCGGCTGTTATTATTTAGCCACGAGCTCCTCTACGTAAGTACGTACTCAATTATTCCGTTATATTAAAAAAAACCCAAAATAAAGCTCACATTTTTTTTTACTGATCGTAGTGCAGTGTCTGCGGTGTATGCTCCGGCTCATTCACTACGGGGCTCCGTTTTTTTTTTTTTTTTTTTTTGCTAATAATAGGCACGCGCTTGACCACCATCTCACCTGATGGTAAGCGATGATGTGGTCGAAGATGGAGCACGCCTGCCTAGAAGCAACCTATTCACTCTTGACTTAAAGACTCCCAGGTTGTAGCTATCGGGAAACAGACTCCGGCAGGGAATTCCACTCCTTAGCTGTACGCATTATGAATGTGTTCCCAAAACGTTTTGTGCGTGTGGGTGGGATGTCCACCATGTACATGGTGGACACAGTACCGGTGGCACATCGCCGTTCGTCTTGTGGTCCGATGATGGAACGGGCTTGGCGTTAGTGCATGAGCCGGAGCATACACCACCACCTCACCATAATACGGAGCATACACCATACACCACCATCGAAGGCACCGTCGACGATGATGATGAATGAATTTAAGCATATAATTAGGAATTTTATTTTTAGGATTATACCCTTCTTACCTCCATATCTCATTAATTATTGATCCTAGCGAAGTGTACAGAATCATTTTTGTAGAAAATTTTATGTAGATTACTTCTGTACTGGAACGTTTTTAGCTGTGGACCACCGTTTACGAGTTACTTAACTACCAAGTTACATATTACATATATCTGAACAGATGGCGGGAATCCTGAACCAAATGATACGAGTAAAATCCGGCCAACTGTGAGTCCGTCCACGTAGACTACACAATGTAAAGGGTTCCATTGTTTAGATGAGTCTTCACCTAGGCACGCACAATATTGATGATGCTATGATTTATGATTTGATGAGCGGCAAAAATAAGCTAGTATTGCATAGCATTTCGAATAATAACAAGCGTAACGCTCGGAATAGCATCCTCAAAATGAAAATTGTTGACAGACCCGACTGCCCTATAAAAGCCAAGACACTGGACGGAGGTAGCTATTGCGTGTTCATATCACGTCAGACTGACTCCAGATCAGAATCACGTCGGACTGACTCCAGATCAGAATCACATCGGTCTGACTCCAGATCAGAATCACATCGTTCTGACTCCAGATCACAATCACGTCGGTCTGAGTACAGATCAGAATCACGTCGGGGTCACCATTTTAACGTCTCGTAATAGTTATAAGCAGAACTGGCGATGTAAATAAAACTCGGTGGACAGTCTTTGGATGAATCGAGATTAGAGCTTTTTTTTTGTCGGTGGCCACTCGCAGTTCCAAACCACTAAGAAGGGTTGCAACTACTTAACCGAACTTGCCTGTGTGGGCCTTAAATGAATTTAAGGCCCCCAGCCTAGGCTATAAAATAATTTTATTTTCCATAACACCATACTTATATACTAAATGTTCACAGAATCCTAACCAATCATGTAACAGAATTTACAATTGCTAGACCAATGGCGTTGCGCCGTAAGGCCAACCACGCACGGGGCGCAGGGTGCTGTTTTTCGCGAGTGCGGCGTTATGATGACTCTCGTGGCGCTTCCGTTTGCTATCCTGTTTCATGGTTGGTTTCCTGGTAACTGTGTGACGGGTACTATGTCACTACAGGGTCATGTAACTTCTTTTTCTCCCGCTTTCCAGGGCCACGGTGACTCTTCCGAATAAAGTCCGCAGCCCCAGCAGGTACTAGCCCTAGATGGCCCGTCTTCTATGCTGACCGCTCTGTGAGGCGCGCGTGGAACACAGCGCACCGTCGACCCGGGACGGCCACTAAGCTACGGTGATCAGTTTTTGAAGTTACTGAGCTACGGTGGGTAGAAACTGTGCTAAGTAATATTTGAGGCCGATGTTACCTAGCTGATTACAGCTGTTACGCTACATAGCCGCTGCACTGCAGCGCATCATAAGCTACTACAAAGCCGAGTAAAAGATGTGCAACAGAGTGTAGCAGCTGTGCTACGCCGCGTAGCCGCTGTGCTACGCCAAGTAGCCGTAGTGCTACAAGTGCATCATCTAATATAGTGTAAGCCTTGTAGCCACTAAGCTTCAGTGCATAGCAGCTGTTTTTTGCCAGTTAGCTAATTTGCTACTGCGGCGCATCATACGCTACTGTATGGCCGTATTTACGCAAAGCTACGGTACGTAGCTTTTAACTACGGATCATAGCAGCTGTGGTATGCCGCTTGGCCGCTGACCTACGGTGCGTAGTAACTATGTTAAGCCGCGTAGTTACTGCGCTAAGTCGTATCTTGTTGGTTGTATCTGCACTACGGTTTGCAGTAGTTGTATTACGCCGCGTAGCCGCTGCGCCACATCATTTTTATTAATTAAAAAGGGAAAACAATATTAATTGGTCAGATTTCAATACTTACGTACAATGTTACAAATGTCGCATTATTTATTATATTTACACTGATGATAACTAAAAGCCCAACAGTGGGCCTTAGGCTCGGAATCCACCAAAGCGGAGACGAGACGAGCGGGGCGGAAACGTGTTTTCAAAAACCAATAGAATTTCGATAATCACACATGTCGTCTTCACTCAGCCTAAGTGGATACCATTGAGCGGAGATGTATCATATTCGTATGGCGCGATGGAAGCTGAGATGTGACCTGTTCCTCGCGGAAATTGAGCTGGGCCGCGGTACAAGGCGGAGATGTGAGCTTTGCCTCGCAAGCTGACGATGGCGTGAAGCGGAGACTTGATGTGTCAGCGCAAATCTCCACCCTAGCTAACACACATTTCCGCTACAGTCTATCCAGTACGCATCTCCATAGTTTCAGTGGATACACCCTGGAAGAAAAACATCTCTTCTCGTATCCGCTTTGGTGGAGTACGGGCCTAACCATAGGCCCTACTCAGCCCAATTTTATTATGATACAATACCTATTTTCTTTTACTTTTTGTTTGTTTTTTTATGTTAAAAATGTTTTTTTTTCTGTTCTACAGAATTAATTAGCTTAGAAGATCATTATGCATAGACGCAGCGTGACCGCGAGGTTAACGCTAAAACGCGCTGAGACGGATGTTATGCAGAATCCGCGGAACAAACGTCAGATGCGAAATGTTGAACTCTTGCTACTATTTTAATACAATTTTTTGTCATTATCGCTATTTTAAGTTGGAGGCATAACTTTTGTAGGCACGAAACAGTCAACAGATTATTGCAAACACCGAGAATTATATTCACAACAATGAATTCAACATTAGTCATTAAACGTTGTTGATCGCAGTCAATAAATCCGATAATTTAAGTAAGACTCTTAAAACAGTTATAGGGAAATTACAATCCGACAGCGATTCAATACATTTTCAACTTTTATAAGTTTACGGGAGCCATCGAAAGCGTCCAGAAGTTGTCCAACGGCTTTGCGCATCGTAGCTGGGCGCGCGGTCAACGCTCGGCAAACTGCCGACTTACAGGTTGGACATGGGGCAATGGAATCCGCGGGGCACAAAAAGATACCGCCTGCCGCGCGCTTCTCGACTACTAAACAACGGCATATGGCGAACTATGAGCTTGTCCAATATCGACGCTACCACCTTTTATGTATCACTCAACTCGATGTGCTGTAATTCTGAAGGTAGAGAGAACAGGCTCCTTCTGGGTAAGCTCGTTCCATCGTAGACTTTGTCTCTGTCATCTCTGACCTAGACTAGAGTCAAGAGCATATAAAAAAAGGTCCTTAGACTTGACTCAACTTCATTTTATCCAGTATTAATATCACACTCATTCTTTTAACGAATGTTTGATAAAAGATTATCCAACCTGCCTATTCAATATTTATTCAGTGTTGCGACGTCCTACAAGTCACTATGTCTGGTACGCACGAAATGTATTCATTATATTTTGGAAACTGTCTGGGAATCTGAAGTTTGATGTCTGATTAGGTTTACAGTTTATGAAAATTATTTTGAGTCCTTAGAACAAGCACTTATTTGCTACTAGGGATACTTGCATCTTAAGATCTGAAGGATCTGTTTTTAGAGCTTCCACTTTTTTGTTGTTTACCCTATCGTTTACATTGTTTTCTACACAGCTTTTTTATAAATATGTAGGTGCTTTGAAGAAATTCACCCAGACCAATCGAACATTTGTAAACCAAATATAATTTCAAAAGAAAAAACTAAAAGAAACTTTCACGCACTAATTCAACAACATGCGCCGTTCGACCCTTCCGAGAAGGCCTTTCTTGAAGCCCGTTTCTCGGAAGAGTGGCCGCTTTTTACGCGCCAAATTCTTATTACAATGAGGTGCGGACGCTACTGCGCACTCCGGCCGAGCCTTGCGACTTGTGCGCCTTCAGCAATCTGGAATGGTTACATCCCGCTATGGTGCCATTGAACCCATCGAATTCCATCGAGCATTTAAATAATTCCGTTTATTTGTAGGTACCTAAGCATGTTCCAAATCAAATAATCGCATCTACTGCTACTTTTTAGGTTTTAGGTAAGCTAATTAGACTTGAAAAGTTAAGCTGTGAGAAGAAAAATATCAGAAAAAAATAAAACTGAAAATCAATCAGTTTTAAATGTCGGTATCGTTTGACATCTTTAAAGGACGAATTTTTCACTGGTAACAAAACATGTAAGAAATGTAAAGTTTAAATAAAAATATGCAACTCAATAGGTAGAAGATGAGTGCCAACTGCCAATAGTTAAAGGCTGCACCCCACCAAATCGTTCAACTGTGGTTCCGGATCGGAGTCATTGACCGGCCACTATCGGAAATAGATACTCCTCCCAGAGTTCCGGCGGGGTCCTCCATACATAAACATAAACAACTTCAAAATACTAATCATGTGAGTGGTCTGTGTATTCCAGTTTTGTTAATTGTGCTACCTTTATTTTCACAATACGAGATTCCTATCCTGCTCACTTCACAAAAGTTTACCAAGCTTCGAATAGGGTGATGCAGCGTACAGACAAAAATTTGAAACATTTCAAGCATTTCAAGTACTTTTTTCGTAGTGGATTAATTTGAAATAAAGATACCTACATCTTTTTTATTTTGTTTTGTTGTGTCTGTGTTTAATAAAATGTTTGGTTTTTTTAACGATACCAATTATGTACATATTAGGTTCTAGGTAAGTCTATTTAGGGTTCCGAACATCCGTAAGAAACAGAACCCTTATAGGATCACTCGGCTGTCTTTCTGTATTGCCGTCTGTCCGTCTGTCACAGCCAGTTTTCTGCGAACCTGCTGGAGAGATTCTTTTGAAATTTGGTAAACATATTATGGACTTCTGTGACCCGAACACGGACGCGTTACTACGCGTAAATAAATGTTTTAGTATGGGGGTCACTTTTGGTGGTCACACTTGAAAATTAACCGACTCCGTAGTCGTGTGGTTTAGACGTTTGCCGGTGGTTGTGGGTTCGATTCCCACGAGAAGCATACTTTGTAAAGTTGTTTCCAGTTTGGCTAGGACATTGCATGCTTGAATCACCTGATTGTCTGATAAAAAGATGATTCCGTGCTTCGGAAGGCACGTATAGGCCGGAGGTCCCGGCCGCCAAATTATCTCCGAATCAACTGTGACTAAGATTTTGAAAAAAATGCGGATAATAGTTCTTTACCTACAAATTACATGAAACCTATAAGCAGTCTATAGTGTTAAAATAACATGTCACAAAAATGAAATTCGTTCGGAACAATTTGCACACGAGTCCGACTCGCACTTGGCCAGTTTTTTCAGTACTAAACACTTATCTTTAAGGTGTTAAAGAGCTTTATTAATTACAAATAAAACTCACTTTATTAGCACTTCTCCTCACTGTTCTGGTTTGGATCCCGAGGTATGAATTAATTTATTATTGTTTTAATGCAATTAACTTGTCTACACTCCACTGCATTGGGGTTGGATTGAAATACTTACAACTCAATTACGCTCCTCCTGTGTCTACACTAATATTATAAAAAGGAAATATATGTTTGTTTGTTTGAATTGAATAGGCTAAGAAACTACTGAGCCGGTTTGAAAAATTCTTTCACCATTAGAATCGTACATTATTCCTGATGAACATAGGATATTTATAAAAAAATTGGTTGTCTGTAAAGTCGGTATACGGACGATATTTTTACGTGATAACGTCATAAGAAAACAATTGAATTCTTAACAAACAAGCCGAACGCTTATGCCGATCGTGCCTCTCTATCGCTAGTTCCGCGCTCTCGCTTGCACGCTCGGCTAAGGCGAAACGTGACACTTTTTAGTGCGTGCAGCCGGCGTTATCGATTATAAGCACACCACGTACGACATTTGATGACGGATGAGGATTTAAGGCTTGTATATATGCCAATGACCTTGTGCATACAAACGGAGCTAACTACACCTCTTCGCGCCACTCCACTACCCGTGTTTTTAATAATAAAACTAATCCATATTTTAAAAAGTAACAAGTTATTTTCGTTTGTGTTTGTTAAAATATGAAGGAGTAAAATGGTTTCATCTGAACGATTTGGAGGTGATTTGGTAATTATTTTTTTCTATTATGTGTTACCGATACATAAATTCTGGCTAAACCAAGTTACGTGCAATATTATGTAAATTTCTACCTACTCGCATTTTTTCAGATGTCATTTCTCAGTAAATGCCGACGAAAAATTGCTTCATCTGCACGCTATTTTTAAGCGTTTTCGAGAGAGCACCCTTAACCATTTTTATATGATAGCTTAGCTATGATTTACCCAACACTATATTGTGCGAAAAGATACAAGGAAGACAAGAATTTCGTTTCTATGGAAAATGTTGAATCATAGAGATTCAACTGAAACGCTAAGGGGCACACACGAGACCTGTACCCCTATTCTATAACATTTTCTTGTCTCGACAGCGGAATCCGAGGTGAGTATCAAATTACGTCAAACGTAAGACCTTTATGTTGTGTGCAATAAAGCTCACTTTTCGAGGTTTGTCACTCAGGTGAAGCTCGAATAGACTAGTTGGTCGCCCATAAGACAAACAATGACAAACCGCAGTGCAGCACACTTCTTGCATACAACGTCGACTTGAAGCATTCGATCCGAACGGTGCCGTGGTGTTCCGCGAGTAGGTGGGTCGCCTGATCTCTCCGGCGGCATTGCGATGCACATCCGGGGCGGTCGATACCAGCGGCGACTTGCGCGGTACCGCGGCGTCCCTCGGCACCCCCGCACCGCGAACGCGGCCCCCTCACGTCTTCGAGCCCCCTCCGCGACGATTCACATCGATTCGCACGCTTGATAATTATTAAGAGCTTGCTGTGGAAATTTATCATCTTACTTACACCAGCGAGAAAACGGATCTTCAATCTCGAGTCTACAGTGCCATTTATAAGATGTTTTTTCGTTCACAGCTATCAGCCAACTTAAGAACGATAATGCCTCTGTTTACAAAACAAAGGCGTTAACGTTGTTAAAAATTAAAATATGTCAGTAAAATAAAACAATTCTCTAGGGGAGAAAACGTGTGTAGTGTAATCCACCTAATCTCGTCCCCGAACGATTCCAATTTCGTAAAATAAAAGCCTGAAACTGCAAGGCTCGTGTAGGCACGTATTTACATTCCATCTTGTTTTATTTCTAACAAATAGAAGTAAAAGCTCCACGAAAGCGGGGCGAATGAAAAGCAGTAAACACCGTGAGTCGAGTGAAATAAGTCATGAGATTAAAACATGATATCCTTAAAATAAAACAACCTTGATATTCTGTGTTGAATTATGGGTTCTGAAATGTACGATTTTATCAAATTGATCGTTTAGTTAATATGAAAACATAAAAGGGATATTGCGTGTTATAATAAATTGCAAAGTAACTGAACGTCCTTTTTTATTTAGATTTTAAAATAACTAGGTACCTACTTATTCTTCAGAAATAAATAATAATATAAGTTACATATATCATGTAGGTACTTCCTTCCATATTTCCACAGCCATATTACCTCAGATAAAGCAGATATAATTGGCCCTTTCGGCTGAGTTTTCAATAGAGAGCTATTTACCTATATATGAATAAATATTGTTATTTGAAATAAATATTTAATATGGAAAAGCTATCAAACTGTCGTTTTTATTCTTCAGTCTGTATAAAAATATTGAATAGCTATTACTTAACAAACCTGGTACAGTTTTGTGGGCTGTAGCTTTGGATAAGACAAACTCCACGTGCGGATTAGAAGTTCAGAAAATTTACAGTTATACATTTTCTTTAAATACATAACAGCCAAGACAAAGAAGCTGATCAGTGGAGAATTGGGGATACATTTTTGCTTGCATAACTCGACTAAATGTAGGGCATAACATATTTTTTTTTAGTTCTGGAAAAAATACGCTGCTAATTTTAAAAGAACCGTTTATAACGTTATCATCAGAAATACTGACAGCAGGTAGTACGTACTAAAAACGGAATTCTAGAAAATCATTTTGTCTGGGTTTCCCCCCCCCCCCCAACGCAAAAAACACCCCTCCTACTTTGTAGCAAAAAAACCGCCGCGTCGCAAATCGCAATTCGTGGCTGATTGAGGGCGTGGAGCGTATTTTTAATCACATCAGCGCGTAGGAGTGCACCCAATATATCAATTTTCCGGTAGCTGGAAACCTACATCATTGTAAGGATTGCGAGCGTACCCCATTGAAGGATATCACCACCTGTTGTGTTTGGCGGCAAATTGGCACAATCAATATCGGTTTCGGGGCACAGTGCGCTACTATGTATGGGTATTAACATGTGTACGAATATAGATCAAGTGATCTGACGTGTTAAGCGTTGTACAATCGATGCGAGCAATTTAGTGACTCTGAAACCCGAGAACAATATTGGGAGATTTATTAGGAACGAGTATATTCATTATTGGGAGCTTATTTTGTATGTCTATTCGTTCGTTAAGCCTTTTGTTATTCTAATTATATTAGTTCAGCCCTATCTTGTAAAACTCCAAGTTTCTAATGCAATACAATAAAGAAAGCTAAATTAATCATCGTATGGATTCCCCATTGATGACGGGATAACTTTTCATATTTTTAAGTCACATTCAGACACGGCGGGAATCACGCAGTTCTGGAACCACGCGGTTGCCACGCCGTTCTTATTACCCCCCTCCCCCTGTTGACAACAGAGGGGGGTTTCATAACGTTGACTCCCATTCCATGCGTCCATTGTGTCTCCCAAACATATACACCGATTTCAACGCGGTTTTGAGACTGGGTTAATCGGGGTAGTACTTAGCCGTACGGAAATAAGTTTAGCCATTGTTTTAATCCATTTCTTCTTCAATAAATATATAAGTGGAAATCGTCCTGAAGTTGAATTCGGAAAAGACTGTAACCAAACCAACACATCAACAACTTACATCAGACATAATCTCGTTTGAGCTCATGTATTAGTCCCGATGAGTAGTTAGCAGATATAGTGCACATAAATAGCTAGTCTGAACATAAGATACGAACACTATAACACCATACGCCCAATCATTAAGCCTAGGTAAACAGACATTTGACCCAGACTTTACTACAAAATATGATGTAGCCGTGTTTTGGCTAGACGCTGTCTAGATTTACATAAGTTACGTCACCGTCACTTATGTACTAGAATTAGTCATTTGCAGTGTGCGGTATTTACGTATGCTTGTTGTTGGCTTACGTAGCGTAACGAAGTAGAATGTGATTCCGCTTCTACAGCATCGTCTTACTCGCATTTCCACACGCCATTCACGAATCGGAACTATTATTTCCGGATGCAAGATGGTTGTAATGAGCACAAACAATACGTGATGCTGCCGATTTCATTGCTTTATTTCAAAGAATAGCGTCGTCGATGTCCCATTTGTAGTTGTTTATTAAATTCTATCTGTAGAAATGTAGCCACTATCAATTAAATAAATACCCGAAAATAGGTATGTTTATAAGATCAGAAAGAAGGAGAATGATTCAAAAAGTTTCTGTCTGAATAATGTTATCAAATCATATTTATCATGTTCTTTCTCGATTATGACAGGTTACATGTGTTCATATAATATTGTTTTTTATTTATCTGACTATGTAGGACAATCCGTTCTTTTACTTATTTACTTAATCTACTCATAAAAAGTCTTATAATAATCAATTGTTTTCAATGTTTATCAATTTTACTCTGATGGCCCTAGTTTATCACGTGTAGATAGAACCGTAACTCGAACTACACTGCAGTTCGAGTTACAGTTTTATCATTAAATTCTACCATTGCACGTGCAGGCAGGCACACTAATTTTATTCCTGGTGGCTCACTTAGCTAGGTTAGATTAGGTTAGGTTCCTACTTATTAATGCTTGAGTGTGTATTTTGTTTTATATTATCATAGAGTGTGCTAGCTAACAAGTGATAAATTATATTTTTTGAGTCATGTATTAATTCTTTGCATATTCTCGGAGAGCCTCACCTTTAGAGAACGCGTCCCCAGGTGGCGGATAGGGGAATGCTCGGCATATATGCAGGGCAGGAGGGAAATAAAATACCTCCCGCGGACCAACAGGTAGCCTCCGCCGGGCCTCGCGGACGTATTCTGATACCGGGTCAGCGAAGGACAGCGACGCCAGGCAGGGCGGCGGAAGAGCGGAAGCCAACGGTGGCATCCTAAGCCCTAGTAAGCAGGAGGGGTTACTGTCTTGGCGTCAGGTGGCAACCGGTCGTAAAAACCACAGCCAAAATCCTCCTAATCTAATGAAAGGCCAGAATAAGAAAGATACGATAAGGGTTAGGGCGTACCCGAAAGCGACGGACGAGAAAATATGCAACCAATGCTAGGGCGTCCCCCCGAAGCGACGGAAAAGTCATGGGAGCGTACAAATCAAAAAGCCGCATAGCGAGTTAGAATATGGGCTCCATGACAGGACGTAGCTCGGAATTAAGCGAAGCATTGCTCAGAAGTGTCAACATCTGTTGTATACAGGAGACGAAATGGAAGGAGTCAAATTCACTAAATATTGGAAACGATTACAAGCTTATCTACCACGGCACAAAGGCTAAACAAAACGGGGTAGGAATAGTGGTCAATAAGAACTTTCAGAGCCGTATACGGAGTCGCGCCTCTGTTGGTACGGCCACATCATGAGAAGACCCGAAGAACACATGACAAAACAAGTGCTTCAGCTTGACTCAGGACCAAAGAGCCGCGGCAGACCTGACTAACATGGATGTCAGTTATAAAGAAAGATCTCGCCATAGACAATGTAGACCCACTGACGACCCAAAACGAAATCTCTGGAGAACAACGATTAGGAGAGCCGACCCAAATTAGAAATGGGACAAAGCCAGAGGAAGAAGAAGTATTAATTACTTTGCATACTATTGTATAAATTGAAGTTCTTAAAATGTTAGAGACAGATGTGTTGCTGTGGAATGTGTGCGCCACTTCGTCACCCCAGCTAAAACACTAGGGAAACTTGTCTTTAAAACTTGACGTTCAAATAGTGCTGGCTCGCAGCCTAATGTAAATAAACAAATAAATTAGCGAGTACCTTTAGAGAGATGCAGTACAGAAAGTAAAGTCCCGCATACGCCCATTGAAAAGGCAGGATCCTCCAACCAGGCGGATGTTGTGCCTGGCGACTGGTTACTGCCCGATAGTTGGTATTCGGACTGATGTATATTATGTTCAAATCGCACGGTAAGCTTTGCTTGCGCGATGCAGGATTTTAGTTCGCTGCTAGTTGCATAGATGGCGTTGCAGTTCTTTTTGCTGCGATGTTGATTTACTCCATTGGTTTTTCTTGTGGCAGCATTGATGCCGCTATAATACCACTACTAGACTATACTTTAAATTAGGTTCATTTCTCTCGGTTTGTCAATAAACCGCGTACAACATTTTCGCTATATTATGGAGGTCCAGCACGTGACTAAAAGCCCTCTACGCTTCTGTACTGCGCCGGTAAAACTCCCTCGCCCAATTGAACCAACTGTCTTTAGGGAGAAGACAATGTCGTCGCTGACGCTATGTCACGTGTTGACGCTCTCACGTTCGAGCAAGACTTTGAAAATCTCGCCGATAGACAAAAATTTGCCTCAGAGCTACTCGTATCTTTCCCGCGTGCCCAAAGCTTAAGCTGCAATTGACCAATATTCGAGGAACCAAAATCTCTGTCGGTTGTGACATGTCGACAGGCAAGGCTCGTCCCTATCTCACTCCTCCCTTTCGAAGAGTACCTTTTAACAAGGTCCTCAACCTTAGTCATCTTTGTGACCGAACGCTACGTTTGGCCTACTGTCAATAGGGACTGCAAAGAGTGTGCACGCAAAAAGTTATTATGTAAATCTACGAAATATAGGTAGTACGGTAATATAATGCAATATCAAATAAGACGTCGGTCAGTAAAATGAAATAGGAACTTAAAAATAATTTAGGAAAAGTGATCGAGGCACTCAGTCTGAGTCTGATCTGTTTCGCCGACTGACACTTTGCTATTAAGCGTACTAGAACAACGGCCTACCAGCCCAGCGCCAATGGTATAATTGAGCGTGTTCATCGCCAATTCATGTGCCATCAAGATACTTGGGTACGCGCGCTGCTTTTTATCTTTCTTGTCAAAGAAGACCTAAAAGCTATAGCTACTGAATTAGTTTACGAAGAAACACTTCGGTTTGCTCGGCAAATATTATATTGTCGGGAAGACCGATTATTTGAAGACATAAAACTACTTAGTTTTATGTCGAGGCGTTTGGACCCCCTAGATTGGGCTAAAGCCGCTTGAAGGCAGCCCCGGCCCGCCCCAGTCTTGGAGCCAATCGTCGGAAATGCTCGGCCAACCAACTACCTACTGATCATACATCCTCGGCACTGTACGATACTGACGATTTATTGATTATAACCTTCATATCAATAAATCGTCTCACCAGCCAAGTGGTGCAGAGTCATTAACATATTACTGATATGAAACACGAGTCGCATGGTCCGCGGCCCAATGGCGTAAAATGTGTAGCACACCCTTCTTGTCATGGTAGCAAGCTTATGAATAGCAGGCTTTACACTTTATTGCTCATAAAATACGATACCAATTGTTATTTTTTCTAACAGGTCTATTTTGTTAACGTAATTTCCATAAGTACCATCACAAACTGATTCTATTTTAACATTTGAATAATTTTGCAAATATGTATATGACGAATGACTGAAACTTGTAAGATTTTTAAGGCTTCCGAACACACGACACGTTATACACGCTATTTCGATGTATCGTCTGTTCGGATATTACACAGCCAAATGCGTTAATATTCATCCCGAACATTACTGTGCGCTGAGCAACACTAAAAAAATGAGGAATTTGGAACTTATCTAAGGAGGAGCCTGAAAAGTCTTATCATCTTGTCGTTGAGATCTTAACATGAACAGACTGATGAACGAAATGTACCCATGCAGGTATCAATTCGGGCAAGCGACAAAAATACTCCGATAAGAACTCATTACCACATTGTCGCCAAGGTAGTCGTGGGAGATGTTATATGTAACAGAATAAGTACCCAATTAGCGAATTTCTAAAGTCATAAGCTTGTCGATTGATCTTCTCAACCTACATACGTAAATAGGTGAACATAAAAGCTCAAAATCTCGAGGGAAAAATAAACTTAGTTGTGTTGAAATTTTTTTGGTTTATTCTATTTGGACATTTTTAGCAACAGTGACAATGCCTGATAAAATTATATAGGCACGTAAGTACCTATTAGGCCCTAATAGGTAGCTACGCAGAGGTGCATTCTATTTGCCTTTTTTCCCCTAATGATAAGATGAAAAAAGGCAGATAGAACTTGGACTCTCGAGGGCTTAAATGAGGCAAACGATAGAGCTGTTCATAGCATCTCTTCCCGTATTTGCAGCTCAGCTACAATCTGACAAAAAAGCTGGCCATTTACGACGAAGACTGAAGACGTGTCACCGAGGTGTGTACAGTATGCTGAGCACTTTATAAGTAATTTTTCGAGTCAAGATTATACCTACCCAGTGAGTCGTTGGGTTCAAGATATCGAAGATAATACGGAAATATTCGACTCCGGCAGCCCCACGCGAGCTTATCGTACCAGATGGTCGTAACGCCCGCCGCCGCGGCTAAGGCGCGCCATTAAACGCGCTTGTGGCGCGTCGTAAGCCACAGCTGCGGTGGTGCGCCTGCTCCTCAGTACGCGGGCCGCCTCACCCCTCCGCACCTACGCGGCGTTAAATTACACTCTAGGGTTAGGGCAGACAAGACTACGTGGAGTCGGATTTGCAGCGATTCGTTTCTGTCACTTACTTTTGTAGCACAACATATTTAATTTTTAAGACAATATTTATTTATTTTAAACGGTAGACCTAATGATTTTCGATTAAATAAATATTATATCCAATAATGTTAAACATAACAAGTTATAATGTAAAGAATTTATATCAACAGTAGTAGTCTCACGTTCATTATATCTTGGGAATGTTATTGAAATGAAAATATACCAAATAACTTTATATGATATGAGACGCACCCTAAAAGAATAACCTGTACACCTGAAGTAATGTTGAAGGATGACATCCCAGTAGCTCAAAAACCAAGAAGATTGTCACTAAACAAACAGCAAATCGTCCAAGATCAGGTAAAGGATTGGTTGGATTTGAATAACAACATAGTCTGGGTAAGTTTTTCTGAATAATAATATGCCAGTCCTTTAGTGTTGGTCAGGAAGAAAAATGGTTCTACACGAGTCTGTGTAGACTAAAGACAACTCAACAAGACGATGATAAAGGACGAGTATCCACTACCTGTCACTGAGGATTAAATTGCTTTTTATACATATTTTTATATGTTTTGCAGCTCACTTACCATTCTATTTTTCCAATAAAGTGAGTAATGTTAATAGGCTGTTGTACTATTAGGTCTTTACCTATGAAATTGCCGTTCTGCAGTACTGCCATTTCAAATCAAAATAATTTTTGTTTGGCTAAGAATTCTAATTTCAAATTAATATTATTTTAAAAACATGGTTTTTTTTCCAAAAGTAGTCATTTGTTTATTGATTAGTGTAGTGTTACATTTTCATCGCATTTCAATCTTTTTCGTCATCATGGATACGTTAAAAATTCGAGTAATTATGGAATATGAATACCGTCGTGGCAGCAACGCGGCACAAGCGTCACGCAACATCAACGACGTTTACGGAGCTAACACTACAAACCAACGCACCACCTGTTATTGGTTAGCTCGCTTCCGTTCTGGAAATTTCGACCTGAAAAATGAACCTCGCGGTCGTCCGAAGACTTTGGTCGACAATGACGAATTAAAGGCGACTGTGGAAGCTGATGATACACAATCTACGGCTGAATTAGCAGCAGCTTTCGACGTTAGCTTCAAACTATATTGGTCCATTTGCGTCAAATTGGCAAGGTAAAAAAGCTTGACAAATGGGTGCCCCACGAACTCAATGATCGCCAGCGCGAAGTACGCGTCGAGACGTGTCTTGCACTGCTCAACAGACACACAAATGAAGGAATTTTGAACCGCATTGTTACCTGCGATGAAAAATGGATTCTGTTTGATAACCGCAAGCGCTCAGCAAGTTGGTTGGATCCTGGTTCAGCACCTAAACAATGCCCTAAACGAAAACTTACCCCTAGAAAAGTGATGGTCACTGTTTGGTGGTCTAGCGCCGGTGTGATTCATCACAGCTTCTTACCAAACGGGGTGAGCATTACTGCAGATGTGTACTGTGAAGAACTGAACACAATGATGGAGAAGCTGGCACATCTCCAACCAGCATTGGTCAATCGCTCGTCTCCGCTGCTCCTGCACGACAACGCGCGACCTCATACTGCACAGCAGACGGTCTCCAAGTTGCAAGAACTGGGGTTGGAAGCTCTCCGTCATCCGCCCTACTCACCAGACCTTGCGCCTACAGACTACTACTTTTTCCAGAATTTGGATAACTTCTTGGCGGGAAAAAAATTCAATACCCGAGAGGCAGTACAAAATGCCTTTGAAGAATTTGTTGCCTCCCGTCCAGCTGATTTCTTTAAGAAGGGCATCAATAAACTGCCACTGCGTTGGCAAAGATGCATTGATTGCATGGGTGATTACTTCGATTAATACAAATAAAAAATACATGAAAAAAATTCGTTTAAATTTTTTCATACAAAACGGCAATTACATAGGTAAACGCCTATTATAACTAACTAAAACCTTTTATTAATAAATTGTTGTTTAAGTTTGGTTAAACAGTCTACTTCTTTGTATCAAATTCCTGATACAATTACATTCTGATTAATTACTCAAATTTGTTAGTAAAAAATAGTTTACTTTTTTAAATTCAAACATGGTTTTTCTATTAAAAGAAAACACACAACAAAGATTTTTTCTTGATAAAGTTATTTTTAAAAAATATAACAGCTTATGCTAGTGATCGCAAACTTTTTTACCCGACTGCGAAAGAAGGAGGGTTATGTTCTTCGAGTGTATGTACCTATGTATATTTTTTAGGCACGCCCTAGAGCCTAAACGGCTCAATGGATTTTAGCTTGAGAGGTGTCGTTAGATTCGTATTTACTGTGAGAGTGACACTGGGTATATCAAAATAAAAAAAAAACACAAAATGGCGGATTTTCGGCGCCAAATTACGCCTACAATAAATGTTTAATTATCAAAACTTATCGATTGGGGTATCAAGATAAAGGGCTCGAGGAGACGATTCCAAAAATGTAACTCCCTAAAAGCAGTTCAGTCACTAATCTCATGCCACCGACTGCATCAGACTGCTTGAAAAGCGACTTGTTTCGAACTTTTTATTTGTTTTTAGCGGTCGGGTTTTTTGACAAAGTCAATTTTTTTATTTAATGTGTGTATATGTCGAGGCCAGTTGAAAATTTCTCTCTTATCGAAAAACAAATCAAAGAGCAGTCTCATATCAGTTTACACACTGGGTCTTCTTTACACATCCTACTCTTCTGTAGCAGGACTGCTACATTGATAGAAGCAGTACCTTTTTAGCTTTTTCTCCGTACTTATACAGAAAAAGAAAATACATATTATACCTATCACATAAAATAAATGCTCCTGTCGATGTTGAGTAGTAATTGATGACCATAATATACTGTACGAGTATAATGTATATTCTTACCTTTTATGGAACTTGTTTGAAGTCAGGAAGTTTGGGTAAGGGATTGTCATAGTGCTGCATACAGGTCCTGCCGATCTGCAAGAGAAAGGCTGTTGATTGATGGATCTATCTCACATAATTGATGCAATCTACTTATAGAGGCAAGTAAACTAAGGATATAATAAAAAGAAATCAAGAATTTATTTACTAAGGGTACCCCCCCCTTTTTTAGGATGGGAAAAATCAAATGACTCCTCAAGCTCTGATTGAAGCAGAAGGGTGTCAGACTCCTACTAAAACTCATCAATGTTCCTCCTAGTCATGGGAAATTCTCGAGAACATTCTCTTAGCGAGAACTTAGCGGATATGTTCTCGAGAATATTCTCCGAGCCGAGAATTTATGAGAACTTAATAACGGAGTGACAAAACCTAACTTTAATCTAATCCTGTCTTGAAATGTGTATAAAAGATGAAATGTATAGTGTGTTACTCGTATGTTACATGTATTTTGAAACATTTCGTGAACAAACTGCATTATGGGGATTTTCGAAACTAAAATACAGTATCAATTTATAACAAAACATCTTTTTTAGGGTTCGAACAAAAAACGGAAACCTTATACGATAACTAGAGAGACAGCCTGTAAGGACAAGTTCAAGTGCTCTACCATAGCTTCCTGGAGAGACCGGATCTGCGACCCACCACCCACTCGTGCGTTGGACACTTATCTCTCAGCAACAGGGCTAATGTCTGCATACCCAAAGGTACTGGGTTTAAGCTGGGAAGGTACCAACAATAAATATTTGTCTTGTAAAATCACGTATTCACTTATTCAATAGCACTTTATAGGAGGTAAGTACTTCTTAATTCTATAATCCTTGCTAAAGTACAAATCTTATTTAAATCCCTTTGCTTTATGTTGATTATTCATTAAAGACCAGAATGTAATTTTCAGGCTGTTTTTTTAAATGTATGTCCAGGTTTAATGGATCATCGAGTTTTATTTTAAAATAAAAACCTTTTACAAAGTCAAGAATCAAACAAGTAATTAAGTTTATTATAGCTGCTAGTTATGGCACCACTGTCCTATTTATACAGTGAAATATATATTATTACACAAAATAATGAAAATAAAAATCATCAAAATGATCTGTTTTGTCTTAAAACTGAAAGGATCACCTACTCGTTTTAAGTTCTCGTATATTCTCCGCTCGCGAAATATTCTCGAACATTCTCGATCCGAGAATAGGTATTCTCGTTATGAAAATTTTCCTTTTCCCCATCACTAGTTCCTCCTAGAGAGGCGCGCGTGGTACACACTCACAGCGCGCCGTCGACCCGAGCCTGGTTCTGATCAGGCGGCGAGCCACCCAATGCTCGCAGTCCGCAAGCCCGCGACCCTCCCACTCCTCCTCACACACCCCAAACAATGGTGTTCTTATTAAAAATGTTAATAATTAAGTACATAGAATTAATGTAATTCTAAAAAGATGCAAGTAGGTACTATGTCCAATAACATACTTTCTTTGGAGCTAGTAAAGTGTGATTATCTATTTTTTTGGTGATTATGTTACTCTGTCGCCGAAATAAGCATGATTGAGTCACTCAAGGCTTAGTTTGTATTCTAATACTTCCACATGGGAATTGCAATCCAGTAAAGCTGGATCCCGTAATCAAGCGGGGTTTTTATTCACTTAACTTTCAATAAATCACTGGTAAAGTGATTTATTATATATTAAAACTTCGTACATGAATCATGCACATGTAAGTACATGGAAATAACAACTAATGAATTGATGACTGTCCCTAATGAAAGTAGAAGAATGAATTAAATATTTTCATCACTTCTATATTAGACAGCAAAGTTTCCAATCCACCTTCAAATAAACCAGATACCTAAAGATGATCAAATGACGAAATGTTTTTACTTATTTGTTATTTAACTTGGAATGTACCAAAAAAAATAGTTTTAATTTCTGTTCATTCATTATGGTTATCACAAACACAATATTACAAAATGATACTGGTAACAATAAATCTAGAATCACTTTTTATGTAATGCTAATAATAATGGCTTGCATTCAGTCAGAGATTGATAGTAACTAAAATGTAATCTAAATAAAAACTGTTTAACTGTTTAATTACATAATGGATGTTATAATCATGTTTGATTATTATTTGAATTGTGTTTATAGGTAAAGGATAGGTATTAGCCAAAATGGACGTTCAAACAACAGAGTCGGAATACATTTCATATGAAATAATATTACATTGAGTATTTCATTTTGTAGTTGTTCACACTTGGAACGAAGAAGAAGACCACGCGATGCATTGGTAACGTGTTGACTAAACGCTAACATGTAAACGGTGACATGTTTTCGAAGACTATGTTCCTGAGTGACCTGTACCCCTATTCTGAAACAACATTTTTGTGTGTTGTTCTCAGTGGTGTGAGGACTTTTATAAAGAGAAAGTCAAAACGTTTACTGGAAGCCAACCCCAATATAGTTAGGAAAAAGCTAGGCAGATGATGAAAGTCAAAACATTTACTTCAATTTGGCCATTAGAAAGAATTTTTGAAAGACGAGGTCTGAAATGGAGGTGGGCCTCTCACGTGGCACGCTACACTGACAACGGGTGGACGAAAACCATGAGTATGTGGAGAGGACCTCATGGCTACAGAAGCAGAAGGAGACTAAAGGCAAGCTGGAAGGACGAGATAGAGAACGTGGGAACACAAAATTGGTCTAACCTCGCAAGCAATCGTGACAAGTGGAAATCCCTGGGGGAGGCCTTCACCCGAAGAGGGGTCCAGACAGCATGCATATCAGAGTAACTAATATAATTCATAGTAACCCATTACAATTCATACGAATGTACATGCAAATGGTTTTTTTTTTTTTTATGGTTCTTATTGGACCTACCGGCCAAACTCACTCTTGACTGCCAGGTCATGAAATTGTAGGTATGATACCTCTTTAAGCCGGTATTTCAGTGTTCTGCCCAAAATTAAAGTTGATGTTTAAGATATAAGCTTTCATTTGATGTATATGTGGTTGTTATTGGACGTACCGGCCAAAACTGCCCATCATTCTTTATGGTACAACAGTCAATACATAATTCATCAATTAAGTGCAGTACAAAATTATTGATTTTTAAATATTTGTTTTTTTTTTTTTTTTTGTAATGGTTTGCTCTTGACTCTAGTCTATGTCAGAGATGACAGAGACAAAGTCTACGATGGAGCGAGCCTACCCAGAAGGAACCTGTTGATTATACCATAACAAAGAATATTAAAAAAAGCTACTCTTGGCAGGATCCCGCTGGACTGTGAACAATGCTGGATTGCAATCCCTACTTTCATGTCAAGATTCTTTATAGAGTTATTGACAGAAAATAATAGGAAGGTTAGTAAAAAGCAGCTAGGTACTTAGCAAGTTACTGAAAAAAGCTAAGTTTAGCTTGAGGTATTTTTTGCACTTATGATTGATGCTTGTAGTTTGCCTACAAGTATGTAAATCTCAAAACGTGACCTTATTTTTTATTTAAGAAACAAAACAGCATTATTTGCATAAAATTAGGTAGGTACATCATTAATGACATCAAATAGTCTTATGTATGAAAAGCAAGTTTCTTTTAAAGAAGTAAAAAAATAATAAATGTAGCTTTAAGCACTATGATTCTGCTAATTAAGGCAGTATTTTATCAAACCTGAGATCTCCTGAACAGGAATGGGCTACCTTCAGCAGTGGATGGTCAGACGGTTTCTTAATGTTAGGCGCTTTGCTTTCATGCTGACGATAAGTTGAAGAAAAAGCAGTGATCTGCCTGCCAGTTGCTACTGCTAAAACAACAAAATAATGTTTGTGTTTTATTTCAATAGGTGCAGGAAATGATTTTAATAGTGTTCTCTTTTCAACCATCATAATCAGAGGAACATTCATTTTTCTTTCTAATTTATTTTTTCATACTTCAAAATTATTATTTTTTAATATGTAGGTAGAATTATTTGTTTACCTACATAGTCTCCCGCCTCCTGTCTCTTTCAATGTATTTTCAGAAATGTGTTTGATTGCTCGGGGTTTTACTTGAGAAGAAAAAAAAATTTATTAATAAATTAGCGAACAGAAGACAACGAGACCGAATCAACGACATCTGGAAAATCTCTAGAAAACTGTAAGAAAAGAAACGTCTAAAATGTAATAACATGTCATGTCATGTCACTGTCAGTGATCTTTATTTTATCAATTTTTTTGTTTTAGGATCATGTTTCAAGGCATATACTGATTCCATGGATTTCTAAATAGGGAGGAAACTACTTTTTTATCTCGATTGGTGGCGTTTTGTCGACTGTACCTTACTTTGACATACGAACTGTCAAACCTTATACATTTTTTGTAAACAAGACCAAACTTAAACCGCAGAAAGCAATGGGAAAGCGATATGTAACGATAAAAAATGATACAGCAAGGTATTGTAGTTTGCTCTTCAGAGAAAGTGATTATTTCGGAAGAAGTAATTAAACAGGTAAATGAAATGTGACTTATTTATTCTCCAAATACATGTATCAAATAATATTTACAGCATAGTTATACTTACACTGAAATATAATTTCAGGTAATTAAATTTCAGCAAAGTTCCTGTAAAAAACTGCTACTATTCTGCTTCACCAAGACTAAACCCGAAACTCCAGCAGCTTTAGAACGTCAATGCCATTATGAAAGGCCTGTTTGTCGCAGCAAAGGTGCACTTAACTTCTAAAGGGCTCTTTTCCTATATATTCATCTGGAGGTGCTGAAAGGAATGAATACTCCTTCGAAATAAATAATCTACACTTCTGCACAACCAAACACTATTCTGTCTCATATTTTTGATGTGATAACGTCTTGTAAATCGATGAACACTGGCTGCACGCACGAAAAAGTGTCATGTTCCGAGAGCGAGAGCGCGGAACAAACGATAGAGAGGCACGATCGGCTTAAGCATTCAGCTTGTTTGTTAAGAATTCAATCGTTTTCTTATGATGTTATTACGTAAAATTATCGTCTGTGAATCGACTTTACAGACAACCAATTTCTTTTTGCTTGTAGCTCATATACCTTTCCGTGTTTTATACGCTTTGGAGATATAATACTTTGAATAAATGTTTATTAATATAAACACAACCACACTCTTGAAAACAGACGTAAACAAGTTACAGTCGCTGAAAGCGCCATCTGCTTATACCTTTTAGTATGCATTCCCAGATGTCTTGTCTAGTTGTCTGTACTGTGTCACGACGTAAACCTAATACCCTCTCACTAAACAAAGAAGAGTGCTTTAGCGTGGTATTTCATATTTCCAGGTATAAGGCCTATGAATGAGTCACCAGTGACCAAAGGAAGACATTTCATGTAGTCTTATCGCAGAGTCTGAGATGGAGCTGAGAGTCTGAGAGTGACTTGGCTGGACCAGCGACCTCAAAAACAATCGGTGCCAATGGGGCCAACAACTGCCAAAGTGGCGCTAGCAGCGCACAGATCAACAAAGCCGTTTTTTATGAAAATATGGGTAAATACATAGAAAAAAAAAAATTATTGCTTTCAGTTTTATTACATCGTCAATAACTATTTCCTCTTATTTAAACGAACCCAAACCTACCTGAATCACATAACCTATAATTTAAGTTAATATGAATCCGATTTATGAACCTTAAAAGATAACAGTTTTTGCATAATACACAACCAAATGAACCTCAAAAAGCACTGACTACAAATGTTTTTCTCACTTTGACAAGGGTTCGTGAAGTGGGTGGCGTCATGTAAAATCAGCTTTCATTTGCCAACCCCATTGGCAGCAATTTAAAGTCGTTAGCAACTTTTTAGCAGTACGTCTACCATGAGTTTTATCAATCTACTAATTGACCCGCGCAACTTCGTCTGCTCCGCTCCTATTGGTCTTAGTCTTAGCGAGACGATTTATAACCTATTGTCTTTCTCGATAAATGGGCTATCTAACACTGAAAGAATTTCAAATCGGACCAGTAGTTCCTGAGATTAGCGCGTTCAAGCAAGCAAGCAAATAAACAAACTTTTCACCTTTATGTATAGATACTCGCTAGCGACTATAAAAAACTAGTTTCTAATTTAGTTGTAGAAGTTGTTAACAAACAAACAAGCAAGTTGCAAGTAAAACTTTAGTTAACATCCAAAAACAATAAATTAGAAACTTGTTTTCTTAACCATTTTAATCATCAATATAGCCCTCTAAGTTCATGTAGTTCGAAAGAATGATTATTTCTGAAATATTCATTCTTTCGAACTACATGAACTTAAAAATATTTGAATTTCGCGGGCTACCCTGGAGTATCCACCTTAAAGGATGATCGTAGCGTAAAACTAAAAACGTCTGTTCGGTCATTCGGTGCGAATTTGTGACCGAAACTAAACACGCGCCAACGTGTAAATACGTCACAAACACTTGCGCAGAGTTCCTTTGATCTGTGTCCAAAAACCGACACTAGTCCAGATCGGCGACAAGATCACGCAAGCCAAGCCAAACACCCCGTTCACACGCTTTTGTTTGTGGACGATTGCCAAGCCACGGCAAGCGTGTAAACTTATCATGAAGTGTGTCACTGGTGCGGTCGATCTGTCACCTAAGGGAACGTGCAAAAACTATAGGTGGCATCACAGAAATGGCTTTGTTTTATAGTATATATTTTTACCTAAAAGTTTCGAAATGGCAAGGTTAGATGACACTGTTTACTTCGTGCACGTTCCCCTAAAGCAGAGATCGCGTTAGCGTAAAATTCAATTTGTATTGAAACTGGATAAGTGCCATTTGGTGACAATAACGGATCACCTTTTTTTCCATACAATGTGACATAAGCGTTTACGTTAACGCGATCGAGTGCGTTGATAAACTTACACTAAGCCTGTATGTAGCAGCCTGAAGCGTCAATGTCAAGTATTCTGGACCTTTAATTTTCGAATATGCGACACTAGATGGCATAGTCAACGCCGTGCACGTTTCCTATATTGTAGTGATTAACTATCTGTGGTGTTTTAGTAATCTATGGTGTCGCCCATCCATTTCCAAGAAGCCGATTTGTGTTTTGACATAAATATATCATTAAACAATTTATGTGTTTAGCTTGATTTACTGAGTTTATTTTGTTCAAAGTTAATTTCCTTTCAAGCAAGTTAAAATGGCTTGGGGTTTTGTAACATGTGGGCCGAATGAGGCGCTTGTCGTCTCCGGTGAGTATACTATTTACACAATCGTTTTTTTTTGTTGTGTTTCGCTGTGGTATATAATCCAATACTTTAAAAATATAAAGGCGTATTTCTATCGAATTTGGTGTTAGGTTTGTTCTTACTGAATATATTCACAGAACATATAAGAGCAAGGTTAAGGATGACATCATTGCACTAATGTAATGAGTGTCTGGCAAGCGCGAATTGTAATTTGTATAGGTATTTACTTATGTATAGTACTAGCGCACTAGGTAGTAGGTATGCGTATTCTCTATTCAGTTTTTTTCTTTATTAAGAGTTAGAAATTGAAATTGCAATAAATAATGTTATTCTAATAAATTAAGACCTACATAATAATTATTCCATGGTCTATGCTACAAAGTTCTAAAACCTAATACCAAGAGTAAAAAGAACACAATTGCAAATTTTAGGTCACATGGTCTGAGGGAGAAATAGTGATCAATTATTGGATGTATAATTTTGTAAAATAATCTGCACTTTACACTTTATCAATAGTGAAGTGCCAATACTGAATATGATATTTGTTTTTGAGAAATTAATTTTATAGTTTTAAATTAATTTAAAGGCGTCATTTGCATGGTAGTGAAATCTCCTAAGTGTATTTTAAGTTGCAACAGCATTAACCTAATGAATGCCAGAGTGTAAACGCATCAGTGCACAATCCACGTCAGGCCACTAATTCAGCACAAATACCTACAAAAAAAATTAGGATTCCAACATCCTATGTATATGTTATCAATAAGCAATTAACCATTGCTTTTTGTCTCATATCTATACCGCAATGTCCTTGAAAATTGAAAAGGACATTGCGGTTTTTGATTCTAATAGACCCAAATATGCTATTTTTGAAATTTTTGATTGTTTATCTGTTTGTCTGTGCGTTTGAGGGAGCATCACGCATAAACCACAGAGTGGGTTTCAAATCTAGGTACTTAAAAATATTAAGTGATAACCAGAGTAACATTTAGCGTTTATTTCATTAAAATCGACCCACAAAATCAAAAGATATAGAATTTTTAAGTTTAGTAAGAAACTTCCTAATGTATTCTAAATAGTCATAGCGCCATCTATTGAAAAAGATAAAATGCATGCAAGCATCTATAAAAGAGGTAGGGAGGTAGTCAGTTGACTTGAGCGACGCCTCGTGGGTCAGCTAGTTTTGAAAAAAATAGTACTCATTACATTATTCTTTTATTTAATTTGAACTTATTTCGTATCATACTATCATTAAAGAGCAATTACAATGTTCTAAACAATCTGTTTTAAAACCAGACATTAGAACCACAAACAAATAAATCAAATAATGAAAAGGTACATCACTAATCTTTGTTTGTGATGTCATCCACTGTCGGGAAGAGCCGCCTCTGGTGTGGCTGGCACCGCAAATGACATCTTCTTCGCATACTAAGTAGAGATGTGACATTGTAGGACAGAATAAATTATAATCATATAGTATTTAACAAAACTTTGTCAATTTACTAGTCTGACTCTTCATAGCTTGGCAAACTTATGTCATCTAAGTCCTTCTGCCGTTGTACTTTTCTTAGGCATAACATCCAGTGAATTCACATAAGTTACGGAACTCTTCTGAAAATTCATCATCCTCTTCTTCACTAACTAATACACGAAAGTGTTCTTCAGTAGTAATTTGACTGCTAGCTATTATTAATTACGTCCACTTGCACATAATGCCGTTACAAATTATTACCACTGACAATAATAATAATGTAGGAAATCACTAGCAGCCTCCTGTAGCGCTAATGACGTCACCACTTGACGTGTCTTCCCAACTGTGGCGTTACTGTTTATGCAGTGTTGTGCAGGGATGCGCGAGAATGTACATTAAAGTAACGGTTGATATATCAATAATGATTTTTCCCACAATTTTATAAATATTATGCATGACGAATACGAATTGTCATTAAAATTAATTGTTGAATAATAGTAAGCTAAATTTAATAAAATATTTCACGAATTTTAAATATAAGTCACCTTACTTAACCATCACTAGCTGTGCGGTCTTGCCGATTGTGGCATGAGGAAGAACACGTTTTTATGGATTTCAATTAGCAATTTTTGATGATTGTTTCGTTTATTCCCGTTGTCCCCGTATGCCATATCCTCGTCACGGGGACAGCGGGACGTGATTTTTATTTCCCGTTGTCCCCATAACGTACATTCGGCTAAGGGAGATAAGGGGAAGTAAACTTTTCACGAGTTGTTGCCCTCTTAAATCTGCATTCAGTTTAGTTTTTAGCATGTGAAAAAGAAAAGGGGAATAAAACAAAATTTATTTATTTGTATTCGAATTTTAATTTGAGGTAAAAAATAAAGCAAATAATTATAGTATAAGTATATATATAAATATAGTAGTAGTAGTATAAAATCAACAATAAATATCACAATCACTTGCCTAAAAATAAAAATCATAGTAAATAGCTACATCTATAAAAATAATGATCATAGTACTACTACTAAAAAAGAAAAAACGGGGACTGTGGGCAATAAGTTTTACTTATTTTATTCAACTATATTAACGAGTAGAAAGTACGGGGACAACGGTAAGTATTTTTAAATATTTTATTGAAGTACCGCTGTCCCCGTAGGACGGGGACACAGTGTACGGGGACAACGGGAATAAACCGATTGTTTTTTCTAGTGAAATGTAACTAATGGATATATCTTTGTGACGTTTTACAAAATATTACTAACATAGTTTTAAATGTAGGAAAAATAAACACAGAAATAATTTAGTATATCTAGTTTGAACATAAAAAATGATGTTTTCTTGTCGGCTTGACGGTGGCGTATTAGGCACGTTTTCATGTGTCGGCTATAGCCTACCGTGGCGTTCAAAAGGTTAAATTAGATTGTGGAAATACGTAAACCTACGTGTCCATTTTGTAGCATTACCTCCTGTTAAACCGAAAACCTGATACACTATCACAAAACATACGAATTCCTCATAATATAAATTCATACATTATTATTACCTAAAACCAATTTTTAACTTTCAAGAAATGAAATGTTTTTTCAGTTTGTGTATGACTTTGTCATTAAATGTTTTTAGCACTTCGCCGTTGATATACCAGCTAGGTATTGCTATGTGCTTTGCTTGTGTATCTTGTTGACATACTTATTAATTGCCTTTGATATGCGATGCATATCAAAGGCAATAAAAAAAGTTCGAATTACACCAAAAGTCAGTGAAGCCAATGTAATTGTAAAACCAGGTTTTGGTTAAAAACAGTAAAATAAGGGTTTAGGCAATTGATACAGAGTCAAAGCTTCTAACCAATTATGTTGTGGAGATTCGGGTCCACTTAAATCTTCACCATGTAATGCTGAGGTTTCTATCAAAACAATAAAAAAAAAAGTGTGAATCGAGTTGGATGCATCCTCCTGTTGTCTTTTAGATTAACATTTTGACTCTGAGTCAGTGTGTTTTAAGTGGCCGCAGCCCCAGTAATCATAATTATATTGTTGTGCTTCTTGCTTCTGATAAGAACATTGTGTAAAGGTTGTTTGAATAATAATTATATGATACAGCCCCGGGGAAATCCCTCATACTTTATCATGAAAGCGCGATTCCAATAGGAATTGCCCTTTCATGAAAGATATAGCAGCTGTAAGTGTACAGCTGCTATATCCATGTTTCATTCCTAAATTTGATTTTTCCAATACTTGCATTGATAAAATTTTATGGCAGATAGAATTGATTGGTTCCCAAATTATGAACAAGAAAGACACCTCATGTTATGAAACAATATTTTTAATTTGGGCAATGAACAGCACATTTGAAGAAATTTTTTTTTATCACAATGATTAAGTTCTAAATATTGAATTGGCATAAGTCACAAATCAAAATATCTATATCATGATAAAAAGAAAATATAATCAGAAATAAATTTACTTCTCTCTAAAAACCGGACCGCTAGAAACAACTAGAAATTTCGATAAGTCGCTTTGTTGATGCAGTTCAGTCAATAATCTGTAGCCACCTGGCATCAGATTGCTTGAAAAGATACTTGTTTACGCGCGACATTTTACTGAGTTACGTTTTTGGAACGGTCTCCTCGAGCCCTTTATCTTGATACCCCACTCGATAGGTTTAGAAAATTAAACAATTTTTGAAGGCATAATATGGCGCCAAACATAGGCCATTTTAATTTTTATAATCCCAGTGTCACTCACAATCAAGACGAATCTGACCACACCTCAAGCTAAAATCCACCAAGCTGTTCAGGTAGCAGAGCGTGCAAAACAATTATACATACATACATACTCGAAAAACATAACCCTCCTTCTGGCGCTGTCGGGTAAAAATTCATCAGTTATTTAAAAATAATATTTTGATTATGCCTGACCCAATTTTATAAAAACAAATCATACTAGCTAGCTTTGCTGTGCACTCATTTTCTATTTTTAAATAGGTTTTATAATTCTGCTGGCAATCTTGATAAAGCTTGTTTAAAGTGTGCTAATAAGAATAATAATATGTTGAGAGGTGTTGAATTAATAATTAAAAATAATAAATACTAATGACAAATAGCAGAGATTTTCACTTTACTATTAGCTAGTTGACCCGCGCATATTGTCTGCTCCGCTCCTTTTGGTTTTAGCGTGATGATAATAGCCTATAGCCTTCTTCGATAAATGGGCTATATAACAATGAAAGAATTTTTCAAATCGGACCAGTAGTTCCTGAGATTAGCGCGTTCAAGCAAACAAACAAACTCTTCAGCTTTATATAATATATTAGTATAGATATCATCCTGACTGTCTACAAAAAGAGTTTATTTATTTTATTGGTATTTGCCGTAACTATCTTGTATATTTTTTTATGATATTTTTAGGGGACCAATTTCCATACCATTTCAGCCTGTACATACTTTTTCTTTCATGCCCTAAAAGCGTAATGGATTTGTGTCTATAATACTGTTTTTAATCCCAGTAGTAAGTTTCAATGGGATAATAAAAGCAGGTAAAACCGCAGGTAAAGGCTAACAAGTATAAAAGCCACTATGAAGAGACTAATAATATATATATATGTATCATTGAATAGCAATAACCTTGGAAAGCCATTGTAATCTGGGTTTGGCCAAATTGCTCCATAAATAACAACGGCCTCATTAGTTAATTGGCTGAAAGCAACAGTTTACAGTCTTGTATGTATTCTTTGAAAACATTGTTTCACGTATTTTGTCTATCATGAGTATGGAATATAAGCGAATGCGTCCTATACGCCACCTGTCTGGCTCCTAACCTGGCTGCCTGGTTCAACCCCAGGATAATATTGCGTTGTTCTGTTCAAGATTGGAGATCAATGGCTACGCTTTCCCTATTGATTTCTGTGATAATAATGTCTTGATATTTTGGGCCAGTGTCCTCATTTTCACATCTGGACATCTTGTCTGCAAATGGTTGTAGTCCAGACTGAATGTCTTCTAGAGACTAGCCATTGGCGCAGGAGATGTTATTAAGTGCGACTGCTGAGCGTGTGTTCCCGGGTTCGATTCCCACGTCGTTTAAGTTGAGAATGGTACTTTGATGTGTCAAGCTAAGTAATTGTGTATATTAATCCTATCTTATTATGCAGTCCTTGTGCCATTTACATAAATACATAAATGTTTAAAGCAATGCGAAATCTTTTATCTGCTATCTGCGAAAATGCCAAATATAAGATGAGTGCTTATCAAAAGTCACATTTCATTGCTCATGCAAAAGATATTTAACACAATGATAAGTTGATAACATATATATGTCTACTTTGTTATGGATGATAAACGTGTTTTTTTAATGATTTCTCCTACTTTCACTTTTCTTTTGTTCTACCCATAGTTCTGCAGTCTGTATGCCTACGCTGCACATATATTTACATATTATATTCTTAAGTATACAATTATTGTTATATCCAGGATGCTGTCACTCAAAGCCTTTGCTGGTGCCTGGTGGGCGCACGTTCGTCTGGCCATGGTTCCAACAAGTGCAGCGCATTTCCCTGAACACCATGACTCTTCAGGTCGAGTCGCCAACTGTCTATACCAGCCAGGGCGTACCAATATCCGTGACGGGTATAGCACAGGTAATTATTAGGGTTCCATACCTAAAGGGTAACCTACGGAACTCTATTAGTAAACCTCCGCTGTCCGTCCGTCCATCCTACCGTCCGTCCGTCCTACCGTCTGTCTGTCTGTCAGAGGGTTGTATCTCAAGAACCGTAATAGTTAGAGCGTTGAAATGTATTTCTATTGCCGCCATAAAAACAAATATTAAAAAGTGTGATTTATGGTACGGAACCCTTCGTGTGCGAGTCCGACTCGCACATGGCAGTTTTTAATATTTTATAAAGACTAGCTAGTTAGTAATCTCCTGTTTTAAAACCTCCATATCAAAACGTCGTATTCTCAAAACGTCCTACGAGTATGAGCAAAAATCTATTAACAGAACATCCTAAAACAGAAGAATGAGAAGAGTACAATCATACCACGCATATTAATACAAGATTATTTAATTTTACAAATGAATACAGACCGTTTTTTTTCGCCATCAGTTTAAAGGATTTATTCGCCCTCTGTCAGATACGATTGTCAGATACGCATATTGTTAGAAATCGCAGAATCCCAGATACGCAAACAGTCCAGAACGCAGAATGCCAGATACACAAAAAGTCAGTAACGCAAAAAGACATCCTTATTCTGGCACTATGCGTATTTGTCATTAAAGAGTTTTTGACGATTTGCAAATTTGTAATTTTTAGACGAAGTTTTCCGATCTGACAATATCTGACATAGGGCGTATAAACCGTTTAAAGAGTACTAGCACTTCGTCCGCGACTTCGTTCGCGCGGGATTAGCATTGCAATTTTCGTAGGGATATCTTTTTTTCTAGTAAGAAAAATAGCCTAAGTTACTCAGGGATAATGTAGCAATCTAATCTAATGGTGAGAATTTTTTAAATCGGTCCAGTAGTTTTTGAATTTTATTTGTTACAAACATACAAAAATACTCTGCGAATAGGTCGTTTTGCGAATACGACGTTTTGATACTGAAGTGACGGGAAGTGGAAATTATAGTTTCCTTAATTTGCTGTTCTTTTCTGATTAATTTCGTCATAGTATCCAAGACATTTGTATCATAACTCGTCGAGCTTCCTTGCCTTGGCGCTTTTTCTGGCAATAGCAACTGTTGTTTTTGGCTTTCAGGAGTTGACAAAATAGCTGGTAAGTGGTATCTATTGCAAATGCTGATGAAGCCCTAGGTTCAACTGCTGGAAGACAAAGTTAGTTATGCTTAACACATATATCTTGATCTAATTCCAGGTCAAGATTCAAGGTCAAAACGCTGAGATGCTGCTCTCTGCGTGCGAGCAGTTTCTAAGCAAAAGCGAGGAGGAGGTACAACATATAGCCCTGGCGACCCTCGAAGGTCATCAGCGTGCTATTATGGGCTCCATGACTGTTGAAGAGATATACAAGGACAGAAAGATCTTCTCAAAGAAGGTTAGTTTACTGAATTATTGAAATAATACATGCTTTTTAGTGAGGAAGGACGCTGCCTTCGTGGTCGAACGCGGCGAATGTGAAGTGACGATCTGATCATGTTTGCGGGGCAAACTTGGTCATTATCGTGCAAGACGGAGAGGCTTGGGAGGAGAAAAAAGAGCCGCGATGCAGACTGGGATAAAAAATGCTTTGCTGTCATTTTGCTAAAAATTTACAATTTTTACGTTTTATCGTAAGAAAACGTAAAAATTTAGACTTCAGTCACTAACATTTTTCAACAAAGTAAAGATTTTATTTAAATGTGATAACTTTTGCTTTTTTCGTAACACAAACAATTTGCCTACTGTTTCAGGTGTTCGAGGTAGCTTCAAGTGATCTTATCAACATGGGAATAACCGTCGTTTCATACACACTAAAAGATATCCGAGACGAAGAGGTACATAACATTTTCCTTGTTCAACATTTTTCCTTGACTACTACCTATACCATTAATAATTACCATTTTGACCTTTATAGCTCTTGATTAAGAACTACTTTGAGAATAGGCTAGTAATAATTTCTGTGTTCTTTTAATTATTATTACTATTTTAACACTCACTTTTATCACTACTAGACAAGACACTTGGCCAAACTAATTCACACAGTAATTTAACAGTGATATGTATGCTATTACTCCTCGAAAGTTTTAGTAGTACCTACCTATATTTTTTTCTTTCGACATGGCTACAGGGAGCTAAGGTACGTAGGTTTTAAAATCGCGTTCAATGTTGTTACATAC
Source organism: Lacanobia oleracea (assembly GCA_950371165.1). Lineage (NCBI taxonomy): Eukaryota > Metazoa > Arthropoda > Insecta > Lepidoptera > Noctuidae > Lacanobia > Lacanobia oleracea. The sequence goes on from OX493385.1 coordinate 18,291,138, forward strand.
ATCGTTTTGTGTTGTTTGATAGAGATTTTACTAAAATGTCTTGCGTTTAAGAAGAAGGGGCACGGTCTATACAAAATTAACCCACGTCTTACTGCAAACAGATATATCTCAAAAAATATAAAAATGGATATAAAAAGATGGCATACTTCCTCACTCCATCCTTACAGTCTAGTATAAAAAAATGGCTAAGAAAATTCGTTCAGGGGCAGTAATACCTACAATGAATGTAACTACACTATTGAGATAGGCTTGGTTATCTTGACTTGACTTCAATTGTTGAATTGAGTTCCATCATCAAACAACAGAGGGTTTTTCACTTGATCAATCACCGGACTTCGAACTAGATAGAATTATAATTTGATGTTTGAACATTAGCATTATTTGGCAGGCACCTAATAGTACACCCACACAAAAAAACCGGCCAAGTGCGAGTCGGACTCGCTCACCGAGGGTTCCGTACAAATTTGTAGCAACAAATTACTTTTTAGAGTATATTTTTATATGATTTAATTACAAATGTATAGTTTTTCCCAATACTTATAATATAAGACGGAATTACTTGCCAAATTTCATAGTTCTAGGTCAACGGGAAATACCCTATACATTTTGATTCCCTTGAGAGTCTTGAAATATACGTTTTCTGCATAAATGACCGTATCTTTTTTTATGTTTACTTAGAAGTTGATTTTGTCACAGCTCCAAGGGGCCATAGACTTGAGTATATGGTTTCAATTTCAACGCAATACCTCCAAACGTTCCCGAGATAAACGGTCTTGACAGACAGACGCACGGACAACAAAGTGATCCTATAAGGGCTCCGCTTTTTCCTTTTGAGGTACGGAACCCTAAAAAACATTTAAAAATATAAAGCCCACCAGTTACGGGAACAGGGTTTGAGCTACCGGTTGTTAAGAGAGGAACCTCCTAATAATACGTACCGTGTCCAGAAGTAGGTACTGCTTTCTTAATCATGATCCAGCTGCCAACCGAGAGCCTCCTCAGAACAACAAGCAACTCAGCGGGACCGTTATGTCAACAATCATTGCGCGACGCTCCAATCGATCTATCACCACAATGTAATGCTTATTGGCTACAATAGTCCTGTCCGAGACGATAAGTCGATTCCCATACAACGTGATATTACCGTCAACTAGAACTGGGTAGGGCGCAAACAAAACAGGACAAGAAAGTCAGTCATAAGATTTGATCTAGCTAGAGTCATATTTTTCTGGCTACAGTATGTCTGGAAAAACTAAATATAGCACCAATTCTTGTATTGGGCTTTCTCCATTTCGGATTATACACATATATAATTCCAAATATACTTTAGGAGTTGGAGAGCTATTTTTCAGTGTCTGAAGTTGGTCTAATAATTAATCTATTAAAGTTTTTATGGTTTAAGCCCGTCCAAAAAAAAAAAGGATCATGATAGGATAAATTTTATCACTATTTGCGAAATCAAGAGTACCTACATGTTTTCTCTCGGTCTTGTTTACGTATGTTCTACAAATAAAAATATTTTAATTTTATATTTTACTTAAATAATCTTAATAATATAATTATGAAGTAATAGGTTCATCTTAAAAATACCTTCTACGTCAATAGAGCTTGATCACAAGTCAGGATAATTGGTTAGCCAACTATCCTGACTATACTTTTAACTAATCAAAATAAAAAAAACATAACAGTATTGCAAGTGGAATTACCCTAAACATTATTATGTGGAATTTACCATAGTCCACCCTACTCTATCTTAGTCTACTCTATTCCATTTAACAATGCAAATGTCAAACAATCAAGTAATAATTCTTACTAGTTCGATGTTCGGTGATCGAACAAGTGAAAAAAACCTCTGTTGTTCAATGATGGAACTCAATAATTAAGGTTCAATCAAGATAACCTAGTATTTTTGAAACTACATTATTATTATTTGAGAAATACTAGGTCATTGTAGATACCTATTACTGCCCCTGAACGAATTTTCTTAGCTTTTTTTTTTGTTTGACTTTAAGGATGGAGTTTGGAAGTATGTCATCTTTTATTCCCATTTTATTTTCAGATATTTTTCTTTGTTGTATGACGTGGGTTAATTTAGATCGTTCTTCTTTTTCCACACCCTTGTGGGTGAATACTTTCATGATCGTCCTTTCATAGAGTGGCTTATATTTAATTAAATGAGCAAGAGAGCAGTTTCTATGGCATTTCCTGTCTGTTCTTTCTCAAAAGCAATCCAGCGCGTGAGTTATTCGAAGCACACATCTGTAGCAGCTTCACGCTATTCTGGCCAATTAGCATTATGCTCTAAGGCAGCGCGCCAAAGAATTGAAAAATTAAGGCATGATACCTAATTTTTATTTCTTTGGAACCTGATCTTGTTGCATATCTTTTCACAAACACTACACATGCACATTGCTTGTAGTAAACCGAACTGATTTTACATAGAACTGCAAACCGACATTCAACTGTGCAAATATCGATTCGTACAAAGGGGCGTCCCTGTCGTAATTAGGGTAATCAGAATATTGATAGGCACCCTAAACCGATTTCTACTAGTAAATGGGAAAATCCTTGTAAATAAACAAAGTTCATAATATTTTAATGGGTTCTAGTTTGAATAGGCATAAATAAAATGATGCATTAAGTTTAAAAATAAATGTATAACTAACTCAAAAATCCAATTTAACTTATTTTTACGGAATTTTACAATCATTGGCAATTAAGCATAGTAACCGGCACATTATATATAATCATTGACACTATAGGGAATATGCATGCGATTTTTTTATTTGCAAAATGAAATACTTATTAGCTCTAGTAGACACAGCAATGAAGTTATAAAGCTTCAAAGATTACAATTAGAAAGAGAAGTCCGATATAAACTGTAACGTCATCGTCTATGACGCCTATACAGTTGCCATAGAAAACAGCGTTTTCGCGAGAGGGACAGATATATTTGTTAAAAATAGTTATATCTCCTTTTTCGATTAATTTTGATTCTAATTGCACTGTTAGTATTATATTTTTAGATAAACTGTATAGATGAAAAATATGTTTTTCATGCATATTCCCTATTGGCAGTCTTAGAAACTCCTTCCCGTGTTGGTATTAGACTGTATCCTATTTTTATCTAAAAGCCTTCTAATAATAGTAGAAGAACTTCATCTAAAAGAGATTTAATTGGTCCCCCAGTTTGTTTCGTTCTTTCGTCAGACACATTTATGTCTTTTTTATGTTAAAAAGAAAAGAAACTGTCGCCCGAGGTAGTCTTTTCCCTTACCATTTTATATAGGCGTTTTTTTTTCGGGTCTGCATCTGAATATCCTTTCGAATATTATCTACCACTGTGAACTTTCGTTTTTTTTTTTTTTCTATATATAGGCCCGCGTTTGACCGCTATCTCACCTGATGGTAAGCGATGATGCGGTCGAAGATGGAGCATGCTTGCCTAGAAATAACCTATGCACTCTTGACTTAAAGACTCCCAGAAAAAAAATGTAAAAAAATAAGAAATGTGTAGGTTTAGGGTCATTGGCATTATCAAATATATAGTAATTGGCAGTGCTAATAATTGCTTTTGACAAACAAAAAAACTTGAATGATTAAAAGGTAAAGTTTCAAATTGATAAAAACATTGTTTGTCTAAGAATTTCAGACGAATTGTCGATAAGTATAGTGACTGGCATTGCACTGGCAGTTTAGTCATTGGCACCACTAAAACAGCCGATGCATCTCTATCACATCGCTAAAATATCAAGTTTAAATTTACTGTTGAGTGTCGTCAACCGGTATTTTGGGCAAAATTGTGGCAATATCTCCGATAAAAAACTGATTTTTTGCTGCAATAAACCTGAAACATTTACCACTTTGCCATGCATTGAGAAATGTTTTTCGCGCCCAATACGCTCCAAAAAAAAAGGAAGAAAGATAGTTGGGGCAACACATACGCAGTATCGCATCGTATACTTCGTTTTGGAAATAATACGATTTAAGTGAATTTCCTTGCATTTAAATATTCCATTTTCATCCTTATTTTAGTGTGTAATGTATTTTGATTAAAAGTTGTTAGTTCTATTTAGGTACCTACTACTGAAAAAGATGCAGTGTAGGTACTCGTTGCTGGAACTTTCTTTTCAACTCTGCAATCGAATGTCGATTATGGTCAACATGAGATATGGAAAAGGACACTACCACGTAACACGCAATGCTGTCCAGCGCGCAAATCAAGCGAAGTCACGAAAAATTAATGTTTATAGATTCCTTACTTCTAATATATGAACCAGAGTTTATACAATATCTCTCAACTGTAAGTTAAGCCTTAAGCTCATTGCGATAGATCTTGTTTCTCTTCAATATAGAAATCGAGTGGCATATTTAGTTATTTGGAATTACGAAGTTGATATTGTCGGTACCCTATGTCTGAATTTTTATGTGGGGATCGGACCACGTGTGCCTCAACAGCGTGGAATAATTAACAACTCAATTAAAAGTAAAAGGTCATTAGGTATCGATCTTCTTTCTATAAATAAAAAGAAATGTGGTTCGTCGATAAGCGCATCTCCTGAGAACGGCTAGACCGATTTGCACCGTTGGCCGATTTTTGACTTGATTTACTGAAAATCTGTCTTGAGTTTTAAGGAAAAAATGACTGGAAAAGTTTCCCGGGAAATACTGAAAGTGCTGGTTTTTTGTGTGTTGTAGTAGTGTTAACACAAAACATCTGCCGGGTCTGCAACTACTACTTTAAATGTAAATCGAGCAACCTTGATCGTAATGTTTGCACAGCCGCGGCGTATTTATTCCACGACCACTTGGCACTTGCGCTCGTTTTCACTGCGAGGTTTGCAAACAAAATGTGTATGTACAAGTGAAAAAAAGGCAATCGAAAATAAAATTTACTTTTTGTACCTTTTTGTATCTTGAACGTAAATGAAAGCGGAATTTCCTAAACTAAACAAAAAGGTCCCCCACAAACACCGCACCCGCTATTACACCCGTTTAAACGCACCGGGTCAGTGGCTGGCGTTTGTTGAGACGAACGTTCGAACATCACAAGAATAATACAGAAATGGCCTTGTTTTAACAATACGAACAAGGTCAGTGCTGGCAAGCTTGTGAAACTAGTGCTAGCGCACTTTGTGTTCATATGCCTTAACTACAATGTCAATGTATGTAATTAAAACTTACAATATCAGCTGAGCGACGACCAATGTCATCAATCATTTCATTGATAAATATAGAAAATATCAAAACAGCTTTCTCAGATGGTTGCATTGATTCAGATAAAAATAACATTTATTTTCTTTTAGCAACGACGATCATAAATGGATTCACTTTAAAAATAATCCTTTTGGTTGTTGTTTGATAAAGCAATTCATGCTTTTTTACACCACCTGCACGAAAACGTCAGATTATGTCATGCAAACTCAACCTCAAGTTAGTCGCTATTGGGTTATAATGAAATTCAGTACTTACAATATATTGCCCGGAGGTCAATAATGTGATTTGAATTTGGAACTATTTTTTACTGTGCGTAGTAGCGGAGGCGGACGGAAGCCGCTCGCGGGTTAGAATGACGTACTATAGGTTAGGTTTGCATGGGAAATAATTTGACGTTTTCGTGCAGGTGGTGTGAAAAGTACATTTTGTCATATTTTCTACACATAAGCTGTAAAACCTATTTTTTGTCCGGTAACAGTTCTCTGGGAATAGTACATAGTAATTTACTTATTTACATTTACATAAATAAAAAATCTTTCGGAATAAATTTAAACAAGATATTAGAAACCGAATCCACGTACAATATGTTTCATTTGTTATAATTAATTACTTTGATTGTGATTAACATTGACAATGATATGATCTGTGTTAAACACTAACTGGATACTATCAAAATTTTAATTGATATTGCAATTAGTATTCTCAATTACTACAACAGTATTGTGATCGATTCCTATCTTAAATGTAAAAAGTCCATGTAAAATAAGAAACAGTTTCAATCGTACATATGTTTTATGTATGCATCTACTTTAGTATTCTCGTTCAGGAAAGAGCTCGTAGTTAAATAATAAGGTCGCACGGGTCGATCAAGATCTGGTGAACTCCTTGGCTGCACGTCACTGGCAGACAAGTTTGTCATCGGAACTCTGGAAGCGTCCAGCAAAAATATAAATAGTACAGTATAATCTCACTAATCCTGCACAATAAAAAACCAGAGGGTGCCGGATAATTGGAATGTTCGGATTACTGGATTATTGAGAAAAATCATAATAAATTAAATAAAGCATTTCATAAAGTGAATATAATTATTTGTCATTTTAACCACACACTATTCTCACTTAAAAAAAATCAGGTACATAAATACGTACACGCATGCACGTGAGAAGTTTTGAGGTTAGACTGCTAGACGTCGACCCGGTGAAGGAGCGCATAGGCGTAGAGGGGCGAGGGAGGCGTGGACTGAGGGTGCCGGATTATTTAAAGAAAAGAAAGAAAGAAAAATGTTTATTTGGCACAAGACACATAGAATAAAAAGTAAAACAATAATTTAGTATTGGATGTATCGGTCTATTGAAGTGCCGAATTAGTGAGATTATACTGTATTTGAATTATGGATGGTAAAAGTATACCTTCTTTGTTTTGACACGTCATTCAGGTAGTAGCTTGCTTCCAAGGCACATGTCGTAAATAAGTAATAGTTAAATCCCAAATGAAGTTAATACAATCCTTAAGTAATACCACGGGCAGCGTCCTGTGACTTACCATAGCAACCGTCATTAGCGTCTGAAGCTAGGCAATCTGACACCAGTCGTGTGTTTTTGGGTGTAGTTGTTAAAAATATAAAATTACTTCTTTTATAATTTAGGAAAGTATATTTTATTTCACAGAAACTTCCACCCCCGATTTCGACGTCAGCTAAGAGCAGATTTTAATAACCTTCCTAAGATCTGCAGGTCTAAAAAGGCAACATTAGAATCATAATATTAATCACACAAAAATCTGTCAAATTTGATTTTCACCTTTATCGCTAACACATTAGGTTCAAGGTAGATTGGGAAAATTTGACAGTGACGGGTAGCGTGATGTGATTTCTGATTCTGCTAAAGTGGCGTTTTTAGAACCGCTGCTCTTAGGTGACGTCTGCTGCTACTCATAATCGACCTTCGTGTCAAATTTTATCTTCATAGGCCAAGTAGTTTTCGAGATTTCGTGATTAATCAACGTGTTAATGAATGAATGGCCATTCGCTTTTATATGTATAGAAGATAAATATTATATAGATAATGCTTCAAATAGTGAAAATGTTATTCATGAGTTCTAATTATATAGTCATATCAATACAGCTTATTTTTTACTATAATGTAGCAGTAGAGTCAAACTTAAATTCAGTTTCAGGGTAGGATATGTTATTTTGTAGGCTTGACTTAAAATGTAGGCCATAATCTTATAAACGTAGCCATTATGAAGTACTCGATTTTTTTTATATTGACTAGGTATGTCTAGTTGATTTGTTGGGTATTTGTTGTGCTTTTGTTTACCGAGCCTTACTCGCACTTGGCCGGTTTTAAAATCAATAATCAGGAAATAAATACAAAGAATTTAGATGAAAATGTTTTTTTTTAATCTAGAGTTTTAATTAGACACCCAAAACACAATCTTTTGCGAAAACATAAAATCATTAATTAAATTATATATCCACATTTTTTAGTTCCAAATTAATCGCTTGTAATTGCGATTAGTTCAAGCTTTTTGAGATTGTAAACTGTTGATAATGAATGTATTTTAATGTGCGCACGTGTTTTTGTTCACTTTTATAAGGCCCGCTTGCTCAAACCATTTTATCTTTTACTTGATTTATTTTCTAAAAAGAGATTAAATAAGAAATATTCTATACATAATGATCGGAGTTAAAGATAACTCTGGTTTTTGCAAATGGTGTGTGTTAATGAGCAGAACATCGGCACTATATTTTTTTTTATGCAGGGATACCTGAAAGCGCTTGGAATGGCGCGTACAGCCGAGGTGAAGCGAGACGCTCGTATTGGTGAGGCGGAAGCACAAGCCGAAGCCAAGATCAAGGAAGCGATGGCTGAGGAGCAGCGAGTGGCTGCCAGGTTTCTTAACGACACCGAAATTGCAAAAGCTCAACGAGACTTCGAACTGAAAAAAGCTGCTTACGACGTTGAAGTACAAACGAAGAAGGTAGGATCTCTCTGGGTTATTTTTGTATCATTGACTCCTTCTCAAAGTTTGTCCGACCAGTATGTGGCCACTTATACCGCTCCGTTGTTAGTACCGTTTAGGTCCTGAAAGATGCAGCTGGTAAGCGTAAAGGGCGGGAAAGTAGGTGGGGCATATCCTGCGAAGGGGCTCCACACTGGCATTATGTTTGGGATGCGCCCATGGAGCTCAGTAATCACATACACAGATACTGGTTTTTAAAAGTGATTGTAACTCTTGTTTAATTTACGCGTTTAGGCTGAAGCTGAAATGGCGTACGAACTCCAAGCAGCGAAAACTAAGCAGCGCATTATGGAAGAACAGATGCAAGTATCTGTTGTAGAGCGTTCTCAAGAAATTGAGGTCATGAAATGGGAAGTGCAGCGTAAGGAAAAGGAATTAGACGCCAGTATCCGCAGGTAAAGCTCAGTTTTTTGTAATCCTCTATATTATTCTTCTCTTGTATATAAAAATGTATATGTCACCGGGCTATCGCAAACACTAAGTTGGCTTCATATGAACTCTTTCTTCCAGATAAGACACATGTATTGTAAAGTAGTAAACTATTGCGTATGTATGGAATTGATTGTACTTGAAATCTGTTCACAAAACAACGAGACCTTATAATTTAAAATCTTACGATGTTGGCAATAATCCTGCCACCTATTCTCATACCTACCGAATATACACACTAAATTTATGAAAATCGGTCGAGCCGTTTCGGAGGAGTTCGGTAACAAATACCGTGATACGAGATTTCTATATATTAGAAAATTACATTAACAACTACAAAATTAACCATGAAGTCGTGACAAAGAAACAAAAGACTGTTCTGTACATATTTTGTGGTGTATAATGTTAATGTATGTAGGTATGTGACGATACCTACTGTTTTTTAATTAATTAGGAATCCGTCGATAATAGTCAACTCCTAATAATGTCGTGCAAATGACGGGGGCAGGATGGGAACTGGGTAGTGCTTATGTCGATAAAGGCTGATATGGGGCTAAACTGGCATAGTGCCAATGAGGATACCGTAAATCTATACGCTGGGTCAGGAGTAGATGTAGAAAAAATCCGTCGACGTCTGTTTGCGGGCGCAGTCCTGGTCAACTACATATAAACATTCCTATAAGGTTCTTCTGTCTGATCGCCTTTGAGTAATTGTATAGATATTTTGGTTTCGCTTTTGGTTGTGGGGTGGATTATACTACTGTAGGGCCATAAAAACATGTTGTGCATTTATGTTATTTTTATTTAATGAATCATTGTTTTTATGCATTCTTGTGTATGTAAACATCATTATTTTGCTGATAGAGCCTTGTTCCTGGCTTGGTCTCCGCTCGGTCAGTGGCTTTTCCAAGAATTATGAATAATAATAATTAATCATTACTAACTTTGGCTCAACCTACTGTTTGTGAGTGAATACACACAAACAGTACCATTTTCCTGTTTAAAGCTTTGTTCTGGTTTTTTTTCACTGCAATATTAAAAGGGAAAATGCCGAAGTAATGGTTATCCTTCCTTTATTTATGTCATCATTAATAAACAGGAGGTATGAGTGAGGTGCGCCATTTGTGTATTACATTACATATGTAGGTATGAGGCATGGAATTACTAAGTCGAAATTATACCTCAGGAATATACTACTGTCATAAGTCTCCTTTGGTGTAATTCGGGCCGTGGTCCTAACCTGTGTTACAAATTACATCGAAAATTGTTTAGTGTTAAGGAATGCGTGATTGATTTAACCAACATTCAAAGTGTTAGCAGAACTGGAATGTTGGCAAAAAGCCTATCCTAATATATAAAATTCTACCGTAAGGGCGCCTTCAAGTTAGGGGCGGCACTAAGCGACTATTTTGAATGCGCCTTTACTGTCTGATAGTGACTGACAGACAACGCACCGCCAAAATGACTGGTCGTAGAAAACTGAATTTTGGCATGAAGGTTCCTTAGGGAGTGTAGGGGGGGGGGAGCACTAAGAGAGGATTTCCCGAAAAAACTTGATATGCGCGCACGAAGTCGCGGGCAAAAGCCAGTCTTGAAATAATACGTGACTGTTTATTTTTGTAATAAAGTTCCCAACTTTTTACAAAAAAAAATGCATTTAAAAGTACCTAATATACGCTCTTGGTCGTCAAGTACTCAAGTTACGGACATCAGTCTGATTTTGATGTAGGTACTTTAAGACAGCAAATAAGGAACATATCTAAAGCCAAGGCGATTTTATGGTCCATATAATTACCGAAAACGCATTAATCAAGAATAGCGTTTTTTAACAAAGTTGTCTGAAGTGTTTCTATCCTTGCTTTTAAATGTTTGTTAAATCGATTAATCGAATAAAAGTCAACATCGTTTTTCAGGTCATTTTGCATACTGTATGATTTCCAGATGTGTCATGTAGTAGGTAACCTACCTCGTGAATAGTAATACAGACTAGAGATGAAAATGCTTAGTTTCGATTTAAAAATATAAAAGCACTCCTGGTCTACTTTGTATGAAAAATATTACTTGCAGTAAAAGCGTGACGTGAAGCATTCTATCAGAATTCTCATAATTGATCGGATCAGTACTTACAGATACCTTTTATATGATTTTAAACCATTAAACAAACAGTTTGACCACTATATGATATGAGCCTCCTAGGTGTTGATTTAAGAGAAAAAAATAGCTGGCCTTACAGCATCGTCTCAGAAAAATGCGTTGTGTGTTTGCGGTCGATCCCTAACAAAAATATTGAAAGTATACAGAGGTATGTCGTAGCCAAATCTATTCCATGATGGGAGGTAACCATAAAATGAAATATTACACTGCTGCTTATCGTGTGGGCAATAATGTCTAACGACCTCTGACACCCTACTGTCAGAGTTTCTAAACCGCCTCAAGGGTCTCTGACATGGTATATTTGACGACCGTCATTTGGCGGCCGGGATCACCGGCTTATACGTGTTCCGAAGCACGGAATCATCTTTTTATCAGACAATCAGGTAATTCAAAGCTTGCAATGTCCTATCCAAACTGGAAACAACTACAAAGTATGCTACCCGTGGGAATTGAACCCACGACCACCGAGTCACAAAGCAAACGCCTAAACCACTCGACCACGGAATGTAAATATTAAATATTACAGAAATATTACACACACTTGGTCATAACCACGATTGACGATTTGTTCATGAATATAGGGTCCCTATACAAAAATAGGTGAAAAAGGAAATATTTTGTACGATCTAGTTACGATATCGTATAGTATGAACAAGGCACATATCTCTTGTTAACTTAGCTATCACTGCAATTGGAGTTATATCGCAATGTGACACTTGACAGGCCTGCCGAAGCTGAGAAGTTCAGGCTGGAGAAGTTAGCCGAAGCTCGCAGACTGCAGACAGTGCTCGAAGCGGAAGCCGAGGCCGAAGCTGTGAAAGTGCGCGGAGAGGCGAGTATTCACATTCATTACTTATCATTTATACTATTTACTAGACCTATCTCCGTATGCTTTTGCGGCTTGGTAATATTGAGACGTTGAACGAGAAGTATTTACAATGCAGATGTGAGTGGAAATTCCGCGGGGGGACGTTGCGTCGTAGAAGGACTCCCGACTTCAGATACATGACTTTGTCACATTCTTAAGAAAGGCCAGTCGCTTTAGAGCCACAACTGGCGTGCGTTTATGGCGAGAATGTCGCGGCGTCACTTCTGTTTACTATGTATTTCTATGAAATACCTTACGTAGCTAGCGACACGTCGTCTGCCGCCATTTCATACAAATTCAAAGTAACCAGTGCTGTTCGAACTTGTACCCTTATGAACGTAAACTAAGCAAAAGAAGTGTGTAAGGATCATAGCAGGTAAAAGGCGTTGTTTATCTAAGTATGTTTGTTAACTCGGACTGTTACTCCACCTCCGGTACTCTAGCTCTGGATTCATGGCAGCGCACCATCGTTGCTGCAACTTGAATCCAGGTGAACAGAAATTTACATTGCTAGGTACCTACGTAAATCTCGTAAATACTTCGGGTCTAGCATTGTTCTTGAGTTTACCATCTGGGATTTGTCAGTAGCTCGGAGTAGAGCTTTGTTCCTGGTTGACGGCATCGGCAACAGGCTCGCACCTTATGCCGTGGTACTTTAACATTACTGACGAAATGTGGGTTTACTATAACTGTGCCTTATTCTTGGGAATACAGTCGTGATGTTACGTTATCGCAGTGAAATGTATGAAAAGGTTAGAATTGTTATTATTGGACTGGAACTAAACTGCAAGGTCCTATACTGCTACATTTTCCATAAAAAACTTCAAAGTATTTATTAATTTTGTTTGCATACTCACCATAACTGATTTGAACTGCTCTAGTGATTATAGTATGTTAGGCTGTATTACACTGTGAAGTTTGTGTCGCAGGCGGAGGCATATGCCATCAAGGCGAAGGCAGCCGCGGACGCGGAACAAATGGCCAAGAAGGCGGAGGCATGGAAAGAGTACGGATCGGCTGCGATGGTCGATATGATGCTCGAGACTTTACCCAAGGTAACCAACGCATGCGCTGTGACGACGATCTTGATTGCTCCGATATCGATTATTTGTGGTTGCTGTATTATATAATTTTGTTAACAATCATTGTACTGCGGATCTGCCCATACTAACTACTGAATTGTTGATTGGATTGTGGTAGTCGTAAAGACTACCTCAATCTAGTACTAGCTCCACCACTACCTTTACACCGTATTTTCCATTGGTAAACTATCTCCCAAATTAGTAGTAGTCACTGATTTTTGCAGGAAAGGTAATTGTACCTTGCTCAGGAGTCTGCCGTACTCACTCAGCCGCCTCACTTGTCTGAACTATATCTATCTTAGAGATTCGACGTCCATAATACAAAACTACCACAGCGCGAATACGCGACCGTCGTGTTTTCCGCATTTGTTCGGCAAAACCTAAAAGCGCCCTCCGTCAGCGCGACGACGCCTTCTTGTTGATAAGGACGATAAGGCATCGTCCTTTCAGCTGGAGTATATAGAAAGTTCTAAAAAATAACTTAAAGTAAAGACATCTTTCCTGATATTTCTCCAGACTACGTCAAATAGATAAATTCTGTGGCTTATAAAACCTTAACATTGTTTAGGTCGCAGCGGAAGTCGCGGCTCCTTTGTCGCAAGCTCGCAAAGTGACAATGGTGTCCTGCGGTGGCGGCGAGGTGGGCGCCGCCAAGTTGACCGGTGAGGTCCTCAACATCGTGCAGTGCATCCCTGAACTCGTCAAGGGCATCACAGGAGTCGACATCTCTAAGGTCAGTGACACAAAGTCCAATATCCCCCGACATGGAACTTTATAACTGACTGTCTCGTCGTTCAGGTCACAGTACCACGTTATTTAAGGACTGTAACACGCTTTAACACTGTCTCTAATTGAGCTAGACGTTATAACTTGCAAGTTTGTTTGACATAATTTTATTGCATTTTATACTCACTTCATCGTTCTTCAGAAGAGAGTTTCTCGATAGCCTACGATTGTGGCTGGTACGAGGAAAATTGGACTTCAAGTACGATCATTTGTTTGCTAGTTCTTTTGACGACGTGCCGTTAGATATGACAGTATCGTGAGTATTGTTTACACAAGTCAATATTTCTATCTTCGGTAATCGATGCGAGAAACTCTCGTGTGAAAGAACAATGTTTATAAAAGAAAGCAAGCTGTAACGCTAGTGTGGTGCTGGTCTTACATAGTTTATGTGACACTCAAATTAATGTTAATATTAACATGTCATGTCATTAGACTACGGAAACTACAAGCTGGTTTATTTTGAATTAATTTGTAAGGGTCGCGAATTGGCCGTAAAAGACGAACGCAACAAGTAAATTTAGGTAATCACAAAAATAATCATACATTACGTTACATTTTCAATTAAATTCGGATTATTAAAAGACTAGGATGTGTCCTTATACTAAACCCGTTGCAAAGACAGACAGACGCAAATATAGCGAAATTGCAGGTGTTAAAAACAATAAACGGGGGAATAGGGTAATTTACTAAAAAAATCTAATTAATCCGTGTGATATTTCAAAAAAAAAATTGGACACTTATTTTTTAACCGACTTCAAAAAAAGGAGGAGGTTCTCAATTCGGTTGTATTTTTTTTTTGTTATCTCATAACTCCGTCATTTATGAACCGATTTGAAAAAATTTTTGTTTTATCTGAAAGGGTAAGTATATATACTTCTCGATTGATCCCATTGTCACCATGTCAGAATCTGATGATGGGATCCCATGAAAATCGAGGGCAACCCTCAAATTTTATAGGCACATACAATGTTTTTCATAAACTTTCCAACGCAATTCAGATATTTGTACTTGGTAATTATCACCTCATGTTGCTGAGCTGATGATGAAAGGTATAAATTAGGATCTGATGATAAGATCCCATGAAAAATGTTTATTCAGCGATATTTTAGCCAATTGTCAGCCGATTTGGATGATTCTTTTTTCGTTTGAAAGAGTATTTTCCTGAACTGGTCCCGTTTCAATTTGGTGAAGATCTGATGAAGAACTTCGGAGGTAGGCAACGGAACTCTTCAATAAATGATAGCAAAGGGATCGGGATTGCTGAAATCGCTTGTTTTTTTAGTGTTTACACCAGTTCTGAACATAACATTGCGCCGGTACGCTGTTGATGGGTACGCAGGTACCTGGGTACCACTAAAAAGTGAAAACTAAAAACTTTTACAAAGAATACAACCGACTTCCAAAAACAAAACACTACAAGGTACAAAATAACTGCGGAAGAAAGAAATAAACTTTAATTTCGGAATTCGGTGTCAAAAAACGAAAAAATAACCAAAAACACCGACTTCAGAAATTAAAGTTTATTTCTTTCTAAGTCGGTTGTATTTTTGTAAAAAAGTTTTTATTCTTTTCACGTAAACAAAAAATAAAGAGGATACAGCGAGTTGAAGACACGCGTGACGTCATCTGGCTTGGTAAAATTGTACTAAATTTACCAAGCCAGATGATGTCACGCGTGTGTTTTTAGTAAAATACCCCATTATGGATTAAATAAAACAACAACTTGTTATGTTCTGATACGATATATTTTAAAGCCAAAATGCCAATGGGCTTCCACGCTTAAAAACGGAAAATCACAAAGTAACGTGGATACAGAATAAAAGATAAAAAACAGATAAACAAAATTACGCATTGTCGAAAAAAGCCAGGAGATAAGGTACGGCTAGAAAAATATGGAATAGGGGTTTGCCCTGCAGTGGGACAACACAATACAAAAGCCTCGCATTATGAAATGACCTTTTCTGGTCTCTTTTTTCTTTTCCCTATCTACAAATAGCAACTCTTTTTTACAAAAATAACCTTAAATCTACCATATACTTTTGTTCTTTTACAGAACCATTTAAACGTATTAAAGCAAAGGAGGCGAAATCACGAAATAAAATCTCGCCAGTTTTCAAAAACAAAAAAGAAACAAACAAACACTTGCCAAATTTAGAATCGCCAATGTCGACTCCAAACGTGACAGGCGACACATCGCCCCATCAGTAGATCCGTCTGAAGCAGGGGCAGGTGAATAGTTACATAAAATCTATACCGGTTCCTATACTTTTTTGATTGCAGAAAACAATGCTATTATGTATTTCTGTTACAAGTACAAGCCGAATAAAACAGTTATCGCGAAACTTTATCGCGCTAAGTTCATACTTGGAAACGAACTTGCCTATCAGAATCACCTATGACATTTTCTTAATTAGAATTGATCTAGAATAATGTACAACAGTCTGGCTTACAAAAAAAGTCACGATTTCTCTAAACAAAGACGCGAGACAAACAAGGTTAAATATTTTTATTTAGCTATTTCTTATTTAATATAATAAAACTGAAGCGAATTCTTAATAAGGTGTAACAGTAGATTATCACCGGTAGAAGTTATAGCATGATAAAAACAAAACTACAAATGATATTGATATATTTCTAGGTTCGATTATTTATTATAGTCTAACTAAACCCATGGTAGACGATGTCAAGAGTTCCCTTAATAGTAGGTACGACGTAAAGAAGTATATGATTCGCGACCAGTCGGGTTTTAAACTGGGCAAGTAGTTTGTCCTAAGTCCTAACCGCTAATTAGACCTTGATTATGCACACTGCACTTGTGACTAAACTACAATCATTGTTTGTTAATAAGCGTGACGCAATGTTTTGTAATTCACTTATTGAGATTTGCGTTTATGTTTCCTGTCACTAGCAACCGTTATCATCACTGTGTTTGTCCTCCCAGAGTCATGAACTCGAAAGATGCTTTATCATTTATTCTGCGTAATAAGTAAATACCTAACCGTTACGTTGTTATTTAGTTGTTTTACATAATAATGTGTTGATAACTGGGTCCGTGCATACCTATTGACGTGCGACCTGAATATTTTAATACGGCCTGAATATAATTCAGGGCTTTGAAATACTGTAATGTAATTGTTATCAGGTACAGGGCCTTATCTTAAGTACCTACATATCTACAGCAAAAAAAAAAACATCTACATTGTGATTATACTATCATTCTAATTATTGTTTACACATGTCTTTATTATTCACAATACTCACGCCTCATCTATTTTTGTTTATAAATGATTGTTGATTGTTATGAATGAGCAGTAGTCTAGTGACATGATATACTCGTATGGTTGACATTCTGCTGGTATCTCCTAATTGAATAGGCTCCTTTTGACGTTTCGGAGTTCATGACTGTTTCGGAGATCATATTACAATTATGTGTCAACACTCAACATCAAAACGTAAACTACATAAATCGACAACATTCTGCATGCCAAAAGGGTCACTTTCTTATTTACAAGATTTCATTGTAAATTCAGGAATCATCCTGCAACAACCTTTTTCTGCACAGTTACGATGTGACGTTGCATTCTCGCTCGTATTACCTGTAAAGTAATTTGAATTTACAAATTGCACTGATTAAAAATCAGTTTGTTAACATAATCGGTTAAAACTTTGAGCGAAATAAATCGATATGTCGCGTAAGTTGGTTTTTGCAGTAGGTAACTGATTTTTCGGTCAAATATATTGGGACCTGTCGAGAAGAACCTATTCAATATTGGAAACTTGGAGTATAACGCTTTGCTTGACTAACGTGTCGTTGTCGATGTGGTGTACGGGCAGGCGGTGCTGGAACCGCCCGCGTTACCGACGCCGACTGCCCGCGGGGACTCCGCGAGAAAGCAGCGATAACTGCCGAACTTATGCTAGACATCTACCTAATGCTCATCAAGGTGAGGCCATATTTACTATCAGCATCCATTGTACGAGTCTCGAATTCGTGACGGCTCTGGCTTTGTGTGTACGTAAAGTTGCATGCTGGATGTTGCATTTTATTTTTTCTAAAATATACTAACAATGGTATTTAGTTTTAAGTTCGTTGGTTACAATTTTATTTTATAAGTAAACCTTTTTTTTCTTCGAGTGCGAGTATGTCATTCAATTATTATTCGTGCATAACGCACAGTCTAGTTCATTCATTTCGCATTTTCGCAATATATCTAATTTAGCAATATAAGATGCATTCCTATTTATAGATGACTAATCGTAATTCGACTTGTTCATAGCGGATTTATTTTGCTTGTATTCATTATGTATCAGCATTATGTTCGTGAAAGATAACTCGTGCGATAATTGAAAAACGAATGAAGTGCCTAAATTTCATCGTCGGGTTTTTCGTATCGATTGGATATTAACTTTATGTATCGGACCGTGAAAATATTACCTACTTATATTTCTGTAGCAGTGTTGTTTGGATATAATAGTTTAAATAAATATATTGTTTTGAGTAAACTAAAAAATCTTTTTAGATAAATATGTCAACTATAGTTTTCAATTGCTATATTCATCAAAAAGTCAGGTCATTTTTCTTCGAAAGTACCTAATCGGTTTTATACAATGGTGACGTGGATACCCACTGACTTTTACTGAAGACAGCAAACATATAGTCTATTATTCATACTTACCGCAGACTAAATAGTAATTGCTTCTACTACTATCATGATAAAAATATTTTTCAGCAATTCGGTACATTTTTCCGTAGATTATAATACATAAAGAATAAATTGATTGTTAAAAAAACCCTCTCGCTTGACTGGTATCAATAAACGGCGATTAATTATGTTGGCAGTAATGTTTCCAATAGCATGGCGGAATTATTGAAAGAGTCGATCTTTGTTTTGAAAATTATAATACTTACCTAAATCAAATTAATTTTCCAGTTAATAATTTCAGCATTGACCTGTATTAAACCGAAATTTATGCTATATGCACTCGTAGCAACTTGACTAATGATTTAATTTTTTCACAGGGTGTTCGCGCACTTTAAAAGCTGCTTACTACATATACCTACCTACCTACCTGCGTTTATTTTATTTAAAGTATAAATACGTATTTAAATAAGACAGATAAGCGATTCATTTTATTCGACCTAAGTGCCACTTAAATATTGTTCTAAAAAAATACTAAAGCAAAGTGTGTTGATTTTTTTTCAAAGTTATAGGTCTGTCGCCATTTTGATTTTTGTGCATAGTTGTGGCTCGTGTAGTCGGTGCCGCGCCGACTCGATCCCGCGTAACTATGTAGCCTGGACGCTACCGTGCCGTCTACGCGCCGCCGTCTCACCGTCGTCGCTTGATTTTGCCACATTACCGTATATTTTTAGTAATACGCTAACCACCAAAATCGCTCGTGTTGAGTATTCGTGACGGCCAGTAATGGAATGGACAGTGCAGGTACACAACAACGAAACAAATGGTGGCGGCGTGACAGCGGCGCGGCGGCGGTACGTCGGCGGCGCGGCGACAGCACCGTCGCCCTGATCCCTTACGATGAAACGGGAATACAGGGGGAAAGTCGTAACCCTGAAAGCAATGACGTGCCTGTACCAGGTATCGAACTTACTCTTGCGAAAGAAGAAAGTTTAGTTTTATATAGCACCGTTCTAAAGAGTAAACCAATGTGTACCCCACCCATTTGTCACATTAATCGATAGCTACATCTTTCAAGAAAAATCAAAATGGCGATGGAAGTTACTATTCCACTTCGTTTCTATGTCCTTTATGATAAATTATTTTTATTTTATCTTTATACTAATTCGTTATATTTTAACTAATAAAATGAGAAAAATAATTATACAGTTGAACTATCCACCGTCCATACAGTGGTTCATTGCCTTTAATATAATATATTGCAGGATTGTCTTTCACATGATAAAACATAAAATTAAACGTTATAACGATCCTTAACTTTTACTACAAAAACGACTTACCGTTACGTCAAGTTCAGTATTTAAAATGCCAGTAAGTATGTACACGGGCTCATAACTTTAGAGATCTGTCCCAATCGTAATGGACCTAACTCGGTTTTGTGGTTGAAAGCTAGGAAACTATGAATGTCGAATTCACCAGCTTTGAGTGGAATCAGGAGCACATCTTATTAAACCTAGAATTTAATTAGTTTGTTCCTCTCCTTCATCAGAGTCTGATAAATAATACGATGGGATGACACTATTTTTTTTTGCAGACGGTTGTAACGCTTTAGGCATTCGCAATAAGGGTTATTATTTATTGGCATAACATTGTAACATATTTATAGTAAAGCGAATGCACCGGCTCCTGTAATACAGTTTCTCAGGAGCCAAGGAATGTCATTAAGGTGAGTAACCAACCAAGTCAGTAATGAATTTAGTAACAATTGGTTGTGAAATTACAGAAACATAGATGAATAGGTCTAATGCCTGAAATGAAAAATTCTTGCGTTCAACTGTATGGAGTTAGGTGGTAGTCAACTAGTCACTACGATAAGCGCGAATTAATGTTTAGCAACTAATCCGCCAGTCGATCTATTTGTATTGGATTAAATTGATTCTCTGCATCTGGATACCTTAAGTACCCTTTGACTGGCTTACCTGATAACTTGGTGCGTAAAGCCCTTGTTTTCTATTACTATATTTAATGGCAATCGCACTGGTCGCTTTTTCGGGCATTTTCATTATAATCTATGCAACCGTTTCAAATGGGCTAAATTATAAGCAATGAAAAGGCAGTGCAATCGTATAAGGACTTGCAAATCCGCAAAGGAATGTGTTGACGCGCGTACCTAAATACACATTAGATTTGTGTCATATTTTTATGAAATAATAAAATAAAATGTATCTCTCAAAAATTCTTCTGATTTTTCTAGTAGGGCAAATAACGATGAAATTAAAAAAGTGAGCGTACGTTTTAAAAAAATAACATAATATGACCAAAACGCCTACTTATTCTCGAGGTAGAAAATTACAAAATAATGACTGTTATACAAAAATGATACCTATATTTTTTTAATTAGCTAAACTGTCGTTAGGGTATATGAAAATATTTGGTGTTCAAAAAGTGCAGTTTAGAAATTCTAATAGTTATTATAATTAACAACGTTCATAGGCATTAATGATGCCCTTTTCTAAAAAGTTTACTGCCTACGTAGGTAGTTTTTCACTTATTTGTATGAAATTACCTAAATATTTAAAATAAATTTGTTTTGTATTTGTTTCGGTAAAACTAGTCAATTTTTCAGATCCATAATGTTAAATTGTTATAATTGCGTGTACATACTGTTTGATCTATTATTTAGTTTCTACCTTGTATCCTTCTATATATTTGGAACTATGATAAGATTATAGTTCTTTCGTATTTACTCATAAATAAAATTATACTGAAAAAATTGCGTTCGGTTTTGATAGCTTCAAGTATAAAATCACTTTCGATGTGATTGACATTTAGCAAGTTTTGATTCAGCATAAAAAAAACATTGTATTGCTGCCTTCCCGTTCTGTACATGTGTGTATGTATTAAGGCAATGCTGAATCTCGTTTTCTAAGTCTGCTTAAGGTTGCAGTGTTTTCCGTGTAATTTTCAATTTTGCAGGTACTGACGTCACAAAATATGGTCTTTCGTCATGTTCAGGTCGCTTGTGCTAAATCAATAAAACCTTTAGCCAGTACCTATCTCATATGTTTCTTACTTGCATATTTGATACTAAAGGTTTTAAGTGATTTACGAATTAATTTTACCTCAACCGTCTTGGCTTCAAGTGCCATATTAGATTATTTTAAGGTTAATTTTTATAACAAATTATATTTAGATTTAGGAGTAAAAAGAGAAACATCTTCCTTATAAAAAGGCATTTATCTTTTGTACCTACTTAGTTATTGTCAGCACAAATGATAATATTTTGTATGAACATATTTTGTAACTGCTGATAACAAGTTTCTGATTTTATTCTTATGTAAAAGCTTATTTCTGCCACAGAAAAAACATGGTCATGTGATTTAATTGCACTATTATATCTTACCATGGCCGCATAAAAAGGGAGGACGGAGTTCCGCTCAGAAAAGGCTAGTCAGGCGGCGGCATAACATAATACATAATATTATGTCAAAAGGGTTGTCATCAAAAACATAATTTTCCCATTTAACCCGATTGCCCGAAAAGGAAGAACTGGTTTTAAAAATTTAGTTATTTGCAGATTTAAAATAATTTACAAACCCATGAAAGATGTTCCCTACATTTTTTTGCTGTAATTAAAAAACGATTTCGGCGACACTTTACCACATAAAATGGCAAGTAAACATTTATAATATTTGTCAGACCATCTAAAACGACTTTTCGTAGACCGCGATCAGGTCGAATGCATAGGTTCCTGATGACGGTCTACTAAATATTACTTAGCAAAGTTCCCTCCCCCCTTTTTACGTCCATGCTTTGCTCCAAAAATTTTGCATTTCGCTTGACTTGAAATGTTATATGAACGTCAAGTTACTGCTTTCAATTATCATGTTGTGCTACTTTTTGCATTACGTAACTGTGGATTTCGATAGCATCAGAAAGTTGATGCTGTAAGTATTGGTTCTTGTTTACATAAATAATATCGCTTACATTTACATATGTGTGTAAACTATAATTTAGCTGGCTAAGCATAAATTTGTCTGTCTCACCCAATTTCTGGAACGAAAATGATCTAAATGAATGAATTTAATTAATAAACAGGTGAGGCGTCGATCGTTTCATTCCAAAAACGGGGTGTGGGAGTGGCACAATTAATTATGTTCTGTGTGGATCACAATTTTAACATGTATGTATGTGTATTGACGTGGTTTTTATTAATGTGTATTCATTAAAAATTGTATACAAAACTGCTTTTTATTTACGAGAGTCACATCCACTGGAGTAGCCGCCGTTATATCATGTGCCTAGAGGAGTAACGTGCTTCTTTCTCCATAAAGTGAGTATTTATTATCCCCATTGTATACCAATAAACTCGATGTGTCTGCAAGCAGTTCACGCTACGTGATGACGTAACGTTACGATTAGATAAACGAAACGGAATTTAATTATATTTTCCAATGTAGAAGCCAGACATCTTCGGATGCCTAGAGAACAGTAGTTTTAGACCAGGCAGTTAGGATGAATGGCCTAACTGCACCAATCATGCGTAGCTAGGTATATACTTACATAGAATACTCTTTATTAAGTCATATAAGACACAGAAACCTCCCCAGAAATCTAACTGCGTACTATTCACAACCATTCGATTCAATCCCGAAAGTTGGTAGATCTGTAGGGTACCTACATGTATAGAGAAAACTACAAAACGGTAATTTATTTTGTCATCAATTAAAATAGAAAACATGTTTACTTGGAATAGACTCACTTTCGTTTGGAAAACTGTAACCATTCGTTTCGGGATGGAATCGAATGCTCGTGAATGATTAATATTCGAATATTTTTTATAAATATTCGCAAGAGTCATTTATTCACATTCGCTTGTAGTTTATTCGTTACCATAAGTTCCATAATCCTATAAAACACTCGCTTAGCAAAAGAAAGTCATATCTCGCCGCTCGCTCGCTCCATTCTTATAGCCAATCCCGTTTTCCTCAACGCGACGGTAAAAAAAAAAACCAGTACGATACTGTTGAATAATTTATTGTCAAACTGAAAGTGATTGGAATGAAAAATATATAACGCCACTAGAGTGCAGGTTTTTCTTAACCTCGATAGCACAAGAAATAAGTACAATAAATTAAAAAAAAAAAAAACAGTTGTGTTTGCAAATTACTAGTCGTACTTATTGTTATTTAGCATAAACATTGAATTAAAAATTAAGGAAGGCTATCATATGACCGAATTCATCCTCTTTAGAATAACTAATCGCTCTAGATACTCCTTTTATTATATCAATAGAAAATTATCGTTACCTGTGTCTTCACTGCTATTAGGCTATTACGCGATTAATAAAAATAAATGTGTTCTAATTAATATTTACATATAAGGCTATTGAACCCAATAATTGGCATAGTCAGCATCAGCAATCGCCATTTTGATTCAAAGTTGCGGCGGCAATGATACTGCCATGTATGAGTAGAGGACACTGAAACAATCATAAAATGACTTGAGATATAGTAAAACGCCACGTTGCCGAGATAGTTGGGATCAAAGACCTCGGTAGCTCCCATCATGGAAGATGACGTCATCAGACAAAATAAGTAATAGCAATTAAAACATTTTGTGCGATGACGTCGTGTTGGCTCAGTCGCATAATGACTACAGGTAGCAAAATGTCCCTTTCGCAAAGTGTCACTTTCTGTAAGTAGCTGGAACTCTGCTCTCTCCTGACACTACTATTTTTTTTTATTGCGATATTTAAAAATGTACAGTTTAGTTAAGAAAATCAATAAATGGATTCATTAAAATAAAGCAATTGGTGTGATCATGTAAACAATTAATGCCTGTTGGAGGAAGGGCCATTTTACGAAAGGAACACGAATGGAACATTTTGCGTAAAGGACATTTTGAGAAAGGGACATTTTGTTACCTGTAGTCATTTTGCGACTGAGTCGTCATGTTCCATAGAACACAAATGGGAACTACCGAAAAACCTTCACAAGTCTTTAAAAACCTCGGCATCGCGACACTTAAGGACACCAAATCCCATTACATTTTCTGTTTATTTAATAAGTACCTAGTTTATGCCAGCTTCCATAGAAACACGAACACTTCCTTTGAACACTAAAATGCCTTCATTTCAACTATAAAATACAATACTATTTATCGATATATTATGGCCGTTGTATTTCTAATGCTAAAATAAATGGAGTATCTGTACAAAATAATTATTTAAAAAATAATGATACAAATAAGTAGTTCATTCAATACATAACATATCGCCAGTATTCCCCGAAGAGTTAGGGGTTTTGGGTTTACTACTGTAGAATTATAATCCAAAATCAACTATCAGTAAAAATTACGAAGTAGGTATTTTAATAAAACAATGAGAATTAAAATCAACAATAGACAATAGGCACCCAATGTTCGTTGTTAGTTTTTTTTACAATTGTTTTACTACGTCAATTAGGTATAATCAACTTAAATACATCTTAGGTACGATTTCTGCATAATTATGCTCATCAGGTTGTTGATCAAAATTTTCGCGGCAATAACGAATAGTAAGGAATAAGTAGGTAAATATGTGTTTACAGAATTATAATAATTATTATTACTAGGTACTGCTTTTACATTTTTAAATGTTTATTTTTTTAATGTAAATAATTAAAATATATTTGTATGTATTTTGAAAAAAATAGAGATAATTACTTATAATAATTCTGTAAAAATATATTTACAGAAGTTGTATTGGTAATCATTAAATCACTAATACAACTTCAAATTGGTCATTGGTTTGTAGAACATAACGTTGGCGTTTCCGCCAAACTCCCATCTCCATTCGCCAAAATGTTAGTGTGTACGAGTAGGTACCTAAATGGTTTGGTATCCTTTAATTTGTCGAAAATAACTGTCTGGTAAGCCATTCGGGAGCAAAATGCTTGTTAAGGGCGTGTTATCTCGAAACAAAATTATAAAGGCAGAAAAGGCGATACCGCGCGAGCCGTAACTTTATAAAGGTTAAGTAAGGTATCTATCTAATGTTATAAATTTATTTAGTCAAAATAGGACGTCTTACAAATATGGGGTACCTACAAATTTTAGACTTAGTCAATAACTCATGATTAACTAACAATGAATAACAATGGTTGTACTTCGAAATCAATGAATCACGCAAAAATGTCAAAAAGCGGTTCCATATAATTATATATTTAGAATATAAAATGTAGGTAGGTACTAAGTTTGTGTTGGTCTCAGAGTGCTTACCCCTGAAACAAATATTTACGAGTACTTATCTAATTAATTTAAAGTCACTTGTATATTGACATCGTCGTGAATTCGTTATTTTCTTCAGCGGACTAAGGAAAACAGTAACAAATTCACGATCAGTATTAAATCTGTCACCGCTATTAACGTGGAAAATTAACATCTTTAGGAACATGTTTATGAACCGACAGAAGACCGCTCAGCTGAACTCTTATTTTCAGATATCAGTTTTGGTGGAATCAAGCTACACAACTTTAGCCATGCAAGGCAAATAAATAAAAACCGCTAGAAAAAATATTTCACTTCTGTATTGCGACACCAAACGGCGGTACAGTAATAACGTGACAAATTTACTTTTTATGAAATATATTAGATAGTTGCGTTCTATTCAGATCTATTCATACCTCTAGAGCAAAGTATTTGATATTGTTGACGAAAACAAAGTTTTACTTCAAGCATCACTGAGTTTTATTATCTGTAAAGTCTTCTAAGAATTCTACAAACACAATTTCTAGCTTAGAACTACTAGCGTCATGTTTAAGTAGGTACGGCAGGACTCGAGTATATAAATTATATTGAAGCGATGATTTCTCGAAACGTCAACTTATCAGGCCGACATGTACCTGCAATCAAAATAAAAAGGTTACAGTGATATCAGCTACACTCGTTACTTTTATACGGCAGAAAGTCGAAAGAAAAGGTATGATGGCGACCTGGCGATTAATGAGTATTTAGTTAGGTAAGTACTTAGGTAAATGCAAGAAGCTATGTCAGTTCCAGACATCCCAGTGCATGATTTTGAGATCACAATTACATATACGCGAAAGTGCAATCCCCTTCCCATATACAGTTTTAAGGCAAGCGCATACTACAGCGAAAGGCCCGTCCCGCTTCACGAAGTTTGCGGTGATTCCAAAATGTACATGTGATTTAGGAGGATTTTTGCACAGCAGCGCGGCAGGTGTGCCAGAATGTTTATTGTATACTA
Organism: Lacanobia oleracea; assembly: GCA_950371165.1. Classification (NCBI taxonomy): domain Eukaryota; kingdom Metazoa; phylum Arthropoda; class Insecta; order Lepidoptera; family Noctuidae; genus Lacanobia; species Lacanobia oleracea. The sequence goes on from OX493385.1 coordinate 18,317,586, forward strand.
GCTGACCCGCGCGGCTTCGCTCCCGTCAACTGGCTACCCTACCTACCCTACCTACCCTACCTACCCTACCTACCCTACCTACCCTACCTACCCTACCTACCCCACCTACCCCACCTACCCTACCTACCCTACCTACCCTACCTACCCTACCTACCCTACCTACCCTACCTACCCTACCTACCCTACCTACCCTACCTACCCTACCTACCCTACCTACCCTACCTACCCTACCTACCCTACCTACCCTACCTACCCTACCTACCCTACCTACCCTACCTACCCTACCTACCCTACCTACCCTACCTACCCTACTTTAAACTATCCTATCTCTCAAGTTGGATCGAACTGCACATGGTGTGCGAATTTTATTATAATCGGTTAAGTGGTTTAGGAGTCCATTGAGGACAAACATTGTGACACGAGATTTATATATATTAAGATTGAATTTTTGAATAAAAATTCTGTAAAATTAATAAAATAAAGCCTTTACACGTTTGTACTACAGCAGTTTGCTTTGTATATATTCTTTTACTAAACCAGTTATTTTTTTTAGATCCCCGGTCCCCCCAAATGTCCGTCTACCTTAAATGTACCTTAACTATGTAATTAATAAATACAGCGGCAGAAAATGTGGCCAAGCCCTAATTACGCATATTTTGTGAACTAAACCGTAAGGATATGTAAATATTTTCAATCCCGAGTAAAACATTTTCTTAGCGTGCCAATGGCAATCGAAACGTCTTAAGAGTTAGCGCTATCATATAATAATAATATAATATAATATAATATAATATTCCACACAACTATCACACAACGCCATCTAGTCCCAAGCTAAGCAGAGCTTGTGTTATGGGTACTAGACAACTGATAAACATACTTATATATTTCTAAATACATACATATTATAGATAAACTACACCCAGACACAGAACAAATGATCATGCTCATCACACAAACATTTGTCCTGGGTGGGAATCGAACCCACAACCTCTGGCATAGCAGTCAGGGTCACTAACCACTAGCTAGTATCATCAGTAGCTTCATCAGTTCCTGTCAAGTGCAAGGATATTGTGGACGCGAGAATCGCGGCGAGTTGACGTTTTTTCACTCATCGAATCACCGCGATAATATCGCCTAATGGATACACTTTTTTATTTTACCACTGATCGGCTACGTTTGACTACTATCTTACGTTCATAGAGTTTTTATAGGAATACGTGGCACGACGATAATATCGCCGCGATTCTCTCGCTCGTGGAGACGGCTCCTTAGCGACACACACCTGAGCACGTTTATGGGTAAGATTTTTTCGTGGCTACAGTTGTTTTACGTTATCAATTTTCGTTCAAGAATCCCATGAGACGTTAACAGAAGCCGACACTAAATTTAAATAGTTAATACTATAGCAACTACTAATCGCAATCAGTATTATATGTACTTGGTTAAACTAGTCTAAGGATACATTTCAATGAATCAATAAAACCAGTTAAAATTATCTACTTAGCAATAAAAATCCCATTTAAATGAGTTGGTTCACAAATTTGCGCTATGTATATTTGTTGTGGTAGAAACTTATTGAATCAATTGAACCGATAGCCATTCGCATAGTTTAGAGTTTGCCAAAACGCGAAACTTTTAACAATAACTTATCTTTTGGAAAGAAAATTATGTATATTGTTACTGATTTCATTTAATACAGTTACCCAGATAACTACCCTACTAATGACAGAAATTAAAAGCGTTTTTCCTAGCAGGTAGTGTATTTATCTTCCAATTTACTTTTGTAAATTTGAAGATAAATGTTACAAAAATAAATACACTCAAATAAATCTTATAAATAAGACCTATAGGACGCTAAGACCGGAGCAGACGAAGTTCGCGGGTCGACTAGTACAATCGCTTACCATCAGGTGAGATAGTGGTTAAACGCGTGCCTATCAATAGTACAAAAAATATACAATTACAAAACCAAAGTGTTGTGGCTGTCATTTGTATCAATCCACGCGATGAATTTTTGAGATAACCCGTTAATAAAGACGAATGCGAATTGAAATAATAATAATAATATGGTCTCCATATTTTATAAAGAACCAATAATTGCTTAATTATATCCTTCAACAAGTCTGGCCGTCCGGGTGTACGCCAACCATTCGATTATCCCAGTGGCCTTAGTGCGAGTTTTTTAACGTTCTCGATCGCGTTAGCGTAAACGTCAATTTGTATTGAAACTGAATAAGCGCCGTCTGGTGACACTCACGGACAACCTTTTTTTTTCTATACAGTTTGACATAAGCGAACGTTTACGTCAACGCGATCGAGTGCGTTAAAAAACTTACACTAAGCCCTCTGTTCCGAGATACGGTTCGATAAGATATTGTATATAGCTATAATCTATAGAAATATCAGTACCAGTAGCTAACTACGGCCAAAGGGGAAACGTCAATGATAAGCAAGGATATAGGCAGTTGTTCACGTTATTTTTTGGGTAGGTATTGTCCGTAGTTAATGAGGTTTTAAAATTCTATGTTTCAGCTATACGATTACAAATGCGTGCAGTAACTGGACTGGTAACAAATGTGTGGATCTCTCCTCAAAGACCATCTGAGATATAAAAAAGCTGGCCAAGTGAGAGTCGAACTCACGTGCAAAGGGTGCGGAACGAATTTCTTTTTTTTAACATGTTATTTTAACACTATGGTATTCTTATAGATTTTCCTGTAATCCATAGGTAAAGAAATATTATCTCCATTTTATTTTTCAAGTTTTAGCTCAGTAGTTTCGGAGATGAGTGGAATGGTTATTTTTAGCTTAATTTCTTGAATTACTTCAAAACCATTTACTTTAAAATTATGACAAACATATAATTAAAATCCTCACAGTAAGCCCTTTCATTTGATATGTCACACGATATTGTTAAAAAATCTTATTTTGACATTTACTAAGTGACTCCCATATTAAAAATTTAATAATTTACGTAACGCTTGCGTGTTTGGGTCACAGAAGCCCATATGTGTACCAAATTTCAACAGAATCGGTCCAGTGAAAACTGGCTGTGACAGGCGGACGGACAGACGGACTGACAGACAGATAAGACAGAAGACAGACAGATAGACAGAAAGCAGATAGACAGACAGACACCCGAGTGATCCTATAAGGGTTGCGTTTTTTGTTCGGAATCCTAAAAACCTTTATAGGTAATAGAATAATACTAGGCTCATCAGCTCCCTCTAGCTACAAACATTTCCTGTTCGACACAAACTCGCCACTTCCTAATTGACACTACAATGCTTTCTGATACACTGAGCAGTCTCTGCGCATATAAAACATGCATCAAGACGTGCACAAGTTCAAATTTCAAATCAAAAACATCTTTTCGTATGTTTGATGCTTGATTTGGGAAGATTATGACGCAATGAATTCCCGTGTGAACTTTGGTTATTTATATGAAGTCATTGTGGTGGAGTTGTCAGCTATTAGACGCTATTTTACATCATATAACATCATACGATTGTATGAGTGAAGCACTAATTACCTAATAACATGACAAATATTTGGATAGAATTTACTGTTTTTTATTTAAAAAATATGCTGTGTAACGTATTTTTTCGCCTCTTTGCTGTTGCTGCTGTTAGTAAAGCGAACGATACTTTTTTTATTTACCTAGAATAATAATCTAAAGTATCTGTATTGGGTAATTAAGTAATTGTTCATAATTTTACATCATTCGGTAAAATTTGTTTTGTTGTGTTTGTTATTATTTATATTTACACCGCACAAAGCAATAGGTACTAGATACTGGGTATTTGACCTCTGTCATTTACAATAAAATATGATAATTATGTTAATAGGTATACTTAGTCTGTAGGGCAGCAAGCTTATATGGCCGATAGTGGCTTTAACTAGAACGAAATAAATCCCTACGAAAACATTAGAGAGGACATTTCGACAATAGCCGAGTCTAATATAAAACAGTGAGGAAACGGGTGACAACAGACAATGCGATAATTTTGTAAAAAAAATAAATAATTAAAAACCTACCAAATCTTCTTTATTAAACATAAAAACGTGTCGCAAATTATGTGTGACAGTAAATTATGTATTTTTTAAACAAAATAATAATTTCGCATTGACAGTTATGCTATGCTAACACCAACAACAACTAAGTTAACAGTAGATCTAACTATTACCGTTAATTTACAATTAACTGATACTTTTATTAATGATACGTTAATTAGTAGGTATGTACCTGAAAGCCAACTACTTTAGGGTTGAAAATATGGCTGTCCTCTACAGTGTGTGTACCATACACCGTTAATGAAACACATAACATATTGGACAAAGCCATACAAATACATCCACCATTAATTTAAACAAGTTATCCACCACCACAAAATGTAATTAAGTAGTAGATAACCTACTGACCTTAACCGAGAGTCCATTTTCCACTCAGTTGCGATGAAACGTACTGTATAGAATGATGTAAAAATATTATTCATCAGCACATTATAGGTACACATATTGAGTAAAACGGTGATTAAACTACCCAAAAATCTATTATTTTTACTATGCCTTGAGTACAGGCTGTTACTAAAGTTACATTAAAGGAAATTCAGAATCAGTCAGAGCTAGATACAGCCAGTGGCGGCGCAAGACTAAAATTGATGTGGGCAAGATTGGCATTTTGCGAGGCTAGGTTCTCGGAATAGTGATTTTTGAAGAGGTTTTCAGAGGTTGGATTCTATAAATTAAGGGTGAGATGCGGCGATCTCAACGGCACCCCGCCACGAAAAGTTTGGATTTTCTTTTAACTTTTTGTGTAGGTAAAAATAGCGAATATTTGACGAATGTAGAAAAATTCAAGAAATAACGAATATAAACTAAATTACCTATGATTATGACACTACGCTCGCTTGTAGCTTGCACGAGTAAATCATAGTGCCTATCTCGCTGCGACTGATATTTTGACACTACTTACTGAAGTACCTTAACTTTAACAATAAATTAATTGTAATAGCAACAGCAAGTAAAGCGAGCTCAAAAAATGTAAATAGGCTCGAATAAGTTATATTTTATGGCCCTAGCTACGATTTTCCTGAGTTGAAAAAAAAAACAAAGCTGCGAGGCCCTTTGGACCACGAGGCCGTAGGTGGTGGCCCACGTCGCCCACGCTTTGCGCCGCCTCTGGATACAACGTCCACATACATATTTAGAAAAATACTTTTTTCCGAGATGCACAAAGTCAACTAATAGGTTTTTAGGAAAAGGAGTTACTAGTTCCTAAGACAGTGTTCCCGTATGTTTTATGGGTCGGATTTCCCATAACTGTCGCCGCTTACAAAAACACTGCACACCTGTAGGTACAAAGTATATGAGACTGTGTTTTCAAAAAATACATGACGTACTTATAAGTACCTACAGTTTTAAAAAATTGATCCGAATACGTATTATTATGCTATGATACATTTTACGAAATAAATATATTTTGTCTTACTTTCAAGGTAGGTATGTAATTATTCCAAGGTTAAAATATAATAAAATATATATTATTTTAGATTTCTCAAAACCATAGTAATACAATAATGGCATGGTCTTGTCGATGTTGTACTTATTTTATCAACGAAATATCTAAAATATTTGCTGTACATTTACTTGCAGTCGAGCTCACTTGCAAAATAGCCTGAAGTGGAAAGTAACTTTTAGAACATTTGCACACTGCATCTCCGACTCAAAATCGGAACCTGGACGTTTAGAACTAAATATTTTTAGTTTGTAAGAGGTGCACTCCCTCGTGCACCACCACCGTGACAAGTATTCCCCACGCGCTATGGATTTCGATCTACATTTCTCGGAATCAGATCGCTAATGAGGATATCGAAGGTATAACCAATCATTTTATGTACGTCACCGGAAAATGGAAAACTTCGTAAGATTATAAAATAACTTGAGAGATTGTAAACGTTCGTTAAATTGTCAACTGAACATTTGGAATGCTTTTTTAGGGTTAGCCTCCGCTGTCCGTCCGTCTGTCTGTCAGCGGGCTGTCTCAAGAACCGTAAGAGGTAGACAGTTGAAATTTTCACAGATTGTGTATTTCTATTGCCGCTGTTACAACAAATAATGAAAATTAAGGTTTATGGTACGGAACCCTTCGTGTGTGAGTCCGACTCGCACTTGGCCGGTTTTTACGCATCAAAATTTGATATTATAAATTCTCGAATTCATTCCGAGAAATTGTAAACCGAAATAAAGGGCGACCAATCAGTTCACAACTTTTCGTTTAAAAAAACCGTTTATTTCAGTTCATAACTTTTCGTAATGAATTCGAGTATTTATGAACTATCAAATTTTGATGAATTTATCGAAAGTTTACCATTTCTCAAGTTATTTTATAATTTTACGGAGATTGCCATATTCCGGTGACATATAGGTACATAAAAACGAACATACATTCGCTCACTAAAATAAATAAAATAACTTGAAATGTATGAGTAAATAGTTATTATGTTTGGCTACCCTACAGTGGATTTACAGAAACGGATGTCCATATAAGTAGTTCGTATCGATTTAATACACAATAAATTATTAACATTTAACATTATGATTACATCGCGAAGCTACGAAAAATAACCTTCGAGTCTTCGACGACCATCCCCGGATATTGTGTGATATGCAACAATTTTGTATCAATTGATTTACAGTTGAGCGACATCTTATTTATGAAAAATATTTTAAATTATACTTACTATGTGTTACATTTTACTATAGGCACTTTTTTACTAAATGAATTTCCAACAAGTAGCTTTAGTTGGTTTTTGTTTTATATATTAAAATTATTATATGTATAATTATGTAGTTACATAATATAATGTTATTGTAATTGTGGTATTTAAAGTATACAATATGATTATACGTCATATTTATATTTAATACATATAAGTACCTAGTACGTATTTCTTTTTTTTTTTTTTTAATTTGAGAAAGCCTATCCCCGTTATTAAACCAGTAATATCTAGTCGCAATCTCATCTGAATGATAATACAGTCAATCAATGGAGTTTAAGGTGTTTGAATCAGATTGATGTAATAAAATCAAAATGGCGATAGTTGATCGCCATTTTAATTTTGCTTCAAAGTGAGCGCACATTTATTCTGCCCTCTATGGATGCCCTAAAGTGCAGCACTGCTGAGATTTTTGGTGGGTAAGATCGCTAAGAGAACTTTACGTCCAAATATCGTCAACGTGGTACTATGTCTCAGGACATGTTTTGTTTGGTGTTCTCAATCCATATAAATGAGCTTAATCGTGCGCCGTAACTTTCTACAAGATTCAAAATAACTGAGCCAGCTTCCATAAAAAAATTCAAACCCATTAAAATCGGAACGAGCAGTTTTCAGAAATTCGAAAGTTGTTCCTTACGACTTCATTAATAAATAAATCCTAGATAATCGTTCCATTTGTGTAAATTGTGTCAATATTTATTTTGCCTACATTACGATTACCTAAGCACCTAATAATTTGTGACATCAGTATTATTATAATATAACTTATTAATTTTTGTGTGGAAAAATAAACAGTAATACATCAAAATCTTATACTAAGTTATTTATATACCAGAGTAACAAATGTATACCTAACCTAAGACTTTTTCACAACATATTAAAAGTTATATCAAACTGCGCTATTCATTAGATTTTTTTTTATTTCATACATCAGCTGGCGGCTTCGCCTGGGTAAAACTTGGAAATCATCACGGGAACATAGTCTCGGAATAAAAAGTATTTAAATGTCCAAAGCCAGTCTATCCACCAAGTTTCATCCAAAATCGTTCAGTTGTTAAAACATGAAAAGGTAACAGACACGACATAGTTACTGTCGCATTTATAATATTGGTATGGAAAACCTTTTTTCCGCTAATTGGCGACATGGGCATGGCACAATGGTTCTATGCCCTTTATCTAATAAAGATTAAAAAATTAAAAAGCCAAAGTTTTTTATATAAATCTGGCTCGGGTCTGGCTGTCCATACAACGTCGGTATACTGTCGATACAACGTACTATCGATGTCGATGTAGCGTACCGTCGATTTAGTGTACTGTCGATTTGGGGAACTGTGGATGTAGCGTACCATCGATTTGGGGTACTGTGGATGTAGCGTACTATCGATTTGGGGTACTGTGGATGTAGCGTACCATCGATTTGGGGTAGGTACTGTCAATTTGAGGTACTGTGGATGTAGCGTACCATCGATTTGGGGTACTGTGGATGTAGCGTAACATCGATTTGGGGTAGGTACTGTCAATTTGAGGTACTGTGGATGTAGCGTACCATCGATTTGGGGAACTGTGGATGTAACGTACCATCGATTTGGGGTATTGTGGATGTAGCGTACCATCGATTTGGGGTTCTGTGGATGTAGTGTACCATCGATTTGGGGTACTGTCGATTTATTAACCCGTCCATGGAACGTTTTCGATACAGCGACCGTCGATGTAGTGACTGTCGATATTATGAACTAGACCCGTCGCGCATCGGTCGATTCTGTAAACATGTCGAAATGAAGGCTTGGGTGTAGTGATCACGGAATGTGCTGTCTTTCCACATGAAATGTGGCACAGAGGTAGATTATGAGTAGGAGACGTCAGCTAATAAAGGATTTTAGGAAACTCCCCCCGTAAAGGGTAGAAATAGGGGTGGAAGTTTGTTTCAAAAACGTTATTCCTTATACATATATTTGAAACTGCCAACAGGCAATGAAATAAAAAGGTACCCCCAAAAGCGCAACAGTTGCACTGATCCCGTGGTCTCATCAGCAAAAATGGCTGGGTAATAAATTAAAAATTGTTGTGACTACTAAAACTACCCTCTAAAGGGGGTAGAGGGGGAATTGAAGTTCGTAGCAAAAGGTACTAATACTTCGTAGCCGAAGTGCTAATTTGTTATGTAGCTGCTCATAGTTTACATAATGATGTAGAATTATAAGAAAAATCGTCTTTTCGTGAAAGTTCGTAGGTTTTGGCAAAACACCGGATTATTGGAATATAAAAACCGGCCAAGTGCGATTGCATAGCGATTGATAGCACAGATTGGCTGTTGTGACCGTTATACACAAACATGCGCTGATTGCTACTGTTATAAAACAATCGTGTGATTTGTTTAACATAGGTTCTATTTATCTTGCCAATAGCTTATTTTCTATACTCGTATGTTATGAATACAACTACCTACGTTCTCACGCGTAGTCCTCGTAGATTCATTGATCCTTTGACTTGACTTGTTTACCATTTTACTTTCTATTTTGGTTTACGTGTACGTTTTTGCTTAGAACATGGTAGGTTTTTTAGGACATGAAAAAAAATGTTTGAGTTTTAACGTATCAAGTGAAAATGAGTTTTTTTGTTGGTTCTTCACCATAATATATTTTTTAATTTGTGTTTAACACCCATATTTGAGCCATTTTCTGCATATCAACCCAAATAAAGATATTATGAATTTACTTATACACCTCGAGCCAAACCGCACATATTTTCTAAAAGTACTAAACATCTTAAGTTTTTTGCATAAAAACTGCGATATTTACATAAACATGGTTTTTTTAGGTATTTAATAGGAACCTATTTCTAAAACTTACTATGAATCAGCCTAGTATTCAAATCTAATTAGGCAATTTAATTTGTTATTCCTATGTTATACACTATACAACTTACAGATAATATATATTTTGTATCTTAAAATAATGGAATCGTATTTTATTATGTTATTTATTGTTTTTAATGTTTATAGTACCTATATTTTAAAACGTAATTATTGGTATAAGAGGCTACAATTGACAACATTTCTTTGAAAACCAAAACACTAATGCCTTTTTTTACTGGTCATGACGTCACTAAAGTTGTAATTCATTATTACTACACTGAGTATCATTAATTATTTTTGGAACCTTTTTATTTTATACGATCACTTCGCCGTCAGAATAAGTCATCACAAAAAAAAGTTAGTTTAAAATTGAAATGTTGTCAATTTTTTATTACTATTGAATAATTTTGTACGAATGTTCTTTAAACAATCAATTTTAGCACCATTTGGATAAATCTTCGTGTAAATATATTCTTTATTCCATATAGAAACAACAAGTTTATCAATAAATTTAAAATAGCTAGAGAGCCTAATGAATTTGTAACTATTGTTGATGGCATGCTGGTACCTACTTCTAATAAATCAATTTGGAGAAATATCTGCCAAATAAAACAGAGATTATGAAATGCTGCCAAGCCACAGCCACAGCAAGAACCAAATAATCATTAAATTTAGAGTTTAGGAATAAAACATTAAGCTATTTTTATCTGAATTGAAATATCTACAATGAGCTCATGGTTTTTGCATGCATAATTATGAAGAATGGGCTGTAAATTGGCAAATAGAGCAGTAGCAAGTATTGCAGACTTCCGTCTTTAGTATTGACTATCGTTAAAATGTACGCCCCAAAAATTCTCAAGCATCGGGACTACGAATGCGTTTTTTTTTCATTAAACTCACAGAACGTTGACGTTTTAACTTGAAACACGGGCTTGGAGTCATAGTAGTAATGGTAACTATTAAATGTAATTATTAATAAATAAGTCTATCATATAGCTTTTATTGCACTAGGAATGTCTTGGCCAAGTATCTTTAAAAAAAAAGAAAATACAACCGAATTGAGAACCTCCTTCTTTTTTGAAGTCGTTAAAAAAAAACTTAATAAAGTCAGAATCTATGCTATTGTGTTCTTGGAGGAGCCAGATCAGCTGGTGTAAATTAGACTTAGGTAGCTAAAGTAGTCAAAATCTATTACAGATGGACGCGCGCAAGAAAAATTATGAGCGTTCGATTTGTTTTGAATGTTTTTTTTACCTCATCCATCCACATAATTATCTATTGGAGTTATCAAGAGCCGAGAACAAAAAATATCTTATTATAGCAATCAAAACCCGGTAAATTACATTTTAAAGTGGTTACTATCAAAAATAAAGTACTGAAATGGAAGCATAGGAAGGAAGACTGCTTCACTTAAAAATTCGGTATTGAACTATATTTTTCTGTGATAAACTTTTGTAACAAATAATTTATCGGTTTTACCATAAGCAAAAATAACGAGCTTTATCCTTGTAAGGGCGTGCTAAATTTCAGTTTTTCTGATTTTATTTTCGAGTTTGATGTTTTTTTTCTGTAAATCCTAATTAATGAACAAAAGACGTTATAGTTTTGAAAATGTTAAACGTGCTAAGTCATTTGTAAGTTGTGATCAAAAGAAATAATTCCGAATTAACCAGAAAAAAAAAACTGATAAAAACAAAAATATTTAAATGCTTTATACCAGTATGTGTCCGATGTGTCGTAGTCAGATCGTAGAACTAGCGATATGTAGGTATGGCTATGACATCAACACGACAACGAATTCAAAGGAAAAACATATTAATTAGAAAAAGTGCAAAAGAAAATCGTGGAGCACTTTTGTTGATCTAGTCAAAAGCAATTCAAGCACTTTTCGCGAGACAGTGTCAAAAACTAGAATATACGAGTAAGTAGAAAAGCAAACCAAAACGAAATAAACTATTTAAATTGCACATTAGTATTTCTAAGTTATTGGTGGAATTTAGTACAATTTATTCCAACTCTAATATACATGGGTGGATTTTATGAAATGGAGCAGTTGGAGCTAACCGCTGTAACTGATATTGGACAAATGACACATAGGAACTGTGATACAAAACACAAGAGATTAAATTTACTGCTATTATTGCCCGATAGCAAAAATCCATCCTGTATAGTTAGTGCCCATATTATTGATAAGCAAAAAAAGAACTAACCTTATACCTACTGTCATCAATCATACCTATAAAGAACCCATAATAAAACTGTGTTATGTGGAATCAATTACTATTGTAGTAGTGTCTATGAACAACATTTGTCCAAAATTAAATTCATGTGTAAAATGTGGGTACACTGAAAAACCGTAATACGATTGTATTTTCCAAATTGCATTTTGTATAATGTACTACATAGTACATTATACTCATACTTCCAATTTTTTGCTATTACACATGTTACATATGTAATTGCTGAAAATTGGAAGTATTAATGCATTATTTCCTGTTTCAAATGTTGATATCTTAGGAATGGTGGGTCATTTAAAAAAGAAATAGAAAAACATCTTTTGTAGAAAATTGCATGATCTAACTGATCTATTTTTATTAACACTTACTTTTACGAGAAAAATGCAAAAATAGGAATTTTGTGATTCTTCGATGTTTTTTTTTTTACTTATGATACGTTTTATTTCAATTTATAGTCCATCTAGAACCCCAACCAATTTTCAGCTGTAGAGGTATATGGATTAATTTAGGCACCCCTATTATTTTTTTAATAGTTTCACTGTACCAATACAGAATAAAATTAACAGAAGATGATGTTGATATAAACCATAATTCGAAAACTCAAATTAAAAACAATAAGATCAGTTTTCAAACAATTCGCCAACTGCCTTGTATATACTACGAAACCATCGTCGCGCGAAAAGTGATAACTGCGATTCGCGCTTGGCGCTTATGTACAAGACCGAAAGCGAGATCATTGCCGATCTGCATAAAAAGAAAGACAAGAGACAGAGAGAAAAAATCATAATTGTTATTAATTTTAGAAGATCAAGGTAAGAGGTAATTTATCGTTCATTTGACTCGACATATATTTTCACTAAAACATGCTATAGAATTACAGAATTAACATGTTTTTCTTGCCTTAACATCAAAGACTACGTAATCACCCGGAAGTGAGCCGTCCAGGCTAGGCTACTGCCTAGTACCTATTAATGAAATTTTCCAGTCACTAGCTGACCTGTGCAAATTCGTCTGTATCATATTTTTATTAATGCTTTGCATCCTCGTTAAATAGTCTATCCAACACTAAAATATTTTTTTAATTCGAACCAGCAGTTCCTGACATTAGCATGTTCAAACAGACAAATAAATCTCTTCAGCTTTATAATATCAGTATAGATGTGTCAAAGCTCTGTAGTAATTTTGTGTCATTGTGCGAATAGGGTTGCCAGGTCTTCAAACCGAAAAGCCGGACAGACCGGCCAACCAGTTTTGCCGGTCATTTGGGTAAAAAGGCCGGACACTCTTAATTTTGAGTCTTTGTACCTATACCTAACACAACATTTAAAAAAAACTAAAAAATTGAATGAATAAGTCTTATTATTATAAATCATTCAATAATCATTACTGTATTTATTTCTGTCAAGCTAGCGATACAAGGTTAGGTAGGCAGAGAGAAAATCAACACATGACAAAATGTAAAAAATGCTCATTTTCAAAAACCTAGTAAAAGGCCGGACACCGTCTAATTTGGACGAAAACACACCCCCAAAAAGCTTGACAGTGTCCGGCTTTATCCGGACACCTGGCAACGCCATGTGAAAATATGGTGAAACCCAGACACGCCTGGTTTGAAAGGGAGAGTGATGAAGTGATGACACTGACGCCTCTAGCAGAGCGGTCCTTTAAGCGTTTCCGTGTCAGCTTGGCAAGGGAGCAAATTAAATAAAATTCCTCTCGTTTATCGTTCTTTCTAAAATTCGTCGCGTTGCTAACAAGAAGCGGAGAAAGAGATAGAAGCATATATTATAGCGACTTTGTTTATACCTATATACGTATTTAGATACAGAGAAGCGATTTATAAATGACTTGCAAAGGCATCTTGACTTATCACGTTCGTACGTCTTGTTCTTATTCGCGATCGCATATTCGCATAACGAAGGCTTCCTATTAGGACAGATTGATGAAAACTGATCTCCATATACATATAGATACTTTAAAATATCAATACCTATATTGTTAGATAAGAAGTATATATAAGATTGACGTAAAACAACTGAACGGAGGCCAACTTTGTCTAAACTTAGCAACTAGGTGGTTACTATAAATTGGACAAGCTTAGCCGATATTTATAAATGGCACAAAATCAAAATGATAACAATATTCTAAATAACTACTGAATGATTAATCATGCATTTGTGCCCTAGGTTGCAACGTTAAAATTACTGAGTGATATTGAACCCTTCAAAAGCATTACAATCGCACTGGGAAACTACATAATAATTGATTCCATAAAACATAAAATAGCGTTTTTTGATAATTATGCTGAACACTTATCAATAAAAAGAATAACAAATAACCAGCCAACACACAATTTGTTGTTACTATCTAAAGTTAAACTCTGTGTTATCATAAGAAGTGGTGCTATACTTTACCCCTTCCATGTTTGTAAAATCGTTTCTTGTAACGTCTAGATAGAAAATATTTTATAACTAAAATAAGAATAATGAAAGATAATATGTACAGGAGACTTAGCATTCCGATGTCCAAATTGGAGAATGGGCTCGGAGGAGATGCAGATGATCTTGCACGCCGCATGGCTTGGATGCCAGCACTGCCATAAACGTTTTGGAGGTACTGGTACACAGCTGGTAGATTCCAAGCACCTCGAGCAAGTCGGCACTCAGGACACCTTGCAACACTTGGGAACTGAATCTTTGGATGTTCGGGATCTTCAGTAACATCACCTGCTAGTCTGAGATTTACTTCATTATGTGCTATCCACAGCCAAAGGACAGCTTTATCATTTTCTTTTACATCGAATATTCTGTTCCTTGCTGCCATTGCCTGGAAATGTCCAGCACATTCTGTGCACCCAAAGAAATTCTTAATATAGCCATGCATAGTTTTTAAAACTCGAGGACTTTCTGTACCAGGTTTCTGAGCTGCATTTACAGTTAAAGTATGAAATAGGGTCCAAAGCCCACAAGTATATCCTCGGAATTTAGCTTGACTACCTTTGCACCTGACATATTCAAGATTGGTTGTATACACTGGTGCATGAACTGTTTCCAATCTTTTCACTAACTCATAAACTTCACTACCACTCCAAGTATTCCTTGTTTGAAGGGTAGTACGTAATTCTGAAATGTATTCTTTAAGATTACCTCTAAAAGGAAAAGAGACTATAATGACATCTAGATAGTCTAATAGTGCTTGTAGAGGTTCACCAGTCAAGGTTTTGAATCTTGTAATTTCTGTATGTAAACTTGTTTTGATGGTTTTTTCCAGGTCACTATAATATACAAGATCTGTATCCGCAGTCACTTGTTTGTCATCAGAATGCTCATTTGTGAGTATTTCTTGACTGCCTTCATTACGAGCAGGGAAAGCATAATTTTTAGATTTTAAAAATGAGTTAACTGCTTTTAGTAATCCTAGCTTTTTATTATCTTTAGGAACCAGTGTAGTATGTTCGAGTGTAGAACTTACTGCAATTAGTCCTGGAAACTGTTTGATATTTGCCAGATCTGCAATTTCACTAGTTTCATGCACTCTTTTAATCCTTACATGTGGGTAATCGTTTATGTCTAAGGCTAGTTCTGAACCCACTGTAGAATTCGCATTTTCTAATACAAGGAATGTATAGTTGATGTCATTAGGCACATCTTGAACAGCCGCAGAATAGTCACTGAAAGATTCAATCTTGAGTGATGGTGCAGATTTTAAGTGGCCAAGTGTTTGATCATTTTGTAATTTTGTTAATATTTGTGCTTTCAGTTTTTCATGTGTATCAGTTATCTGTATTTTATCACCAACATTGCCATTTCCTTTGACATAATACTCATGCAAATATCGTATAGATGGATATGCCATTACCTCAAACTGTCTACAAATTTCATTGTTTTCTTCTACTGAGCAGTCAATAACTGCTAGCTTTACTATATTTTTCCAGTTTATTATTTCGGCTGCCAAGCTCTTAAACTTGGGAGCAAACGCGCGGCAGTGACCGCAATAGCTGTTATAAAATTGAGCCACCACTGCATGTTTCTGACCGTAAATTTTCCTTTCGAAATTCCGGTTAGTTAAGATGTCAACATGGTCCGACTTACTATAGAGGCCCTGTTGATCTACATCACCATCTTCCACAATAACTGCACTATTCACAAATGCAAAGAAAACAGCAACAAATAAAAGTATTCCATGCCCCAGGTTCATTTTGATTGACTCTCGATAACGAGAAGCGAGGCACGTCACGTTTGAATTATACTATGTTGATAGGTAATAAAACACGGCTTTCGCAGGCGACTCCGGAGTCCAAACTAAAACAGCGTCAAGTGACACCAACTTATCATTTTAATTCACACACTAAAATGAAAAAGTGAATGCGTCATTTCTTTACGATTATTCCTAGACAATGTTCATATCACAATTTACTTTCAAATCAAGAGACAAGTTACTATTAAATGTCAAAGTCAAACTAGTTTTGACAAACATCACACAGACCAACTAGGACCATAAACAAACGAAGACTTATTTTATTTTGCGGATGGGATGAGGTTACCCATTTTTATAGAAGCTGAAATTAATTGTGTCCCAGTTTTCAAATAACTATATAGTCCAAGCAAATTAGTCAAAATAAGGTATGAGAGAGATAGTCGGCTATAAACTTGCACAAACTTTTATTTTGACTCCCTAAAACTTGTCTCAAAATCTACTTATCATAGGGTGTCTGCGACTACAGATATTCCAAGGGCAAAGATCAAAAAACAATTGGTGACCGACCGAAGTTTCGGTTTATATAAGTCCTATAAAATGACTTTTTCATGAAATAACCATTCTAAAGGGCTTCATGAACTTAGAGGGCTATATTGATGATTAAAATGGTATAAGGGCGCTATTACAAAATCGAGCGCTTGCCCCGGACTAAAGCTACAAACCGCGTTTCCCGAGATTTATAGTGATTGTAGGGCTGTATACAACAATTGCTTAAAAATATGAGCTTACTTTTAAATAGACCAATTTTTTTTTTCATGCATTATAACAATACCTCCTTAATTATTAAATATTTTTTTATTTTAATTTGGATTATACTTTCATAGATAAAAATTATAGTTTCGTACGGAAAATTGACAATAATTCTCAGTTTTACAGAATTATTTTTCGTGTATTAGTGCATGAATCGGAACAAATAGATTTGATCGTTCCAAAGTAGAAGGTACAGTTGTATCATGGACATTTTTAAAATTGATTAAATTATTATATCTTCGGTGCATCAAAAGATTCCCAAAAGCGTAATTTTATGAAACACCCTTTGCGGAGACAAGAAATTTACTGATGTACGTGAACAAATTGATACATTTATTTAGAACACTCCCAAGATCAACTATCAAACTTTCTTAGGCGTATTTTTGTTTTTTTTTTGTGCTATATCTAAAGCATAATCAGACATCAAAACTCGAATCAAACGCTCAAATTCAAGAAAAATTGTGACAGCGCTCTTAAATTCTTTAGATGAATACGTGTTACGGCCGCGAATCGTATTTTGTTCAACATACAGCTTCATACTGACCAGTAAATTACAAAAACAGAAAAATCTTTTAATTTTGCGGGCCACACTGGCGCAAGGCATAAAATACAAGAAAATACATAAAAACAGGTTTTTGGACATTAGGAATAAAGCTAACGCAACAAATTCATCAGGCCTACGGTTCAAAACAAAAACGTGAACAAACACAGTTGGCGCGAATCTTCGACTTTGGAATCGTATTTTTAATTTATGTACAAAATGATGAACGCAAATAGAATGACTATGTCTTAATTTTACCCCTTTGCACCTTTTTAGCAAGCGAGAAGTTTGTTTACTCATAAATTTTCAGAAAATCTAAGTAATTTTCAGTACATATGAATTACTTTAACGTCCTCTCAAAAAGGTTATTTACGTTACGACTACCTTTTTGAAAGGACAAATGTGTCTAAAATATGAATTACTTCATATTAGACATTAATTATTTCTTCACGACACATTTTTAAGTAGACTGAAGCGATTTGAACGACCTTACCTTGTAATTTCAGATATTTCTCACAAACTTATCGTATATTACAGGTACGGAAAGGAATTTTGCCGAAATTTGATGTTATTCCTGAATTTAATGACGTACTTATTCGCAAAATCCCATCGACTCAGCTGGTGTGTCAAATGTCAAAAGCTTGTCGTGCAGAGTGGTACTGTTAAACGGTTTAACGTACACAATCATTACTCGCTGAGTTAAGATAGACCGCCTAATTAAGTAACCAACAACATTAAGGCTCATATTTTCTAAAAGGTCTTCCTAAATACATAATTTAAGAAGTTTATGTCAACTGTAACCCAGAACATAATACTGAGATTACATTTGATGAGATATCTCAAACTGCTTAACCACCAGCAGTAAGGATTATATTTTCCGAAAAAGCTTCCTACGAGTAAATACTTCATTTTATGTTAAAAAAAACCAGTGTCAACTGAGCCCTAAGTTCTGAAATATTCGGGTAAGCTCCAGGGAATGTCAGACTCTTACTAACTAGAACCCATCCGTGTTCCTCGAAATCCCCTTTGCGTTCAAGGGCCGCGTCCCCGTCTATTATGCTGACATCTCTTTGAGGCGCTCGTGGAACACAACGCGCCATTGATCCAGGCCTGATTCAAATCGGATGGCGAGCTATCCAACGCTCGCCGTCCGCAGGCTTGCACCTGGGGTAGTCGAGAATCGCCCTGCGACTCCCAACGCCCAGGGCGTCTTCTTCTGTTGCGACGGCTAGGGTGCAAGGATCCTCTCAATGAATGTCGCAACCCGCCACGAAGTTCAACCCCCCCCCTGCGCGAACGCTAGTCCTGCCAGCGTTTTGTCAGCGTAGAAGACTACGCTGGCGCCCACCGTCAGCCATTCTAACCAGAATACAAATGGATGATGTTGTAGCTAATAGTGGAACCGATATTGCAAACCTTTTTGCTTCTAATTTTTCTTCCATTTTTACTAAGATTTTTACCGACCCAAATAGCAGTTATAGAATAGACGCGAGCCAGGCTCGAATATTGTCATAGATTTTCTCCACGACGAAAACTTGTGAGATAAGCTTTATTATTTCTCTGTGATCGTCAGCTGTGATTCGGTGGGTGGGTTAAGCAGCGGTTGCCTCCTAAACAACGCTAAAAAATTTTTATCCAGTCATTTCCTCCCGAATGAAAATAGTGTCATATTATAGCCAACCCAAATCTTGCAGAAACAAAGAGTCAGCTGGCTGTATCTTGGTTAGAAGGTCTTCAGCTAGCGCCCAGAAGAGGGTATCTATCGCCTACTTAAATTCACCAGCTGACGAGTTTTCCCTCAGCATCTTGCCAGCTGATTTATTTTATTACTTACATGATCATATAAGGTGGAAGCGCCAGGTTTACATTAGGATTTGAAAGCATCATAATATTATTCACTACCGATTTATTCAGTATTGAACGACATTTGACATAAATTCCTAAATTTTGCTGATAATCCTTACAAAACATAAACTTGCCAGGTGTTTCGATTTTTCTGATGAGAAGTGTATAATCCATAATTATAAAGAATGAAAAATCTTACAAAAAACTTACAAAATTCCAACGTGACAGGGACTTGACTTTGCCTTTTTCCTTGTAATTCGAAAACTAGATGTTGTGTTTTTGTACTAATACAGAAAGCTGAAGAGTTTGTTTGTTTGCTTGAACGCACTAATCTCAGGAACTAATACTGGTTCGATTTGAAAATTTATTTCATTTATTTAGTTTGTAGCCCAGTTATCGAGGAAGGCTATAGGCTTTATATCATCACGCTAAGATCAATAGAAGCGGAGCAGTAATGAAAATTGTGACGCAGACGAAGTTGCGTGCGTCAACTAGTTTTCAATATCAGGGGTGGCCGGTCGATCGCGGCAAGGCAAAAAAATATAAATATGGTACGAATAACAGACTGCGCAACAAATGGTTTATGTTAAAAATAAAATAAAAAATACTACATAGTTGTACACTGGACTTTACCCGCTGGTACATTTGTAATTTGTAAGAATTACCTATGAAATAAGTAGATCGCACAGGGTTTCGTCAGTTAAAAGTTGAACTTGGGTCTAATCAAGTTGGCCACCCCTGATCTGTATCTATATACTAATATATAAAGCTGAAGAGTTTGTTTGCTTGAACATGCTAATCTCAGGAACTACTGGTCCGATTTGAAAAAATAATTCAGTGTTTGATCACGCTAAGACCAATAGGAGCGGCGCAGTAATGAAATTTGTGACGCAGGCGAAGTGACGAAGGTTCGCTAGTTGTATTATATTATAGAATTAGGTCACAGAAATCAAAATATGTAAAAATAATAAATGAAGGCTCCAAAAATTATTCTTTCAGTCATGACATGAAGCAAAAAGTCGAATAACTTTAGAGACCCAATTTCCTCCCGGAAAAGAAATAGTAAGCTGATAATTAAAATGATCCTGTAAATAACAAACAAAGTCAGCTGGCAAGATGCCGAGGGAAAACTCGTCAGCTGGTGCATATAAATAAGCGATAGATACACGGTTCAGGGCTCGTGGCTAAATAATAACAGCCGCACGGGTCGATCTTTAAGGTTAAGCCACGCTTGCTAAGGTTGGTCTGTGGATGGGTGACCATATTAACATAACGAGTTTCCTCCGTGCCTCGGAAAGCACGTTAAGCCGTTGGTCCCGGCTGTCATTTGTAGATCTTTGGCAGTCGTTACAGGTTGTCAGAAGCCAGTAAAATCTGACTCCAGTCTTGCCAAAAAAGTACCGTGTTACCCAGTTAATGGGTTGTGGAGGTCTGGTAGGCAGCCGCTCCACGTAAAACACTGGTATTCAGCTGAATCTGGTTTGACTGGAAGCCGACCCCAATATAGTTGGGAAAAGGCTAGGCAGATGGAGATACACGGTTCAGGGCATCAGCTAAGCCAGCTGACATGTTTATTTATTCACATATACGTATTAGTTCTTATTACAATCCAATACGACCGTATTTTGATTTACTTACACGAAAATATTCAAGTTAGAGGTTTAGTACTATAAAATAATTACGTAACTCGAAAATGTGATTATTGTATTGATATGGAGGTATTGTTATAAAATAAGTGTCAAACGAAAGGTTAGTACATAAAAACAATATCACAAAAATAATCTAATATAAAATCTTATGTCATGGTGTTTGTTACCGAATTCGTCTCGCTATGTATGAAATTTTGTGTGTGTATTCGGTAGGTATGAGAATAGATTTCCAGGCTATTTTATTTATTTATAATTTTGCAGAACATCGTTTTCAGAGTCAGCTAATATGCCTATAATAGGCATGTAAACCAGATCTAATAAGAAAGCTTTTATTTAAATTGCAATGTATTTATATATGTTTGTTTGGGTGGAATCTTGCTACTCAATTTTGAAGCAGATATTTCCAAACCGATTGAGCTGAAACTTTGTATAGGTAAACGTTTAGTTTGGATGACAATACACGATAAGCTATGTGACGTCATTCTAAATTCAACATGGCGAACCATCCAAGATGGCGGAATAGTTTTTTTTAATGCATTTCTACTCTACAATATAGGTATCAAATAAAAGGGCTTGTTGAGAGTAACTTGAAAAATAATGTGACGTCATTTTAAATCCAATGGCGGAACATCCAAGATGGCGGAATCTTGGCGGAAAAGAACAGACTCAGAAACCTAGCCAGTGATAACTAAAAAGTAAATTAAAAGCAAAAAAACCATTTTAATTAAAAAAAGATTTTATTTAAATGCTCTAAAATAAGAAAATATTTTTTTTTTTAATTTTAACCATCAACTCGGAATTAATTAAATACTTTAGGTACTTACGAGAATTTCGCGACAAGCTTTTATTGTCATATTAATTGTGATAGTTAAAATTTTAAAGGAAAAAAATATTTTCTTGTTTTTAGAGCTTTCAAATAAAAGCTTTTAAAAGGTATTTTTCCTTTTTAACATTTAGTTTTGTATACGCTTATGCTCTAAGCTTTTACGTAGTTGTGTGAGTTGTGTATGTACCTACTGCTATTGGTGTACCAAATAAATTCAAATAATAAATAAATACAGTCAACTCGTAAGGAAGTGGGCGCGATTCTTCTTGACGAGACTCGGCTGGCCGGGCGGCGCGTGACAACGCCAGCCGGCGCGAGGTAGTGATGGCCGGTGCGTGAAATCGCGGCTTTCGTTGCTGAAGGGTAAGTACGCCTCGCTGGTGTAAAACTACCTTAAATCTCTTGTAATATTGGTCTTTTTTAGTTTAGTACAAAATATATTGCTTATGGCTTATCTGATCTGTGGCTCTGTTACGTTCTCGTTTACATTCTGTGGTTCCATTCCATAAATCCGTAGTTCCATCTGTTTTCGTCATCAACACCTGTCAACATCATTGTCACATTGTGTGCTGTATGTTAAATTATTTAGGGAAAATCAAACCAGCATTCGGGGCTTTGGAAATCTTGAAGTTTACTGATTGTAAGTATATTATTAATGGAATTTATATTTATTAAACTAGTTTAGTCCCTTAGTTTATTATTTTATTACAGCTTCCATTCCAGATCGTTTTCTGCTTAATCTGTATCATCCATCATTCTGTTCAATGTTTTATTTGGAATAGTAATGTATCAAAAGAAATCGTGACCGTAGGATTGTCTTATTTAAATTGTTCTTATTGTTCTACACAGTATAAGGTGTGGTTAAAGGTGGGGGCGAGGGCTGTGCCGCGTCAATCAATAAACCGACTCGTGTCGAGTTCTAGGTACCAACTTATTGATCGCCGCCTTTGCGCATGACGAGACCCAGGCAGAGCTAGCTCAAAGCGCTAGCCATTGTCTGCAGTTTTATCGTGTGCGTCGCATTTCGAAGTTACTTTGTCTGTTTGAGGGATATATTACTCTGAGGTAGGTACAAATTCTAAAAATTAGTTTAGACGTGACTATATTCAGTGTGCTGCAATCGGACCAGAGCCAGATTTCACCTTTCTCAAAAATTGGACACTACACTCTGCAGCCCCACCTTCCTACTCCCTTCTTAGGTACCTACTTAGGATCAGTAGGTACTTTGATAATATTTATAGTTTTCATATCTTATATTTGGAGAATTCAATTGACAACATATTTTGAACAAATTGATACATTAAAGGTTAATATTAATTTCTGTGCACCAGCACTATTCATTACAATACGTACATTTTGCATAATTATGGGTGAAATTCATTGATCTACCTGAGCCCTGTGCTCAAAAGACTAAATGGTCTAAATGAGGAAGACGTGAGTCCCTAATATGCTACCTGAGATATTCAAGAAAGACTAGCAATTCAAAATGACACGGTTGGCGCAGTGGCTGACCAATTGACTGCTGCGCTGTGTGTCGCAGGTTCGATTCCCACACGGAATAAATATTTGTGTGGCCTACAGATAGTTGTTCAGAGTCTGGCTGTTTGTGTATGTGAATTGTATATATATATATCTGTAAACGCACCCACAATACAGGAGAAGTTCCTAGTGTGGGGCAACATTATTAAAAGAAAAAAATCCTTTGGAGCCCATCAGATTCGTCTGTATCAAGATTGTGGCCTTGGGGATTGTTTTGTTCTTTGATCCATTGCAAGGTTGCTTCATTGTGAATTGGCCTTAGCCTACCAATATATTTATAAATCAAGCTCTGGATAAAATGTATTTCTATAAAGTAAAATAAAATGTCATTTCATAATTTTTTGCAGGAAAAATGAGTTCCCGACAGTTTAGAAGAAGAGACAAGCAAAATAACTTTCCTCCGCCTCCCGATGACTCTGATGATGACTACCAGCCCCTGTATACAAAAAAATCAGGGTTTTCCAACTATGCTGGGGTAAGTAAATGCTTTTGTGTATTTTGTACACTTCTGAAAAGGAGAGCAGAACTTTAAGAATGTAATTAGATTACGAGGTGTAGGTTGCTGGTTCCATCTTAGACATGCTGCTTGCTTTTTGCAAATCTTATAAAAAAAAGTGTAGTTTTGTATTTAACCCTGAGTTTAATGTTGAAATTTGGCAGTTATCAGTACTTTATGTGTGCGGTGTGCTTACTTATCGTTACATTTATATGTATGTATAAATGCATTGATACTAATTTCTTGATCATTATATTTCTTAATAATTTATTAACCAGAATATCCAGACCGCTAGGTAAACTCGACCCTGTCTACAAGGTAGAATGCATGTGCATTATCCTAGCGGTCCATGCCATAGAAGCCAAGAGAGTCACAGATACCTACATTTGTATACTCTCCGACACTTCTCCTCTCCCTAAGAAAGCATCACACTACCTCGAATCTCATACAAGAATGCCACAATGCACTACAATGCATCACGGTGACCAACCGGAACACTGTAACACAGCAGTGAATTAAAGGACACAGCGGATCTTAGCCAGTTCATCGGCCGCGTAAATGACGCTGGCTGGCTGGTGATCTGGCACTGTGGCTGTTGGACCCGAACCCATAGTATCACTCCCTTTCATCCAGCTGTGCACATGGATACAAGAACACATTCACAAACAAATAGAGTGCTGGTGGGCCTTGGCACCAGGCTGCAGGCAGTCCAAGGAGGCTATGCCATCCCTTGACAGGAAACTGACCAGGTGCCTGTTGCGACTGGATAGGAACAGCCTGCAAATGGTGGCAGGGATCATCACCGAGCACTGCTCATTGAACAAACACTTACACACAATAAGTATTACAGACAGTCCTTTGTGCAGAGCGTGCAAGGATGAGTAGGAAACGGTATTGCACGTACTCCTTGAGTGCACAGGCGTTACCAAAATATGGAGTCAAACAATGGGGACACAGACCTTACTCACAGATGTCTTTAACACACTGAGTAAACTGATCTGTTTCTGGAGGGAGGTTGGCTAGTTGGAGTAATGGCCGCCATGGCTCATGCACATAGATAGATAGATACTACTAATTTCTTAAGTTCAATGATTATAATAATTAAGTTAATAATTTGGAAATACCTGTGTGGATTTTGCTTGTTGAGGTTACTAAAAACTTACTGGGAATCACAATTCATAATTATAACTCCCAACACCAAAACTAGTGTTGACCAGTTATAGGCAGATTATGCTAAAGGTTTGTAGGCAATGGCGAATAGGGTGATCATAATTCTGATTGGGTAGATATTTCTTGTGTTAGTGCGACCCGCCTGCTACATAATTATTTCAATTGAGTAAAATCCAGCATAAATAAGCAAACAGCAACTGCTGCATTAAGTGCTATGCCTACATCAGTCAAGAGTTCCATTTCAGAAATTGAAACAAAGGCATGACTGCCGTGCCTTCCTAACAAATATCACGTCGATTGGGTATTGGGTATTTAATTGCAGGAATCAATAAGTTATTTTAGGAAAACTTAAATGTCGAGGGCGTGTCTAAGCGCATGCGCGGGATGCAGCCTGCACTATGGATTGGGCCGTGAATTTGTGGGTGGGGTGGGCGTAAGTAACGCACTGAATAATGAACACTATGTTTCGCCAGAGACTTTATTCGAATTCAAGTCGAATATTATTATTTCACGGGAATATAACACGCATAAAAAATCGTATGGTGTGCCTTCATTCGATTTAGTTTTGTTATGATTGTTTAACTAACAACACAACATCTCTATCAATTAAATATACAGACTAACAAAATATATACAGGGGCGTAACTACAGAAAGTGGCGCCTAGGGCACGCATCATTGTTGCACCCCTTCGTAAATTATCTTAAAAGAAAAAAAGAAAAACTA
The DNA here is from genome assembly GCA_950371165.1 of Lacanobia oleracea. Taxonomy (NCBI): domain Eukaryota; kingdom Metazoa; phylum Arthropoda; class Insecta; order Lepidoptera; family Noctuidae; genus Lacanobia; species Lacanobia oleracea. The sequence goes on from OX493385.1 coordinate 18,343,253, forward strand.
TATAAAATCGTTATAAATGTTATTTACAAAAATACATATTTACACCTTTTTATAACGAAAGTAAAGTAAGTCCTTAAAACTTAACTAACATTTATAAAAAATTGCATTCGCACCCTGTCTCGGATAATTTAATTTTCTTTTAGCCATCCACATAGTGATACCGTACAATTCAAGAGCGAGCGAAGCGAGCTCGAAAAATCTTTCACCCCACCTCGGATTGGTTTAATTTTCTTACCATTCATACTTATGTAAATAGAACAGGCGAGCTTGAAAATATTTGCATCTTGCATGAACTATCTTCGTTAAGAGCCGGGCCCTAGGCTGCGCGGGCTCCCTAACCCTACTTACCACCTGGCTTGCGATAAATCCTGCAATCCAGGACCGTGGAGGCCTGCGTAGGCCAAGGCCCAGTCTGGCAAACTCGAATGTATGGCTAGTTCAAACTGGCCTAACTAACCGAGAACAGTTATACGAAGGCAGAGTCGGCCGTTTTCGTAAATCTGTTCTCCGTTAGTTAACATCGCAACTATAGGATCTCTTAATTCTTTACATTTATTTTCTAAGTAGTCGCAGTCTTTAGTGCCGTAACACAGAGTATCACGTCCAAAAGAAATCCTAACCTGGACCTCAGATTACGCACCGGAGCGTTTCACTACTCATTTATTCTTGCTGATTTTAAATCAGAAAATAAAATAAAAATAAACCAAATAATATAACAAAATATTGCATTATGGTGGTGGCTCGTGGAAAATTATAAATTTCGATTTTTAAATTTAATAGTTGGCGATTTTGCGCACCTTTTCGTTAGGCACCCAGGGCCCCAAGTCTGCTATTACAATAGTGTCAGAATGGTCGATCACTGATCTCATAATTGTTGATTTTGACAAGTTTGGTAATCTACTAACATAATAGTGTCACTATGACTTTCCAATGATCAATCACTGACAGTCCACTGAACGAAATGGCATAAAATGGTAATCTCGTACATAATGACAGATGTATGCGGTAATCTGCTAAAATTTTGACAGTTCCATCGATCAGTGACCTACCATTGGAACGTAATGTGTAGTCATTGCTTTTCCAGTCACTGTGCCATTCTACCGGCGTTTTATATCCAATATTTTTTGGACAAACTTCGCCCTTCATTGGTGCGGCTGCAGTAGCCAAGCGCCAGGTGTCTGTGGTTTTCGAGAAACCGTAACTCCATAAAAACTTGGGCCTGGCGTTACAGAGCTGGATTTCGCCATAAATTAGAGCATTTAGGAAGGATTTCACGAGCCCAATTTAGACCCACTGACCAAATCAGATAATATTTGCCCATATTTTAGGTTAAAATTTTTAAATAAGTTACTAGCTTTAGCTCGCGACTTCGTACGCGCATATCTCGATTTTTTCCGTACCCGTATAGCCTAACAATATAAAAAGAATTTTTCAAATCTGACTGATTCCAGAGATTAGCTCGTTCAAACAAAAATAGATAAAGAAAAATGCATATTTTTGTGGCTATGTTTCCTACACTAAATATTATCAAACATTCGTCGTTATAGAGAACTGAGACTATATACTCTGGAATGCGCTTGCAGCTATGCTGCAGTGCTTAACAATGATTTTTTTTATAAAAGTGCTCAGGCTTTCAGTTTCTTTAAGCTGAAGTTTTCAGAAAACATATTTTTTAGACAAGGGCCATGTGCATCACTCCTGGCTTGCTTTTGTTTATATTGTATTTAATAGGGTGCTAACTTATATCAGGTACAGTTATAAGAAATTGTATAATATTAAAATAAAAATAAAACATAGTAAGTAAATCGTTTTAATCATCTTCTTCATTAGGATTATCATAATTATGTGTGTAGGTAGGTTCTTCTAAATGAGGAATGTCTTGACTTTTCTTCTCATTGACAGCTGATGAAGATGCCCCAGATGGTGAGGGGCCTGAATGGAAATACCGGGATGCTCTATTTGCTCGCACCCATCAAAAGAAGCACACTTGAAGCACCCACCTGAAAATAATTTATCCACATTACACGGTGCCATTACACATAGACATTGTATATGTGTGTGCCCATTTTGAAAATGACTGAATTAATTAAATCCTGCAAATGAGAAATGTTGATGTTAAGAGCTTGACTAATATTAAATACTAGTTGACCTGCGCAACTTCGTTTGCCTCACAATTTTCGTTACTGCCCCGCTCCTGTTGGTCTTAGCGTGTTAATATATAGCCAATAGCCTTCCTCGATAAATGGGCTATCTAACACTGAAAGAATTTTTAAAATCGGACCAGTAGTTCCTGAGATTAGCGCGTTCAAGTAAACAAACTAACTCTTCAGCTTTATATATTAGTACTAGTTGACCCGCGCAACTTCATCTGTGTCACAATTTTCATTACTGCTCCGCTCCTGTTGGTCTTAGCGTGATGATATATAGCCTACAGCCTACCTCAATAAATGGGCTATCTAACACTGAAAGAATTTTTCAAATCAGACCAGTAGTTCCTGAGATTAGCTTGTTCAAGTAAACAAACAAACAAACTCTTCAGCTTTATATATTAGTATAGATAGATAGATAATGAAAATAACACTCTCTATGCCCTAGTTAACAAAACTAAACTAAATAATGTTTTTCATAGCCCCTGAATAAAACTAGTAAACTAACCGAGCACAGCAGAATCCATTATATTACACTCTTGCACTGTACCAGTTCTGTACTCTACAAGTTGATGAGGACAAACTTTGTTCAGAAGACAACATCCACATTGAATAACACTCATCGGTGTCCTAGTGTCTGTTCATTTCCATCTGGTCTACTTTCATCAAGAGCAAGCTTGGAAGATGAAGTCATTTTCATTTACCTGAAACAAACATTTATCATTAGACTATTAGGTCTAGCACTAGTATTTAGAAATAAACATCCGAGTGACTAATTTTGGTAAACATAAGTGACCATATTACATTTCCATTGAAGGGACGCTGGCCTCCCCTCTGAGAGAGAGAATAGGTTGTAATTGACCATACAGATTTAGTCTGGATTGGTGATGTTTTGAATTTGAATTTGTTGCACATTCTGGTATTATTTTTAAAAATAAAACCATTAAAAGAAAACTAAACAGAACCTATTACATTTAGTTTGTTTACATTAAATATTACGTAGGTACAAAAATGTTAAATGTTTACGATAAGAAATATCAGATACTAACCCACCCATTCCTGTACAATAGAAAGAATGATTCATTTTCCAATATTCACCTTCCTATTGTATTGCAGCGGTCCGTTGCTATTCCCCAATTGATGCACAGTCTCATGATGTCGTTATTGAGAATTAAAAAAATGCAATAAACAAATCTATTAATTATTTGATTTTTTAATGACGCTCACGTTAAAATTCAATCTCTCTGCAAAACACCGGTCGCTTCAAAACAAATAAAAACAGACGTCGACGTCAGTAAAGTAAACAGTACCTAATGTCACTAATGTCGCATTTGACTTTGACAGCAAAACGAATAAAATATAAATGAGTTTCATCACGTATTTGCTATTTACGACCTTCTTACTACTTCAGATTTCATAGAACACTAATAAATAATATGTAAAATAATATACAAAAGCAATCTGGCATAAATTAATGTTCAAATTTAATAGCAGTTTTTCGAAAATCATTTCTCCAAACGGGTTTAATAATAATGGCAATACGACACTATCATTCCACTACGATTTCATTACGAGACCACTGACTTGCCACTGACCGATTAGTGAACGACCATTATGAATTTAGCAGATTACGAACTTTAAGCAAAATGACAATGGCATCGTGTTGGAATGACGAATTTATTAAAATTAGCAGACTAGGGGCCCAGGGCTCGTGCCCTACTTGCCACACCCTAGTTACGCCTCTGTGTATATACGAGTATTATATTAGACAGAAGTAGGATTCGTCAAAATAGGAAAACATACGAGCGAGAACGGTAATCATTACAATAGAGGTAATAACCATACAATCAAAGTGTGATGAGATCGGATATTCGGATGCATATTTGCTTAGAATTAAAAAATCCCGCATTTCCAGGATCAATAAATAACTATATAAAAATACTCCGTGAGATGTAATAAACCCGATTTCGCAAATATGACAGTTGCCTTGTTACAACATGATATGGTTGCTTTTCCCAAATTTTTGGTCAGAAAAAGTATGAAAAACAAACATATGTCTCAAGCTACGGGGACTGGGGGGGGGGGGGCTATAAAGGCCACTTTAGGAAAAACATAATATTAATCATGACTGTCAAATTTCATTTTCATCTTTATCGCTAACACATTAATTTCAAGGTTACTGCGAAAATTTGACAGTGACGGGTAGCGTAATTTGCTTTCTGATTCTGCTAACGTGGCCTACGACAATCGACGACCTTACCCGGTTTTCCCAGGAAATCGTATTAAGCGTGATTGTATTAAGCAGTTCAAAAAAAGAAAAGATAATATCCTATAATATTAGTATTAATTTATATTGTTTTATTTACGATTATTTTTGCAATCCCGAAAACCCGGGATTTTATTTTTAATAATGTTACCCAAAAATTAAGTTAAGGTAAATATGCATCCGATTATAAGAATCCTAATATATAAAACTAGTTGACCCGCGCAACTTCGTCTGCTCCGCTCCTATTGGTCTTAGCGTGATGATATATGTATAAGGTGTAACTATTCATACACTAAATATTTTAAGACAATCATCTAACGGTTATAACGAAGCCATTTCAAAGGTTTTTTTTTTATCTAAGTATATTTTATAAAAAAATAATAATTTAAAATCACTTGACCCACAAAATAAATACTGGCTCCTTATTTTTTCAACATCCATTACGCCCGCGCATAACGGGCATCGCCCGTCGCCGTGTCGTCGGCGCGGTGCGTCTCATTCATAGAATAGGGAGTAAAGGTTTTATGCAAGATGTCTCAAGAAAATGTAGAATTATTATAATTTCGTAAAAACAAAAACACATAAAAATTTTTTTTTCGATGAAATGGCTTCGTTATAACCGTTAGACGATTGTCTTAAAATATTTCGTGTATGAATAGTTACACCTTATATAGCCTATATATATACCTACATATATAGATTGGCGCGTTCAAGCAAACAAACCAACTCTTTATTAGTAATATAGATTCTTCCGTTACTGACTGGTTGAGTGGCTGAGTGACTGAGTGACTAACAGAACGCATGGCCGATTAATGGGGACTAAGAAAGGATTTCCCGAAATTCCCACGGGAATGGGAAAAATCGGGATATTATGCGCATACGAAGTCGCGGGCAATAGCTAGTATTATACAAAAGAATAAATTAGATTAAATAAGAACATAAAATCACTCCCCCGACGACGGGGTAAGGAAGAGGTGTGTACCCATACCATTTACATTGTACACCCACACTTCAAAGGTCGAAAGGTTGGATTTGTGCTTAGTTGATCTCTTAAAAACCCGGATTAATGTCCAGATTAATCCGTATTTTAGGTTTTCCTGGGTATTTATATTTTTTAATACGTATCGTGTTCCTAAATGTTTTTGTTATGAAAAACGGCACTATATTTTTTATTGCTTGGGATCCTACGAAGATGCATTACGGAAAGAGCAACTACCACACTGCGATGCTAAAATGAAACAACTATAGTTCAAAGCGAATTTTCAAAATTGTGAAAACACGGCGAAGTTTGCTGAGATTCTATTATTGAGGATATTTATTCAGACTAGCAAAAGTGGAGTTTTATTTTAACAAATGACCTAATTTCAAACCAGGCTTGTTGCGGATAAGTTTAAAATATAACATAATTTTTAGGGTTCCGTACCCACAGGGTAACTAACGGAACCCTTTACTAAGGCTCCGCAGTCCGTCCGTCCGTTCGCCGGTCTGTGTTTCGCATTATGTATGCCATTCGCAAAACATTCGCATTTATTTATGCGGATGCAGATGTGGATGTCTAAATGAATGCGGATGTTCCGCATTTGCAGATGTGGATGCGGATAATCGCAACAACACTGCTCCAAACCAACGTGTCCTGCGTCCGCGATGGTGAAAATTTTGCGTTCAGTGTATTTGTTGTGCGTTCGCGAATATCACAAAACATGACCTAAAACTTTATAACTTCATAGTGTACTACTGAGCGCTGACGTGTGCACAATGGACGCAACTATAAAGTGTTTTTTTTTTTTTTTTCAGTTGGAGGTAAGCTCTCCTTCTCAATCGGAGCATGCTTCGGAACCCAGCGAAGAGGATTCGAAAGAGAATGCTGCCCCTACCAAAAGCACCGGCGCTAAGAAGAAGACTTTCAAGAAGAAGGGAAAAGAGGGGGAGAGGAAGGGAAAAGCGGGGGAAAGGAAGGGGAAAGGAGGCCAGGTTGCAGCTGAAGGGGTATAAACTTTTTGACAAAAAAATTTTTTAGTTTCGCCAGTTCTCCCTTGCATTCATGTTAAATCGCTATGAAGTTAACAACGGTGCATCATGTTTTCGATACTTTTTACGCTAATAAAGTTGTAAGTACTTAGTAAAAACGGATATCCTGTAAGACAAACTTCTTCATTATAGTTGGATGAAGTGGAGCGTTCTGTAAAGGAAGTTAACGATCTCTTGGGATCTCCGCCGGAGCCGCAGCCTGCCCCGCCGAAGCCGATCAATCAGGCATTGGATGTGTTAACTGTTGACCCCAAACACTTGAATGTGGCCAATGAGATCAGGAAGCTCTTTGGTTCTGAGGAAGCGCAACCCAAGCGGTGATTATGTGTTCTTAAATAAATGACATTCCATGTTTCTACTACAATACTTAACCATCTAAAAATAAATATAGAAGCACAATTGTTTAAAAGTTATTTGTAAATATTATGCAATGTAATAATTACAGATGGAAACAACTGTTAGCGGACCGCATTTTCCTGAATTACCTTGAGCTAATTTTCTACAAAAATCTTTTCAGTGGTCGTACTCAGAATCGCGCCCTTTTGCTGAGACGTGTATTGATTCATCCGGATTCGAAGACGCCAGTCTATGATTTCAACAACTCTGGTGAGTCTATCTCCCTCGTGTTTTATTGTTACTGGCGTATTCTTTCATATTGTTACAAGATAAGAACTCTGTTTTATTTCAAATTTCAGGCTTGTCCATGATGAAATACAAAGACAAAGAAAATCGTATGTATTTTCTCTTTAATCACAGCGAAGGTTATCAAAAGATGCATCGTAACTTCTTGAGGAAGTTTGTAGTCGCTCGAGGTTCTGGAGAAATCGTGAGATATTTCGACGAAGCAAGGCAGAAAATGCACGTCGAGGCGCTCCTTGAGGTTAGTACCGCTATTTACACATAGAATACAGATGAATGAACTATTTATTTACATTACATTATGTCAACAGATATCTGATCGTTTATTCCGCATGGAAGAGAACGGTGTGGCCAACGAAATTGTGGAGAATGTCGTCACGTTCCTCCAGTACGTAGCGGACCCGCTGTTTATTCTGTCCAAGGTGAATACCCAAAAAGCAGCTTTTGTTTTATTAATATTGTTGAATATAAACAATACAGCAAAAATTTATTTTTTACAGAATAACGTGCGCCTCGATTACAAGTTCATGGAGAATCGTCCTTTCTTCGTGGCGATGTTGAAGTACGTTTATCTCCTCACTAACAGGGCTTGCCACCGCACGGCGTTGGAGATAGCAAAAATGTTGCTATTACTTGATCCAACAGATCCGTTGGCATTACTGTCCATTATCGACATCCTTGCATTGAGAGCCAGAGAGCACGAGTGGCTCATCGAGACTGTGAAGTACTTCGACCGCCAACGGGAGGCAGGCCTGCTCTTCAACATCAAGTTCTCCAATAGCCTCGCGCATTTCCATGTTGCGATTAAAAAACAACGTAAGTTTTATCTGAGTAGCAGCAACGTAAGTATATCCGATCCCGAATCTAACAATTAATGTTAGTCGGTATTGCTGTTTTAATTTAATATTTTTTTTTTATTTTTAATAATTTTAATTATTTAGATTTTTTCAAAAATATTGATACGCGCAGAATGAACTAACATGTATGAAAATAAAACTTATTCTCTATGAAACGTTTTGAAATACTAACATATAGAAGTTCTTTTTTTTTCTTTATTCACTTTAACGTCTAAAACATTTAATTGCAGTTCCTCTTGATGAAGCCGACGAGCTCATTCGGGATGCTATACTGGCTTTCCCAAATGTCTTCATCAAAATCTTGGAATGCTGCCACGTATCTAACCCTGAATTACTCAAGCACGAGATATTCAAGCCAGATGACCCGACCGAGTAAGATTTTATCACGAATTTATTTGTTTCTAGCACTTCGCCCGCGACTTCGTTCGCGCGGGTTTAGCAAGTACTCCACGAATTTCATCTCCTATAAGTGCCTCCCTCTATAGCGTGTAAATACTATTAAAGTGTAAATTACATATTAATAAACTAAACGTAGGGCGGTTCGATCAACCGCACCATTTTTCTTGCTTAGAGTATTTTTATCCCCGTCTTAACACTTAAACGAAAGGTCCGAATTGCATAATTTAAAGTGTAATTTACGTGTTCATATATAACCAATCTAAATTATGAAACCATTTAAATGAATAAGGACTAATAATATCATGTCACCAAAATCACCACTATTCCATTCCATCCGGGTTTTGATTGAATAATTTAATCAAAAAGCAGTCATTGTGACTTTTTTGTGGATATAAACTATTGACAATAAAGCAAAGTGATGTACTACAGTTATATAAAGCATATAACTGCAGTACATCACTTTGCTCTATTGTCCATAGTTTCCGCAGCGTACGCGATAAAAGGTTTATTTTTGGTATTTTATTCATCTTTCTTATGTTCATCAAGGATAATGTAGGATTCTAATGGTGAAAGAATTTTTCAAATCGGTCCAGTAGTTTCGGAGCCAGTTCAAACAAACAAACAAACCTTTCCTCTTTATAATATTAGTGTAGATGTTATATTTAGATATACATTTTTTTTACATCTATGCACCTTCCTAAATGGTGATTAAAACCACATCAAACTCCATTATGGAGTTAATAAAAAAAGACAGACTACCACTAGAATTAAAACTAATGAACATTTAGCTAAGTAATTTTGTTAAACTTTTTGCAGCTGGTTATCTGGAGCTTCGGAGCCGTTCTTGATATATGCTACGATGTCGTTCCCGCGTTGGAATGAGCCTGAAGTGATGAGCTGGCTTCTGAGGAATGCCACCGAGCTCTGCAAGAGCTATGATACAGACCTGGATATCCAGGTACTTAAGCGTTCTACTTCATCTCATTTAATTTTTAATTTTCTCTGAGCGGTTTAGCACATTCAAAGCCATTGATTAGATCTGCTTAGCATGCCTAAGATCCGTCTTTATAAATCAATTATCACCAATTAAATTAATATAGACTCCTAATTATTGTTTTTTTTTTACCAATTTTACAGGATTCGGCAAAGTGCTGGAGCATAAGTCGTTCCTCCTTATACAGGGTGTGGCCTAAAGAGTATATGCGCCACATTTCTATCCTGACCCCTATGTCAAAGCTCATCATCGACACTGTATGTATCCGTCTTATATTAAGTAATTCTAATTACATTACTAAAGACTAATGAATATAACTGAATCAAATATGGAACTTGGTTCCGTCGGGCTAGTAATATCAGCCGTAAATCAAATTTTTGACAAAAATATGTTACATTGATCCATAAAATCAGCGCATTGTGACCAGAGGTCCCGACAATGCTTAGTAGAACAAACGGCTCTTATCGCTAGCGCGGCAGTGTTATAGAGTAGAAATAATAGACTTGTCAACTGAAAAAAATGTGAACAGTCCGTGAGTTACAATGTTTTTTTCTTTTGTTACGTAAATCAAAATTGACGAAGATACGACGCTCTTAAAATTCTCAATACGTCACGCCGTGGTATAATTTTTAGTGCGTTCTGACGTCACGAGCCCCCACTCCCGAGTTTTGATACGTTTTATCTTTGTCAATATTTATTGATTAACAAAAACAAAAAAAAACATGTCCATTATTTTTCAATACTTTAACTGACGGACTAAATAGATTTGCAATTTACTGATGGTGGAGACTAGCCTTTTGAGCAGGTATTGATCGTTGTGTTTCCTGGTTCCAGTCGCTGTCGTCTCACCGGGTCTCGTGCGCTTGGGACCCGCTGTTCCACAAGTCCGTGAACCGCTACTCGTACAGCTACAAGTACGAGCCGCCGCGTGCTGCCCCCCCTGCCGGCGCCGCCGCCGCTGCCGCCGCTGCCGCCTCGCCTGTTCACAGGTTCTTCCAGTCAATGCTCCCGACCTTTTATGAACCTCCCGTCGACGACTGAGTACGGTATTTTTAGTTCTTATTTTATTTCAATATGTTTTTTGTTTTCATTTCAATATCCATAATCATAATAACCCCGGGGAAATAAGACAAACTGCCAAACTGCGAAATAATTTCTTGTGAAGATTTATTCAATGGCCCTAGCAATACTGTGCGAAATCGTGTGCGAAGGTAGCTCATTTGTTCTAAAATATCATCATGTAAATGTTATTTCATGCTCATATCTTCTATCTCTTAAAATTATTACCTGCAAGATATTAAAATGTATATCTTGTCTTCACCATGGTATGACACTACTATAACTTGCATTGGGATAATATAAAAAGGTTAAAAAGAAAGCGGACCCATCCCAATAAACTGCCATCAAACCTGATGGAAACTAAGATATTGAGGAAGATCAAATCTAAAGCATTCCTGTAAATTAAGCTATAAAAAACGGTTGTGTTTCAATTTTCTAAGACACAAGAAACTATACCAACTACTATACTATACTTAATTATAAAAAATGTCTTAGAATATGTTTAGGTAAAACCTTGACTAGAATTTATTTCGTAGACAGTCTTATTTTTGGGGGATGTAATGAAATATTCTTATTCTTTTTTGTTACTTATTGTATAAGCTTTTTTTTTGTTTTGTATTATACTTTTTTTTTCATATTTATATACTTTACACAAAGACAAAGTAGAATTTAGCTGTAATATGATCAGACACAATTGGGGTTAATTTATAATAAGAAACATTTTTGGGGTTTCGTAAGCTTGAGGCAAAAACGGAGTCAGACCTTATGTGACAACAATAGTTGTTGAAAAGATAATAAATACAGTATGATTAAAAATTAATGGCCGCTGTGACGTGCGCTTTTCTCTGCGCAGTAGCCCATCCTTGCTGTCACTGCACAGCGACTCGCCTCGTGTTTCGAGCTACCATTAAGATATAATCGTACTGTAGTAATCATTATTTATGACGAACATGTATTGCGTGGCTGTAACCACGTAGGTTACTTGATAGCACATTACTGTGCTTGACAAAAATTGTAAATATAGCAATAGGTACGAACTGTAGTAAACTACACGGCACAAAAAATAATGAAATAAAAAATATGTGATATGTATTTACGTTTTTTTTTTGTTTGACTGACTGGCAACCCAACCCCTGTAAGGCACTAGTTATAACACGGCTCCGTAGTGCGTGCCCGGTTCACTGCGTATATCGTGAATAAATGACGTCAGGCGTACCCCTTAGGGAAGGAAGCGCTTCAAGACGTTCGAGGCATATAAAAACTAAGCCCTTTAGGTAGTCATTTAAAATGTTGTGTAAAAGGAAAAATGCCACTGGGTCACGAAAGGTTAGCTACCTTTCGTCGTTGGACGTGGATCGCACGCGTGCCTCGATGCCTGTTATAACTAGCCCTTAGAGAAAACTCTTTACGATTGTAAACCATATATTAAGTGATGCTTAACATAGTTGCTGACATATTTTTTTTAATAGTGAGTATTGTGACCCCGGATAATGAGTTTGTTTTATGTATTAAGACAGACAAGGCTGTTAAAACAGCCGCATCGGGCTGCAGCGCGACCATGTATTTGGGGACTGGATTATATAGTGATTTCATCTACTTACCTTCGTTTGTTTCTGTTTTGTGATAGTACCACAATATATCATTTTCGTAGTGAGTGAAATAGGAAGTGTTCAATGAAAAAACTTTCATCTTGTTTTTAATTTGAATTTTTGAAAAATACACTTTTATAAATTTGAGACTGAAAAATATTTGCGATATTTTTCAGTCTCAAATTTATAAAAGTGTATTTTTCTATTAAATCTACTAATTAAAAACAAGATGAAAGTTTTTTCATTGAACACTTCCTATTTCACTCACTACGAAAATGATATATTCGTAGTGAGTGAAATAGGAATACGCTCGACTGAGACGTACGAAAAGTTAATTAAAATACTTGATATTAAGCAACCAATAAAAGCACAATATCTTCTTTTTTTACATTGTAAAAAAGTAACTTATTTCTAAAAAATATTCACAATTAACCCGCTTACTGCTTAGAAAACGATCACAGCGTTCCGTCTTTACGGCGCATTCGCGACTGCTTGCTCGCAGAGAGCTCACTGAACTCGAGGCGCGTAGGTATGACTCGCGTTCCGAACGTTTTGTATGAAGATAGAATACTGTATATATTCTTACCGTGCTGTGGTCCACCACTTTTTGACCGATGGAACTGGTGATCGCAAAACTGTAATCACACATTGATTGGTATCATTATGTAGTACTTATTGATTATTTATGATTTCGAATAAACTTTGTGTGTACGTAATTCTTTTAAGAGTTCGCCGATTAAGTTTCATAGATTTACGGACATTCTATTGCAATCAACGAGCCGTTAAGAATGCATGATAAATTCGGAGATCTTCCGTTTTTTCAAAAATTAGGAATGTAAACCTAATGTGTTTCCAATTATTTCTGATAATCTACACTATAATCTTAATCTACATTTACTATATTCCTGTTCAAAATATTTATACAAATTAATATGAATGTTTTATTATGGCACAAAAATAAAAGTGTTAATATCGCCGTCGCCGGAAATATGTGCGAAATGCAATTTGCTTAATATTATTCTAGGAAAGTAAAAAAAAAAGACGTTATCATAAATACTGTCTGACTACAGGGTGGCCAATTAAGAGGTATACAACTTATTTTATAAATTTTCTTTCACACAAATTGGAAATATAATATTTTTGAAACAACACCTAGGTTGTTTCAAAAATATTATGTTTAGGCTTGGCAATTAGGTATGGAAAATAACATCTGCCAAATGTCCACCTCAAGCAGCGCGACAAATGTGAGCTCTTTTTATCGCGTTTCTCATCACATTTTCGCACATTACCGGCGCTATCCAACTGACTGCGTCTCGGATATTCTGTTTTAAATGCTGAATATTTCTCGGCTTGTTAGCATAGACACGTCCCTTTAGATAGCCCCACAGAAAAAGTCAGGAATCACAGCCGCGAAGGAAGGTGATTTCTACCGAAAATTGTTCGCATTTTTCTCAGCGTTTTCGCATAGAAGATTGGATTGAGTAGAACGTTTTGATAATTAAAACACATTGTTCAATCGAAAAACGCTTCATATCGAATTTGCTGTATCTACACGAAATAATTGTTATCAAAATAACTGTCAAACATAGTGTCAAAACAAATGGCGCCAAAAAAAAGTTGTATACCCCTATATTGGCCACCCTGTAGTAGTACATAGTGGTGGTAGTACTAAGTTTGAAATAGGATCGAATCGCAAGTGATTTTGTTACTACCTACGTAATGTTTGTGTAGACAAGACTATCCGTAGTGCTCTTAATGTGCTAACGTTATCGCTTCTGTAGGTAGGTATACTATTATTTTGCAGAAGTAAGGAGACTTAGCTTTATGCAAATGTTTTTGTCCACAGCCAAATGAGGAGTGACCACCATAGAATGACTACTCAGGTAGCTCCGCCCCCTGGATGCTCTCCGGTCATGGGCTCGACGTCCGAGGGGCACTCATACCCGTACCGCGACGTGGTGCTCATGCCGCCGGAGGCGGACGTGACCGCAGTACGCCGCATGTACCCCAACGCTACTCTGATCCCACTCTACGAACCGCCCAGATTCTCTCCTGGTTTCGGCGTACCTTTTACAGACTGGAATGCCATGCCGACTGGACCCATGTTCCCCAATTGTGGTACCGATGGTTTGCCAAACCCGAATCATGGCGTAAAGAACCAGCAACCATCTTCTCGCGATTGGGCATTTGATGATTTAGATCCCGCCTTTGACCATTACGACTACGCCGATGACGTAAAGAATTTCTCAAGGGATGATAATGATATGGCTAGGGCTCTGGCTACAGAAGGCCCTGGTGAAACCGCTACAGAGGGAAAGCCAAATAACGAAAAGAAAGACTAGATCGCTGTGATTATGTAGTTTATGTATACCTGGTATTTTTGATATCTATATATTTATTATTAATTACTATATGAAAATTTTGGATTCACTTTATAAAAGTTCAGGAACATTCGGTAGATTTTTCTTTATTCGTTATTTCTTAACATTCATGCGATTTATTTAATGGTTTAATATCTATTGTTTTATATCAGATCAGCATTATAATATTGATATAATTACATTATAGGTCAGTATATCAGTGTCTATTGGATATAACCGTACATAACCAAACAGTAGAATTAACGTTTTTGATGTTTTAATAGTAGCAATTTCAGCATTATCTCGATTAACGTAAGTCATAAGGGCGAGATCGACGGGCGAGCGAGCGCTACCACAGAGTAGTGGGCCGACCATTGTCACTGAGGGGGGCACGAGCTAGGCCAATGAAACAAGCTGTTCGCTCGTCGATTGCGGCCTCTCATTTTTGTCTATAATAATAACCGATTTTAATCATAGAATAGTTAAAACACTTTTCAATAAATTCTCAGGATCAGAATGATACAGAAGCTGGTTATATGACGAAATAACAACGAATGGGCCAAAGGCCAACCGCCAAATTTGACACATTTTGGTTAGGCACAAGTTTTATGTCATACGGTATGTTAACTGGAAAGCAAAAAGATTGTTATTATATTTGAAAAAAAAAAAATTGTTATCATTGTAATTTAAGGAATTTAGAAATTTCAGGAAATCATGGTAAATGTATTACCTAAGTAGCTGCTCAAATGAGTACACATTTTATTGAATGTCTTAAAAATAGTATTAAATGTGTAGGAACAGGCCAAGTAAAGCTGGCCTTGTAGTTTGTAGAAGCCGTTATATGAAGGTGTGAAAAATAAATAAAACTACAAAAATGTTGTTTCATTTACAAACTTCTCCCTTTCGTGTCCACGCAAAATATCTTAATGATCGCTTCGTATAAGGACGCAGCTATTGGTGGGTAACCACTATGTTTGTGAACCTCTTGTGCTCCAATTAGTGGATACGTTTGCGAACTTGGTTAACATAGTGGATACCTACCATTATACAAAGCGATCATCGCGCGAATACGGAATTGTCGTAATTTTTTCGGCATAAAGTTCAGGTTTCCTAGGATAGCGGCGCCGTAATACAGCGGTGAATGATGTCACTAGAAAGTTTTTTATGTAATGTATGTTTCCTAGAGGGCGGTGATTGACACCGTAACGTCCGTTTGCTTACATAGAAAATGATCCAGTGACGTCATTCACCGTTGTACTACGGCCGCTATATGACAGCACCGCTAACCATGGCAACCCGGGCTTAAGCGGCTGGCACTCTGACGGCGCGACGACACGGTTTGCCGTAAAAACGAACAAAGCGATCGCGTATTCGCGCGATAATTAATTTCTATAACACCAATGGCGCAGTAGTGGATTAATTTTTACTTAAAAATGATAAATATAAAGACAGCGTGTGACTGACACTGGCATGGCCACCATCAGGGATTTTAATTTTGATAACACAAATTAGTTTTTAATTAGTCGCCAAATATCAGAATTAGTCCGTCACTGGTTCAAAAGTTATATGGGTTCATAGGTGGCCGATAGCCATACACGTAATGCATGTTGCAATCGTTTAGAGACTGAACGATATCAAAATGTATCCGATATTTTTAGCGATCGAAAAGGGGATAGAACTTCTGTGCCATATAGCCACTCATCGCCATTTTATCTTTTGTTTTCAAAATTGCGGCGGACGACGGAACATATACTTATGGGTGTGACTTCAATAAAAATGGTGCCCTAAAGTGTCATGTTGTCGAGATATAACGTAACGTAACGTTCCCGATATAAAGGGTCTTGACAGACAAACGGGCGCAACAAAGTTATGCTATAGGGTTCCGTTATTTCCTTTTGAGGTATGGAACCCTAAAAATGAAATAATTAGGTGCTTATATGCACAAGATTTATTTGAAATATTATTTCCCAGCTTTTACCCATTTATTGTAAGAAAGTTAAAAAAGAACACGTAAAAACCACTTTCACGGAAGTTATTTATAAGATGTACAGACAAAGTATGTACATCCTATAAATAACTTTCTTTTGCTTTCTAGACTTTTTATACTGCACACCCTATTTACTATTTACATGCATGTACAGTAAAAATGATGAGCCGGCTAAAATAAAGAAGAGAAGAAAGTGCTTCATAAAAAACGCGATTCGCGGCCATAACGCGTATTTATCTAAAGAATGATAACCATTTTAATCATCAATAAAGTCCTCAAACTTGCTGAAGCCCTATTGAATGGTTATTTAATGAAAAAGTTATCCAATAGGGCTTCATGAACTTGAATTTCGCGGGCTACCCTGGCGCTTCCACTCCACCTTAATGCGCGTAGAGATAGAAAATTTTCAAAAGTGTAGATGTGCCGCCATCTAGCGAGAAATTGGCATTGAGATCATGTATGAATCCACCTTAAAAGTAATAACCTGCAAAATGTGGGGTCCCTCTGGGTAATGCAGGCGTGATGATGTGTACATGTACTATCTCTGAAGAAATTTGTAAAACACAACAGAGTTTGACACAATTTCAAATCAAACATAATTATTTGTGTCGTACAGTTAGTGACATCTGGTGACGGATCTTTGCACTAAGCATAATTCCGGTCGTCTGGTATTGAGACATTAGTAAAGGTAGATGGTGTGACTTTCGTTAGCAGGTCAGTGGCTCTATCTTTAGAGTGGTCGCTGTTTTGCTTAATTGTGCAGTATGTAGGGCGTCACATAGGTGTCGTTACAATACTCGATTACATTCATTTCTTTTAGGACTTCTAGTTCAGCGGGTCTAAAAAGGCCACTATCATAGATAATAGTGCAGGAAAATTATTTTAATTAACGTCGATCAGAGCGAATAATTCGTTTAGTTTTAAAAATTGTTACAGTTGTTCTTTGCCGTATCCAGATGAACATACTAAAAGTCCCCGAGGGTGGGGAGGTGAGCCGGCGGTGGGGGAGGGCGGGGGAAAGGTACCTTTTTTTAGGTTTTTGTTTGTATTTCCAAAACCATTAAAAATAACTCCTTGCACACTTTTACATTAATTATCTACATTAAATTGTCTGTACATTATGTCTTTAACTGTAGGATCAATACTTTAGGAGATAGGGGGTATCTAAAATTGATAAAATATTTTTTTTTCATACACAAATCATACAAAGACGATTGGTTATTTCTGACCCAGAAGCCGACAGAGTTTAAACCTATCGTTACTGAGTGGAAACCTATTTTTGTCATCTAAAGTAGAGCAAGAATATAATTTTTAATTTTATTTCGATGGCTAAGGCATAATACCTTGAATACTTCCTTCAGCAGACGAAATCTTGAAAAGTTATTTTATATCCGTTCTTACAAATATGCCGGTCGTATTGAACTCATTAGAATCGTTTCGATGGGTATTATGCATAGTTGATAACAAGGGTCTGATGATGAAGAGCAGAAACCTGAAAAGTGGTCCAGCTGATGGAAATCATGAAGATGAGTAGTGGTTTTTTTAGTTTATTAGTCCTATACCCATCGTGTTGGGGCCGATTTAAAAGCAGTCTGATGCAGTTCAATCACTGATCCAATGCCACCAACTGCATCAGACTGCTTGAAAAGCGACTTGTTTCGTACTTTTTAGTCGTTTTTAGCAGATGGGTTTTTTGACAAAGTAATTTTTTTTTGTTTTCTTCATTTTAGTCAGTTATTTTTTTTGGAATCGTCTCGAGCCCTATATCTTGGCGCTAAAAATCCGCCATTTTGTTGTTTTATTTTATTTTGAGATGGGTACTTATATCAAAATGAAAAAAAAATACAAAATGGCGGATACCCAGTGTCTCTCTCTCACAGTAAATACGAATCTAACGACACCTCTCAAGCTAAAATCCATCGAGCCATTTAGGCTCTAGGGCGTGCCAAAGAAATATACATACATACATACACTGGAAAAAAATAACCTACCTTCTTTCGCAGTCGGATAAAAAACTACGATAGTTCTCAACTCTGTCGGCTTCTGGGTCAGAAATTACCATTCGTCTTTGTATGATTTATTAAAAAACATATTTTGACAATTTTAGATACGTAGACCTCCTAGAGTAATATCCTACAGTTAAATGTGAAAGAAATAATATCTAGAAAATTGATTGTAGATAATTAATGTAGAAGTGAGCAAGGAAATATTTTTAATGGAATATAAAAAAATACCTGAAAAAAGGTTCCTTTCCCCCCCTCTCCCTCCACCATCTCACCTCCCATCCTCGGGGATTTTTGGCATGTTCATCTGGACACCTCAAAGAACAACTGTACCAATTTTCAAAACTACACGAGTTATTCACTCTGATTTCCATAATTTTCCTGCACTATAATGTTAATCATACAACAATCTGTCAATTTTCATTTTCATCTTTATCTCTAAAGCATTAGGTTCAAGCAGACATTTTTTATATTGTATTTTTAATGTCTTTGGGTTCAAGGTTGATTCGGACAATTTGACAGTTTCGGGTAGCTTGATGTGTTTTCTGATTCTACTAAAGTGACCTTTTTAGGGTTCCGAACCGTTCTAAGGGTAACCAACGGATCCCTATTACTAAGTCTCCGCTGTCCGTCCGTCCGTCCGTCTGTCTGTCAGAGGATTGTATCTCAAGAACCGTAATAGGTAGACCGTTGAAATTTTCACAAGATTGTGTATTTCTATTGCCGCTATAACAACAAATAATAAAAATTAGGGTTTATGGTACGGAACCCTTCGTGTGCG
This sequence comes from Lacanobia oleracea, assembly GCA_950371165.1. Classification (NCBI taxonomy): domain Eukaryota; kingdom Metazoa; phylum Arthropoda; class Insecta; order Lepidoptera; family Noctuidae; genus Lacanobia; species Lacanobia oleracea. The sequence continues at coordinate 18,362,362 of OX493385.1, forward strand.
AGTCGGACTCACACACGAAGGGCTACCTGTGCTCCAATACTTTCTTGACCGGTTTGCAGTGTTCCAAAAGGGCCGCGGGCTCATGTGTGCCCTGGGGCTCCCACATGGGTTAAGATGGCCCTGACTAGGTCAGCACCTCATCGGCGCCCCTAGGGTGGTCATGAGCAGGTGCGGATCCATAATTTCGCTCCAGAAAGAGCTCCCAGAAAGTAAAAAATAGAGCTTTTGTTAATGCCGTAAACAGTTGACCAATGACTAGGCCCGCCGCTAGCTGCTTGATCGCCCGCGTGCAATACCGATTATGCCACCCTACGTCTACATATGCTGAGTTTTGTTAAAAAAGGCTAAAAGGCTTTTTTAATTCATCATCATATCAGCCGAAAGATCGTCCACTGCTGGACATAGGCCTCCCTAGAGTGTCGCTACAACAAACGGTCCTGTGCGTCTCGCATCCATTGGCTACCCGCGACCTTCAGGTCATCGGTCCACCTGGTGGGAGGCCTTCTAACGTTACGTCTTCCAGTACGCGGTCGCCACTCCAGAACTTTTCGGCCCCATCGACCATCTGTTCTTCGAGCAATGTGCCCTGCCCACTGCCACTTTAGTTTGGTGGTCCTTCGGGCTATGTCAGTAACCTTGGTTCTCTTGGGGATATCATCATTCCAGATTCGATCACGGAAGGAAACTCCAAGCATTGCCTTCTCCATTGCCCTTTGAGTGACTAAGCCTTCCGATGAGGACCATTGTGAGCGACCAAGTGTGTGGAAACACTGGCAACACGCACTGGTCATAGCCTATAGTCTTGAGACACTGTGGGACGAGAAAATACCACACAACTTCCCAAACGCTGCTCAGCCGAGTCAGATTCGACGGTTGACTTCTTTTTGAAAGTTCGCTCTACTTAACTGGAGCGTTTGTCCCCCGTACTCGTCTACAACTTCGTGTGTAGAGTCTCTGATTTTGATAGGAGTGGGTGCTACATGGGTATTTACCATGATCTTGGTTTTGTTCATGTTCATTTAAAGACTCACTCTTTCTTTTCTTTAGGTCCTCCGTAGTATCAGTCATGACGAGTACATCGTCGGCAAATCGAAGGTAGGTGATTTACTCGCCATTGACATTAATGCCTAGTCCATTCCAGTCCAAAACCTTGAAGACATACTCCATTGCAGCCGGGAACACTTTCGGAGAAATGACGTCTTCCTGTCTCACACGCCGCTGCAGGAGGATAGGTTTCGAGGTCTGATCCTGAAATCGGACTGACATGGTTGCGTTTTTGTACAATCATTTCAGTACATCGATGTACTGATAGTCAATCTGGTGCCGTTGGAGAGACTGCAGCACAGCCCTAGTTTCTCTCAAAGGCTTTCTCGTAGTCCACAAACGGTTTAGCAGATGGGCAGATTATACTGTTCGGTCTTCTGTATCACCCGCCGCAGCGTATGTATGTGGTCTATGGTACTGAAGGCTTTTTGGAATCCGGCTTGTTTGGGAGGCTGGAAGTCGTCAAACCTGCATGTGAGATAGTTCATGATGACTCTGGAAAAGAGCTTGTAGACATGGCTCAGAAGTGACACGGGCCTGTAATTGTTAAGCAGGGCATTGTCGCCCTTCTTAAAGGCTGGTTTTCCACCCGCCTTCAGGAGTTCTGCGGTAATTCCGTCCTCACCCGACGCCCTGTTGTTTTTAGAGCGATCCTAATTTCATACAGGCTGACGTCCGGGAGCTCCTCGGTATAGTGCCGGGTCAATCTAGCTCTTGATTTGTTAGCTAGATTCGTAGCAGGTGTAGTCATTGACGTGTGTTACTGTCCATAGCAGTTGTAAGTGGGGTGGCTATTTATTATGACAATGACTTTGAATAGTACGTGATGAGTCGCTCAATTTGCCGCCCCCTTGAACGTGCCGCCCGCGAGCGCTGCATGCTTTGCACGCTCACTTACGACGGGCCTGCCGGTGACTGGTTTTTGTGATCGGGCCATATAGGAGTAATCAGGTAGGTAGTATTAGGGGCGTAATTCGGAAACTCTTTACAAAATTTTTAATTTTTTTTTGTTTAAGTAAGTAGATACTTACTATTTTAGGTTTTAGGGTTCCGTTGCTCAAAAGAGAAAACGAAACCCTTATAGGATCAGTTTTTTCTACGTCCGTTTGTCCGTCTGTCTGTCAAGACCAACGCGTGGAGGTATCGAGTTGAAATTAAAACCATATTCACAGTCCCTTGAAGCTGTGAAGAAATCAAACTACTAAGTTAATGTAAAAAAAAGATGCGGCCGTTTATTCCATAAAAATGTATATTTCGACACTCAAAGGAATTAAATTTTTTAGAGTATTTTCCTTTGACCTAAAACTATGACATTTGCAAGTAATTCTGTCGTATATTACAAGTATAGGGAAAATACTGAAAACTAAAGGTTTAGTTTTCAGTATTTTCCATATCCAGTTAATCATAAAAATATAGTCTTTATTTAAAGTAATATGTACCTACAAAGTTCGGAACCCTCGGTGGGCAAGTCCGTCTCGCACTTGTTCACATTTTTTTTTCATTTTAAGATTCTTCGTGCGCCCCTCTAGGTACCTACGTGCCTAGTTTGCCTTAAATCCGCTTCTGGCTATGATACCTTAAATGGATATGCGGCCACTCCTTCTTCTTCCACCTGGCGTTAATCCCGGCTATTGCCAGGGTCCGCCTTCCTACTTAGCTTCCTCCACTTTGCCCGATCTTCAACATCCTTCTCAGTCAGGCCATTGGCTCTCATGTCGGACTTGACGACGTCCAGCCAGCGCTTGCGAGGGCGACCACGGGGCCTAGCCCCAAGAACAGCCATATTCATGCATCTCCGACCAACGTACTCCATAGGGCGGCGCATGATGTGGCCATACCATCGCAGACGACACTCTTGCAGTTTTTCCCCCACGTCACGGACACCAAGACTACCTCGGATGTAAGAGTTGCGCATGCGATCGGATCGCGTTACGCCACTCATCCACCTCAGCATCTTCATCTCCGTGACGCGAAGCTCCTGGGTGTGTCTGCTTAGTGCTGGCCAACACTCGCCCCCGTACAGTAGGACAGGCCGAATGATGCATTTATATATCTGCCCCTTGAGCTTCGGAGGCATTTTGCGGTCGCATACAACGCCCGTCACCTCGCGCCACTTCGCCCAAGCCGCGCCAATACGTGCTTGGACATCGTCGTCCACAATGCCAGACTCGTGCAGCACGGATCCAAGGTACCTGAACGTATCGGACTTTCTGATCAGGTCCGAACCTATTCGGATGGTGTTTGTATCCGTGCTGCCACAGGACATGTACTCAGTCTTCGCCACATTTAGTCTCAGACCACCGTTTTCAAGCGTGTCCTTCCAAATGTTGACTTTGCGCTCAAGATGGGCTTTGTTCTGATTAACGAGGGCGATGTCATCGGCATACATCATTAGCCATGGAGGCTGATCTTGGATGTTTGCCGTAACAACATCGAGCACTACGTTAAACAAGAACGGGCTAAGAGCCGAGCCTTGGTGAACGCCAACAGATATTGGGAAGCCATTCGATTCGCCAACAGCGGTCTGGACAGAGGACACGGAATCGCGGTACATGTCTCTGATAATGTCAATATAGGCCTCGGGAACGCCCTTGAAGCGCAGTGCCCACCAGATGGACTGCCGAGGTATACAGTCGAAGGCCTTCTGCAGGTCTAAAAAGGCCATATGCAAAGCTCTCCTTCTCTCTCTGTAAGCCTCAGCCAGATTCCGTAAGGCGAACACTGCGTCCATGGTGCTGTTACCCGCCCGGAAGCCATATTGACACTCAGAGACAGTACACTCGCTACGGAGCCGTGTGTCAATGATGCGCTCGAAGAGCTTCATGGTGTGGCACATGATCTTGATACCGCGGTAGCTACCACAATCCTGTACGCTACCTTTGCCTTTGTAAACAGGGATAATCAGGCTAAATCGCCACTGGTTTGGCATTTCCCTGGTGATCAGGATGCGGTTAAAAAGATCCGTCAGAAGGTCCACACCATGTGGGCCCATCGCCTTCCACACTTCAATTGGCACATTGTCAGGCCCGACCGCTTTCCGGTTCTTCATGTGGCGAAGAGCAATGCGGGTTTCGTCGGGGGAAATAGGGGAAATAAGCCCAAGGTTAGGAGGCGGTTCCGGAGGAAGGTTATGGGGATGCTGTTTGTTAGACAGCTCCGCGAAGTATGTACACCATCTCTCCTTAACAGAGGGGGCATCGTAGAGCAGCTTACCCTGGGCGTCCCTTACACAAAGACATTTGCTAATGTCCCGTGTAGCTTTCTCCCGGCCACGCGCCAGCTTAAAAATAAGCTTTTGCCCCTCCGCAGTTTCCAGCTTGTCGTATAAGGGCGCCAGACTTTTGCTGCGGGCTCTGGCTACAGCTTTTTTGCAAGCGCGCTTAGCCGCTCCATATGCCTCCCTGTCATCCGGAGAGTTGGACCCTTGCCACTGTTTAAATAAAACCTTCTTCTTCCGAGTCGCCTCCTGCACCCCGTCATCCCACCACCACGTCTCCTTTCCTATGGTGCGGCCACCACGAGTGCCAAGTGCCAAGGACGCGCTTACCCGCACCGGTGATTGCTGAATGGATCCTACTCCAGATCTCTTGAGCGGACTCATGCGGAGCACTGATCTTGAAATGCTCGACCTCCGCGATGAAGTCCGACTGCCTAGGACCATCAAGCAACCACCACGTAGTGCGGGGTTTGCGTTTCTCGGTCACTCTCTTCTTCGGTACAACCGCAAAGTCCAGGACAAGGAGGCGGTGTTGAGCCGTTAGGCTTTCGCCTGGGATGACTTTGCAGTTGGTAACCTTGCCAATGTGGCACCGTCGCACCAGCAGGTAATCTATTTGGGTTGAGTAGGCACCACTACGGTACGTAATAAGATGCTGGGGCTTCTTCTGAAAGAATGTGTTCGCGATGGCTAGGTCAGACACAGCGCAGGTGCTAAGTATATTGACTCCCTCTGCGTTTAGCTGGCCATAACCAAAACCACCGTGAACACGTCCATACTCTCCAGCAAACTGACCTACGTGACCGTTGAGATCCCCCCCAACCAAAACACCTTCGGAATTCGGGATAGCGCGTAATACGTCCTCGAACTCATCCCAGAAGGCCTCCTTTTCAGACTCACAGCAACCAGTCTGAGGAGCATAGGCGCTGATTAGGTTCGTTACCGACCCTTCGAACAGCACCCTAACTCGCATCAACCGGTCGCTGCATCGGTCTACTTCAAGGAGTCCATCCTGAAGGTCCTTAGACAGCACCACGGCCACTCCGCTCCTACCCGTTGGTGATCCGGTGTACACTAGCCGGTACCCCTGCCCGATGTCACGTGACTTATTTCCCTTCCAGCGCGTCTCCTGAAGGAAGGCGCACTGGACCCGACGCTTCGCAAGTACGTCTGCGAGTTCTTGGCAACGTCCGGTTAGGGAGCCAATGTTCCAGGTGGCAAAGCGGAACTTCTTCTTGGGTACTATCCTCTTTAGCCGTGCCCGTACTTGACACGGTAGCCCTAGCCCACTTATCGCAGGTTTAGGGCGATGTGCCTGCGCGTCGTTATGCGGCGACGCCCTAGACCGAGTACCCTTACCTAACTTGTTTCTCTCCATACATATATGACTGAAGTTGGTTTTACGTGGGGCGACCAGCCGTCTGACCCCCACAACCCTACAAGAGGGAAACCAGGTTCGCCAGAGCCTCGTCCGTTGGACAGCAGGGTGCACCGCTAGCAGGTGAGGTCGGCCACTAATCGTAGTAAAAATAGTCCCAAAAAAAGGTGGAAAATTAAAGATAGTAGATAGGAACTACTTACCATTAAAGGCGCCGTCAAAATAGTCTCTAAGTGCCGCGCGGCAGCAGCGCGACTGTCGCGCTGCTTTTTAATCCATACAATTCACAAACGCGCGGCAAGCATTTAGCGTCTAATTTGTTGGCGCCCTAATAAGTACATATTATGATGGTATCCTCCTTGTTAAAACTATTACAACATCTTGACGGTATGTCAATCCGGAGGAGCCCCAAGATACTGTCAGTCAATCTCCTCCGGATTGACATTATCAATACTGTTATCAAACCAATATCATCTATTTTTAAGGTTTAAGTTATTTTTTTTGAGCTAATTGTTGCCAAAGTCGTCAAGAATGTTTCATGGTCACCCTACATCGATATTTTGTATTATAGCGACAGAATTTTGTGAAAGATTTTCCTTCTGTGGCTTGAGAAGTGCGTACCAATGCTTATTAAGGTATCTCGGAGTTCTGGTTGCCATGAGTGGGTTCAGCAGAGCCTCATAGCAGCCCGCCTCGCGCCTGGGCGGCTAAGCGTGCCGAAGGATCGCAATATTCCAAGAATTTAAACTTTCCACGACATGCCTTATGCCGAGTAAACGAGTGCAATATGGGTAACGAACTGAAACGTTTGCGTGAGAGAGCTTATCTTCCGTTACACATGGATACCTTCTTCCTAAGTGTCTAATAAAATGCTTAAAATTGCATAAGTATGTTACAAAATTTGGCAGCAATTTGGCAAAAATTTGGTTTTGGCAGTCAGAAGCTATTTTAGGTACTTTCTTAATCCTTACCTTACCTATGCTACTGATGCCTGTGGTCGTGATTCAATCAGGCTTGCAACCAGCATTCCCAACAGCGAGCGTTGCCCTTTGCTGGTTGAAAGGTAGCTATGATGAGGGAAGCAGAGGTTCCAACTGAATAGAGGCCTATATCCAAGACTTCTGATTAATGATCATCAGAAGTCTTGGATACAGGTGGCTTTATCGCTGCTGAGTATATCCTGACGGGCTAACCCATTCGACTCAATAAACTTTGCACGGCCAGGAATCCACGCACTTTAATTGCGATGCATTAATTCAACTTTAATTCGCAGCTATATTGTCACTTTACCTAAGAAATGTATTATGCCTCCATGAAAATGCCGCCACAGTGGTGTATCACATATTCATCATGATGTGCTACACTATGCCACTGATGGGGGCCATATTGGCTGACAACTTTATCGGGAGATACAAGTAACTACTTTTTAACTAAGTACCTACCTTCTATCTAGAATACCGAGATCTACTATTTGCACTAAGACTGCGGGACGGTTGTTGTGAGTGTGACTAGTTATCCTAAAAAGGCAGGTGTAGATTGCCACCCAGGTTCGGATTGCAAGAGGAAAATGTACCTACCAAAGTTGCAAAGTGAACTAAAAAAATCAATTCTCATAGCTTTCTCCCAAATATGTTGTTGGGGTCGGCTTGCAGTAGGTATACATGGAACGACTAACTATCTGATCTCCAAAACCCATTCATCCAAAACAAAGAGCTCATTTTTAGGGTTCCGTACCCTATTACTAAACCTCCGCTGTGCGTCCGTCCGTCTGTCTGTCAGCGGGCTGTATGTCAAGAACCGTCTACCTATTAAGGTAGACAGTTGAAATTTTCACAGATTGTGTATATCTATTGCCGCTATAACAACAAATAAGGTTTATGGTACAGAAACCTTTGTGTGCGAGTCCGTTATGTTAGTTTTGTGACTACAGCTCCCTATCTAAGCCAAATCTGATATTTTTTTAAATCAAATGATGCAGTTGTAGATTCTCAGGCCTGATGTTGATGAAAACTGAAACTGCATTATTGATTTTTGAAAAATATGAGTCGATATTTTTTTCTTTGAACTGTTTAATTAAAAAAGGTTTATGTTAAAAAATTAGCTCTTTCCTTTAGTTTGCCATGTATTATTTGCCCAGAATTTGATCCGTATAAGCTCCACTTTCAGATGGTGTAATATAACAGGGAGTATTTTTTTTCAAAATCAACTGGTTTGATTCCTGGGTAGGAAAAACCATTTTTCAAAAATCCAATGATGCAATTTTATTTTTCAACAAAATCGGGCTCGAGACACCTTTCAGTGTTCGAAATTCATTATAGTTTCGGATTTGGCGCTGAAGGCACACTTAAAAAAATCATCCTGTATATTTATTGTCACCCAACTACGGACATACCTACCTCGGCAAGCGATGCTTGACCTCAATGATCGATCCGGCTGTTATTAGTTAGCCATGCGCTCCTTCAAAGTAAACTCATAATGAAGTTATTAAAGTAATCTTGATATTTTTCAGAGTAATTCTATACTTTTCAATTGTATACCTAATTGGGACCTTACTGACTTGTTGCGCTGCAATTCCTCCGTTCATGTTACCGCCCACGTAAGTATAAATATTCAAAGAAAGACCCTCGTTAAGCTATGTACAAAAAAAAGGGTGGACAAAATATACTTGCAAGCTAAAGAACGTACAGCATTTGTCGCCAGTATCTATCTATTATGTACAGCATCTGTCGTCAGTATCTATCTATGTACAGCATATCTGTCGTGAGTTCTATCTATGTACAGCATCTGTCGCCAGTATCTATCTATGTACAGCATCTGTCGCCAGTATCTACCTATGTACAGCATCTGTCGCCAGTATCTATCTGTGCACAGCATCTGTCGCTAGCATCTATCTATGTACAGCATTTCTGTCGCGAGTTCTACCTATGTACAGCATCTGTTGCCAGTATCTACCTATGTACAGCATCTGTCGCCAGTATCTATCTATGAACAGCATCTGTCGCCAGTATCTATCTATGTACAGCATCTGTCACCAGTATCTATCTTTGTACAGCATCTGTCGCCAGTATCTATCTACATACAGCATCTATCGCCAGTATCTATCTATGTACAGCATCTGTCGCAAGTATCTAGCATCTGCCGCCAGTATCTATCTATGTACAGCACCTGTCGCCAGTATCTATCTACGTACAGCATCTGTCGCTAGTATCTATCTATGCACAACATCACATCACATCAAATGAGAGCACAGCAGAACACATCACATCACATCACATCACATCACATGTCATAACATAACGTCATATCATATCACATCACACCACACACACCACACCAATTTTCTCACCATACACCTGTCTCCCTTGCACACACATCACTTATACATGACACGACGCCCCACACAAATTACTCTACTCTCATGTACAATCAACACCATTCGTACCACATAAAACTATTTTAACATTTTATATAGTCTACCTAATAATATTATATTGTCTGTGTAAAGGGTTTAAAATAACCTAACCTAACCCTACCCCTATCCCTACATTGGAATAAGTACAATGAGGCTAAACGTGAGCCGCCATATTGTAGAATGTCTCGCAATGACAATCCAGCTAACCGTTAAACCGTCGCAATACAAAACGGCTCTGTTTTTGGAAATGGCTAGCCGTATTGTAATATGGCGGATTATACAATCCGACTGCGACATATATTCCTTACTACAGGTTATATTATAACCTAGCTAGGAGGACAGTGCATCACCCACCAGATTGAAGACAATCGTACGAAACCATCTCATTGTACCTATTGTAAGGAAACTATTGTACTACAATCTCTTTTTATAAATAAATAAATTATACTTTATACTTTACTTTACTACTCTGTCAAGAAAGTACCGGGAAAAGATCAATAATACACAAAATGTCTGTTATTCATCCAAATTTATTTTATCACCTTCAAAGTATGCTCCTTTAGAAACGATACACTTGCGCCAACGAATAATCCATTCATCAAAACATTTTTTAAACGCTGCTTCCGGAATTGAGTTCAGTTCTCGCCGCGAATTCTCCTTTATGTCTTCTATCGATTGAAAACGGGTGCCACGAAGTGGTAATTTGAGTTTAGGAAAAAGAAAAAAGTCAGCAGGAGCCATATCTGGTGAATATGGTGGTTGCTGGATGGTATTTGTTGAGTGTTTGGTTAAAAATGCGTTCACAATGATAGCCTTGTGCGAAGGCGCATTGTCGTGGTGCAAAATCCAAGAATTTTCTTTCCACAAATCTGGCCTTTTTCGTCGAATTTGCTCTCTTAAACGCCGCATAACGCTCAAATAATATTCTTTATTTACCGTTAGACCTTCCGGTAAGAATTCAGAGTGCACAACACCGCGATAGTCAAAGAAAACAGTCAACATGACTTTGACTTTTGATCGACTTTGGCGTGGTTTTTTCGGTTTCGGTTCAGTTGGAAGGCGCCAATCCGAAGCTTGTTGACTAGTTTGCATGTCAAACTCGTAAACCCACGTCTCGTCACTAGTAACAATGCGTTTCATGAATGTTGGGTCCAAACTGACTCGTTCTAGCATGTCCTCAGCGACTTTCATGCGATTGAGTTTTTGGAGAAAATTCAGATCTTTTGGGACTAGCCGAGCAGCAACATGTTTCATACCCAAATGATTAGTTAAAATGGTACGGATCAACTCGTGAGATACAGAAAGTTCGGCGGCTATCTCTCTCAGAGTTGAATGGGGATTTTCAGTCACTATTTCCTTCACTTTTGCGATGTTAACTTCAGTTGCAGACGTTGACGGCCTACCAGAGCGAGGCAAATCTTCCATCACATCTCGACCGCTTTTGAACGCTTTGAACCACTCATAAGCACGAATTTTTGATAAAGTCGATTCACCGTAAGCCTTCTGTAACATTTTCAGTGACTCCGAACACGAAATTCCATTGGCGATGCAAAATTTAAGACAAACTCTTTGTTCGATATTTTTGTCCATTATGAAATTCGCAATACACACTATATATGATATTACTAAAACCAGCACTGTATTTTATATAAATAACAGATGCAACTCAAACTCCGCGCCAAAATGGAAAACAGTTGTGCCAATCTAACAACTACAAAAAATAAAAAATTTGAATTTGGAACCATAAACAAATCATCCATTCCCGATACTTTTTTGACTGAATGTATATGCATTCTTTATGTATAAAAAGCAAACAATCGGCGCTAAGTTTATCCTAAAGTAAGAGAGTGCACTATGAGAAAACTTTGATGAAAGTTCAGTTAAAGCTGCTACCGGTGCGGTGGCTGTTAGAACCAGAACTTCAGATTACACTCTATTAAACTTTTTTTAGGATTCCGAACAAAAAACGGAATCCTTATAGGATCACTCGAGTGTCTGTTTGTCCGTCTATCCCAACCAGTTTTCTCCGGATCTACTGGACTGATTCTGTTGAAAATTGGTACACATATGGACTTCTGTGATTTAAGTCACAAAAGTCCATGTGTGTCACGGACGCGTTACGTAAATAAATATTTTTTGAGTATGGGGTCACTTTTGGGGATCAAACAAGAAATAAAAAAAAAGTTCGTCCAACTGTATCGTGTGATTAATCAAATAAAAGGGCTTATTGTGAGGTTTTTAATTTTCGTTCTTTTCATAATTAAAAAAATACCTAGCTTTGAAGTTATTTAAGAAATTAGACCAAAAAATACCATTCCGCGCCTGCTTATCTCCAAAACTACCTACTGAGCCTAAAATTTTGAAAAAAAGTGCAGGTCCTGCACATAGGCCTCCCCCTAGGACCGGTCCTGCGCGTCTCGCATCCATCTTGTGGGACGCCTTCCAACGTTGCGTCTTCCGATATGCGGTCACCACTCCAGAACTTTTCGGCCCCATCGACCATCTGTTCTGCGAGCGAAATTTTTCATCATACTCGTAGTTCGAGTTAACGCGAAAGACGGCGGTGAAATAAAAGACGGAACCAGATAGTATAGACTTCACGTATCTGTTAATTTTTCTATTTCATAACAATCAGGAAAGCTGTCAGCGCTCTGGTGGGGCATTGCACAAGCCGCAGAGTGCTGATGTTCGATAGTGATTTCAGAACGCACTTTTGAAAAAGTGTATTCCATGCTTAGGGTAAATTTTTAAAATGTATATGATAAATGGGATTAATAACTTACAGAACTACTTCAATGATTGGACTGCTGCTTATAGCTACTGGTACAGGTGGAATCAAGCCATGTGTTGCAGCATTCGGAGGAGACCAGGTGGGTTTTAATTTTCAGCAACACGGGGCTTTTCGCAGGAATTTGTCGAGAGTTTACGCTGCGCTACTGCGACATTAGTACAGAGTCTTCGCGACACCAACTAATACTGCGTTAACCCTATACTTGGCAGAGATTTTTATCGTAAAAAAAATAGCATTTGTTTTTTTCATATTATTTGGTGTTTGGACGCCAAGAAAAATGAAATAAAAAATCTTTGAAACTCAGGTTTCAGGATTTAATACGGATATTTAAAGGCATACTGCCTGGTCTATGGTGTAGTACAGTTCCAAAATAATGTATCTTATAATGCACATCGCCAGTAACACAACCCCTTGATTTTTAAAATTAACAAGCATCAATTATTTATTTTACAAATCATAATACCGCTACGCTTATAACACCTTTCATCAAACCCACACCTCTTAGGTTGCTCTGCTTTGGTTTCAGAGCACTAGATCACAAAAATCATTACTTTGGTGCCTAGATCACGAGCTAAATCGATGAAGGATCCAGCGAATCTTCGAAAGATGAAGTCAAACCTGCAGGCCGCGCCCCGATGCCTCCGACGATAGTTCCCCTGCGAGATCACTGGCGTCTTTTGTTGAAAACATAAGCATCTTCGATAGTGACGACTCTGAATATCAAGAAGTACTACTCTGTCAAGAAAGTACCGGGAAAAGATCAATAATACACAAAATGTCTGTTATTCATCCAAATTTATTTTATCACCTTCAAAGTATGCTCCTTTAGAAACGATACACTTGCGCCAACGAATAATCCATTCATTAAAACATTTTTTAAACGTTGCTTCCGGAATTGAGTTCAGTTCTCGCCGCGAATTCTCCTTTATGTCTTCTATCGATTGAAAACGGGTGCCAACTGCCACGAAGTGGTAATTTGAGTTTAGGAAAAAGAAAAAAGTCAGCAGGAGCCATATCTGGTGAATATGGTGGTTGTTGGATGGTATTTGTTGAGTGTTTGGTTAAAAATTCGTTCACAATGATAGCCTTGTGCGAAGGCGCATTGTCGTGGTGCAAAATCCAAGAATTTTCTTTCCATAAATCTGGCCTTTTTCGTCGAATTTGCTCTCTTAAACGCCGCATAACGCTCAAATAATATTCTTTATTTACCGTTAGACCTTCCGGTAAGAATTCAGAGTGCACAACACCGCGATAGTCAAAGAAAACAGTCAACATGACTTTGACTTTTGATCGACTTTGGCGTGGTTTTTTCGGTTTCGGTTCAGTTGGAAGGCGCCACTCCGAAGCTTGTTGACTAGTTTGCATGTCAAACTCGTAAACCCACGTCTCGTCACCAGTAACAATGCGTTTCATGAATGTTGGGTCCGAACTGACTCGTTCTAGCATGTCCTCAGCGACTTTCATGCGATTGAGTTTTTGGAGAAAATTCAGATCTTTTGGGACTAGCCGAGCAGCAACATGTTTCATACCCAAATGATTAGTTAAAATGGTACGGATCGACTCGTGAGATACAGAAAGTTCGGCGGCTATCTCTCTCAGAGTTGAATGGGGATTTTCAGTCACTATTTCCTTCACTTTTGCGATGTTAACTTCAGTTGCAGACGTTGACGGCCTACCAGAGCGAGGCAAATCTTCCATCACATCTCGACCGCTTTTAAACGCGATGTGATGTGATGTGATGCGATATTGCGATGTGATGTGATGTGATGCGATGTGGTGTGGTGTGGTGTGATATCAATAATATTTCTGGATTAGCAGATCCAGGCAAGTAAACTTTCGGTTGCCTCGTAGTCTTGATCTTTTATCCACTCCTCGACTTTAGCTTTAACCCTATAAGTGTCTAATTCAATTATGTTTGTTTTTTTATTTATTATTGTGTATAGGTGCGAGCTTAGGACATAATGCTGGCGTCTAGCAAAAGCGGTCCTATGCGTTACCGTGAAAATAAGGGGTTTGTTCTTGCGGCGAGTTGGGTCTGGTGGTCAGTTAGGAGGTCAGTTTAGTGTGTTTCCTCAGTACGGATCGTAGCCCAAACAGTTGCCTAACTGTAAGCACATTTGCGTCTTTGTGTAATTGTGTAGTAGGATACATAAAGTGCTTCTTTGACATCACCTTTAGAACAGCTCTTTGTGCTCGCTCCAACTTGAGAAACTTTGTCCTAGCTGCACCTCCCCACACTGCAAAATCGCAATACACACTATATATGATATTACTAAAACCAGCACTGTATTTAATATAAATAACAGATGCAACTCAAACTCCGCGCCAAAATGGAAAACATTTGTGCCAATCTAACAACTACAAAAAAAAACAAAAATTTGAATTTGGAACCATAAACAAATCATCCATTCCCGATACTTTTTTGACTGAATGTATACCATCGCTGCCGTCCATAAAGAACCAGTATAACAACATTCATAAGCTGTTTACGTTCGAAAAAAAAATATTGTTTCTACCACAGACTCGCCCGCAATTCTCCAAAATAATCCTGACTTAATACCGCCTTCCCCATCAGTTTATATCTCACCGTCACCGTCTGTAGACTCGAACTACAGCCCTTCACCCTGCAGCCTACAGGTTTGACTTCATCTTTCGCAAATTCGCTGGATCCTTCATCGATTTGGCTCTGGATCTAGGCACCAAAGCAAAGATCAGGCAGCAACGCAGACCTGTTCTCGAAACCAGCGGGCATAACGCGCGGCAAATATCTGAACAACGGCGACAACATTTTTTTTATTCAAATTTATTTGTAACGCTCGATTTATTGTGGGCAAAAGAAGAAAATAAATTGCACAACACTGAATTGCAGACGTGCGGGCGGTCACCGCTTGACTGGAGTGCACCGCTCGCCGGGGGCGGGCAACGGCGGACCCGCGCTTCTGCCGCGCCGCTGTTTTCGAGGGTCCGGTCCATTTGATTTTACACATTAGATCCTAACGCGCCCGCGTCACCGCCGCCGCCGCCGTGTTTCTCTACCTGCAAGCAACTCGCTTGCAAGTTTAATTACAATGTGGAGCATGATCGAGTGACTAATCTGATGATGCCTCAGTACGCCGCCGTAATGTAGTGGAACTGCCATGCAAGCTGGTAATAGGTGGAAATGTGGCCTCAGAAAAGTAAACAGTATAGAACTCCTACGTTGTAGACGGTCTACAGTCTTCATAGCAGCAGTCTACGCTACGTTACAACTACGCGCTGTGTGAATTGTAATTGCTTGCATCAACGCGGAATAATTTTAGTAGACGAAACGTCGATTTTTCCGCTTCACTTTTCCAGTAAGCCATATCGAGTTTTTTTCTACTCCTCTCGTGACTTCGTTATTATTACTAACATTGACTGCTACTATTTTCACTCGGTAATATTTTAATACCTTGAGATAAACAAATGGAACTTAGACTGTCCAATACTTTTTAGTCCGTGAGCTAGAAACCTCAGAATAAGTATGTGAGTATTTTGTTAGGTTTGTAGATGACGGACCAAGCTTGTGACGCTTGCTTGAACCTTTATAACGACCTTTGCTACGCGTTTCCTAGTCTCCTGAACTGACTCAAGAGCACACTTCTTGAGGCTTCAGCTTGCCTGCGCTGTCGTATTTCAGCTTGCTCTATACAACCACAGCCGTTGTCTACCTACTATACCTACTAAAGCAGTTAGAAAAATTTGAACAATTTGTAAAATTGATTATTACGTTGCCAGTTAGCACTTTTTTATTTTCTCACGTTATTATTATTAGTTACAATTTCACCAGTCTCTTTCTCACTCTCTTGAGTTTTCACTCAAGAGAGTGAGAAAGAGACTGCTACTGTACTGCTACTTTCGTAGGAGAAACGAGACCACAGAGTTCTGCAGTCGGTGGCGGCGACGGAGGCGACTGCGGCGGCGGAGTGTGCTCGTAGATGGTCGAAAGTCGACACTTGGCTCCAAAATTATTTTCCCTGTAAAGTTGGAGCTAATTTCTTCTTTATTTCTCTTCGAGTCATCTATGTAGCCCTCGGCCACACTGTTCGATCGCCACCCTCCCTGGCACTTTAGTGTCAATAAGTTCGCACCCGAATCGGCGAGCAATGTAGCCGAGGACGTTCTGAAACTGTGCCCTGTGTATTCACGTGGATCATCTAAATTTAAAAAAAGTGACAGAAAGTGGTAATTTTGAAAAAACCTGTTAGCTATCGCTTTTGTTTAACGAAGCGCTTTGTATTTCTTCACTATGTCGTGAAAAGACCCCTGTATCAGGAACGACCTTAGAATTTTATTTTTTGTGTTTTTGACCTGGACAAGAAGAACCTGCCCATGGTTCTCGACATCATTAGTTCTGATGTTTGCCAACTCTTGACGTCTATATGCACCATTTATGCCGAATATTAATACAACCTGAAAATAGATAAAAACAGCGTACAAAACACCTATATTGTAAAGAAATACGAAAGTGAAAGAAGTTAATAACAATAATTTAGTTTCATCTGACCCTGGTGCCAAATATCGGCAATCCGGAGCTTCTTTTAGGAACTTCTTGACACTGTCAGCCGAAAATACTTTCGACTTTTTACTCACATGGCCACTTGAGCGTCTTTTAAGAAATGCCAGCAAGTTGGAGTATGACTTGATATCAATACCATGTTTTGTTTTCACAGTGCTTTATAGCATTGAATAGTAAGTAGCACCACAATGAGCTTGTCTTATATTTTTGACAATATGTATTATGAAATAGGCTCAAAACACACTTTCTGAAAATTAATTTGCATCTTTGCTTGTTTTCCATAAGATGAAATTTTGATACGCTTGTAAGTATCTATCGGTCGATTTTTTGGGAAAGAGGCTTAGAGTAGCCCTTTTCGCTGCCTCAGACATCTGGCGGTGTCGAATTAATAAATTCATCATTACTTGACGACATTTTCAAATAAACACAATAGGTGCAGCGAAAAGAAAAAGCGCTTGGAATCATTTTTACTTGTTCACAAATTAGCGAAGCGCACAAAAACAGTCACTGTTACTAATACAGTAAATTAATATGTTTGTTTTTTGTTACAGATAAATGTTTGTAATTTATGTTCAAAATTAATTAAATTAAAGAATTAAATGTTTATTTATTATACTGATCTCCCAAAGTTAATGTTAATTTTAATATTAATTATGCATGTCTAGATCAATAAAAAGTTATAGTACATTTAATTCTCCTTTATAAAACAAAGTATGTGAATAGTTCACTCACAATCTCAAAAAAAACGAAAAGAAGGTGAATTAGCCCAGTGGAAATTAATATTAAAATCGGAAAGCACGATGTAGTTCTGCATTTTTGATATGTTGTATAGATCAGTTAGGATGATGTGAATCCTGTATCTTCGAAAAGTTGATGCTCGCTGCGTAGCACTCGATAAACTGGGAGGTTCTTCACGTTTTGCTTTAAAAGTCAAAAACTATGCATTTTCAACAAGTAACATTCAGCATTTGTATAAAGACTCTTAGCAATAATTTAAGTCTAACTGCAGCTCTATGAACCTTATAGGGCACAAGATGTGGCCCTTCACAGATGGTCAATTTTTCTCAAAAATTGATAAATTTTGGCACTTTTTTCACGTTTTTTACCTTTTTCAGCAATGACATTCAGTAATCATATAAAGTCACCTGAACACGGCTAGGTTTTTAGGTTACAGTAATTTATTTATTTATTAATACGGCACACCAACAACTTATTTATAAAATTAATGTTATAAATTGTCACATCGAAGGGCCTGTGTAAATAAGCAGGCATGCAAAACTTTCACAAACTACGAGTATTTGACATTTATAAAATAATACTAAAAATTTGAGCAATAAAAATAAAGTTAACAAATTGATAAAACATAAACGGAACTATTGTAAAATATAAAGACAAATTGAATTTTAAATAATAAAATTATAAAACTGAAATAGAATACAGTTAATAGGGCAAAACAAATTAGAATTATAAAATTAATGTTAAATTTTATTAAAATTTAATTTAAAATTATAAAAATTAAAATTAAATAATGCACAAAACAAAAGACGAAATATTCTAAATCGAAATCAATTATTGTAATAATATAAAGTAGGTACAGTAAAAAAGGGACTACGGATCATTAATCTGACTTCACAATTTTCGACTTAAATTGGGCTAGTGAGTCTGAGAAGACGTCGATGTTGTAGTGGTGGTAATTTAATGACAGTTCATCAATAAACAGGATGGCCGACGTCCAAAAATAAAATTTAGGACCCTCGTATCCTGGGGTATCCGTATCACCCCCATATTTGTTCCGCGACTTTTCATAGTTTTCGAGCTAAAATTTTTTTTTTGAATTTTTGAGAATTTTCTATCTGACCAACATGAAAAAAAATCTAAATATAAAAGTAGAAGACTTTGTCGAAATTTTATTCTTGCAACTGAACCTCCATGAGTTGTACTTTTATGCATAAAATTACAACAGTCAGTTATCAGCATCGTAACTGTCTGGCGCGTTCTCGAAACTTAGTTAGGAAACATGAAGTCACTTGTTTAGAATTTTAAATTAAAGTAATTTTGTTGTGTTGCTACAAAAAAGAAATCTCAATAAAATCTTCTACTTTTATTTTTAGATTTTTTTCAAGTTGGTCAGGTAGTTCTCAAAAATTCAGAAAAAAAACCATAACTTGAAAACTATGAAAAATCGTGGAACATACATGGATTAGAAAACCCCAGGGTACGAGAGATCTAAATTTTATTTTCGGACGTCAATTTTCTGACCACCCTGTATATAAAATTCTTGCGTTACTGAGTGACTGACAGACAACGCTCTGCCGAAACTACTGGTCATAGAAAGTCAATATTTGGCATCTAGGTTCCTTGGCGAGTGTAGGGGTGGGTGCACTAAGAGAGGATTTCCCGTAATTCCTACGGGAACGGGAAAAATCAGCATAAGCGCGTACGATGTCGCGGGCAAAAGCTAGTTTACAATAAAACGCATAGACAGTAAGAGTTTAGATAGATAAAATAAGTTAAGATATTTTTTTCTCCCACAAAGTGCAAATTACAATATTTAGATTTAGGTTTTAAAACATATTGGCGGTACAAAGGTTTGTGGGAGACAGGAATCCCCCCTCCTGGCCCCCTCGCTGAGAATGTGGAGGGTAATAGATTTAAAGCCCATGACTTTGTGTCTGTAAGAAGCTGCGTCGTGTAAGTAGTTCCGAAACGAAAGACAAGATTTCAAAGCTGTTTCTTCTTCCAGTTCCGTCTTCCTGAAGAAAATCAGCTACTGCAGAAGTTCTTCTCCATGTTCTACTGCACGGTGAACCTGGGCGGCTTCATGGGCATGGTGGTGACGCCGGCGCTGCGCCGGAGCGTCATGTGCTTCGGGGACGACGCCTGCTACGCGCTGGGCTTCGGGTTCCCGGCGCTACTGGTGCTCCTGTCCATCGGTGAGAGCTTGTGTGTATGTTGTGATGTGGACTATGAGAAACATCAGTTAAGAGCGTCATGTGCTTCGGGGACGACGCCTGCTACGCGCTGGGCTTCGGGTTCCCGGTGCTACTGGTGCTCCTGTCCATCGGTGAGAGCTTGTGTGTATGTTGTGGACTATGAGAAATATCAGTTAAGAGCGTTATGTGCTTCGGGGACGACGCCTGCTACGCACTGGGCTTCGGCTTCTCGGCACTGATGGTGCTCACGTAAACCGGTGAAAGCTTGTGTGTATGTTTGTGTATATTATGGAGTAAGAAGCAGATTAAAATTAGCCTCGTATGTCTCCACGCTCCCCACTGCTTGATCTCAAGTTCCTCTGTGCAAACCACCAAGTGTGGCCATGTCATACTGTTTTAAAGAGTTCGTTAATAAAGTACAACATTATTTTTTAAACTGACCTGTGTCTGTGTGTGTTCCAACCTTCAATGTATGAATGTGTGTCGGCTGCGCCTGCCTGCTCAAGATTTGGAGATTTGACACTAGATTTATTAATTTCAGTGATATTCGTAGCAGGCAAGCCGTCGTACAGGATAAAGCAGCCCCGTGACAACGTGACGCTGAAGTTTGTATCTTGTGCCTGGGTAAGTCACTCAGACCAAGCAGATAATTGATGAATGGTGCTACTAATGTGCCTTCACATCCGCGCACTGACTTCAAAATATCGGAAAAATAATACGGTTTAGAAAAGTTTTGCCGTATAGCTTTCAGACGAGTATATTGAGATACATGCTCCTAATTCTATAACTTATGATATGATTTATTTTGGTAACAAGTTCACAGTAACATTGTCACTGCGCGAAAGTTCCATTAATTTCACGACAAACTTTTACTTTCTGACTGTTTTCCGGTTCCTCGAACGGACTCATAGATATATAGTTTCTATGAACGGACTTGATCACAAAATTTGTGTGCCAGATTGTCGAGCACGCGTAAGCTGCCGTGATTGGCGGTCGATGGCATTTAAACAGAGACAATTATTAAAGGTAATAGGGCCCGCGTGAATCTAAGTTGGCGAATAGGTACCTGGCATGGAGAGTGACGAAATTTTCAAGCACTCCAGCTACTCCGGTCAAAGACAGCAGCATAAATGAAAAAATTAAATTAGACGGCGACTTACCTAAAGGGTATAATTTAGACGGTCACCAAAAATAATATTTTTAAGACTCTAAGCCTAGGCACCAAAATGGATCAACGGTCACCAAATTCTATCCAACTCAACTGTGATTGCCATAAAATGTAGGCTTGGGGTTACAAACTGGATAAAATAGGTTAGGTTAGGTTAGAATTGTGACCAACCGCGCGCGAGCCGAGCGAGCGTAGCGAGCGGTGCCGCGGCAGCGGCCGGCGAGCGCTACTTCTCGAATATTATTTGGTGACCATTTATGTTTTGGTAACCGTTTAGAACTTTTTTGGTAGTAAAATAGGTACTTTTTTGGGCGGTGTTTAAACACAAGCCTTACCTAAATATTCCTAATCTATCTTAATATATATAAATCTCGTGTCACAATGTTTGTCCTCAATGGACTCCTAAACCACTTAACCGATTATAATAAAATTCGCACACCATGTGCAGTTCGATCCAACTTGAGAGATAGGATAGTTTAAATCTCAAATTATAGTAGGTAGGGTAGGTAGGGTAGGTAGGGTAGGTAGGGTAGGTAGGGTAGGTAGGGTAGGTAGGGTAGGTAGGGTAGGTAGGGTAGGTAGGGTAGGTAGGGTAGGTAGGGTAGGTAGGGTAGGTAGGGTAGGTAGGGTAGGTAGGGTAGGTAGGGTAGGTAGGGTAGGTAGGGTAGGTAGGGTAGGTAGGGTAGGTAGGGTAGGTAGGGTAGGTAGGGTAGGTAGGGTAGGTAGGGTAGGTAGGGTAGGTAGGGTAGGTAGGGTAGGTAGGGTAGGTAGGGTAGGTAGGGTAGGTAGGGTAGGTAGGGTAGGTAGGGTAGGTAGGGTAGGTAGGGTAGGTAGGGTAGGTAGGGTAGGTAGGGTAGGTAGGGTAGGTAGGGTAGGTAGGGTAGTAGCCAGTTGACGGGAGCGAAGCCGCGTGGGTCAGCTAGTACTAATATATAAAGCTGAAGAGTTTGTTTGTTTGCTTGAACGTGTTAATCTCAGGAACTGCTGGTCCGCTTTGAAAAATTCATTCAGTGTTAGATGGTCCATTTATCGAGGAAGGCTATAGGCTACATATCATCACGCTAAGACCAATAGCAGCGGAGCAGTAATAAAAATTATGACGCAGACGAAGTTGCGCGGCTTAACTAGTAATTGAATATAATTTGATGTAATATGTGTTGCTGTGTTAAATTATTCTTTATGTTTTATTTGATCAAACTTGACATTGTATTTCGTAAATCCGTATTCTTTGTCTTTTTAATTTGTTTTATTCTAATAAAATTCGTCTGAATTATCATTTGAAATATTTGTACGCTAGAAACAGCAGAACATAATGGACGTCTGTAAAAGTCAGACAGACCTCTCCACACTCGCTACGAAAGGAGACATCTATGAGTATCCCCACACAAACTGTTGGGCCGTATTCACTGTGTTATTTTGGCATTATAAAGTGGCATATGTGTACTCGAAATAAATTTTTTTTTTTTTTTTTCCTTTATTTATCAATTAAACAAAACACATTACAGAATGATTTATACCAAATAGCAACCAAAAACCACTAAGGTTTAAACCCGTGCTATTAAGAGTCTATCAGTAAATTACACAAAACGCTAAGTAATACTTAAATAATATTCTTTAAGCTTAAATTTTATATTCTTGTCTGTTATACAATTATTAATTTCTGAGGGTAGACTGTTAATAAGTCTCGGTACAATATAACCCTGTAGTTCGCTCGCCATACGTATTGTTGGCGCGCTGCGTACGAAGCCTATTCTCAGAAATTGCCCGCGTGCGTACAGGATGTTCGATTGTGTTTCTTAAAGATAAATTGAAAAATTGTTCTTTTAATAATAAAAAAATTACTTGTGTATGAACTGGTAAGACATTACAGTGTTTAAAAAGGCCATTTATATCGTCGTAAAATAAACCCCATTGGCCCTTTTTTTTCTTTTTTAGCCCAAACATATGTACACATACAAGATTAAAAAACGTGCATGCAGGATAACATTAAACTAGAAAAAGTTCAGACATGTTTGCCACATACTATGGCGTGTAAATATTATGCATATTAAAGAATTAATTACAAATGATTATATATGAATTAGTCAAATGTCAAAATCAATGCAACAATTATGTCAAAATTATATGAAATATCAATCAAATAAAATATATATAAGTATATATAAATACTCTTATTAGGAGTTTGACACAGACAAGCGTCAGTATTCTCAACACTTGATATGTACGATAATGATTTTTAGTTACAAACAGTCTGTCCTCTATGATGTCGGGGAACCATAACAAGCCTTATCAAAAAACTCGATTGAAAGCGCTGTTTGAAACGAGCAATAATATCGACACTGACAGTTGACGAATTGACAGACGACGATATTTGACATTTGGTAGTAATGTCACTTGGCGCGTATGTATTACTTTATAATCACACGAAAATGAAAAAGTAAATCCTTAATAAAACCCTTGCATGTCCATAAGACTCCCGACTCCTACAGTTCAATGTCTAAGTAGAAGCGCGCATCTGTCGTACTTACATTCAGTAATAAATGCTAAGTTATTGCTACATACCGAATGTTTTTAGTGACGTAATTATAACCTCAAAATCCGAAAGTGTTTGATTTTTTCAGAATTCTCAAGTGTCCGTAGTTTTAATTTAGGTTGAATCGAATATATACATTATCTTAAACCCAAAGAGTAAATACCCCTGCCTGCTGGATCTTAGGCGAGCTATGTATGTACGACGAGCAATGTCCTTTACCAATTTTAAATCAATACCTACATATAAATATCAATAAAAAGTCCAAAACAAAGATTTTATGGATTATGTCAAAATAAATGATTCTGCAAGAAATTAGTAGATACTATAGTAAGACTTGTTGCTTAGAAACTTAAGTTGATCTTTTAATTTTACATTATCAAGCTCCCTCCAACTTTTCGGCAACTTACGAGTATTATAAATAGTGGGAGCCATGCAAAAAACACTTTTGTGCATAAGTGCAGTCCTACTCTTATGCAGATAGAGCTGATTTTGATCTCGCCTGTTTCTAGGGAATCTATCTGCCATTCGCGGAAATAGGTTTTTATTATTTCTGACAAACATTACTGTTTCCAGAATATAAAGGGATGTTAATGTTAATATTCTATAGCGTATGAAATAGGGTTTACAACTATCGATAGTTTTTAACTTAAACATGGCCCTGAGGCGTCTCTTTTGTATTTTAAATACAATTTCTTTATTAGTTGAGTTACCCCAAAAGATAACCAGTTAGCCCGTAGTAAGCGGTTAATAAGGCATCTACGTTAACCGTTCGTGACAGCACACGCAAGGCGTATGCACTACTGCATATTCTTTTAATCATATGCAGGACATCAATGTGCGGCTTCCAATTTAAATTCCGATCGATTGTCAGTCCTAGAAACTTAGCTGTATTAACTGTGTCAATTGTAATGTCATTATACTTTCATGTCAAGATTAAGAAGAGTCAATGAGCGTTGGTTAAAATGTATCAAAACTGTCTTATTTAAATTATTTTTAAATGGTTATTATCTACCCATTCTATAGTTTTTGCAAGGTATTACTTATGTCCTCTTTATCTAAATCTGTTTGATTGCAAGTTAATGTTATTGTATTGCCTTGGTCTTCCTATCAGAAAAAAAACCGTCAAGAGCGAGTCAAACTCGCGCACCGAGGGTTCCGTACCATCATATAAAACGTGAAATGCTTTTTTCATCGGCGAGGCCTATATTCAATGAGAATTTTAACACTGCGGTGTAAGTATATTGCAGTCTTAGATCAGCGACATCTCTTGCCCGCTAGTGGAACTAATGTAATGTTTGTTGATGATTTCTGAAAAAGTGCGCTTTTTACAGAGATCGTTTTGTATTTCCTGTAATCTTTACATAAAATTCTATCACATCGAATAATTCTGATTTTTCTCTATGCAAACTTTGGAGATTAGGGCCGGGAATGGTAAATTTTTCAAAATTTTTCGTCAAAAGTGGAAAACCATTCAGCCTAAAAAAAATCAAATATCTCTGAGAATGTACAAATAGTGCTCTTTCATATGACCCACATGCCCTAGCAGCCTCATTTCGATTTATTAAGAACCCCTTTCAGTCGCTGTTGCAAAAAAAGTATATAAACAATTTTATTTCTTTGTTATTTGCAAATTAGTTGAGAGAACGTTATCTTAGACTATTCTAAATTTCATGCCGATAGCATTAATAGTTCTTGAGTTATCCAGCTGTGACGTGTGAATCGGTCTCAACCGCGGTGGCCGCGCAGACTGCTCGATACCGAATAAAATAAAGAAGATGCATTCACACGTTATATAGTTACCATTCGAAATAGATACCTACTTCTTCACAAATTCTTATTTAATAGATATTAATATCTACGTGTAAAATCTTCATTTTAAGTATTTTGCAAGCACAGGTAAGTGTGTCATTCAGCAACAGATTCAGTTTTTTGAAGAACGAACCGTACTGTGTTAGTAAGAGTTACGTATTAGAAATCACGAACTTCGACCACTGGGTGAATATTTGTAATAAAAATATCGTACACTAGCACTTCACACTAGTGGGTTAGAAGGTACTCCACGAACTTCATCTCCGATACCTCCCTCTTAGTGATGTGTAAATTACTTATTATTAGACTCAACGTATACTTTGAAATATAATTTACATGTACATAATCAACCCTAATTATCAAACAATTTTAATGGATAAGGATTAATACCATGATACCAAAACGAACAAAGACTCGCACTTGGCCGTTTTTTTAATAATATAAGGAAGCCTCTTTTGTACTTGCGGTACTGTTTCGATTTTATTGGATGAGAAGTGTGTTTTGTTTGCCAATTGTTTTAATTTCGAACTCTGCATTTATTTGAACGATACAATTTTGAAACTTTGAAGTCACCAGACCTAGCAAACGCGGATTTTATACAACTACTAGTTGACCCGCGCAACTTTTTCTGCTCCGCTCTTATTAGCCTTAGCGTGATGATATATAGCCTTCCTCGATAAATGGGCTATCTGACACTGAAATAATTTTTCAAATCGGAGCAGTAGTTCCTGAGATTAGCGCGTTCAAGTAAACAAACAAACTTAGCTTTATACATTCAGTCAAAAAAGTATCGGGAATGGATGATTTGTTTATGGTTCCAAATTCAAATTTTAGTTTTTTTGTAGTTGTTAGATTGGTACAACTGTTTTCCATTTTGGCGCGGAGTTTGAGTTGCATCTGTTATTTATATTAAATACAGTGCTGGTTTTAGTAATATCATATATAGTGTGTATTGCGAATTTCATAATGGACAAAAATATCGAACAAAGAGTTTGTCTTAAATTTTGCATCGCCAATGGAATTTCGTGTTCGGAGTCACTGAAAATGTTACAGAAGGCTTACGGTGAATCGACTTTATCAAAAACTCGTGCTTATGAGTGGTTCAAAGCGTTCAAAAGCGGTCGAGATGTGATGGAAGATTTGCCTCGCTCTGGTAGGCCGTCAACGTCTGCAACTGAAGTTAACATCGAAAAGTGAAGGAAATAGTGACTGAAAATCCCCATTCAACTCTGAGAGAGATAGCCGCCGAACTTTCTGTATCTCAAGAGTCGATCCGTACCATTTTAACTAATCATTTGGGTATGAAACATGTTGCTGCTCGGCTAGTCCCAAAAGATCTGAATTTTCTCCAAAAACTCAATCGCATGAAAGTCGCTGAGGACATGCTAGAACGAGTCAGTTCGGACCCAACATTCATGAAACGCATTGTTACTGGTGACGAGACGTGGGTTTACGAGTTTGACATGCAAACTAGTCAACAAGCTTCGGAGTGGCGCCTTCCAACTGAACCGAAACCGAAAAAACCACGCCAAAGTCGATCAAAAGTCAAAGTCATGTTGACTGTTTTCTTTGACTATCGCGGTGTTACATGTGCACTCTGAATTCTTACCGGAAGGTCTAACGGTAAATAAAGAATATTATTTGAGCGTTATGCGGCGTTTAAGAGAGCAAATTCGACGAAAAAGGCCAGATTTGTGGAAAGAAAATTCTTGGATTTTGCACCACGACAATGCGCCTTCGCACAAGGCTATCATTTTGAACGAATTTTTAACCAAACACTCAACAAATACCATCCAGCAACCACCATATTCACCAGATATGGCTCCTGCTGACTTTTTTATTTTTCCTAAACTCAAATTACCACTTTGTGGCACCCGTTTTCAATCGATAGAAGACATAAAGGAGAATTCGCGGCGAGAACTGAACTCAATTCCGGAAGCAGCGTTTAAAAAATGTTTTGATGAATGGATTATTCGTTGGCGCAAGTGTATCGTTTCTAAAGGAGCATACTTTGAAGGTGATAAAATAAATTTGGATGAATAACAGACATTTTGTGTATTATTGATCTTTTCCCGGTACTTTCTTGACAGAGTAGTATAGAAGTATAGATTAGTATAGATATAGATTATATATAGATAATATTTATTAAGATAAAGGAATAAACATACAGGCTCTCATACTTATTTCCTAATACTACCTATGTGATGTCAAAGGAGAGTAATATCTAACTCTCCTCGCGCCAGAAGATATAATTATACCTAAAACATGGTGGGATCGAACATTGACGATACACCACCAATTTGTAGGCCTGCTCGATTCACACAAGGAGACAGAATTTATTAACACACTTTTTTCATTAGAGTGCAAGTAGACTTCTAAATGGCGTAACATTTATCACGATAATGTGTTTAGTAGCTGTTCCATTACATCTGTAGCACATGCCTGCACTATGTCTTTACTTTACAGGTAATTGATGACATAGAAATATTTCTTAGAATTCAAAAGAGGCCATATTTAGGCTCATTCATCATGTCAATAGCCTCCCAGTAAGACGTATCAATCATCACAGTGCCGAGCACATCATTTTCACTGGTTTTTTGCAATAGCCCATAAAAAAGAAAGTAACTGTTATAAATGATTGATGTCCGTTGCTATTATTTCAGGCTTTCAACTAAATAGATTGGATTTTAGTGCTAACTATCTGAGTGGAGATATCAGAAGTTGAAGTGTTTTATGTAATTCAGACATCTAATTAGCCCTTGTAATTCAGATATAAAAGTTTGAACTTAAACATGCTGGATCTCTATATCTATACTAATATATAATATAAAGCTGAAGAGTTTGTTTGTTTGTTTGCTTGAACGCGCTAATCTCAGGAACTACTGGTCCGATTTGAAACATTAATTTTGTGTTAGATAGCCCATTTATCGAGAAAGGACCTTTGACCCCGAGTATTTTTTTCCAGGTATCGGATCGATGAGGACTTTTAGATTTTATTTATGATAGTGTTTTGAACAATCCTACCAATTTTGAGCTGGGTGCGAATTAATGTACCTTCGAATTAATGTACTTTTTGGTCTAATTTGACCGATCTTTAGTAAGTTTATAAAAACATTGTATGTGCAAATTTGAGGGTTTCCGTCGATTTTCATGAGATCCCATTATCATATTCTGACTTGGTGACAATGGGACCACCACAGGAGTATTCCTACAAAAATTATTTTGTAAAATCAATAATAATAATTTTTAAAACCGGTCCACAATTGGCGGAGATATCGTTGAACATGCGTAAAAAAAAACTATCTTCCTTTTTGAAGAAGTCGTTTAAAAAAATGGTGCACTCTAAGTTATTGGAAACGGTTTCATAATGATAATATGGAAGCATCAATGGGGAAAGATGATTAGGTTATTTCTGGGAAAAAGTAATGAAGATCAGAAGAAGAGAAGATGTAGTTAAATAATATTGTAGTTATCATATTCGCTCAGAGGGGCAATGTTCACAGATTTTGCACTCTTTTTAGGGTTCCGTAGGTAGTCAACAAGGAACCTTTAAAGTTTCGTCATGAAGTCATCGTCGTCGTGTTAGTCTGTCTGTCGCGGTTTAGGTCAGAATCGTTTAGCACTAGAAAGCTGGAATTTGGAATGTCTTCACATAATTTATGACGCCAACAAAGTGGTAAAACATAATAATATTAATAATAATTTTTTTTAGGTTACCTCCTTGCCTGCACCTAAAGTGGCGATGATTTTTTTATAGTCTGTACCATTTTGTGAGGTGTCGTTGGATAGGACGTTTAAAAATATTGAGGGTGTGCGAAAACCATTTTCCCACTCAAGGATCCGTTTACGAAATATAATATCAAGCTTTAAGGTGGAAGCGCCAGGGTAGCCCGCGAAATTCAAATATTTTATGTTTTTTTGCAATTTGCCGGTCAGTGTGAAGTGTTTGTTGAACAAAATACGATTCGCGACCGTAACGCGTATTTGTCTAAAGAATTATAACCATTTTAATCATCAATATAGCCCTCTAAGTTCATGAAGCCCTATTGAATGACTTTTTCATGAAATAACCATTCAATAGGGCTTCATGAACTTAGAGGGCTATATTGATGATTGCGTATATAGATATTGCGTGGCATGCTCAATTATTAAAAAAAAGAAACGGTGCCCCATACTAGGAATTTCTCCTGTAGGTATCGAGGGTGCGTTCACAAACATAGAAACTTACATTCACAACAAATAATTTTTTTCGTGCGGGAATCGAACCCGTGACACGCGGCGTAGCAGTCAATCGCTCCACCACTGCGCCAACCGTGTCTTTAATATGGCGCTCACGCAGCTCAACGCTGTTAACATCATACACGCTGTGCATGCGGTATACACGAATATTGACCCACGACTATGTCAAAACGGTATCGGAGCAAAGTTTTGAGATACGCCTTGTGGATCGGAGCCGTGTGTAGTGTGTACTGCAGTGGAAACGTAGACCCACGTTTCAAACAAATGAATCTAAGTAGCTAAAATGCGCCGCGTGCCCGTACACAGTATGCACCGCGGTGGGTTTGCGCCTTTATGTTAACGTGAAGTATCTCCCACCCTCCTCCGCCTGCTAAACTTGTTTGAGGAGACGTGGAAAAATCCATGGTAGTAGCATATAACGAATTTCAAAGGAAAACTATCACAGGTACTTAAGTAGTCTCTACAAGTAATAGTCGATCAACATATAAAATGTACTTGGAAAAGGAAAATTTCGTACAAATTCTGTTGGAATTCGGCAATTGTGACACCGCACTTGGCCGGTATTATTTAATAAAGTATAATGCAAAAGAAAATGTATATTTAGAAAGAGACATTGTTTTCTGTAGTGGTGTGGCAGCAAGGTGCCAAGGTGTTTTCCAGTATTACAATAAAAATAGTTATTTTTTTAATTAGGTAACACTTTATTAAATGTGCATCTTTTTTGTTGTTATTCAGTACTTGTTTTGCTAAACTAATTTTGCGCACTTGAGAATATTAAATTAAAGACAAGTGTGTCGCGGATGTAGTTTGTTATAAGAGCCGCGTACGCTTCACTTCCTGATTAATAGAAGAGACGTGGCAGTGCAGCTTGTACGACGTATTTATGTACACTTGCTTCGAATAGACATCATTAAAAGTTTCTGTGTTAACACTGAACTTCATTCTGTTTATTAAACGTAAATTCTGTAAAGGGAGCGCCGACCAAATGTAAACCATGCAGTGGTTTATTTACCTCGCACACTTTTAGGACATTCGTTAAAAGTTTGTTTTTGGGTGATGCGGCATACATGCCGTAAGTATAAGAGACGAAAACGGAAAATTAATCTCGTTCAGTTCCCAATTTACAGTTAGTTATCTTGGGTTGTGTAGAAAAGTTCACAATTTTGGCGGTGGTTTAAAAAAATGTCGTTTGCAGTGGATAGAAGAACACTTCGTTCTGACGAACAGTATTTATTCACTTCATTTATTTTATCCCGCTTTGATTTCTAATTAAATGTCGGGTGATATTTTGTAAGTATAATTCTATTAAATAATCCTCACTCACCCATTGCAAAGAGAAGTCTTTGTTTCAGTTGCCTGAAAAGCCCATCATAACATGTTTACAGTTAAATACAGTTTATCTCAAGGTTAAGGCACTCGTCTCACCGAGTAGCTAACGACCATTTGCTCGCTGAGGAAAGGGACAAAAGATATAGATCTAGTGTGAGTAAAAGAGACACGTACATTCATAGTCGATAGCTGGCTGTTCACATTGCCGGCGAGCGGCTTCAATGTTTAGTTGATCGCAGTGACAAGAGCTATTAAAGATTGTACTCGCTCAGCGATGTTCGCTTGGTGGTCAGAACAACCAACTGCGGTAATTTCTACCTATAGAGCGAGTATTTCGAGTAAAAGCTCATCGCACTAAAGCACTCGCTGAAAGCCGAGCGTCAAAATTATCAAATTTTTCACTCGCTACTCGCTGATTGCCAACTGTTTCGAGTTTGAAGCTTTACTCGCTACTCGCTGATCGCCGGCGGTGAGACAAGTGCCTAAGAGCTAGAAAATATGCAATCGAAAAGATTATTTTTTCGATGAAACCTGGAAGTGAAGACGCGTTATTTTGACGAACAATATGGTCGCGTAATCGCGCGATGCACGCTTTTCAGTAGGACGACTTGGCCTTTACTACACCCAAACCACAGCGGCTCAAATGTCGCCAAGGTTTTAGTGCGCCAGAGGTATGCTTATATTCTCAGTGTATAGGGCTACCAGTTCCGGTGATTACCGAGTTTACTGACCGTTTAAGTGAAATTGCACACGGTAGAATGAGTAATTTGAAAATAATCACACCTAACATAGCTCCACCTAAATTTGACTGTAATAACATTATCTGGGTGCAACGTGATCCATGGCAAATAGAGGTAGAATTATTCCAGGAAATGTGTAACGCGGGTTTGCGGGAAATAGATTTTCAATCTGAATTACGCCAGAATTCGAAGTATAGTATTGTTTTGGATGGTATTCATGACAAAATTGTATGTATTCTTCTTCAGTCTACGAATTCTGGCGCAGCAGCTGAATAGTCTAAGATGTATATAATTTTACCAGCGTGAAATAAACATGTAAGTAAATAAAAATTGGTTACGAGGCGGCTCGACTTGCTTATCAAGTGTGCAAGCCAGATGCGGTTAATGAATTTGAAAGGATGAAGACGTAATACACGCAGAATGTTTAAAAGTACGAGTAAATTGAAATGGTGTAGTAATCATGAAAATTAAATGAAACTAAACATAAGGCTGAAAATCATAGAGCTGAAGACTTCGGAAACTTCTGATATGGTGTTATGAGATTTTCGGAATTTCAGGGTCGGCATCATAGTTACTTTAATATTCGTATTAATTTCATCAAAATTATTACGTTCATAATGACTCACTTATGAACAACTTTAAATGTGAGACCGTTTCGGTCTCACATTTCTCGGTCGCCTAGCAGTGGGTGGCTACTAGGCCCGGGTCGGCGGCGCGCCTCAAAGAGATGTCAGCGTGGAAGACGGGGCCCGCTAGGGCAGGTGCCTGCTTTGGCTGCGGAATCTGTTCGAAAGGGGTACCGTAGCGTTGGAACGCAAAGGCCACCAGGAGGAACACGGATGGGTTTTAGTCAGTAAAAGTCTGACACTACCTCTTGCTTCACCCACAGCGTGAGGAGTCATTTGAAGATTTCCCATCCTTAAAAAAAAAAAAACGTGAGTCTAGTTGTAGCTCGTTTATAGGGCAGATGCCGAGTATATGTATTAGTTTGATCTTAAACTATTATTTATTTAAATTATTCCTTGAGTGATACAGGCAGCGTCTGTTGGTATTACAATACGAGTATATTGATGTGTTATGTTTCGACGACATGACTGATATATTATGTTTGTGTATCTTCTGCCAGCGGCTTTGGCCGCGTGAAATTCGAAGGGAACATACTCCTGGAGTAAAAAGCCTATATGCTAATCCAGACAATAATTTATCTCTGGGTCAAATTCTCCCAGATCCGTTCAGCCATTGTTCCGTGATTGGGCAACAAACATTCGCTTTTATGATAGTTGTAAGAAGTAAAATTACTGTTTGTTCCAGTACGCGATAGTGCGGCGCATTAAGTACCGTCCTGCGTCGGACGGGCCCCTGCGCGACCACTGGCTGGACTACGCCGTAGACAAGTACGGCGAGAAGCTGATTGCCGACATGAAAGTGGTGTTCTCTATACTCTACCTCTACCTGCCCGTGCCCATCTTCTGGTCGCTGTTTGATCAACAGGTTTGATGTCCTCTTTACTAAGAAACTTTTATTCAACGTGCCTTGTTAAGCCCGCTTTCAAAGTTATCTTTATAACTCCGATTAGTAGCTTCTTCTTCTTTCGAGTCGATGGTTATTAACTCTTTATATTTTTGGGTCCAGTAGGTGGCTACGTTAATTGCAGCATCGGTGGCATTTATTACATCCCCAAAAGTACAGATGAATGGACATTTGAGTTCTGGAGTGTAATTTAGTTGCTAGCCCAGGTTGTGTATGAAATATTGTCTTGTCACCCGTTATCGTTCTCAATTGTTACACATTTTTTGACCAAAAAAGTAACGGGTTGCACTCCGGGGGTGCCGTCAGAAGTGAAAACTTAAATACGTGCTTCTCTCCCTCCGTCTTACGAATTTTCGATCAGGTCACGTGTCCTGATGCGATTTAAACATTTTTTACACATCACAAAAAAGTGCACAACGCCGCTAAAGGAGTTTGCAGAACAGGTGACCGTGTTACAAATTTTAGATCAGGTCACGTGTCCTGACGCGAGTTTAACATTTTTTACCCATCACGAAAGCGTGCACGACACCGCTATAGAAGTTTTCACTTTAAAATGTGTAACAATGAAAAACGTCACCAAAAACCGACATCTTTTTGCATTGTTTTTGAGGCACTTCTCGAATCTCTTCAAAGTTAGAGTGAACAGGCTCCTTCTGGATAAGCTCGATCCATCGTCGACTTTGTCTCTGTCATCTCTTACCTAGACTAGAGTTAAGAGCAAACTTATCTTGCCAAATGTTAGAAATGTTATATTATGTGACGAGGTGCTTGAAACTGTAGACACGGCAGTATTTTTGGGCATAACTGTTGATTAAAAATTTACATTTATACAGTAAAACGAGCGACACCCACAACTTTAACACCAGAAACAAGCACAAGCTACGTGCTCCTTCCCACCGACTTCGTAAAGTCCATGACTCATTTGTGGGGCTCGGTATCCGTTTATACAATAAACTTCCTTTATCTTTTCTTGACCAGCTAAAGTTAAATCTAACCTCTGTTCGAAGGCATACTTTTCTATTAATGATTATTTAGACGATAAGAATAGTTGATCGCTGGGTTACGCGCAAGACAATGTCATATTTATCATGTTCTTTCTCTATTAGTAATAAGCTTACGAGTATGACAGGTTATATGCGTTCATTTAATATTGTTTTTTTATTTATATTTTTTTGTGTGGGTTAATTCATTTTTTTAAAGTAGTTATTTACTTTTGTGTCAGTATCGTAGAGTGTGCTAGCTAACAAGTGATAAATAATAGTAACTAATTATTATTTTCTTTTTCGTTTTAAATATTGATTACGTTGCATACTTATTGTATAAATTCAGGTTTTTAAAACGTATCAGATAGACGTGTTGCTGGGGAGTTTGTTTGCTACTTCTTCTCCACAGCTAAAACACTAGGAAGTGGTGACGGGTGGGCTTTTTGGGGGACAGTCTTTTGTAAAATTTGACGTTCAGAAAGTGCTGGCTCTCAGCCTAATTTGAATAAACGACTTTTGATTTGATTTGATTTGATCCCAAATAAAAATTAAAGCGATACCATGGTGGCTGACATGAAGGTCAACGCGACCACTGGCTGGACTACGCTGTAGACAAGTGGTGTTCTCCTTCCTCTACCTCTACCTGCCCGTGCCCATATTTTGGTCGCTGTTTGATCATCAGGTTTGATGGCCTCAATAGGAAAGATGCAGATTCAATATTTTGTGGATAAAATGTAAAAAAATCACCGTCAACCACCCGCCGTGACGTTTTAAAGTGGTGAGATCGGCTCCGGAATCAGCCAAGAGCGTTTCCGAAGTTCTCCGAAAGCAATGACCCGTGTATAGCTGAGGCTCTTCCAGTTTTAAGATACTGTTATGTCTTGAGCATTTATTATTATGGTATTGTACGAAAAATCGGTCGGTTTTTATATTGGCTGGACGTAAATTTTGGTGTTTTTCTACAATAGTTACATATTCTTCGCGTACGACAAAAGACCTGTCAAGGTTCGTCTTTGTATTTTTTAATTTTACTAACAGTAATTTATCTGAATGCTTTTCGATATTATTAACTGTTAGCTGTAATAGCTCGTTATTGCATAACGCTCCACTAATTCCTATGATCAGTACAACCTGTAATGAAAATGTTACATAATTAATATGCATAATTTAACATTTACAGCATCTTTTACATATCGTGATAAATATTTTAACAGTATAGCTAAGCCAGACTAGGATTCATTGCGCCTCCAAAAATTAGTAGTAGGCAGTAAGTACCTTTATATATAACAGTCTACACACAAATTTTAATAACTAACAACATAGATTCATAGGTACCACTTACTTTAGCGGCAAGAAAATTGCAGTCCGGAGCTTCATTAAGAAATTTTTCTATGTTAAGGGCCGTGAAAATTTTGGACTTTTTAGCCTTATAACTTACATTCTTTTAAGAAAAGATACGAGTTTTGCGTATGCTTCAATGTGCACGTTATGTTTTGATTTTAAAGTAGCTTTCAACATTGAGTAAATACTCCACATTGTAGATGATCGCCTCGTTTGTGATAAATAAAAAAAATAAGATAGCAACACCGTCTCCGAAAAACTGCTTGCGTCCTTTTGAAGTCTCCATTCATTGAAGACATGGTATGCTTTCAGATATTTCTAACGAGACTTCTCAGGTAGAAAACTTAATTCTGCATTAATAACTTGTTGTTTTAACTCTTCCGGTGTTAAAATACTGTTCTCGTCGCTAGATTCACTCATATTTTACGATTATTTTAATATTTTTTAACTTATTCAACTCTTTATGCCAGTAACGAATTTTTATTGCCGCTCTTTTATTTAAATTAAGGCGTGTTCGGAAATAGCACCCACGATATTTTATTATTCAAAATATATTACGTAACATTATTGAAACTAGAAATAAATATTTATAGGTTAAAGGTTAGTTTTATTTGCAGTAAATACTTATTTTCGTTTAAATACAACAAGAAGTTAAAAATTCAATAAATTACATTAAAAGACATAATTTTCTTTTTGCAAAATTTCTTTAGTTAGTACGAAATTCCGAACGTGTTTGAGGTCGAATTAAAAATCGGAGCTTCGAAAGGGCTGGTCTATGTCTCTCACTCTTTCTAATGGCGGGAAAGTTATAGAGTGTGAATGTTTCGAATTGTATATTTAACCCAAGGCTGAATAAGATATTCGCGACTTTCTGAAAAAAAAAAGTTACTTTGTCTCACTAAGTAAGCAAAATCGCTGAATTTTGCTCACTGATTTCAGGCAGCAAAACCTACATGTTTGAGCTACTGAAGTGAAAATAACTATTGTCAGTTTACGAATAGTCGATAGATGGCATTGCACTGATGACGCGTTTTTCTAAAATATCATGGTGTCAATTTTTCATTTGGAGAACGATCCTGCAGCGCAGCGTTGTAGTTCGTTACGGGTATAGGTTCAGTTTCTGAAAGGTCTTGAAAAGTGGCTGCTATGGTCCAAATTCGTTAAATCTCTGATTTGTTCTGGTTCCTAGCTCGGAAAAAACAACAAACTGGTGCTCGGGGCGCGAATCCGACTTGCTCTTGATCGGTTTTTTGTTCATACTAAAAGAGTGTTTTTAGAACGAAACAAAACCAAATCATTTTCATTTGTATTGCAAAGCAGTAAATATATTTTATATACACTTTTGATAAAAAAGTTAAGGAGTAAAATGGTTTCATCTCAACGATTTGGAGGTGATTATGTAGGTTTTTTTTCGCATTATGTGATACCGATAGATACATTTTAGCTAAACCAAATTACGTATCATATCATGTAAATATGCATCATCTGCACGCTGTTTTTAAGCTTTTTTCCAGAGAGCGCAGCCTTAATCCATACACCAACGAATCTAACATTGACGTCACCAATCTTATAATAAAGGATGTTCCACAAAAACCTTCCTACAATTTTATACGTAACAAATGCTTCTTCTTTAACTCTTTATATTGTCTTGGCTTAGTAGGTAGCTCCGTAAATTGCAGCGTTTGTGGCGTTCATTAAATCCTCCACAGTAGGAACAGTAGAATAGGTACTTGAGGCACTGTAACATGTGACGTTTACGTGTAACGTGTGATGTGATACTCTGATCAGGGGCACCGCACTCACAGTGGGTATCCGACAGATCTATCTCCCCAGTTCGCCAAGTTGTGTTTGCAGCGGCATACCTGGGTACGCAAACGATTAAGCGCTTTCTAAATAAGCCATTGCTATTCAGGCCTGGGTCAATTGCTCTTTGGTTTTTATTCTTTTTTTTTTTTTTTTTTTTTTTTGGGACAAGCCCGCCACACATTCCCAACCACTGCAACTCCTGAAAGCCAGAATCAACAGTGGCGACCACCAGAAAAACGCCGAGCCAATGAAACCCGACGAGTCCCGGAGAAACGATTCAACTGTCTTGGATCCTGCAACGAAATTCATCAGAAAAATACAGCGGAGGAGTAGGAAAAAAAAAAAATATAATTTCCACTTCCCTCCGTATCAAGCAGGAGACAGAATAGAACTAGGCCAATAGGCACCAAGGGACAAATACAACTGGGTTAAGCCCAGTTGCCAAGCACCACGGATTATATCTTACCACTTAAACTAATGGGTCCTAAAATGTGAGCTACTTTTGATTCCAGTAATAGGTATGGCAAAATCGCTTGAACGCACGGAAATTTGTTCTGGTTTCAACAAGGTCCGTATAGTAAACTACCCCAGATGTAACCTTAATACTATCTAACATAATATTGCGTTCAGTTTGCCAAAGACTACACTCCCATAAGGAGTGTAGTCTTTGGTTTTTATTCTTATGAAGTCGTGAGGTGGTGGATACTTCTCTTCCCACGGTTTGCCGCCTTCTGCTTCCCACCCTTTAGGTGGCATATCCAGGATCGCCTGTGTAGAACGAACTGTAAGCAACAACTGCAGAACAGAAACTTAACTTAAGAACTACGTTCTAAAGCTTCAAAAATCGAACCCACATGTTCTATTTAACCGTGGGCTATTCAAGTTAAATCTATGACCTTTGTTGGATAGTGACACGTGCCTCTATTTTTATCAAGGTCAGGGGCAGTAGGTTAGCTCTCAGCTCACCTCGTTAGAAATAGAATATCTGTGTCTATCATGGCCGGATTGTTCACTGTTTTTTTGAGAGAAAATTTCTTTAGCGGCGTTGTGCACTATTTTGTGATGGGTAAAAAATTTTAAAATCGCGTCAGGTGACGTAATCGTCGTAACGTAAAGTCGGGGGGAGATAAGCACGTATTCAAGTTTTCACTTCTGCCGGCACTCCCGGAGTGCAACCCGTTGTTTTTTTTTCCTGAAATGAGTAGGCAAGTCTTGTTATAATAATGAAGGATAGAAGAATTTAATAACTCCATTTAACCCATTCATATTGCCTACGTAAGTACCAACTTATAAATAAAACTTCTAGAATCGTATAAAATCGTGTTCCTTCAAATAACTTTTGCGGTCCAGGGTAACTTTCGAGGCAGGGAGGTCGCACCAGGCGGCACCGACGCTATGACACGCGGAGTTGCGATAGTCGTTGAGAGGATCCGGCAGTTGGGTTTCGAGGTGGCCCTTCACAAGTCCGAAGCCAAGCAGTGTTTTCGTGAATCTCGGAATAGGCCACCATCGGGATCCCAAACATCGGTAGGAAGGATTCACACCGGCGTCGGGTCGACGATGACGTACCTGGGTCTCGTCCTTGACAGCCGGTGGAACTTCGTCGAGCATTTCCGACGTTCGGCACACAGACTGGGGCGGGCCGGGACTGCCTTCAAGCGGCTTCTGCCCAGTTTAGGGGGTCCAAACGCCTTCTGCCGGACGTTTTAAGAGGGGGGTCGTGCGGTCCATGGCCCTTTGTGGGGTGCCGGTGTGGGCGCCTACTTTGAGGAAGCGACCTGCCCGTTACCGCAACGCGTGCCAGAGGGTCATGACCATCCAGCTGGCCCAGAGATACCGCGCGGTCTCTGGCGAAGCGGCCTTGTCGGACTGCCGCCATGGGATCTGGAGGCGAGAGCCCTCGCATTTATTTATGATTGGCGCGTGGAGGCGCAACGCCGGGGCGACACTCCTATGCTGCGTCAAATTGCGGCACGGTGGACGGAGCTCCGGCAGGATCTCATGGCGGTATGGAGACAGCGACTGTCGCAACTCAGCGCTGGGCACGCCACAATTGCGATGATAAGTCCCCTCTTTGAGGAGTGGCTAGATCGGCGCTACGGCGTCCTCACCTTCCACTTGACGCAGGTACTCACCGGACACGGTTGCTTCGGGAGGTACCTGTTTCGGATTCGGCGGGAGGATACGCATGGGTGTCAACACCTCGAGGATCGCCCAAAAGACACAGTGGAGCA
Source organism: Lacanobia oleracea (assembly GCA_950371165.1). Taxonomy (NCBI): domain Eukaryota; kingdom Metazoa; phylum Arthropoda; class Insecta; order Lepidoptera; family Noctuidae; genus Lacanobia; species Lacanobia oleracea. Next base: position 18,401,386 of record OX493385.1, read on the forward strand.
TACGGTGGAGGTCTGCCTCGCTTGGGCGGAGCACCGCCGTGTTCTCGTCGAGGCGATCGGCGGCGGCGACCTCTAGCATCCGGCCCTGGTTCAATCCATAGGCCGGAGCGAGGAGGCATGGGAAGCGGGCATCTCTGTTTGCGAAGTAGTAATACTAGCGAAGGAGGAAGCCGAGCGCGTGAGAGAGAGGGAAACCTCACGCCCCAGCCGCCGCAACAGGAGAAGACGCCCCGGGCGTCGGGAGTCGCAGGGCGATTCCCGGCCACCGTAGGCGCGGGCCTGCGGACGGCGAGCATTGGGTGGCTCGCCGTCCGATCAGAATCAGGCCCGGGTCGACAGCACGCTGTATTCCACGCGCGCCTCAACGAGCTGTCAGCATAGAAGACGGGGCCCGCTAGGACCAGTGCCTGCCAGGGTTGCGGAATTAGTTTGAAAGAGCCGCCGCGGCCCTGGAATGCAAAGGACATTAGGAGAAAGACGGATGGGTTTAAGTCAGTAAGAGTCTGACTACACCCAGAGCGGGAGGAGCCATTTGATGATTTCTCATCCTTAAAAAAGGGTCACTTTCGAAAAATCGCAAATCTGGCAGGCACTGGCCGTAGGTCAATTATGGTGACATATTTTTGAAGCGGGCGTAGGACGTAACGCGCCGTCGACCCATCCATGGTCCTAAACACTTCCAGGAACATGCATAGCTTCCTCAAGATTAATTTTCCGAGCTTTCCCTTCCCTACTTTCAGTACCTACAACTGGCAAAAACATGTTTTCAAAAATCTGCAAAGTGACACGCTACGCCCGCGCCCTACGGTTGTTATAATTAAAAAAAGGCATTTTCGTTAGCTTTCAAAGCACCTTGCTAAATATACTTGAAGGTAACTGCGATTTTCGTAGTCAAAATTTACGGCCAAGATGTATTTTTACATCTGTGCTACTTAAAATTTACTCACAGTATTTAGGGGCATTTTGCTAGAAAATTTAACTAAAATACAACCAGTTACTTTAAAAATACAGATTGGAAATCCAACTTGTTTTAATTTTGCAACCAAGATTTTCAAACATTGAGATAATTTTAAATAGCTATTTTATATAAATGTTATTTCATCGTTAGTCCTGAACGTATTCATATCAAATATTTTCAGGAGCTGGTTAGAAATGCATGTGAGGTACCTAACATTATACAGTGAACATAGTATTATGATTCTTCAATATAATTCTCATAATATTACAAAAATACTTAGGAACATACCTATGTTAACTTTTGCTCATTATGTTATGGCAAAATCCTTTGCAGAAATGAACGAGACTCCGGTCATCAACTGGGCATAATTACAGATGCTGCTATTTATCACAACAATTTACGTGGACCAAACCTGCACAGGAACTATGCGGTCAGGAGTTGCGACTGCTATTTCATGCTCCGTTTTCAAAAGTACCTCAAAACCTCAGATTTTTGCACCTGGTCATACACGAGCAGCTTATAATACTCCCTCGAACCTTGTCATATTATACGATGCAAATGGTGACCTCAAAAGTGTGATGCGACATCGCACAAGTTTATTGCAACTATACTATATAATATTGTAAAGCTGAAACGTTTGTCTGTTTGTTGGTTTGACCGCGCTAATCTCAGGAACAACAGATTCGAATTGAAGAAAATATATAAATCACGCGCATCCCGTTTTTTCTCGTTCCCGAAGAAATTTCGGGAAATCTTCTCTTGGTGCTCGCTTGCACTCCCCAAGGAACCCATATACCATATTTCAGCTTTCTACCATCAGTAGTTCCGGCTGGGCGTTGTCTGTTAGTCACTCAATCACTCACTCAGTCAGTAACGAAATAATTTTGTATATATTGATGATTGATATTGATTCATCATCATCATAACAGCCAAAAGACGTCCACTGCTGGACATAGGCCTTCCCCAAAGGGTGGGTTTGCCATAATCGCCACGCTTGGCAGGCGGGTTGGCGATCGCAGTGTATGGTGTTTCGTTTTAGAGACATCGCTGATGTCCTTTCTCTGACGAGTCCCTTAGTCGCCTCTTACGACACCCACGGGAAGTTCTGGGATGGTATTATTCATTTACGGCTCCATACGGAACCGGCCGACATTATATTGTGTAATTACTGTCTCACTGTTATTAAGGGCTTAAATAAAATCTTAGAACATTTCATGCTAAGACAAAACCATATATTTTAAGGTAGGTACATTTTCAAAATTCTAACTCGCACCCTGAAGAAAAGAAAAATGTTTATTTGGGACTCGCACAAGACACATAAAAGTAAAGTAAAACTAACCGTCATAAAAAACGTATCTACGTATTGTCCAGAGAATCTTGAGAACTAAAGGAGAAAAGTTTCGCGCACTCTTCGCTCGCCCTTGCAACCGTTGCTAGGGCGAGCGAAGATTGCGCAAAAATTTACACCTCACCTCGAATTTGCTAGATTCTCTTGGGTACATACATTTTTTTCGAATATTTTTCATTCATGTGTAATCGTATGTTAATTGAAAGCCAGGGAGGTGTAAGTGCTCCCAGCGCCCTTGGACAGAACCGCCGACGTAACAGTTTAACACACGATTCTTGCGGTAATTGAAAATAACACACTGTGCTTGTATGCATAGTTTTGCGAGCTTAACATAATTTTTCGAATGTGTGGGAAATATTTAAATAAACGCAACCGACGTTAAGATGGAGAAATAATCACCTCCTTGCTTCCAGGGTTCCCGCTGGACATTCCAAGCATCGAGGCTACGCAGCGAGGTGTTCGGCGTGACCCTGATGCCAGACCAGCTGCAGGTCATGAACCCTGCCATGGTGCTGTTGATGATACCGGTGTGTCCGGGTGGTTCGTGGCCTCTTCTGCCCGACATGCCGTCTCTTCAGAAGATGTTCATCGGAGGCATGCTAGCGTCGCTGGCATTTGTTTCTGCTGGCATCTTGCAGATAGGGATTGAGGTTTGTATCTGGAGTTACGCAGGTGGTTGGTAGGTTCATCGCTCGCTTAGTGGCTCTGTACTTATTTTTCTGTTCTGAAAAATCTCACAAGATTTAATGACAGCTCACTTTATCTAAGTGCTGAGTTTAGACAGCATATACTAGTATTCTGTATAACTCTTAAACTGTAGTTCGACCTGAGCCGCCTCACCGCGCCATAAGAAGTGGTCCCGACGGGATACCGGCAATTGTTCTGAAGACTTGCGCGCCTGAGCTGTCTCCGATCTTGACACGCCTATTTCGCCTTTAGTTTGAGACTGGAAAAGTGCCGAAGGCTTGGAAGCAAGCTAACGTGCAGCCCGTGCCCAAGAAGGGTAGTCGAGCTGACCCGTCGAATTATAGACCCATCTCGGTAACGTCCATACTCTGTAAGACTATGGAACGCGTGCTGAATCATACGATCCTGGCGTACCTAGAAGCGAATGATATCCTTAGTGACCGATAATACGGGTTCCGCCGAAATCGGTCAACTGGGGATCTTTTAGCGTATGCCATTCACATCTGGAGTAAGGCTATAGAGAAGCACGGGGAGGCACTGGCGGTCTCCCTTGACATCTCGAAGGCCTTCGACAGGGTCTGGCACGATAGCCTTATTGGTAAGCTTCCTTCCTTCGGTTTGCCCGCCGGTTTCTTTGATTGGATCGCAGATTTCCTGAGGGATCGGTCTATCCGATTAGTCATAGATGGCTGCTCGTCTGGACTGCTGAACATTAATGCCGGGGTTCCTCAGGGGTCGGTGCTTTCGGCAACACTGTTCTTGCTGCATATTAATGATTTGCTTAAACCCGGTACCTTTGGGTATGCAGACGACAACACTGTTGCTGAGAGACACGTGTCCGACGCACGAGCTGGTGGGTCGCAGATCCGGTCTCTCCGTGAGGCAATGGTTGTGCGCTTGAACATGTCCTTACAGGCTGTCTCTGAATAGGGCGATGCCAATCTGGTCAAGTTCAATGCTGCTAAGACCCAAGCGTGTCTATTTTCCGCTAAAAGGAGCCAATTCCACCCAGCTCCATCTTTCCGCGGTGAAACCGTGCCGATAACCGACCAACTCGAGCTTCTTGGGGTTACATTAACATCTACTCTCAATTTTGGCCCTTACATAGAGGCAAAAGCTCAAGTGGCTGCAAAGAAGTTGGGGATTCTTGCAAAGGTGAGACGGTACTTCACGCCGGAACAGCTGCTCAAACTCTATCAAGCACAAGTTCGATCGTGTATGGAATACTGCTCTCATCTTTGGGATGGATCTGCCAGATACCAGCTTGATGCCCTTGAGTCAATTGAGAAACGAGCCAAGAGGATCATCAGCAATGAGAGGCTCGTCGCGACGAAGCTCCAAAGTCTTGAACATCGCCTGTCGGTTTTTTTACCGGTTGCATTTTGGGGAATGTGCGACGGAATTGCATAATTTAATTCCGCCAAGCCCGTTCCATCATCGGACTACAAGACGAACGGCGATGCGCCACCGGTACATGGTGGACATCCCACACGCACAAAACGTTTTGGGAACACATTCATAATGCGTACAGCTAAGGAGTGGAATTCCCTGCCGGAGTCTGTGTTTCCTGATAGCTACAACCTTGGAGTCTTTAAATCAAGAGTGAATAGGTTATTTCTTGGACCACATCATCGCTTACCATCAGGTGAGATAGTGGTCAAACGCGTGCCTATCAATAGTAAATAATAATAAAAAAACACAATCTGGAAATGACGTCAAAAATAATTAAATTAAAAACTTGAAAAAACCCCACAAAAAATAAATTTGAAAGTTAAAAAAATAATATTTTTTTTTTCGAGGATGTGGTCGAAGATGGAGCACGCTTGCCTAATACTGTTGATCCTTTTATATCACCCTCAACGAAACCATGAAAATAGCCTACAAGGTAGTCTTAGTCATAAGTGACTTAAAGCTAAAATAGGACAACCTCGGACGGATGAAAATATAATAATGAAAGCAAACGGATACGGAACACAAAGTTCGCGAGGAGAAAAACTTGTTGAATTTTCCTAGAACACTAACTAGGTATCAATCATGATCACTTTCGTTATGAAAGAACCTGGACGGAAATGGCAATCACCTAACGAGCAATATAAAAATGAAATACACTTTGTTCTATCATACCAACCTAACTCCTTCCAAAATCTAGAAGTATTAAACATAAACTACCCGTACGACCACAGAATTATGAGGTCGACCCTTACACTAACTTATCCTAAAAAAAGTAGAGCAAACTACACTAGCAGGAGTGGTAAAAATTTAGAAAATTAGAACGAAATAAAGCAATTTAAAGAAAATCTATACCAAAACATTATACCATTAGAAGAAACAAAAGCTACAGACACAATTCAAGATTTCAACGACAGACTTCTCAATGCTATTAATAAAAGTCAACAGCAAATAAGCACCACGACCAGAAAGACAAAAACCCAAAAATATCACAGCGCTCCAAAGCTCTCTCTAAGAGAAGGCAGCAAATTAAAAAAAAAAAATGAAAATTAAACAAGATTTATGAAAAATGACCTTAAAGCACTGTACAAGCTCACAAGTAAATATATATAAAACGACTACCTGAGCTATAGAAAAAACACCCTACAAAGACATCTGAAATGTATAGAAAGCTCGTAAAGAACTACAAACACACATGACTTGGATTGATAGCTTGGAAAACCTAGGAAAAACATCTCAAAACAGGAAAGAAATCATAACAATAGGTTCCGAATTTTATAAAAACCTATAAGAAACCCCAGCACCATTGAGTGAAGCACACCGAATGGCTGATGAATACACCAGAAACAGCAATACTCACGAAATAACACCTATAGACGAAATAGAGATACTGAACAACAAGAACTTAAAAACAGACAAAAGCCCTGGGCCCGACGGCATAACAAACGAGATATTAAAACACGGAGCATCATATCACTGTATAATAGCATAATATAACACTCGATTATGTGAAGGAATGTACATAATATATTTAAGGAACCAAATTTCATTTGCAAAAGATAAAAACCTACTGGAAGTTGAACGAAGAGTCAAACAAACATGGAATAAATATTGGAATCTTAAAGAAGTATTCAAAAGCGACCTACCGGTAGAGTTGAAGAAAAAGGTAATGGATTCAAACCTTCTTCCATGCCTAACATATGCATGTCAAACATGGAAATTTAACTATATTGTTCAGAACAAAATTATTTCTTGACAAAGGGGAATGGAACGCAGCATGCTTAACATAAAAAAATACCATAGAGTCCGCCACTCAAAAATCTGATCGAAATTAAGAGTAATCGAAGTGGTTTCACACGCATTAAGACTAAAGTGGAAATGGGCAGGCCTTGTAGCAAGACTACAAGACAATAGATGGGTCAGAAAGCTGATTACCTGGATAGGACCAATAGATGAAAGGAAGCGCGGTAGACCGCACACACGCTGGGAGGATGAGATCGTGCGTCTGGCTGGATTACGCTGGTTAGAGATAGCGAAAGACCGAGGAAGATGGCACTCTCTGGAGGAGGCCTTCACCTCAGGGGTTCCCTCAAACAAGTGAAACGATATTTTTTCTTGAATTAATATCTAATAATACCTACTTACTGTAAAACTTTTTGTTTTTATTTTATCTATTATAATGAGTTGCTTCTTAAAAACTATGTTCCCTTGCAGCGGTCCACGCTCCAAGTCCCAGGCCATCGTCAAACAGGTTTGGTGATAATGAACACACTAGGCTGCCAGGTGGACGTGGCCATCCGCGGCGAAGGTATTGCCACCGTTGAGCAGCATGGCACCGCCCTCATGACCCCGCTGCCTCATAGAGTGCTGTCCATCACCGCCACCTGCTCCGAAAACTGTGCCGGGAGAGTCATTAAGAAAAACATAGCGAAGCATGAATTGAAGACTATAGCGGGAATGGTAATTATTATCCGATTTTTTGAATTCTTTAAATTTTTGCATAATAGGTTTTTATTAAAAGCCAAAATTCTTCTAGAATAATTGTAGTCAATTAGTAAAAGTAATAACATAAACACCGAACGCTCATATTCTACTAATTAAAAAAACTACAAAGTATAAAATTACTTTAATTTCGGAAGTTGTTGTTTTTGGGTATGTTTTTTTTTTATTTTTTCGAGCTTACAACCCTAATCTCTTGAAAGTTAGAGTGAACAGGCTCCTACTGGGTAGGCTCGCTCCATCGTAGACTTTGTCTCTGTTATCTCTGACATAGACTAGAGTCAAGAGCAAACCCATTAAAAATAAAAATAAAAAAACATCCAAAATTCACATGTGTGTACTTCTTGACAGCGTACCGGCGTGATGTTATGTTATGAACTGTTGTAAACAATAGACAGGCATAATATGCGATTTCAGCAATCTCGCTCCATTTGCTATCATTTATTGAGGAGTGCCATTACCTATCTTCGAATATCTTCATCAGATCTTCACCAAATTGAAATGGGACCCACTCTGAGAAAATACTCTTCCAAAAACTACCCAAATCGCTTCAAGTGTGCCTATAAAATTCCATCATTTGAGCCTGACCTGATGGGACCACCTGGGAAGTCTTTGGAATGATTTTTCAAACGAAAAAAACATTCCAAATCGGTCCAGGCGTCTTCGAGTAATCGGGGAAAATACACAAAGAAAATAAAATAAAAAGTTTCCGACGAATTCATACCCTCCTCTTTTTTGAAGACGGTTAAAAATCAAAGAAACACCCATTTTCTATACTCTAACTAAAGTGGGCGCAGTTTTGTGAATAAATACTCAGAACTCGAGTATTTTACTCTTCGAGTGTTTCGTCATTTTGAGGAATTCCGATAGCAAGACCAAAAACTCTTTTAATGAACAGTTTGTAGTGTCAATTTGTTTCTGTACGGATTTAAAAAAAGTTAGTCACAGGAACCCTTATGTACCAAAAGGATAACTATTTGATTCTCGATGAAATGCCAGCCGCAAAACCTCGCGCGCTGCCTTTATGAAAAACAAACAGAAAACGGACGCCGCCGGGATTTTCATTTCAACTGAATTCTAACCAATCTGATCGTGAAAGGAAATAATAAAAAAGTAAAATCTGATTCGTACCTGGTGCCTGGTGGTAATCTACGTTGCGGACTTTCGATATCCTGTAACGTAAATCTGGTTGACGTGGATTTCATATTTTTAGTAGCTTGTCAAGCGTAAATCGAACCGGTGTGTAGGTACTGTGTTCCTACCATGGGTTTATTTAATCAATTGAATCGTTCGCGAACTATTTTACTTGTTATTTATTCGGTATATGGGCTTACTGTTTATTTATTCGGGAGTATTCATTTTTAACAAAAAAAAATTCGAAACTTTAAATATTGAATTCATACAACAGAAAACTTATCACACAGATGCCTATGTATGCTTCGGAATGTACCCGCAACAAAAAAAGTTTGCGATTAGAAAAATTCTTTGTTGTGTGTTTTCTTTATACCTATAGAAAAACCCTGTTTGAAATTAAAGAAATAATTTAGTAATTATTCATAAAGGTGGTGGCAAATTCCGTATGGTCTGAGTGCTAACTTCAAGCCCAGCGGTGGCCCGAACTTCTGCTTTTATTTTAGTAGCGTTGATTGTTGGGTCACGGGCTGCCATCAATCTAATATAGCGCTTTACGGCAGCAGTCCAAACAGTTGGGATGCTATTAAGCGAGCTTTTGAAACCATCAGCCACGTCCCCAGACAGTGCCAGAGAGCTCAGGGAAGCTACTATTCAAGAATGAGACAGGTTATCCCAAGAAATGCTGGATAACTTGATCCTCAGCATGCCCAGGAGGATCTCAGCATGTGTTCGAGCCAGGGGAGGAGTTATAGTATCTTCAATATAAACCTTTTATTAATAAATTGTGGTTTAAATTTGGTTAAACAGTCATTTTATTTCTACCAAATTCTTCTTACAATTACATTCTAATTAATTACTCAATTTTTGTTAAGAAAAATAAAAAAAAACTTTATTTTTAATTTCAACCAGCGCTTTTCTATATAAAGAAAACACACAAGAAAGATTTTCTTGATAAATTTAAATTAATAAATATATAACAGTTTATGCTAGTGATGGCAACATTTTTTCTTTTAAGCTATTGCATAGCTTCTATCGCGGGCCTTGAGCGTGGAGACAGAAATCCCGTAACGAAAAAAACCTAACACCCCCCACTCCGACCGGCACAGCGGTGATACTTTTTATTTTTTTTATCGGTCACCACGCTCAAAGTGTAACTTGAATTAATATCAAAGAAAAAAAAATGGAATGGAATGGAATGGAATGGCATGGAATGGAATGGAATGGAATGGAATGGAATGGAATTGCATGGAATGGAATGGAATGGCATGGAATGGAATAGAATGGCATGGAATGGAATGGAATACACAAATCCGATCCCGAAAAAAAAAATACTGCATAATAAAATAAATATATAATTATAATTGCATAAGTTGATAAAAAATGCTATGCAATAGCTTTACCGCGGCAGTCTCCGAGTGCCACACGTCTTTTTTTTTTACCTACGAGTAACTTTGTATAGATCGGAATTTGTTTTGAATGAAGTAAAAAAACTGGCCAAGTGCGAGTTAAACTCGCACACGAAGGGTTCCGTACCATAAAACCTCATTTTTATTATTTGTTGTTATAGCGGAAATAGAAATACACAATCTGTGAAAATTTCAACTGTCTACTTATTACGGTTCTTGAGATAAAGCCCGCCGACAGACAGATGGACTGACGGACGGACGGACGGACAGCGGAGGTTTAGTAATAGGGTTCTGTTGGTTACCCTTTGTAAGGAACCCTAAAAATGAGCTTAGATTTTAATTCGATTGTTGTTTTCCATCTTACCTTTTCCATAAATGGAAAACAGAACCAGTCGCTTTATATTTTTTTACTGTTAATCTTGATGGTCCAAAGTGCCTTTCAATGTTCTGATTGAAAAATATACTTGAGTATATATTATTTGACTGACACTATCTATATTCTATTCTCTGATTTCTCATCTCAAGCAAGATAAGTGATTTACAGCTATTCCAATAATATAATGTGTATTAGTATCGAGTTAAATATCATAACACATATTGCTTTGTAATTTATGCATATTATACTATCGTATGTCACAGCTCATGTGTGCGCTGCGGATTTGTGGTGTAAGCACACTTGCTCATAGCAATATTTATTTATTTAAAGACTTTGGAAGACGTACAGCTATATAATGGTGATAAATAATTTATTCACGTCTAGAGCTTGTCTGGTATAAATGTACTGTGGAACAAATTATACACATTGCCAAATAATGACAAAATATAAAAAAATATTAAAAAGTCTAAGCAGATCGTCACTATATGTAAACATTAATTGCGACAGGTTATTTCCCAAACCTAATGAGAACCAAAAAGTTAAAATTAAATTTAACCACCAACCACCAATATGTTCTAAAAATAAACAATTTTGGTTTGATTTGATTTAAAATATAAATAAAAACAAAGTTCAAAAAGTTTAAGTTCTAATAAAATTCAATGAAAGATTCCTTCTTTCCGAGGTTACATTTGTTTCAAAAAGATTAAAGTCGAACTGTTTGCACACTCTGTAAAAATATCTACTTACATGCACAACGTACGAATTTTGTCTGTATTATTTGCAAATGGCACCCGTAATGGTGGATTAAGCCATTTGGACTTGCTTGAAACATTGAAGTAGAAAGTTGACAAAATATCAGAACAATTTATCACATTTCGAACCGCCTTCAACAAAAATATACAGTCAGAGATCTCACGATGATTAATCAATGGTAGGAGATAATATTTTTTACCAAGGCTGAGATTTTACGAAAGTCATCTTTGATGAAAGCATAAAATTTTTATAAATCTTTTCTGTACGCGCTCAATACGGTGAATTTATTTTTGATAGCATGGATTCCATAGTTTAGATGCGTGTTCCAAGTGACTTCTTATAAAAGTACAGTATAGAATTTCACACGTTTTAGTTTGTGTGAAGCAAGTGCTTCACACACACTAAAACGCATCACAAATCGCATTTAAAACCAAACGATTTTGAACGCTTTAGCGACGATGGAATCAACAAAACAAAAATAAGATTGATATCGTGATGACACCAGAGATCACGAATTATTATTCGTGATCTGGGTAATTTATGACCACCAAGAGTGTATGTTGTGGCTAGGACTACCTACGTTATGGGAATACCTACGTTATGTGACGTGTACAGGGTGAATTTTTCAAGTGTGCATGGATGGCCAAATCCGAAACTATGACGAATATCAGTAAACACTGAACGAGACTCGTGCCTAATTTTGATGAAAACTAAAACTGGATCATTGAATTTTTGAAAAATCGGTGTTCGTAGCCAGGAATCCAAACAGTTGACTTTGAAAACGGTTGATTTATACCTTCTGAAAGTGTCACTAATAAGGATCAAATTCTGGGAAGTAATCTAGAAAAAAATGGCGAACTAAGCGAATGCTCTCTTTTTAACTAAATACTTTATTTATAAAAAAATAAAAATAGGTAACAATTTTCTCAACAATCCAATGATGCAGTTTACTTTTCATTAAAATCGAGCTTGAGACTCCTTTCGGTCATCTGCCTAGCCTTTTCCCAACTATATTGGGGTCGGTTTCCAGTCAAACCGGATTCAGCTGAATACCAGTGTTTTACGTGGAGCGGCTGCCTATAGAGCGGCTCCACAACCCATTAACTGGGTAACACGGTACTTCTTGGCAAGATTGGAGTCAGATTTACTGGCTTCTAACAACACGTAACGACTGCAAAAGATCTATAAATGACAGCCGGGACCAACGGCTTAACGTGCTTTCCCAGGCACGGAGGAAACTCGGTATATTAATATGGTCACCCATCCACAGACCAACCTTGGCAAGCGTTGCTTAACCTTAAAAATCGACCCGTGCGGCTGTTATTATTTAGCCACGAGACTCCTTTCAGTGTTTTTCGCCAATCCTCGTAGTTTCGGATATGGCCATCCAAACATACTAATACAGGTTATGAAATTATTGGTGTGTTACTGTACAAGCTTGAAAGAGCGTAATCTTGTGCTGTACGAGATTAACGTTTCATCACAGTCATACACTGTCAAAACACCTCTAATTTCCTTGTTTTTAACATGTTTTGAAATTGATTGTCTTTGAGATAATATAGCAATAATGCAAATAGTGTTGAAAATTGCGATATATATATTTTTTTTTCGAATCTTTGTTCCTAAATACTTGTAATTTTCGAAAAAAAAGAAACAAATTTCTATTTCATCTGAAAATACAATCAAACACGTATAATACTTGTTTTACTGTGTATTTTTCATACCTATTTGAAAATCAACGGGAAAGAAATTGCAAAACAATAAATTTATTAACATAATTGAATCAATATCTCAGTTGTCATAAAGTAAGCAGAGTAGGAGTACAATATATAAATGCGAAAAATACACCGTAATAAACTTAACTCTGCGAAATAATCAATAGATGAACAATCCGCAAGGAAAGTTCCTGTTTTCATTGAAAAATTCCGGGGTGTTTGAAAGATACATTTATTTTACATGTTATTTTCAACACTAATTGAGAACTTAATGTTGACGCTTTTTAACGTCCTTCTGACATTAAGAAAACTGCGTTTGAAAAATCTATCTACAATTCAATCTGCCTAGATCTTCGCCAACAATTGGGGTCGGCTGACAGTGTAACCGAATGCAGGTAAATATCTGTATTTTACATCGAGACACTTCTTATCTGACATGAAATAAGAAGTGGCTACCAGTATTTTTATTGGGTAACATGATATTCCATACTAAGGCTGGTTGTCCAGACTTTCGTGTTCTGGCTTCTAACGACTATCAAAAAGTACAAATGATAGCCAGGACTAACGTCTTAACTTGCTTTCCGAGGCACAGAGGGGTCTCGGTGGATCGAACTCAGCAAGCGTTGACATGCCAGAAAATTTAACACTTGCGTCTGTTAAATTATGAATGAATATAATATATTATTCAACTCTCAGCACGGCGCATTTGCATCCTAAACTGTGTATGTCAGTACTGCTTAGAATGTAACTTCAGTTAAGTAGATTGGGTTAGAATTGTGGTCACATGTGTGTTGGGCGAGCAAAGCGATCCGGTTCGTACCGACCGACGAGCAACAGAAATGTAACTGTTTGTTAGTGAATACTTCGGAACGACGGAGTGAAGCGATGCTTCAATCAAATTGCTGTTGTAATCAAATGAGTCGGCGAGACCAACTCATTTGATTACATCCCTGTGATTTCAGCTAGCAGGCTAAATTATAGTCGTTAAAATATAGCAAATTGCATCAACTGGTTTTGTGTCTCTGTGTGATTTTTTTTTGGATGATGTCAGGTTTACGTAAGCTTAACGATATAGACACGCGGCAGCAGTTCAAAGAAAAAGAAACAGGCGACGCAGCAGCCTTGTGGAATATTACATGAACCATTTTGAGCTAGTTTTGACCCCTTCACAACTTGAAACCTATATAAACTACATCTCTTTTCTTGTTCCAATACCCACGCTCCTGTGCCAGCCTCATCCAGGTTTTTTCTTGCGATGGCAACAATGTCATCGGTCCTTCTCGCTGCCGGTCGACCAACACTTCTTCGTCGAGTAAAACTCCTTAGCTTGTCTAAAACCCAAAATTTCATAAATGTAGTTCAACAGTTATTGTGATATATTGACTGACTGACTTACTAACATATTGATGACATCCACTTCCAGATGTCCCAGAAAGTTGAAATTTGGCATGCAGTGAGGTGATTATGTGTATACAAAGGAAAAAAAACCTGAAATCTGGATATTTCTAAGAAATTAAATTGTTCCAATCAATCGATTTTGTTAGGTAACACTTGGCGCCTTCCAAAATTATAAGAGCTTTCTTCTTCGCAAGAGAATAGGTTCCATGATGAAAAGTCATTTTATAGGTACTTACGAATTAATTATAAAACCAAGACAACCGATAATAACACTACCTGCTCCTGGAAGCGCCGGCTCAGCGTTTTGACATCAATGCGAACAATAGGGAATATGCATGAAAAACATATTTATCACCTATACAGTTTATCTAAAAATGTACAAAAATATAATACTAACAGTGAAAATAGAATCAAAATTAGTCGAAAAACGAAGGAGATATAATTATTTTAAAGAAAATAATATACTACTCTGTCAAGAAAGTACCGGTAAAAGATCAATAATACACAAAATGTCTGTTATACATCCAAATTTATTTTATCACCTTCAAAGTATGCTCCTTTAGAAACGATACACTTGCGCCAACGAATAATCCATTCATCAAAACATTTTTTAAACGCTGCTTCCGGAATTGAGTTCAGTTCTCGCCGCGAATTCTCCTTTATGTCTTCTATCGATTGAAAACGGGTGCCACGAAGTGGTAATTTGAGTTTAGGAAAAAGAAAAAAGTCAGCAGGAGCCATATCTGGTGAATATGGTGGTTGCTGGATGGTATTTGTTGAGTGTTTGGTTAAAAATTCGTTCACAATGATAGCCTTGTGCGAAGGCGCATTGTCGTGGTGCAAAATCCAAGAATTTTCTTTCCACAAATCTGGCCTTTTCCGTCGAATTTGCTCTCTTAAACGCCGCATAACGCTCAAATAATATTCTTTATTTACCGTTAGACCTTCCGGTAAGAATTCAGAGTGCACAACACCGCGATAGTCAAAGAAAACAGTCAACATGACTTTGACTTTTGATCGACTTTGGCGTGGTTTTTTCGGTTTCGGTTGGAAGGCGCCACTCCGAAGCTTGTTGACTAGTTTGCATGTCAAACTCGTAAACCCACGTCTCGTCACCAGTAACAATGTGTTTCATGAATGTTGGGTCCGAACTGACTCGTTCTAGCATGTCCTCAGCGACTTTCATGCGATTGAGTTTTTGGAGAAAATTCAGATCTTTTGGGACTAGCCGAGCAGCAACATGTTTCATACCCAAATGATTAGTTAAAATGGTACGGATCGACTCGTGAGATACAGAAAGTTCGGCGGCTATCTCTCTCAGAGTTGAATGGGGATTTTCAGTCACTATTTCCTTCACTTTTGCGATGTTAACTTCAGTTGCAGACGTTGACGGCCTACCAGAGCGAGGCAAATCTTCCATCACATCTCGACCGCTTTTGAACGCTTTGAACCACTCATAAGCACGAGTTTTTGATAAAGTCGATTCACCGTAAGCCTTCTGTAACATTTTCAGTGACTCCGAACACGAAATTCCATTGGCGATGCAAAATTTAAGACAAACTCTTTGTTCGATATTTTTGTCCATTATGAAATTCGCAATACACACTATATATGATATTACTAAAACCAGCACTGTATTTAATATAAATAACAGATGCAACTCAAACTCCGCGCCAAAATGGAAAACAGTTGTGCCAATCTAACAACTACAAAAAAACAAAAAATTTAATTTGGAACCATAAACAAATCATCCATTCCCGATACTTTTTAGACTGAATGTATCTGTCCCTCTCGCGAAAACACTTTTCGATGGCAGTTGAGGGGAGCTCGTGGCTAAATAAGCTGTTGGTCCCGGCTGTCATTTGTAGAACTTTGGCTGTCGTTACGGATCGTCAGAAGCCAGTAAATCTGACTCCAGTCTTGCCATGAAGTACCGTTTTGCCCAATGGGTTGTGGAGGTCTGGTAGGCAGCCGCTCTACTGGTATTCAGCTGAATCCGGTTTGAGTGGAAGCCGACCCCCAATATATTTGGGAAAAGGTTAGGCAGATGATGAGAGCTTAGTAACGTCTTTAGCATTCAGATGTCCTAATCGCTCGTGCCAACAACGTAAATCAAAATTTATGTTGGCTCAATTATATTCAGTCAGGTATACTTAAATTATTTACTTAATATAAATGAACTCTACGATAACTCAACTAAGACATAGTTGAGTAAAAACGAAACTATTTAACGCTTTGTTTACAAGCATCTTCGCACCACATGATTATGTGCCTGGCCCATAACCCTTGTTGAGGTTCCAGGAAGCTGATGGAAGGTCAAAGGAGACCACATGGTTGTACAGTTCAAGCTGGTATATTTTTCATCTACATAACGTCACCATCAGTTTACTTTTACTTTTTAATCGTAGTGTTCCAAAAAAAAATCAAATTTACTTAACGAAACGAGTCTGTATATACAATTAGTTTGTATATCAATCATATGGATCAAAAGTATGCAGCGTAATTTTAGTTCTCTCATCATCCATACTTCTGTACTATTATTTAAAATGTGAAAGTAGCTCGTGTCTGTCTGTTTATCTGTCCATATGACTGTAATCTCTTCATTACTTAACGACTGACAGATTTGGTCGGTAGGTACTTGCGATACGGGAAGACCAAGTCCTGGAATTGAACTTATGATAGGTACTTGTATTCCTTGGGATAATTTTGCGACGTCGCTTTCTTATCTAGTAGGTATTGTGCATGCAGTGCTAGGCACAACTGTCGGCTAACAATAAGAGAGCTCCAAATCCTGCAAAAGCTGTACTTTGGACTTGGCACATTTAATGAGGTCATTATTAGTATAGAAATGACAACGGCGCGGATTTTCAATTAATAAAATCGGTTGCAAACAAAATAATGAACGACAGGGATTGGTTTTACAAGTACCTTCCCTATATTTTATTAATTGACATCCCAGAATTCGCAAAGAAGCCTTAAGCCAATATTGACTGTTTCTCGTTAATTTTCAGTTTATGCCCATCGTGATTGGACAAAACTCAAACGATCAGATTGGGTTGTACTTTATGGACCCCAATCCTTTCGTGAAGTCTCTTACTGGGAAACCGAAGTTAAAGTAAGTATTTTGTTCATTATTAATGCTTTGTTCATGTCTAAAGTTCACTGGTGATTGAATTTAGTTTTGAAAACACGTGCATTGTTCCTGCCTGTTTTGTTGCTGCGTCACAAGGCTAACGAATGTGAATTTATTATTAGGATACACGTGGGCTTGCTATAATTATATCGACAGTAACTGAAGCTTAAATAATGGAGGGTAACATTTGTGTGAGAAACTCAACTTGTTACAACGACAAATTAAAGATACTTCTTAGAGATAGACTACTTCATGAAATGCGAATCGGTCGTTTGGAGCATTGCCTCAAATATTAGTTATTAGTTTTAAAGTGTATCTATCTTACCAGAATCAGAGTTATTCACTTCGGGTTGTTCAGTTTTCCCATTGTTTCCAAAGAAAATGTTTATGTAACAGGTCGAACTATGGATTAGACTGGGAACACGAAAGTAATCTTGCAATAGGGAAGGTGCCCGGCGTTGACTACACCATCTAGTGTTGTGATTACTACTTACTAGACGTTCTTAGCGATTTTTCTGCAATATTTATGCGCACAAGCAGTGTCGAACTCTCTTTCTAAATCTGTGTTCCCTGCCACTTGTGAGCAACAGGTCATAGTGTCAAAAGTGAACAAGTATTTTCTGGGTTCGCACGCTCGTAGCCCTCATCCACCGCTGGCGCTAACCATCCGCTATGAGATCAAGAGCAGGTAGTTAGGCATAAAATTAAAATCATATTCGACATACATTCTTGAGTACTGTGAGTACTGTGACTGGTTGTGTGCTCTAGGGCCGGTCAGGGCACCATTGCACTCTCCTTGCGTACGTTTTTGATTCGGTCTACAATTTATATATAAACCAAATCGACTCGGGATTGCTAGGGGACCTAGAGACTAAAGTTGTGGCCAACAAAATTGGCATGATATTTAGAAAAATATTTCCTAGTCATTGTATGTAAAGAATGCGCCTAGTCGATAGTTACATACTTCTATGTTCCTATTTAGTATATAATGACATTCAAACATTCATCTTTATTATACCAAATTATATTTAATTAGTTGACCCGCACAACTTTGTCTGCCCCTCCTATTTGGTCTTAGCGTGATAATATAGCCTATAGCCTTCCTTGATAAATGGGCTATAGAAGACTGAACTAATTTTTCTAATCGGATCAGTAATTTCTGAGATTAACGCGTTCAAGCAAAAAAACAATCAAATAATCTTTTCAGCTTTATAGATTAGTATAGGTTAAGCTATTTATTTACTTTTTACTTACCTATTTTCCGTAAGGGTGTCCGAGGCATCACAGCGAGCCGAACCATTCGCTCTGATATATTTTTTTTAAATCGCAATATGCTGCTGAGATTGGAACCTAAGGGAGTACAAACTTTTTCAGCTTCATTCGCTTATACCCATAAAAAACAATGATTTTGTATGGAGATGCGTCCGCATCCTTTCAGCTTTCGCGTCAAACAAGTATGTATGGAGTTCAGCGCTGTTCCATCGCATTCAGCGTCTTATGCAGCCTTACGCGGCGGAACGGCGTGGTACACGGATGGTTCTCGACTCCTTGTGTGACTGACACTAGCATCAGGGATTTTAATTTTGATATCTTAATAACATTGTTGCTAATTAGTCGAAATTAGTCACCAAATATCAGAATTAGTCATTAATATTAAAAAAAATCATAACAATTTTTCGTAATCTCGTCAATCTCGCTCTTGGACTGTCGCCAAGTCACAGAATTAGTCGGGTCTTAGCATTTCTATTGATATGTGAATACACTTCTAGTTTTATCGGTCTAAAGTCAGTAGAACTGTCAGAGAGAGATAAATTCTCAATCCTTCGATCTAGCTTCCTCTTTCGTCCAAGCTCTTGCCAAAAGCAGACGTGTTGTCGATTGCTTTTGATAACCATTTATAACCTTCAAGCCGTATCAGTCCATATTCCAAAGTAATTAGTTATCCTTCTCGCGCACAATCTACAACAGCTGGCTACCTGTGTATCGGATGTGCGCCCGTACACCCGCGACCCGCGAGGAAAAGAAATAGTCGCCATAATTGCTGTCCTGCTCCCGCGCCGCTGTTCGACGCCGTCGCCGGTACAAGTGCACTACTTAACTCGGCTTACTCGTACCAAACGGGTCTCCGTGATCAGCGCTGTGAGTAACTTGCTTTGTTTGTTTATATTGGCGACTTTTCTACTAAGAAATGAAGCGCACACCACCGCCTAAGAGCCTATCTGCGTCGGATCCTAGCATAAATAAACCAGATGAAGTGCCACTACTTCCTAATGTCACAGTAAGAAGTGGCAAAAGAGTGCGCCTGGAAGAGGATGTCGTAACGGATTTAGAAAAATTTAAGATTGATGTTATGGAAATGCTCACAACGATGATATCCCCTCTGAGCTCAAGACTACAGGGTGTAGAAAAAACCTTATCAGACATCCTCTTGCAAAATTCTGAGATAAAGTCGTCAAATATTGAGATAGAAAGGTCGACTGACTTTATAAAAAATCAGATCTTTGAGTTCGAAAAGAAAATAAGTGGGCTGGAAAAGAAACAAAATGCTACCAACCTTATGCTGGTGGAACTAGACGAAAAGTCGGAAAACCTCGAGCGCATTCTGAGGAAAACTTCAGTGGAAATTAGAGGAGTACCAAAAGTAAAGAAGGAAAATAAACAGAATATCCTTAACATAGCTACCAACCTCATGAAAACCATAAGTCTTGAAACATCCTCTTCTGACGTAAGGGATGTATATCGTCTCCCTTCTAAAGAAAGCGCTCTATCGTCGACTGTTATCGTCGAATTCTCCAATACTTTCATAAAGGAAAGATTTCTAAACGAAACTGTACAACTCGGAACATAAAACAGCATCGCTTAACTCTTCACATTTGGGACTGAAAGGCACAAGTCCTCTCTACTTTTCTGATCATCTTACAAATAGAACAAAACGACTTCACTTTCTTGCGCGGGATTTTGCTTCGTCTGAAAAATATCGTTTTTGTTGGATTGGGAACGGCAGAATTTTCCTTCGTAAGGAAGAAGGAGAAAAATACATCCTCGTCAAAAATGAGAACACTCTTCTACAGCTGCGCGGAAAATAACCAACTCCTTATATTCTGTTTTTTATTTCACTTTATTTTACTTTATTGTCTGCTTAATGAAAAATTTCTAACTGTTACAGCGTTAATCAAACTCATACTCATCTACAGGCCGATCCCAGTTGTTATACACGGTACTTACACTAACACTCACATAAATCACTTTAACTCTACACAATACAAGTTCAAGCATATTACATGTTCAACAGTTCCTCCTTCACTTCTCCTAGCTACTTTGCGCCCTAAATACTTTTTAATTGAAGTCCGAAATATTAACAGAATCCTTTGTCCCCCTTACAGCATAAATGGCTAATCAGATTGATCTTATCGATGAAATTGATAGCACTGAAATATTCTCTAGCATTAAGCACAGTATTCCTGAACAATGCATGATAGACCTTGGAATTGTTAAAAATCAATTTTCCATTGTACATCAAAACATTCGAAGCATTCAAAAAAACTTTGATAACTTTACGGTATTTTTAACCAGACTGAATTTTTTGCCTGATATAATAATACTTTCAGAATGCAGACTTAGTGATACTACTCCTAAAGTATATCTACAAGGTTATGTCTGTCATTACTCCTTAAACTACCTTAATCAAAACGATGGTCTTGCAATCCTCCACAAAAATGACTTAAATGTCACAATTACCGAACCACCTTTTAAAGATGCTAACTGCCTATTGATTAGTATAAACACAGAACTTACAATTTGTGCAATATATAGGTCACCTTCTATTTATAATATTAAAAATTTTTGCGATTCTTTGGATACTATTCTCCAAACTTGCACTACATCAACCGTTGCAATAATAGGTGACATGAATATTGATATCAAGATTGGAACGGAAGACAAACGCGCAGATGAATACCTTGCTGTCACAAGCCATCACGGCTTCTACCCGGGTCACCAATTTCCGACACGTGAACGTAATTGTCTCGATCATGCTATTTTTAAAACAAATAAATTCACTAAAACCGTAATCTGCGAAACTGGTTTGACAGACCACGACACAGTCTTAGTTAGTGTATCGATGGAAACACCAAAACTACTGTCTTCTATTCGCAAAAGTAAATACAAGACTACGATCGAGTATGCTAGTGTCATATCGGATATTGAAGATGCAGACTGGAGCACAATAATGCATCATTATGATGTGAATGAGGCGACAAATGAGCTTACAACAAACCTGCAGGAAATCATAACTCGACATACAAAAAAAGAAATAGTGCGGAACTCTAAGTCGATTAGAAGGCCTTGGATGACAGCAAACCTATTGAAATGTGTAAGGAAAAGAGATGCCCCCCATAGTGAAACAAGGAAAAAAGATAATATTGACAACCACACCCTACATCAACAGTACAAAGCATACAGAAACACTTGTAACAATATTATACAGAACTTAAAAATCGTTCATGAAAAACACCTACTGGACCGCTCGAAAGGCAACAGCAAAAATACTTGGGTGGCATTAAAATCTATTTGTAACCTGAACAATAAGACATTGTCTAATATGGCCCTCCTAAATGCTAATCCTGATCCAGTGGTCGCGTTGAACATGGCAAATAATTTCTTTGCTAATATAGGAGAACAATTAGCTAAAGACAATTTACTGCGTCTAAAAAAATCAGAAACAGACCTAGCCAAATTAATCAAAACAACTAGCAACACGGATGCCTCACCAATTAACTCCTTTTTCATGAACCCTACCGATGAGATGGAAGTGAAAGCAGTTCTGTCAAGCCTAAAAAATGATTCAGCTCCTGGATGGGATCAAATATCAAATCGGATCCTCAAACTCGCCCAGCACTGTCTAGCAGCTCCCATCGCGCACATTTGTAACTTAAGCATGTTTAATGGAAAAGTCCCACCCCAAATGAAGACAGCAAATGTGTGTCCGATTCATAAAGGAGGAGATGCAACTATAGTGTCAAACTACAGACCAATATCCCTGCTCACGTCGTTGTCGAAAATACTGGAGAAACTGGTGAATAGGAGGCTGTTGACATATTTGGAAGATATGAATTTGCTTTCCACAAACCAGTACGGCTTTCGCAAGGGCAGGTCCACGGAGGACGCTGTCACTAATTTAGTAGACTTTGTTGTTGGCCAACTAGACAAGGGACTAAGATGTGGAGGCGTCTTCCTGGACCTTGCAAAGGCTTTTGATACTGTGTCGAAACCGATCCTTTTCCAGAAAATGGAATGCATTGGCATTAGGTGCACTGCACTGGATTGGTTTATTTAGTATCTGACAGAACGCAAACAAAGGATCCGCGTAGGAGATTTCCAGAGTTCCCTCGCCAATGTTGGGTACGGGGTGCCTCAGGGCAGTGTCCTGGGCCCTACTTTGTTCCTGCTATATGTCAACGGTCTCTGCTCATTAGACCTCAACAATGCACAGATCTTTGCGTATGCCGATGATACGGCTGTCATCTTTTGCGGAAAATCTTGGGAAGAAGTCTACAGAGCCGCAGAGTGTGGGATGTTGACTATCTCTAATTGGCTACAGCACAACTTGTTGACACTTAACGTTGCAAAAACAAAAATAGTTAATTTTTCAATTAATAAAAAATCATCTGCCCCTTCAGAACTATCACTCAAGTTTCATAGCTGTGACTTCTACCCGGGATGTACCTGCAACTGTCCCACATTTGATCAGATCGATTACATTAAGTATCTTGGTGTTTACATTGATAAACACTTGACTTGGTGTAGGCATATTGACTCCCTGAAAACACGTGTGAGAAAGCTTCTATACATATTCAGGAAACTGAGATCGATAGCAGACCACCACACTCTGAAAACAACCTACTACGCACTGTGTCAGGCAATCCTGGGGTATTGTGTTGTAGCTTGGGGCTCTGCTGGCAAAAGCATCCTTCTTACTGCTGAACGAGCGCAATGAGCTATCCTGAAAACATCTTTTAAAAAGCAGTTACGTTACGCTACAGATGCACTGTACCGAGAAACTGGTATGCTAACAGTTCGTCAGCTGTACATCAGGGCAGTCATCCTTAGGTTCCATTCCACAGCACCAACCACCATGGTACAAGATAAACGTTCGCGTAGACTACCAAAGTGGGAAAAAACGTTTTGTCATCGGGTGTTTGGACATAAAGCGTTCTCTTACATGGGGCCACACTTATACAGCAAAGCAAATAAACACCTGAAATTGTTTTCCATGACCAAGTTCTCATGCAAAAAACTAGTAACGGAATGGCTTCAAAGTTTAAACTATAATGAAACTGAACATGTGATATCAATCTATTAGCTAACTCAATCCACCTATTAAACCCATACACCCTCAGAAACTCGTAACCCTTAAACACACACACACACACCCTCACACACTCACACTCACACACACACACACCCAACTTCTTACTTACCTTCACCTGCACCATCTTTCATCAACTTACACTCAAACACACTCACACACGCACAAAAACATACACTCCCCTGATAAGCGCTGTCAACTGCTGTAACATTTTTATTTTATTTTTTGCTATTATAATTTATATTTTTTAATTTTAATTTGTTTGTTTTAAAATGTTCTGTTTTAAACTCAATACTGTACACTGTTTTTAGACGAAAGAGACTGAACCCCACGACACAGGGTATCCTAGTGTGGGGTTCAGTGTCATGTAAATGATTGATATTTACTTTTATGAACAATAAATTTTTTTTTTTATTTTTTTTATTTTTTAGCTCTAGAGCTAGATCGAAGGGAACCTGTACTGGGTCGATCCACTGTCGTTTGAGTTTTAATTTTTTATGTGTAATTTTATTTATTTTTCTTACAAGAAGCCAAATGATAATAATATCGCACATAGAAGTGCCCATTTTAAGAGCACAATACTAAATGATTAAAGATGACTACCGCCAGACTACTTTAAGAGTCTTTAATTTTATTAATAAGATTATAACAGCTTTAATGTTTTTTT
Source organism: Lacanobia oleracea (assembly GCA_950371165.1). NCBI lineage: Eukaryota > Metazoa > Arthropoda > Insecta > Lepidoptera > Noctuidae > Lacanobia > Lacanobia oleracea. Next base: position 18,425,276 of record OX493385.1, read on the forward strand.
TTATTCGTGTTTTTTTCTATTCGTAGCATGCACCGGACTTTATGTTGTATTTTTTGACGAAATAACATCTTAAATATCGATGTACATCGGCTGCACGCACGAAAAAGTGTCACAGTCACGCTCCGCACGTTCAATTGTTTGCTTATGACGTTATTACGTATAAATTATCGTCCGTTAACCGACTTTACAGACAACCAATTTTTAATAGCTTTATTTTATTTTGTTGTTTGTCCAATGCGAGGCTCATTTTCTTTTTTCCGGACATTTTTGTAGTTTAACTTAAGAATACAAAGTTTATCTAAGTATTATTGACATCCAATAATAAACACTAGATAATAACAGCCGCACGGGTCGATCTTCAAGATTAAGCAACGCTTGCCAAGGTTGGTCTGTGGACGGGTGATAATCTTAACATAGAGAGTTTCTTCTGTGCCTCGGAAAGCACGTTAAGCCATTGGTCCCGGCTGTCATTTGTACATCTTTGGCAGTCGTTACGGATAGTCAGACGCCAGTAAATCTGATACCAGTCTTGCCATGAAGTACCGTGTTACCCAGTTAATGGGCTGTGAAGGTCTGGTAGGCAGCCGTTTCGCGTAAAATAATGGTATTCAGCTAAATCCGGTTTGATTGGAAGCCGACCCCAATATAGTTCGGAAAAGGCTAGATGACAAAGTTTACCTAAGTTGTGTTGTCATCCAATAATAAACACAGAACTCATTGTTCAGAAGTAGCCCAACGAAACAGACAACCATTGGAAGATACGGACTCAGATACATTTGTACGCGATAAAGACGTCACTCCAGCGTTGCAACAAAGCTTTGCTAGCGTGGGACACAATGCAGTTCCTAGCCTCATGCCAAGCGACCGACGTGCAAAGCTATGACAAGCTTATTTGTGGTAGGCTAGCACGAGTAAGAAATAGCAGGAACTGGGGATAGATTAAACTTTGTACATATGCTAAGTATATTGTACATCAAAATAGTTACACAACTGCTTTACAAGAGATCTTAATTTAATTGTAAAAAGGTGGTCTTATCGATGTCTACCAGCGCAGTCTTTGGATGGACCGAAATACCTTAAAATAACAATCTTGTATAGGTTCCGTTTTTCATACGGACTTTCGGAACTCTGGAAAGTTGCGGTATTTCCTTTTTGACATCCCGTAGAATCCACCCTAGGGTATCCATACTCGGACAAACATGTCCGAGAATCCACCCTAAGTCAGTGTATTACAAGATTAGTGATCATCACACTTGCTCTGTGTGCCCCACTGTACCTAGGGAGGAAAAGCAATATCGAATCGATACAGATTCCATCTATCCACTCTGGCTCAGGGTGGATTCAATGCTCAGGATGGCCTAGGGTGTATTTATAGAAAGAAAAGAAAAGAAAGAAAGAAAGAAAGAAGAAAGAACATATTATTTTCTTGCGAAGTGTAGGGGAGCGCTAAGAGAGGATTACCTGAATTTCGTATGGGAACGGGAAAAAATAGGATTTGCCCATACGAAGTCGCGGGTAATAGCTAGTACAATATAATAAACCAGCAATTATAAATGTCCCTTTTTATTTATTTAACATTCCTAAAAATCATATTTTTAAATATGAAAAAAAAATTGAAATATTAATAATAGTAAGTAGCCCACCGGTATCGGGAACAGGGTTCAAGCTACCGGCGGCGGTCAGGGCTCCAGAGAGAGGAACCTCCTAACAATGCTAGCCGTGTCCAGAAGTACCACTTTCTGAATCTAGCCCTTGATCCAGCTGCCTAACGAGAGCCTTCTGAGTTGTTGGTCGAGGCTCGTGGCTATTAAGCCGTTGGCTGTTACGACTATCGGTACAATGATTGCGGAGTCCACTTCCCATATGTCGACAACCTCGCGAGCCAAGTCACTATACTTGATTTGTTTGTCTTTCTCGGCTTTCACGAGATTCTCGTCAAAGGGCGAAAAAGAAAAACTGGTCAAGAGCGAGCCAGACTCGCGCACCGAGGGTTCCGTACTATGTACTATATAAAACGTGAACATTTTCGTCGGTAAGGCCTATATTCGTTAGAGAATTTTAACGCAGCGGTGTATATTGCAGTTTTAGATCAGCGCCATCTCTTGACCGATGGTGGAACTAATTTAATTATTGTTGATGATTTGTGAAAAATTATTTCGCTATTTAGAGACACTCTTTTATTTTTCCTGTAATATTTATATTAATGTCTACAACAGAATGATTTATGATTTTTCTCGAAAAAATTGCAAAAGTTACAAACAATTTACTGAAAAAAGAAAGAAGGTCTTTTGCAAATATCTCAAAATCTGATCAATATTTTTGAAATCTAGAAAAAGATCCAAAAATTGGAGGGAATTTCCTAAAAAAAAGGCACTCAGAACGGTAGGACCAATATTTATAACTTTCCCAGAGGCACCCCTCTGGGAAAGGTATAAAAATACCACCGAAAACGGGTATTTTAACAATAAAGTTGATTTAAACATATCAAATATCAAAATTAAGAAATGAATAAAATCGGGCAATTACTAGATAGATGACTGTAAGTACAATAATCCGCCGTCAATTTTTCAATTAGTTATGTCACAGTTAATTATCTTTCTTTTTTCTACTTGAACACAAACATTGCGAATGTGATAATTGTTTAACTATAAATCTGAGATGTTTTGCCTTCAATGGCAACCCCATATTTGCAAAGAGGGGAAGTAGGCCACTTATATTTTTCTATTTCTTGGTGTATATTCTATCAGCTGATAGTCGACTTTTATAAACAACAAATGAGGGAAGTTGGTCAAAAAATTGTGATTAAACATTTTATTGTTTAACCACTCAAACGATGATGCGCGACAGCTGTCAATGCCTTGGACGTCCGCGCGCGCGATCGGTATTAAACCACGTCGACCTGCCTGTATCGTTAACAATTTAAAGCGTATTTTCTAGCAAACTATTGCAGCTGTAGTAAAGGGAAAAATACCAATATAAAGCTGAATTATTAAGGAATTGAAGTATGTTATAGTTAAAGTATAACAGTTAATCTGAAATTCATAAAAAAAATGTTGAAATTAACAATACGGATAAAATTGAAGCAAAATATTTGTTTTAACAAGTTCTACCGAAACATTTTATAACTTTTGTCAATGTGTTTTATTAATTAAGAAACTAGATTAAATAAGCTTTTTTTTGACACCAATATATCATTACTTTGAATGAGCAGTGTAGCACATTAAATCAAAATAAACAACGCATTCCTGCAGCAATCTGATATCGCCACCGATAACGAAATGACGGCAAGATGGCCGCCCGCCTAAGGACTTTCCCACACGGCATTTGGATTTGTTTTAGGAATAGGTTATTTTTATTTTTGAATACTTCAATTTAAATGATAAGCAATTATTGTAGGTATAATTTATATTTTTAAAATAATAAAAAAATATATATAACGTAAATAAAAAAATAAAATAAAAAAATATATCAAGGCTTGTGATAAGCCTTGAAACATCCCTCGACGCAAAGGTTGACGTCACATTCCTCGCACTTCCAAATTGTCCTGGTTTTCTTAGGGCACATCCAGCAACAGGTGTTTTTTGACCCTGTCCGAATTGGGAAGTGGTTAGATTCAACCCTCGGTCTGGCCTGTCTGTCATGTCGAGTGTTGCGTCTTATTGAAGTCGTTGTCACTTGTCCAGTCGTGTTTGATCTAATGTTCAAACGTCGGCTTTCAGCTGTTAAGTCAATTTGTCTATGTCGTCTAAGTAAGTCTTCCGCTAATACAGTTCGGAACTGACGATGTGATATTTTCCGGTGAAAACTGGAAAATATCACAAAACAGTTAAAAATTGCTGCATTGTACAATCGGCGGAAGAGCTTCTTGTACCAAATTCTGTTCCTCACACGTTCCATAGGTTGAGCTGACAGGAATTGGTCTTTCCTATCAACTCCTCCCATGCTCTTGTTATAGTCGAGTACTAAACTTGGTTTATACGTCAGTCTGTTGTACTTGTCTTGTGTTCCGATTTGGAGATTATGGTATGTGGAGATCATACTAACTATGTTAGCATCTCGCCATACCAGAATTGCCAAATCTGAACAGTAAGTGGCCACTACTTCACCTTGTCGAAGTTCGGTCTTAGTCAAAGTTTTGATTGAGTCAGGTACAAATTCTCTGTTAAGTCGTAGTGTCCCATAACAGTCAGTCTTTTGTCTTTTTAGGCTACGCAATAATAATGGACTATTGTAAAAATTGTCCATTATTACTGTATGCCCACGGTGAAGCAGCGGGTCGATCAAGTCGTAGACAATTTTGGCTGTAGCGTTCGTGGGACGGTCTCCGCTATCCTCAGTCATAAGTCTATTAGTCGGTCCCTCATTATCAGGTCTGTCATTAGTCTCATCATCACTTAGTCTCGTCGCCTCGTCCCCGGCTGGTCTGTCACTCGTTTGTGGATTTCGAACGTCAGTTGCTTTATCTTTTCCAGCGTATACAAAAAACTTCCAGAGATAGCCACTAGAAGATTCGCACAACTCGTAAGTTTTGACTCCGACTTGTGCGGCCTTCGACGAAATCTTTTGAGCAAAATTTAATCTGCCGTGCCACTTTAAAAGAGATTGATAGTGAAGGCATGTATAGGCTGGAAAATTTCGCATTAAAATAGTCAATCACAGGTCGTATTTTATTAAGTCTAGTCATGTCCTGGCAAGTCCGATTGTCGACGAAATGGAGAAAAGATTTCAGCAACAAAAAACGGTTATATGACATGATTTTGGCAAAATATTGCATAGTGCCAAAACCATTGTAAGTAAAGTAGGCCTCCTCCTCTGGTAAGGGGTAGAGACCCTGTAAAATTATAATAGCTAAAAAGCTAACCATTTCATCCCTGTCAGTAGGAGTCCAACGGTGAAAACGGGAATGCGGAGCTAGTTTGTTTTGCTCGCGCAGCAAAGCAATCTTTTGCTCCGCATTCCTATTCGTCTCCACACACAGATGGTCAATAAATTCGATGTCAAACATCTTGTCGAAAATGTCAATTGCTCGCGTCTGGTCAGTCACATCAAAAGTCGGTCCCGATGTACCCGTGAATGTCTCACGTTGTCCTAAAAAATTCGCCCTGTCGTTACTCCAAGCGAAAGTGTAACAGTCATCAGTCGCAATGTCACGAACGGCTCGGTCATTCGCGTCGTCCTCCCTCCGTAACACTTCCGCTTGAAATTGCGTCAAGTCACTGTTACACGCGGGTTCTGCTGCAGCGTTACGCTCTTGTACCGTCGGGATGAGGCATTCGTCAACGTCAATGTCTAAGTCGTCGTCATTGTCCGATAAATCAGTCACCTGCAACCAGTCGGTCTTAACTCCCTCGAAATTTTCGTCTTGTATACCTGGAATAAAAAATACGTCAAATTTGCAGAAGTGAGATTGATTAGTGCTTTTGTTTATTACATTATCAGGTTTTGGGTATATCAGTCAATGTGGCTGTCCTTGGGGCTAGGTCCTGTGGTCGCCCTCGCAAGCGCTGGCTGGACGTCGTCAAGTCCGACATGAGAGCCAATGGCCTGACTAAAAAGGATGTTGAAGATCGGGCAAAGTGGAGAAAGCTCAGTCGGAAGGCGGACCCTGGCAATGGCCGGGATTAACGCCAGGTGGAAGAAAAATAAGCATTGTCCTCACATGCAGAGGCAACAAGTATATGTACTCGTAACTTAGAATTTTTGTAAAATAGAACATGATTTAAAAGAGTGTCCGTGGAGTTTCTTGCACGTTCTTCTCCATAGAGATCTACGCTTTGGAACGTACAAATAGCTTCCATGTTTTTGACAGACCGACCTTGACGTTTCAAAAGTGCCTATAAATGGTTTATTTTAATAAAATCCTTGCTTCAATTTTTGACGTAATTTGATACCTCGGATTTCGCTGTCGAGACACGAAAATGTTGTTACAGAATAGCACTACTGCTAAGGAATCGGAAGTAAAAGTAATTGGGATAGTGTTCTGATACGACAAAGTAACCGCGCGGCCGTGTGTACTAACTTCACTAACTTGGCTTTCAAGCAGATTCATTCGTGCAAGCATAACATAGATCGCATTAAACTTTCGGAGGTATGCGGAACAGAGAGTAAAGTACCGCAAAACTCCATATTCGGACTGTTGTATATTAGTCTAGTCAACAAGTGCTTTTTTGTATAACTTTTTTCAGCAGTCTCGGAAAAATATGAGTGAGCTGGTGTCATTCGATTTGGAAGACCATGTAGATGATTTTTGAAAAAAAATATAATACCGCTCAAAAAACTACAGAAGTTATAAATAATTTACTGAAAGAAGAAAAGGGGTTTGTTTTTTTTTTTCAAATATCTTAAATCTAATAAAGAGTTTTGAAATCGAAAAAAAGCTTTGAAAAGAGGAGGAATTTCATAAAAAAAGACTTCAGTTCCGGAACTGTGGGACAAATATTTATAACTTTCACAGAGGGGTGAAAATACCACCGCCAAGTCAAATCTTGAGCCTTAATTTATCTTATTTCAGAATAACCTACAGAGCCTGGCGCCCGTATAGATCTCAATTCTTTTTTCGCTTAAATTACGTACATTAATTAACATTGAACTTTTGGCTCCCTTTTTAACCGACTTAAAAAGGAGGAGGTTCTCAATTCGGTTGTATTTTTTATGTTAGTTACCGCATAACTCCGTCTTTTTTTAACCGTTTTGAAAAATTCTTATTTTATGTGAAAGGGATGATTGTTCTTATTGTCGCCAAGTCAGAATCTGATGATGCGATCCAATGGAAATCGAGGGAAACCCTCAAATTTTATAGGCACATACAGTGTTTTTCATAAATTTTCTAACGCAGTTCAGATATTTGTGCCTGCTAATCATCATCTCATGTTGCATGTTGTTGTTGTTGAAGGTATAAATTAGGATCTGATAATGAGATCCCATGAAAAATGTTTGTTCAGCAATATTTTCGCCAATTATCGACCCATTTGGATGATTCTTTTTTTGTTTGACTGGTCCCATTTTAATTTGGTGAAGATCTGACGAAGAACTTCGGGGATAGGCAACGGAACTCTTCAATAAATGATAGCCAATGGATCGGGATTGCTGAAATTACATGTCTGTTAATTGTTTACACCAGTTCATAACATAACATCACGCCGGTACGATTTTAATGGGTACGCAGGTAGGTTACCACTGGCCACTAAAAAGTGAAAAATAAGATACTATTTTACAAAAAATATCACCGACTTCCAACAACACTAAAATAACTTCAGAAGAAAGAAAAGAACTTTAATTTCGTAAGTCGGTGTCAAAAAACGAAGAAATAACCAAAAACACCGACTTCTGAAATTAAAGTTCTTTTCTTTCTTCTGAAGTTATTTTATACTTTTGGAAGTCGGTTGTATTTTATCACATTTATTTTTTTGATGGGATATCTGATCCAGCGGCAGGAGAGGTTATATTGCGCCAAAAAGTCTTCTCACTCACTGCATCCAGCTATACCTCAACCACAAGTTATTTTTCGTTTAAATTTAGTAGAAAATACTTAAAAATATGAATATGTTTATTGTTGCCGCTACAAACTTGTTCAACAAACTATGAATTTCGTTTTAAGAAAAAATAATAATTTCGATACTGAAAGTCAAAAACAAATAATGCTTGTTTTTAGAGTTCCGTACACCAAAAGGAAAAAAAGGAACCCTTGTAAGATCACTCTCTTGTCCGTCTGTCTGTCCGTGTGTCACCACCAATTTTCTCAGGAACGGGTGGACTTAGCAAGTTGAAATCTATACCAGATACTGGAGTCTTATTATGAACTGGTCTAAGATCCGGTCTAAGAAATATATACCCTCACTTGTTATTTAATTCTAATATAAGAGTAAATGCTAGACAATGTTTAGATTGATACGTTGGAAGTGGGTCGCCTAGCTAAATCTGAGTTTCACTTAGCTAAATCATAGTTCAGTATCGAAATTATTATTTTTTCTTAAAACGAAATTCATAGTTTGTTGAACAAGTTTGTAGCGGCAACAATAAACATATTCATATTTTTAAGTATTTTCTACTAAATTTAAACGAAAAATAACTTGTGGTTGAGGTATAGCTGGATGCAGTGAGTGAGAAGACTTTTTGGCGCAATATAACCTCTCCTGCCGCTGGATCAGATATCCCATCAAAAAAATAAATGTGATAAAATACAACCGACTTCCAAAAGTATAAAATAACTTCAGAAGAAAGAAAAGATCTTTAATTTCAGAAGTCGGTGTTTTTGGTTATTTCTTCGTTTTTTGACACCGACTTACGAAATTAAAGTTCTTTTCTTTCTTCTGAAGTTATTTTAGTGTTGTTGGAAGTCGGTGATATTTTTTGTAAAATAGTATCTTATTTTTCACTTTTTAGTGGCCAGTGGTAACCTACCTGCGTACCCATTAAAATCGTACCGGCGTGATGTTATGTTATGAACTGGTGTAAACAATTAAAAGACATGTAATTTCAGCAATCCCGATCCATTGGCTATCATTTATTGAAGAGTTCCGTTGCCTACCCCCGAAGTTCTTCGTCAGATCTTCACCAAATTAAAATGGGACCAGTCAAACAAAAAAAGAATCATCCAAATGGGTCGATAATTGGCGAAAATATTGCTGAACAAACATTTTTCATGGGATCTCATTATCAGATCCTAATTTATACCTTCAACAACAACAACATGCAACATGAGATGATGATTAGCAGGCACAAATATCTGAACTGCGTTAGAAAATTTATGAAAAACACTGTATGTGCCTATAAAATTTGAGGGTTTCCCTCGATTTCCATTGGATCGCATCATCAGATTCTGACTTGGCGACAATAAGAACAATCATCCCTTTCACATAAAATAAGAATTTTTCAAAACGGTTAAAAAAAGACGGAGTTATGCGGTAACTAACATAAAAAATACAACCGAATTGAGAACCTCCTCCTTTTTAAGTCGGTTAAAAAGGGAGCCAAAAGTTCAATGTTAATTAATGTACGTAATTTAAGCGAAAAAAGAATTGAGATCTATACGGGCGCCAGGCTCTGTAGGTTATTCTGAAATAAGATAAATTAAGGCTCAAGATTTGACTTGGCGGTGGTATTTTCACCCCTCTGTGAAAGTTATAAATATTTGTCCCACAGTTCCGGAACTGAAGTCTTTTTTTATGAAATTCCTCCTCTTTTCAAAGCTTTTTTTCGATTTCAAAACTCTTTATTAGATTTAAGATATTTGAAAAAAAAAAAACAAACCCCTTTTCTTTTTTCAGTAAATTATTTATAACTTCTGTACTTTTTTGAGCGGTATTATATTTTTTTTCAAAAATCATCTACATGGTCATCCAAATCGAATGACACCAGCTCACTCATATTTTTCCGAGACTGCTGAAAAAAGTTATACAAAAAAGCACTTGTTGACTAGACTAATATACAACAGTCCGAATATGGAGTTTTGCGGTACTTTACTCTCTGTTCCGCATACCTCCGAAAGTTTAATGCGATCTAAGTTATGCTTGCACGAATGAATCTGCTTGAAAGCCAAGTTAGTGAAGTTAGTACACACGGCCGCGCGGTTACTTTGTCGTATCAGAACACTATCCCAATTACTTTTACTTCCGATTCCTTAGCAGTAGTGCTATTCTGTAACAACATTTTCGTGTCTCGACAGCGAAATCCGAGGTATCAAATTACGTCAAAAATTGAAGCAAGGATTTTATTAAAATAAACCATTTATAGGCACTTTTGAAACGTCAAGGTCGGTCTGTCAAAAACATGGAAGCTATTTGTACGTTCCAAAGCGTAGATCTCTATGGAGAAGAACGTGCAAGAAACTCCACGGACACTCTTTTAAATCATGTTCTATTTTACAAAAATTCTAAGTTACGAGTACATATACTTGTTGCCTCTGCATGTGAGGACAATGCTTATTTTTCTTCCACCTGGCGTTAATCCCGGCCATTGCCAGGGTCCGCCTTCCGACTGAGCTTTCTCCACTTTGCCCGATCTTCAACATCCTTTTTAGTCAGGCCATTGGCTCTCATGTCGGACTTGACGACGTCCAGCCAGCGCTTGCGAGGGCGACCACAGGACCTAGCCCCAAGGACAGCCACATTCATGCATCTCCGACCAACGTACTCCATAGGGCGGCGCATGATGTGGCCATCGCAGATGACACTCTTGCAGTTTTTCCCCCACGTCACGGACACCAAGACTACTTCGGATGGAAGAGTTGCGTATGCGGTCGGATCGCGTTACGCCGCTCATCCACCTCAGCATCTTCATCTCCGTGACGCGAAGCTCCTGGGTGTGTCTGCTTAGTGCTGGCCAACACTCGCCGCCGTACAGGAGGACAGGCCGTATGATGCATTTCGGAAGCATTTTGCGGTCGCTTACAACGTCCGTTACCTCGCGCCACTTCGCCCAAGCTGCGCCTATTGTCGTCCACGTTGCAAGACTCGTGCAGCACGGATCCAAGGATACCTGAACGTATCGGGCTTTGTGATCAGGTCCGAACCTATTTGGATGGTGTTTAAATCCGCGCTGCCACAGGACATGTACTCAGTCTTCGCCACAATTAGTCTCAGACCACCGTTGTCCAGCGTGTTCTTCCAAATGATGACTTTGTGCTCAAGATGGGCTTTGTTCTAATTAACGAGGGCGATGTCATCGGCATACATTATTAGCCATGGAGGCTGATCTTGGATGTTTTGAGGAGCTCGTGGCTAAATAATAACAGCCGTACGGGTCGATCTTTAAGGTTAAGCAACGCTTGCCAAGGTTGGTCTGTGGATGGGTGACCATCTTAATATACCGAGTTTCCTCCGTGCCTCGGAAAGCACGTTAAGCCGTTGGTCCCGGCTGTCATTTAGATTGATAAAACCATTGTAAATAGATAGATAAAACATTTATTAGGAACAAGAAAAGAAACACAACACACAAAAGCACATAACTCTAGAAAATACAAATAAATTAAATGAAAACTTAAAAAAAAGAAATAGGCAGAATATGGCAATGACTAACGCAAGAAATTTACCAGATTACCTACCTACATAAAAAAAAGAAATTACATATATATACTCCAATGCGCGGTGTGTGTCTCTTAGCTGCACCTAATGGGAGTCCAACTCAGCATGTGCCAGGCAAATATACCTGACGCTGGTATTCTGCTGGATCCCAGTAGCGACATACGGATGTCAAGCAGGATGCCGTAATAATGAAGTAAATAGTGGTTTTGTGTATGGTGAGTCCAGATTTGTTATTTTAAATTGTTTTGCGTAAATACCTATTTTGTTGTGTTTAGGTGTGTGTATAATATTAATGGATATAAATTTGTGATGGTAGAAATATACATAGGTTTGACGATCTGATGTGACGTTATGATTATGTGTGACATTATGATTGTGTAATTAATAAAAATTGGGGGCCATGTTGAAAGTACATAAAAATAAATTATAAAGGGTTGCTGTGATTGACAGTGTTTACTACTTACATATAAATCTAGTACGTATGGAACCGCGAGCACTGTCTGCTTGCGCATTCCCTTTTACCAGCAATCCAGCTCAGTTTGTTATAAAGGTAGGTCGGCTGCCTGTACTTTATAACGCCAAACAGTAGGCAAGCCAAGTGCAACTTACGACGTGACTTCATTTTGAGAATCGAATGCTTATTTAAAAATGGTGTAACGTGAGTTCTAGGAGGGATTGTAAAGCAAAATCGAGCGCAGGCGCTTTGCATCCTCTGTATCAGTCGATCAGTTCTTGCCAGCAACCGAGGGCCAATAACTGTCATCTGCCTAGTCTTTTCCCAACTATATTGGGGTCGGCTTCCAGTCAAACCAGATTTAGCTGAATACCAGTATTTTACGAGGAGCGGCTGCCTACCAGACCTCCACAACCCATTTACTGGGTAACACGGTACTTCATGGCAAGACTGGAGTCAGATTTACTGGCTTCTGACTATCCGTAACGACTGCCAAAGATCTACAGATGACAGCCGGGACCAACGGCTTAACGTGCTTTCCGAGGCACGGAGGAAACTCGTTATGTTAAGATGGTCACCCATCTACAGACCAACCTTGGCAAGCGTTGCTTAACCTTGAAGATCGACCCGTGCGGCTGTAGTTATTTAGCCACGAGCTCCTCCGAGGGCCAATAACTGTATCCGCATAATTTAGGTTTGAGAGAACGAGCGACACAGCTCAGATAGATAAGACCATATTTTATAAAGGACCTTCAGAAGATAAAAACAGCTGCGCACTGATGCTGCGACATGTGCTTCGTATCTTAACTCAGCGTCCATGTTCAGTCCCAAATTACGTGCTTCACTTACTCGACTGACCGACTCTCCCAGAAGGGTAACGTTGAGTGTTGCAGGAACTGCACTGATTTGGCACTTGGTTCCAAAAATCAAATATTTTGTTATGGTAGGGTTAAGTACTAAACCGTTGTTCTCAGCCCAACATGCTATTCTGTTGAGATCATCATTGAGATCCTTTAACGCACTATCATAGTCACTTGGCTTAAAAGAAATATAAACTTGCACATCATCAGCGTAAATATGGTACCTACAGTGCTTCAAGGACTTTATGATGTCCGTGCAATATAAAATAAAAATAATGGGACCAAGTATAGAGCCTTGCGGAACTCCCCTAGGAGTGAGCGAAGAAACAAAAGATGAGCCATTGCTCAAATGGATTTCCACACGCTGCTGACGGCTATTGAGTTTTTTTTTTTTTTTGGGACAAGCCCGCCACACATTCCCAACCACTGCAACTCCTGAAAGCCAGAATCAACAGTGGCGACCACCAGAAAAACGCCGAGCCAATGAAACCCGACGAGTCCCGGAGAAACGATTCAACTGTCTTGGATCCTGCAACGAAATTAATCAGAAAAGTACAGCGGAGGAGTAGGAAAAAATAAAAATAATATTACATAAAAATAAACTAATACACATAAAAATCACAAAACTTAATACTTATATTCTACAACAGACAGGGTTGTTATTATGAGATGCCCCATTATTGTACTCTCACCAAGCCTGTCAGCTATCACCTTCAAGAGGCTGTTGCCACTGCCACGCAATCTGGCGAGCAGAGACGCACTTTTCTTCCTCACTATAGCTGAGAAGCTGTCGACTCGGGCTTTTGCGAACATCTCTGACGCACTGCAGTAACGCGGCAGCCGCATCAGCGTCCTGAAGGCGTTATTATATTGGACGCGCAGCGCATTGACGGCACGTTTGGTACAGCTGATCCATAAGGCGCTCGAGTACAGAGATGTGCAGTATGCTTTAAATAGCGTGTGTTTGACCGCTTCTGTACATCGAGCGAACCTACGGGCCAACATGTTCGCTCGTACCGCCAATGCCCTGCGTTCCTGTTCAACATCAGCATCATCTCTAAGGTTGTCAGCAATTAAATGTCCCAAATATTTAAACTGATGTACCCGTCGAATTTGGATATCATTAATTTTTATCGGTGGTACATTTTCTGGACATTTCCTGCCAACAGCCTCAAAAACCATGAGTTTAGACTTAATCACATTATATAGCAACCCATGGCTGGCAGCATTGCTCTCACAGATTTTGACAAGTTTTCTGAGTGCACTGATCGAGGGAGCCAGCAGCACCATGTCATCCGCGTAGCTAATGTTGTTAAAACAAACCCCATCGACAAAACAGCCCACATGTGCACTGCTGAGTTCCTCGATCAATGCACTCAGATACAAGTTAGGGATGTTAAGCCCCCCTGCCTGACGCCACACTCCAACCTGTACGGCAGGGAACAGTCATTCCCCCACCTCACAACGTTAGTTTGGTTGCCATACCAGTACCTAAAAACGTTCAGTAGCTCATTGGTTATCCCTGTTTCCTTTAATTTATTCCAGAGAATGTTGTATGAGACCAGGTCGAAGGCCTTGGAGAGATCCAGGAACGCTGCATAAACTGGTGTACTCCTGTCAGCGTAGTACCTGACAGTGTGCTTAAGGCACGCAATTGCACTTTCGGTGGATAAGCCAGGCCGGAAACCAAAATGCGCATCGTGCAAAGATAAATATTTCACTAGTTGTACGTTAAGCACACTATCAAGCACCTTAGCGACGATCGTTGCCAGAGAAATAGGCCTGTAATTCGACTGATCTGAAGAGTCTCCTGTTTTGTTTTTAATCACTGGCACGACAACCGTCCTCATACTGTCAGGTAAGTGAGAGTGTGCGAAACACATAGTATTAGCCTTACTATTTAATATTATTAAATAGTAAGGCTAATACTCTAGGCAAGTGGCAACCCGCATGCTGCAGGTGCTCGACACTGAGTCCGTCGTGACCTGGGGATTTCCCTCTTTTCATATTTTTAAGAGCTAACTTAACGTTTTTAGCTGTGATAAGAGTGGAAACGGGTCCCGTTTGGGTCTCAGCATCGACCCCCCGCTGCGCTGGTCCCAGCGGTGATCGAACCATGAAGTGGTCTTTGAACACCTCAGCTATGAGTTGCGGTTCAGTAACGCCATCAACGCTCACGGGAAGGCTCTGGGCCGCGCTCATCTTATTGGTACACTTCCAGAAATTGCGAAAATCGGAATTTGCGTGATGTGTGGCCAAAATGTCCATTTTAATGGAATCTTGGTGATTCTGACACCACTTCAGCTTCCCTTTAAAAACTTTCCGCGCCTCTATCATATGATTGTACACAGTACCCGATGACGGTCGTCCGTGCCAGTCCCATATAGTGAACTTAGCCCGCGCCTCCCCGTGCGCCAGTCGGACATGCCTGTTCCACCCTGCTACACACTTGCGATACCTAGGCTTTTTCCGGTGTGTGGAACTAGCTGCCAAGCTTAGACAGTTTACTATATTACTGTACAATTCATCAATTATCACCCTATGGCTGGTGTCAGTGCAACACTTCCCACTACAAGATTCCATTTGTGCTGGAAAGTCTATCTCGCGTAAGTAATTTCCACACAGCTTGGAAAACTGCCCTATTTGCTCGGGCGACCTTTCCCCCACTTGACACCGTCAGATACTTGTGCACACTGCTTACCAAGTTTTTGCTTCACTAAATCAAAATTACACTTGATTATAAGTGGAAAATGGTCGGACCAATATATGTCATGGTTAACGTGTACACCAGTAACGAGCGGTAAGGCTGCTTCAGTCACTATACAATGGTCCAGCCATCTTCGACTTCCGTTTGCCTCACTTATAAATCTATAGCTGTCCGAACTCATTTTATTTACATCTACACATATCCATTTTTGATCACAACAAAAGCTCTGTAACTCGGTAAAAAATAATGTACCTCCCCCAGGACAATCACCGATTCCACACCACTCTCCTCTATTACTGCACTTATAGTTCCTCATATAGAGGTTATTGAGATAACTACAAAACCAGTTTATTGTATAGATCTTTAGCAGTAGTTACGGATTGTCAGAAAAGATTCCTATGGCATCTTGCGCCTCTTCCCACGCTGAATATATGTGTTTTAACAACGTGGCACCAGCGTCAGTCGTACAATGACCCCTGGTAAAACCATACTGTTGATCGCGTAAGATTTTATTGATGTTAAAATGATTGAGCATCTGATTGAGCTTTACTTTTTAAACACTGCTAAAAACCAGCAATACAGATACAGGTCTATAATTATTGGTCTTTGCTGTCGCCCGATTTAAATAGTGGTATAACCTTACTTTATTTCATTATATCCGGAAGGACTCTTTGGTCCACACATACATTAAATATTAAACGTAAGACCTTTATGTTGTGTGTAATTAAGCTCAGATGAAGCTCGATATCGAAATGGTTATTTACAGAATAGGCTAGCAGGTATTGTCGGAATTAATTAATGTTTGAATTATTAAGTTGGGTGTTTAGGTTATGGTAACAAGTCAGTTTTGCTACTTAAGCCAAGTTTCTTGTCCGTTTTGTAGAGATCAAATAACACATACTGATAATTTTTAAGTCAAAAAGTTTATTTCGAATCTTTTAACGTGGGGAAGTTTAGTGTTTTGTTTTTTATACAAAACCACACATAAAAAAAGCAAAGTTAAGAATATTATTGTTGGGCACGCCACAATTGCGGCGATAACTCCCCTCTTTGAGGAGTGGCTAGAGCGGCCCCACGGCGTCCTTACCTTCCGCTTGACGTAGGCACTCACGGGACACGGTTGTTTCGGGAAGTATCTGTTTTGAATACGGCGGGAGGATACACCCGGGTGTCAAAAATGCAAGAATCACCCGGAGCACACGGTGGAGCATACGGTGGAGGTCTGCCCTGCTTGGGCGGAGCACGGCCGTGTCCTCGTCGAAGCGATCGGCGGCGGCGATCTCTCGCGTCCGGCCCTGGTTCAAGCCATGGTTCGGAGCGAGGAGAAATGGGAAGCGGTCACCTCCTTCTTCGAAGCAGTAATGCTAGCAAAGGAGGAAGCCGAACGCGTGAGAGAGAGGGAAACCTAACGCCCCAGCCGCCAAAGAAGACGCCCCGGGCGTCGGGAGTCGCAGGACGATTCTCGGCCACCGTAGGCGCGGGTCTGCGGATGGCGAGCATTGGGCGGCTCGCCGTCTGATCAGAACCAGGCCCGTGTCGGTGGCGCGCTGCGATCCCAACGCGCCTCAAGGAGATGTCAGCAAGGACGACGGGGCCCGCTGGGGCCAGTGTCCGCTGGGGCTGCGGAATTCGTTCGAAAGAGGCACCGTACCCTGGAACGGAAAGGGCACTAGGAGGAACACGGATGAGTTTTAGTCAGTAAGAGTCTGACACCCCTCCTGCTGTACCCAGAGTGGGTGAAGTCATTTGATGATTTCCCATCCTAAAAAAAAAGAAAAAATAGTATATTTTTGTCACAGTACCTAGGTACCTTTTTATTATCTTTGTCATGTTCATTGCCAAGTACCTGTTGCGTAACTACGTGAACATACAACGTATATAACAGAATAAACGTGGCACCTCTTAAGGGATAATTGTCCTCACCATTACGTGATTATGTCGTCATCCTAGAATCAAGAATGAGGAAGCTGGACTGGTAAAAATATGGATTAAATATCGACGGCAAAAACTTGAAAAAATGAACTGAGCTTCAGAGGCATACAACTACAACTCATGATCAATTCATTGAATGAAGCCAGCAAACTAATTGGTTATGAAAAGAACCTGTCAAAAACAATTCTAATGAGATGACAAACAGTAGAAAACCAATAATATTAATGCCAATGATGTACTTACCTACACAGAAAACTACATCTACCTGGGGAAAAACATAAGTTTTGACAGGGAAAACAACGAGCTACAATTAGAATGAAGCATGCTAGAAGCAAGCAAATACTTTGGAAAAATACTGGAGCTTAAAAGAAATATTTAATGATTTTAAAGATTAGTTACTTCAATCATAGATAGTTAAATACGCAGGTTAGATATAATTCACATTAAATGTCCATTAGGTTAAAGTAATCAGTCACTGTTATTTACTTTTTTTATATGTTTGTAAGAAATTACTCAAACAATATTTATCAGAATAAACGTGAATCCTGAAACGGGGTCATTGAACAATTTTAATTTTACTATGTGATAAGCCTTAAAATCACGAACAGAAAATCGACCGCCCCATAATTTTTTGCGTGCATAACTCGACAAAATGTACTGATCAGCAAGTTTTCCCATAGTAAGACTAGATCATAATGTTGAATACAATGATCCCATTTCAGAAATTTCATCCTGTATTGTGTCGCTATTGTAACAAGTAAAGAAGGCATTTTCGTGGTCGAGTGGTTTAGGTGTTTGCCTTGTGACCCGGTGGTCGTGGGTTCAATTCCCACGGGAAGAGCATACTTTGTAAAGTTGTTTTTCAGTTTGGTTAGGACATTGCAGGCTGGAATCACCTGATTGTCTAATAAAAAATGATTCCGTGCCTCAGAAGGTACGTATAAGCCGGTGGTCCCGGTCGCCTAAAAGGCGTCGTCAAATAAAAATCATGTCAGAGGCCCTTCGGTTTAGAAACTCTGACACTAGGGTGTACGGGGTCGATAGACCGTACTGCCCACACGATAAGAAGAAGGTGTGAGCTCACCTTAAGTTCGCAGTAAAAGCTGTAGGAAGCTGTTTCTTTGCAGAGTTGTGTACGTGGGTGAAACAGGGCCGAACAAAAACGTTTCGATAGTTGTGGAGACCGAAAAGCGACTGAGCGATATTTACTACGTGTCGGACGACCCTCTGGATCACATCGGCGAGTCGGCTTACATGTGCTTGCAGCCTGACAAGTGAGTATCGAACATTTGTACGAGTATCTAAAGCGCGCCGAACTTTTTGAACCGATTCAAGAGGTGGTCAATCCGTCTCTATTTTTTGTTTTTGGATGTTTGTTCAGCGATGTCTTTGCCAAATGTCAACCGGTTTTGATGTTTCCTTTTTTGTTTGCACCATTCCAATTAGGTGATGATCTGATGATGAACTTCAGAGATAGGCAACGGAACTCATCAATAAATGATAGCAAATGGCTCAGGATTGCTGAAATCGCATGTCTGTTTATTGTTAACACCAGTTTATAACAAAACATTACGCCGGTAAGTTCTGAAGGGATACGTCCAGCTGATGTGTACCGGTCACCCTTTTAATCTATTCGGGCATAACTTTATTGTTTATTAACCGATCTTGATTATTCTCTTTGCATTGGGGTATAAGTTATAGCTATGTATATTGCAATTGCATTGGACTGTGAACTTCGACCACCAGTGACGTTCTCAAATTAATATGAATAAACCGGCCAAGTGCAAGTTGGACTCTCGCATGAATGATTCCGTACTATCGCCATTAAAATCCCGTATTATGCCGTTAAAGTGAGTAAAAACTCTAAAAATACGTCTTTTGTATCTTATTTAACACTATTATTTCTAAAAACCACAATAAATTACACATAAACATAAAAAAATTAGCACTTCACCCGCGACTTCGTTCGCGCGAGTTTAATTGGTAATCCAAGATTTTCATCTCCCTCTGCCCTCTTAAGGTAATGAGTAAATTACTTATTAATAGACTAAATATAGGGCAGTTCGCTCAAACCACAACATTTTTCTTACTTGGAGTATTTAAATACCTGTCGTAATGTTACGAAAGGTGAGATTTGAAAAATTCAAAGTGTAATTTGCATGTATTATACGTAACTAACCTTAATTATTAAATAGTTTGAATAGATAAGGATTAATATCATGATACTAAAATCACATTAATAACATTTAACCTTGGTTTTGATTGAATCACTTGAATAAAATGCGTTCTGATTTAACCATAGTTAGATATATACCTATGGCACAAAGCAGAGAAACATGGGCATCTTTGGAGGAGGCCTTTACCCGTACAGGGGTTCTTGCAGACTAAATATGTAGTTCGATATACAAATAAAATCTAAAATCCTTGTACTAACAATACTAAGTCCATACCATTAAAACTAACAATACTAATAATAAGAAGTAACACTGGTGTCCCATTCCATTTGAAATGTCTAAAGAGGCCTCTGCGAGTTGGCATCGGCCCCTCGTACGCCTATCAAAGGACCGGGTCTCTAGGGACCCGAGAATGTCAAAAACAAAAAGAAGTAACACAATCGATTAAACTAAGAACTGAACCAAAAATTAATAATTTAATGTACAGTTTGTATGAAATAAATGCCTATTGTTTTTTTTATTTATTTATTAGATATATACCCTCGCGGACTTTTGTGTAGATTTGATATCTCTGTAAAACTGTAGTGCATCACTTTGCTCTATTGTCAATAGTTTCCACAGCGTACGCGATATAAGGATCTTTTTTGGTATTGTTTTCACACCTTGGGTTAGATTATCGAAGTTTTCATACAGATCCCTAACTTTTTTGAAAATGTTCTATAGCCTATGTTCATCAGGGATAATGTAGGGTTCTAATGGTGAAGGAATTTTTCAAATCGGCTCATTAGTTTCGGAGCCAATTCAAACAAACAAACAAACAAATCTTTCCTCTTTATAATATTAGTGAAGATAGAGCCCACTGTTATCGGGATTAGGGTCAAGGCACCAGAGAGAGGAACCTCCTAAAAATGCGAGCCGTGTCCAGAAGTGCTGCCTTCTGAATCAAACGCCTGATCGAGCTGCCCAACGAGAGCCTCCCGAGGTGTTGGTCGAGGACCACTATATCAGGCTTATTGGCCAGAACAGTCAGTGATGATGGACCGATCCAAGTAAAGTGTGATATTGCCATTATCGAGAGGTCGGGATCACGACGTGCCGCTACAGCCGTTTAGAGCATTTTCGGTGAGTGCGTATCGGTGAGGTCTTCGCAGTTATCAAAATAGTTTGACAACTGTGAATCCAGAGCAGGGTTCCAGTTGGTCAACTATCGGGTACGGAACCCTAGGAAATGTAAAGTGAGATATTGTTAGGTTTATGTCAATCCCAAAGACAAGAAGATAATTTGCCCATGAGCTGGTTTGGACTTGAACTGCGAAGGCACACAAAGTAACGGCAAATAACGTAAATGTGTAGACTGACTTAAGGTGTATTGTTAATTTAGCTGTGGAGCTCACCTATAAATAAAAGCACTAGAAAGTTTTAAAATAACTTAAATTTCGGAAGTCAATCAAAAGGTCGAGTTCCGAAATCGAAGTTATTTTATTAAAATTGTAGTGTATTTATTTTGAAATCGTTTGCATTGCTTTTGTTCTCGTTTTTAGTTGCCTCACGCTAGGGATTCCTACTGCGCCAAACGGCTTATACAAAGCAATTCGACGAACTCTCTGTGCGCCATAGATCCCTTTCAGCTAACTAAATGGTACTGCATATTCTCTTTTTATTGATCGGCAGTGTGTTTTACCTCTATGGCCTCGCCGTCATCACAGCCTGCTGCCTTTTTAGGGTTCTGTACCCATTACTAAGACTCTGTTGTCCCTCCCTCCGTCCGTCCGTCTGCCTGTCAGCGGGCTGTATCTCAAGAACCGTAATAGTTAGACAGTTAATGGTAAGACAACAACAAATAATAATATTAAACTAAGTAAAAATTCAAACAAGAAACGTGCTTTTTATTCGGTTTAATATACGGATTCCTTTAACTGTTAAAATTTACGTTTAATGGAACTAGCGAGCGAAGCAAACAGGCATTCCCAATTTTTTGACTCCACTGTTAAAAAATGCGACTTTATTAGGTAATGTAAATTAAGGCTTTATAATGCGCACAGCAAAGGTGTGGAACTCTCTGCCTGCGTCTGTGTTTCCAAAAGCTTACAACCCTAATCTCTTCAAAGTTAGAGTGAACAGGCTCCTTCTGGGTAGGCTCGCTCCTTCGTAGACTTTGTCTCTGTCATCTCTGACATAGACTAGAGTCAAGTGCAAACCCATTACAAAAAAAAAATAAAATGAAAGTTATTGCCAATTAAAAAAATCCTCTTTCGTTGGATTATAATATCCTTTCAGATAGATATTGTGTAACCTTAAAATGGCACCACTTTAAATGCAACACTAAATATGAAATTTCTTCGAACCGTAGATAGTTCCTTTGAGCGCGAATTTTGAAAACGCTCCGCCGCGGAACCATTTTATGTTGCTTGGCACATCGTAAGGCGGTGTCAAAGTCTTTCCCGAAATTCCTACGGGAACGGGAAAAAACAGGATATGCGCGTACGAAACCGCGGGAAAAAGCTAGTTCATAATAATTGAAGCTAAAATATCTTGACAAAATTAAAATTGTACGAACCTCGTCATCTGGGTCACCACGTGTCCACGTGTGCGGCATTACCGTGTACTGCGAGTATGTTAGAGAAATATTATGTTACGGGTTCGGGTGAAACTTAAGTTCGTGTTTAAACCTGCGTTACGTCCGACGGTGGTGCGCGCTATAAGGCTTGTATACATGCCAATGAGCTTGTGCATACAAACGGATCTACGTTACTCGATTATGATGCTAGGAAAATATAGGTATACGATATTCGAAGCATAAATTGGGTTGAGGCATTTTTAGGCATTATTCCAGGGTTTTTAACGTCTCGTTATATCTGAAATTACTGACATTAATATTTGTTAAAAATACAGATATTTGATTACAGGGAAATCTATAAATGTAGTGTTGGTTTCAAAACTAACTTATGAAAATATATATGATTCGTTCGGAAAAATACTCGGTAATAGCCAATTCAAAACATGATCATACGGGGTGCTGTTCTTACATAATAGGTGTATAGTAACCGCTCTCACCGGCCTCATCTAGATCAATTATGTGACAAAAAATATTGACGTGTTGAAAAGAGTTACTTGTAACCTATTTGCAAAATTAAGGTACTTATACAGGGTAGGTTTTGGAAGTCACACTAGCAATGTTGGGTACTAAAAGATAAATACCATTTCATCTGAAGTCTACCTAGTTTATAATTATAATAAACATTTTATTTCAAGTTTAAAAGACTCATTAACTTAAATTTTCATGTACTCAGTCACATTTAATGATCAAATACACAGCTAATTAAATACACTGAAAGTATAAGGTCGAATTGTAAGTTCCCTCCATCGTAGACTTTGTCTCTGTCATCTCTGACATAGACTAGAATCAAGAGCAAACCCATCACAAATAATAAAAAAAAAATCAAACAAAACAACAAATAGGTACTTAATATTAATAGATTTGTTGCCACATTAACTGCGTTCAATGTGTGGATTACATACAGCCATGATTCATGTGCCTCTAGCGTTAATTATTATATTTTGGATCAAACAGCAAGTTGTGAAATAGCCAGTAATGCATTTTCTTTCTTCAAATGAAACCATTGTTATCTTGAATAGCTCTGTAGGTATTAGGTAGACTTTTGTGCAACGATTCGGATTAAACTGCACTGTGAGTGAAGACAAGTATGATGCTTTCTTTGTAATGAACAAAGAGGAACTCTACAAACGCAAATATTTAATCTAGAGTCTAGATTAAATTCTAGATAGTGAATAAAGAGCCAGAATCTAGACTATTATTTGTGTTCTTTATTCATTATAAAGTAATGTGACCTTTCCTCTAACAGAAGAATTCTTTTCCATGAAGCGTATTTTATGTGAAACAGAATATGATCTAAGTATGTGAAGAATATTTAGATCTTAGCGAAGAAATTGTGATGTAAAAGTTCATGTAGTGTTATGATATGTGACAAAGAATTCACGCGAAAAAGATTTTCACTATTGCAGCAACAATCGGCAACAATCAGAGATGCTCCCATAAATACCATATATTATATCATCTTGTTTATTTCTTTGTTTGCTTGAACGCGCTAATCTCAGGAACTAGTTACTGGTCCGATTTCAAAAATTATTTCAGTGTAAGGTGATAGCCTATTTATCGAGGAAGGCTACATATTATCGCGCTAAGACCAATAGGGGCGGAGCAGTAATGAAAATTGTGACACAGACGCAGTTGCGCGCGTCAACTAGTACTAATATACAAAGCGGAAGAGTTTGTTTGTTTGTTTGCTTGAACGCCCTAATCTCAGGAACTACTGGTCCAATTTGAAAATTTTATTTCTGTGTTAAATAGCCTATTTATCGAAGCAGGCTACAGGCTAAATATCATCTCGCTAAGACCAATAGGAGCGGAGCAGTAATGAAAGTCAACTATTTAGTTAAAGATACAAACGTCAATCAGATTTTCATCTGTAGGTAATGGTTACTGAATCATTTTACACCGTTTCATTGATATTAATTCTATTTGTCTAGACTAGATCGAAATTGTATTAAGAATCTTGCAAATTATTGTACTTATCATCGATTTGCGTACACAAAGAAAATAGGTACTTGCTCTGCAGTGAAGACAGGCTGAACTTACACACATATTGGTTTATGTGTTATAATAGTAATTCATTAATATGTATTTATTTAGGGATTAAATATAATGACCACCATAAAATGCTTTGATACCCTTAGTTCTTTTTACCAAACATATATATTTGACACCAGAAAAATGAAGTCTAAAATTACAATAGTACTAGCTATTTTAGTCACGACTGCACCCCAAATTGTATTCGAACACCAAATGTAGTAAATGATCACCAAATCTTAGCGAGCAAATTAATGCGCTATTTTTGCCTAAATAAACTACTGTGATTGCCACAAAATGTAGGCTTGGGGTTACAAACTGGATAAAATAGGTTAGGTTAGGTTAGAATTGTGACCAACCGCGCGCGAGCCGAGCGAGCGAAGCGAGCGGTGCCGCGGGAGCGGCCGGCGAGCGCTACTTCTCGAATATTTTTTTGGAAAAAGTTATTTATTTCACACTTTTTTAACTCCAAACACCAAACAATAGCTGCCAATAAAAATGAAAGAAAGCTTATAAATTAAAATAAAGCTTTATATTTACTTAAATGTTTTGGATTAACAATGATTTGTTTGACATTAGTTTGCTTAAACAGGATAGCAAGATGTAAAAACTTTGATTTTAATTTTACATTAAAATGCTGGTATGATTTTGGTGATCATTTACTACTTTTGGGTTAACAATGATTTATTTGGAGTCATTTTACTTAAATAGGATAGCGAGACGTTAAAATTTTGGTTATAATTTTAAATTAAAATGCGTGTTTAATTTTGGTGATCATTTACTATTTTTGTCTCCTAAATGTTACTATATCTGGTGGTAAGTTAAACATAAGCCATTTATTTATAGTACAGGGCCAAAGTCAAAGTCAAAAATGTTTATTTCAACTAGGCCATTAAACGGCACTTTTGAACGTCATCATTACATTTAAAATAACATAGTGACTCTACTGTCCATTCGGAAGGGTAGATTCTTATGGAGAAGAACAGACAAGAAACTCCATAGTTACTCTTTTTAAATCAATGTTTTACATGTGCTGTGGTATACAAACCTTTTGTTAATATATGTGAGGACCATGAACCTAGAGTATGCAGAGGTAGACTTATTAATTTTATAAATAAGTACATGGTACTCACGTATTTATAAATATTGGAACCATTAATTAGCAGAGTGTGTGTGAACAGAAAAATAAAAACCCAAAAATGAAACAGTAGGTACAACTATAAAGTAAATACATAAACCAACCAGTTTGATCTTGTATCCACCATTGATTGTCCTATGGAGCAGGACCAGCATGTTTCCAAGCATTCTTATCCTGAATGTAATCTTCTAATTTGTAATATGCTTGTTTACAAAGTGTGCTTTGAATGTAGGTTTTAATGTAGGCTGGTTGATGTGGACAGTCGACGGGGAGGCTACTGTTCAAAATTTGAAATATATAGTCTGGTGATGATGATAGCAGAGTAAGGAATCGCGTCCTAGCTGACTTCATCCGGGAGACGAAAACTTTTTAATTTTATTTCATACTAGTTGACTCGCGCAACTTCGTCTGCGTCACAATTTTCATTACTGCTCTGCTCCTATTAGTCTTAGCGTAATGATATATAGCCTATAGCCTTCCTCGATAAATTGGCTATCTAACACTGAAATATTTTTTTCAAATCGGACCAGTAGTTCCTGAGATTAGCGCGTTCAAGTAAACAAACAATCATACAAACTCTTCAGCTTTATATATTAGTATAGAAGTATAGATAATTACGTATCAGTCATACGTACGTACCGCGGTTGGAGACTACAGAACTAGATGGAGAGATATCGTGATGCGAGTTACAACAACACCATAATAAAAAATGCTGGCCATTTTAAAATTAGAAAACGCCTGTAGCGCTCTGACATAAGTATTCTCATCTCGTAATTCGTGTCTTCAGGATCCGAGTATAAGAGACGTTTCGCGAAAAACCGGACAAGCGCGTAAAAACCTACGTGATTTGACTGGAACTTCTGAGACTAACTTAGAGTTATTGTGAAAACCCCATTTGAATCTCGTTTTATCATGCAATCGAAGAATAAGATCATTTCATGTTTAGATTAATTTAAACATCTCTTAACGAAAATGTCTCGAAAAACGTGGCCTTGTCCGTTAATTTGTTTTAAGCATCTTTGTCGGAACTGCTATGATTGAACAAGCAACTTGAAATGGGGAGAGTACCTTGGTTATTTTGAATTCTTCCCGGAAGCTGGGAGAATTGTATTTTCAGTGTCCAATTTCGGTATGCTCTCGGAATTCTGGGAGAGGCGGGAACCCAATAGCAGATAAATAAACCTAAGTATATGTGACTCTCTCTGATTGATATTGATTTATCAATCGATAAAAATGAAGTACACAGGATATTAACAAAATATTGGTACTAAATATTTGCAAAATGAAATAATTTCCATGTGCGTCGGCCGTTGCTTGCATATTTACTTGATGTTGTTTGAACAAACGTCAAACATTGAGCAAATCTGTTGGCATATACTACTCTGTCAAGAAAGTACCGGGAAAAGATCAATAATACACAAAATGTCTATTATTCATCCAAATTTATTTTATCACCTTCAAAGTATGCTCCTTTAGAAACGATACACTTGCGCCAACGAATAATCCATTCATCAAAACATTTTTAAACGCTGCTCCCGGAATTGAGTTCAGTTCTCGCCGCGAATTCTCCTTTATGTCTTTTATCGATTGAAAACGGGTGCCACGAAGTGGTAATTTGAGTTTAGGAATAAGAAAATAGTCAGCAGGAGCCATATCTGGTGAATATGGTGGTTGCTGGATGGTATTTGTTGAGTGTTTGGTTAAAAATTCGTTCACAATGATAGCCTTGTGCGAAGGCGCATTGTCGTGGTGCAAAATCCAAGAATTTTCTTTCCACAAATCTGGCCTTTTTCGTCGAATTTGCTCTCTTAAACGCCGCATAACGCTCAAATAATATTCTTTATTTACCGTTAGACCTTCCGGTAAGAATTCAGAGTGCACAACACCGCGATAGTCAAAGAAAACAGTCAACATGACTTTGACTTTTGATCGACTTTGGCGTGGTTTTTTCGGTTTCGGTTCAGTTGGAAGGCGCCACTCCGAAGTTTGTTGACTAGTTTGCATGTCAAACTCATAAACCCACGTCTCGTCACCAGTAACAATGCGTTTCATGAATGTTGGGTCCGAACTGACTCGTTCTAGCATGTCCTCAGCGACTTTCATGCGATTGAGTTTTTGGAGAAAATTCAGATCTTTTGGGACTAGCCGAGCAGCAACATGTTTCATACCCAAATGATTAGTTAAAATGGTACGGATCGACTCGTGAGATACAGAAAGTTCGGCGGCTATCTCTCTCAGAGTTGAATGGGGATTTTCAGTCACTATTTCCTTCACTTTTGCGATGTTAACTTCAGTTGCAGACGTTGACGGCCTACCAGAGCGAGGCAAATCTTCCATCACATCCCCCGCTTTTGAACGCTTTGAACCACTCATAAGCACGAGTTTTTGATAAAGTCGATTCACCGTAAGCCTTCTGTAACATTTTCAGTGACTCCGAACACGAAATTCCATTGGCGATGCAAAATTTAAGACAAACTCTTTGTTCGATATTTTTGTCCATTATGAAATTCGCAATACACACTATATATGATATTACTAAAACCAGCACTGTATTTAATATAAATAACAGATGCAACTCAAACTCCGCGCCAAAATGGAAAACAGTTGTGCCAATCTAACAACTACAAAAAAAACAAAAATTTGAATTTGGAACCATAAACAAATCATCCATTCCCGATACTTTTTTGACTGAATGTATTATTATTTTCATATTGAAGTAAAATAAATCTACACTTCAATTGTGTAGTGTACCTGTATTTTTAGGGACCTCTGGCCAAATGGCACAAATGGAGTTTTAAATTTATAATTTCGTCCTCTCCGTCTGTCCATCTGTCTGGATGTTCCACAGCCTCGCTAGACTAATTGGCAGGATGTCGATGAAACTTGGAAATGAGGTGGATTCTGTGTGCTGCCTGCTAAAGTGGTCGAACTGGTGAAATAATATTAAAAAAAGGATTGCTACGCATATTGCAAATGGGTAATCTAGCCGAGTGGTTTTCAATGCTTCAAAAGTTACTTCAAAACTTAATGCACACAATCTTGTGGGTATCCTAAAAAAATGCAATATGCCAATTGACTGGTTTATTTACCTTAGACATTATTTGTTGACATATAATATATGCTTAAAAATTTAAAGAGTAGGTAAGCATAATTGACTTTGTCTTCGGTACATTCTTTGCGAAATGAAATCATTTTATTGGAGTCAATAAAATGAATATTGTGCTGTGTGCAAGGGGTCTACTCTCTAAACCTGAAGTCTGCCGTAACCGCCTTAATTGGCGCGGGCGTTTTCTACTCCGTATCACCTAACCACTAGGAATGAATGAAAAAAAAACGTATTGTCATTCACTCTTAGTTTGGGTTCGGAACTAATTGTAAAAAAATCGAGTAGAAATCATCGTAACCAAGGTCGAAACTTCGGACTTCGGGCTTAGAGAGTAGATCCCCTGGTCACCGCGCTTTCACTCTACGTATACAAGGCTTGATGCGCTTATGTTATATAAATGTGTATCATTCCTTGACTATTACCTACATCTTTTTAGACGTCATAACACTGAAAAATAGAAAAAAAAACTCCGGTGAGTGAAAAAGTGAAAACTTGAATACGTGCTTCTCTCCCTCCGTCTAACGAATTTTCGATCAGGTCACCTGTCCTGACGCGAGTTTAACATTTTTTAGCCATAAAAAAGTGCACAACGCTGCTAAAGAAGTTTTCACTTCAAAAAACACGTTTATTTGCCACACAATTGTAGGTAACATTGTGTCTTTACGGCTGCGCCAAATAAGACAAGTTGAGCAAAATGCCAAACAAGTTCTAGTTGCCACCAGTACTGCTGTCACTGTAGTGACTTCTTAACTACCTATTTTTATCCCAGATTCCGCTGGCGGGCTCTTAGCGCGGACGGCGAGATGTCAGGCTCTGGCGAGGGCTACCTGCGGGCCGGAGGCGTGTACGTGCTGTGTCTCCGAGAGCGGATGGGCAGGCTGGACGCGGCCGTGTTGCACGCGCCCAACCCCCCCAATGAGCTGCATCTGGCCTGGATCGTGCCCCAGTATCTACTCGTGTCCGTTGCCGAGATTATGTTCGCTGTGTCTGGACTAGAGTTCTCTTTTACACAGGTTATTTAGTTTTTTGATCAGCCATATTGTTCAACTGCTGGGTAAAGCCCTACCCCAGTCATTGCAAGAATCATTTTAGGCGCCAAGTCGTACCAACCGTCACGGTTCGCCCCCGTCGTCTCACCAACTCTTTTTGGGCCGGCCTCTGCGACTCTGTCCGCGTTCGTGTACGGCCACAGGGTACATATTAGCTGTGTGTTATTTGATTGTTATTATACAACAAGCTTCTGCCCACTATTTCGTCTGCTTGGACTAAAGGACACAGGTTAAGAAGGAAAGAAATACGATGGAAGTAGGATAGTACGATCAATCTGCCTAGTATTTTCCTTGATGCATACTATTACTGAAGCTAAATACCTATCAATATTTTACATGAAGTGCTTATTTGACCTCCAAATCCCAGTAATTGTTTAATAAGATTTGGAAAGACTGGGTGTCAGACATTCGGGCTTTTGACTACCAGTGGATGATTGGATACGGAGCTCGCTTCACGGAGGCCGTTATTAGTTGCATTTTAATGACAAAGTTCCGGGAAACAGAAAACTCGAATATATTGTTATTTTAGTAAATACTTGGTCCTTTGTTTCAGGCACCAAAAAGTATGAAAACCATAACTATAGCTGCTTGGTATGTGTCCGTTGCTTTTGGAAACTTAATCGTCATTCTCGTCGCTCAGATGAAGATATTTGAATCTAGAGTGAGTGTTGAATTAATGATGACCGTAATAAATAGATTGACTTGGCCATCGCATGAAAACACAATGTATCTCACAAGTAATACATATTATATTAAAGAAGATTGTTTAATGCGATTGTCAAGTCAATCTATTTACTTAAAACATGCTACATTAAGCTTACAATCCTAATCTCTTCAAAGTTAGAGTGAACAGGCTCCTTCTGGGTAGGCTCGCTCCATCGTAGACTTTGTCTCTGTCATCTCTGACATAGACTAGAGTCAAGAGCAAATCAGCAAACCCATTACAAACAAAAAAAAACATACAAGATTTTTAATATTGATATGGTTTCTATGAGATGTTGTTAGATTAGCTAATTACGTAATAACTTAAGACAGAAGGACCCTTAAGTAGAGACTGAATAAATTAACCGACTTGGTATTACATGGATCGTAACGACTACCAAAGATCTTCAAGACACGGAGGAAACTCGTTATGTTAAGATGGTAACCCATCCACAAACCAACCTTCTCAAGCGTTGCTTAACCTTAAAGATCGAAACTTGGCTGTTATTATCTAGCAACGAGCTCCTCGACACACTCCACGACGTATCTTTTTTTTAAGTTAACTTGGAAGTTTATTTTTTCACAGCTGCAAGGGACCGCTACCCAATGTGACCACATATGTACCTGAGTATATGGTTTTAATTTCAACTCGATGCCACCACGCGTTCTCGAGATAAACGGTCGTGTGTACAGACAGACAGACAGACGGACAACAAAGTGGTCTTATAAGGGTCCCGATTTTCTCTTCTGAGGTCCGAAATCCCAAAAATTAAATCGTTATTATTATTTATTGGCCTTTTCATTGAACGGCGGTTAAATCGGCCTAAATGATATACAGCCAATGTGTCTAATACAACATTTAATGAACAGGCTGGCAGATGCTTAGGCCGCCTATAGAATATGGTAACTGTGTGACTAAAATATAATTATGAATTTATTTATTTTTCTAAATCCGATTAAATTGACGTCGCTTAGAGCCGTCACATAGGATGTCACTTAGGCCGTCTCCACGTTTGTAATCTGTGCCCAGTTTTGTCAACATTTCAGTTTTTATTAACAGCTGTAGATTCATTGTTTTTCGGAAATCATTTCAGTTTTTTACATAAAGCGTCATCATCTGCCTAGCCTTTTCCCAGCTATATTGGGGTCGTCTTCCAGTCAAACCGGATTCAAATGAATACCAAGATTTTACGTGGAGCGGCTGTCTACCAGACCTGTACAACCCTACAATACTGGGTGACACGGTACTTCTTGACTACAGGTATCAGAAATTCGGCTTCTGACAATCTATAACGACTGCCAAAGATATCTTCTCGGTCTGTTAAAATGGTCTACCATCCACAGACCGATCTTGGCAAGCGTAGCTTAACCTTGAGGATGAACCCGTACAACTGTGGTAATTTAGGCGTATTCCGAGGCACGGAGGAATAACTTTAATTTTGGCAGTCGGTGTAGAAAACAACCAAAAACACCGACTGCCAAAATCAAAGTTATTTATACTTTGTAGTGTTTTGGAAGTCGGTTGTATTTTTTTGTAAAAAAGATTATATTTTTCAGTTTTTAGTGGTTCACATGTGCTTACCCCTTCACAGTGTACCGGCGTGATGTTATGTAATGAACTGGTGTAAACAAGAGATTTCAGCAATCCCGGCCCATTTGCTAAGTACCATGTTAAGTTAATCCTTTGCTGGGGCAGTCGTCCTTTCATATAATTATGTAGGTTAAATCGGTTTCGAGTTGTGAAGGCGTCAAAAGTAGCTCAGGTGAGATAGTGGTCAAACGCGTGCCTATATATAGTAAAAAAAAAAAAGCTCGAAATTGGATCATGTAATATAACACACGGCTGCTCTGCGTCGCCAGTTCCTTTTTACTCCGAATACTGAGTCCACTGAAGTGTAAAATTTTATACGAGTAAATCTGTATTGGGTTAGAATGTTTTAACAATAAACTTTCGCAAGTCAACAACTTTTGACCAACTTCAACTTCGACTTCGTACCTACAAAAGAATATCTATTTTCAGCGAAGTTTTGGCTAAAACCAACTTTTGACAGGGGAATGTAAAATTGCGTAAACATTTTATAGCTTTTGATAACAGCTATAGCTAATAGCTGCGTTTCGCGAAAATATTAGTAATTTAAGTACTGTTTCCAAGACGTTAAACGAAAAAATAAAAATAGCCCGCTTTTCAACTCCGCGCCGTACCCGTTGAAATTGAGTTGGACATCGAAGAAATCTCGTTTGATCGGGTCATATTGAGGCTGGAAAAACCGACAAGTAATTTCAACCAGAATTTATTCGTTGTAAGGTGCTCGTACTTTCGTAGTAACTATTTAGTAATGTGTGCTCGTACCATGTTTTACAGGCTGTTAGGCTGTTTTGTGCAGCTACAATGTTTACTGCAGCTCATAGAGCAGAATAATGCCTTTAACCGGATGGCCCCCTTGCGGGACCATGCTCCCACAAGAGAAACTGATTGAAACTGATTAACACTTTATTTCTATGCGGCTTGCGGTTTTCTTTTTTTTCTGAACGATTGAAATCTATGGTAGATAATATTTTTCAACTGTGGACAATGACCGAAAAAAAAATACTTGTCAACATTAAGACGCTCAAAAGCTAAACTCTATAGGTCGCGGTCCCAAAGAAATCTAGGAGGGGCCCAATAGGTAGAGGGTACATTTAAATACATAGAATAAACTGGTGGTGTGTATTTTCACAGGATCGAGGAATCTTCTCTATCGAACTCTTAATATATAGTCAAAGCCAACAAACCAATTGGTATCTCTAATTAAACACAAAACACCACATAGATTTAGGAAATTATATGCTAAAGATTAAACATGATGTGTGACTAGTATATTTGGCATGTGGCAACACATTAGCTACCAATAATAGCAACAAATTGTTGCTGTTTGTACATTTATGAGATAACGATGACTCATGTGAGTCAGTGATCCCGCTGATACGCACGTCGCGCGTCGATTCGCTGTCGCTTAGCAATAAATAGAAGTCAAATGTGACATGACGAGGAACAACCGTGCATGTCGCCAGTTATTATGTAAAGTCCCACGTCATAGGAAGTGCACTCTAAGCTAATACAGACAAGTTTCTGATAGAAAACACTAAACATCTTACTGAACCAAGGACTAAGCGCTCTACACCAACGAGCTCCCTTTTTAACCAACTCCCAAAAAGGAAGTTCTCAATTCTTATTCTAGAGCTCTTTCCCTGCGTCTTTCAACCCCAAAGAAACCGAAATCAAAAGTAGCTTGTACAAATCAGCAATAGTGTACACTACACTATTGCTGATTTGTACAGCTTTTCAATTAGTAAAAGATTTCGTGTTCGGGTCATTACTTCTAGAGATTACCTTAACATTATTTTTATTCTACTAACGTTTAGTGTTGAAATAAAAATATTATAATATTATGAGTGTCGTTCAACACGATAAGGCGAGATAATTCTCGTCTATTTGCAGGCAACGATTTGTTCAATGAGGTGCAAAAGCATAAGGCCTCTGCCTCGAGTTATGCGGGCAGCGGTGCGGCGGCAGTGGCGGCGCGGGAGTGGCAGGATCTAATGTGTAAAATCAAATGGATCGGCCCTCGAAAACAGCGGCGCACCAGGCAGCGGCGCGAGGACGGGCAACGGGCGGTGCACTCCAGTCAAGCGGTGACCGCCCGCGCGTCTGCTTTGCAGTGTTGTAAAATTTATTTTCTTCTTTTGCCCATAGTAAATCGAGCGTTAGGATTTATCTTAAATTGAACAGCCCAAGATTAATAGTTTCTTATCTATGAAAAGTGGTTATCATTCAGTTATGTTCTCAGACAGCATAGGAAGAGGTTTAGGTAAATTATTAAGTAACAACCTGAGTTATCCTATACAAAATTACTGTATGCCAAGTTCATCATACAAGCATATTATGGCGTCATTAAGAAACAATAATTTTAGTTCTAATACCAATATTACAGTGTTTATAGGGAATAGTTTAAATGTAAAAAAGCAGATTTCACGGACAATCTAACTGAGATGTTAAAGTTAAATTGTAATAAAATAATATTGTGTGCATTTCCTTATTTTGATCAATTGTCAAGTAGACAAAATAATTATATTCATAGCTTAAATAAACACATGCACTTTTTAGTAAGTCACTATAGTGACAAGTTTATGTTTTTTGACACAAACATTTTTGTGGAAAATTTAAAATCGACTAGGGATACAGTGTATTTGCCAATTAGTTTTAGACACACAATAGCAAGGCTATTAGCTTATTTTATTAACTCAGACATACGTAGTGTCGCAGTCTTGTATAATTAAATCCACAATGTTTAGTAATTTTACTAAGAATCAGGTGGAGAGCCTTAGTAACGGTAGCTCTAGTGCTACAAATACTTATAAAAATTGTACGGAGTTTCCATGTACTATATCTCTATGTATACTCATTTAAACCAGTTCATAAGACAACAGAGGATACCAGCGACAGAATAGTTATGCCTACCATCAACAAGGTATCTTCTTGCTCTTTAATAAATAGTTGTCAAAAAGGGAGTCAGCAGCATGCCTTGAAATTATTTCATCAAAATATTCAAGGTGTCTCTTCCAAATTATTAGAAATTGAAATGTTTTTAGAAAAAACAATGTTTGCCATTGTATGTTTTAGTGAGCACTGGTTGAAGGATTACCAGATGCTAATTAGTTATAAAAATTATAATGTGGGCAGTTGTTTTAACCGCAAATCTTTGTTACGTGGTGGTTCCCTCATCTTATTAAAAAAAAACTTAAAATTTAAGCAACGTAATGACATCGTTAACTTATCAGTGGAACATTGCATCGAACTGTCCTGTGTTGAATTAGATAAGCATATCATAGTGTGCGTGTACAGACCCCCAAACCCTCAAAACTTTACTATATTTGAGTCAACAATGGAAGATATCCTTGCAAAACTTGCAGCAGGTAACAAGCCCGCGATTATTTGTGGGGATTTTAATATTAATATTTTAGAAATTAATTCAAATAGCAGCAGATTTATAAGCCTTTTTAAATCGTTAATTTGTCTAATGTGTTTACAGAACCGACTAGGGTAACACCAACTTCTTCAACCTGTATCGATAATGTATTCTGCGATTGTGAATATTTAGATAAAGCCATAGTTAATTACCTTCCCTCTGGAAATAGTGGTCAATTGGTAACATTTCAGTTTAAAGCAGCCTTGGAAAACATTCATATACAATATAGGCCAATTACAACTGGCAAACTAGCTAAATTCAATGGTACCTTACAAAATAAGTTAAATTTTCTAGGCCATAACATTGAAGATGCTAATAAATTTTATGATAATTTCTTTTCAGTGGTTCTAAAGGAATTCAATGCAACTTTTGAAAAGAAGTCTAAGGATACTTTCCCTAAGTATGTATTTAGTGACTGGGCGACTAAAGGCATTAGGATAAGTAGGGAAAGACTATATGAGCTATATGGCCTTAAGCCTGTCATAAACACTGATTCTTTTAATAAGTTTGTAAACAAATATTCTAAAGTGTTCAGAAATACTTGCAAGGTAGCTAAAGCCCTATATATTAGCAACAAGATCAAATCGTCAGAAAATAAAATAAAGACAGTTTAGTAAGTTATTAATAATGAAACTAATAGAAATAAAGAACGAAACAGTGATTATTTACTGGAGACTACACATGGTGCCAAAAGCTCTAATTTAGAAGTAGCTCAAGAATTTGTAAATTTTTTCACCAATATACCAACTAAAACTACGGAATATTTAAATTATTCACCTGAGGTCTCATATAATTTATTAAAAGCTAACGTTCCAGGTTGTACGGTTGAATTCCAGTTCAAACATATCAACCCTGTGACAGTCATAAAAGCTTTCCGGCAAATCGAAATCAAATTGACCGATGACATATGGGGAATGTCTATTAAAATGTGCACGTCCATAATTGAAACTATAGCACCATACTTGGCTTTAATATTTAATTTATGTGTGGACCAAGGAGTCTTTCCGGATATAATGAAATATAGTAAGGTTATACCACTATTTAAATCGGGCGACAGCAAAGACACCAATAATTATAGAACTGTATCTGTTTTGCCGGTTTTTAGCAAAGTGTTTGAAAAAGTAATGCTCAATCAGATGCTCAATCATTTTAACATCAATAAAATTTTACACGATCAACAGTATGGTTTTACCAGGGGTCGTTGTACGACTGACGCTGGTGCCACGTTGTTAAAACACATATACTCAGCGTGGGAAGAGGCACAAGATGCCATAGGAATCTTTTGTGACCTCTCCAAGGCATTTGATTGTGTAAATCACGAAACCTTGCTCCTAAAGCTAGGACATTACGGACTAGGTAAACTTGCACTCAGTCTAATAAAATCTTACTTAAATGATAGACAGCAGCAAGTTCAAATAAATGGTGTCAATTCACGGGGTTTAAAAGTCAAAATGGGGGTACCACAAGGCTCTATTTTGGGTCCTTTCCTCTTTCTAGTATATATTAATGATCTACCCCATCTTTTAAAAAATCAACCTCATATGGTATTATTTGCTGACGATACGTCCATAATTTTTTAGATAGATAGACGTTCCATAAATCTTGACGACGTAAATAACGCCCTACAGCAG
Source organism: Lacanobia oleracea (assembly GCA_950371165.1). Taxonomy (NCBI): domain Eukaryota; kingdom Metazoa; phylum Arthropoda; class Insecta; order Lepidoptera; family Noctuidae; genus Lacanobia; species Lacanobia oleracea. The sequence goes on from OX493385.1 coordinate 18,461,704, forward strand.
GTCCAAAATTGGTTTACTGCTAATAATTTAGTATTAAATGGGAAAAAAACTAAATGCATCAGATTTGCATTACCGAACGTTAAAAAATGATTGCGACATAGTATTGAACAAGGAGAAACTTGAATTCGTCGAAAACACGGTTTTCCTGGGGATTACGCTTGACTCAAGGCTACAATGGGGTCCTCATTTAACATCTCTTGCGGGACGGCTAAGTTCAGCAGCATACGCTGTCAGAAAAATCCGTCAATTTACCGATATAGATACCGCGAGGCTGGTCTATTTTAGTTACTTTCATAGTATCATGTCTTACGGTATCTTATTATGGGGACGTGCTGCAGACATCGAGTCTATATTTATCCTGCAGAAAAGAGCCATCAGAGCCATTTACAATCTCCGTCGGCGTGATTCTCTGAGAGAACTGTTTAAGGATATCAACATCAATTTTAATACTAGAAATAGGAACAAATTAGGTCAACCCCGATTCAGATTGGCCAAAGTACACACTTCTTTTATGGGGTACTGTATTAAATTTTATAATAAAATACCAGTTAATATTCTCGAACTGAATGAGAGAAAATTTAAAGCATGCATAAAACGCACACTATGTAGACAAGCGTATTATAAACTGGAAGATTATATCCTGGATAAAAACGCTTGGCTAAATGCTGGTCCTGCTCCACAGTCACAGCTGCTTAGGTCCACTTTTTAGGTTTTTATATTTGGAAGAGATGCTCGCTCCTTTGTTTTTTTTTTTTAGAGGTTCTTACATTATTTCGTTTATTTATTCTTATATACATACAAATTATATTATTATTATAATTACTTATTTATTCTTTTTAATTTAAGAACTTAATCGTTGTCTTTATTAATTTATTTTTCATTATTTGGTCATTGACAACCATAGTTTTGTGTAAAGTAGAAGCATATTTTTCAAATTTTGTAAATGTGAGTACCATGAAACCATTTACATTTTATGTGAGTAGTTATAGTTTTACTTGTTGGACATGAACGAGCATGGTGGTTGAGAGCATGTCATGCTCACTCAAATGTCTCGCTGATGGCGGCGCGTGGGTTTGATCATTCGGTTCCCTTCGAAATGGTTGAGCTGAAAGGTGCCGATACACGCGTCATGTTCGTGAACAGGCGCCGTCGGTTGAGACTGGTCATCTCTTAACTGCCATTGGCTTATTTTAATCTTTATATTTAAAATTCTTATAATAAGCCCTTTTTTTTCCTTTGCATTGTCCTCACATGCAGAAGCAACAAGTATATGTAACTTGGAATTTTGTAAAACAGAACATGATTTAAAAGAGTGTCCGTGGAGTTTCTTGCACGTTCTTCTCCATAGAGATCTACGCTTTGGAACGTGCAAATAGCATCCATGTTTTTGACTGACCGATCTTGACGTTTCAAAAGTGCCTGTGAATGGTTTATTTGAAATAAAATGCTTTGAATTTGAATTTGAAAGTTAGGAATAAATTTGAATAAAAAAAATTTCGTCGCTGTTGTTCAGACATTTCATTTTACAACCACGAGCACAACACTGCGCCGCTATAGTGCCGCGCGTTCTGCCCGCTGGTTTCGAGAACGGGTCTGCGTTGCCCGCCCTGCTCCCGCGCCGCCGCCGCCACTGTCCCGCTGCCCGCAAAACTCGAGGCAGAGGCCTTAGACGTCTTCGAACATCGAATTAAACCTAACAAGAAGCTCGATCACGACTAGTCAACGTTGTCGGGAGCGCATTATAAGAAGTAGATTTGTTGAAATATTAGATATAAGACGTAAAGGCTGACTCGGTGAACTTTGTGCTACCTAAAATTGATTTTTGATAACACGTTTTTATCTTCGAATCCACTCTCGTATTAGAGCAAAAAAACCAAAAAAAACGACCGATTTTTTTAAGCTAGATATTGATCGATAAAAAATCTTTATTGTACACCAAAAAAGAAAAAACAAAGAATACCTTAAACCAAAATAATATACAATCGGCGGCCTTATCGCGTTCCGCGATCTCTTCCAGGCAACCTGGAATGGAAAGAGACAGCCTGGATAAGACATGGGGCTGCAATTGGTGTAAACATAATAAACAATTTTAACAGAGAAATATACGTAGGTAATAAATATGAACTGAAACATTATAAAAAACATATAATATACAAAAATATATACACAAATACATACATACTTAATATATAGGAAACATACTAAATATCATAGTGACAAGTAGTGTTCCTTAACTCTCTTCTTCTACCTGGCGTTAATCCCGGCTATTGCCAGGGTCCGCCTTCCTACTTAGCTTCCTCCACTTTGCCCGATCTTGAACATCCTTCTCAGTTAGGCCATTGGCTCTCATGTCGGACTTAACGACGTCCAACCAGCGCTTGCGAGGGCGACCACGGGACCTAGCCCCAAGAACAGCCATATTCATGCATCCCCGACCAACGTACTCCATAGGGCGGCGCATGATGTGGCCATACCATCGCAGACGACACTCTTGCAGTTTTTACCCCACGTCACGGACACCAAGACTACCTCTGATGAAAGAGTTGCGTATGCGATCGGATCGCGTTACGCCACTCATCCACCTCAGCATCTTCATCTCCGTGACGCGAAGCTCCTGGGTGTGTCTGCTTAGTGCTGGCCAACATTCAGCGCCGTACAGTAGGACAGGCCGTATGATGCATTTATATATCTGCCCCTTGAGCTTCGGAGGCATTTTGCGGTCGCATACAACGCCCGTTACCTCGCGCCACTTCGCCCAAGCCGCGCCTATACGTGCTTGGACATCGTCGTCCACGTTGCCAGACTCGTGCAGCACGGATCCAAGGTACCTGAACGTATCGGACTTTCTGATCAGGTCCGAACCTATTCGGATGAACCTATTTGAATCCGTACAAGTAGTGTTCCTTTACTAGTCTTTTAAAAACAGGCAGTGATTGCGCGCGCTTAATTGACACAGGCAGAGCATTCCATAAATGAGCGGCCTGAACTGTAAAAGATTTATCTAAGAAAATTGTGGAATGCATTGGCATTTTAAGTTATCTGATGACCTAAGAAATCTTGTGTGGGAGTCACAAAGAAACTGTAAACGTTTCTTTAGGTAAAGAGGGGTGGTTGGGGAAAAGAGCACATTGTATAAGAGGGAAAGAATATGGGCATTCCGGCGAAGGCGAATAGGCAACCACTTGAGTTTAACACGGAATTCTGAAACATGGTCATATTTGCGCAAACTAAATATAAACCTTATGCAGAAATTTTGAAGTCGCTCAAGTTTATCAAGTTGTAACTTGTACTTCAGTGAGATCAAGATAGCTGACATCAGCATAATCAAGGATAGGTAAAAGAAGAGATTGTGCAAGCGCAATCCTGGTGGCAGTCGGCTGAAAATTACGCAATCTTCTTAAGGATGCAGCAGATGCGAATAACTTGCGACTAACTTCCTGTAGCTGTGCAGTCCAAGAAAAGTTCACGTCAATAAAAACCCCCAAATTTTTAACTTTCTCACTAAACGGAATAACTAAGTTATCAAAAGAAACTTTGGGAAGAGTTGTCCAGTCAATCTTTGAGATCGTCCTAGAACTGCACCACCACAACCTGTGTCTTTATGGGGTTTACCATAAGTCCATAGTTTTTGCTCCAGTCGCTTATACGGGCCAGATCACGGTTTAGGGACAAGATACCTCGGACAGATTTCCAAGAGGAGTACCTACGCGTGTAAATTTGTAGATCATCGGCATAAAGGTGGTAAGAAGAAATTAATTCGTAGGAGATTGAGTTAATGAAAACTGCGAAAAGTAAAGGAGATAAAACGCCACCCTGTGGTACCCCGGCGAAATACTACACCAGGAAGACAGTCTCACGTCTAGTCTCTAACATACATAAAAAAAGAAGAAAAAATACATACAGACGAACATAGAACGTCCTCCTTTTTAAAGAAGTCGGTTAAAAACGCACATAGTGCGTTACAAAACACAAATACGCATTTTTTGTATCTTTAATTAATAATAAATAAATCTATGTAATTTTTATGCAAAAATATCCAATGTAACTATATATTTACGGCAAGTCTACGATTTTAATTATATGTATAGATAGTTTGTTATGGTAGCGAGCTCGTGGCTAGATAATAACAGCCGCACGAATCGAACTTCAAGGTTAAGCAACGCTTGCAAAGTTTGGTATGTGGATGGGTGACCATCATAACATAGCGAGTTTCCTCCGTGCCTCGGAAAGCACGTTAAGCCATTGGTCCCAGCTGTCATTTGTAGATCTTTGGCTTTTGGTTTTAATCTGACTCCAGTCTTGGTATGAAGTACCGTGTTACCCAGTTACTGGGTTGTGGAGGTCTGGTAGGCAGCTGCTCCGCGTAAAATACTGGTATTCAGCTAAATCTGTTTGACTGGAAGCCGACCCTAATAGAGTTGGGAAAAGGCTAGGCAGATGATGATGATTTTTTTATGGTAAAGTAAGTAATTAATTAAGAATTGTTAATTAATTTGTCTCTGTCATAGACTTGAGTCAAGAGCAAACCAATTACAACTAAAAAAAAGAAAAACAACTTACATGTATTTGTAGTTGATAGTATCTTATCTTGTCTTGTCAAAACTAATCCATTTGTGCAACTAAAACTGTTTCTAGTGGCTTTTAAAGATTATCCTACAACGTAGATGATGATATAATACCTACTGTTAGGTACTGTGTAGGTTTCTGGATATGAATAAACCCAAATATCTATTATCACCAACCAAAATACGTTGTAGTTCCGAGATATCAGTTATCCACACCTATTACGAATCGAGTAGCCACTAACTACCTGAACTGCGACTGGTTCTACGGATCGAAACACAGACCAGGCTCCCAGCTCTTTCATTGATATATGTATGCAAGCAAATGTTACACGATGCATTCAACACAGCACGCTATTTGTTCCAGTTCTGGCTATTTCGGCGCTCCTTCACTATTGCTCCCTCTGAAATCCAACCCGTTGATGAAAGGCATACGCGTATTTAGATACCTATTTGTGTACCCCTGTCCTTCACATGTATCCCATGAAAGGTTTCAGGCTGGAATTAGTTCCGAGATGTTAGTGAAAACGAAAGCTTTGTATTTGTCAGTTATGGCCATTGTCGCTATCCTTCAGATTTAGATTTTGTCACATATTCAGTGAGCCACACTGAGCAGGAATCTCACGTTTCGATAATAGTTGTAGCGTTAAAGAGTGATAAAATAATAAGATGACGGGGAGAAAACTCAAACCCGACAAGTCAAATAAAATGTATAAAGCATACAACTGGGTTTTAAGATAAAATACATATTACAAACACATATTTTGCGTTAATTTCTCCTCCTGCTAGCCAGATACGAACAGCGATCACCAGAAAAAGCATATGACAGTCAACTCAAAAGATTTTGTTTTGGTGAAATTCAAAGTAAATATGAACATACATGCACGCCAATAAAATAAGCTTATCCACGCTTTACAAAATCACGCGAACAGTAGAAACCCAGAACTGCATTAGCATTATAACTTTTGGGAACAGCACAACAGATTATATTATTGTACAACAGATCAGATTTGTACATGTGCACTCAGCGTTTGTTGCAGAGGGAGCGGACTAATACAGCAAAATAAACGCCATAAGCGAAAACTAGTTCTTGAACAACATATAGCCGCGGCTGCCGTACGATGCAACACTCTGAATACCCGTGTCTTGTTTAAGCTTCGAGTACAACATTAAGTAAACATGTGTTTAAATCGATTGCAACTTACAAACAGCTTATGCGAGGCTCTCAACTTGAACTGCGGCTAAACGGTTGCTTCGGAGGCAGAGTGAAAATTTTGCAAAAAAGTAGTCCGTTAATAACAAATAGCCACGTATTTTTAGGGTTCCGTAGTCAACAAGGAACCCGTGTTTATAGTTTCTCTATTTCCGTCTGTCTGTCTGTCCCCGGTTTAGATCAGAGACGCTTACCACTAGAAAGTTAGAATTTGGTGTGGGTATACATATTAATCACGCCGACGAAGTAGTAAAAAAAATCTTGTAAAAAAAAAGTTTTTTGGGCTACCCCCTTACATGGATGATTTTTTTTATCGTCTTTCCCGTGGTGTGGGGTGTCTTGGATAGGTCGTTTAAAACTATTGCGGGTGTGCTTAAACCATTTTTCCATCGAAGGATCCGTTAGCGAAATATTAAGCTTTTAAGTGCTAATTTTTGTTAGAGTCAAGTGCCTCTTCAGCCAGATAAACAGCCGATTTGGTTTTTGGAGACGACAAATAATTCTAATGTTATATGATTTTTAATGAAAAACTCACAGCCAAAGTAGGCTTTACAAGTTAACGAGCAATAATTGACCTACGTATAAAATGTATTTGCAGAAGAAAAAAAATCGTACAAAGTCCATTGAAAATCTGTAATTGTGACGTGCAACTGCGGAACCCTATACTGCACGTGGGCCGACACGCACTTGGCCGATTTTCAGTTTTAACATAATTCTAACAAAAATCATAGTCATTCTTTTCGATACTTAACAATGAGGAAAGTGATGCCAATTCTACAAAAAAAAAAATACTCTAAAGTATTTTTTTACTAACGATACTGAACACATGGAAGAAAAATGCAGTCGCCGAAGTAACCCTGTATACTGCAACACTCAGTTCGCACTTCGCAGTGTGTTATTTTGCCTTGTTGCGGAAATGCCAGTTTTATTTTTTATCTTTATAGATTAAACCATAGTAAAGCATTTAAAAATACTTGTTTTAATATTTCACTTCACTAAGGAGATATAAATATTATAGTGAAAGGTGACTGACACTGACCTTTTCAAAAAAGTTTTTTGTCTGTATTTCTTCAATAAAGCAAATGCCAGCCTCTTGAAAAATACAAATTAATGGTTGGTATGAAACATATACAGTGTACAAATTTCAAGTCTGTAACATTACAGTAACGAGAATAAAAAAAATTTGTTAGTAAACTATAATAAAAATAGCTATTCACGGGTTGCATAATACCTATATATATACTTACGTATAGTACCTTTATCTTCTCTCGGATATATTGCGTTTCTGAGTTTTTTTTTTTAATTTCTATGGAAATAGGGTTGTCACAAAGTAGTTGTAGTTAATAGTTCAATCGATTAAATTAATTCTGCTAGCCAGTTATCGCCATCGGATTGAATGAGCATTTCGTCAGTAATCAGCTTATGTATGTTGTACACATGTTTAATTGGCATCCACAATAATGGGTTTGTTGGAACTGTTTTTTTTAACGATAGTTATGAACTTATTATAGTAATCAACATTTAGGTGTTAAAAAAAACGCGACCAAGAAGAGATTCGCCGGAAAAAAAATGTTGAGCAAATCATCGAAAAAAAAAATTTCTGACTTATGTGACCAACATTTTTAAAGTTTTCAAGAAATTTTATTTTCTTATATTGAATTCCTATCACATCTAAAAACATTTAGTGTAAAAATCAAATCCAAAACCGAGATATTGTGTTTCTATGGTTTCTAAGCATTTTTCACGACTTTATTTATTTCTCTTAAATGATAGCAGTTAGCGCCGGCGGAGTTTTTATAAGAGTTTAGTTTGATTGTTAGCTTTCCAAAAACCACATAAAACGAACATGTCCGCAACTAAGGCAAAATAACACACTGTGCTTCGCAAGCTACTCTTATGTACCTAGGTATATCTATCTAGCAACACACGAGGAGCTCGTGGCTATATAATAACAGCCGCACAGGTTGATCTTCAAGGTTAAGTAACGCTTGCCAAGGTTGGTCTGTGGATGGGCATCTTAACATACCCAGCTTCCTACGTGCCTCGGAAACTACGTTAAGCCTTTGGTCCCGGCTGTCATTGGTTGATCTTTCGCAGTCGTTACGGATAGTCAGAAGCCAGTAAATCTGACGCCAGTCTTGCCGCGAAGTACCGTGTTAATGGGTTGAGGAGGTCTGGTAGGCAGCCGCTCCTCGTAAAATACTGGTATTCAGCTAAATCCGGCTTGACTGGACCGGTTTTCAATATAGTTGGGAAAAGGCTAGGCAGATGATGATCTATCTAGCAAAACACGCTCGGATTTGGTACGGCGGCGGATCAAATCCGCCAACCAAGTCCGTTGTCGCTACAGACGATCGGATCGGGCTGGATCGGACACTTGCTTCACGTACATCTTAAAGTGCACACTGCTGTCATCATGTCGTTAGACACAAAAACCGGCCAAGTGCGAGTCGGACTCGCACATGGAGGGTTCCGTACCATAACCTTAATTTTTATTATTTTGTTGTAACGGTGGCAATACAGATACACGATCTCTGAAAATTTCAATTGTCCACTTACTGACAGACAGGTGGATGGACAGACAAACGTACGGACAGCAGAGGCTTAGTCATAGGGTTCCGTTGGTTACCCTTTGGGTACGGAACCCTAAAAATTCGATCACGCCTAGTCAAAAGTTTGTTCAGCATGCCATCCACACGTGCAGATTCGGTACGGAGCAAACGTAATCCGCTGAGCAGACTAGCGGACCGAGGCGGACTCGATTAATTATAATTATGTTCGCCGGACTACTCTACAGACGGTCGGATTTGGTAGGGCAGCGAACCAAATTGGTGATCCGGTCGTACAAAATCCAAGCATGTGTTGCGCGTCAACTTATAGTCTATGAACAGCGGAGCTTCCAGTCAACGAGCACTGATTTACTCGAAAATGTGATAACATTTTCTATTTCCCGAGCGTAGTTCGTACTCGTAGTGATGGGAATCAAATTTGAATGCGGAAATTGTTGCAGGCGACAGAATTCTTCGTGTATGCTGCGATGCTCGCGATTGCTATGTTTGTGTTCTTGTGGATGGCGCAGGACTACCAGTCGCGGAATATTGACGCCGATGGCTCGTCGTCTGAGAGTCGGCCCCTGCTGCACCATCGATCCAAAGTAAGTCATAATCAAATCTGTGGGTGTTGTGTACTTTATTATTCTTCAGTTTGGCAATACCAATTTCATGCAAAATTGCGTAGGCCTGCAAACTATAATGAAACAATCAGTGTTGCGTACGAAAACATGGAAAATATTCGTAATGTCATATTATTTGAAAAGAGTGGGTACTTATTTCCTCATGGACCGTAAGCCCCAATTGGGGCCAAATAGTCTTTCAATTGTCTTGCGTGGTCGGTGCCCCACGGATTTAATAATTCAATACTTTACGCAATTTTACTAACAATACAATTTCCCAGCTTTATTCGTGAAACATATTATCTGTTTTGTTTATCACGTATTGAATGGAGTAACACATTGCCCTCGAATTTCATTAAACTTAACGAAAATGAAGACAAAGCCTATTGTAAATTGGTCCAACACCACGTTACCACAATTCAATCAACTGAAATATGAAAATAATATGAACATTATGAATTGTAGCTGGAGGGAGGTATTTGGCATACCTACCTACTGTTTTATTTTTGTCAAACACGGTGATTCAGTCATATCATTCAGTCTCTAACAGAAAATAAACCTATTGTTTCCTTTGGCAGTTCTTCCATTACTTTATATTTAGGTTTCTACTAATAAAATGTTAAGTTAGGAAAACTAAAAGCCTTATTGAAAAAAATAATCAAATGATTAGTTTAAATACTAATTAGTAGATATTTTCAATTTAGTATCAGTAAATCAAGATTTTGACTAATCATACGGTTAGACTTTTTAAATGAAAAAGCCTGTTTACCACTTACACATTGAAGTCAATATAGCAGGAACTTTTCAAAGTTAGATGCTCGGGTTAATCAAACGTCTCCGAGTCATCACGCCAGCGTTATCTACTAGGCCATCCTCGGCGACGACGCCCGTTGTCTGGCTCCCCACTACGTGACGCCTTTGGCCTAACAGTTTTCATGTTTTCGTAGTATCTACGTATCACAGTAACTGAAATGTTGATCAACCATTAAGTAATTATTTTAACGACACTCGCCGCGAACTGTTTCAAAACTCACGTGCCGAAATGCAAAGTCAACATAAGAGCATGAGACAGTTGAATCTACTTTGTATGAGTTTCGAAATTAATCTGGGGGCAAGGAAGTGCCTTCGCCAAGTCGAGCAAAAGAAAGGCTCGTCTGAACCATCCTTTTCTTGAACCCATTCGTGCTATTTTCGAGCTGTAATTTTTTTTGTGGAAAAACTAGAAACCAAATTTTCAGTTACCAAGAGGGCATAGCTAGACATATTTCCAAATTACATTAACTTTGAATTAGTAGTTCAAGAAATATTGCATTACATCGATCATCAAAATTCTAAGGTAGGTACTTCAAGCGGACCCCAAGCTCAAAATTTTGAGCATTTATAGTTTAGCCTATAAAGCAAGGAAAAACTTTGACATTCCGATTTATAGTCCCGTTTATAAAGTTAATTATTATGTAGATTACACACACACTCGTTAGCTCGTGAGTGTATAAAAACGTATGAAATCTTTAATCCTTATGCTTCTTAGCACAAGGATTAAAGCTTCATCATGAAAATATACATAATTTAAAACATACAGATACCAAAAGGACTAAGTCCCAGAGCTGCCAGACCTCTTATTTTCTCACTAATAAAATGTGTGGTAGAGTAATGTTAGCATGTTCTTTTAACATTCGCATACCTGCTAACACTAACACTACTCTTTGCCACATATTTTGTTAGTGAGAAAATAAGATTGGTCTGGCAGCTCTGGGATCTCAGTCTAAAAGTGTTATCTGCAAATTGCCGAACGCATTCGACGTACATTCAGCTGGTACCTACTTCACATTGGAGGTTTTGGATCAGACTGAAATTTTGTAAGATGAAATTGTATAGCATTTATTTTACGTAATATTAGGTCTTTACCTATGAAATTGCCGTTCTGCAGTACTGGCCATTTCAAATCAAAATAATTTTTGTTTGGCTAAGAAATCAAATTTCAAATTAATTTTATTTTAAAAACTAGTTTTTTTTTTCCAAAGTAGTCATTTGTTTATTGATTAGTGTTACATTTTCATCGCATTTCAATCTTTTTCGTCATCATGGATACGTTAAAAATTCGAGTAATTATGGAATATGAATACCGTCGTGGCAGCAACGCGGCACAAGCGGCACGCAACATCAACGACGTTTATGGAGCTAACGCTACAAACCAACGCACCACCTGTTATTGGTTTGCTCGCTTCCGTTCTGGAAATTTCGACCTGAAAAATGAACCTCGCGGTCGTCCGAAGACTTTGGTCGACAATGACGAATTAAAGGCGATTGTGGAAGCTGATGATACACAATCTACGGCTGAATTAGCAGCAGTTTTCGACGTTAGCGTCAAAACAATATTGGTCTATTTGCGTCAAATTGGCAAGGTAAAAAAGCTTGACAAATGGGTGCCCCACGAACTCGATGATCGCCAGCGCGAAGTAGGTACGCGTCGAGATGTGCCTTGCACTGCTCAATAGACACACAAATGAAGGAATTTTGAACCGCATTGTTACCTGCGATGAAAAATGGATTCTGTTTGATAACCGCAAGCGCTCAGCAAGTTGGTTGGATCCTGGTTCAGCACCTAAACAATGCCCTAAACGAAAACTTACTCCTAGAAAAGTGATGGTCACTGTTTGGTGGTCTAGCGTCGGTGTGATTCATCACAGCTTCTTACCAAACGGGGTGAGCATTACTGCAGATGTGTACTGTGAAGAACTGAACACAATGATGGAGAAGCTGGCACATCTCCAACCAGCTTTGGTCGTCTCCGCTGCTCCTGTACGACAACGCGCGACCTCATACTGCACAGAAGACGGTCTTCAAGTTGCAAGAACTGGGGTTGGAAGCTCTCCGTCATCCGCCCTACTGACCAGACCTTGCGCCTACAGACTACTACTTTTTCCAGAATTTGGATAACTTCTTGGCGGGAAAAAAATTCAATACCCGAGAGGCAGTACAAAATGCCTTTGAAGAATTTGTTGCCTCCCAATTTGTCCAGCTGATTTCTTTAAGAAGGGCATCAATAAACTGCCACTGCGTTGGCAAAGATGCATTGATTGCATGGGTGATTACTTCGATTAATACAAGTAAAAAATACATGAAAAAAATTCTTTGAAATTTTTTCATACAAAACGGCAATTTCATAGGTAAAGACCTATTATTAATGAAACCAGTATAGATTCTCTCACAAAACGTAGAGGCTAAGCTATTTTAAAATGGCTTCCGTTTGTCGGACAGCTTGCATATGACACTTTTCAAATTGTCAATTTCATCATGAAGTTGGAAGCACGTACTGCTCCGACCTGTATTCGAAAATAGTTTAGACATTGGTAGAATAGTCGATATCGGCTTTGTTTGCCATATTAAATACAGAATAGAATAGAAAATAGATTTGGTGCTATTGTTGTGGTTCCAAAATAAGAAGATTGAGTAAGATTTCTAATTAAACTTTGTTTAATACCAATAAAGTAAACGTTCTACCATTACCTTTTTCGGGAGACAGGCATTTACAACAACAACATCACGTGGCATAGAGTAGAACAAGACGCCGGTGGAACCAAAAGGTTCCACTTGCGATACAACGGTGGGGCATTGGAATCCCAGGAGGTTAAGTACACTCCTACCGACTTATCTGTGAAATGGCGAAAATTGGAACTACGGCCGTCATGTTGAAATGACATTCAATTGTCAGTGTCTACTACATTCGGATTCTCTGGTTGTTTTGTCGTGATATTGCTGAATTTATAAAGTTAAATATGCCGAAAGCTATTAAAAGTGATGCTCGAAACATTATCCTAAAAGTTAAAACCTTTTTTGAAGAAGAAGCTCGGGCGAGGTCTCCGGTTATTCCATTTAATCAAATATACAAACGAATTTCGGCAGCGACAGGTTAGTGTTCTCAACTTTCTTGTTATAAATAACTCGATACTTAACTAATTATTTAAGTCCACGAAATATTCGTTTCTATTCTTGCTGCAGGTTAGCGTAACGGTAACGTACATTTATTAGTTAACCTGCTAAGTGAGTGAGCCAACTAACCTGCCAGATTTCAAATTTCTACTAACATTTATTTTACTATACGAGTTATACTGGTACGAAATATACGGTATATTTCAGGTGTGAGTCAAGGACTAATTTCAAAAATATTTAAGGAAGGGCACGCAGCAGAAGAAACTGGTACCAAAATTTGGACACCAGGCAAGGACAGAAAACGTAAAAGTGAATTTAGCATGTTGATGATTTTGACATGGGAGTTATATGGAGGAAAGTACATGAATTTTATTCGGCTAAAAAAGAGGTCCCTAGGTAATAAATTACATATATAGGACAGCGAGAGAGTCTGCGAAAGCTGCTCCACAAGGTGGGACTTAATTTAAAAACATCTCAATCTAATCTTCTGGATGGATGGTTCTTATGCAGTGTAATGAAATATCAGCTAGAATAGCTAAGTACTTGAATGCAGTAGATAAAAATAATAAATCTCCACAGCCCCCGCCCCTAATATATTTGATGAGACCTATTTTCACTCTTCGCATACATCGGGTTAGTGTTGGCAAGAAGAGGGTGAAGACGGAATATTGGAGCCTGTATCGAAAGGGCAAGGATAAATTATTGTTCATGCGGGAGGAGATACTGGATTTGTTACAAATGCACTACTTGCGTTTAAATCAAACACAAAAAGTTGTGATTATCATGAGATGAATAGTACCAACTTTAAAAAGTGGGTTATTGAAAAACTTGTGCCTAATTTACAAGAACTATCCATTATAGTGATGGATAATGCTCCTTATCACCGTATTTGTGTGAATAAAGTCCCAAATACGAATTCCTTAAAAAAAGATATGCATTTATGGTTGACCCAAAATAAAATTTACTACGGAGAGGATTTGAATAAACTGCAGCTTTTAGAAATAATTAAGAGAAAAAAGCCTGAACCTGTATATGATATTGGAAAAAAATTAGAAGGCAAGACACTAATGCTTATATTTACCACCTTATTACTGTGATCTCAATCCCATTGAATACAATGAAAAGAAAAGTTGCTGATGTAAATATTGATCACAAAAATACTGAAATTCCCCGCCTAGTTAGAGAAGCTTTTGACGTTATTACGGTTCATGAGTGGGCACAGCATTGTAAACACGTTGGTAGGTTAGAAGGAGAATACTTAAAACATGATTTGTATTTAGATAAACCTTTTATTATAGAAGTGGTAAGTGACACTGAAACCGAAAGCGATAGTGATAATGATGATAGTGGTACGGAAATAAGCGGAGTATGGACTCACAACCAGGATGAAGTTATGTATGCAGATTCATCTAAAGATCACAATTACTGTAAACCTGGTTTTCAATAAATTGTTGTAAAGCAATTTTTTTTTTATTAGTCTACACTACCACTAGGTACCACTGCTAATTATAATTAGTCAAATCTGGTGTTAGGAGTTAGGTACGGTCATAACTTTATGCTAGACATCCAGGTACCTCTTGCAGGATAGGTACCTACTTAACTTCGCATTAAATGAAAGTTGTATCCCCCCGTGGAACATTTTATCTGCTGAATTTTCACTTCATTGGATTGCTTTTTAGATAAAGCCATTGTTTATTCCTGAGAGACTAAACTGCTAGCGTAGCTACGTAACTGTAAATTATCAAATTCTTTTTATTTATTTTATTATTTTTATATAGGTATCATTGTTTTTAATTTGTAAAACTGTAGTTTTTATTAAACGATTATGTCTAAAGTAAAATTTCCTTCCTGAAAACTTACTCAATTTTGGGCACCTTATATTAATTAGCAACACTGAATCGACGGTGCCGTCCTCTTTCAGTTCACAGATAAGTTGGTAGGACTGTAGATGGCAAGTGATGTATCTTATAAATTTTATAATGCATACTTTATACATTATAAAATTTATAACTCAACAGATGCACGAGGCAGAATACACGCCCAAACCACTAAGAAGCCGAGAGAGACTAAAATAAATCATAAATATAATATTGTGAGAAATGGCTTTATGACTCGAATATTTTGGTTTCGTACGCTTTTTTATTATACCGCAGTCAACAAGGAACCTTTATAGTTTCGCCTTGTCCGATTGTATGTCCGTGGTTAAGCTCAGGGAAGCTTAACACTAGCAAGTGCGAATTTAGTAGTACATATTAATCACGCCGACATTCGACAATGTTATAAAATAAAATCTTGAAAATATGGTTTTTAGGGATTTTTTAAAATTCATCGCCACTTTGCTTGTATGGGTGTCCCTGCATGTAAAGTTGCGATGTTTTTTTTATATCTAACCAAAGGCATGTTAGATCGTGCGCCAAAACTTTGGAAAAAGAATCAAAATGGCGGCGGGAGGGGTGGGTATGCCTTTTCCAATAGAAAAATGTTCGAACCCGTTACACTGTGGTTATATTAGTAACATAATTAGGGTGCAGGTTTTTTTTATTTGTAATGGGTTTGCTCTTGACTCTAGTCTATGTCAGAGATGACAGAGACAAAGTCTACGATGGAGCGAGCTTACCCAGAAAGAGCCTGTTCACTCTAACTTTGACTTTCGTATACAGAATGAGACAACCTTTGTGGCATAGCCCCCCCGCCACCATTTAGACTGTTTTGGGCGGGTAGAGGACACTTTGAAAAACAAAACATGTCAGGAACGTGATGCCCCGAAGTGTCTCGTTGCCGAGATATTGCGAGATATTGGATCATCTAGTCGTACACTAACCTGTTAGTGTTGGGTCGTACCTACCTATCGGGCCTTTAACGACCACATAAACTCGGATGGTAAATAAATCAATTAACTTAATTAAATATACTTAGAAAAATCTTGACGTTAACGTGCTATTTGAAAAATTGATTGTTGACTCATTCAGCCGATATAATTCGTTTGAAAACATTTAAATTTTCTTGTTATACCGGTGCACTTAAGATATTTTAAATGTACTTTGGACAGTGGGTATCCATCCACGGAGCGACTCTAAACTTCTTTCAGCCCGTTCGGTTGACAGTACACATGGATCTCTATTAAGACTTGCAAGGGTTGTTTTGTGAGGCTCAAGAAAATAGAAAATCTAACACCAGTCTTGCTAAAAGGGTATCACAACCCCAACTGAATTGTGAAGCTTAGATAGACAGACGCTCCATGTAAAATACTGGTTTTCCGGTGAACCTGAGTAATTTGTCAGACTAGAAGGCGACCCTAACATAGTTGGGAAAAGGCTACATATATCCTGTATAAGTTATCCTCCCCAAAATTTTCCAATACACTCGAAAACTGGCAACTACCCCAAGACTTTTATATAGTCCCCCTGCCCGACCGACCATGGCAGCCATTCTCAACGGAGGCTAGCTATCGTCGCGGGACATAATATAGTGCACATGTGTGTGCGCAAACACAGATTTACTAGGCATCGGTTTTATAAGATATTTCAAAAATTGTAATTTTTTAATTTACTGTTTTTCGAGGCAGTATGTTGAACAACCTCGTTTGATACACGTTGGCAACTGGCACTGCAGTCTCTTGGCTGCACGCAATGACGAAGTGTACCCACTTGCACCTTCTTACTGTGCACCTTTTTCTCGTTTATGCTAAGACAGGTTGTGTGTCGCAGGTGATATCGGTGCACTCGTTGTCCACGACGAGCACGCGCGCGTTCGGCGGCGGCGGCTCGGGCAGCAGCGGCGCCTCGTGTCTGGGCGTGATGGAGCGCGCGCGCCCCTCCGCCTGGCCGCAGCGCGCCTACGTGCACCTCGCCACGCCCAGCACCGGAGAGCCCAAGGCCACTACACTAGCGCAGGAATAATTATTAATTTAATTTTAGTATATTTAATCAAATAAACTGAAAATAAACAATCAAATCCATTTCTTTTTGTAAAAATAACCTAAAACTGGTCACAAGAAGTATTATTAGAACACAAACAATGAAATAGATGTCTGAGTAGGATGTAGAGAACGATAGAGCAAGGAATTAGCTACCTGACCTGTAGGTTCATATGCTCACCCTGTTGATCCGTTATATTAAAAACTAATAATACTAGCCTGTTAGTGTTCAACAGCTGGGCAAATGACTCCTGCCACAAAGAGAAAGCGCCAGAATAATTAATAACCACAAGAACACTGGCCGATTTCAGACGCATTTATAAACCCGCCCCGGCTTCGCACGGGCACAAATGTTTATTTAGCTCAAACTAACAAAGTGAACATTTAATTACCAGAGTCAATAATATTGTAGTTCAACTGAAAAAAAAGTGCAATAGACAACTGTCAACGAAGTCTGCTCTCAGATGTTTATCAGTTCGGGACATCTCTATAGCCGTTATAATGTTTTGGTTGCGCGACTTACTTTAACTTTGAGATAAATCTCCTAAGATAGTCATACAAATTAAGGGGATATATTTAGTTTTAGACCGTTTTTCGTTTTAGCGTATCTTGTTCGGTACCTGGAACAGGTATGTGAGATTACGGTATATGCTTTTTGACTATAATTATGATCTAGTATTCAACTGAAGGAATACACGATGCGATATAATTTTCTCGATAGAAAAAATCACAAAGTTCGAAATGTGTTTTTACTTTTTTAGCTACAAGATGCAATGCTTTAGATTGATTCTATGAAAATTACTTTAAAGCATATAAATTAACCTTATCGAGGATTCAACTGAACAGATTTTGATTTAATAATCCGAAATTTTTTTTTGGCTGTACGTTTTTTTATTCCGAGCTACACTCTAATTAGCCTCATCTCATCTTTTGCCTTGCAAAAGTATTTGCATCTCTCTCATTTGATCAGTTTTTCAGATGCTCCGTGGAGCTATTGCAGGCAGGATCTGTGTCACTTTTTTACAAACCGGAGCTGTCAGATTTTCATAATTTAAATATTTTTTTAACAGTATATATATAACAGTATGTATATATAATATGGCAGAGTAAGGAGCTTCACGGACGCTTTTTCCGGACCCTTCATGGGCCCGACGTAGACCAACTAGCGTCCGTAGCCTGGCTGCGTTTCGGTGATCTCTTTGGAGAAACCGAAGGTTTTGTTTGTGCAATTATGGACGAAGTTATCATGACGAATAACTACCGGAGATTTATTGTGAAAGACGGCACGGTCGACATATGTCGGGCATGTCACCGTCCGGGAGAATCAATTCGCCACATTATCTCTGGTTGTTCTCGTCTAGCTAACTGAGAATACTTGCATAGACACAACCTTGTAGCCAGGATTATCCATCAGCAACTTGCTCTGAAATACTCTCTTGTGGAGTCGGAGGTGCCATACTATAGGTATGCGCCCGACCCAGTTCTCGATAATGGCAATATCACATTGTACTGGGATCGGTCCATCATCACTGACAGGACTATTGTTGCCAATAAGCCTGATATAGTGGTGGTGGAACGAATTGTGAGGCGTGCAATGATTGTAGACATAACTGTCCCGCATGACGAGAACCTCGTGAAAGCCGAGAAAGATCCTTAGGAGGCTCTCGTTGGGCAGCGGGATCAATGAATGAATGAATAAAGGAAATAATAATAACAATGTTTATTTATTTCTCCTCACAAAAAACAGATCTTACATCTTAATTACAATGTTACTTATACTACTACTTACCTATTTTAATACAGGTACGTGTATAGTCTAGAATATGTGAGAAGCTGGTGTTTGAGGTAGGCATGGGAATGCCTGTATTTCAAATCACCAGGTGCCCCAGGGAAGGAACAAGAAGAATTTGAGTGACACT
Source organism: Lacanobia oleracea (assembly GCA_950371165.1). Taxonomy (NCBI): domain Eukaryota; kingdom Metazoa; phylum Arthropoda; class Insecta; order Lepidoptera; family Noctuidae; genus Lacanobia; species Lacanobia oleracea. The sequence goes on from OX493385.1 coordinate 18,480,416, forward strand.
GATATAATGGCACTTTTTGATATAAGGAGCGATTATATAATATTACAGTAGGAGAAAAATGGGTAGGTAGTTAAATAATTTTTTTTTTTAACTAAGCATAAAGACTAAAACAAACGCCTCAGAATGTGTGTGTATGTATGTTAGGGTGTGTTGTGAATTGTGATGTGTTGTGTCTAGGGTTTCGTGTTTGTGTGAGTGCTTGTCTGTATGTGTGGGTGTAACGTGCTAGTAATTTAGCCGCTTAACGATAAATTTATGGTTAAAAAATGTCTGCACGGTACTTCTTGGCAAGACTGGAGTCAGATTTACTGGCTTCTGACAATCCGTAACGACTGCCAAAGATCTACAAATGACAGCCGGGACCAACGGCCTAACGTGCTTTCCGAGGCACGGAGGAAACTCGGTATGTTAAGATGGTCACCCATCCACAGACCAACCTTGGCAAGCGTTGCTTAACCTTTAATATCGACCCGTGCGGCTGTTATTATTTAGCCACGAGCTCCTCACATTGAAATAAAGATTGTATTGTCCTATTATTTTTAATTAGTGAGCTAAGTTAGTATATTAAGGTTTTAGGAAGTTTGATTTTTATACACTCATTTTTATTAACACCTTTTTTACGTTTTTCCCTATGACTATTTTATTTTATATAATTACCGTGATTATTCCATAATACATATTTACCACATCTCGCCGGAAACACAGGATGTCCTAGTTCAGGCACATAACACTAGTGAACTTGACATAGATTTAAGCAAAAATGTATTTACTGTTTTACATAACCTGAATAAAATTTGATTTTATTTGATTTGAATATGGCCCTGAGGATGGAATCGGAGTTATCCTACAGCCCCTCATTTAATACCAGCGGCGCTTATGTATATCTACCTCCGATGAAACTTTACTGAAAGGGTCATTGCATCACATTTAGGTTCTGATATTGGTTAACTAGGTATTGAACTAAACTAATATGATAAAGAGTTAAAAATATATGTTTACTGGACGTTCGATTTATTTTTCACTGATACAAAACAATCTCCGGAAAATGTACGGTTACTGTGGAAAAAGCTACGTGAGCAAAGCCATGCGACAAAAAAAATAAAACAAATTGACTACTTATCTTTTCATTCGTTTCTTACCTTTCGTAAGCTAAAAGTCTCTAGTGCTATCTCTATCGCAAAATTATGGCCATGTTCTTAAATAGTCAAGTGAATTAGTAGTTTTTACAATAATTTGGCTTCATACAAATTATGATATAATTTACCAACTACTGCAAAAAATGAGTATTAAAACAAATCATTAATTTCTTTTGATCATTCATACATTCAAACAGTGGTGAGTTATACAGTAACACAGAGTAAATAACTAAGGATTTCATTGTTAGGTTAATTGCCATCATCATTACCATGGGGTGTATGGGGTCCGTTGCCATCTTAAAGACCCAAGCCAACCTCACCTGCTAGCGGTGCACCCTGCTGTCCAACGGACGAGGCTCTGGCGAACCTGGTTTTCCTCTCGTAGTTAGGTAAGGGTACTCGGTCTAGGGCGTCGCCGCATAACGACGCGCAGGCACATCGCCCTAAACCTGCGATAAGTGGGCTAGGGCTACCGTGCCAAGTACGGGCACGGCTAAAGAGGATAGTACCCAAGAAGAAGTTCCGCTTTGCCACCTGGAACATTGGCTCCCTAACCGGACGTTGCCAGGAACTCGCAGACGTACTTGCGAAGCGTCGGGTCCAGTGCGCCTTCCTTCAGGAGACGCGCTGGAAGGGAAATAAGTCACGTGACATCGGGCAGGGGTACCGGCTAGTGTACGCCGGATCACCAACGGGCAGGGGCGGAGTGGCCGTGGTGCTGTCTAAGGACCTTCAGGATGGACTCCTTGAAGTAGACCGATGCAGCGACCGGTTGATGCGAGTTAGGGTGCTGTTCGAAGGGTCGGTAACGAACCTAATCAGCGCCTATGCTCATCAGACTGGTTGCTGTGAGTCTGAAAAGGAGGCCTTCTGGGATGAGTTCGAGGACGTATTACGCGCCATTCCGAATTCCGAAGGTGTTTTGGTTGGGGGGGATCTCAACGGTCACGTAGGTCAGTTTGCTGGAGAGTATGGACGTGTTCACGGTGGTTTTGGTTATGGCCAGCTAAACGCAGAGGGAGTCAATATACTTAGCACCTGCGCTGTGTCTGACCTAGCCATCGCAAACACATTCTTTCAAAAGAAGCCCCAGCATCTTATTACGTACCGTAGTGGTGCCTACTCAACCCAAATAGATTACCTGCTGGTGCGACGGTGCCACATTGGCAAGGTTACCAACTGCAAAGTCATCCCAGGCGAAAGCCTAACGGCTCAACACCGCCTCCTTGTCCTGGATATTGCGGTTGTACCGAAGAAGAGAGTGATCGAGAAACGCAAACCCCGCACTAAGTGGTGGTTGCTTGATGGTCCTAGGCAGTCGGACTTCATCGCGGAGGTCGAGCATCTCGAGATCAGTGCTCCGCATGAGTCCGCTCAAGAGATCTGGAGTAGGATCCATTCAGCAATCACCGATGCGGGTAAGCGCGTCCTTGGCACTTCTCGTGGTGGCCGCACCATAGAAAAGAAGACGTGGTGGTGGGATGACGGGGTACAGGAGGCGACTCGGAAGAAGAAAGTTTTATTTAAACTGTGGCAAGGGTCCAACTCTCCGGATGACAGGGAGGCATATGGAGCGGCTAAGCGCGCTTATACGACAAGCTGGAAAATGCGGAAGGGCAAAAGCTTATTTTTAAGATGGCGCGTGCCCGGGAGAAAGCTACACGGGACATTAGCAAATGTCTCTGTGTAAGGGACGCCCAGGGTAAGCTGCTCTACGATGCCCCCTTTGTTAAGGAGAGGTGGTGTACATACTTCGCGGAGCTATCTAACAAACAGCATCCCCATAACCTTCCTCTCGAACCGCCTCCTAACCTTGGACTTTTTTCCCCTATTTCCCCCGACGAAACACGCATTGCTCTTCGCCACATGAAGAACCGGAAAGCGGTCGGGCCTGACAATGTGCCAATTGAAGTGTGGAAGGCGATGGGCCCACATGGTGTGGACCTTCTGACGGATCTTTTTTACCGCATCCTGATCACCAAGGAAATGACGAACCAGTGGCAATTTAGCCTGATTATCCCTGTTTACAAAGGCAAAGGTAGCGTACAGGATTGTACGATGTCCAAGCACGTATTGGCGCGGCTTGGGCGAAGTGGCGCGAGGTAACGGGCGTTTTATGCGACCGCAAAATGCCTCCGAAGCTCAAGGGGCAGATATATAAATGCATCATTCGGCCTGTCCTACTGTACGGGGGCGAGTGTTGGCCAGCACTAAGCAGACACACCCAGGAGCTTCGCGTCACGGAAATGAAGATGCTGAGGTGGATGAGTGGCGTAACGCGATCCGATCGCATACGCAACTCTTACATCCGAGGTAGTCTTGGTGTCCGTGACGTGGGGGAAAAACTGCAAGAGTGTCGTCTGCGATGGTATGGCCACATCATGCGCCGCCCTATGGAGTACGTTGGTCGGAGATGCATGAATATGGCTGTTCTTGGGGCTAGGCCCCGTGGTCGCCCCCGCAAGCGCTGGCTGGACGTCGTCAAGTCCGACATGAGAGCCAATGGCCTGATTGAGAAGGATGTTCAAGATCTGGCAAAGTGGAGGAAGCTAAGTAGGAAGGCGGACCCTGACAATAGCCGGGATTAACGCCAGGTGGAAGAAGAAGAAGAAGATCATTGTTAGGTTAATTCACAACTACCCCGAAAAGACGAATAAAGAGAAGTAAAAGTTTGTATAGAAGAATCTTATTCTTTGGGCCATTATACAAACTTGGAGTAAATACTGACCGAAATAAATAATAAGTACAAGTAGTTATTACTAGATTTTCATGACTACTGAGGGGGTGTTAAAGCTGGTATGGAAGATTTGTATTATTTGGGTTAATGAACATTAAAATTGGCACTAATAAAATAAGCTAAGTTAATAATCAAAGTTGTCATTATTAGTTTTTAGGGTTCCGAACAAAAAACGGAACCATTATAGGATCACTCAGGTGTCTGTCTGTCCGTCTGTCACAGCCAGTTTTCTCCGGATCCACTGGACCGATTCTGTTGAGATTTGGTACACATATGGAACTCTGTGACCCAAACACGGAAGCGTTACGAAAATCATTAAATTTTTAGTAGATATGGGGTCACCTTTGGGGTCAAATAAAAAGAAAGTTTTTTGAAAAATATCGTGTGACATATCAAATGACAAGGCTTACCGTGAGAGTTTTAATCATTTTAAAATTAATGGTTTTGAAGTTATTCAAGAAATTAGACGAAATTGACCATTTATAAAATGAGATTATAGTTATTTACCTATAGATTACAGAAAAACCTATAAGAATTCTATAGTGATAAAAAACATGGTTAAACAAAGAAAATCGTTCGGAACCCTTTGCACGCGAGTCCAACTCGCACTTGGCCAGTTTTTCATAACTACCCCCAATAGACAATTTAGGAGTATTAAAGTTTGTATGTAAGATTAATACTATTTATTGATAGTTCTTCTTCTTCTTAGATATCTTCACAGCGTAATATTGTTCAGCTAATACACGTATGTATTAGCTGAATACTACCTTTTATAATTATTTATAGATATACATGTCCTGGATTCAGACATAGATACTTTTCCCGGGATTATGTTGCCTTGCGGTAATCTCCGACTTTCACGCGGGCGACGCCGCTGGTAGAAGCTAGTCATATAAGACAAGTCTATTAAACTTTTAATTTTGTTTATTTGAATATTTATAACAATTGTCTAATAAAAACTGCAAACTAATTGGCTTATTACTTTCGATGTCTGAACTTCCTATTAACATAATATCCGAACGTTTTATTAATCTGAACCAAATAGATTTTATGTTTATTGAGCTTGATTTTCCAAGAAAAACGGCTTGCGGCCATGAAAATAATAATACTGAGCTTATGTAAGTACGTAATTATTATTCCGAAATTAATTAATTTAAGTTCGTACTTTGGTAAATAATTATCAGTTTATATTTACCACGCGTAACTAAGTTCCGCTTCACGTCAATGTCTGCTGTTTCTATACATTTATCCTGTCATATCGCTTACTAATGTTGTATTAATCTTCTTCCACCTGGCGTTAAAACCGACCTTTGCCAGGGTCCGCTTTACTAATGTTATATTAATGAGAGTCTATAAATTTGTTTCTTTAATCAGTCACACAGCCGCTCCTAAACGGACGTACCTTATTTTCGTACCTTATTTTGGCACAGGCGTAGACAATGACCTGCATTAGGATCTTCTTATAATCCCTGTAGTATGTTCCCGTCCCGTGGGACAAATACAATTTCCGAAATACACGCGGCCAAAGCCGAGGCAAAAGGTAGTACAAAATATAAATCAGTTATCAAAATGACCCTGCGGCGGCAGCTTACTGATATTTGTATAGATAAAGCTATGTCCATTTCAGTTACAGCCAAAAATAAGCTCACTGTTATGTTTATATTTAATAATACGAACACAATACGCATGCCGAATAAATTTAATAAAATAAATAAAATACGTAGCTTTGTTACCCAGTTAATGGGTTGTGGAAGTCTGGTAGGCAGCCGCTCCACATAAAACACTGGTGTTCAGCTAAATCCGGGTTGATTGGAAGCCGACCCCAATGTAGTTCGGAAATGGCTAGGCAGATGATGAAATAAGATACGGAGCTTGTATTGACATTTTTCTTTCTTTCTTTTTTTTGTTTTCTTTCTTTTCTTTGTTTCTTTTCTTTCTTTATAATTTTTACTATAGTAATATCCAATTACCTGATGAAGTTTTATAGTGCATACAGCTAAGGAGTGGGATTCCCTGCCGGAGTCTGTATTTCCTGATAGCTCCAACCTGGGAGTCTTTATGTCAAGAGTGAATAGATTACTTCTAGGCAGGCGTGCTGCATCTTCGACCACATCATCGCTTACCAACAAGTGAGATAGTGGTCAAACGCGTGCCTATCAATAGTAAAATAAAATGTTTCAATGAGCGTTTAATAATTCAATACACAGCTTTGAAGCTTCAGCGTCACTTAATGTGTTGGTCAGGATATCTTGCTTTCACATTTGTAGTTGGGCATGGCGCAATCAATATCATTGCAAGAAGAGTAGCCATGTGATCACGCGACGCATATTATAGCCGGCTGTCCGGCCCGGCCGCACATGACTCCGACGTAAACAATATTAGCGACCACATCTCGTCCCTAATTGAGCTCACAAATGACTCTTGGGGCTTATATTGATCTTATCTTATTCTTTACACACGGACACACGTCTTCGCCCCGCCAGCCATTACCCTGCATAATACGGTTTTGCTCCCCAAAGCTTAAATATTTGAAATGTAATACACCAACCTGATAAGATTATTTCATTTTATTTACAGGTAAAAGTCTGATGTTGTGTTTCATATTGCTATGTTTGACATGTACGTTCGTCAAATGCTTCAACCCCGACCTAACGTATGAAGAACGCATCTACTCCAGAGAGGATTTCTGGCCATTGTTTCAGGGAAATGCGTTTTGGAAGCAGGGCGACATACCGTTACTAAATAGAAAGGTACCGTACTCCTGAATACCTCTAAAGAAACAAATTACTTAACTATTACTAGCTCACCTAAACGTTGTTTTGCTGTATAAATAAAAAACAACGAGTTGCACTCCGGGAGTGAAGGCAGAAGTGAAAACTTGAATACGTGCTTCTCTCCCTCCGTCTTACGAGGTTTCGATCAGGTCACGTGACCTGACGCGAGTTCAATTTTTTTTTACAAAAAAGTGCACAACGCCGCTAACGAAGATTTCATTTCAAAAATCTTACGACGTATTTCTAGACGTACCAAATATGACACAAAAAATATCATAAATTTAAACCTGCGGTCGATTCTGTAAACATGTCGAAGTAAAGGCTTGGGTGAAATGATCACGAAGTGAGCTGTCATTCAATCTTGATTACTTGATTTGAAAGTACTTTGTGATCACTTTACCCACGCCGTCCCTTCGACAGGTTTACAGGATCGCACTGGCTGGTCAAGCCGTTTCGTAGGAGTTTGATAACAAAAACTATGAGTCTGACACGAGATTTTTGTATACAGGGTTATTTGTAAAACACCAACAACCTCTTAGGCAGTAAAAGTACACATGATTATAAACAACTTTTGCTTTAAGACCAACCCTGAAAACTCGAAAAAAATATCAGCTGTTTCATACAAAATGCAATATTCAGCCAATAAAAATGTATGATGAAACAGTTGATATATTTTTCGAGTTTCATTAAACATAAAAATCGGTCAAGCCGTTGCGGAGGAGTTCGATAACAAACACCGTGACACGAGATTTTTATATATTAGAATCACGCCATCGCCGCTAGAACGGCTGATCGGATGCTATTTGGCAGAGATTGTTATAGTTTGGAAGAGCACGTAGGCTACTTTTTATCCCGGGAATATATTCCCTTGCAACATGTAACGATATAAACGCAATGCATCGTAAGGGGACATGTACTCATTACTATGATTGTATTTTTTTAATATGGGACCAACCTCAGAATCGCGAAAAAGAAATCACCTGTTCAGTACATTTTATCGAGTTATGCGCACATAAATAAATGTATGGGACTCATATAGGACTGTCGATTTTTTTCCGTGATTTCAGTATTGGAACAATAGTAAAAGTTGTTCATAATGATGAGTACAATAACCCCTTAAGAGGTATTGCATTCATTCTGTAACACGTTTTCTAAATTTATTTATTTATTTAATTACAACGATTGAAAACCAATTATAGTATCTAAAAACAAAGCACAGAACTAAAAACGTAAGTACAAAAAAGAAAACAAACACAGATCAACTTTATAAATATTGTAAATACATAAATATAAAAGATTAGAGCACAGTAGGCACGCCTCTGAAATAACGGAATGCATGGTGTGTGTGGGCAATACTTAAGGGCGCTCTCTCGAAAAAGCTTAACAATAGCGTGCAGATGAAGCAGTTTTTCGTCGGCATTTACTGAGAAATTACATCTGAAAGATAAGTAGTAATTCACATGATATGGTACGTAATTTGGTTTAGCCAGAATTTATGCAGCAGTATCACATCTTAAAAAAAAACACCAAATCACCTCTAAATCGTTGAGATGAAACCATTTTACTCCTTCATTTTTTAACAAAAGACTAAGTAAAAAATATCTACTGTTTTGCAATACAAAAGAAAATAATTTGATTTTGTAGCTTCTAAAGAATATGAATTATTTTTAAAATAAAAAATAAATCCACGGGTAGCGAAGTGGTGCGTAGATGTGTAGTTAGCTCCGTTTGCATGCACAAGGTCATCGGCATGTATACAAGCCTTAAGTTAGCTGCAATGTGAAAACAATGGATGGTATTTCACTAGAGTTGGTTGTGGTTATTGCGCAGAATTTTTCTATGCTGCCTCGAATTCCAATCTTTTCAATAGAAAACATAAAAGTTGGTTCAGAATTAGTGCACATTCTTTAATTGGAAATTTCAGTGTGGAGATAAAACATGAGTGAAGAGTTTCTCTTCACTCATATTTTTATCACTTGAATCTTTACCTGACTGCCCCTGAACCCCGTGTAATGATTTTCGAGAGAGGAGAAAAAAATAGGAGATGGCGGCCACCGTTCGGTAAGCAAAGTAATACATTGTCGCGTCATTCGTGAGGTGGGGGAGGGTATCAAAATAAATGACTCGAGGACACGATTAAAATGTTACTTAAAATAAAATAGTATTCAAAAAAAAAATTACCGCTAAAAAACCACAAAAGTTCCAAAGAATCATTTCCAAAACTGTTTGAGGCATGTGGTGTCATTTTTAACCGACTTCCAAAAAAGGTTCTCAATTCGGTTTTATTTTTTTTTTTGCTTGAAAAGTATGTGTAAGTAGTGAATATTTTTGATACAGGTAAATTTATCTATTTTAGGTATTCAGAGGGACTCGCGTATCTGTTCGCGAACACCCGTACGTGGCGAGTGTGAGGCGCAACATCATGCACTACTCTGTGGCCACCATGCTGACCAAGAACCTGTTCATCACCGTAGCGCATCCCTTGATCAAGTGAGCTAATTGATGTGGGTCATTATCATCTTCCTGCTGTTATCCCATGTTACTTGGGGTAGACGCAACACGAATTCTACCTCTTTTTTGTCCTATCACCCGTCATGCTATCACTGATTCCCTTCTCTTCCATATCACTCCACACACAGTTCATCGATATTTTCTTTGGCTCTCTCCCTCTCCAGTTATCAACATTCATATTCGTAATTATTTTAGTAACATGCGGTAAATGTGGTTCATCATCATCATCATCAGTTCAGCCGAAAGACGTCCTTCGCTGGACATAGACCTCCGCAAAGAGTCATCAGTCGTTACATCGATCTGTCCTATGCGTCTCGTATCTGGATTCTGTGTCCCCAATCCTCCCCTAACAGTGAATATTATCCGAGATTTAATTACGACTACTTCTCTCATATCCATTATGTATCTAATTAACTGTTGAGGCAGAAATGAAGTATGATTAGTCTTATATAATAGAACTGGAGTAAGATTTTTTTTGATAGATATTCCTCTCGGTATTCCAATCAAACTCGCAGGTCAGCATCTTGGTCCGATTGCGATTTGAACTAAACATGTATTCGCATGATATAGGTTTGAAAATACCTTTTTTGACCTACGTTAGCCGAAAAGGTACCTTGGGGTCTGAGAACTTTTTCGAAACAGTGTCTCGAGAAAGAACAAGTTGTTGAGGAATAAAGCTCTTAACAACTTGCTATATTTTAAATGCGTTTGGTGTATTGATCACCGCATTGCAGTGTACAGCTAAACCTAGTTATAGGTTTAAATGGATTTTCTCGTAGTTGTCAAGACTCGCTTACAGATAGTCTATTGGGGCTAGCTCCATCACTTCTTGGAGATTCGTAATTGAGTTTAAAGACAGGCGTTCGCTAGGAAGTTAGAGTATTCTTTAATTCTAGTCAGAGTGCTTAAGGCAGAACCAAGTTAGAGTAAGTAGACATGCAGTTGGTAATACATTTATGAATTTCGCGAGCAGGATCATGGATCCACAATACGACCTCCAGGGAAAGCATATGATTGTCACGTGAAAGTTTGTTAGCACAAACTTTATTTAAAATAGATATTATGATGGGTTTTTTTGACTAGTTTTAACTCCACCATGTCCACGTTTAGTTACCTAATGAAATTAAAACGTTAATCTGAAATAAGTTCATTAGAACAAAAATGAGTTTGTTTGTTTGTAAATATAAATCCCTGAACCAATTTTGATGAATTTTGGTGCATAGATAGACGGGGGGGGGGTCTACAGACGGTTATAGGCTATTTTTTCTATGCGAAAATAAAAATTGAATACAAGCAAAGCCGCGGGCAAAGGTAGCATTGTAATAAGGTTAAAATTGCAGTGTGCCGCTGGACGAAATAGGCGTTGTCGTGGGGGAGAACTATGCGGACAGAGGAGCCACCCTCCTGACCGTGGTGCTGATAATCATCCACGAGCACTTCGACCGGTACACCCTGGCCTCTGACTTGGCCCTGCTCAGGAGTTACGAGGACAGTCCATTTAGGTATCGATTTGCTTTTTATTTAAGGTTTTGTTAGCCTGAAGTATATGGAAAATGGAAAGAAGGGGAGGTGGAAAAGTCAGAATATCAATCGGTTTGTTAACAACAGAAACTTCTTTTTCGGTTGTTGCAAAAGTACGAAAGTTTCTTAGGATGGCTGGATGCATGAATGTTACTCTTTTGCTCAAATACACTTCTGAACGGATTTTATTAAACTTATAAAACAGAGAAAACAGCTTGTACATCAAATTCTATACTTATATACTAATATATAAAGCTAAAGAGTTTGTTTGTTTGAACGCGCTAATCTTAGGAACTACTGGTCCATTTTAAAAAAATATTTCAGTGTTGAATAGGTATACCATTTATCGAGGAATAATATCACACTAAGACCAATAGGAGTGGAGCAGTAAGTTGCGCGGGTCAACTAGTAACACATATAAGGCTATAATTTTTTAAACCGCGATTATGATAAAAGACAGCTAACAGACGTAGAAACCGCACGTTTGGTCTATTTTAGCTACTTCCACAGCATTATGTCGTACGGTATTTTGTTGTGGGGTCGGGCTGCTGTCATTGAATCCATATTTATTTTACAAAAGACAGCTGTCATAGCCCTTTATAAACTGCGTCGTCGCGATTCTCTAAGGGAACTTTTAAAAAAGATTAATATTATGACAGTCCCTTGCCGATTCATATATGAAAATATTATGAAGAGAAGCACGGGGAGGCACTGGCGGTCTCCCTTGACATCTCGAAGGCCTTCGACAGTGTCTGGCACGATAGCCTTATTAGTAAGCTTCCTTCCTTCGGTCTGCCCGCCGGATTGTGTGATTGGATTGCAGATTTCCTGAGGGATCGGTCTATCCGAGTGGTCATAGAAGGCTGCTCGTCTGGACTGCTGGATATTAATGCCGGGGTTCCTCAGGGGTCGGTGCTTTTGGCAACACTGTTCTTGCTGCATATTAATGATCTGCTTAAACCCGGTACCTTTGGGTATGCAGAAGACAGCACTGTTGCTGAGAGGTACGTATCCGACGCACGAGCTGGTGTGTCACAGATCCGGTCTCTCCGGGAGGCAATGGTTGAGCGCTTGAACGTGTCGACTTGAGTGTTCGAGCTGGGCGGAATTGGCTCCTTTTGGCGGAACCAAAAGGAGCCAATTCCGCCCAGCTCCATCTTTCCGAGGTGAAACCGTGCCGATAACCGACCATCTTGAGCTTCTTGGGGTTACATTAACATCTATTCTCAATTTTGGCCCTTACATAGAGGCAAAAGCTCAAGTGGCTGTAAAGAATTTGGGGATTCTGGCTAAGGTGAGACGATACTTCACGCCGGAACAGCTGCTCAAACTCTATCAAGCGCAAGTTCGGTCGTGTATGGAATACTGCTCTCATCTTTGGGATGGATCTGCCAGATCTATACCAGCTTGATGCCCTTGAGTCAATTGAGAAACGAGCCAAGAGGATCATCGGCAATGAGAGGCTCGTCGCGTCGAAGCTCCAAAGTCTTGAACATCGACGACGAATTGCTAGCCTGTCGCTTTTTTAACGGTTGCATTTTGGGGAATGTGCGACGGAATTGCATAATTTAATTCCGCCAAGCCCGTTCCATCATCGGACCACAAGACGAACGGCGATGCGCCACCGGTACATGGTGGACATCCCACCCATACGCACAAAACGTTTTGTGAACACATTCATAGTGCGTACAGCTAAGGAGTGGAACTCCCTGCCGGAGTCTGTGTTTCCTGATAGCTACAACCTGGGAGTCTTTAAATCAAGAGTGAATAGGTTATTTCTAGGCAAGCGTGCTCCATCTTCGACCACATCCTCGCTTACCATCAGGTGAGATAGTGGTCAAACGCGTGCCTATCAATAGTAAAAAAATTAAAAAAGATATTATGTATGTACGGAAAAATCGTCATCTTTTTAGTAAAGTTAGTGATAGACATAATATTAATACTAGAAATAAAGATAAATTAGATCAACCATATTATAGATTAGCTAAAGCACACACATCTTTCATGGTGTTAAATGTTACAATAAAATACCTTGTGACATATTAGAACTAAATGAAAGAAAATTTAAATCCTACATTAAAAGTACACTTTGTAAACAAGCATGTTACAAGTTAGAAGATTACATTCAGGATAAGAATGCTTGTAAACATGCTGGTCCAGCTCCATAGGACAATCAATGGTGGAGGCTAGATCAAACTGGTTGGTTTATGTATTTACTTTTGTACATAGGTACTATTTTCTTTTTGGGTTTTTATTTTTCTGTTCACTCACACTCTGCTAATTAATGGTTCTAATATTTGTAAATATGTGAGTACCATGTACTTATTTAGAAAATTAATAAGTCTACCTCTGCATACTTTAGATTCATGGTCCTCACATATATTAACAAAAGTTTTGTATACCACAGCACATGTAAAACATTGATTTGAATAGAGTAACTATGGAGTTTCTTGTCCGTTCTTCTCCATAAGAATCTACCCTTCCGAATGGACAGTGGAGTCACTATGTTATTTTAAATGTAATGATGGCGTTCAAAAGTGCCGTTTAATGGCCTAATTGAAATAAACGTTTTTGACTTTGACTTTGACTTTGTGAAGCCTATGCGGAGGCTCACCGGGTGGCTGATTTGTGATGAGGAAGTTCATTTAACCAATCGCAGTCGCCCTTTGACAGTTTTTATTTCTTAAACAACTACGGTTAGCTAGTCGTAGTAGAGGCCGAATTTAATCTAATTACGGCTTGGCACAGTTCGCGAGTTGCTGCTGTGCAACGAGTGAGCTTCACAGACGTCATTAGGAAAGTTACAATCGAACTATAGTAGGTACCAGTCATCAACATCATTATTTCTGTCCAAATTTGTCCATAGGGACAAATTATTATTATTATTAATTGTTAGTAATCAATTAGCTGTAATGATAATGATTTAAATTACATGTTTTGTGTTCTGATTAATTAACCTGTGATCACCTGGTGGCTATAGCCGTTGCGACGCTACAATAATTGAATAGTTCGTTGTAAAAAAAAAAAACAGAAAGCACGTTAAGCCGTTTCCCGGCTGTCATTTGTAGATCTTTGGCAGTCGTTACGGACTGTCAGAAACCAGTAAATTTGACTCCAGTCTTGCCAAGAACTACCGTGTTACCCAGTTAATGGGTTGTGGAGGTCTGGTAGTCAGCCGCTCCACGTTAAACACTGGTATTCAGCTGAATCGGTTTGACTGGAAGCCGACCCCAATATAGTTGGGAAAAGGCTAGGCAGATGATGATAGTACCTTATAATAGTCACTCAACGAAATATCATCCATTCAATAGTATGGTTTTCATATTAATTCATTCGTATCAAAATAATAATTACTGTTCTAGTTCTATTGACGTACGGAATTGCTTAGCAGGTACCTATTAACATAGTCCGATGTGGGTATTAATTTCAGTAAAAATTTCAACTTTTAGTTCAACGTTCTATTTTTTATTTTTTTACTATTTATAGGCACGCGCTTGACCACCATCTCACCTGATGGTCAGCGAAGAAGTAACCTATTCACTCTTGAAAAAGAACCTTACACTTAGTAAGGTTCTTTTTTCATACTTATGGCTTTGTTCTTTGTACAAAGAACTTTGGAGCGTTCTTTAACACGGTAAGCACTAAAATTGTAACATAGTAACTACCTTACCTCAGCCAACAAAATACCTACTTGCATTTGAAACAGTAATAAAACTCTCCGAAGATTCGCATTAGCTTCACGTGTCCATTTCTTCGGCAAGATATCTCGTTCTTTCGGCTGCTGGTTAGTTATAGCTCGCGTTAGTTACTATATCCTTTAGAACATCGCGAACAGCTATCGCTGATAACCAAGCATACGCGGGTACGTGACATACGGCACGCATAATAATCGCCCAAGCTCCTTATCGACTCGTGATAGGGGACACACACCAGAGAACACCATTGAGTTATTTAATTACCAGTAGCAGACTACAGCTGAGAAGAATGTAGGAAAATGCGGAACATTTCCTTACATTCTTCTGATTTTTTTTTACAACAAAGGAAAAAGGCTTGAAAACGCTCTAGTCTCAAAACAATATTAGATCTTTGTAAAACATTAAAAGTGAAAAATATAAAAATAACAAGCCGATGAAAAAATCTACTAATGAAACAACTCAGTTTCTGTTTCCTCATAAGCCGGGATATAAATCAATATCCTGTTGAAGCCGTTCACAGTCCGAAGTATCTGCTACAGACAGGAAAAACTTGAGGTCGTCTGCGAAAAGCAGACACTTCGCCCCCTTTACGACTTCTGGGAGATCATTGACCATCAGAATGAAGCCTAATGGACCAATGTTGCTACCCTGTGTCACACCCGAAAACGTGAAATAAGGTTTGGAGACATATCAACCATATTCGACGTACTGCCGGCGATCGCCAAGGTAGTTCGCGAAGAATTTGAGAAGGTGCGGTGTGAAACCAAATGCCGCAAACTTAGCCAACAGTACATCGTTGTCGACGGTGTCGAACGCCTTCCGAAAGTCGAAGTACGTAGTGTCCACCTGTCCCCCAGCGTCCACGATAGGCGCCAGGTATGTCATGAAAGACAACAAGTTACTCCCCGTACCTCGACCAGTCCGGAAACCGTGTTGATAGTAGTCTATATGAAGAATGCATTGAATGCCTTAATAGCACACTCACAAAATATTCTGAAAGTGTTGTGACGTATGTTGCTTGTTTTGTGGCAGGAAATTATCGCGCACCATCAAATGTGTCGTTTGCGCATCAATGGGGATCCCAGCGATCCCAATATGGTGAACATGTGTTTATTTTATAGTGTTCAATTATTTCAATAAATGTTTTAAATATTGTTTGATTAAGTTTCCCTATACAAAGCGCAATCAAATTGACTTAAAAAATACCCGAAAAGGTCATTGAACTCATAATTATGTAAAACTTACTAGGGGCCAACCCTGAAATCCATAATGAAAGTCAGCTGATCTATACGGGTTATCAAGTTTCGTGAACACAGATTTTTGAATCAGCAGATTTTTGTGGCGATTGCTGGTTTGATTCCTTAATAAAATATGTGTATGAACTTGGTACTGATCATTCCATTGATTTTTTATTCGATAATTCTCTTCTCCCGTTCTCTTTCGCCCTTATTCATCTCATAAAGTTCAAAACAACCTTAGCGGACTATGAAATGGAATAACTACAATGGTGCGCTAAATTTACAGAGAAAACTTCTTCGATATGTGCGTTTTATCGATATCTTTTGATGAAAAGCTAAGACTAGAACAACACTAGGCGGCCATGTTTGGTTACCGTAGGTATGCACGTTTTTTTCGTAGGTATAATAAAAATAATAATCGTTTATTTCTCCTCCACAAATAAAACAAATTAATTACTTAATACTAACAAAATAAAGGAACTTATCTCCGATCTTGATGACTTAACTATGTATGGCAATTCCATAGGTTTTAGTTTAGCAGAATACCATTTTTGACATTTTAGCATTGAGATGCGAATCTGGTTTGAATTTGAACGTTTTTAAATTAGCAGAATTGGCCCTGCCGTCAGGCCACCGG
This sequence comes from Lacanobia oleracea, assembly GCA_950371165.1. Classification (NCBI taxonomy): domain Eukaryota; kingdom Metazoa; phylum Arthropoda; class Insecta; order Lepidoptera; family Noctuidae; genus Lacanobia; species Lacanobia oleracea. The sequence goes on from OX493385.1 coordinate 18,496,665, forward strand.
TCACAGAAAAAAAAAAACAAAATAGGCGGAAAGCGGCAATTCGATCTTTATTAGTTTTTTCGAGTTGTATAATTTTTGTTCACACTTTCGTACTTTTAGCAGGATTTCTATTAACATGATGAGTTCATCAGATTCAGAAATAGATTTTTTTTTGGCTACCTAATTCATGTTTTTATTTTTACATTCTTTTTATTTGTAATGAAAAGCTCAGCTCTCCTGGTGAAGACTTATTTAGTCCCGCGAACTATAACACAAACGCCGCCTAAGGACTAAAATTACTTTCACCATTAGGATAACAATAAACTACTACCAATTATTACCAACACTACCGAAGTACCAAAATATGAAACAAAATCACCTATTCAGTATAATCTTATATTCAGATAACTCGGCATAATGTGCATTTATTGTGTTTTCAGGTCCCGCCCAAATAACATTTTGGTGTCAGTTACAGGCTTTTTTATGACTTTAAGTAATATAACAGGGTTATAATTATCTCGGTTATAACTAAAGACTATATAGAGGAGTTAAAAAACAAGTATTAGGCCCCATCGAGTTTGTCGAGAGTTTAGTAACACGAGAAACTAAAGGTGTCAAACAACTCCTCTATTTAGGTTTAGCCTGTTATATAGGGTTCAACTAAAGCTTATTGTGTTAGACAGTACTCTTTTAAAGACGTTCTAAAGGTATAGGTCATTTTTAACACTAACCTCACTTTTTTAAAGTTCGCCATTGTTTTGGTAACCTAACAATTAATATTATTTTGAATTATTCAACATTTGACAACACAAAGTTTGTTACATTATTTGAAGCGTTCCATGAATGCCACTTAATTTTACATACCACTGCTCAGGAAGCAGGAACGAATAATAATGTTTAGCTTGAGGTACCTATTTTATTATCATAAATTTTCTTTTAAATCTTTAATAAAACCTAGGCGCGTTAAAATTGAGATGAGAAACATGAGAAACATTTACCGTGAAATCATAAAGGCAGTCATTTTTCTTAAATAACTTAATATTCCATAATATTATTCTGTTGTGTTGAATAATGGATGACATAACTCTTCCACTACGAACAGATTTAATTTTAGTAAGGCTACAGGCTTTTTCAATCTTGACGTGAGCTTTATACCACCTGTAGTGCTCACTAACGCGGTATTACAACGGTAATACCGGTTAAAGTAGTAGCTGACGATGAATAAACGCTCTTGTGCACTTTTAAAATCTTTTTAACACATTACTATAGGATTTATATCACCTGTAGCATTTACCAACTCTATTTTACAACGGTAATACAGATTAAAGTAGTAGCTGACGATGAATAAGCGCTTTTGTGCAGCTTTAATATCTTTGTGACACCGTACTATAGGCTTTCTATAACTTTTACTGTGGGCCTCTTTCGTGATTATAAGCGAGTTAGAGCATGCTCTAACTCAGTTGCACAGGTATGCGTTAACACTTATATATTCAAATGGAACTGATATGCGAGTCTTATATAGGCTTTTTTAACGCTTTAGTTTTAGTTGGGCGTAGTGTTCATTAGCGGTTCTCGTATTGATGAGAACTCTAATTATTGGTAATATTTCTGGGGTACAAATATTTGTATCCCAGAAATATTACCAATAATTTCAAACTCACTTTGTACAATCATCACTGGTTCCCTTAGCAATAATTAACATTTGTAAGTATGTACGTGCGCTTTGCACTTTGTTTACGGATAATATTGATTCATTAACAAATTATGTGTAAGTGTAAGTGTGTGTTAGCATGAGTTGGCTGGTTGGTTTATTGGTAACTCGGTTGGAATCAGTACCTGCTAGATAATTGAGCAACACATCAATCAATTTGGCTTACCTTTTCCCAACTATTTTAAGGTCCACTTCCAGTCTTACAGAATGCAGCTGAATACCAGTACTTTAGAAGGAGCGACTGCTTGTGTAATCCCGAAAAATTTACCTGGCGACGTACAATGGATGCTCTCTGCGGCTGAACGAGCACCTCGCTGAATTGGAGGTAGAGTTAAGTCGTATTAACTGGCATATCATTGGACTATTGGAGATCTGAAAACAGTGGCCACTTGCTCTAATTCCGAGAAGGACACCTACCATCCCAAGGTGGCGTCGGGTGTATGGTCCACAAGTCACTCGGGAGCAACATTGCCAAGGGTGGCATACGTTATACTTAAGATATCAGAAAGGTACTCCTTAAAGATTATACAAGTATATGCCCCAACGTCTGCACGCCCTGACGAAAAAGTCGAGGCCATGTACGAAGACATAGTGAAAGCTATGTCTCGTACCAAAACATTCTACACTGTTGTCAAGGGTGACTTTAACGCTAAAGTGGGACTTCAAAAGAGTGGTGAGTCGAGAGTAGGTCAATTCGGCTATGGGTACAGAAATCACAGGGGTAAATGCTGTAAACTTCCTCGAGGCTTATGGACTTTTTCTGATAAACTTTTCCTTCCAGAAGAAGCCTTAAAGGAAGTGGACCTGGCAAAGGCCCGATTACGTGAAAAAAAATAACGAGGTTGACTTCGTTATGTCTAATAAGCGCCATATATTCAGAGATGTCTTTGTGATCACCAGGATCAATACCGACCGTTTGTCACGTTTTCGGATTCTGAAGTTCTAGATAGGTATTTTGTCAGCTGTAGAGTGGCGATGGCGATTTACAAAATAAGAAAACTGTACGTAGTCAAAATGTGCATTCGCTGGTACAATGGCACTTTGTCTGGAGCCCTTGGAATCCCGTTTCATTTGAATGAATCACACTACGTTTTTGAAAGAATCCGCGTTTGCATTCGTTTCGTTTTGTGCAAAAAAAAAAATCTTCTAAAACTAATATGCCTGGTACACTTCTGTGTATTTTTTCTCGTATTTGACGTTTGAATTTCATGAAATCAAATATTCAAAGCATACTTTTTTTTTGTTGTGATAGGAAATGGTTTTGTGTTCTCTATTTGAGTATGTTTGTAATCATCGAGGCATCTGCCGACCATTTTATTGTTTAAAATCAAGCGTTGTTTTTCCACTGCATGCTGTACGAATCGTTCGATATTTGATATTAAAATAATATCGTTTTATTCCATCGAGCGTTTTGCTATATTGTTAGGCCAAGGTTCACCACAACTTTTCCCATTTTTCTTTTCTTCTTCCTTTTTCCATATTGCTTTGTCCTTAGCTACATCTTGCCAATCCTTAAGATAGCAGCAATCTCATCACGCCTTCTCCTTCTGGGCCTAGTGAGTCGTATTTCCTGTTCCAATTACTGGGTACTTTCGCTGAATTCTATTGTAACATGCGACAGGTATGGTCTGCCCAGTACCAGTGTAGTTTGGCGGCTCTGTTGTCAATATTTGTGAGTTGTGTCTATGATTTTGACTCCGAGAATACTTCGTTTCATTGCTCGCTGGCTGACTTCGAATGTAGATCATGACGTCGTTTTGGGATCTCCCTTCAGCATTATTACCTATTTCTTAACTTCTCTTCACTCGTATCGGCATGACCTATGTCCTAAGTCAGTGGGTTTAAAATTTTCAATATTGTTACCCCCTTTTTTTAGGATGGGAAATCATTAAATTGTTTATTTATTTATTTATATTAGAAAAAAAATTACCTTAATATTACAAAAAGCGCACACCATTAGACCCCTGGAGTCTGTCTTAGCATGCCATGGTATGGAATTTGATCAACGCGCTAATTAGTAAATTACCTAAGGTGTAATCAAGTCGATGTAGTGTTGTTTTAGCTTGCGCTTGACATTTTTACTGTTCATTGAGTCTCTAATGTGTAAGGGTATTTGGTTTAATAGTTTAGGTATCATGACAGATGCGGTGCGTTTACTATAAAAGTTATTTTTGCGTGGCACTTGCAAAGATTTTGTTTTTGCTTGTCGAGTATTCACGTCATATCTTATTGGAACTTGGATTTCAGTGTTATCAAAATGTTCTATGAGCAACAGGTACTCAGCGCGGGCCAGAACAAGTAACACTTTGCTATGTCTGAATAGACCTATGTAACTATCGCGATATTTATTTTTAACATGTTTTGGTACTACGAGCTTCAACAACCGTGTCTGCAGATTATATTTTATCGAGGTAAGTTTTAAACGTGCGTCCATTGCTGGTATGTCCATATGAGATGGTTGATTCCGTAAGGGTCGTGTAAATTTGGAGGAGGGTTCTGTAAAGTATATTCCGCTTTAGAATGGAAAATTTTGTGGGTATTGCACGCAACTTACCGCATACCGATACCATCTGATAAATCCAGATAAAGCGATTATCAATTATAAGTCCCATGTACCTAGGTATGATATGGGACTTGCTCAATGGGTGAATAGTGGCAGTTTGGCACGATTTTATGCAAACAATCATGTCTATGAGCTTTATTTTGAAAAGAATAGGAGTTATTTATGTGATTTGAATATACGTGTATTATTTTAGTTTTATGTGGATTCATAACAAGCCCTATATCATGGGCCCTCTTGATCATAGAAGTAAAATTTTTTTGCAAACATTCCGCAGCCATATTGAGGTCTTTGCTAGCAGAGAGTACACAAGTATCATCAGCGCATTGGTATAGGGAACAGTGTTTTACAATATTTTCAATGTCGTTGACGTATGCCATATAGTGTAGGGGATCTGTCACTGATCCTTGGGCTGTGTCATGCGTAACGTTTACGGGTCTACTGAAGAGACTAGAGCCGACTTTGACGTGATAACATCGGCTACAGAGATATTCTTTACACCAGTCTTGTAATTTTCGTCTCATTCCGGAGTTTTTAATAGCCTATTGTGTCTGAGTGTATCAAACGCCTTACGGAAATTTATAAATATTAGTATCACATACTTCTTGCCATCAAGTTTGTTGTTAACCTCATCGGTAAAATAGGAGAGTAGCTGAGCTGTAGATTTCTTACTTTGGAAGTCATACTGTGCTTTAGAAATTTTGTCATTGTTACGATAAAACGAGTGTATTTGATGGCAGGTAAATTTTTCGACAATTTTATTAATGGTTGGTAATATTGTTATCGGTCTATTATTTGCTAAGTCATCGGATTTACCATTTTTATGAACGGGTCTGACTATACTTTTTAATTGTAAGGAATATTTACCTTGATGGATACTCGCATTTATTAGTTTCACTATTGCATTAAAAAAAATATCTCCTATCAGTTTAATATCTAGTATAATTCTTATTGTGTCAAATCCAACTGATTTTTTAAAGTTTAAGTTCATTATCATTATAATAACTTTACGAGGTGTAACTTTTTTGAAGAATATAGATTTACCTTGTGATTTCATATATTCAGACTCATCCAGCAAGGGTCTGTCACACCCGGGTATAATTTAACACACTAGTTTCGAATTCCGTAGCGAAGTCATTTGCGATAATCATTTCATTATCTGAATATTTTTTGCTGGCGTTTGTTGTTAACTCATCTACTGACTTTACTATTTTCCCCGTAAGTTTATTAAGGATTTCCCATAATATTTTGGGATTGTTTTTGTTCTTAGATATTTTTCTTCTGTAATAATTATTTGCTGTGTTATGTATCAATTTACTTTATTTCTAGTTCTGTTATATTCTAACTTAAGTGATTTATTGTTCGGGTCATTTTTCCATTTTATAAACAGTTTGTCTTTATTAGCACAACTTGTTTTTATTTTATTAGTAATACATTTTTCACCATTTCTTTTGCTAGAGTTATTTACAAGAACCAAGAACTCTACTACCTCATCCCACCGGTCCCCTTCCACCAATTCGCACTAAGCGTTTTCAAACGTCTTTTATAATGCGCACAGCAAAGGAGTGGGTCGATCTTTAAGGTTAAGCAACGCTTGCCAAGGTTGTCCTGTGGATGGGTGACCATCTTAATATACCGAGTTTCCTCCATGCCTCGGAAAGCACGTTAAGCCGTTGGTCCCGGCTGTCTTTTGTAGATCTTTGGCAATCGTCACGGGTTGTCAGAAGCCATAAATCTGACTCCAGTCTTGCCAAGAAATACCGTGTTACCCAGTTAATGGGTTGTGGAGGTCTGGTAGGCAGCCGCTCCACGTAAAATACCGGTATTCAGCTGAATCCGGCTTGACTGGAAGCCGACCCCAATATAGTTGGGCAAAAGGCTAGGCAGATGATGATGATGAGCAAAGGAGTGGAACTCTCTGCCTGCGTCTGTGTTTCCAAAAGCTTACAACCCTAATCTCTTCAAAATCAGAGTGAACAGGCTCCTTCTGGGTAGGCTCGCTCCATCGTAGACCTTGTCTCTGTTATCTCTGACATAGACTAGAGTCAAGAGCAAACCCATTACAAAATTAAATAAAAAAATAAAAATTTATCTTTTTATATATTTGCATTTATTGTAGCACTTTATAAAGTTATATTTAATGTACGTATATATATCGTTTGCGCAATTTAACTCGTCTATCATTTCCCATTCGGTGCTAGCTTCTGTTTTACTCAAATATTAACTGTTTACATTATTGGTTGTTTTAAGGTCTATATTTAAATCTCCTAATACAATGAGATCACTGGTCCTTACATAATCAACATTAATCAAACTGGAAAACTCACAAATGCTTGCTTTCTTTAGGTGGTCTATAAACTGCACAGATATAAATATTATTATTTTGCTGCGTTGTTAATTTACCCAGTATACATTCATAATGTCCAGTCTGAATATTTATCACTTAAAACTTATGCTTATTATTGATATAAGAAATAATTCCCCCGCCTTTCCTGCTTTTAAGTAAGATTCTGTACAGTGTATGGGCCATCCAATCCAATTGATACATAGATACAATTTGTTCCGATATCCTCACTTCCGTGAGTACCACAACATCTATTCGTGATTTTATTGAAATTAAACAGTTCATAAGACTAGCGTGGTTTTTTTATCACCGATGGAATGTTAACTTGCACTACATTTAAATTATTCGTGGTTTTTGGTAGCTTACTAATGTGGGTAGGTAAATCACTACAATCATATATTTTCTTTACATTGTAAAATCATGTTGATTAATTAAAAACATAAAAAAGAGTTTGCTATTGTTTTATATTGTTACACACAATTAATTTGTAAGCAGATTATTTATGTCGTCTTCACATCTGATCATTTATATCTTGTCTTTACTATTTGTGTCTACTACACCATTTTTCACTAGCACTTTGCCATTTTTAAACCAAATGTATTTAAGATCTGTTTTTAAAATCTGTTACAGACTTATGTTTACTAAAGTTAGTCAATATATCAGTTGTTGTCAGATTAAATGGCTTAACGGAGCGCATCCAGCATCCCACATCTTTGTTGTTACATAGTTCCAACTGTATCAAGTCTAGATTTTTGTGCGAGTTCGGTCGTTTTGTTTTTTATCACAGACTTATCCCGGCTCATTTTTTCGGTGAATTTGTTGTAAAGAAGAATATTTTGTTTTTCATTTCTTTCAGTTTTCGGTTCATCATTTTAATCGACTCCACAAAATCATCGAACTTTCCGGTGCAAAATTCAATAGAAAATTGTAAAGACTAGCTCTTTTTGAACTATTTTTTGAACCTCTTTTGAAATACTCGATAACAATTGCTTCATATCTTTGGGAAAGTTAGACGATATAGTCGGCATTGTAGTTGGTTCGTCAACCTCACCATTATCTATGAATGACACTGAATGACTTCCTGACAGGAGTATGGAGGTATCTGAGTTACAAATCGCTAATATTTGTTTTTGTGTGAGCCCAGAGCCATTATTTAGCCACGAGCTCCTCACTCTTAAAGTTCAACAAATTATAAGTAAACAATCGCGTTGACCTTGCCGTGTATGCGATTAAAAGTTAACTGATGAATGAATGACTCCTCCCGCTCTGTGTGAAGCAAAAGGGAGTATCAGACTCTTACTGACTAAAACCCTTTCGTGTTCCTCCTAATACCCTTCGCCTTCTACGGCCGCGGTGACTCTTTCGAACAAATTTTGCATCCCTGGCAGGCACTGGCCCTAGCGGGTCCCGTCTTCTATGCTGACAGCTCTTTGAGGCGCGCGTGGAACGCAGCGCACCGTTGACCCGGGCCTGGTTCTGATCGGACAGCGAGTCACACAATGCTCGCTGACCGCAGGCTCGCGCCTACGGTGGCCGGGAATCGCCCTGCGACTCCCGACGCCCGGGGCGTCTTCTTCTATTGCGGCGTCTAGGGCGTGAGGTTTTCCTTTCTTCCTCCTTCACTACCATTACTGTTTCGAAGAAAGAGGTGACCGCTGCCCATGCTTCCTCGCTCCGGATCGTGGATGGAACCAGAGCCGGTCGCGAGAGGTCGCCGCCGCCAGTCACGCTCCGCCCAAGCAGACCTCCACCGTATGCTTTACCGAGTCCTCCGGGCGATCCTCGCAGTATTGATACCCGGGCGTCTCCTGCCGCCGCATTGGAAACAGGTATCTCCCGAAACAACCGTGTCCGGTGAGTACCTGTATCAAGCGGAAGGTGAAGACGCCGTGGCGCTGCTCTAGCCACTCTTCAAAGACGACTTATCACCTGGATTGTGGCGTGCCCTGTGCTGGGTTGCGACGGTTGCTGTCTACGTACCGCCTTGAGAACCTGCCGAAGCACCGTCTGCCGTGCTGCGATTTGCTGCTGTCTACGTACCGCCTTGAGAACCTGCCGAAGCACCGTCTGCCGTGCTGCGATTTGCTGCGGCAGAGGAGTCTCGCGCGATTAATAAATGAGCGCAAACATATATTTTTTGTTTTTCCAACGGGCTCCATTGATGGAAAAAAAAAATCTGATTTATAGTTTTTAGTGATTTAAACGATCATATTGATCAATTGTCAGTATCTGATTCACTGCACTGTGTGCCTGAAGAATGTTCCTCTTATGTTAATAATCCTAATAAGCAGTTTAAGATTATGACACAAAATATCCGGTCCGTTTACGCTAACTTCGACTCATTTCTGACACTTCTCTGTCGAATAAACCTTGAATGTGGTGTTATTGTATTAACAGAGTGTTGGTTGAAATCTAATTATGCCCTACCGTCGATTGGAAATTACTCGACCTACTCGTACTATACTGCACAACTAAAAAATCAGAATGATGGCGTCATCATATATGTTAAAAATGTCGGCATCTACTCTGTCACCGAGCCTGACTTTATGGATGCAAGTTGCCTTGTGCTGACAATCGGCACAGAAAAAGCTATTGTATGTATTTACCGCTCACCTTCTATTTTAGACATAACTAGATTTCTACAATCTCTGAACTCTCTTCTAACTGATCTTTCATCTTATAAAAACATAGTTATTCTCGGAGATATAAACCTTGACATCAGCGGTAACTCAACCTCAGATCATATTTACGACTACCTCAATTTGATGGCTTTTCATGGTCTTCTTCCTGCCCACAATTACCCTACGCGTGAGTCTGCTTGTCTGGATCATGTCATGCTCAAGACAAACTCATTAGCGCTTACAATAGTGATTGACTCTTCTGTGACAGACCATAATTCTGTCTTGCTTTGTCTGACACAAAGTAAGCCGGTAACTACTGGAGACAAAACTATCTCAAAAGTTAATTACGGCTCTCTGGACTCTGAAATCAACAATATCAATTTCCATCCGATTTATGAATATACTGATGCCAATGAAGCGATTGTCAGTATTTTGCGCTCGCATACAACTATAATCAGGCTTCCGAATCACAAACGTCTACTTAAACCATGGATGAGTGTTGGCATGCTTCGCTGCTTGCGTAACAGAGATGCAATGCACACAAAATTGAAGACTTCCCCAGATAATGCCATACTAAAGCTAACATATAAAAGATATAGGAATTACTGCACAAAAAATATTTAAAAATCTTAGGAGGGACTACGATAGGGTGGAGTTGAGCAAAGCTGGCAATGATAATAAAAATATTTGGCAAATTATAAAAAGAGTGACGAACACTGCAGCCCATAAAAGTCCAACTGTTGACTAACTTGTTTCTTCTGTTTCTCCGCAACAGTCAGTAAACTCTATTAATGGGTTCTTTGTTGACGTTGGCAAAAATCTTGCAAATGTATTTACCCACCAACACATTATCGGAAGTCCACCACGCATCACTGATACCATAGCAGCGCCACTACACTCCTTTTTTATGGTCGACACCGATGGGGATGAGGTTGAAGCGCTGCTCATGTCTCTAAAAACTGAAGCTGCCACTGAATGGGATGGCATATCTACCAAGTTTCTTAAACGCTATAAGACTGTGCTTGTCCCTCCATTAACATACCTGTTTAACCTTTGCCTCAATACCGGTGTATTTCCCGTCTATTTGAAAAAAGCTATAGTACATCTTATACACAAGGCTGGGGATAGAAGCTGTGTCAACAACTACCGACCCATTGCCGTCCTACCTTCAATTTCTAAAATCTTAGAACGCATTATAAACAAGAGACTTATTAAATACCTTGAGAAAAATCAGCTTTTATCTCCCAACCAATTTGGCTTCCGACGAAAAAAGTCGACGAATGATGCTGTTCTGGAGCTGACGACTCACAGCGTCAAGCAAATTGATGCAAAAAAGAAGGTATCATCAGTTTCCTTAGACCTGAAAAAAGCCTTCGACACAGTTTCTATTCCCATCCTAGTGTTAAAACTGGAAGAACTGGGAATACGAGGCCTCCCACTAAAAATGTTAACGGACTACCTTAACGACCGGACTCAGTGCGTAAAGATTGATAATTACCTGAGCGGGGAGCTACCTGTCACTTTTGGCGTTCCTCAGGGAAGTGTGATTGGTCCCACACTATTCTTGGTCTACGTTAACTAGCTGTGTAATCTTCTTCTCCAAAATGGAAAAATCACGGCCTTTGCTGACGACACAGCACTTACCTTCACTGGCGATACTTGGCATGAAGCATTTGATGCGGCGGCAAAGGGTACTAGATAAGGTTTTAAAATGGCTTAATGATAACCATCTTACCCTTAACACGGACAAAACAAAATTATAAACAATTATCTGCTTCACCTTACGCCAATCCACACAGCCTCCAAATTCATATTCCCTAATAGCTCACTCAATGATCTGTCCAAGCGATGGCACCTGCTGTGGCCTAAACTCGCACGTATCCCCCACAATAAAATACCTCGGGGTAACTCTTGATGGCAATCTGAGCTTATCAGCCCACATAGATCTTCTAACAGCAAGGATAAGAAAACTAATATTCGTTCTTAAGACTCTTCGACACGTGGCTGGAGCACAGATAGTCAAAAGGATCTACCTCGCCCTTTGCCAATCACTGTTGTCATATTGTGTTTCGGCCTGGAGTGGTGCGCCTAAGACCATATTATTAAAATTGGAAAGAGCTCAAAGAGCTGTGTTAAAGGTGAGTACTTTTCTTCCAATACTCTTTCCAACGGAGGAACTATATAAGTGTTGTGGGGTGCTCTCTGTCAGACAGCTCTTTATTCTTAGTACAGTCGTATTACACCACAAATATACCCCCTACACTGAAATCACCAAAAGACGCAAGGATCAAATTTGCCAACACTACAGATGTAAATATTCATTTAGTAAAAGATTTATTTGCTTCCAAGGTCCTCAATTGTACAATAAACTAAATAGGAAATTGAAATTTTAGTCTTTTACGACCATCTCTCTTAAAAAGTCTGTGTCAAACTTTCTGCTTACCCAGAATTATTTAGATACAAAACGTCTGCTGTTTTCAGATAATAACCCCTAAAACTTTCAGTATATCACCACATATCATAACACCATCGACAATGCCCACACAAATAATAAATAAATGGTCACACTTAGAAAATAATATTCATAAATATAGAATGAATGAACTTTTGTTAAAATAAAATAGTTCAATAATTTTTAAAATAGACAATGCTTATGTTAACTTTGCTTTAACTAGCACTTGCTCTACCTGCATTTAATTATTATGTAAAGAATATGAATGTATGGGCTTGTGCCACTACCCTTAATACAAGTTATTCAGTAACTTAGTAAGGGTGCTGGTTGCAACACCTACCAGTTTTTGTTATTTTAAATGTAATGTAATGTAACTAAAAAGTAATATTTTATGATTTTTATAATAACATTGTAATTTTATTGGCTGAATAAATTATTATTATTAAATTATTATTATTATGGTTTAACAATAATCACTTATGCAATGTTCATGTTCAAACAGAAAAAAGTTGTTAATTAACTGTTGCATAACTCATATCATTGACAAATCGCGATAAAAGCAAATTGCCGGCGGATTATTGTGCATTCATCTATCTAGTAATTGTTTTTTTTTTTATTTATTTAATTCATACTTCATGCACACAAATGTACAGAAGCGGAATATTGATATGTAACATGTTTTAAACAATTTTATTGTTAATGCGGCTGAAGCGTGCGTGGCTTGCGAAAGCCAGAGCCGTTTTCGGTGGTATGTACACCCCTCTGGGAAAGTTATAAATATTGGTCCTACAGTTCCGAAAGTTCGACTTTTTTTAGGCAATTTCCTACACTTTTAGATTTTTTTTTTGGAAAAACATTGATCAGATTTTGAGATTACTTTTAAACTTTTGCAATTTTTTCGAGCGCTGCTTTACTTTTTTTCAAAAAACATCTACATGCTCTTCCAAATCGAATGACACCTCATTCATATCTTACCGAGACTGCTGAACTAAACTGACTGATGTTAACGATGACTTAGCTTAATTGTACTCATTCTGTTTCTCCCCAGATGTTCTGTAAAAGCTATCCAGCTGGTACATCCCAACAAATCCCTAAATGGCATTCGAGCGTTCGTCACCGGCTGGGGGCGCTGTGATCGTACGGTAATATCACTACAACAACCTCTTGTAGCTTCTCTGGTCTCATCATCAAATAGGTTTATGCAACAGTATAATGGTTATTTTGACGGTCTTCGCTTTGTCTCGTAAGTAGATTGATCCGAGCTGGCTAACCATCCGTGGGCCAACAGAATTTTATAATATCTGTCGAGGGCCACGCTCGACATATTTGCCGCTATTTGCAGTTGTAACGATATTTTGTTCAGGAATATAGCAAATTGGTTGTTTGTCTGGAACGGGCGATATCTGCCGCACGAACATTTAAGCAGGTACGGCAACCGGCAGTCCTTTGTTATAATAATTCAATACGAACTGTAACAGAAGCGGCACACCTCTTGAAGCCTATTGCCCTGTAAGGGTTAACCTAATAATAGATTGTCTACTGAAGAAAATAAACAGCGTGGTACCAAAATTAAAGTATTTGTTTTTATATATTATAGATTTTTACAAAACTAAGATAAATAGAACACCATAAACACTTACAAAAAGTTAGTTTTACATCTAATGCGAGAAAATTATGCTCTTATCGAGCATAATCTTATCTAGGCGAGCGTGGGCTTCCACTGCTAGCTGCAGGTAGCGCGCCCGAAGATGCGGCTAGAGTGCAATAATATTGTAGGTACTGAATTTCATTATAACCCGCCGCGAAATAAAGTGATTAAAGTGAGTGATTTGAATTTGGAACGCATTTTGACTACTCTCGCTGCACGTAGCAGCGGAGGCGGACGGGAGCCGCTCGCGGGTTAGAATGACGTACTTTAGTTTAGGTTTACATGGCAAATAATTTGACATTTTCGTGCAGGCGGTGTGAAAAAATTGCTTATGGTTCATAGAAACTTTATATTCGTACTTATTCATTTATTTTCATTCATAATGTTACCAACATAATTCAAAGTGGGATTCTTGAAGGTATTAGGTCCATAAAAACTATAGCGTGCAATATTTACATGACCATCCCATTCGTGTCCATAGATATCAGTTATCGCGATATAAAATTTCCGTTCCAATTTCTCTCCCTTAAAGTTTAAGCTTCTAAGCCGATACTTGCGTTATACAAAAAACAACGGGTTGCACTACGGGAGTGCCGACAGAAGTGAAAATTTGAATACGTGCTTCTCTCCTTCCGGCTTACGAATTTTCGATCAGGTCACGTGTCCTGACGTCTTAAGAATGTTCGGTCAGGGCACGTGTCCTGACGCCAGTTTAACTTTTTTTACCCATTACAAAAAAGTGCACAACGCCGCTAAAGAAGTTTGCAGGACACTCGAACGTCTTTCGAATTTACGATCAGGTCACGTGTGCTGACGCGAGTTTAACATTTTTACCCATCACAAAAAAGTGCACAACGCCGCTAAAGAACCTATACTCTTTAGCTTTCTAAACTTCTTAATTTCGGCTATGCGGTGTTGGTAGTTTAGGACAAATAATTTGATAAGCAAAGATTTCATTATTTTAACTATTTTTATGTTTATATGGCAAAAACAAATTGAATGTTTTATCATGTTAAACAATTGATGGAACAAGCATTTGCCTGATGAATACTGCAGAAAACAAAATTTTATTGAATCTAAACAATAAATTCAGCTGTGAATAGCAGTGGATATTTCCGATACGGGTGAAATTTTGAACTCCACATTGATATCTAGTACATTCTGTTACGACAATTTAATCATTCAGTCATGCGATTGAATAGCCCGGCGACGCAGCGCTGGAGCGCTAGATTCCAGCACGACACGAGAGCATTGTAGTGCTGAATCCAGTGATCCGTGCATATTCTCTGTAATTGTTACGTCTCGACGCTCCTAACTTTACTTTCCTCTTGCATAGCCTTACTAGCGAGTTTTTACGAATTCCTCTGTACGATATGTCCCGGTACAAAATACCTTCCAACGCTTTGAAATGAAATGATATTTCCTAGTTATTTCGCAAATAGGATTACTTGAAGTCAGTGTTTTTGGATCCGGTTCAAAATAAGCTTGCGTCGATTTTTCTTATCGTGCAGCTGCAAATGATTTTATGTATTTGTGTCTGAAATACTCTTGTAGCTTCATTTGCTTTTTCTGTTCAATCGATTCTGAGCGACGATTCTAGATAATAAATTTTATTGATTTCTTTCTGAATTTATTGTTTCATTTTGAGTTGAGGACCTTGCAGACCCCACTTTATTGCCTTGGTTTTCTAGTTATAGAAGAGCATGGGAAATGCGAAAGTTCTAATTTTAATTTAGAAACAAGCTATTATGTATTTATTTGTATGAATGTTCAAACCTAAAACCACCTACAGTACTGTCTTTCCTTTTTCTCTTTGAAATCCATCCAAAGGTTGTCTTGAAAAGATCACTTTTAGCGATAAGGCCGCTCATTGTGTCACCCTATGTTATATTTTCCTCATGTATATTTTCTGTAACTTATATGGTGTACATAAAAAAGACCATTCTATTCTATGAAAATATTTAAGTTCAGATTTTTAATTTAGATATTTGGGGTGTTTCCATTTCAGTAACTCAATCTTCGACCACATCATCGCTTACCATCAGATGAGATGGTGGTCAAGCGCGTGCCTATTAATAGTAAAAAGAAAAAAACTTATTAAATTGAACCAATATTGTTATTACAGATTAAATTATGAAATATGCCAATACTAATAAAATATCAACAATTGGAGCAATGTTGACGCGATTGTGTGGCAGGTAGCTGATGTTAATAATAATAATAATGTTATAAGCAGTATCTTACTTAAAAATAAACAACGGACCCAAAAAGAAAATGTTTCCATACAATTGTGAATAGAATCAGTTTCAATGGCCAATTTGCGGGCAGAAGCTAGTGCTTCTGCCCGCAAATTGGCAATTGAGTCGGACTAATTGACTAAAAAATCTTCGGCTTTAAAGATACCACTATATACTAGTAAAGCTTTTTTGTTGTTTTTTGTATCTTTGTACCCACCGGTTTGATGTAAAAGAATATTTTTTAAACTTGATTGCTTTTCGCTGATTTAGACTTTTGCATTTATCGCCGAACAAAGCGAAAAAAATAATATCTTAAGGTGGAGGCTCCAGGGTAGCCCGCGAAATTTAAATATTTTTATGTTTTTTGCAATTTGCCGGTCAGTGTAAAGCTGTATGTGGACCAAATTCGAAAGAATGAATATTTCAGAAATAATCATTCTTTCGAACTACATGAACTTAGAGGGCTATATTGATGATTAAAATGGTTATAATTCTTTAGATAAATACGCGTTACGGTCGCGGATCGCATTTGGTCCACATACAGCTTCACACTGACCGGCAAATTGCAAAAAACATAAAAATATTTGAATTTCGCGGGCTACCCTGGAGCATTCACCTTAAGTGAAAAAACGCGGGCAGGCAAAGAAGTCGCAATGTACTTGTAGTTATAGAAATTGATCAAAAGGTTAGGTATAACATATTTTATTATTCTCCGTAATTCAAAATAGTGCCACAGAAATTGCATCCTCTGTATAATTAATCCGTATGTCGATATCATCTTATTGCTATTAAAATATTGGATAATTTTGATCCAATCTGTTCGAAAGATGTACCGTACCCTGGAACGCAAAGGGCACTAGGAGGAACACGGATGGGTATTAGTCAGTAAGAGTCTGACAATCCCTCTTGCGTCACCCAGAGCGGGTGCATCAATGTCTATTCAGATCAATTCAGATAGTCCGGACCTTGTCGAGGTAAAACCTATGTCACGTTTTTTTTACATATATCAGCAGCTTAAAGTAGTTATTTGTTCAAATTAGTGACATCAAATTATTTATATCGTGTTAGTGTGTATTTTTGTGACCTTGGACAGTATATATTTGCAGTCATTTTGTATTCGTACCCACATTGAAATTATCTATAAAAATGTTTTTGAATCAGCAAATTATTTCGGAATATACCTGAACGCAACAAAGGATTCATATCACATGAAATTAATAGTGGCTAATAACATCGGCAAATCATGATAAAATCATCACTTTCACTTCTGTGTATAAAACGTCCACAAAAATTATTTTTCCCTCACATAAAGTAAAATATAGCAAGAGTATTTTTTATAGACTGGTGTGTCTGTTCTTTATAGCTTTTATCTTAATAAACAGGCTAATATAAATTTATTTATTTCATGCTTTGATATACATCAAACATCAATATGTCAAATAATTAAACTTGCCAGCTTACGAAATAAAATTGTGTTTAGAAACTGGCTTCTTTCCGGGACTTCATCTGCGTGAATTTCAGAACTAAGTCAAGAATAAAGTGAGGATAGTTAAAAAAATGTGTAATCCATAATCATAAGGGAAATGACACCTACTTTAAAAGAAATTAAGAGTAAATAAATAGTTATCAGTAAAAAAAAGGTAGCCGCTCTAAGTTAAATACGTATTCAGCTGAATCCAGTTTGACTGGACGTCAACCTTATTATAGTTGGGAAAAGACTGGGCTGATGACGATATCAAATAATTTTCTATTTGTCTATTTTGAATATTTATTTTATTATTTAAAAAGGTTGTTTACAAGAGTATCGTAACATATTAATTCAATTTGTTGCGGTTAAATTAGTTGACGGGGTGTCGCTATATTAGATTTATCGAACATTCGGTGTGGAAGTACGAGGAGAGTTTGCGGTGTGGAGAGTTAAAACCGCAAGTTATTAATGCAGAAGTAAGTTTCCTACCTGGGAAGTCTCGCGAGAAATATCTGAAAGCATACCATGTCTTCTATGAATGGCGACTTACAAAGGGCGCAAGCAGTTTTTTGGAGACGGTGTTGCTATCTTATTTTTTAGATTTAACACAGACGAGGCGATCATCTACAATGTGGAGTATTTACTCAATGTTGAAAGTTACTTTAAAAACAAAACATAACCCGCATATCCAAACATACGCAAGCTCGTATCTTTTCTAAAAAGAATGTCAGTTGGGCATAAGGTTAAACAGTCCAAAATTTTCACGGCCCTTAACATAGAAAACATTTTTAATGAAGTTCCGGACTGCAATTTTCTTGCCGCTAAAGTAAGTGGTACATATGAATCTATGTTGTTAGTTATTATTTGTGTGTAGACTGTTATATATAAAGGTACTTAATGCCTACTACTAATTTTTGGAGGCGCAATGAATCCTACTCTGGCTTAGCAATACTGTTAAAATATTTATTACGATATGTAAAAGATGCTGTAAATGTTAAATTATGCATATTTAGTATGTAATATTTTCATTACAGGTTGTACTGATCATAGGCATTAGTGGAGTGTGTCGCAATAACGAGTTATTACAGCTAACAGTTAATAATATCGAAAAGTATTCAAATAAATTACTTACTGTTAGTAAAATTGAAAAATACGAAGACGAACCTTGACAGGTGTTTTGTCGTACGCGAAGAATATGTAACTATTGTAGAAAAATACCAAACTTTACGTCCAGCCAATATAAAACCGACCGATTTTTCATACAATACCATAATAATAAATGCACAAGACAGCCTATGGGAGTCAATCAGTAGGTGCTATACCGCGAGAAATTGCCACTTTCTTAAAACAGGAAGAGCCTCAGCTATACACGGGTCACTGCTTTCAGAGAACTTCGGCAACGCTCTTGGCTGATTCCGGAGCCGATCTCAACATTTTAAAACGTCACGGTGGGTGGAAGTCCAATACGGTTGCAGAAAGCTATATTGAAGACTCAATAGAAAATCTGTAAGCGTATAGTGGAAACAATAAGTCTGAATTCGACCTCCGATCCTTGATCTCACCCACGCCCATCCACTTCCAATGACGCACAGTGTACTTATACAGAAAGCCGATCAGAGTCACCAACGTCCACCGTTGTTCCTTCTCAATCCGCCACTAAAACAAAAACCTTAACCCCAGATAATCAAACTCAACTCAATGCAACTACAACGTTGCCAAATAAATCTGTTACTTTTAATTTGCAGAATTGTAGTGATTTTACTTTTAACTTCTTGTTTTTTTTTTCATTTTATTATGTGATTTAATTACATTTATATTGTATTTTTTTTCTTGACACCGCACAGATTTGACACAATTGCAATGATGACCTTATGTTTAAGTAATTAATATTTTGTTAATAGATAATTAATTTATCGATACTCAGCAGCGTTCGTTTGTTTGCGGTGCCCTAACAGGGTTCACGCGCAAAACGAGATACTGAAATTGTAAAGTGTGTTGTGTGCATGAGACAAATAAATAAATAAAATGTTCCATTTTATTGAATTGGTACCTTTATCTACAGTGTTAATTATTTTGATTCACAAAAAATAGTTATTTGAATCTATTCCTGTTTATTATTTTATCTCCTAAAGTGTTCTCGTGTTCTCGCTGCTGAAGTGAAAATTTATGTGTGTTACACGAGAGCAAAGTTTTTTGCATCTCGTGCCTTTGAATATCTCGCCACACTCAGGATTCAAAATCAGCACTCCCAGCAAAAACGACTTTGCTCTCTTGTTGCACAAATAACTATTTTCCTATTGGTTAATATAGAAGCTCGTGGCTAAAAGTCACATGGGTCGATCTTGAAGGTAAAGCAACGCTTGCCGAGGTCGGTCTACGGATGATAGATGACCATCTTAGCATATCGAGTTTCCTCGGTAATGACGTTCAGCCGTTGGTCTCGGCTGTCTAAAATGTGGATCTTTGGCAGTCAATATGTATTACCAGAAGAACCGGAAAGCGGTCGGGCCTGACAATGTGCCAATTGAGGTGTGGAAGGCGATGGGCCCACATGGCGTGGACCTTCTGACGGATCTTTTTAACCGCATCCTGATCACCAAGGAAATGCCGAACCAGTGGCGATTTAGCCTGATTATCCCTGTATACAAAGGCAAAGGTAGCGTACAGGATTGTAGTAGCTACCGCGGTATCAAGATCATGTGCCACACCATGAAGCTCTTCGAGCGCATCATTGACACACGGCTCCGTAGCGAGTGTGCTGTCTCTGAGTGTCAATATGGCTTCCGGGCGGGTAACAGCACCATGGACGCAGTATTCGCCTTACGGAATCTGGCTGAGGCTTACAGAGAGAGAAGGAGAGCTTTGCATATGGCCTTTTTAGACCTGCAGTAGGCCTTCGACTGTATACCTCGGCAGTCCATCTGGTGGGCACTGCGCTTCAAAGGCGTTCCCGAGGCCTATATTGACATTATCAGAGACATGTACCGCGATTCCGTGTCCTCTGTCCAGACCGCTGTTGGCGAATCGAATGGCTTCCCAATATCTGTTGGCGTTCACCAAGGCTCGGCTCTTAGCCCGTTCTTGTTTAACGTAGTGCTCGATGTAGTTACGGCAAACATCCAAGATAAGCCCCCATGGCTAATGATGTATGCCGATGACATCGCCCTCGTTAATCAGAACAAAGCCCATCTTGAGCGCAAAGTCAACATTTGGAAGGACACGCTTGAAAACGGTGGTCTGAGACTAAATGTGGCGAAGACTGAGTACATGTCCTGTGGCGGCACGGATTCAAATAGGTTCATCCGAATAGGTTCGGACCTGATCAGAAAGTCCGATACGTTCAGGTACC
Organism: Lacanobia oleracea; assembly: GCA_950371165.1. Taxonomy (NCBI): domain Eukaryota; kingdom Metazoa; phylum Arthropoda; class Insecta; order Lepidoptera; family Noctuidae; genus Lacanobia; species Lacanobia oleracea. Next base: position 18,517,034 of record OX493385.1, read on the forward strand.
TTGGATCCGTGCTGCACGAGTCTGGCAACGTGGACGACGATGTCCAAGCACGTATAGGCGCGGCTTGGGCGAAGTGGCGCGAGGTAACGGGCGTTGTATGCGACCGCAAAATGCCTCCTAAGCTCAAGGGGCAGATATATAAATGCATCATACGGCCTGTCCTACTGTACGGCGGTGAATGTTGGCCAGCACTAAGCAGACACACCCAGGAGCTTCGGGTCACGGAGATGAAGATGCTGAGGTGGATGAGTGGCGTAACGCGATCCGATCGCATACGCAACTCTTTCATCAGAGGTAGTCTTGGTGTCCGTGACGTGGGGGAAAAACTGCAAGAGTGTCGTCTGCGATGGTATGGCCACATCATGCGCCGCCCTATGGAGTACGTTGGTCGGGGATGCATGAATATGGCTGTTCTTGGGGCTAGGTCCCGTGGTCGCCCTCGCAAGCGCTGGTTGGACGTCGTTAAGGCGAGGTTACCCCGATAAACGTCGTCAACAATAGCGTTTTACTCGTACATGGAACGGATTTAAATTTTGAAAAAAATGTATTACATAGTTGACTCTTCGATCATGATATGTCGGGCATGCGATACACGATTACTTACACTTCACTGCATCCAATTAAATCGCAAAGACATGTCCAAATGATGGCTAAATAATCGTTTTACTTGAGTTATATTAGGCTTTGAAAAATAAAACTTATATCATAATAAAGGTCGTAAAAAATGTGTATTATCTCGGGTCACATAATGTGCAATATGAAAATAAATGTATCACAAATTCCAAAACCAAGTGTATTTCACTAGTTTGCGCTCGCTCAGAGTCCTTTAGTCCCGAGCGGAACGTGTTCGAGGTCGGACGTGCGCCAATTTTTTCCGTCATCCCCCGATAAAAAAATGTTTTCGATAAATAGTAATACATGTACATACTTTATCATCACTTTAATTTAGTTTTTTAAATAGTTGTAATATTTTTCGTTTTATTAGGTAGATTATTAGAATAAATTAATATTAGAATGAATAAACAAAAACGGTAAGAATACTTTGACGATATTTTTTATTTAGGTACCTAAATTATATTTTACCATACAACACAACAAATAATATTATTATATTTTGTGTCTATGTTTGTGAAGGTCACGTACCACAGCACACTCGGACCACAGTGTAGCAAAGTACAGTATTACATTGCTCATTTCCTACAAGTATGTTTATTATTTTCGGTGACATTTATTTTTCGCTAATACGAAACTACGTTATGCCTGAGTTATATACAGAGTTGATACGACAGAGGGGCATTAAATTAAACTACGTATACTATACGTGGTCAGTATTAATTCGATACGGTACAAAAACAAAATGCGCCATAAATGAGAAAATATTTTTTTCAAACAAACTAAATAGCTTGCAAATCCGAATAAAACGCAACCACCCTTTGTAAAAAAATTACACTGACCTTAGATACCGCTAGGTAACAAAGCGGCAACGTCGCGCGCGCGCCGGAGCGCGGTGTGCGGTATCTCGTGTGCTCGGCGGGGGCCGGGCCGGGGTGGCGGCCAGTGACTTAGGCCTCCGCTCGCACTGGCTTTTATGTTAGGTAACGTTTCGAAGTACGCGCACAAAAACAAACACACAAATTTTTTAAATTTTCGATGTGTCCTCCAGTCACATTGATGCACAAATTATACTGACTGAGAATATTGTTATTTATTTTTCTAATTAGATCACTGTCCGTCGCTAAGCACTTTAATTTGTGAAATGCTAAAATAATCCTATTTTTAACTCATCAATTGTATTTACCTCTGAGGCATACACTTCACCCTTAATGTAACCCCACAAAAAGAAATCCATGGGAGTGAGGTCCGGAGATACTAATACTAAATAATAATAATCCCAAGTTACATGTCCTACCACCATAAAAAACAGTCAATCACAAAAAAAAACACTAATACTAAATAATAATAATCCCAAGTTACGTGTCCTCTCACAATAACAAAATAAAATCACAGTTGTTTGCGCGCGAATTCCACAAACCGTACGTTCCGAAACGACAGCGTCGGCACACTGAATAGAGGCCCCACTTACCGATCGCAAAAAAACAAGGATGCAACAAACTGACCTATTTCTGTTTCTTTCGAATGCGCTACTACGTCTACGTGTGTCGCTGTCGTAGTGAAAGTGCAAGTGTGTGTGTATTCATTGCTTCCTTGTTTGCATTGCCAATTTTTAGTGAATGTCCTTCGACATGCGTCAGAGCGGCAACAACGCATCGTAGATTCATCGTTGTAAGGTGCATGACCTATGCTTAGACGATAATCAGCTGTTAGAAAAGATACATCGTGTTCAAACCGTGCAAAAACTTTAAAAACCATTTGCGACTAAACTACTGCTCCTAATTAATTTATTTTTGGTACAGAGCTTGAAAATGGTACCTAGTATAGGCAGTTTAAAGGAAAGCCCCTCTGTCGTATCAACGTTGTATAATGCCTGAGTTATATATAATGCCTGCGTTATATATAAACTACGTTATGCCTGCAATTATAATACTTCATTAATAAAAATAGTTTAAGTTAATTTCGTTTTTTTTTTTTTTTTTTGTAAAAACGTATAGCAGTTCCCAAACCACATCCACCTACCAATTTCCAACTGTGTAGTCCTAACAGTTTCTTAATAAAATGGTTGTGACATACGGACAGACAGACAGACAGACAGATATAAAGAATCTATAAGTTTTTAGTTTTTTGCCATTCGGCTTCCCTAAAACTAGAGGCATACATACGAAAAATCACGCGGGCGATGTCACGGGCAGCAACGGGTATGAAACAATAAAAAAAGTAATTGGTATTACCAAGTGCAGGGTCAACTACATGTTACCCAAAGAGCCCAAAGCATATTTGGAATATGGTCGGGCGAAAATCACCCACTATTAGTGGAATATATTCCAAGAGATGACGAATTTTGGAAGGTGAAAATAGAGAAAAAAATTGTAGACTTTTATTTGAAATGCGTATTGCCAGAAATTGTAGACCCGCGGCAAATTCGCGGTATGCCCATACGAGACATAACATTGCACAGTAGCAAAGAAAATATTATTGATGAACATAATATAATGGCAGGTCCAAGCAAACAAACTAAACCAAACAAAATCCCAAGTCAATCTGTTCTGGTAAGCCCATGCAAACCACGTCAACTACGTTTCGACGAATTGTAGCTAAATGTGTATAATTTACATATTTTTATTTTTATTACTTTTATTTCTATACTTTTAATTGATTTTACCTCTATTTTTACTTTTATCTGGCAATATTTTAGCTAATCTTAATTAAACTGTGTTTAACAAATCAAATATTTATTTATTTAACCCATTTTCCCTAAACCCATACTTTCCACGCATACTTATATTCTTATTATGTGGGATACTAAAATTAAATAACCATTCAATGCATCTAAGTATTTTTGAATTACAATATTGATATCGTAGTTCAAGAATTCTATCATATAAATTAGTAAATTGAAGTTGCTCTACGGCATTACTCTATTCTGTGACGCAACTGTGTACCTACTCGAGTTCGTGAAGTCATGAATGAGCGGTATGACGACGACGCGCGGCGTTTCTCCGATGCATCGCAGTTTATTACGTAGCGCTATTGGTTGCGGGGCCTGAGGTAAGCGTTAAATGCCTACACGGCTGGGGTAACCTCGCCTTAAGTCCGACATGAGAGCCAATGGCCTAACTGAGAAGGATGTTCAAGATCGGGCAAAGTGGAGGAAGCTAAGTAGGAAGGCGGACCCTGGCAATAGCCGGGATTAACGCCAGGTAGAAGAAGAAGATGTATTACCAGAAGCTAGAAAATGTGACACAAACCTTGCAAAGTTGTATAGGTACCATGTTACCCAGTTCATGGAATGTCGAGGTCCGGTAGGCAGCCACTCCACATAAAATACTGGTAAACTAAAGAATAAGTTTTTAGGGCGTACATACATACGCCCACACGTGGTTTGAAGTGGTGCTCCAGGGTAAACCCTGGGTATGAAAGATACGACACGTTTGACGGACATCCGATCTGCGTCCGGAGAGGTACAGGAGCGCTGGTTTCTCAGACTCCAGGTGGTGATGGACCTCGCGACCTTCGCCCAGTGGATGGACACGAGCCATCGGCCGAAGCCTATCGCCAGTTACTTTCACCTGATTGGCACCACCCGGGGAACGCGTGTAAGGTCTAACATTGGGTATTCTCCTACGGACGTGGGTGACTTGGCAACTAAAATTATAGTAACAATAGTACACTAATCGTGTTCTCATTGCGAATTAATAAGCATAATGCTTTTAATAATCCTCTTAGTTATCAAGCGTTGTAGTCTTGTGGCTGCTCATGTTCTATAATACCCCTGTAGAACAGGTATTCCTAGAACTGGCTCAAGTTTCCACAACTTCAATGTATATTATTATAATACCGATTATAAGCTTGTACTGTATTTTGTATTAATTCTTTTTCATTGCATTATATGGGGTTATAAAAAAAATATGCATTACTTTTTCAGAATTTTGACATAATCCTCACCCTAGCAATTACAAACACAACAATAAAAGAATCATTCATTTTGTGTCAGTCGTTGCGAAGTTATGCGCGTAAGTATATATTTCAGCGATTCACTTTCATTTATCTATAGTAGATATAATAAAATCGTAAACCAAGCGTGTCTGTACATTGAATATTTTTGCATAAAAATTACATAGAAAAGTTAGGAAAAAGATACAAAACACAAATATGCTATTTTTGAAATTTGGCATGTAGGTTCCTCAGGGAGTGAAGGCGAGAACTAAGAGAGAATTTCCCGAAATTCCTACAGGAATGGGAAAAAATGGTATATGCGCTACGAAGTCGCGGGCAAAAGCTAGTATAGAAATAAAGATGTTATGATGGTCGGAATCCGGAACTATTCTCAGCAACAAGAACCAAAATTAATTAAATTAGAATGCTGTACAAATGTCTCAGACAAATCGTGTCTCTTCAAACTTAATTAGCGCGGAACATTTGGATTGGATACGTATTTTGGTGCTGCGGTGTAAGTTCCAAGTTGGCCAGGCTGCTAATAGAGTATCATTCATTTACTACGTAACATATTCGACGGTTAAGAACTACGGCGGTTAAGAGCGCGTGGCTAAATAATAACAGCCGCATGGATCGATCTTCAAGGTAAAGCAACGGTGGTGAGGTCGGTTTTAGGATGGGTGACCGTTTAAACATTCCAAGCTTCTGCCGTGTCTGGGAAAGCACGTTAAGCCGTTGGTCCCAGCTATGATTTTTAGATCTTTGGCAATCGCTACGGATTGTCAGAATTCAGGGAATCGGCCACCAGTCTTGCCAAGAAGTACCGTGTAACTCCGTTACTGGGCTGTGGAGATCAGAAAGGCAGTTGCTCAGCTGAACGCGGTTTGACTGGAAGGCGACCCCAATGTATATAATTGGGAAAAGGTTAGGCAGATTATGTTTACCAAAACTTTGTTGATAGTTTAAAAAAGTTTCCATTCAGTAATTTGTTTCTATCTACAGTATTTAAGGTACTGTAAGGGATCGCTTTTAACTTATACGAGAGGTAGTCTTTAATAAATAAAATCAGAGTATTTTCGAGAATAATTATATATTGCGTGTTTTTAACGTCAAGGCAAACAATCGAATCCCATAGAAAAAAACAACCCTTCCTTATGACATCACATTCGAATCCTAACTTACTCTTCTTTCTTAACTCTTTCAAGGCTTATGTCATTGAGGTCGCATCTCCCAAAGAGGATCTCTGCATGAGCTACCCCCCGAAGAATGGAGGATAGTAAGAATAATTTTTTTGCAATCATACATTCTCAGCCTTGGAAGAGTCAAGCACCTACCTACTCCTAACCCGAAGTCCCTGCCTAAGTGGCGACTCTTCGTAGACAGGTGGACATATGCCTCTATAGAAGCAGTTTCAGTCATACCCTGCGCTGGGCAATATTCTTTAAATTATTATGCGCCATTTGCGCACTATCTTAAAGCAGTTATGCTGAAACCCTGCTGCAGCAAAACGCCACAAAAACCTGCAACACATCGTCGGACGTAAACAAAATCGATGCGACAATTCACATCTATCCAGAAGGGATTGAATTGATTAGATTTACCCTAACTAATCTACGTGGTTGCTCGTCGGATGATCCTAGTATGTCTACTCTGCTAAAGTTTTTAAATTTTAACTTTGAACTTACTCCAGTGATTATAATACATAAGAATTGAAATCAATTGCCTCCATAATCAGTTCAACCAGTGGTGACAACTAGCCACCCTTCGCGAAGGTTATACCTCGTATGCAAAGTTAGTTTAACCGCCCATGGAGTTCTTTAATAGCGTAAAATTAATCGCGAAAACTCTACCTCTAACACCACTGGAATGAGTTCACCCTAGCTAATATTATTTAAACGCGCTCTTCACAAATCTGGGAGCGCCCTCGAAGTCGTTGATCACGTACGAGTCCTTCTTCGAATGTAAGTACATGGAACGGAAGACTCACTTAATATCTTATTCATCCTACCAAGCTAAAATAATGCTTATTTACATGGAATTATAACTAACATCTGCTAACCGCGATGTAACATAAAATGGTTTCAACCTATTTACATGGACAATATTAACTAGAACCTTATTCAATTTAATCTTTACAGGTTCTCTATGAAAGCATAATCTTTTTGGTTCGTTTGACACAATATGACAAATTGTTTTTTATGTTGTCATGTCATGATGACTGAAATAATACAAGTCAATCCTTCGGCTTTCGCTGCCATTAAAATAAATAAAACCATATGTTATGAGATTAGCAGAAAGCTTGAAAATAACTAACATTATATAAATCTAGGGAGTATAATAAAGAGGAATTTCGAACAACTATAAAATCTTCAAAATAAAACGTTTCCTGGCCTTATAATTGCGTATAATAGATTCATATTTCTTTCTAAAATATCTCCATATATAAAATAAAGGTTGCCGTATTATCAAATCAGTAGTATAATGTTTTAGATGATTTGATATGTACGATTTTCTTTTATACATAAAACTGTGTTTATAAATCTTATTTGTTTTTCTTCCAACCCTTGTTTTCTTTTCAGTTTGGGCACGAAGATAAATTTTGTAAGCCCCATTCAAGTACTTACTAATAGCCTGTGTTAGTTGTGTCTGTGTGTTTGTGTTTAAAATTTTCCTACCAAATGAAACAGATATATTATTATTAGACAGATTAAGGGAGGACAAAGGAAGTTGCGCCTCCTTAGGGAACATCTCCTTCGGTTCGTCTTTCTGAGTGGTGGCCTCCTCAACTTGGGCATCATCCAACATGTGATCCAATATGTTACTACCGATGACTGATTCGTCATGGAGATCACATACAGGTTCAGACAAAGTCGCTTGACATTCTGGAATAGAATCTGGAATAAATAATGGAATGGACACACCGGGCTCTTTCTCTTCATCTGTCATGTTCGCTTCCATCTCGTCCTCGAATAGGCTGCTCTCTCCACAGCTCTGCTTTACTTCGTCATCATGGTTATCATTGTCATCATGGTTTTCGATTTGTGGATCGTCAATTTTCAAACTAGAATGTAATGGTGTATTATTATCGACATTTACATATTCCTGCTGTCCGCATTCGTCAGACACTTCAGCGATCGTATTCTTAACACAAATAGAGCATTCCAATGACCGTCGTCGTTTACAGGAAATGCATTTGCACGGAAATTCCTTCCTTATCTTGTCGCATAGCAGCGAAAAATCTATACCGTCATAGTAAATCGTGTTATAAAAATATCTTGCAGCGCTCTGCAGAAATGCGCCCAAAATTAAAGAATAATCGGCTTCTCGCCACCCGCTCTCGATAGCGACGAGCCTGAATTCGGCTAAAAAATCTCCAAAGCATACTCGGTCTATACCGATATATAAGATAGACATGTTTATATATAAATTCTTTCTTTTAACTATAAAAACCACTTAGCTCTTGTTTCCAGGCGTCCATCCATCTAGCGCCTGAACATCGTTAGCATCTCGTCCTTTTCGAGATGAATTTATAAAATTGGGAGTTTCTTCATGCACTTTTATATTTTACGCAGTGCACACGCGTACTATACCCGGCGCCTCCACCACTTGTAAGGGATCGCTTTTAACTTATACGAGAGGTAGTCTTTAATAAATAAAATCAGAGTATTTTCGAGAATAATTATATATTGCGTGTTTTTAACGTCAAGGCAAACAATCGAATCCCATAGAAAAAAACAACCCTTCCTTATGACACCACATTCGAATCCTAACTTACTCTTCTTTCTTAACTCTTTCAAGGCTTATGTCATTGAGGTCGCACCTCCCAAAGAGGATCTCTGCAGTACTATCCCTCCTTGAGGAAAAGTTTTGGGACCCCTCTTGTATATAGTCTCTTCTACGTGATATTCCTGTCATTTATGTAAACTATTTCGTCTTTTGCAGTTATGTATTGGACCCGAATACGCAACTGCAAAGGCGAGATAGTAAATTGTGAAATCCCATTTGTATTGAATCGTAGCGCTACGCCGTGCTACGTCGTGCTACGCCGCTTCGGCTAGTCTACGCGCTACGAGACGTAGGCGCAACAAAACGTAGCGCGGCTGCTGAAATAGACTCAAACAATTGTAAACAAAACTGGCTCAGGGTGCGTAGGTTTAGATGAAATGTAGAAGTTATAAACGAACAGTCCATCCATCCGTAAAAATAAGATTCTTGGGTATAAAAAATAAAAACTTGTAAAAATTAGACAATTTTAGAATGATCAATTTTTCTCAGAAATATTTTTTTATTTATTAAATACTTTATTGAACACGAGTACAAGAAAAACGTTTTAAGAAACAAGTGTAAAATGGAAAGTTTTTTTAATTTGCCTAGCCTTGTCCTAATCTTGTTGGGTCTGCCTTGCAGCGTAATCGGAAGCAACAGAATACATGATGTGCCTCCATAACCCAGTAACTATGTAAAAGTAAAACGATACCTCTTGGAAATAAAATAAAAATTATTTATTTCAGACAAAAAGGTCATATATAACCTTTAGGTTAGGCTTAGGTTAGTAACAGAATTTTGCTTATAACTTATGTTAGTAATTAAAAATTAAAATAGAAGAAATTAGACACCGTCTACCCCCGCACAGTAGGCTCGCCCATAGATTACATTATGGCTCACTTACTCTTCTTCTCCTCACTAATAACTTAAAGTAAATAAAAACTCTTAATTAATTTTGTCACACGGTAAGCTAAGTTTTTTGTTAGAATTTTCCCGAATTATCATTAGTTATGCAGCCGTTATTTTTTCATGTGAAGTTAAGAGTGCTAAACTTTGTTCATCCTTTTTTTTATTAAAAAATAGAAAGATGTTTGAAAAAAAAAGTCAGTCGAATTGAGAACCTCCTCCTTTTTTGAAGTCGGTTAAAAAGGATTAAGTTTATTTATTACTTCGGGGTTGGTTTAATTTCTGATAGCGACAAAGCAGTGGGCAGTTATGTATCACATACGAGTATTATTGTCAGTGTGTTGAATGTGTCTCAACATAGCGTTGTTTTGTATATGTATTATTAAGAGGCACAGTTCGCGTAGTTCTGCGAAGAAGCGGCTACTACTTCGTGGTACCAACCCACTTATAGTTGCGAGACTGTACAGTTTTTCATGAGGATCCGAAGAGAATAGTTTCACTTGATTATAAATGAGTTCATTAATAATACACTTGAGTGCCATTATTAACTAAGAAACAGTAAGTAGATTCAGTTGCTAAAGCTTATGACACGTTTCATTATTTTCCTCTTAAGCATTCCGATAGCAAAGTGTGAAAATTCTCAATTGTAGGGGTCGTGACAACTCGGCGGGAGGAAACGCCCGGGTGACACCATTGCGTGTTTCACCCGGAGGATATGGTGGAAATTGGTTCTGCTTAGGCGCATTACCACTGTGTCCTCGTAACGGTGAGTGGCCACCTCTTGCGTACGGCCCTGTCAGTCCACAGTCCGGAGTGAAAAGGCATGGGAAGCTTTCGCTTCTTTCTACGAAACAATAATGCAAGCGAAGGGAGGCGAGACACGTCAGGGAGAGATGGGACGCGTAAGGTAGAGGCAAACCTCACGCCCCAGCCGAGCAGAAGCAAGAAGCAGAAGAAGACGCCTCGGTCGCCGGGAGTTGCGCTTCCGGCCACTGGTATGCGCGGGCCTGCGAACGGTTGTCGGGGGGCTCGCCATCTTATAAAGACCAGGCCCGGATCGATGGCACGTCCTATTCCACGCGCGCCTCAAATAGATGTTAGTTTAATTGACGAGGCTCGCTAGGGCCAGTGACTGCCAGGGTTGCAGAATCGTTCTAGAGAGTTAGTAAGGAAGAGTTTGACACCTCTTTCCACTCCGCCCAGAGCAGAAGGAGTTATTTGACGATACTCCATCCAAAAAAAGGAGGTCATGACAGGTAAAGGACTAACTATAGAAATATTTTGCAGGGCAGAGAGCTATGCCTGCCTCGGTCCAGCAAGTACACGCCGGGCGAGAAGTTCGACCCCATGCTGAGATCTGTGTCCTTCTTCGTCAGACAACCGAATTACTTCTGCGAGGGATACAAGCGGGTAAGATTTTATAATCCACTGAACGCTGAGAGATCTATCTCTGGACTAACGGCTTAACTAACACTAATTCAACACGACGCAACCGGGAGATCAGGCGCGGGCAGTTCAATAGGTTTATTATGTACCACAAACTTAAAAACTCCGATTCATCATCATCTGCCTAGCCTTTTCCCAACTATATTGGGGTCGGCTTCCAGCCAAACCAGATTCAGCTGAATACCAGTGTTATACGCGGAGCGGCTGCCTACCAGACCTTGAGGAGGTCTGGTAGGCAGCCGCTCCGCGTATAAACTGTTCCCATTAACTGGGTAACACGGTTCTTCTTGGCAAGACTGGAGTCAGATTTACTGGCTTCTGAAAACCCGTAACGACTGCAAAAGATCTACAAATGACAGCAGGGAGCAACGGCTTAACGTGCTTTCCGAGGCACGGAGGAAACTCGTTATGTTAAGATGGTCACCCATCCACAGACCAACCTTGGCAAGCGTTGCTTAACCTTAAAGATCGACCCGTGCGGTTGTTATTATTTAGCCACGAGCTCCTCAAAACTTAAAAACTCCGATTGTCTGGTAGAATATGTCTTGTTTTTTCTGTATTAAGTCGGCCTGTGTACTTTCCACTACGAGTACTTTAAATAAATAAGAAATAACACTTGCCGATATGGGCTAAACTATCATTGTTTGGGTAAGCAGTCAGTTGCGGGCCGCTGGCTAGCGTATTGCATTTCAACTATTTCCAACATAAAAAAGTGTGGCGCGGCCCGATGGCTCATTCATTATGTAGGTAGTGGAGTGATGAAGAGGATGACGAAAGTCCACTTTGTGCGGCCTGCACATGGATTCACAAATTTTATTTAAAACTTTTATAACAAAAAAAGTTCAAGCACACTTTGAGCTGGCGCGCGCTATGATCAAAGCATGAGCCTTTTCTGGTGGCCAGTTTCAATTGAACGTTATATTTGTTTTGAATATTCTTAATTCTTTATTTTAGGTACACCAAACATGTCATAGTGCACAGTTATTCATAATTTATGTACAAAAGCGAGCTTTACGCAAAGTTGAGTTACACCAAAGCAAATCTTTGAATTAATGAGAGAGATCATATTAGAGGGTTGGGTATCCAGTGTAGAATAGAGAAGAATTTCCAACTTCCTCAAGAATTTGTCATTTAGATATCTACGTATTACGTTAATCTAAACTGTACCATTTTCCATTCGAATCGAATTCAGCATGCTAACAACCAATAGTAAATTAGATCATCTATGTTTATTTAACGAACCCGCCCGTCGAGCCTATAAGCTTATGTTTTTCAAATGAAAGGTAGATTCACAGAATTGTCATCAAACATTGAAAATCACGTAATTTTCACCCTTCTCAAGTTATACTTTATGATTTCTTCATGTATGTACACATTATATGTTTTCATAGCTTTGTTTCTCTTTATCTCTTGGTCTGATTGAGGTACGACGTTCGTTTTCTCAGAACCCGTGAACGAGCTCTTACATTTGAACTTTTGCCCACTTAAATTAGTTGAGTTGGAGGGAAGCTATTGTAGGTATGAACATTCAATAATGAAGAAGAAATGTTGCATTCTAATATATGGAGGACAATGTGTTTTTGGCCAGTCACCATGGTCCTAAGAACTTTGCCACACCATACTCTGTTTAGCTCTCTGCTATTATAAAGGTCGCAACATATCAACAATTATATCAACATGTTTTTCCTAATAACTGATGTTTTAGGTTAAGCAGTCCACAGGTCGTCAAAGTGTGACTTAAAAATACTAAGAGCTTAATTTTTTTTTTAAGAACCCGTAGAAACCAGGCCTAGGAGAGGTTTAACCTTTATCGGTGAAAGGATTCCTGTCGAGGAGATAAGTAGCTCGCCTTCAAATAACCTAGATCTTCATGACAAAACAAATAACCTGGATCGAACGAACCAATCCGGCGCGTAATTATGGCAATTTCCCTTTTGATCCTACATTGTACCGCTCATTGGAGGGATCGGTACAAGATAGCATTTTTTTATCATAGACGCAAATTTTATTGTTAAGTAGGTATTACGGTTTTTGAAGACGTTGAAGATGTGTCGGTCCTCCGGTGGCAAGATCGGCAGACGGTTGCTATTGCGAGAAGAACCTAGATGAATCTGGCTCAGGAACGTAGGGATTGGTACAATAAAAGCGAGAGCTAAAACTTAGAACTAGAACTTAGACTTTTTAAACTCTAGAGTTCTTTCAAGCAGAGGCGACCATACCTTCAGCCATCTCATTATGAGATACTTGAACCAAACAATATAACGTGCAAAAATCAATATTGATGCATAGTAACATGTTAAATAAAATAAAAGCTTTGAAACAAAACTATGAGCAATGAAAAGTCATGCATCAACGTATGATGATCGATGTTCGACGGTTGTACCTACGTGAATGCGGGTAGCCTTGTTTGCTCTGAAAACACACACAAAATAGAGAGTCTATTTTCAGGTAGCCCCGCGAACACGATACATCAAAATAATAGACGGTGGAAAAGTCACTGTATGCAAAATAATCGCATTACACGCCTAAAAGCTGAAGTAGATACCGGAACCAATTACTAGTTGTTTTCGGAACTAAAGGTGCACCAAATGCATTAAGCAACCGGGAGTTAGTTGTGTTGTCCGGGATTGTTGTTGAGTTTTGAGGGACTCCGTTGCCTGTCTCATCTTAGAAACTATCTATATTTCTAAGTAAAAAGGCGATGCGATTCAGTGGACCTCACTCCCTGTATTTAGTTGAAGTGATCATGAAGTGCTGTCAATCCAAAGACAACATGGAATGACAGTGCACTTCGGGCTAACTCCACCTAAAATGTATTTAAACATACATGACAAATGTTGTCAGTCATAGATATTTCATTAGTTTTGCTATCAAGGCTTCTTAAAATAATTATAAGTCGGTAGTTTCTAAGAATAGCGTCATGAACTTCACATGCATACCCTAAGTAAAACATTATCATGCCAGTAACAGATTGTACGATAACAACGGTTCAACTACTCGTAGTTAGAAACTGTAGTTAAGTTTGAATACCGAATGACTTTACTTCATAGTCTTCACAGTAACTTTCTCGCTCAGTCCCACTAAAGCCGCCAATATTTTGAAACTTGTAGAAATATGAATTTTGTAGCCGGGAAGAAAGCATTACTGGGTTTATTTTCTGAACTTGCTTGAGAACCAATATACCACTAACAACGTGTGTATCTTGTGTTACATTATAAACTATGAAAGTATTCCCAAGGTCAATTGCCGGTTGGTGCAGGACTATTGCAGAATATGGAAACACAAGTTAAGAGGCTATGAGTTTGGTTAATCAGCCCACTGAACCACTTCAGTGAACTGATTATTGTATACTATGGAGGAAATATTGGCCCCTGCCTGACCACTAACAATATACGGCTTTAAAATGGCGAGCCCGGTGACTTGCACACTCAATAAATGGGCCCCCGAAACGGTAGCTAACGCAAAGTGACATAGCGCCAAGGGAGCAACATATCCTGAGGCGCTAAAGGAGTGGAGAGGTATACCACGTGGTAGAGGAGACGGTGGAAGATTGACCTTCACCCACCTGATAACCAGATGAGACATATTTTTATTTCGTTTTGTTAAAAAGAAAATATCTACAGTGCAGTATTTATGTTCTAAGAACATTTATACTTCATATATAAACTGTACGTATATTGGAAATTTGGGAAACGCAAGTCGATTATAACGTTCTTGGAACACAAATTTGCATAACATCGTATTTGCTGGAGTTTGCTTTATTAGTAAGTCTGACTACCTCGAATCAAGCTTGTGTTCGCTTCAGGACTTTAACTTATTACAATCAGAAAAATATTGTGGGTTTGCGAAAACCATTTTTCCATCTAAGGACCCGTTTGCGAAATATTAAGCACTTTTAGTGCAAATTTTTGGTTGAGTCAAGTGTCCTCCCTCTCTGCCAGCTACGATTGTTTTGGAGACGCGACATATAACGAATTTGAAAGGAAAACTTCACAGCTAAGTAGACTTTACAAGCTAAAGAGTAATAGTGTACTACAACAACCCGTATAGTAACGGAGAGACAACTTTACTTTTAGAGTCAGTATCTACGGAAAAGTCACAACGCTTCAAAGGCTCATATGACTATGTAAAACAAAAGAAAACGGGTTCTTCTCGTTCTGCAAACGTATCTGATAAAACAAACTTAAAAAAATACAACTGCAATCGAATCTCTTGATGATTCTGCACACTTTAATTGCAAGTTTGCACTTTCCTAAAGTAACTTAGTACAACTTATTTTACTTGGCTGCGCCTGGAGGAGGGTTATGTTTTTCGAGTGTATATATACTAATATATAAAGCTGAAGAATCTGTTTTTTGCTTGAACGCGCTAATCTCAGGAACTACTGGTCCGATTTGAAAAACTCTTTCATTATTAGATAGCCCATTTAACGAGGAAGGCTCATCACGCTAAGACCACAGGAGCGGAGCAGTAATTAAATTTGTAATGCAGACAAAGTTGCGTGGGCCAACTAGTGTATGTATATTACTCTGGCACGCTCAGTAGCCTAAACGGCTTGGTGGATTTTAGCTTGAGAGTTGTTGTTAGTTTCGTCTTGATTGTGAGAGTGACATGGTATATAAAAATTATAAAGATTAAAATGGCCAATTCTTGGTGACGTATTGTCTTAAAAAAAATATGACATTTACTGTAAGTATTTCACTTAAAGACCTCCGTCACTCGTTTTACTTTATCCTTTCAAAACTCTTTAAAAAAAACAACGGTTTGCACTCCGGGAGTGCCGGCAAAAGTGAAAACTTGAATACGTGCTTCTCTCCCTTCGTCTTACGAATTTTCGATCAGATCACGTGTCCTGACGCAAGTTTTACATTTTTTACCCATCACAAAAAAAGTGCACAACGCCGCTAAAGAAGTTTGCAGGACACGTGACCGAGCTGAATCTTCAAAATCTATCGAGTTGGATATCAAGATAAGGAGCTCGAGGAGTCGATTCCAATTTTTTAACTCACTAAAAAGTGCCAGACATGTCGCTTTTGAAATAGTTTGTTGCAGTTCAATCACAAATCTGATGCCACCAACTGCATCAGACTGCTTGAAAAGCGACTTCTTTTTAGTCGTTTCTAGTGGAGCCAATTTCCATAATGACGTCGTAATGAAGAGCTTGATATGAAATACGAAGCTTGCCGATAAAATAACCGACATCGTTAGCCCTGCTCACGACATGGAGTCAATTTTCAGTCCTCGACTTTTTCGCCCCGAAGCTGTTCGATCAACATGTTGATTGCGGAAATAGCTTTGCTCCGTATACTCATCCAACTTTGGGCTTGCTCCTCCGTGTAAATAAGTCTATGGCTGCACTGAATTTTATTTCCCAGAAGCAGAACTACTTACTACTAGTACTCATAGGTACTATAAATATTAGTTAGAAATTCAACAAAAGACTTGGCAAAACAAAGCTTTTGAACAAGGTATAAATCCTACTTAGTTCTTAAAATTATGTCAACAACTAACAAGCGTGATATTGCTGTGTCGCTATCATATCAATAATCTTAGTGATAAAATGTCAAAGGAAAATACATGCATTTTACTAGCTAGTTGTAGTAAGCTGTAGGTAGTTTTAAAAAGTACTCGTTAGATACGATCGCTGAAGTGAGCCGATTAACGTATGATTTGAGTTTCCATGCAAACTTGCAGAAATCTTCACACTTCACGGTACGAACTCAGCTCCGAACTGTCCAATTTACATCAAGATGTAAGCAGAGGTATTAGCAACTTCGAATTTGAATTCAAATGTCCCCTTTCTCAGCAGGTAATTCTCGCAAGAACTTGGGCGCGCAAACTTATGGGTCCGGCGATAACCAGATATAAGCGATAGTGGGCTTTACTGGAATACTATGCAAGTGGGCATTGTTTTAAAAAAAGACTTAATCATAATTTAGAAATATTGGATCATTTTGTACGTGTATATCTTCATTTCATTTTCTCGTTTGATTCTTTTTAAATTATTTGTTTTCTAAGAACCATTAAAATTAATAATGGCCAATATATGTCTGTCGCCGCCAACTAGTAGCTGTTATAGTCGCTTAAACGGGTACGGCGAAAGAGCTTCGTTCGAGCTCGCTCATCTAGACTCCGTCATCCATTCGTGTTAGGTTCTCTTTAAGCCTTTAGGTAGACAGAGACTAAAACCGGTAGATTATAGGAACATCGCGCAGCAGGCCTGCGTCGACTTACCTTACTCACGATCTGAGGCTCTAGACAAACTGCTGTTAGCGAATGCGTTTGTCAATCATTTAAATATATTTTGACGTTTTGAAAATCGCGTTGTCCACGCTCCCACTGAAAGAAGGCCACTTATCTTGAGCCGCTTATAGCGAACGTGCAGGAACTATAGGTGGCAGCACAGAAGTGTCATTGTGAAGTATATTTTACTTATAAGTTTCGAATATTCAAGACTAGTTAACCCCTTCGCCAACGGCGTCAACCTAATGTAAGGACGTAACCAAAACCACAGTATAATTATCGTGCCAAAACGGATCGGCAACTCCGGTACGTCGACTTGGCTACGGCAAGGCGACGCCGCGCTTGTGGATCGCCGACCGCTGGTTGGTTAACCAGTGAGCTGGGCCTCAAGTCTGTTATTACACTATGACACTATGTGTCAGAATAGTCCATCATTGATTTCTATCTACTCTATAATATAATATATAAAAGCGTCATTATGACTTTCCAATGATCAACCACTGACTCTCCATTGAAAGAAATGGCGTAGAATGGTAATTTCATACATAATGACTAATGAATAAATAATATGTAAAAATTGATATATAAGAAATCTGGCATAACTTAATGTTCAAATTTATTAGTAGTTTTTTGAAAATCATGTCTACATGTTTTATAGTAATGGCAACACGAAAATGTCTTTCTACTACGATTCTATTGCGAGACCATTGACCGACCAGTGATCGACCATTATGAATTAGCAGAAAATGAACTTTAAGCAAAATGACGATAGGATCGTGTTGGAATGACGAATTTATAATAAATAGCAGACTTGGGGCCCTGAACGTCTGCTAGCTGCCACTTAGCTAATTGATATTTAGACTCGTAGCTGAAATGTTCAATGTGTGCCTACGAGAGAACGGCTGCCCTGGGTGGCGTGCATATACGTATACAGTCTTTATAATGAGCACATACGAAAATAAGGGAAACTATGCTTAATTTTAGTGACGGAAAACGAATTAAAAAAAATCTAATATTTTTGTCGGTGATCGTGGCGATTTATCGAGAAATTTTACGATTATTGTAAAAATTGATGAAAAAGACACAGATTATTGTTTTAAAAAACATGATTATTTTCAATTGAGGGTAGTTTTTCCCACAATTTTTATTTTATGAGGACGCCTAAATTATTTCCAATCATTATGAAGTTGGTTTCATCGCGATAGATCGTTTAGTTTAAAAGTTACACCGTTTTGTTTAAACTGAACGTTGCAACGTTCGCATTCGCATGTTTGTCGCAATCTGTCAAAAATGTATGAAAATTAAGGCTGTTTTGACAGTTTACGATTGACATGCGAAGTTGCAATTTGTTTAAAAATTAGTAGAATTTGCCCTCAGCTCATATGTATGGAGTGGTTACCTAAGTTCCTGGCACGGAAACTCGAAAA
The DNA here is from genome assembly GCA_950371165.1 of Lacanobia oleracea. Taxonomy (NCBI): domain Eukaryota; kingdom Metazoa; phylum Arthropoda; class Insecta; order Lepidoptera; family Noctuidae; genus Lacanobia; species Lacanobia oleracea. The sequence continues at coordinate 18,535,372 of OX493385.1, forward strand.
AAAAATATATTTTTTTTTACTTCGGGAAAACAAACAGTTACACAAAGATGGCACCTACAGTAGAAATGTTTACAAAAAAGTAACATAATAATTTGTGTAACTCACGCACGACGTTATCCACATTTTAAACACAACAGAAAGTTTACGGGACCACTTGCACACGAGTAAAATTGCTAGTTATGTTAGTGCTATATAAAAACGAGAAATGCGACAGCAGTTTTATTGTGACTATTTGTGCTGGTCATTGCGAATATTTTCTCCTCTAGCACACATTACATTCAGCTATCTTTCCTTGCGTTTTCTCGTAATGATGTGGGGACAAAAGAAAATGTAGGTTGTCGCCTATTGTCAAGGCGGATGCGAAATGCCGATAATCAGTATGTCAGATATGTCTTATGGATTGTTATTAAAAACTAGTTGACCCGCGCAACTTCCTCTGCGTCACAATTTTCATTACTGCTCCGCTCCTATTGGTCTTAGCGTGATGATATATAGCCTATAACCTTGCTCGATAAATCTATCTAACACTGAAAGAATTTTTCAAATCGGATCTTCATTTGGTTATTTATTTAAATTTTGTGTGAGGACGCGAATTAAATAAAAATGTCTATAAATTAGAATGCAATTAGTTCTCATACAGTTTATGTTATTAAAATAACGTAAGTCAACAAAAACGTGTTTTTATTTTTTCAAGACGCTAAATAGAATAAACATTTCAAATCCGTACTGTGGCTCGTTGAGGAGTGGCAAATCCTCGATGGAGTACCTATCAGGTCAAAGTTATTTTGTTGTTTTCTAATATAATATATATTTAAAAAATTGCTTCGGAATTGAAGACACATGTAAAATTTCAACTGTGTGAATAAGAGGAAGTGATTTTTATTTATTCAGCTTTAAGATACCTGAACGAAACCGACGAACAAGTTCAATAAAAGCTTGTAAAAATACTTCATTGCCAACGTATTTTACAACGTTCCTTTTATTAAGTTAATTTTCCATTTCACGGTACACTCTAAAGATGATAAAATATCTCTCAGCATCAAAGTCCATCTTAACAACTAGATTATCCCGGCGAGGCTTGCGTGGCGTAAAATAATAACAAAATTATTATTCCATATACGATGAAAAGTCCAAGTTGGTCGTACCAAGTTAAATCAGATTAAGGCTGTCTTTACACAGATGCCCGGGGAGTGGGGAATTTTAACCTTATCAATTTCAGCTAGCTGATGTAACTCATATAGAGTGAAAGGACGCACGTATGTAAATGTGTTGGGTCCCTTCCCTTCCCATGAAATATTCCTCTATCTGTTCTATAAAACATGTATTTATTGTGTCTCTTGTATGTTGTGGGAACGCAAAACCAGATTAAACTTGTTATCTCGTCTCTTAATTAGGTATCTACTTATATAAAACAAAAGGATTACTTTGTGTGCTTGCGTATTGCTTCTCAAAATTCTTGAAAGTTTCCTGAAATGCGCGGGTCGTCATCATTTAGGATATTTGATACCTAAGTACCTGTGTGTACTAGTTCGAATCGCAAAAAACTTATCTTATACTAGTTGACGAGCACAACTTCATCTGCTCCGCTCCTTTTGGTCTTAGCGGATGATATAGCAACTTCGTCAGCGTCACAAATTTCATTACAGCTCCGCTACTGTTGGTCTTAGGGTGATGAAATATAGCATTTAGTCTTCCTCGATGAATGGGCTATCTAAAACTGAAAGAATTTTTCAAATCGGACTAGTAGTTCCTGAGATTAGCGCGTTCAAGCAAACAAACAAACTCTTCAGCTTTAAATATTAGTATAGATTCCTGTAATTCTGTACCTGACTGATCCGACAGCAACACTGACCTACATTACAAGCAATGTACAGTGTAGTGATTGCAAGTCAAATTATAATTATGTTTCCAATGTAAGAGCCGGTGGACAGTTTGACAGCTTCCATTACGCCAAAATTTCGGACCACTTAGGTTCAGGTCACACCCAGACGCGATCAGTCGGTCTGTTTTGTTAAATTCTTACGGTGAAAACAGAAGTCAATTGAGTTGTCAATCACCAGTGACGATGCACGTGTCAGGTGCACGGGTCGACAGCTCACTTGATGCTCACGCCCACACAGTGCGATATTTACAGAATCATCATCATTTTAGCCGAAAGACGTCCACTACTGGACATAGGCCTCCCCCAAGATGGGGTTTGTTTGGGGTTTGGGGCTTGGCAGGCGGGTTGGCGATCTATTTACAGAATAGTACCACTGACCTGCTGACGCTGCGTGCACTTTTTAAGTTAGTGATACATATAGAGCTAGATAATAATAAAGTCGCACGGGCCGGTCTTCAAGGTTAAGCAACGCTTGCCGAAGAGGTCGCCGAGGTCGGTACATTGATGGGATGTCCATTACGTACCGAAATTAAGAAAAAACGTAACGCTGTAAGTCGCGCTCCATAACGACTTTAAAAGATGTACATCTTTTTAAGTCGTTATGGATTCTCAAAAGACACGTCTCTTACAAATTTATGACGCTTTACTGTATACACAACAAAGTGCAAATAGACCTTATGATAAATATTGACAAATAGATTGCCTTCAGCCATCAGTCAGTCAATTCAAAATCTTAATATGATTGTGGTATACCTACAGACCGGCGTGGGTAGGTAGGCAGTAGGCACTTTCATATATACATATAGACAAGCGGTAGCGTGTCCAGTCAAAGTTAGACACAGCAGCCGTGTGTTCTATTACACGAACCATTTCGAGCTACTTGTGACCCCTTCACAACTCGAAACCTATTTAACCTACATAAATAAAAATTGGCACATTTATTAAGGCCATTTATTTAGCATGACCAGAATCCAAAATCGCCATTTCTGTTGTTACCCCTAATCATTAACGATTACCATTAACCAATTCATTCATAGGTTAATTATTTCAGTATAAATACACGTTAAATAATAAAATGGAGTAACCTGAGTGCAATTTACTGGTAAAACACAGGGTGCTACGAAATTAAACACGACCTCCGGTATTCAGTATTTTGAGTGGTTAGTTTACATGGATGCTCATTATTTGTTCACATTGCCCATAGAATAACAGTTACTTTCAAACTCCTTACCTGTAAATAAATCCATTCCCATAAAAACATAAATGTGAAAATGGGAGCCAAGTTCTGTAGATAATCCTGAAATAATAGATATATATTAAGGCTCAATATTCGATTTGGCTAGTTTTTACCAGCTTAGTTTGGCGATACTACGGGCTATTTACGACGGTAACCTATTTTTTTTTTTTTACTATTGATAGGCACGCGTTTGACCACTATCTCACCTGATGGTAAGCGAAGATGTGGTCGAAGATGGAGCACGCTTGCCTAGAAATAACCTATTCACTCTTGATTTAAAGACTCCCAGGTTGTAGCTATTAGGAAACACAGACTCCGGCAGAGAATTCCACTCATTAGCTGTACGCACTATGAATGTGTTCCCAAAACGTTTTGTGCGTATGGGTGGGATGTCCACCATGTACCGGTGGCGCATCGCCATTCGTCTTGTGGTCCGATGATGGAACGGGCTTGGCGGAATTAAATTATCAATCAATCAATCAATCCATTTATTTGTTAAACATAGGTGTTTACATAGGCGTTTACATAAATAGAGGTTGCGCTATGTTTTGTAACTCGTCGTCGATGTTCAAGACAAACAACTGTTCATTTTTAAAAACAATTGTTTTTTCACTTGCCCATCTATAATAGTATGACATCTATCACTGACAGTCGCGGCCACATTATGACAGTGTCACTTATTTGGGTAGTCTAAGTTTGAGAATGATGTGACCGCGGCCGTAATGTCAACTTTTTATAACGCCCGTCCCTGCCACAGACAGTAGTTTTAAACTATAGTCTGTTTTTTTTTATCTCTGAGACTAAATTGACAAGTGGTAATGGCAAAGATCACAATAGGATTTATAGTCCTACCAACTTATCTGTGAACTGAAAGAGGACGGCACCGTCGATTCAGTGTTGCTAATTAATATAAGGTGCCCAAAATTGAGCAAGTTTTCAAGAATGAAATGTCACATTAGACATAATCGTTTAAAAATAATTAGTTTTTACAAATTAAAAACAATGATACCTACATAAAAATAATAAAATAAATAAAAAGACTTTGATAATTTACAGTTACGTAGGTACGCTAACAGTTTAGTCTCTCAGGAATAAACAATGGATTTATCTAAAAAGTAATCCAATGAAGTGGAAATTCAGCAGAAAAAATTTCCACGGGGGGATATCACTTTCATTTAATGCAAAATTAAGTAGGTACCTACCCTGCAAGAGGTACCTGGAGTCAGTCATAAAAATGCCTGATTGACTCACTGACCGGTTTATAAATGTTAATATATCAAAAACTGTTTGACTTACATTTATGAAATTTTGGATTCTGGTCATGCTAAATAAATGGCCTTAATAAATGTGGCAATTTTTATTAATGTAGGTTAAATAGGTTTCGAGTTGTGAAGGGGTCACAAGTAGCTGACATCTTTTTAAGAAATAGATTGCCTTCAGCCATCAGTCAGTCAATTCAAAATCTTAATATGATTGTGGTATACCTACAGACCGGCGTGGGTAGGTAGGCAGTAGGCACTTTCATATATATAGACAAGCGGCAGCGTGTCCAGTCAAAGTTAGACACAGCAGCCGTGTGTACTATTACACGAACCATTTCGAGCTACTTGTGACCCCTTCACAACTCGAAACCTAGGTGACATCTTTTTAAGTACAAAGTAGCTGACATCTTTTTAAGAAATAGATTGCCTTCAGCCATCAGTCAGTCAATTCAAAATCTTAATATGATTGTGGTATACCTACAGACCGGCGTGGGTAGGTAGGCAGTAGGCACTTTCATATATATAGACAAGCGGCAGCGTGTCCAGTCAAAGTTAGACACAGCAGCCGTGTGTACTATTACACGAACCATTTCGAGCTACTTGTGACCCCTTCACAACTCGAAACCTATTTAACCTACATTAATAAAAATTGCCACATTTATTAAGGCCATTTATTTAGCATGACCAGAATCCAAAATTTCATAAATGTAAGTCAAACAGTTTTTGATATATTAACATTTATAAACCGGTCAGTGAGTCAATCAGGCATTTTTATGACTGACTCCAGGTACCTCTTGCAGGGTAGGTACCTACTTAATTTTGCATTAAATGAAAGTGATATCCCCCCGTGGAAATTTTTTCTGCTGAATTTCCACTTCATTGGATTACTTTTTAGATAAATCCATTGTTTATTCCTGAGAGATTAAACTGTTAGCGTACCTACGTAACTGTAAATTATCAAAGACTTTTTATTTATTTTATTATTTTTATGTAGGTATCATTGTTTTTAATTTGTAAAAACTAATTATTTTTAAACGATTATGTCTAATGTGACATTTCATTCTTGAAAACTTGCTCAATTTTGGGCACCTTATATTAATTAGCAATACTGAATCGACGGTGCCGTCCTCTTTCAGTTCACAGATAAGTTGGTAGGACTATAAATCCTATTGTGATCTTTGCCATTACCACTTGTCAATTTAGTCTCAGAGATAAAAAATAACAGACTATAGTTTAAAACTACTGTCCGTGGCAGGGACGGGCGTTATAAAAAGTTGACATTACGGCCGCGGTCACATCATTCTCAAACTTAGACTACCCAAATAAGTGACACTGTCATAATGTGGCCGCGACTGTCAGTGATAGATGTCATACTATTATGGATGGGCAAGTGAAAAAACAATTGTTTTTAAAAATGAACAGTTGTTTGTCTTGAACATCGACGACGAGTTACAAAACATAGCGCAACCTCTATTTATGTAAACACCTATGTAAACACCTATGTTTAACAAATAAATGGATTGATTGATTGATTGATAATTTAATTCCGCCAAGCCCGTTCCATCATCGGACCACAAGACGAACGGCGATGCGCCACCGGTACATGGTGGACATCCCACCCATACGCACAAAACGTTTTGGGAACACATTCATAGTGCGTACAGCTAAGGAGTGGAATTCCCTGCCGGAGTCTGTGTTTCCTAATAGCTACAACCTGGGAGTCTTTAAATCAAGAGTGAATAGGTTATTTATAGGCAAGCGTGCTCCATCTTCGACCACATCTTCGCTTACCATCAGGTGAGATAGTGGTCAAACGCGTGCCTATCAATAGTAAAAAAAAAAAAAGGTTACCGTCGTAAATAGCCCGTAGTATCGCCAAACTAAGCTGGTAAAAACTAGCCAAATCGAATATTGAGCCTTAATATATATTATTTCAGGATTATCTACAGAACTTGGCTCCCATTTAGATCTCCATTTTTTTCGCTGAAGTCGATATTCACATGTATTACTAACTTTAAACTTGGCTCCCATTTTCACATTTATGTTTTTATGGGAATGGATTTATTTACAGGTAAACACGGGAGTTTGAAAGTAACTGTTATTCTATGGGCAATGTGAACAAATAATGAGCATCCATGTAAACTAACCACTCAAAATACTGAATACCGGAGGTCGTGTTTAATTTCGTAGCACCCTGTGTTTTACCAGTAAATTGCACTCAGGTTACTCCATTTTATTATTTAACGTGTATTTATACTGAAATAATTAACCTATGAATGAATTGGTTAATGGTAATCGTTAATGATTAGGGGTAACAACAGAAATGGCGAAAGCTGAGTGTATTTAAAAGTACACTTGTTCTCAACCCCTCGTAGAATAAATGCGTGAGTTTACGCAGGTAGATAATGAATTGATGTTAGTTAATTGGAAGAATACGTAATCATTGTAAAAGCCCGTCTTTTCAAGTTTGTCACAGTCGGATAAAAAGAAATGGCCTCAAAAATGGATTCAGTACCAACAATCATAATGTTTGGTAGCAAATTATTGGGAGAAATGGCTCGTGGGTTTTGTTCCGATCTGATATGATACCCTAATACAATCAATAGAATAGGTAGGGGCCGAACAGTGAACTTTTCTGCACTAGTTCGACTTTATCGCGTGCCTTAAAGCGTTGGGTATTGGAACCAGTATCCGTACAAGAGTTTTGATTAAAAAAAAAATCGCAATAGAATCAGTACTTGCAGAGATACCTCTTATAAACAATTTAGTCTCTCTATGATATCAGTTTTGATTAATACACTATGCATAAATATGTACATAATTGAAGCAAGTACCTAGTTTGTAAGCACCAACAAAGCAGAACTTAGCACATTACCTAAGTAAGATGTAAGGCAGGAGCGATATGCAAGTTGTGATAGTCATCAAACAAGGTTTAGTGAGATACTGGGGATTATTTCTGCAGCTCAAACGAGTACGAACTTCTAAGGGGTAAGATGATGTACATTCTAGGTACCTTAGATACTCCTAGCCGTGTCCTGAATGAATTAAATTCATATTGAGAAATATAATATAATGAGCAATTCCTAAATTTCGTTACTGAGTGAGTGACAGACAATACTCAGCAAAGCAATGAATGAATTTAGGTTCCTTGGGGAGTGTAGAGGAGCATTAAGAGAGATATCCTGAAACTACGGGAACGGGAAAAGCGGGATATGCTCTTACGGATTCGCGGGCAAAAGCCAGTAAATTATATTTATTTTGTAAGTAGGTTGTAAATAACACTTCTATACGTCAATCTTTTTAGGGCTGTGTACCAAATTTGGTAAAAACGAATCCTTATAGTGTGGCTTTCTGTCAAAATCAAAATCAAAAGTCGTCTATTCAAATTAGGCTGAGAACCAGCACTTTCTGAACGTCAAGTTTTACAAAAGACAGTCCCCCAAAACGCCCGCCCGTCACCACTTCCTAGTGTTTTAGCTGTGGATAAGAAGTAGCCAATAAACTCCCCAGCAACACATCTGTCTGATACGTTTTAAGAACCTGAATTTATACAATAAGTATGCAACGTGATCAATATTTAAAACGAAAAAAGAAAATAATAATAAGTAAATATTATGTCAGTCTGTCACAGCTGGATATGTCAAGATATACTAATGCTATCAACTTGAAATTTGGAATTGTTTTGGATGACGTTTGGAAACTATTTTGCAAATAAGCAAAAAATAAAAATGTATTTATTTATCTCTGCAGTTTGCTTAGAAAACAAACTGAAATTATTCTATGTGATAGAAGTTTATGGAAAGATTACAGGAAAAATAAAACGATTTCTTTAAATAGCACACTCTTTCAGAAATCATCAACCAAATATACATTAGTTTCACTGTCGGTAAAGAGATGGCGCTGATCTAAAACTGCAATATACACTGCAGTGTTAAAATTCTCTGGCGACTATAAACCTCGCCGATGAAAATTTAAAAATATTTCACCTTTTATACGATGATAAACCCTCGTTATTATATATTATCGTGGATATTTTGCTTTAGTTTTAAGGGACAAGGTGTTGGAATTGTTTTCGCATAATGGTAGTTTAGGGGTCACTGAAATAGGCTACTCTTTATATCCTAGAAAAATACACGGTTCCTTTAAAGGAACCCTTTATAAAAAAATCCTTTTCAGGAAAACATACAACCGACTTCTAAGTAAAAACTATACAAAGTATAAAATAACTTTAATTTCGGAAGTTGGCGTTTTTAGTTTCATTTCTTTGTTTTTTGACACCGACTTCGGCTAACTGGGCCCAACCAGTCTCCAGTTGCTTAAAACCGTAGATGGTCAAGAACGAGTTCCATTCAGGGAAGCATATGAGGCCCGTGAGTTATTGTAAACAGACAACCACTGGGACGCGACTATAGTTGAAGCCGTCTTTTGTCGCTCAGCAACCAAAGTTAGGGACCTGTTCGCAATTTTAGTGAGCACTCGCGGACTATCTAATCCAGCTGTGCCTGTGGGATAAATATAAGGACGCTTTGTGCTTAGGGCTTGATGGCGCCCACAATAACCTGATCAGTAACAATGCTTTGGTATTGATTGAGGATAAATTAATTTCCATATCTGCAAAATTTCTCGCTGATTTCGCCTTCCTACGCCGCGCCGCAGCGAAGAGGGGCATTGTCAAGCGATGTCGTAAAAGAGCTAATTTACTTCACCGCGGTTTTAGAAGTGCATGTTAATTAAATAAACAAACAAACAATATTTATTTGTTCAAGACTTACACCTAATCACAATTATTGTACCTTAAGTAGGACCTTATAAGTTAATGGCAAGATACAAAACATGTGCTACTGGGCTTAAACTAGGAGGACTCCTGTGCTATAAGCCCACCACGATTACTTCTCAAGCAGCGTCTATTCTACGAAATGTTTTTGCGCCGAGTAAATAGTGGAGAGGGGAATTGTTCTTTCTTGACGTCCCAGGGGGTACGGATAAGACATTTGTGCTGAATCTTCTGCTGGCCCAACTCCGCAAGGGCCGCAATATAGCTCTGGCTGTGGCTTTCTCGGGCATTTTTTTTTTCTCGGTTTAATTTGCCGCTTAAACTTGCAAACAAAGATACCCCGACATGCAATATCACCAAAAACAGCGGCCGAGGAGTCTTTTTGCAGCAGTGCAAGCTCATAGTATGGGACGACTACACAATATCGCACAAGCGTGCATTAGAGGAGTTGAACCGTAATTTGCAGGTCTGACTCGCGCACCGAGGGTTTCATACAAACTCGTATGTAGATAGATATACAGCGTGTTACAGGATGAACGCAATACCTGAAAATCCATTGTACTCGTTTACAATGTACCCGTGTACGTTTCACTTATGAACAACTTTTACTAAAGGACCAAATTGGAAATTTGTTCCGAGTAGGCATAGGCTTATAAACTATGAAAACACTCTGATTAAGTAGGTACTCTGATAAAACGATAAGTATGATTGAAGGACAAACTTAACTTTTTAGTTAAAAAAATGTTCTCGCATTCATCGATTTCGGTTTTCGTCACTGTCTTTTCTTCATCTGCAATATAAGTTTTTGATCGCGCATTTTTTTTATAGTGTAATAAAACCACAAATTATCAATTTTCAGACTTTCTCCATTAAGTAATTGTACTGCTGAACCTTATCTTATGCCAAATTCCATGATTCTATGACAACGGGAAGGATCCCATAAGTTTTAAGTTACTTGTGAGTACCAAAATATGTCACAAAAATGATGCATTTAATAGCCGCACCTTTTTCGTGCGTAGACTTAAAAGCTTGATATTTTTAAAGCTCCAAGGAACCATCGACCTACGTATTTGATATTAATTTCAACATGATACCTCCACGAGTTCCTGAGAAAAAGCATCGTGACAGACCGACAGATGGACAATGACGTGATCCCTTAAGTACAAAAAGGCTTCCGTTTTGTCCTTTTGAGGTACGGAACCTTTAAAACAAAACTTAATACGAAGGTGCATAAGCACTAAGAAGTGCTCACCTTCGTATTATAAGCTCTTGTGTATGCCTCTAGACCACGCATCGTCTTTCTTTCAATTCCTTCTTTCAGTGAAATAATGATTTTAAACATTTTATTCTGAGTCAGTTTATAAAAAGGAAAATTGTATTATTGCAGTATTCTTTCAGTGAAATAATGATTTAGAACATTTTATTCTGAGTCAGTTTATAAAAAGCGAAATTATATTGTTGCAGTGTATTTATTTTAAACCCAAACTGATAGAGAATGCCTCGTTGCATTAAGTCAGCCTATGTACCACTACTGTACATGAAGTTTAAATAAATAAAACATTTACATTACCAAATTCTCACATAGAATACATATAAGCTATTCGAATAGGTTTCTAATACATTTAGTTTCAATGCTAGCACATGTGGGGTTCGTTCCCAATACTATTTCCATTTGACTAAAATTCGCATCGAATGTTTTCAAAGTTACGTCCAACCCTTCACCGTTCGTGTCCAATTCACCTTTTATGAAGCCTCTACGTTCATTTGCCAGCAGCATGTTACGTTGCTCGACGTTTCAGTTGACGCCATTGTTGGGCTACCGGCAGGCTGCGAGTGGCTGCGAGCCAGGGAACGGAGGCAGCCTTTGAAGAACTAGCTGACAGCACTACGCTTGTTCACGTTGAAATTTGTTTTCAAAAATATTCCCAGCAAAAACAACGAAACTGTCGAATCTCGGGTGGTCAGGTCATTTCCTGCGGGATTTTGCATGAATTTTAAATAAAAATTGTTAAAATTCTGCAAAATCTGTTGCTGGCTTTGTCTCGGTTCTTTTGTTAAATTGATAACAGAGTGTGGGCTTTGAACGTGTTCTCGATATGAAAGCTTTTACGTGTTAATACAAAGATTACTTTTTAATAACTCGTTACTAACCAGTGCTACGTATTCAAACTTAATTCTACGGCTGTTCCGACCACTGAGCTTTAAGACAGTACTCACACAGAATACTATGTGATGGACCTCTTACCTGTAAATCCTGTAAATTGAAACACGTCCCTCTCCTAGAAAGTATTCAAGCGAGGGAACTGTGGCACCGGCGCGACATATGAACAGTACGCACGAAGTCACAGACGTGACATTGTATGTCCACAGAAATGACGTACTGTGGCCTTATGGATTGTGCCGCCTCGTGTGTACAGTCCACACGGTTATAGCTTCATCAATTTTCGTAATGTTTCAGACGGTCAATACCTACACAATTTGAAACTTATATGAAATTTAATTTCTTCATCTAACATAAATATGTATGTTAGATGAAGAAATTAAATTAGTCTAGTTGTTTGTAAGTCTGTATGTACCTACAGCATTACAAACGACTTAGACTAATAATCACTGCATTATGTACAAACGCGTATAAAAACAAAATAAATCATAGGGCATCAAAAAATTTGGCCAGGTGAGAGTCGAACTCGCGTGCAAAGGGTTCCAAACGAATTTCTTTATTTTTTCTCATATTTTTAACACTATAGACCACAGAACAAATTAAGGAGGTTAGAAGGGCCTTAGGAGTGAGTGCCACATATCGCTCACTCGCTCTCATTGTGAGCGCATAACGTGAGCGGAGCATAACGCAGTTTCTTGAAGTGTCACCCGGCAAACCAATTTATAAGACGTTGTCACGTCAAAATTGATTCACCGGCCAACAATCGCGCTCATATTGTGGCAGCGTAAGAAGCACCGCAAAAAAATTGCGCTATCATAACGTGTCCAAAAAGAAGTCAGGTGTGTAGTGTGGCTTGAGAAGGGTTTTCTTTTCATCGGTGATTCTAAAATCCTTAAAATACAAATTACAATAGTATTATGTAGTTTGTAGACAAAAATGATACTATCGCAACAAGATCCAAAATTATACATTGCTTGCAATACGTGGGTACCATCTTGTACAACGCGGGCGATTGCGTGATGTATTTCGTTCGCTGCAAATGTCGCGTGCGACGTGCCAAAGCTTGAACTCAGCGAAATCTATGCGTATCGATAGTGTTTTACCAAGTTGTAAACAATGTCGATATTAAATATGTGTGAATGTATAAAGATGATTATTATCAGCAATAATAGTATGATTAAATAACTTTATGTTTATTACTACCAATTATTTTTATTTTGGATTATTAAATTAGTAACTAAGTGCATTTTTCGTCTTGAATAAAATTATTGCTGATTATTTTTCCGACCCAAATATCGACCAATAGAATTGCACCATTCGACGTCACGTGGTACAACCTACATGGTATTATACTGATAATTTTTTGAAAATTTTCTGTTGTACCACGTGACGTCGAATGATGCAATTCTATTGGCCGACATTTGGGACGGAAAAATAATCCCCCGAATACCACACGAGCTTCAAAATTATCTGGCATTTCCCGATAGGTTCCCTGCAAACAAATAAAGTCGTCAAGTTTTTCAGGAAAAATCACTCGCGCTTCGCGCTCGTGATTTTTTAACCTGACAAACTTGACTCCTTCATTTGTTTGCAACGAACCTATCGGGAAAAATACCCGATAATTTTGAAGCTCTTGTGGTATTATAAGTGATTATTTTTCCGACCCAAATATCGACCAATAGAATTTCACCATTCGACGTCACGTGGTACAACCTACATGGTATTATACTGATAATTTTTTGAAAATTTTCTGTTGTACCACGTGACGTCGAATGATGCAATTCTATTGGCCGACATTTGGGACGGAAAAATAATCCCCCGAATACCACACGAGCTTCAAAATTATCTGGCATTTCCCGATAGGTTCCCTGCAAACAAATAAAGTCGTCAAGTTTTTCAGGAAAAATCACTCGCGCTTCGCGCTCGTGATTTTTTAACCTGACAAACTTGACTCCTTCATTTGTTTGCAACGAACCTATCGGGAAAAATACCCGATAATTTTGAAGCTCTTGTGGTATTATAAGTGAATATTAAAATACTGTTTTGTATTATTTACTTGTATAATTTATTTATTTAGTAGCTTTTAGTATAAGCTAAAGCTAGTAAGTAAATAAATGATACAAAATAAGTAAATAAATGATATTTATGCGTACAAAGACATAAGTCTCTGTACGCATTAATAGCGTTATTGGAACGAAGTTCCTTATCGCGCGTTGTGAAAGGGGGCTAGACAGAAAAAATTCTTACGAAAAGTTGTCACGACACTTTTTGCTATAGTAAGCTATTGTAAGCTGTGCGAATGGAATGGAGTGGAGTGGAGTGGAGTGGAGTGGAGTGGAGTGGAGTGGAGTGGAGTGGAGTGGAGTGGAGTGGAGTGGAGTGGAGAAGAGTGGAGTGGAGTGGAGTGGAGTGGAGTGGATTGGAGTGGAGTGGAGTGGAGTGGAGTGGAGTGGAGTGGAGTGGAGTGGATTGGAGTGGAGTGGAGTGGAGTGGAGTGTAGTGGAGTGGAGTGGAGTGGAGTGGAGTGGAGTGGAGTGGAGTGGAGTGGAGTGGAGTGGAGTGGAGTGGAGTGGAGTGGAGTGGAGTGGAGTGGAGTGGAGTGGAGTGGAGTGGAGTGGAGTGGAGTGGAGTGGAGTGGAGTGGAGTGGAGTGGAGTGGAGTGGAGTGGAGTGGAGTGGAATGGAATGGAATGGAATGGAATGGAATGGAATGGAATGGAATGGAATAGAATTTCTCATCTCAATAGGGACTGATTGAGATGAGAAACAGTGGGTCATTAGTTGCCAACGATACGATACCATCTTAGGGAAGAGGATAAAGTCGTTAAACACAGTTATGTTTCTAGTTTTATTACAATTCGCGCGTTGAGAAAGGGGGCTAGACGGAAAAAATTAAGACCAAAAGTTGTAACGGCACATTAAGACCAAAACTTGTAACGACACTATAGTTGTAAGCCATGCGGCGTAGGAACTTCGTTCCATCCTGGTGTCCCTTGACACCTCTCAAGTTTTTTTATTTTTAGAGCTGTTCATTTATCTACGTGTTGTTTCATATTGTTTATTTCCACACATTTTACGTAAAATATTCGGAGAATTACTTATTTTTCTTTGTCACTTCAGTTGACAGTCGAACCCCAGATAATAATACTGAATTAATTATTTACAAAATTATATTCAACTTCCCATGGCGGGAGAATCGCGAAAACCACAGAATAAAAATCAGCCACTTAAAACTAAAGCTCATTCATTTCATGTAGAGAGTACTTTAAACTTAACTAAATTAAAAAGGAAACATACAAAATTACTAATGCTTATTCATTTTGAGTATTTTGAAGTTCAGTTATAGAATATCATAAAAATAATAAAAGATAACAGTTGATAAGCTGAATGATCGAACCTCCTTGGAAGTGCTTTTGCTCAATACGTTTGTGCCTCGGGACGAAAGATGTAGTTCTAATTTTAAAGTTGCAAATTCGAGCCATTTTTATATTGCAAAGATTGTTGGGACCTTCCGACTGATATCTAAGAACAAAAAGTTTGTTTCATTGTACTAGCTGTTTTCCCGCAAATGTGTTGTAAAACTTTGTATGGCACACGCTTGGATATTGGTATTTACAAACTCGAGACTATGGTAAGCCCTTGACTTGTCTCGGGGTTACATTCGTCTACTCATTTGTAAAACCAACTTCCCGCACTAGTATCATAAATAACTATTATCGCGGACACAGACAGCCTATGTTCGTATAGTAGTATTAGGACGTACATGTTGCACGTAAGATGGAGCTTTTTTATCACGAAATACAGTGGCGACGCATTGAGACATGCGTATATTTTATTTGCCAGTGTGCCCCTTTGGCAGTGTCTATCTAAAATCGCCTGCGAGCAGAACGACAAAACCACCGATCAGCGCCTGGTTGCTGCGAATGTCCTGCAGATTACGGTTCAACTCCTCTAATGCATGCTTGTTCGATATTGTGCAACGGTACCTGACAGTGAAGCTCATTTTTGTAGGGGACTTTAAAGCCATATCATAAATTTAATCATAAAGAGTGGTTGTTCCCGTACCAGAAAACAGACCATACCGGGTTAGAGGCACGCAAGTTTGTTTTAACGCTAGATCTAACCCAGCTGGTGAATGTGGCAACGCGGGTTCCGGATGTTGACGCCCATACACCCAATTGCTTGGACCTTCTGCTGACGACTGATCCGGCAGTCATTCAGTATCGGTCTTAGTCCCGCTGGGAACGTCTGAACACTGCCTGGTGAAATCTGTGCTGACCTGCTCTCTTCCTGATAAGATTCCTAGAGGCAAGAGACGAGTAGTATAGTAATACGAGTCAGCAGATTAGGATGAGATGCGGCACTTGCGTCTTATCCATGGCAGCAAGTGTGCTTCTCCTCGGGTGACCCCTCGTGCTGTGCTGACGTGATTGCGGACGTGATTCGGCAGGGGATGGAGGCTTTTATTCCATTCTCCGACACCCCGCTCGGTCACAAATCCTGGCCTTGGTATAATGCAGAATGTACCGACGCTGAGGCCCGTAAAGAGTCTGCTTACCAAGCCTGGGTCCGTAAAGCTAAAGCACGTAATTGATTGAGTGCATTAAGTTTAAAACCAATTTCATATTATTGTGTTAAATTAATCCGAATAAAATATTGCAACAATAACGTCGTAAAACAATGATGCTGCTTCCTGCCTGATAGGACGGAAGCTGCATCATTTAAAGCGGATTGTTTCAAGAGATTTCGTATCGTATTTTTATTATTAAAACTGTGCAATCACTCGTGTATTGGTCGATTTTTTAAATATACCTTTCGTTATTTTACTGAGTACGGATTACTTTTTCGACAAGTACTGGACGGATACGAGGAAAAGTTGGAGCCTATTTTTGATGATCCAGCGCTAGCCTTGTTGTATATCTCGATAGGCCTCAACAAGAATTTCACAAGCTTTCATTTGTTTATTTTTTGTCATGAGAGCTGCACGGAACTGAAGTTTCGAAATTTGTCCCCATTTCGAAACTACAGCTTACGAAACAATAAGTTAGAAAATGGTTACTAAAATGATGAAATGGAATTTACTAAAATGATGAAATGGAACTTTAAAATTTCCCTATTTAAACCTGCAGTCAGAATTGCAGCCTTTTTTAATCTAAACACAGGAAATAGAACATCTATGAGATCGATTCGCTTAGGTACAAGGATGCTGGGACTTATCACCCTTCCAGTGTGCTTCCTGTTGGAAAACCACCTGTCTCTGACGTTCGTAGTGTATACCTATATCTATCCCTTATGATTGTTTTAATGATATTTGCATATAAGATGATAAAATCTATGGTCTCTATTTTTGTCCCAAAGATTGACACGAGATTTACGAGACAGCTTTTAGAATGTCAACATAAAGGTTTAAACAAATTTACAACTTACTATTTTTGGAACGAAGTTCCTTATCGCGCGTTGTGAAAGGGGGCTAGACGGAAAAAAAATCTTACGAAAAGTTGTCACGACACTTTTTGCTATAGTAAGCTATTGTAAGCTGTGCGAATGGAATGGAATGGAATGGAGTGGAGTGGAGTGGAGTGGAGTGGAGTGGAGTGGAGTGGAGTGGAGTGGAGTGGAGTGGAGTGGAGTGGAGTGGAGTGGAGTGGAGTGGAGTGGAGTGGAGTGGAGTGGAGTGGAGTGGAGTGGAGTGGAGTGGAGTGGAGTGGAGTGGAGTGGAGTGGAGTGGAGTGGAGTGGAGTGGAGTGGAGTGGAGTGGAGTGGAGTGGAGTGGAGTGGAGTGGAGTGGAGTGGAGTGGAGTGGAGTGGAGTGGAGTGGAGTGGAGTGGAGTGGAGTGGAGTGGAGTGGAGTGGAGTGGAGTGGAGTGGAGTGGAGTGGAGTGGAGTGGAGTGGAGTGGAGTGGAGTGGAGTGGAATGGAATGGAATGGAATGGAATGGAATGGAATTTCTCATCTCAATAGGGACTGATTGAGATGAGAAACTGTGTCATTAGTTGCCAACGATACGATACCATCTTAGGGAAGAGGATAAAGTCGTTCAACACAGTTATGTTTCTAGTTTTATTACAATTCGCGCGTTGAGAAAGGGGGCTAGACGGAAAAAATTAAGACCAAAAGTTGTAACGACACATTAAGACCAAAAGTTGTAACGACACTATAGTTGTAAGCCATGCGGCGTAGGAACTTCGTTCCATCCGGGTGTCCCTTGACACCTCTCAAGTTTTTTTTATTTCGAGATTGGCCCTCTTTGCAGCATTGACTGGACCATTTAGGTATATTGATAACTGCTTTTTTTTATTTGTTATGGGTTTGCTCTTGACTCTAGTCTATGTCAGAGATGACAGAGACAAAGTCTACGATGGATCGAGCCTACCCAGAAGAAGCCTGTTTGATCTAACTTTGAAGAGATTAGGGTTGTAAGTTTTCAGTTGAACGAACCGTTTTATAACCATCTAACCGCCTTTATATTTTATTTTCCCGACGCGAAATTTTCTTTTTCTTTCGTATGCATCACACACATTACGATATCAGCGTAAATCTTGTTGTGCGGCTTTACCTTACATTCCCTTTACATCCAAACTCGATATTTGCGACGGATTTCGAAGTAAAAGGTGTCGCCCGCGGATTACTACTCTGTCAAGAAAGTACCGGGAAAAGATCAATAATACACAAAATGTCTGTTATTCATCCAAATTTATTTTATCACCTTCAAAGTATGCTCCTTTAGAAACGATACACTTGCGCCAACGAATAATCCATTCATCAAAACATTTTTTAAACGCTGCTTCCGGAATTGAGTTCAGTTCTCGCCGCGAATTCTCCTTTATGTCTTCTATCGATTGAAAACGGGTGCCACGAAGTGGTAATTTGAGTTTAGGAAAAAGAAAAAAGTCAGCAGGAGCCATATCTGGTGAATATGGTGGTTGCTGGATGGTATTTGTTGAGTGTTTGGTTAAAAATTCGTTCACAATGATAGCCTTGTGCGAAGGCGCATTCTCGTGGTGCAAAATCCAAGAATTTTCTTTCCACAAATCTGGCCTTTTTCGTCGAATTTGCTCTCTTAAACGCCGCATAACGCTCAAATAATATTCTTTATTTACCGTTAGACCTTCCGGTAAGAATTCAGAGTGCATAACACCGCGATAGTCAAAGAAAACAGTCAACATGACTTTGACTTTTGATCGACTTTGGCGTGGTTTTTTCGGTTTCGGTTCAGTTGGAAGGCGCCACTCCGAAGCTTGTTGACTAGTTTGCATGTCAAACTCGTAAACTCACGTCTCGTCACCAGTAACAATGCGTTTCATGAATGTTGGGTCCGAACTGACTCGTTCTAGCATGTCCTCAGCGACTTTCATGCGATTGAGTTTTTGGAGAAAATTCAGATCTTTTGGGACTAGCCGAGCAGCAACATGTTTCATACCCAAATGATTAGTTAAAATGGTACGGATCGACTCGTGAGATACAGAAAGTTCGGCGGCTATCTCTCTCAGAGTTGAATGGGGATTTTCAGTCACTATTTCCTTCACTTTTGCGATGTTAACTTCAGTTGCAGACGTTGACGGCCTACCAGAGCGAGGCAAATCTTCCATCACATCTCGACCGCTTTCGAACGCTTTGAACCACTCATAAGCACGAGTTTTTGATAAAGTCGATTCACCGTAAGCCTTCTGTAACATTTTCAGTGACTCCGAACACGAAATTTCATTGGCGATGCAAAATTTAAGACAAACTCTTTGTTCGATATTTTTGTCCATTATGAAATTCGCAATACACACTATATGTGATATTACTAAAACTAGCACTGTATTTAATATAAATAACAGATGCAACTCAAACTCCGCGCCAAAATGGAAAACAGTTGTGCCAATCTAACAACTACAAAAAAACAAAAATTTGAATTTGGAACCATAAACAAATCATCCATTCCCGATACTTTTTTGACTGAATGTATATTCAAACGCCCAGTCTGATCCTAGAAACGCTTTCAAGTTGTAGACATTGGAGGGGAGGACTGGGATCAATGTTACCAGGGTGGTTTGTAAGGATTTACGATACAAATATTTTACACTTTTAAGTATTATAGGACCGGCCAAGTGTGAGTCGGACTCGCCCACCGAGGGTACCGTACAAATTTGTATGAGTACAGATTACTTTAAATAAAGTCTATGTTTATTTTTTGATTTAAAAACAATATAGTTTTTAGATTGTTTCCTGTATCTGTAGTATAAGACGATATTATTTGCCAAATTGTATAGTTCTAGCCTAGGTCAGCGAAAATATTCCCTTGAGAGTGTCGAAATATATGCCTTTTTGCCGCATAAACAGCCGTATCTTTTTTTTACGTTAACTTACAAATTTGATTTCACAGCTTTAAGGGACTGCAGACTGTACATAGTTTTAATTTTAACTCGATACCTTCACGCGTTCCCGAGATAAAGATTATAAAGAACGTTACTTTGTTACATTTTTGTACAACTTGTTGCGAAAACACATCAAAACAACTTGTAACGAACTAGCAAGAAAACATTATAACTATTAGAAGAGTACATGTTAGTTAAAACCCCCCTAAAGTATTTTTCTCCAAAACAAATTGAGGTAGAATGAAAACCGGCACTTTTAGCCCTGCTTTCCCCCATTCAATGGCTGAAGCAAGCACTTAAGGGGGATTTCAGGATCATAAAAACGGAAGCAGTGTGGCAGCGCATAAACCATGCTTTAAAACTTCGCTTATAATCAGTTGCGCGAATAAATTTTCAAAGAGAACGAATAAAGAAATCTGTGGGAATGGGAGCGTTCTACGGATTTTTCCACTTCTATATTTTTACATTTAGGTTAAAATTTCGTTGCTTTTCGTCTGCTGTGTGAACAATCGAGATGTTTTAAACTACACATTAATGTTGATACGGTTTTACTTTCTTTTGTACTACTTGGCAATTAAATATGTAAATGTTTCTGCGTAATATTGTGGTGAGAATAAACGTAGGTAGTATATTATATTATTATTTATTTCGGTTGGTTAAAATGTATTATTTTATTAACATGTACATGTAGCACACACATCTAGATCTAGAAGGCACCCGTGCAAAGAAAGATCGCTATTAGGATTTTGTTAGTTGATATTGGTATTTAAACCAGTGGCTCCCAAATTTTTTTTCCGGGGATTACATTCATTTGTTTTAGATGCGAAAAATAAAAAGTTGTCTTTTATAATCTAGAAATAATCTTACATTATAAAATTCAAAACTTGTAGCATGACAAATTAGGCCAGTCACGGTAGACAGATTAAACGCGTTAGGTCGCAGAAAATTGGACCATCCAGATTTTTTGGGTGGTCGTTAGGATAGATGCTAGTAGTGTCCTCCCAATTTTTCAACCTCGAAAGACCTGTGCGTAGTGCTCAGAAAACTTCTTAATTTTCTATCATTTTTAAGAGTTAAGCTTAATTCTCCTAAACGGTGCGTTCTACGGAGAAAGTCAATCGAGGTACTTTTAAAGTTGACAAAATTTGCTACAATTTGATTGTAACGGATACTCTGTAGATTAAATAGGTGTTGACGTACAGCACTTCAAACATAGCTATTTTTTCCAAAAAGTTCGAAATTGGACTTTTAGTTTTAAAGTCGGGGTAGGCATTATCGTTACGTTATCATATTTTTAGCATAAAACATCTAAGAACACTTCAGTGACTACACGGTAACGTATAAATGAGTCGTGTAAACTTTTCCGTCGTGAAATTATAAGTAATTCTTTGGTCGCGCAAAGTAAATCTAGAGGATTTTTTTTTTAATTCCCTCCCTGCTCACCGATGTCTGCACACGATGTTGTAACTACTTTCACGGGCAAGGCGAATCAATATATTTTCAGAATAGGAGGTACCTATTCTGAAAATATATGGCGATGCAATTTTTGAATTACGAGATATATGACTTTTTTGGTGACGTCGAAATCTGTTCATCTCTACATACCTATGTATTGTAATGGTAAGGTGCCCGTTAGATTTTTGCAGGCTCGTCCCCATAAAATAAAATATCGTAAAACAAGATAGTATGAAAGTAATCTATACCTCTACAAGGAAAATCGTATGAGATGAAGCCGTAAACCAGTTGAATCAGGCGCTTTTCTTTTTTTTTTAGAAAATTAACTGCAGTAATAATCGATTTCGTAGTCCTCATTCTCTTTCTCTATGCTAAACATGATAGTATTAATATAATTTATTAGAGATTATAGCTGTAAGGACTAACTAAGTCAGTAACTCCGAACATACTGACAATTACAAAGTCAGGTCACTACCAAAGGTTTTTTTCGGGAAACTCTTTTTACTGTTGTAACTTATATTTATTATGAACTGAACAAAAACCTTAACTTTGAAGTGTAATTTTCACATTTTAAAATCAGGATTGTTCAAAATACTGCGACCTAAAATGTCTTGTATGACTGGCCTATGGTGGAAACTAGATTACCATTCTTTCTAATCAAAAGTGAGATACAAAGTAACATAATACCATAGATTTAAATACATAGTAGTTACTTACTATAAGTGTCAGACAATGTCGATAAAAGGTCTGGTAGAAACTTAAAATCATTTTGCACCAATAATTATTATTTTGAGTTGAATATTTTCATATAATTTTAATGTTTCATGGGCCATATTTTAGCTCTTATGGACCACCAGTGCTCCGCGGACTACAGGACTGGAACTATTGATTAAACTGATAATATTAAGAGGTTTGAAGGAGATTGACTTTTGTAAACGTTTAAAAGCAACAGTTTTTAAAAGTTTATTAAAGTCAATCTCCTCCTACTGATGCGAAAAAATTCCACTGACAGAAAGGAACACTACAACCTCTTACTACCAAAGGCTTTCACCTTAACTACTTTATATCCCTGGCAAGTGCACGGATTCTAGTCGCAGGGCGATTTCCGGCCGCCGTAGGCGCGGGCCTGCGGTCGGCGAGCAGTGGGTGGCTCGCCGTCTGATCAGAACTAGGCCCGGGTCGGCGGCGTGCTGCGATCCCAGCGCGCCTCAAAGAGATGTCAGCGTGGATGACGGGGCCCGCTAGGGCAGGTGCCTGCTAGGGCTGCGGAATCTGTTCGAAAGGGGTGCCGTAGCCTTGGAACACAAAGGGCACCAGGCCACGGACACGGATGGGTTTTAGTCAGTAAGAGTCTGACACTCCCTCTTGCTTTACCCAGAGCGGGAGGAGTCATTTGAGGATTTCCCATCGTTAAAAAAAAAAAAAAAGTGCACGGATTCTCTTGGATCAATCACGGGAGCAAAGCCGATTAAAAAGCTTGTAGGCACTTTATATTAATTTTTCATTGAAGTTGCATCAAAGAGAATGCATTCATCTTGCGTCTAATACCATCAGTGCTACGGGAATCTCTTCGGCTTCTTTCGCATCCTTTGTTAAGCGTAATGGAATCACTGTTAACGTGGCCTAAGATGGGTGCCACACGCTGCGTTACGTCGACTACGCTGCGACGACGGAATTTTACATATAAATTAGAACAATATGCGTAAAAAACGACAAGCGTCGACGAAACGCGCGCGCAACGGTCAAGGGGCCAGAGAGACGTACGGGGGAGTAGGGAAGCTGTGCTGCGACATCGGAGCGGCACCGCAAAGTCGTCAAACTATTGTCGTTTAAATTCAAAAATTGCATGTCAAATAGCTACTACGTCGGAAAACGACGTTACGTCGTCAAAGCGTGGTGCGTAACGTTGCGTCACCGCGTTTTTTCGAAAGTGCTGGAGTACACGATGCGTTGCGGCGGTGGCACGGCGCCAGAGCGGTGTCGCTGCATCGTCTTCCATAGATATATCTGTAGCATGTCAAGGCGCATTGCGAGGCATGCACAGCGCACGGCGCTCATTGCATGCTTCGCAATGCGTGGACATTTATATTCGTGGTGACTGTGGTGAGACATGTGCCACCCAGGCAAATTTATATCGAAGCGTGTGCGTTACGAGGCGTTTGCGACACATGCCTCGCAACGTCTGTATCCGCCTTTACAAGATGCGCTGCGGTGCGGCATACGTGTGCTGCGGTGCACAGCACACGTATGAGCATACGTGTGCTGCGCCGCACCACTCTTAAGCTCGTGTGCTGGTGAAATCTTTGCAGTGCGGCGCCGCAACGCATCGTGTGCTTTGGCCCTAACGTTACGACGACGCAACGGACTAGCAACAACGGCGTAGCATCGCTTCGTGTGACTCGTGTTAGGGAAAAACCAGTGTGCATACAACCAGAAACTGCGCTGTAATAAATAGAAAAGTTTCGTGAAACTGTGCAAAAGGTGACACGAGCTTCATTAATAAAGGATACTAAGAATATTAATTTACAGAAAATTAAGTTGCGACAGCTGTACCTACCATACTTTTCAGCTTGCTAGTGCGACGTGCACTGGGGTGGGATCCTGGGTTCGCTTCCTATGTCAGGCAAAAAATTAAATTGAGCTTGTAAAATGGTGGTATGACATCTCGTGTGACCTCCGAACGCACGTTAAGCCATTGGTCACTTTGCCGATGGCTAGACTTCGTTGAGTTTGACCGTCATGACCAAAATCGGTCACGAGAACTAGGTGTGTACTAACTAGTATATTGCACTAAGAAAAAGTACTACTTTTCTAAATACTGCACTAAGAAAAAGTACTATTATTTAAAATACTGTACTAAGAAAAAGTACTACTTTTCAAAGTGTCAGCGTCACCTCTGTCATTTATACCCGTACGGCAATCTGCTCCTGAAACTAGATTTCATAATTTACCTACATCCTAGCCCAGGCTTGCTAGCCCATTGGCATATGGTTGATAGTAATGCAAGCGAAGGAGGAGACCGACCGCGTGAGAGAGAAGGAAACCTCTCGCCCCAGCCGCCACATCGAAAGAAGACGTCTCGGGCGTCGGCAGGCGAGAACCAGGCCCGTTTCGACCGCGCATTGTGTTCCACGCGCGCCGCAATAGGCCAGTCATACAAAACATTTTAGGTCGCAGTATTTTGAACCATTCTGATTTTTTGGGATGTTATTAGGGTAGATGCCAGTAGAATACAACCAATTTTTCAACCTCAAACAACCTGTGCTAACTGCTTGGTGCTCGGAAAAATTCAACATTTTCAGAAAATTTTCTGGCTTTGGCTTATTTCGCTGAATTCTACATGAAAAGTCAATCAGTAAAATTTTAAAGTAGATACAATTACAGTGCAAATGCATTTGATTTGGTTTTACAGGTATTGAGATATAGCACATCAAACACGAACCATTTCTCACAAAATATCGAAATTGTAGTTTAAAAAATGGAAAATGGAGCTCTGTGATTTACTGGACTTTCGATATTGATATGTTAGATGGTTCAGAGGAAAGTGATTCTTATCATATAAAATGAAATCGAGTTCAATTAAAATAATAATATAAATTTATCGATCCTAAATATTGCACATATTTTGGGAGTGTTCATGGAAGAAAATTAAGGGGAATTGATTTACGTAACGTGATGACGGGACCTCAGCTGACTTCTGCAACAGAAGCACACGGCATAATATAAATGAGTATTTTCATAATCTATGAGAATGGTCATCCAACTATGGGAAGATACCCGAACGTTCAATTAACTTAAGACGTTGGAAATTCAACCCTTTTCTAGATCATTTTTTACGTATTCAACTTTTGTCAATTATGAATTCGTTCGAGTTAATGAATGAAATTAAACCTGAATGGACAAATAATTTTGAATCCTGGAGCTAAGCAATTTTTAGCGCTCCATTTTTAGCATCATTATAGTCATAGTCAGAAAGAGCTATTAAAAAAGGACTTCTGCTGTAAATATAACTACATATTTCTAATTTTAGGTCTGTTTGCAGATAATGACGACCTTTAAATGTGAAAAATTACACTCCAAAGTTAATAT
This sequence comes from Lacanobia oleracea, assembly GCA_950371165.1. Taxonomy (NCBI): domain Eukaryota; kingdom Metazoa; phylum Arthropoda; class Insecta; order Lepidoptera; family Noctuidae; genus Lacanobia; species Lacanobia oleracea. The sequence goes on from OX493385.1 coordinate 18,560,591, forward strand.
TTTTGGTCAGTTATAATAACCATAAGTTACACCAGTAAAAAGAGCATCCCAAAAAGAACCTTTGGTAGTGACTTGACTTTGTAATGATCAGTATGTTCGGAGTTATTGACTTAGTCCTTACAGCTATAATCTCTAACAAAGTCTATTAATACTAACATGTTTAGCATAGAAAAAGTGAATTAGGACTACGAAATCGGTTTTTACTGTAGTTAATTTTCTAAAAAAAAGAATATCACCTAAATCAACTGGTTTACGACTTCATCTCTTACGACTTTCCTTGTAGAGTAACTCTTTTAATGTCAAAAGGTTTTTAAAAAGGTATACAAACAAATATAGAGATGAACCAATTTCAACGTCACCACAAAAGTCATATATCTCGTAATTCCAAAAATTGCTTCGCCATATGGTAGGTATATATTCTAAAAACATATTGATTCGCCTTGCCCGTGAAAGTACTTACAATGTCGCGTACTGACATCAGTGAGCAGGGAGGGATTTCATAAAATTTCCTCTATATTTATTCTGCGCGACCGAAGAATGACCTATAATTTCACGACGGAAAAGTTTACATGAGTAATTTATACGTCACCGTATAGTAATTGAAGTGTTCTTAGATGTTTTATGCAAAACAATATGGTTATGTAACAATATTGCCTACCCGGACTTTAAAACTAAAACTGCAATATCGAACTTATTGTAAAAAATTAGCTGTTTGAAGATATTACTATTTTATTTAATTTAAACATAGTATTACTAGTTGACTCACGCAACTTCGTCTGCGTCACAATTTTCATTACTGCTCCGCTCCTATTGGTCTTAGCGTGATGATATATAGCCTATAGCCTTCCTCGATTAATGGGCTGTCTAACAGTGAAATAATTTTTCAAATCGAAGCAGTAGTTTCTAAGATAAGCGCGTTCAAGTAAACAAACAAACTCTTTAGCTTTATATATATATTAAGTATAGATATAGTATTTTATTTAATTTGAATGTATGGATGTTTATAATTGTAATTTGTATGATTGTAATGTATCTGAAATAAATAAATTGAATTGAATTAAATTGAATTGAAGTGCTATACGTCAACACCTATTTAATCTACAGAGTATCCGTTATAGTCAAATTGTAACAAATTATGTCTACTTTAAAGGTATCCAGATTGACTTTCTCCGTTGAACGCATCGTCTAGGAGAATTAATTAAGCTTAACTCTTAAAAATAGCCAAAAATTTAAAAGTTTTCTGAGCACCATGCAGTTAGCACAGGTCTTTCGAGGTTGAAAATTGGGAGGACACTACTTTTTTTTTAATTTGGGACAAGCACGCTACACATTCCCAACCACTGCAACTCCAGAAAGCCAGATCAATAGTGGCGACCACCAGGAAAACGCCGAGCCAATGAAACCCGACGAGTCCCGGAGAAACCATTCAACTGTCTTGGATCCTGCATCGAAATTAATCAGAAAAGTACAGCGGAGGAGTAGGAAAAAAAATATATAATTTCCACTTCCCCCCGTATCAAGCAGGAGACAGAATAGAACCAGACCAATAGTCACCAAGGGACATATACAACTGGGTTAAGCCCAGTTGGCAACTGGGAGGACACTACTGGCCTTTATCCCAACGTGGTCGTTGAAAATTGTTGTCAGAAAATTGGATCATCTTGATTTTTTGGGACCACCCAAAAAATCAAGATAATCCAGTTTTCTGCGACCTAACGCGTTTAATCAGTCTAGCGGTGACTGGCCTATACAAAGAGATGTCAGCTTAGTAGACAGGGCCAGTGCCTGCCAGGGTTACAGAATTTGTTCGAAAGAGTCACCGCAGCCCTGGAATACAAAGGGCACTAGGAGGAACACGGATGGGTTTTAGTCAGTAAGAGTCTGACACTCCCTTCTACTCCGCCCACAGCGGGAGAAGTCATTTGATGATTAAATTGGATATTCATCAAATTATAATCCTCTTTGCTACTAATCATTCTACCTACGAAACTTGTTAGCCGTTCCAAGGCATATCATTTCCATGGGAACAGGATGCAATAAAGGTAGCATCTTCAGCTGAGTCTAGGACACAAATTGCGACATTAATGTCTGACATTAATTTCCGCTATTCGCTTTCTCCATAAGACGGCTCCACTGGAAGTAATCTCTTTGAAAACCTCGAATATTCTGTTCACAGACTTAACGAGAATTTGGTTCTGTTAAAATAATGTAATACGTATATAATGTTAGGATCGCGTATCTGTGAATGTTTTAGAGGCAATTTTCTATTGTTGGGCAATGGGTGTGCTATGATCATTTTGATGGTCTATGTTTAAATAGCCAGTAGGAATCCTAACCCATATAATTTTAAAATAAATATTTTTGAAGTTATATCAAAATAAGACCCGTAATGACCATTCCCCCCATATCTCCGAAACTACTGTGCCTAAAATTTCGGCATAAATGCATATAATAGTTCTATACCTAAAGATTAAAGGAAAACTTATAAAAAGTAAATAGTGTAAGAAGCATATAGTGTTATAATGAAATTGGTTCGGAACCCTTTGCACGCGAGTCCGATGCGCACTTGGCCAGTTTTTTTTTAAATAACGTTCAAATGATATAATGAATTATTGATATTATTTCATTTTACCTTATTTTATATAGCATAATAAATATTTTATATAGTGCACATTGATATGAATATTTTTAATATTCAAACTCTATAAGTAACGTTAATTACTAGTGCGTACAGCTAAGGAGTGAAATTCCCTGCCGGAGTCTGGGTTTCCTGATAGCTACAGCCTGGGAGTCTACTTTGTTTTGTATATTTTTGCAAAAACTGATAAGATTTTTGTACCCAACATAAACCTCCCAGCCCTCTGGGCACGATAGATAGTAGTACACTAATAAATTATAATGCATTGGATTTGTGTAACGCCCTGTTAATAATGTTTAGGCATCAAAACAATGTCACCGTTCCATTCCGTGCCGTCCTTAAAACACAAGGCTCGGACTGCGCTCGCTCCTGGATGTTTCAAACTACGCCATGCGTCGTGAAACCTACCAGGCTGATGAATAATATTTTCATTTAAAAATGTGTAGTAGTCATTGCATAGATGAATTGGGCTGCCGTTGTAAGCCGACTAAAACGGCACCGTGTATATGTCATGGACATATTGTAGAATTGGCCCTTTCATGTTGTGGCCAAGGTTAGTATAACTATATTAGATTTGAGCGAACTTAGGGCACCCCGACACGGATAGGTTAGATTCGGATGGGATGGCGGGAGCTAGAGTGAGCGAGCAAACTTAGCTCCCGTCATCCCATTCATGTTAGGTTCTTTTCAACCCTGCTGACAGAAATGGGTGCCCCGCGTAGCGGGCCTCCGTCGTTGAAGTTAGAGCCATTTCATGAAATAGCCAAATTCTACGATACGGCAACAACATAACTCCGGCCATAAACAGAGACAGCACTTATTGCTTTTACGACAATCGCAAGTCACGCCATAGTGAATTTACGCCTTGCAGTACAAACCTCGTTTGTGCGAATTCCTTGTCACGAAGACAAGGATAGAAGAATAACTTCAAAAGCTTCTTCTGACTTTTCTATTTTTACACCGATTTTATTTGTTTTTACCAATCGTAATATATTTTAGTAACATCTTTCAAATATGTATCAACTCATTTAGACTTTTTGCAGTTACCATAAACCCTAGTATCATTTCACTAGAACGAATCTATACCATACCAGCTACTCAACCCATAATACCATGCGCGACCTGATAATCGAAACCAAGACCCGGTCACACTGGCGACCGTTAGACAAAACCCTAAAAGGCAATAAGAAAACAATACATGAGCAATAATAACATTATTTTTAATAAACTTTCATCTGCGAACCGCTTCCCGTAATAATTTGAGTTTGACGTCAAATCAATGAATACAGTCAAAAGCCTTTTAACTTTATTGCTTTGTTCTGTGATAAGTTTTCAAATAGACTAACAGGCTCTTTAACTTTGCATGCGTGACGGATGTTTTACGAAATCTTAACAAATTGTTGCTACAAGGTGTAACAGAAATAAGGCAAAATATGAAATGGTGTCGTCTTACCTACTCATAATTATGAGCAATTTACTGTGAGACCGACCGATAAGAAAACATGTACATTTTGTCTTTTTATACAAACAAACTCTGGTGGTGGTGAGGGTCGCGGGTAGCCGATGGATACGAGACGCACAGGACGTCAGTCGGCTGATATGGTGATACAAACAAAAATGTATAAGACTTTTCATTCCTTAGTAGTTAATAGAGGTTGGTAATAATGAGTACCTACAATGAAACGTTCTCAGGTTCCCCGTTATATCTGTTACATCCTGTATAAAGTAAACACTCTCTCGGATTAATTGTTTCTGTTTAGTCATGTTATTTCTGTTCTCATACTTTTCGTTTTTGTTGTTCGCAGAGTCGGTGAATGTTTAGTTAAATTAACTCGTTCTCAAACATTCACATGGAAATAATAGGACGTGTTCAATCCCAATATTTCGTGCTTGATACAGATTATTGCTGGATGTGGTTTTGCGAAAAACTGCGAATAAAACTTGATCCAGATCTTGATCCGCTTTCCAGATTTTATGAATTTTTAAACTCATAAAGTATCAATCTTGTTTTTTTATTGAATTTTAATGATATTTGTATTTTCAATCTCATTGTATATGATTTCTTTTTTTTTAATTATTTTTAAATTGTATTTTTTTGTTTGTTAAAAAGCATTTGTGATAACATCGAATTGGCGATATGTAAGCTGTTAAGGTATTATTTACATTATTTTAAATAAATAAATATTAAATAAATAAGTTTATATGTAGGTATGGGCCAGACCCTTTACATACAAACTTACAAAAATCAATCTAGGACTTAAGTGCCAATAAGTAATTCTACTAATTGACAAGCAGCGTTCGTATTCGCATCTCAATCACAATCTGACAAAAATGTAAAAATTTATGAAAAATTATTATTTAGACAGATTGTTACTAAAAAACACTGATTTTATATGTATAAAGTGCCTATGTGATCTTCGCAACCCAGTAACTGTGTATTACGAATTATTATGACATCAGCCTTTAAGGAGACTTTAAGATTTTAAGAAGTCTTTAATGGTAGCCGAGACCAACAGCTTTACGTGCTACCCAAAGAACGGAGGAAACGCGGACTGTTTAGGATGGCCACCCATCTACGAAACGACATCGACAAGCGTTGCTTACGCTTGAAGATCGACCCTTGCGGCTGTTTCCAATTATTCAGCCGCTAGCACCTCCTAAATAACTAGACAAGGCAAGTTAAAACTTTGAAATAAAGCTTCTGTTATGTTTATCCTTGAAAAACGAGACGCGCGGCTTCTATTATTGGCAGCCTGAAAAACGATATCAGCTGAAAGTAAAATCAACAGTCACGAAAATAAATGATTACATCGTAGTAATTTTGGGAACACGATCTTCGATCTTAAATAGGATGATAAATAGGTACTTACTTCTTATGTCAGAATCGATGGTCGTAGGGTAACTTAAAACTGGGAAGTTGTACCTTTTACAAAGGGCCGAGCATGAGCCAATTATTTTTTGGACCTTTTAGGTCGCCTTCAAATTAGTCGCTAAGTGCCGCGCGGCAGCAGTACGACAGCAGTGCGACTGTCGCGCGACCAATAAGCGTGGCCTGTGAGCGACTGGCCGACCGCTACGCTGTCGCGCCGTGAGCGGTACCGTCACGCGACGCATCTGAAAAGCACATTAAATGGCGGAGGTTCCTTCCTTCATTCGAGGACGATAAATATTTGTCTATACACAGGGTCTTTCAAACTTCAGTAAGGAAACGTGTCACAAAAAACCCCTATCGGTAAATTATTGATGCCTATCTGTCTGACCTCCACAAATATGTCATAAACTTTTAAACTAGCTACATATAAAACGGACAAAGTAAATAAAAAAAAGTAAAAAATATGTAGGTATTTGTGTATATAGTTACAGGGAGATAGGATGTTGTATCAATGGGCGTAGCTTTAGCTTTCACAAGGGGGACTTCCACCGTTTTTAACCCTCGGACCCCCTTCTGAGTTAGGAGGTTAGGGGTCCGAGCGTTAACATAGGTAATGCTTAATTCACTGTAATTTCCAAAAACCTGAAGTAGCGTTAAAATATTATTTTAACGCAACTTAAACTTACGCTTCGAGGTAGAGGCCTTAGGCCTCTGCCTCACGGTTGAGGTCTGCCCTGCTTGGGCCGAGCACCGCCGTGTCCTAGTCGAGGCGATCGGCGGCGGGGATCTCTCGCGTCCGGCCCTGGTTCAAGCCATGGTTCGGAGCGACGAGACATGGGAAGCGGTCACCTCCTTCTGCGACGCAGTAATGCTAACAAAGGAGGAAACCGAACGCGTGAGAGAGAGGGAAACCTCACGCCCCAGCCGCCGAAACAGAAGAAGACGCCCCGGGCGTCGGGAGTCGCAGGACGATTCTCGGCCACCGTAGGCGCGGGACTGCGGACGGCGAGCATTGGGTGGCTCGCCGTCTGATCAGAACCAGGCCCGGGTCGGCGGCGCGCTGCGATCCCAACGCGCTTCAAGGACATGTCAGCACGGAAGACGGGGCCCACTAGCGCCAGTGCCTGCTGGGGCTGCGGACTTCGTTCGAAAGAGGCACCGTACCCTGGAACGCAAAGGGAGGAACGCACTAGGAGAAACACGGATGGGCTTTAGTCAGTAAGAGTCTGACACTCCCTCCTGCTGTACCCAGAGCGGGAGGAGTCATTTGATGATTTCCCATTCTAAAAAAAAAAAAAAAGGGCCTCTGCCTCGGGTTTTGCGGGCGGGTGGCGGCGTGGGAGCGGGGCCGGCAACATAGACCTGTTTTCAGCAGACCCATGGCTCATTTCGCTAATTGCCTATAACACCTACTCAAAATTTAAATTCAGAATGTGCGCGTGATTCAAAAATATTTTATTAGATTGTAAGTTTGTGTAAATATTTTCAGCATAAATGTATTCCGGGCATTCTATATGAAACCCGTACATAATACCTGGCATACCTATATTTATGTAGATATGTCAAGTGGGCGTAGGACTTTGGCATCAATAAAAAAAAACAACTTTATATTCAGTAAATTTAAGTACGCTATGGTTAAGTATTGCTTAAGGTTGTATTTTTTTATTATGCACGAAGATTGGTTTAGGTGGATATGTGTAACATTATCTTTCCTCCTTCTGCAAAACGAAGGTGCCTACGCTTTTTAGCCGTATGTATGTAAGTGTGCATGTTTGGATGTTTGAATGTTTGTAGCTAGGTATGTCTATTTTTTGGAACCACCTGGTAGCTCAAGGCTGCGTTAAAAACAAAATACACAACATCCTCGCATATCTCTGTGGAAACGCAGCCTAACGATTGGATAGATTTTTCAAATGAGGAGTTATTAGGTTGGCTTCAAGTGTCGAAATGACATAGGCATAGTGGCGTAGCTAGCATGGGTGTCACCCAGTGCGAATAATATGTTGTCACCCCACAACTGCCACTCGCAGGTGGGTGGGTGATCATCCATCAATGGATGATCACCCACCCGCGGCCTGACCTCGACAAGTGTGCCGCTGTTATTATTTAGCTACAAGCCGTACTTAGTTATGAGGAGTATCCAAAAAGGGGCTCGAGATTTTAGAAATGTGTCGCACTAAGTTATAGCGAATAAAAAATATTGTATCAAAAAAACCCTATATAAACATTCATGACATGTTCTACACACACATATTCTACAATAGGATCACGCATGTCATGAATATTTTCAAACATTTCGTTTCATGTGAAATTTGGTAGGTAAATCTACGAATTTCAGTCACCCAAACAAGATTTCGACTTGCACTTGGTCTGATTTTTTTTAACCGACTTCAAAAAAAGGAGGAGGTTCTCAATTCGTCTGTATTTTTTTTTTTTTTTTTATGTTTGTTACCTACTCATAACTCCGTCATTTATGAACCGACTTGAAATTTTTTTGTGTCGTCTGAAAGGGTATACTACTTTGTCAAGAAAGTACCCGGAAAAGATCAATAATACACAAAATGTCTGTTATTCATCCAAATTTAATTTATCACCTTCAAAGTATGCTCCTTTAGAAACGATACACTTGCGCCAACGAATAATCCATTCATCAAAACATTTTTTAAACGCTGCTTCCGGAATTGAGTTCAGTTCTTGCCGCGAATTCTCCTTTATGTCTTCTATCGATTGAAAACGAGTGCCACGAAGTGGTAATTTGAGTTTAGGAAAAAGAAAAAAGTCAGCAGGAGCCATATCTAGTGAATATGGTGGTTGCTGGATGGTATTTGTTGAGTGTTTGGTTAAAAATTCGTTCACAATGATAGCCTTGTGCGAAGGCGCATTGTCGTGGTGCAAAATCCAAGAATTTTCTTTCCACAAATCTGGCCTTTTTCGTCGAATTTGCTCTCTTAAACGCCGCATAACGCTCAAATAATATTCTTTATTTACCGTTAGACCTTCCGGTAAGAATTCAGAGTGCACAACACCGCGATAGTCAAAGAAAACAGTCAACATGACTTTGACTTTTGATCGACTTTGGCGTGGTTTTTTCGGTTTCGGTTCAGTTGGAAGGCGCCACTCCGCCACTCCGAAGCTTGTTGACTAGTTTGCATGTCAAACTCGTAAACCCACGTCTCGTCACCAGTAACAATGCGTTTCATGAATGTTGGGTCCGAACTGACTCGTTCTAGCATGTCCTCAGCGACTTTCATGCGATTGAGTTTTTGGAGAAAATTCAGATCTTTTGGGACTAGCCGAGCAGCAACATGTTTCATACCCGAATGGTTAGTTAAAATGGTACGGATCGACTCGTGAGATACAGAAAGTTCGGCGGCTATCTCTCTCAGAGTTGAATGGGGATTTTCAGTCACTATTTCCTTCACTTTTGCGATGTTAACTTCAGTTGCAGACGTTGACGGCCTACCAGAGCGAGGCAAATCTTCCATCACATCTCGACCGCTTTTGAACGCTTTGAACCACTCATAAGCACGAGTTTTTGATAAAGTCGATTCACCGTAAGCCTTCTGTAACATTTTCAGTGACTCCGAACACGAAATTCCATTGGCGATGCAAAATTTAAGACTCTTTGTTCGATATTTTTGTCCATTATAAAATTCGCAATACACACTATATTATGATATTACTAAAACCAGCACGGTATTTAATATAAATAACAGATGCAACTCAAACTCCGCGCCAAAATGGAAAACAGTTGTGCCAATCTAACAACTACAAAAAAACAAAAATTTGAATTTGGAACCATAAACAAATCATCCATTCCCGATACTTTTTTGACTGAATGTACTTCTCGATTGGTCACATTGTCATCATGTCAGAATCTGATGATGGGATCCCATGAAAATCGAGGGCAACCCTTAAATTTTATAGGCACATACAATATTTTTCATGAACTTTCTAACGCAATTTACATATTTGTGCCTGATAATCATCATCTCATGTTGCTGACCTGATGATGAAAGGTATAAATTAGGATCTGATGATGAGATCCCATGAAAATGTTTGTTCAGCGATACTTTAGCCAATTGTCAGCCGATTTGGATGATTCTTTTTTTTTATTTGAAAGAGTATTTTCCTAGACTGGTCCCGTTTCAATTTGGTGAAGATCTGATGAAGAACTTCGGAGGTAGGCAACGGAACTCTTCAATAAATGATAGCAAAGGGATCGGGATTGCTGAAATCGCATGTTTTCTTAGTGTTTACACCAGTTCTTAACATAACATTGCGCCGGTACGCTGTTAATGGTACCTAGGTACCACTAAAAAGTGAAAAATAATAATCTTTTCTACAAAAAATACAACCGACTTCCAAAAACAAAACACTACAAGGTACAAAATAATTTCGAAAGAAAGAAAGAAACTTTAATTTCGATAGTCGGTGTCTAAAAACGAAAAAAATAACCAAAAACACCGACTTCCGAAATTAAAGTTTCTTTCTTTCTTTCGAAATTATTTTGTACCTTGTAGTGTTTTGTTTTTGGAAGTCGGTTGTATTTTTTGTAGAAAAGATTTTTGTGGATTTTTGTTTCTCAGTTTCTTTAGTAGCGACCCCATGTCAGCCACGACAACCATGAAAATGACAACCATGTCAAAAATTTAGCCAATTTTGTCGGTGCCATTTCGACTTAGGTATTAAAATTTATTTAGAATGTAATTTATTTAGAACGAAATTTATTTCATGTATAATTTGGCCTAAGTAACCCAAATAATCTAAATTTTCTGTCTTAGTATCCAAAACTACAAGACAACTGTAGATGTTCAATATGAATATCATTTTATCTGTTTTGCGTCGCCAAAAACATAGTCATTCATATTTCGATGATTGTTAGTTAGCGTTCTACATAAAAAACATACCTGCGAACATACATACACGTTTATGTTTGTAATATCAAAATTACAGCTTTTTTCTAAATGCATATGAAAGTATACACGTATATTATATAGACAGTTAAAACAACAACACTTTTTTTTAGTTATGTTAGAATGAGTAAGTAACTTATTTTTAAAAGGATTAGGGTTTCGTCCACAAAAATCAAAACACATGAAAATACTAATAACGCGGGCAAATCCGCGGGCAGAAACTAGTCACACGTGAAACTAGCAGTTACTTTAGTCTCATACTAGTATTAATTAAAAAAACAAATTGGTTGAAAATTTTAACCACGAATAAAGTGTAGTGGTAATATAATTACGTGTTATTGGATCTGTGTTGGTAAATTGCATTTAGATCTGGGGTTTTTATTGTTCTTCATGATATTTAGATTTATAATTGTCGTATTTTTAATCGTATTTACATGTGACTGATATTTGTGTAAAATAAAAACGCAAACAAACACAGTGGGCGAAAAACTTCGACTTTGGAATTCTAAAAACTTCATTGCCGCTACTATGATGAGCAAACCACTACCCACGTGGGTAATGGAGTTTGGTGGTCCGAAATCCACAATTTTCTTGATTTTGGCCTCAAACATTGCTGTCATCAAAATTGCAACGTTGTTCTTCGTTTTGACAATATTCGATCGTATTTATAACTTATTCTAGATTTCTTTTAGTACTTGTCTTATAAGTCTAATAAACCATCTTTATCATTGGTTCTCGATTCTCTAATTACAGATCATGCTCCAGTTATAGCTTTTTGTAATATCAGCTTAGAAGCCCAAAAACCCCCGGCAGCATCAAGGCGCGTGGATATAGATGCTTGCGTGAATGCTTTAAACAATACTAACTTCTCTCCTGTCATGAACTGTTATGATGCCAACAATGCTGCATCAAGCTTAGTCAGTATTATATCGTCTGTCGTTGCTGAGAATAGTCATAATGTTGCTATCTCGAGTAAGAAACGTATCATTAAGCCATGGATCACACCCGGCCTTCTAAGGTGTATTAGAAATAGGGATAAACTTTGTCATACAACTAAAAAGGACCCTAATAATGAGACTTCCAAAATAATTTATCTCCGCTACAGAAACTTTTGTAACAATCTTCTCAAGGAATTAAAGCGACAGTATGAACAAACAGAATTTGAAAAATCCCGTAAAAATCCAAAGGCCACTTGGAACCTCATTAAAGTCATCACAAATATGAAAACGAACAAAAGTTCTGCCACCGATCTCTTGTCAATATCCGCTGACCCATCCCATTCAATAGACATTGTTAATGAATATTTCGCTAGTGTCGGAGAAAATCTGGCTTCTAAAATCGTGGTTCCTGTGAGTGACAACTGTGCCGGTCCCTCAGTCTGTGGTAAGTCGCTTCCACATTATGACTCCATGGTTATTTTCCCCACAGATAATGAGGAGATTGAGAGACTCATTCTTACCCTCAAACTTAATTGTGCTGTGGGTTGGGATGGCATCCCTGCGACCTTAATTAGTGCTGCCAGGAAAATCCTTACCCCTATCATTTGTCATGTATTCAACCTCGCTCTTACATCTGGAGTCTTTCCTGCGGTCTTTAAAAAGGCCCTGGTACATCCTATTTATAAGGGTGGGAACAGAGGCAGTGTCAACAACTACAGACCCATTTCCGTTTTGACTATATTATCGAAGCTTCTTGAAAAAATATTAAACAAACGTCTGCTCAGCTATCTACATACACACAAGGTACTGTCCAACAACCAATATGGCTTTAGAGCAGGCAAAAACACTGAAGACGCAGTTTTAGATTTGTTGGATTCAGTAGCTCAAAATTTACATAACAAACAAAAAACGATTGCTATTTTTCTCGATCTTTCCAAAGCTTTTGACACTGTCTCTGTCCCCCTCTTGCTCAAGAAGTTGGAACTCATAGGCATTCGAGGTATCTCACTTGATATCTTAAGGAGTTATCTGGGAGATCGTTCCCAATGTGTTAAGATAGATAACCTAACCAGTAAAGAAATGTGTATCAACTTTGGGGTCCCACAAGGTAGTGTACTTGGGCCTACCTTGTTCCTTGTATACATTAATGAACTGTGTAAACTCTCCCCACCCAACTCCAGACTGATTTCATACGCTGATGACACAGTCATACTAGTACATGGCAATGATTGGACTGAGGCACAAAATTTCGCAGAGTCGGCGTTAAAGACTACTATGAGGTGGCTTGCACAAAATTTGCTTACCATAAATTTGGATAAAACTGGGTTCGTAACATTTGGTCCGAGGCCCAAGTCACAGCCAACAACCGATTTCTCTCTGACAGCTCACAACTGCTATGCTGCCACGAATAATGACTGTGGTTGTGCCACAATAAGGCGTATGGACTCCGTTAAATACCTCGGTGTCCTGATTGACAGTGCGATGACATGGGCTGGGCAAATTAATGCACTAGTATCTAGGGTTAGAAAATTAATATTTGTTTTTAAAAACCTTAGAAGTTCAGCCGATTTTTCAACTCTGAGAACCGTGTATTTTGCTCTAGCTCACTCCATCATCACGTACTGTGTGTCGGCCTGGGGTAATGCTGGGAAGAGTCATCTTCTACGTCTTGAGAGGGCACAGAGAGCTGTGCTTAAGGTCATGACACATAAACCAATTCGTTTCCCTACCGTTGAACTGTATGCCCTCTGTAAAGTACCCTCAGTGAGGCATTCATTCGTGCTAAATATTGTCCTACGTAAACATGCTGAGCTTTCGTTTGATCCTGAGTTAAATAAAAATAAACGTAGGTCTGATAGAGTCTGTCAAACTTACTCCTCTAATCTAAAATTAGTACGTCGACAATTCAAGTTCTTTGCCCCTGCGTTATACAATACAGTGAACGGGGTTCTGAATATTTATCCACACACTTCCCGAGAGTGTAAACGGCTCACTAGCCAATGGTTGTCCACTCTCACATACGAAGAGCTGGAAAATATAGTGAAACCCTAATTATTTTCCATACCTCCAACTCTCACAACATCTTCCTCTCACACGTTTAGGTAAAGCCACACACACACACACACACACACACATACACACACACACACACACACACAATCACCCCCACATCCTCTTACTCATACAGATACACTCATGCATAAATTCACTCATACGCACGCACACTGACACACTAGATTTTAAGCGTAGTTATAATAAACTAAATGATTGATAAAACCTCTTAAATTGGAACGTTGATGTCATCTCTATCCTGGAGGTGGGCGTTAATAGCCACGACACAGTTTTAACTAATGTGGCTATTATCGAACACAAATAAAATTGTAACATGTGTTTTTTTTTGTTCTAATAAATAAATAAATAAATAAATATTATGAATAAAGACAAAACGAAGAACACAAATAGAATAATTATGTCTTGATTTTGCCCTTTTGCATCTTTTTAGCAAGCGAGAAGTTTGTTAATTAGGTACTCATATATTTTCAGAAAATCGAAGTTGACTACATTTTTGTGAGGTGATGTAATTCATATTTAAGACACATTTTTAAGTTGACAGAAGCGATTTGAACGACCTTAACTTGTAAATTAAGATATTTCTTACAAACTTATCGTATGTTATAGCTACGGAAACAAATTTCATAGTAAATTCGATTGCCAAAATAAGATATAATTCCTGGATTTGATAACGTAAGTAATTCGCAAAATCCCATCGACTCAGCTGGTGTGTCAAATGTCAAAATCTTGTAGTGCAGAGTGGTTATGGTACGTAAACGCGGTAAGTTCGATACAGGCTGGCAGTACAACCTCTCGCGTTCGTTTCTCACCAAAAAGTGAAGTCTCCCATCCATCACTTCACAAGTCAAATGTCATCTGCCTAGCTTTTTCCTAACTATATTGGGGTTGGCTTCTAGTCATACCGGATTTAGCTGAATACCAGTATTTTACGCGGAGCGGCTGCTTACCAGACCTCCACAACCCATTAACTGGGTAACACGGTACTTTATGGTAAGACTGGAGTCAGATTCTCACAATCCAGACAGATTCATGAATTGTACAACGGTTGGATATTGTGTCCTTCCAAAAGCTTTCCTGGCAAATTTTATTATTTGAATGTGCTAAATGGTGAAACCTTATGGAGCCTAAACCAAGCTGAAGTACGTATATATATTTTATAATTAACACCAAACGATACAAGAAAACACTTGCAAACTTTGCCGATATGACATACTCGTAACTTCGAAATTGTAACTTTGAGATTGAGAGCACACAAATGTCAAAATAAGTTGTTTGGTTGTCTGCCGGTTAATATTTCATGAAAACAATTAAAATATTACATTCACATAACAATAGAAATATTAAGTGAATGACTATATCGAAAACTTTGTCAACGACTTGACTTGTAAGCTTCGAAAGTAGCTATAAAATTACAAACAAAACACCAGCTTGCGGTGTTTCGCTTCATGAATTCTGTAGGTATGTGTTGAGGTAAGCATAAGTTTTTGAGCCCTAGATTCCTTTGCGAGGCCAACTGCGTTAATTTAGGGCTTTTTTTTGCCTGTGGTGCATTTTCACAAAATATCACAGGGTCTCTTTGGCGATTTTTTGTAAGCGCCTATTGTTGGTGATTTCTAAATTACACCTTGAAAGGTGTTATCTACTTCTACATAATTAGATTCACATTTAGATTAGATATCATAATCATAAGTAATTAATGCAATTCTTACACTTAGAAATGTATACAAATAAAACAATAGTTAATTTATGAACTCTTAGTGTATTGTGTGAACAACAGTTGGCTTGGCTAACCAAAAATATTGGTTGGCATATAAAAATAAATTTGTTTCCGCTGTATTCTGTTTTCAGAATAAAGACCTTAAAAAAGACAGCAGCTTCCATAAAATAGAGGATAAATCGCATAGATACCCTGAACCAACGACGTTGCCCGATGAGTCAACAATCACATCCCATATCTGTACCAGCATAGTGAACTTACTTTCATGAAAATATTCAAAGTACCAGCCAACCGCCAACATTTGGCCAAACCATCTTCCCCAAATATGTGACCAACGTTGAACCTTTAATCCCCAACATTGTGGGGACTCCGGTCCCATTTCCAAGGTTCTGTCCAGGGACCAGAAAACCAATGTTTGACAAAATCACTCAAATATCAGACTTTGGACGAGAACTGTTTGTGCAATCATCAAGCATCCCACTATCTAAACCATTTATAAATTACGAGAATGAGAAATCAGTCATAAGTCTTATTAGTAAGGTTGAAAGTGCAAAATGTAGCATAGGGGTTCAAGTCGATGAAAAAGAAAACGCTTCGAAGAAACTAGATAGCACTGATTTGAGATTCCTCTTGCTAGCTAAACGGAAATATTTTGGTGCTGTTGATACTAAACTAGAAAGTAAGTGTGAACATCAAATATTTTGTTGGTGTAGTCAACTGCTGAGCGTGGGCTTCTGGGTGCCATTCAAAGGAAAATATGAAACTTAGCACAAAGTAGCAGTTTCCAGTGATCGTAAGAACGTCGAAAAAATCCTAAAATATTAATTAACTTTCTAACCACTTCCGTCCGATTGATCCGACAAATATGTTCGTGTCCACTTCGCCATTCGCTTTTTGTGCCGGACGCTGGGGGCACTACAAATGATGTGAAGTCGGGCGGGCGGTTAAAAGGTTAAAAACAGGTTTTCAAACTACAATCGATTATCACATATCCCTTTTATACAGATTTTGCACAAGAGTCTTATGCAACCCAAACCAGGTTGCTCAAGACTCTTGTGCAAAATGAGCATTGTGCTACCCAGTATCAGTTTGGGAGTTCAGATAGGCATAATTTGATTGGGAAATGTTTGCAAGACTCGTCAAAATGTACTGAACAGCTTGTTTTTTTTTCGCTATTTCTGAGTTGATTCCATAGTCGTTAATGATTAGTAAAATTACCCCATTCGTTATTTTTATGTCTTTTCGTAGTAAGGACAGGGCGAACTGCGCGATTTTCTGTCACCACAAATTGGCGATACAATATCGAAGCGAACTCGCTAAGCGGTCGGCTCTCTTTGCTAGCGGTCGGCTATCTTCGGTACCGTTCGGCTATCTTCGGTACCGTTCGGCTATCTTCGGTACCGTTCAACTATCTTCGGTATTGTTCGGCTGTCTTCGGTAGCATTTTTCTGCGCAAGTCATTGAAAATCTCCCAAATAAACAGAGCCAAATTAAAAGAAAAATGTTTATTTAATTAATTTTTGGTATGACTTCTTGTTAACAATGCGTATTTGCATTGCTTTTACAACGAAACCCAACTCGCCGCTTGGTCGTTTTTTTTTTGGTATGACTTCTTATTAACAATGCGAGGACCTAAATACATTCGAAAACCCGCCTGGTAAATACCATCCGAGCAGCTGTGTGTCACCCAACCATCTGACCAGAGACCCATGCGAGGACTTCATTTAACACACTTTTTCTTATTATTTGTACAATGCAAGGACCCGCTACTAGATGATTCACATTGTAATACGAGGACGTTTTTCGAGTAGGAGTAGTACAAAACGAGGACATTGAACATTTTCCAAAACTAGTTTTTAACACAGATATAAGTTTACCTTAAATATATTTTAATCATCTTTATGTAGGCAACTATGTTCACACACACCAATTTCTTGACTTAAGTACTTACTATCAGAGGACCAAATATATGATTTTAACTGAAAACCTTCAAAATCACTCTTAAGTGATGTATAGCAATATAAAATCATGTCGATTTGATGAAGCTGTTGCTGGAATCGTCTCCATGAGATTCAAATTTTCAACGGTTACTTATATCGTCTTGAAATTATGTGTGCTGTGTGTTGATATTTCATGGCAATACGTAGTCATCGTGATGTTATGTAGCTGCTGCCCGATTCACGATGATCAATTCACCCTATATAAGCGAATTTTGGTATAGTTGTAGATAAAGGTGCCTTAAGGTGAGTCAATCAGTATAAAGCCGTTTTTCGTTTTAACGTATCTTGTCAGGTTCCTGGAACAGGAATGTGAAATTTTAGTATATTGTTTTTGACTATATGATCTAGTATTCAACTGAAGGAATACATGATACGAAGACATTTTCTCGATAGAAAAAAAATACAAAGTTCGAAATATCTTTTTACTTTTTTTAGCTACAAGACGCAACGCTTTAGGTGGTCCTATGAAAATTACTATAAAATAGATTAAATAACATTATCGAGGTTTCAACTGAACAGATTTTAATTTAATAATACTTTTATGTTATCAAATTCTAAACACTATTTTGGCACTTACGTTTTTTTATTCCAAGGTAGTCTCTTATTATCGTCATCTCATCTTTTGCCTTGCAAAAGTATTTGCATCTCTTTCGTTTGTTCAGTTCTTCAGATGCTCCTTGGAGCTCTTGCAGACAGGACCTGCGTCACTTTTTTTCAAATCGTAGCTGTCAGATTTTCGTAATTTAAATATTTTTTTCATCGGTAAATGATACAGGTATAGCAGTTTAAAATTAAATTTAGTGTTAAAAAAGTGTCTCAACCTTTTGAAAGTATATTTTTATGACCTTGAACTTGAACAATATACAACGTAACATTTTTCTATCCGCGCCAACTTTTGAATTATGTATAAAATTGGTATGAAATAAAAGATCAAAATAAAATAAAGTACAACGTCGTTGGTAGTTCTTACCGGCAGGCAACAATGGACGCGTTTTCCAGGAAATTAATAGCTACGGCTTGAAGAAAATAGCGACTCCAAGTCATCTCCTTCATTTGTATACACGTAAAGGATCCTCTAAAGTTTTCATATCACAAAGCAATATTGGGTAAACATTTTATTTTCTGTATGTGGAGTGTCTGTTTTACAACGTAAATTTCACATTTTATCTCAAGACACACGCTAAAATAAATGTTTTCATTTTAGGATTTACATACGTCAAACACATCAAACATCAATGTGTCAAGAATTTTATAAAATGTCAAAGGTTATAAGCCTAGAAATGAAAAGGAGTCGAGTTTGAATTACGTTAAGTAAATACTAGCTTTTTCCCCCGACTTGTCTGCGTGGGTTTCAGAAGTTCCAGAAATAAATGAAAAATATGTAATCCTACTAATATTATGAATCTAAATCAATATTATGTGGTAATAGTAGTTAGCTCCAATTTTACTTTATCAGGATTCCTTCCTCCTGATATTTGGTAAGTCTTTACCCCTCATTATTCCAGTCCAGGGTTCGGCAAAATAGCGGCCGGAGTGGAACCATCAGTTCCACCCGACGCGACGCCACTGTTTTAAAACTTTATTTTTATGGTCTTATGGTTTATTTTCGTTTCAATCAGTGTCTTTAGGTGGAGCCAATGGCTCCACTACGGCCGCTAGATACAAACTACAAAATACTATCTCGCAAGTATTTAAAATACGAAATATAAAATATTTTTAAGTAATGTATTTGAAATGTAAAATAAAAAAATACAGTATTTCAGCTATTTTTATTTTAATTTTTTTATTTTAAAAGCAGAGAAAAAGTAGATTAATCACTAAAACCAGAGTATCCTTTCATAAATACTAGATTTTTACATGATACTTGACATTGACAATTTGATGTACAGTAACAGGTGCAGTGTTCAACATATTTAGCGGTCGCCAATGTACAAGTTAATTGACAATGCTGTCGTTGTTTGCTTTGTCACATTTTCAACTTTTTATTAGATATATGTATATATATAGTCTACAAAACAGTATGTCAATCAAGTGTTGATAGCCTTTTCATAACGTCGGCGAAAAAAATGTAATTTTTTTTTCTATTGATAGGCATACGTTTTACCACTATCTCACCTGATTGTAAGCGATGATGCGGTCGAAGATGGAACAAGCTTGCCTAGAAGTAACCTATTCACTCTTGACTTAAAGATTCTCAGGTTGTAGCTATCAGGAAACAGACAGGTAATTCCACTCTTTAGCTGTACGCACTATGAATGCATTCCCAAATCGTTTTGCTCGTGTGGGTGGGATGTCCACCATGTGCCGGTGGCGCATCGCCGTACGTGTTGTGGTCCGATGATGGAACGAACGGGCTTGGTGCAATTAAATTATGCAATTCAGTCGCACACTCCCCAAGATGCAACCGACTTTGGAACTTCGACTCGATGAGCCTCTCATTGCCGATGATCCTCTTAGCTCGTTTCTCAGTTGACTCAAGGACATAAAGCTGCTATCTGACAAATCCGTCCCAAAGATGAGACTTGTGAGTTCGATCGTGTATGGAGTAGCAGTACTCCACTTGAACTTGTGCATGATAGAGTTTGAGCCGCTGTTTCGGCGTGAAGTACCGTCTCACCTTTGCTAGGATCCCAACTTTCTGGCATTCGCTTGAGCATCTATGAAAGGGCCAAAATTGAGGGTAGATGTTAACGTAACACCAAGAAGCTCAAGTTGGTTGGTTATCGGCACGGTTACACCTCGGAAAGATGAAGCTGGGTGGAATTGTGAGATGTGGTGGAGTGGGAGCGACCGAATCATCGAACCACGAGCTCGTTTGTCGGACACGTATCTCTCAGCAACAGTACTATTGTCTGCATACTCTAAGGTACCGGGTTTTAGCAGATCATTAATATGCTATAGAAACAATGTTGCCGAGAGCACCGACCCCTGTGGAACTCCGGCATAAATATCCAGCAGTCCGGACGAGCAGCCACCTATGACACTCAGATAGACCGATCCCTCAGGAAATCTGTAATCCAATCAGACAATCCGGTGAGCAGACCGAAGGAAGGAAGCTCACTTCGAGATATCAAGGGATACCACTAGTATCTCCCCGTGCTCGATGGCTTCACTCCAAATGTGAATGGCATACGCTAAAATATCCTCAGTTGACCAATTTTGGCGGAACCCGTATTGTTGGTTACTAAGGACATTACGCAT
The DNA here is from genome assembly GCA_950371165.1 of Lacanobia oleracea. Taxonomy (NCBI): domain Eukaryota; kingdom Metazoa; phylum Arthropoda; class Insecta; order Lepidoptera; family Noctuidae; genus Lacanobia; species Lacanobia oleracea. The sequence goes on from OX493385.1 coordinate 18,580,946, forward strand.
ATAACAACGGCGGCGTGCCGCATATAATAGCAGCGGCGCTCATGTAAACCTCCATCGGAATTTTACTGAAAAGGTCGCTGCATCAGATTTAGGTTCTTGGGTTAACTAAGTATTTAACTAACCTTATATGATAAAGAGTTAAAATATATTTATAGAAACAATTTTTTTCACTGATGAAAAACCATCTCCTATAATGCACTGTTTCTGAGAAAGAGTGTACGTGTTCGAAGCCATGGCAAATAAGAAACAAATTAATTACTAAAAATTTCATTATTTTCTTTACAACTGATCTACTCCATAGCTTCCGAGTGCTAAAATTCTCTAGTGCTATCTCTATCGCACAATTGTGGCCATGTGCTTAAAAAATCTACTGAATAAGTAGTTTTCAAAATAATTTGGGGACATACAAAACATGATATAATTTACTAACGACTGAAAAAAAATAATCATAAAATAAAAAAATATTTGTCTGCGTTCAATATTTTACTTTATTCTACGTCTAATCACTGTTTATAAGAGTGCTGCTTTGTGTTAATATTTTGACAGCAGAAACTTATAAAGTTTGTGTGCGAGCAACATTGAATCGGTTGGCGGTTTGAATGAATTTGATGTTTTGGCGCTAGGTTCGATATTTCGAACTTTACATGTGGATGCATGCGGGGACCACGTCGGGTGCGCGGTGCCCCTCGGCGCTTTCGAGCTACCATAAATTTCAAATATACGCCCTTAAGCCAAAAGTACAGATGGATGGGAGTGAAGCTAATGGGTAGGAGGGGGCGAGATATAGAAGTCCCTAGGTCGAAGCTCCAAAATCTTGAGCATCGACGCCGAGTTGCTAGCCTGTCGGTTTTCTACCTGCTTTTTGTAGTGTGCAACGGACATGCATCATTTAATTCCACCAAGCCCGTTCTATCATCGGACCACAAGACGAACGGCGATGCACCATCGGTACATGGTGGACATCCCACCCGCACAAAACCGTACAGCTAAGGAGTGGAATTCCCTGTCGGAGTCTGTGTTTCCTTCCTGATAGCTACAACCTGGGAGTCTTTAAGTCAAGAGTGAATAGGTTATTTCTAGGCAATTACTACCCCATCTTCGACCACATCATCGCTTACCATCAGGTGAGATAGTGGTCAAACGTGTGCCTATCAATTGAAAAAAATTAAAAGGTTGCCTGTCTATTACAGCGGAGCGAGGCAGCGGGGAGGAGAAACGGAGAAACTTTAACCAATGGAATTGCATAAAATCTCCGCGCCACGTGACATGATAGGTTTATATTTCTCCGTTACTCCCCTCCGCTGTAATGGAAAGGCAGACACCCTTAATAACGATTGTAAATCATAATTGCGAAGTTCATTATCGCGATGTACGTTACTGCGAAAGTTTACCATTGCAACGTACGTTGTCACGATAGTTCTTTACTGCGAGGATTGCAGTTTCGATATGACGTCGCTAAATGCGATATAATTCTTGTAGGAGGGTTGCTGATACTGGAAATATTATATTCTTGGACTAAACTATCAAAAACTGTAAGCAAAATTAATTAAAAATAATAAGGTCACAATGCCTTGCGAGTTGCCCGTAAGACGGATGAATAGCATCCGTCTTATGGGCACTTCGATTCGTAGGTATAAAGTGTTTTTTTTTTTTTTAATTTTTTTTTTTCTAATTTAAGATGCGTTCGGTATCGTCATACTCCGATGTCACATCGTGGGTGATAGTGTGCGTTATACGTTTGTTCGACTGTACTTAACTACTTTTTGAAAATACTAGTATGTACTTGTATAATTACTATTTTTGTCCCATATAAATATCACAATATAAAGAACTTAAAACCTACAAGACCTATTTGAAAAATTATTTCGGCAATGGATAGCTACATTATCAGGAAGTAATATAGGCTATATTTTATTCCTTTACTCCCACGGGAACGGGAACTACGCGGGTGAAACCACGTGACGTCCGCCAGTTGTACATAAAGTATAAATACTTTATTTCTTTCCCAGAACGGTGTCATATTGAAGCCAGGCATGATCTGCGTCGGTCAGTCCCGGGAGGAGGACAAGGTGACCCCCTGCCTGGCCATCCCTGGGGCGCCTCTCGTGGTAGACGGCAACCTGGCAGCCCTTCAGTCGTGGGGTTACGGATGCGGCTACGAACACGACCTGCCACTCGTCTATACTAACATACAGTATTATCAACCGTAAGTGGCCAATGCAGAGTTTACAATACTCATAACCTTCCAGGATATGGAAGTACTTATTGGCTTTTTCGTGTATTTTAATGGTTGAAGTGTATGTGTGTAAGAAACAACAGCTGTCAGTCTGATGGCAGCTGCTGGGCCGGAGACACTGCAATGACGAATGGTGAACCACGTGTATTAAACGACGTTTTTCAACACACTGACTTTAAAAAATAGATATTGTTTCATAAACTTGTAACAAATAATTGTGAGAAATAATTTTCGTGCACCGCGCTCGATTTACGTAGGGGTTGCCCAGCGACCAGTGGCGATTGCCCGGCGACCAGCCTTATATTAGGTACAAATACCTATAATCAATTGAATAAGTGGGGTCTGACCACCATTTTTTCATTTTTTTCCTCACTACTGCGAAAAATCCTTCATTGTATGCCTAAAGCAATAAGGTAAGAGCCAGTGTGTGTGTTGATTTTTTTTGTATTTTAGATACTTATAACCCTGTTTAATACTAGCGTCTTGCTATCACACACAACACATCTTGCTACTGCAGAACATACTTTTGTAATCTAACATAATTTTCTACTTTTCGTTACTTTTTTAGTACTCAATTTATTTATAAGCTAGATATCCTTCCTTTTTTCTCACAATGTTTTCGCTCAACAATAAGAGCGATGTCTAAGATAGACATTGCTCATAGCAAATCATAGCAAAAGCAATCAAATCAAAAGCAAATCATAGCAAAAGTCACATTACGTAACACAGGTACTTGTTTTGACTTGGGCCCATAACCTTGACCTTGCCTTACATCATCCTAGCCTTTTCCCAACTTTATGGGGTCGGTTTCCTATCAAGCCTGTGTAGCCTATTTCACGTGGAGCCAACCAGACCTCCACAACCCATAAACTGGGTAACATGGGTACTTCATGGCAAGACTGGAGTCAGATTTATTTGCTTTTGACAATCCGTAATGACTGCCAAAGATCTACAAATGACAGCCGGGACCAACGGCTTAACGTGCTTTCCGAGGCACGGAGGAAACTCGGTATGTTAAGATAGTCACCCATCCACAGACCAACCTTGGCAAACGTTGCTTAACCTTGAAGACCGACCCGTGCGGAAGAAAAAAAATTGTCAGATATCCAACTGTTGGATATTTAGACTTAGCTAGGATTTAATACAGATAGCCAGTAACGACTATACATAATATATTATAATATTCGATCAATCAATTATATATAGCGCCGGTAAGACATATTCCTCTCCATATTCCGTGAAATGGGATATATGGTAAACTCAAGCCTACATATATATATACATGAGTAATGCTGAGATATTATTAGTATTGATCACTGATAGCTAAAGGTACTCGTATCTGGTATAGATTATTCACCGGGAGCGTCTTCGTGTAATGTACAAATGCAAGATATTGTTTGATCATCACGCTACAACAACGCTCGCCAGCTCAACGCACTGAATAACATTCGCTTTTGTAGCTCTCGAGCTGTGAACGTTACAATCTACTCTGTACAAGGAGGGCGCATTCGATTGTGTATCATCGAGTCAGTAGCTTTGACACCAGATGCGAGTGCAATTCCCCTGTCCATAACATGGCCCACTTGTTGGAGTGCCCCAAGTGTTCTTACTATACTTTTTTTTTGAGACAAACCCGCCACACATACCTAACCACTGCAACTCCTGAAAGCAACGAAAAGTTCAGCGGAGGAGTAGGTAAAAAAAATATAATTTCCACTTCCCTCCGTATCAAGCAGGAGACAGAATAGAACTAGGCCAATAGGCACCAAGGAACATACATTACGGATTACCTATATCTTACCACTAAAACTAATGGGTTCTAAATTGTTAGCTACTTTTGATTCCATTAATAGGTATGGCAAAATCGCTTGAACGCACGGAATTTTTTCTGGTTTCAACAAGGTGCGTATTGTAAACTACCCCAGATGTAACCTGAATACATAATAACATATAACATAATTATTGCAGTCAGTTTGCCAAAGAATACACTCTCATAAGATGTTATGTGCGGATTGTTCGTATTCATGGTCAGCTGTAGAACATTGACATAAAGGCGAGGCCACAAGCTTAAAGGCAAATAATTTACTCTTAAAGTTGCCATGACCTGTGAAAAATTTGGCAACACAGTGATAAGTCACGTGACATCGGGCAGGGGTACCGGCTAGTGTACACCGGATCACCAGCGGGTAGGAGCGGAGTGGCCGTGGTGCTGTCTAAGGACCTTCAGGATGGACTCCTTGAAGTAGACCGATGCAGCGACCGGTTGATGCGAGTTAGGGTGCTGATCGAAGGGTCGGTAACGAACCTAATCAGCGCCTATGCTCCTCAAACTGGTTGCTGTGAGTCTGAAAAGGAGGCCTTCTGGGATGAGTTCGAGGACGTATTACGCGCTATCCTGAATTCCGAAGGTGTTTTGGTTGGGGGGATCTCAACGGTCACGTAGGTCAGTTTGCTGGAGAGTATGGACGTGTTCACGGTGGTTTTGGTTATGGCCAGCTAAACGCAGAGGGAGTCAATATACTTAGCAACTGCGCTGTGTCTGACCTAGCCATCGCGAACACATTCTTTCAGAAGAAGCCCCAACATCTTATTACGTACCGTAGTGGTGCCTACTCAACCCAAATAGATTACCTGCTGGTGCGACGGTGCCACATTGGCAAGGTTACCAACTGCAAAGTCATCCCAGGCGAAAGCCTAACGGCTCAACACCGCCTCCTTGTCCTGGACTTTGCTGTTGTACCGAAGAAGAGAGTGACCGAGAAACGCAAACCCCGCACTAAGTGGTGGTTGCTTGATGGTCCTAGGCAGTCGGACTTCATCGCGGAGGTCGAGCATCTCAAGATCAGTGCTCCGCATGAGTCCACTCAAGAGATCTGGAGTAGGATCCATTCAGCAATCACCGGTGCGGGTAAGCGCGTCCTTGGCACTTCTCGTGGTGGCCGCACCATAGGAAAAGAGACGTGGTGGTGGGATGACGGGGTGCAGGAGGCGACTCGGAAGAAGATGGTTTTATTTAAACAGTGGCAAGGGTCCAACTCTCCGGATGACAGGGAGGCATATGGAGCGGGTAAGCGCGCTTGCAAAAAAGCTGTAGCCAGAGCCCGCAGCAAAAGTCTGGCGCCCTTATACGACAATCTGAAAACTGCGGAGTGGTAAAAGCTTATTTTTAAGCTGGCGCGTGCCCGGGAGAAAGCTACACGGGACATTAGCAAATGTCTTTGTGTAAGGGACGCCCAGGGTAAGCTGCTCTACGATGCCCCCTCTGTTAAGGAGAGATGGTGTACATACTTCGCGGAGCTGTCTAACAAACAGCATCCCATAACCTTCCTCCGGAACCGCCTCCTAACCTTGGGCTTATTTCCCCTATTTCCCCCGACGAAACCCACATTGCTCTTCGCCACATGAAGAACCGGAAAGCGGCTGACAATGTGCCAATTGAAGTGTGGAAGGCGATGGGCCCACATGGTGTGGACCTTCTGACGGATTTTTTTAACCGCATCCTGATCACCAAGGAAATGCCGAACCAGTGGCGATTTAGCCTGATTATCCCTGTTTACAAAGGCAAAGGTAGCGTACAGGATTGTGGTAGCTACCGCGGTATCAAGATCATGTGCCACACCATGAAGCTCTTCGAGCGCATCATTGACACACGGCTCCGTAGCGAGTGTACTGTCTCTGAGTGTCAATATGGCTTCCGGGCGGGTAACAGCACCATGGACGCAGTGTTCGCCTTACGGAATCTGGCTGAGGCTTACAGAGAGAGAAGGAGAGCTTTGCATATGGCCTTTTTAGACCTGCAGAAGGCCTTCGACTGTATACCTCGGCAGTCCATCTGGTGGGCACTGCGCTTCAAGGGCGTTCCCGAGGCCTATATTGACATTATCAGAGACATGCACCGCGATTCCGTTTCCTCTGTCCAGACCGCTGTTGGCGAATCGAATGGCTTCCCAATATCTGTTGGCGTTCACCAAGGCTCGGCTCTTAGCCCGTTCTTGTTTAACGTAGTGCTCGATGTAGTTACGGCAAACATCCAAGATCAGCCTCCATGGCTAATGATGTATGCCGATGACATAGCCCTCGTAAATCAGAACAAAGCCCATCTTGAGCGCAAAGTCAACATTTGGCAGGACACGCTTGAAAACGGTGGTCTGAGACTAAATGTGGCGAAGACTGAGTACATGTCCTGTGGCAGCACGGATACAAACACCATCCGAATAGGTTCGGACCTGATCAGAAAGTCCGATACGTTCAGGTACCTTGGATCCGTGCTGCACGAGTCTGGCATCGTGGACGACGATGTCCAAGCACGTATTGGTGCGGCTTGGGCGAAGTGGCGCGAGGTAACGGGCGTTGTATGCGACCGCAAAATGCCTCCGAAGCTCAAGGGGCAGATATATAAATGCATCATTCGGCCTGTCCTACTGTGCGGGGGCGAGTGTTGGCCAGCACTAAGCAGACACACCCAGGAGCTTCGCGTCACGGAGATGAAGATGCTGAGGTGGATGAGTGGCGTAACGCGATCCGATCGCATACGCAACTCTTACATCCGAGGTAGTCTTGGTGTCCGTGACGTGGGGGAAAAACTGCAAGAGTGTCGTCTGCGATGGTATGGCCACATCATGCGCCGCCCTATGGAGTACGTTGGTCGGAGATGCATGAATATGGCTGTTCTTGGGGCTAGGCCCCGTGGTCGCCCTCGCAAGCCCTGGCTGGACGTCGTCAAGTCCGACATGAGAGCCAATGGCCTGACTGAGAAGAATGTTCAAGATCGGGCAAAGTGGAGGAAGCTAAGTAGGAAGGCGGACCCTGGCAATAGCCGGGATTAACGCGAGGTGGAAGAAGGTGCCCCGTAGCACATACAGCCCAAGTAAGCGGCCCCATAAATAGTTTTTAGGGTTTGAAAAGATAGACCCCAAGTAGCTTTGGATATTCTCGTCAAGGCGTAGAAGGTCTTGTTTGCTTTTTCACCTACTGTTTTTATATGCTCAATAAATGAAAATTTTTATTATGATTTTCTTTTCTAGTAGCATACCGAGGTATCACACGGATGCTTTTCTTCTAACTAATTTTTTATTAAATTAAATACCAGGCCAGGATTTAAGGTTTCCTTTTAAAATAAATTAATAGGTTTTATGCGATGCAAAGGTCAGATGATTTCGATCGCCCCACTTAGATATTAATCATAGGCATGTGTCAGCTAAGTTCTTGAGGCCAGCCCGAGTACTTGCCCAAATGAGAAACAAGCCATCATCCGCGTCTACGAGGAAATCATTGTAGCCAATATACCATACATATTATGGACCGATAACTGATCCCTGAGGACATCCCATGGTTAGAAACTTAGTAATGGAATGATGTCCAAGTTTAAGTTTCTCGGAGCCGTTTAGAAAGATTATAGATGTTTTTGTAGCAACCACGGGTTTTCATTTTAAGTAGTAGCATCGGCCACCATGCTTTATCAAAAGCGCCAGAAATGTCGAGAAAAATTCCAACCACGTATTTATATTCCGATGGGTTATCAATTTACGGACAGAGAGCGCCGCGTCGACGGTAGATATCCCAATAGTGAAACCAAATTGATTATTTTGGTCTGTTCGGTAGTAGGCGCGGATCGTTTAGTCGCTCTAAGAGTTTTCCCAAAGATGGAAGTAGTGTTATGGGCCGGTACGACTTAGGGTCATCCGGGAGCTTGTCGCCACTCTTCAGAATAATGCGTATAATACCTTGTCACGATATTCGAGGAAAAATACCTTCCGCAATGCATCGGTTTAATACTAATAAGATCGCGTCTCCCGCTGTTTTAAACGCTTCTAAAATCATTATATTAGATATTTTATCTTCACCGGATAATTTGTTGAGAGAGGTAGTCTCTTGACAACGTTTAAGAATTCGTCAGTGGATGGAAGGTCTGACTCTGGTGATTCAAGTGGTACCACGGCCCACGCTCTGATCTGTTGGTGGTATCCATTATCATTTACTAATGAATCGTCAGGTATAAGAGAATCAAGCAGAACATCAGTTGTTTCTTCAATGCCGGTAGTATGTTTATTATTTACTTTAATATTCTGAACGTACGCAAGGTCGACCGACCTATTAGCCTTCAACTCGTGGTACAAAAGAGACCACGGACTCTCCTTATCAAGTTTATTAACAATTATCTGGAGTAAATTATCCTTAGATTTTTCAACCGAGGCTCCTCTGTAGAGTGGCAAATCTAAAAGCACTTAAAGCAAGATTCAGGAGGTCCCCGGTAACCTTTCGTTTTTTTAGCCTGTTATATTATATAGCTTTTGCGTTGTTCAACAAGGTACTCACTCCACTAATCAAATCTAAGAATATTGGTCATAGATGCGCAACCAATAGCAATGTCAGCACAGTAAGTGTGTCTGACTTATCTCAGCACTTTCCTCAACTGACAGTCCATCGCGAGTGAAGTCTTTGGCATGACAAGCATAAAGTGAGCCATAGAATGCTCAATTCGCGCCCTCACTTTTTTATCTAAAATTTACAATTAATTATAACGAACCTTGAGTAAACATAGGAACAAGACGCGTCAGGAATACTCGCGTCTTGGTAATACGAATTAACAGCTCACTTCGTGATCACTTCACAGAATCACACTACAGGTGCGCGCGCATAATGCGCGCTGGTCAGATGTAATTATCGAATGTGAGTGTTACATTGATGAATGATCACCTTAAAGCGAAGAAAGGTGGGCTGGTATCTCAAAGCAGCCAAACTGAATCGACCATGTAGTAGATACAGGTATCGATTTGCCTTCCTACGAAAATATATACTCGATATCCTTCTTGGGACTAAAGCTACAGGTTGTCCGATGTCAAAAATAAGTCATACCGTGATTGACATGAGATATTATTAAAGATATCTCAGTGTCTATATATCAAGCTATACATCAGGATCAGAATACACAGCAAGAATATCGTGTCTATTGTTTCAAATTAATACTTACACTTTGGCTTTGATAAAGTTTTAACATGTTTTAATGATAAAGGAAAACTGCTTACATTGCTTTAAAATGCTCATACAATATATTTTTTACAGATGGCTGCTTCATAACGTTCCGTTAATACGACGCATTGATAAAGATAACTTGACGATACTGTTCGAGGCAAAACGTGCTTACATACTAACAAAGTGGCTCAACCTGACCCGAGTGGTACGGCCCCAACCATTTGCCCTAATGAACAAAGCTATGGTGATGATGAAGCTCGACAGAGAGCTGGCTAGGTTGCGGGGACACGTCCTTGACATTAGGGACTTTCTGTTCAACGGCCTTCATCACAAGTACAAAAAGAAGCTTTACGCCAAACTGAGACAAAGGGAATCCGCCAAGGATGACCTCCAAAAGGAGCATGAGGTGATTTTGACACCACGATTGGTTCCGTTCTTAAACGCTAATGAAACTGATTTAGAGGGTCCCGAAGAAAATTTGTTATTGGACGGAACGAATTCTGATAGCGACAAATCTTACGGAGACTATAAGTAATAGAATGAATAGAATAGAATACTCTTTATTATGAACTACTTGACCCACGCAACTTCGTCTGCTCCGCTCCTATTCGTCTTAGCGTGATGATATACCTATAGCCTAACACTGAAAGAATTTTTCGAATCGGACCAGTAGTTCCTAAGATAAGCGCGTTCAAGCAAACAAACTCTTCAGCTTTAAATATTAGTATAGATTCTGAATCTCTTTTTTGTGTTTTTTTTAGAATGATTGTGTCTTTATAGACCTATTATAATTATAAAATAAGAAGGATGTTTTATTTCCCTTGGTACTTTAACTTAGTACAACATTCTGATAATATAATTTTATGCCACTGTAGCCCTAATAATTGTTTTAATTGCCTTTTCGAGTTCAGAGCATTGAAACTGATTGTTGTGTTAATTTAGAATTTCCCAAATATAAAATAATATACCTACTAATAGTATAATATTATACATGCGAAAGTCACTGTGTCTGTCAGTTACGCTTTTGTGGCTAAACGGTTGATCCGATCGTGATGTAATTCGATATGGAGATAGTCACAAACCTAGAGAAGTATATATACTTATCTAGCTACCTATAAACTTTGTCCGCATCCGTGATAACCGACATCCACGACAACTAAGTCACAGCTGAAATACTCGTAGTTTTATATATTTTCGTCACACGATTGAACGGCTTAAGCATCTGCCAGCTCGTTCATTAAATGTTGTATTTGAAGCATTGACTGGGTGTCATTTAGACCGCTGATTAAAGTGCAGCAAAAGGAGCCAGCAGGCCTTTGGAAGCTCTCCTTCACCCTCCATATTCAAAACGTCGTGACGACAGCCAAAGATGTACAAATGACAGCCGGGACTAACGGCTTACCGTGCTTTCCGAAGCACGGAGGAAACTCGGTATGTTAAGATAGTCACCCAATCCTCAGGCCGAGACTAGCAAGCGTTGCTTAACCTTGAAGATTTATCCGTGCGGCTGTTATTCTTTAGTTGGGAGCTTTTTTAGCAATATTCGCTGGGTTCCTTCTATTTGGCAGAATCTTGATACTCCGATTTTTATTTGGCATAACTCACATGGCATAATCTTATTTAATCGAATATTTTTAAGGCATAAAAATTATTTAGCATAACTTTTGTTTGGCAGAATATTTACGTGTCCGAATTTACAATGGCATACTTTTATCTTGGCAGAATTTTGTTTCGCATACCTTTGCCATAATTAATATTATGCATAATTTTGTTTAGCATAACATTTATTTAGAGATACGATTATTTGGTATGGGTGCATATTTGAACATCAAAAATTAAAATAGATGTATCTTCTTGTAAAAATTAGTGTTCAAAACATCAAAAACTTATAATATATGGAATAAAACTGATAATTTAAATAAAGTAAATTTATGCTGTCGAATGGTTAGATAACCTACGTGCAATGTATTTAAAATCGAATGGTCTGCAAAAGTGACATAGAATGTTCTAAATATAGCATGTATTGGTAGCGTTTTCAATATTAAATTAAATTTGTGTCATAAAAAGTCAATACGTTGTGCTGCAAAATTTTGTGACAGAAACGAATCGCTGCGAAACCGACTTTACGCAGTCTTGTCTGCCCTACCCCTAGAGTGTAATTTAAACCCGCGTAGGCGCGGAGGGGTAGGGCGGCCCGCGATCTGAGGAGCAGGTGGTTTGAAGGCCCGCCACCGCGGCTGAGGCTGGCCGGCGAAGCCGGCCAGCAAGCCGAAGCTGCGGTGGTGAGCGTTAAAACCATCTGTGACGATAAGCTCGCGTGGCGCCGCCCAAACCCCGCAGCGCCGGAGCCGTGACAGAAACAATGCTTGCTGCATGTTGCATGCCTGCTTGCATGCTGCATGCCTGCTGCATGTTGCATGCCTGCTTGCATGCTGCATGCATGCTGCATGTTGCATGCCTGCTTGCATGCTACATGCATGCTGCATGCATGCTGCATGTTGCATGCCTGCTTGCATGTTGTATGCCTGTTTGCATACTACATGCATCCAAGCCGACAATATTTTTGTAATTAGCATTTAGGTTAGCGTTTTGATATTAGTAGTAATATCATGGTGTATTCTTGTGCGCGTTTTTGAATGCTTCTTACAAGGAACTAAAAACAACTTATTTTCACAATCAACTGTTTTATTTAGTAAATACATGCAGAATCAACTGTTTTATTGAATAATGATAATTAAATAATAAATAAAACAAAATATATAGACAATTTAGGTCAAACTAATCTTAAATTAGCTCCAATTGCCTTCAAAAATCCAGTTTCAGTGTAATCCGACTGATTATTTAATATAATTTCTATGCGACATTTCTTATCCAAATCTTTTTTTCTTTTGGCTGGTATTGGGGCACCTGTACCTAGTTTATCAATTTCTATGATTGAGTATTTCATTTCTTTGATGAGTTGATTTGAAATAGTATAGAATCCCACATGATTTGCGCTCACTATGCTATTTATCCTGTGATGCCACGATTCAGCATAATTTTGTGTTCGAGGGATATCCTGGTCGATTAAATCCTTTGTACTCCAGTGGCTAGGCTGATATTTTGGTGGCGAAGAATTTGTTCCCCAGATGTAATTATCGCTAAACCATTGCACAACAGTTTCCACCTCAGGGGATATACTTTCGCGCCATTTATCGAAATATTTTGGTATATCACTAGACGATAAGTAGGAAAGAGCAAATAAACATTTCATTTCCATGGCAAATTTAGCATCATTGCCGTAAAGTTTTTGGAAGCCACTTTTCTGTATTTTCCGGTATATGATTTGGCCTAAATGGAAATTGCATCCTTTGATTATTACATTATCGAAATAATTTTTAAAAGTAATTTGGGGTGCTTGTTCAAAATCCATTATTATATAACGGGGTGATAGGACTATATCAACAGATGCACAACATTCTAATAACATTTCAATAAGCGTATCATAGCTAGCTTTATCCTTATTAGTCATGAGTACAAATACCATCGGAAACGTTACATTATGATATACAGATCCATGTATCACATACAGTTGATGGAATATTTGTGGAACAATTTTGAATGTGCCGTCTGCTAGCCAATATTTGGATCGGCTTAAATGATGTAATAATTTTTTTGTTGTGAACATAATTATCCGGCGTCCGTTGTTTGATTGATCTTTTATTATAAAGTCATTCTCAAAATAATCACAATTTAATTTGTTCATATCAATCTCAAAGTCTACTACTGTATCTGGTTCAGTGATTGGCTGTTTCCCTTTTTTCTTATTTCTATATATAATTTGCTTTAAATTATTTATTGTTGGTAAATGGGCTGAAATTTCTTCTGAAGTCGTCGATAAGCAATCGTTAATTACTTTACTTGGTTTTGTCCCAATGTTTTGAATGGATTCTTCTTTAATATAATTTATAATGTTAGCGACCTTTGACTTTATAACATCAGGGTCGTGATTATGGTTAAGTATTTTTTTGCTAATTAATGTATGCATGTCACTCTTAATCTTACATTACAATGACATTTTTTGTCCCGTCTCATTTCACACAACTAATAATATTTGTCACGTAGCACTTTATTTTTTTCGTAAATGAATCCATCCATTTCTAACTTAATTCCACCTTTGTTTGATTTAAACACTTTTAAATGACTTTCTTCTGACTTTTCCATATTACCATCAGGTGAGATAGTGGTCAAACGCGTGCCTATGTTTAGTAAAAAAAAAAAAATTAATATTAATATACTTTAACTTGGTTTTGATCAACACAATAAAACGATTTGACAAGGAACTAATAAAAACTACCTCCCACTGTAAAACTAAAAATAAATGATTTCATTAACGCCTGATCAGAAAGAGGTAGCAATTAACGTTATCGTCGCATGTGTGTGGCGGAAAAAAAACAGTTCTGCCTTTTAATGACTATCGATATAAAATGTATGCCAAAAGACGATTCTGACTGTGAATTTTCTGCGATATGATGGTTCTGCTTTTTAATTATTATGGATATAAACATTATGCCTAAAGATGATTCTGACTAACAAAATTATGAGTTTTGAATGTATGACAACTGAGTGTATGCGAAATGATTTTCTGCGAAATGAAGTTTATGCTATCCGTTGTTATGCAAAACAATATTATGACGTAAAAAGTTCTGCTATAAAAGGTAGACCCATATTCGCTACATGTACTCTTAAAAAAATGGTGTTCAGTTGTATCCGGTTAGACTGTAAGCCAACCCCAACACAGTTCGGGGTTCGAGGTCTGGGTTCATTTCCCATAAAATATGTTGCAGTCGGACAGTAATTTTCATGTTTTCAAGCTGGTGGTACTATGAAATGTAACATTTGTATAATGGTGTTTAACTAGTAGGTAAGTACTAATTGAAACAACTGAAATAGTAGTCTATTTCAGTCCTTTTCCGTTGTAAATGGCACTGAAAATCTGTGTTGTTTTAATGTGTTCGTTGATAATTGTGAAAATAAACTCTATCTATAGGCCACATCCTGTAGGTACCTTGTTTATTTTCATTATTATCAATAATATCTATAATATATAAAATTCTTCTGTTACTGAGTGAGCGAGTGACTGACAGACAACGCACAGCCGAAACCACAGTGGCCTTAGTGCGAGTTTTTTAACATTCTCGATCGCGTTAGCGTAAACGTCAATTCGTATTGAAACTGATTAAGCGCTGTCTGGTGACACTTACTTTTTTTTTCTATACTATTTGACATAAGCAAACGTTTACGTTAACACGATCGAGTGCGTTAAAAAACTTACACTAAGCCCTCTGGTCGCGGAAAGCTAAAATTTGGCGTGTAGCATCTCTATACATCGTAGAGGAGCACTAAGATAGGATTTTCCGAAATTCAAATGGGAACGGGAAAAAACGGGATATGTGCGTATGAACTCACGGGCAAAAGCTAGTCACATTTAGGACGCCTTCTGCGAGCTGCAGCTTTAGTCTTGTCCCAGAAGTATCCTTTGAATTATTGCTTTCAGGGTTGCGTACCCGAAGGGTAGCCAACGGAACCCTATTACTAAGCCTCCGCTGTCCCTGCGTCCGTCCGTCCGTCTGTCAGCGGGCTGTATCTCAAGAAACGTAATAGGTAGGCAGTTGAAATTTTCACTGATCGTGTAATTCTATTGCCGCTATAACAACAACAAATAATTAAAATTGAGGTTTATGGTATGGAACCCTTCGGCCGGTATTTTTTTGGTTATGTAAATCAAACTGAAAAAAGGAAAGCTTTTGCCCAGCAGTGGGACACAAATAAGGCTAAAGCAATTTAACCATCATAGAAATGTTACATATTGGATCACATTTTGGGTGTTGTTATGTAAGCACCTACATTATAAGTGCTCAGCAAAGTAGTAGTTTTTAATGACCAGAAATTGTAATAAATAATTCAGCACCAATTTATAAAATTACTCGATTTGAACTTTTACTAAACGAACATGTATATACCTAAAGATAGGTACATATAGGTGTGTTTCTACATGTTTGAGGCGTTAATACCTACTTTCTGGAAATATATGCGGAAGTACCTGTAGGTACCTCCTACCTTAAAAATGGGTAGAAAAAAGAAGAGGACAATAAACACACTTTGATATTTTATAATTTTATTTGTTAGATTTAAAGCTACCGAAAAGTAATATTTACTTACGGATACAGAAAATTGATAATTTTTGGTGGTAATTCATAAAATCTTGCTAGTATTATTACAGGATAGCTGTTTCTATTACATAAAGAGACTATTTTTTCTATTGACGCTTGAATTGCGTTGGGATAGATATATTAATTTTATTTACTACTATTTTGATTATATGTGATTATATTGATTATATTAAAAACACTGTTATCATACCAATGGAGTTAATTTAAAAATAAATTTTAATATCAATCGTCGTAAGCAAAACGTAGGTACTTTCCGCAGACAGTCTTTTCCGATAACGAGAGAAATTGTTAAATAATCTTCTTATGTAACGAAACAAATTGACAAAATAATTAATAATAAATTAGTCCCCACCCGCCCCGCTCCCCCTTGTTGTTAGGTGTTATCGAACAAGTCTCCCAAAGCATTTGATGCTTCTTATGAAAGAGTCTTACAATCTAATCGCTTATATTATCATTTACACTCCACTGACTAAATCCGACATGCATGCGAAACAGATTATGGCATCTTTTGCCTATTAAAATTATATTTACAAACTTCTCCTCCTTACATAGAAAAATGACATAAATAAACTTAGAAATAGGTGCCAAAGTCTGCGCCCGAGCTAGTTCGGATGTTATAAAAATCTAGAGTGACTTCATACACTTTTTCAGGATGTTCAACATTCAAATAAATACGTTATGTTATGCAGCATCAGCCAACTCTACAATATTTTACCCTTTATCCCAATTAACCTGATTATTACGATTTGCTTTTAGAATGCGTAATAACAAACCCATTATTTTTAATAAACCAAGGAGTGCTTAAATGGAATGTTATTAAAATAAATTAAATCACCAAACAAACATCGGACATTTTTAAGGTTGAAACTATAAGGCAAAACAACTACAAATTAATACTGTCTATGAAACTAATCAATCTAATGAAATAAAAATACCCTCACTTAAATTGAAATCTTTGGTATGATTGAAAAGTGAATAACGTTAATATTATTAGATATAATGAATCGTTATGATATCATCTACTTGATTAAGAAGCTCTGGTGTATCAATTTAAGAGCAGCCAGGTCGGCGGTACATGCGCATCTCGCTGGTGGCCACCGCGATCCATTCATTGCGCACGGAGTCGAACCAGGTCAGGCCAAGCGTGTACTTTCCGTTGATGTTCACGTGCTGGCAGTGAGAGAACCACCAACCTCCTTCGTAGTTGCCAGCGCAGTGAGTATTCGAGATGTCACGGTCGCGGTCGATAGCAGAGAATTCCATATGGTTCTGGTACTCGAAAGCATCGCTAGCATTGCCCTTGAATCCACTGACTTCCAGAACGTATCCTGCATCAGCGCTGCCGACGTAGAAATGCTCATACTCAGCGAACCAGACCCCGCCATAGATGTCGCTCATGTCGATACGCATGGAAGAGCAGTTGTCAGCGGTCAGCTGGTGCATGGATTCCAATCCGAGCCAATATTCAGCGGATGGGTCGCCAAAGCCATGGACGTATTCAGCGAACTTCCTGTTGAACTCTACGGAGCCATTGAACCGGCGCTGAATGAGAGTGCTGCCGTTGATGCACCAGGTTTCAAAAGGAACCTGTCCGGGGTGGATGAGGTAGACGCCTGCGGGGCCGGAGATGCTGGAGCAATCTCTAGGAAGCTGGTTGACTAAGTCCTCGTACTCACGTTGAACGGGTAGCAACTCCTTCACTTCGCCCATCAGTTCAGGGAGAGGGATGGTTTCGGTCTGGTTGAGATCCCGGTTAGCCTCGCTCTGTACCAAAATAAGTGACATATTAAACATTTATTCTAGATGTGAACATAACACAATCATCGCATGACGTGAAATAAAAGTAAGAATTACATTCTGTTTGAATTCAGTTTGAAAATTGTCCTAAATTACATTGTTTTTTTATTCAAATACTTATTTACCTGTCCTACACAACTAAGTGGTCGAATCAAGGAACAAGTTTAATTGCAAATGGGTACATTTTGGTCCTAACCTCTTTAATTTAACCTAAATGGCCTACACACACAATCAGATAGCGTTGTGTTCAGTTAGAGTAAATAATAAATAAAGGAGAGTAAATCAAGCACGTATAATCCAACAAGATCTCTGTTAATACCAACGCGCTGCATGCCAAAATATATACCCACATTAGCTTCAATATACTCGTAAAGCTTATTTCTGAAAATTACGTTATGTGCAAGCTATGCTTTTAGACAAGTTAGTTAGAACTGGACAATTTTAAAGATTTCTAAAAAGCTAAATTCTTCAGAAACAGTTCTCACTCATGTTTAATCCTACAATTGAAAACGAATCAGAACTATTTTATCGGCTTATATGTTTAAGCGGTGATCTGCAATGATATGATAAGCCTACCTTCAGAATGTGGTCGTTGAGCCGGTAGAAGTGCTGGCGGGACCTGGCTTCCAATTCTTCGACGGAGTCGTTAATCTTCTTCAAGAGAAGGCGGTCCATCTCAGCACGGTCGATAGCATTGCTCACGCTGACGGCAATAGCCTTCACCGACTGGCGCAGATTCTCTTGGTCTTCCTTGAAGTACGATGATGCAGCGTTCAACTAAACAAAATGAATAATCTATTTAAAAAAAGACTCATTAAATCTAGGATAGTATAAATACAACTGTAAATTGCCAATAATAAGTTTTGAACAAGTTGATTAGCATCCTATTGTTAGTTTAGCCCAACAGTCAGTATCGATGTCGGTAAAGTAGCTAAGTATTATTGTTTCCCCTATATTCACACCACAAGATAACGCAGTAACAATGGTCTTACCTGAGCGAAATTAACGTCCAACTTTGAGATCTCCTTTCTGAATTCGGGTATGGTTTTGTCGGCTTTGTTCTCAATGCTCTCGACATCTTCGCGGAGCTCGAGGATGGAAGCGTGCACCTTGTCGAAGTCGGAAACCTTCTGGGTGGTATTCTTCAGGTGGTCGCTGAGGACTTTGTGTTCAAGCTCGAGGAATTCCACTTTGGCGGAAAGCAGGTTCCAGTTGGGTTCTTCGAATCGGTCCATGCGGCGTTGAACATCGAGCAGCTGGGTCTGCAGACTCTGTTGAAGCTCATCCAGCTGGTCCTGGCTGTGAGCCAGGCGCGAGATCTGAGCATGTACCATCTTGTTATGACGGTATTTGTGGTTGTGCTCAGGTATCATTGGACCACCTCGGTTATCATGGGACTCATTGAGGATGTCGTTCTCCAGATTCATCTCAGCGATCTGCTTGGCTTTTACCTGCGTCAACGAGATATGTATGATCAGGAATGGTAGAAAAGTAACAACTGTTTTAAAAATAAACCGTGAAGTGTATAAAGTCAATACTATTTATGTCAATTGCTTAACATTGTAGATCTACTTAGAAGCACGACTATTACTTATTCATAACTACTTATACCCTCAACTAAGCTACCGCTATCGGCCCTTGTCTCCGAGCTGGCAGCTATATAAATACGTAATCGCTAATGTATTAATGAGCCGAGTCTATTGTGAGAACAATCGACTTCTATGCCGCAAATTACCACAGTTAGTAGGTAAGCAGTTTCACGTTGTTGGCAAGCTGCGTCAATGATATCGTATAATTAATCTCACTATCAGCTCTGAAAATTGAAGATTAAGAGTAAAGTGCAGAGCTTCTACATTACAACTGTGAATTTATTTTTATCGAGAAGCGATATGATACTTAATGAATTGAGCCGGTAGAGTGTTCATTCATACCCATCACGTAATGACTCGTTACGAAACTATATCAGAAGCTGGCTAATTGATTCGAAAATATACCTACGCAACAAGAATATGAAAAACATTTAACGATCAAATACTTCAAACGATATTCCAATTTCCAATAAGCCCACGCAGAAAGACATCTTCATTTATCCGAAAACATTTATTCACGAAAATCAAATTCAGTTCAATCAGAAAATGTTGCGAGTAGGTACCTAATCAAAGTTTGCATAATTTTATTTAATGAATATTAGTTATATCTATGAATAGTTTCGTTATTATAATTAAAAAAAAAAATAAATAAATAAATACTAAAAAAAAAAAAAAAAAAAAAAAAAAAAAAAAAAAAATAAATAAATAAATAAATACTATGCTGATAATTTGCCAAATAATAATATCTATTGATTGCATCAGCTGTGTACGTTTTGTCGCATTTTAGATTACATTTTAGGCTTGATTTTCGACTTTTTAGGAAGAGGAAGATTGTTACAGTACAGTAATCTCAGTATTATAAAACTGTTTTAGAATTTGTTGTAAACGGTACCTACAGTCATAAGAAAGGAAAAGGTAGTATCCGTAGCACATGGCATCAGAATAGGCGATATCAGCGAACAAACTTCGCTTCCATTGTTGAGGAACTTCTGTTTTAGTCTTCTCTGCGGTCGCCGGTAGGAGGTAGGTGGTGGTGGTAGGCTTACAAAGGCGCCGTACAGGAGCAAAACTCGTTGGCTGGGGTGGTGTTTGTGGTTGAATAATACAAGTACTCCATCAGATTTCTAAGGTTCAGGTAAACACCCGATTATTACGCTTTGCTGTAGTTTCCGTAAACTTAAAGCCCTATTAATACACAAGCTGAACGTCACTACACGTTCTGTATACTCGACGTGTTCATAAATATTGTACAGGTATTTCATCATTTTATACGGATCCACCTGGCAAGTAACTAACATGAATCAATTTTTATTTAAGTTTTATTTTTAACAATGTTCCTATATGCATAGTTGCTACCTAAAGAGATAATACTGTTTTTATGAAACCTCAGAGGAAACCAAGACAGTAAAATGTAAAGAGCTTTTATTCCGAATTGGGGACCGTATGCAGTGGTGTAAACCAGTAACATTTATGAACGTTTCTGCAAACTAGGTTTACGTTTCATACTAGCTTTCTCATAGCCGGACTCGTCAATAAAGGGGCATGTAATGATTGTTCCGATCAGATGATTTGTTAAGCACGTTACCTCGTCAACATCTAGTTTTATTAAACTCCCCACGAATCAAAGGGCGCAGGAGCCGGTTCCACGCGGCCCTCAACGAAATCACTTTCCAAGGATCGCACAAAAATAGCAATATTATCTATTCAGTCTGTCAATTTATATCAGGATATTTCGCCTTGTAATCCACTTTACTCCTCTAACAAAAACATGCATGAAAAATTCAGCGAGAACAGGTAAAATTGTAAAGGAGATGGAAACAGACAAAAAGGGAGAGACGGAATGCTAATGAAGATTGTGACGGGTTGCGATGCGGCAACAGAGCGACGCGACGCTCCGAATATTCATACCTTCGACCAAGTTTTTTCTTCACTGATTTTCACGTGACTCTTAAAGTTCAGCTCTTAAAGCCTATATTGTAGTTTCTGCCATTCGCACGAACATACTTGCTATTAGAGTCGGCTCGTAACGAAAGATTTCGCATGCAAAACTTCACGAGAATATTCAAACTCGGCGTAGGCCGTATACGGTACACAGCTCCAGTGCCTTCAGCTTTGCATTCACCAATGTTTACCATCGTGCCAAAGAATAAGGTCATGAGAAAATCTTAGTGGTTTTTGCCATGTTTAGTGTAGCCCCGAACTTTGTTAAAAATATTTTTAAACAAAACTCTCAGCTATACAATTTATACGAGCCTTTATGTACGAGTGTTTTAATATTTAATTAAATCTGAAATTCTATTTTCTGTAAACCTAACTCGAAGGAAAAAGCTTTTATTGGCTTTAACTCTTTTGACTCGCGTTGAATACTATTCTTTTGAATGCGCGCACTTCGGAATATCAGGGAACTTTTATTATTTAAGCTCGAAGTAAGCTAAGTTTCGTTCAAATTGCAAGTGAAAACAATAAACTCTTTATGCTTATGATGAGCAATGCAATTTAAATTGAGTGGCTGTTGCCATCTGCTCGGAATACTCGGCGGGTGTAATTAACGTGAACCGCCAGAACTGGTTACACCAGGAGGCAAGAGCTTGTCTGAATCCTGCCGCCTGCGCGCCGCGACTTGTCACGCGTCTGTCCACAATCTCGATGATGTGTGCACTTGTTCATTCAGGAACTATATATATATAATTCGTTTTCCTCTACTTAATTTCGCTGGGAACTTCTAAACGACGCAAATTCCCTTGAGGATTCTCCAAAGTTTTATTACAGCTCTGCTCAATGCGTCCATTTTGTTTGATGACATAGCCTGAATTACGACAGGACACTTGTTATATAACAGCTATTATTTTTTCATTAGTGTAGATAAAAAAGTAATCTCTGTTTTTTTTAGTTATGAAGAGAGTTTTTACATCCATTATTCGGTGTTATTGTTTTTCTTTTACAGAAACTTGGCTGAGCTTTTTTGAAAAAGTGGCAATTTTGTGCGGCTCGTTAAATAACAGGGGTCCGTTTTAGGTAATTATCACCCAGCAGACACATGTGTATCAGTAAAGGGTGTAGTATTACTTCCGTAATGGTTTATGGACGTATTAAAGGTGCGTGCAACACGATGTTATGTTGAAAGCTGCTACCGATCTACACTTTGGGCATAAATTAATATACGGCCTATTTTGGTCATCGAGTGGTGGGCAGGATAATGGAAACCTCCTTGCTTAAGGATGCATGACACCTGGTGTGACCGCCGCCGCCCGCCGCTCGCCCGGGCGCAGGGTTGCCGAGTTTGTAATTTGTATTTTGAGCACATTACGTGTAGCAGATGGAAATACTGACAGTTATAATTTGATAAACAGTTTATATAAAGTAAGTATTAACGTGGTTTTACTGCTTAAATGTTGAAATAGCCATATTAAAGCCAGGTTTGTGCAAATGCTTGCATTACGGTTTAAACAGATGAGCAATGGAAATTGTATGCATACCTTGGTAAATATGTATATATTGTAAAGATATATAAAAGATACTATTTTGAAACCAGATTTACCTACGTAGATTTTCCTCTCGCATCAAATAAACTTTGCTTTGTTCAAAATTTGTATATCATTCGATACATGTAACCAATTACTTAGTGCTGAAATTGCAGAACTTATGAAGCTTTTCTGAATTCGACGAAAGCGACCGAAATGATCCTTTCATTTTGCATGCTGCATTGGATTAAATTCGACAGATTTTTGTTCCTTTATTTGATGGTCGTTTATTAGTAATTTTCATATCGTCGTAGGTAATACCTACTACAAAACTCTAACCTACTGTGCGTAGGTAGGTCTGCAATGGGCAGTTTAATGTTGTGTTCCATAGCTTTTTTTCACCGATTTCATGGATTATTTAAATTCTGGTGTTTCATTTAGTTTTTAAAGTAATAACGACATACTAATGTATTAATTTCTTGCGATTTTCATTTTAGATTTTCTATTATTTATTTTTGTCTATTTACTCTCATATTCTGAGGAAGACGCTGGGACCCGGAATATCTATTCTGGTTCTAAAATGTAATGCAGGTTTTTTATTGTTACTTTTTCACTCGATTCCCTTTGTTTGTAGGACACCGATGAAAAATATATTTTATTTGAGAAAAAACATAAAAGCGCCGATGAATTGTTTATGTACTGTCTTCTAGGCGTTTTGTATTCCGCAAGGGCTCATATTCTATACCTATGTTATTTATTTTTCAATGCTTCAATATTTTTAGGGAGTTTTCTAAGCAAGACATATCTTAATGATTGTAACTTCAAATGTAATTTACAACAGAGAATATTTCTATGCTATACAATTTGGTAGATATGTAGTTTATAAAATATAATTTGATCACAGCATTTGCATTCTCCTCCAGCGTTTAACCCCGCCCGACTGTCAATGCATTAGTTTTAATTTAATGCAAAATACGTAGTTGACAATAAACGAATTATCGCCGAAAATTCAAGTATTCTGCTCGCCTCTGAACTTTGTAAAATTGGTTTGAATTGAGGAACATATTAAATGTTATGATGGTATTAATTACTATCAGCTTAATAAAGCTTATCAATAGACAAAATGTAGTAGGTATGGTGACTCGCTTGCGATACGAGTAGATAGGTAATATGAAGGAGGTAGTTACATAATGGATCTTGTAATCTGGTGAACAACTAATTAATAATAATAAAGACACAATTTCAGAGTAAATATTTCAATTAATTGAAGCCACGGCCTATAGTGATAACTTTATAGGTTTTCCGAAATGAATATTCGGTATTTCTTGCTTAATTTATTATCATTCGATTTAACTGCTCCATTGAAATGACAAACAAGTCTCCGAAACATTAAATACTAATTGATAAAAAGTTGTCGGAGAATAGCGAAAAATATTGAAAGATAAAATCTCTTATAGATTCGCGTCTCCTACATCGTCCGAACAATATTTCAGTGTGATTTGAATATTCTTGACACAGTTTCGCCCAAGATGTCTCATGCTCATATATTTAATGGGTCCTCGTAACGTATTGTACTGATTGCGACTTGGAAGAGTGCTCTTGTAAAATGGAATATTCTTTTTAGGTCTCAAGAAAAAATTTAACTTTCGACTGTTATGGGATTTGCGCCTTCCTAGTTCTTATTTAAATTGGTTCTTATCAGAAATTGTATTCAGAAAGAGCCACTCTAATACAGTTGCCATCATAACAGCAACCTGTAAGATAAGACCACCATTTTACTCATAGATAGAACAGTAAGTAGGTATTTAAAAAAACCTGGATAAATGGGAGTCGGACTCGCCCACCGATGGTTCCGTACAAATTTGTAGGTACATATTGCTTTAAAGAAACACTATATTTTTTATGATTTAATTCAAAATGTACTTATAGTTTCAGATTTCTTCCTATAGGTACTTGTAGTATAAGACGCTATTCTTGCCAAATTTCATAGTTAGAACGGAAAATACCCTATACATTTTGATTCCCTTGAAGGGTTCCCGAGGTGAAGGGTCCGTCAGACAGACGGACGGACGGACGAACGGACGGTCCTATAAGGGTTCCGTTTTTTTCTTTTGAGGTACGGTTCCCTAAAAAGTTGTGTAACAGTGTTGGTGTTCTATAGAGTATTACATATTCTATCTATCTATCTACCTACCTGCCTGTTCCGCTACTAAGTTGGGGTCAGCGTCCACCCCGCCCAAATTACCTCCAAACCCAATTACCGAGTAAAACCAATCTAACAAAATATTGGGGTAGGTCGGAGCACCGTACCAACCTACTCATACTGTACAACAATAACATCACAATAACGCACGCAAATTGCATGTTTTTTCCATTATATTCTATTATGTCTGAATGGACCGTCAAATTACCAGTTGCTGAGCAATTACGTTGCAACAGGTTCCCACTGTGTTGGGTTGCAAACTGACAAAGAATAGTTTTTGACTCGTCGCGGCTACATCCGGCCGCATTATGCACGTAAAACGGCTGACATGTGTAATGTGTATATAAAAAAAAAAAAAAACAAATCAAAGGCATCGCCGGTGATTGGCTGTCCTTGAATGATGCGGAAGTGGGACCAGTTTGACGAGGAGTTCTCATTTCGATTTGAGGACTAGCTCGCAGACGCAGCTGTGTCTTTGTTATTAGTGAGAGAAATAGTTAACTTAGGTATTAGTGTGCATGAATGCGATGAATGTGTGCATGGATGCAATGAATGTACGAACTAAGTTAGGAACAAGCATTTTCCAATTGATGAATAAAGTTGGAATCCTACCTATCATCATCTGCCTAGCCTTTTCCCAACTATATTGGGGTCGGCTTCCAGTCAAACCGGATTTAGCTGAATGCCAGTATATTACGCGGAGCGACATGCAAGATTGGAGTCAGATTAACTGCCTTCTGACAATTCTAGCTATCTATACTAATACGAGTATATAGGGTGACTGGTAATTAGTGACCGATACTTAAGCACGCGATTGTACTCATGATAAGAAACAAGTTTTACTATGGGACCAAACCTGAAATCCACTTATAATCCATACCAACAGCACAAAAGATATTTTTGTGCGGTTGGTAGGTACTCAATTATGTCATTATAAAGTGATTCTGTAACATCCACAAAATATTTTGAGTATATACTTAATTGGTTTATAAAACTTCAATGCATTAAACAATGTTTAAGCAGAAAATGTGGTAAGTATAGAAAAGTGACACTAAACCGCGTCGGTCGTATCGGACGAACACAAAATATTTTCTTAATTTATAATTTAGTAACGAAACCTTTAAATATCCTCTAAAATCCTTTATGAAATGCAGAGATAAAAACATGATTTGATTAAATTAGACTGGCTGACCGAGTAAGTGTCACGCCCTAAAAATGTCCAAAAGAACCATTAACTAAGTTTCACACACTTCAAAATTTTCCTTTCCAGAATTTAATATGAAAATGCTGAAAAAGTTAGCACGCTTTCGCCTTTTCTTGTGCGAATAGATATAAATTATTCTTTAGCTATCTAAACTCGAAATAGAAACGGCGGAGTCCTTTCTTAGATTTTTTAATGCCTAGAAAAAAGAAGTACCTACGCATCCAAACCCAGCCCATGAACATGCCCAATATTCTCTGTATCACCCAAAGGTTGACTGGTAGATAATGTTTAAGGCAGAAGTCCGCCTCTATGCGTCTGTGTACGTAAAGTTTTACATAGATAATAAATAACAAACATGTTACAGTAATTATTGTGTCAGATCGGCTCTTATACGAAAAATTGGTTTACTTAGCACTGTCTTTGTACGATAATAAAGTGATCACTGGTTTTTTTAACTAATTACTTGCGGTGATCGGATTTCGTATAGTGAGAACGTGTGAGGTCCACCCACTTTTTGCGTCCTGCAGTGTACTCGAGTGGTTCCCATTCCCACAGGCTTTTCAGAGTTAGTTTCTCACGGCCTCCCTATTCAAATTAAGTGGGTTGGACTACATTATAAGTAAATTGAATTAGTATAAAATGGCAGCAAGGAAAGTTTGCTCACTACGCGGCTATACTACTTTCTTGTTGATTTTTTCTTTACAACAAAAACAGTCATTGCTGTTCTATCTTTATATATTACTAGCAGACCCGCGCAACTCCGTCTGCGTTACATTATCCTTAGTGGTCGTAGCGTGTTGTATAGCCTTTATCCTTCCTCGATAAATTGTCTACCAAATACTATAATAATTTTTCAATATAAACCAGTAGTTTCGGAGATTAGCGCGTTGAACCAAACAAACAAACTCTTCAGCTTTAAAATATTAGTATACTTAGATATTTTCCATGTAACGTAGTGCTTAAGCTAAGAAAATCGTAAGACTGCGGTGGTGGTATCATCTCCATGACTGATGCTCGACTCCACATCGCCTACACCGCAAGAGCTTTCTTGTAAAAGGGTTTGAATCCATTAAATCCCTCTCATCACTTGATATTTATGAGTACAAAGAGCCATCAGTCAGATAAGGAGTTTATTTTCCTTCGTTAGTATAATAACAGCCGCCAAGATACGTCCTTTACTAAAGTTATTTTCATAAGAAAGGTTTCCAATTTGTTTTAGCTATTATATAATAATGCTGTATAAAGGTACCTTCCTCTTTCGTTTGTGCCTTTGTAGTCCCACAAAGTATTGTGGTACAGTGAACGAAAACCACGCGACAGTCTGTCGCATTCATGGTACTTGCAATCACTTGATGGGCTCTGGAGATTACCAGATAAAAATACA
This sequence comes from Lacanobia oleracea, assembly GCA_950371165.1. NCBI lineage: Eukaryota > Metazoa > Arthropoda > Insecta > Lepidoptera > Noctuidae > Lacanobia > Lacanobia oleracea. The sequence continues at coordinate 18,608,004 of OX493385.1, forward strand.
GTGCAGTTTTGTTACTAAGTTTATATTTTATAGGCAAAGGTTTTTGCTGTGAAGCCTTAGACTTCTGAACATTCGGAATGAAAGTTCTTAGGTATATATACTCCTGAAGTCCTGATTAAATTTAGCCATGAGATGTCCAAACAAAGAAATATGTACCCTAAATGACTTTATTTTCACCAAACACAATGCTGTAAACAAAAGCTATTTTCGTGTGCCCGTTATTATTGGATTCGGAAAGGGATAACTTATGAAGAGACCAGCTTCTGCCCTGGCTTCGCTCACTTGAAAAGAGTTTTATTGAAAAAAGAATGACTGCAAATATGAAAATATAAAATATCCTATGTGCTAATCCTGATACCATCAAAATAAATTGAAAAAGACGCACAGTCGCATTTATATTATTTGTATAGATTGTAAAGCGACAAGGTAGTAAACCCTTCATAAACGAAGCAAATTAACGAGTGTAACGAACGATAGTAATTCGTTTTGCGGTTGCATTACAACAAAATTACTTTAACACAATTAGGTACTCAGTGGCGTGCAGGTACACAATACTGTCGGCAAGAGACTGTCGCTTTGACTAGTTATATTAAACTCATCAGTGACTTAATCGTATTCTGCTATTTCGGCATTGGGTACGTCGCGGCATGACCGCATGGCTCACTACAAAGTGAGCTACAAATCATTGGCGAGTTGTTACAAAACTAACAACATTTGCAACTGAATTCGCAATGCACGGAATCTACATATATAAAGCTGAAGAGTTTGTTTGTTTGCTTGAACGCGCTAATCTCAGGAACTACTGGCTTGATTTGAAAAATTATTTCAGTGCTAGATAGCTCATTTATAGAGGAAGGCTATAGGCTATATAGGTATCATAATGCTAAGACCAATAGAAGAGCAGACGAAGTTGCGCGGGTCAACTAGTATTAAATAACTTCGGCGAGATTCTTGTCAGGCTCATGAATAGATCTAATCGCAATCAGTTAGTGGCGACATGCAGCGAAGTTATACATAGACTGTGCATACCTACTTACTAATCCTATTCAAACAACTAATATTATAAATGAGGAAATAAGTTTGTTAGTCTGTTACGACTTCATACCTAAATCGCGGATCACATTTTGATGAACTTTGGTATACAGATAGATGGGACCCTGGATGGTTTACAGAATACTTTACCGAACAAGGGATAGTATTATTAAAAGTCGTAGTTAATAGGTCGGTACAGTGCTATAACAATTATAATTTACACCCTTTTACGATATATTCTGTAGAAGTAGGTATTTTCAACGGCACATTTAGGTACCTATTTAAAATTTAAATCAGTATAAAGATTTAAATTCATCATCTGCCTAGCCTTTTCCCAACTATATTGGGGTCGGGTTCCAGTCAAGCCGGATTTAGCTGAATGCGACCTACCAGACCTCCACAACCCATTAACTAGGTAACACGGTACATTTTGGCAAGACTGGAGTCAGATTTACTGACTTCTGACTATCCGTAACAACTGCTAAAGATCTACCTACAAAAGCAGGGGACCAACGACTTAACGCACTTTCCAAGGCACGGAGGAAACCCGGTATGTTAAGATGGTTACCCATCCACAAACTAACTTTGGCAAGCATTGCCTAACCTTAAAGATCGATCCGTGCGGCTGTTATTTTTTAGCCACGAGCTCCTCCGAGCATAAAGATGTGAATTATATATTTATATTAGCATACCCACTCTTTTTATAAAAGTGCTGCCTTGAAATCGTCGTATGGACTGTGCAAAATGTTATTCGAATTTTTTTGTAACATACTTTAGGCACTTGTCTCACCGCCGATGAGGAAGCGATTAGCTATCGACTATTTTCTCGCTGAAGAAAGGGACAAAAGATCGCTTGCGAGTAAAAGAGACCCTTACATTTATAGTTGATAGGTGGCTGTTTATACTGCCGGCGAGAACTCTCTCTTACCACTAGTTGGTCGCAGCGACAAGAGCCATCAAAGATAATACTCGCTCGGCGATGCTCGCTTGGCGGTCAGAACTCACCAACCAGCTTTCATTTCTACCTATAGTTCGGGGCGGTGCGTGTAATCGCCCGTCGCCGTCGCACAATATCACTCGCTTATAGCTGAGCGACTGAATTATCTGTAATTTAGTCGGTACCGGTTTATCGATATCGATAGTGATTATTTAATCGCTCAGCTATAAGCAAGTGATATGGCACGTCAGCGAGTGTGTAGTTTCGAAACTATACACTCGCTTCTAGCTACTTGTCGGCGGTGAGACAAGTGCCTAAAGGTCATGGCACATTGTAACGGCACAGCAGCACCACGACAATTTACTTGTCATCCAAATTAGAGCATTAAATCGTGTGTCGTAAAATATATTTTATAATGTCAATATGAAAAAACCAACGGCGGGCAGGCAGCGCGCTGTAAACGTGCCAACCACGTGCTTACAGCGCGCCGGTACCGAGTCGCCGGCGAAAAAAACCGGCGCGCGGACAGTAAGATTGCACCTCGCGACCGGCGCGTAGTTAGCGCGCTGGCAGCCGTAGCCGTGCTGCTGAAGTGCCGTTGTGGTTTCGTTATAATGTGCCACGACCAATGCCGTTATAATGTGTCAGCCAAACAAATGCACCAGTTTAACCAGTTATAATAATATTTATGACTATACTAGCTGACCCGCGCAACTTCGTCTGCGTCACAATTTTCAATAATACTCCTATTGCTCGTAGCATGATGTTTGTATAGAAATTTCAATTCGAACCTGTAGTTCCTGAGATTAGCGTTTAACCAAACAAACAAACTCTTCAGCTTTATAATATTAGTACCTACAGATGTTTTCCAGTGTTAGCTTCACTTTTTTATTAAATGTTTTTTTCCATCAAAATCTGGCAATAACTATGTATCTGCTATGTAACCAATGGAAAAACCAGAAAAGTAAATATTAAACCAGGCTTGCGTATTTACAGTTGGTACTTATTTTTAGTATTTTATTTATTTTGCTTTGAAGCAGTTCTATTTGTATAATGTTTTTATTTACGCATCCAGATTTCAGGACATACATGTTATTGATTCTGTCAACATGACTCTTTTATCAACCCAGTATTTGTATTCACAAAAAACTTTAAAAAATACTATTTAACAATACCTATTGCACATATGTAGGTGAGTCAGATGTAGATTCTGACTAGATTCCAACTACAACCAAATCATGACTGACTAAATATAAAAACATTACCTATCCAAAAGAAACCGATGCCATTTTGAACTTAAAGGGCAAGTATTTTTAAACTGGTTATCTCACGACAGCAAATTGTTGCCAAAGTACGTACAAGCACAACGGGCGCGGCCGTCCCTCTCAACGGTCGGAGCGAGCTTCAAGATGTAATCACGCGGAACGGCCATTACATGCCATCTCATCACTTATCTGAGCCTTTCGACTTGGCTGCGCGCCAGCTTCCTCGGCCGTAGCACGTATGCTTATAATAATTGTGAGTAATTAGCACGCCGAGGCGGTAACGACCCTGTAGGTCGTAGTGATAAGAGATATACGCGTACCCCTGACACAATAATAAATGTTTTCTCTCCCTGTTACCTACACCCGACTAATATGGTACTTCAGGGTTATGACAAAGGGGACGCAATACGAATCCGATTAAAAATATCTATACTTCTATACTAATATTATATATAAAGCTGAAGAGTTTATTTGTTTGTTTGCTGGAACGCGCTAATCTCAGGAACTACTGGTCCGATTTGAAAAAGTCTTTCAGTGTTAGATAGCCCATTTATCGAGGAAGGCTATAGGCTATATATCATCACGCTAAGACCAATAGGAGCGGAACAGTAATGAAAATTGTGACGCAGACGAAGTTGCGCGGGTCGACGAGTATATATATTATTTTAGTTTTTAGTTAGTACCTATTTTTGTGTTTTTGTGCGCCATTTCAGGCGGAGTAAATGTATTTTCTTACTTTCTTTTCTTTATTTTAATGCTTATACGGGCCGGCTCAACTAGTACCTTATAATTAATTTAATCATTACACATACATAAGCGTAGGTGTTATTCACCAAGTGTCATTTAAGTTCACTTTACCCAATCAAAAAACTTTTCTATGACATCGAGACTTACTAGGAAGGCTCTTGTGAATAATGAAATAGGCCGAAATTAGTAGGTACACAAGTCTATGTACAGATTATTTTACAATGTTTTTTAACTTCTTATTATCGTGAGGGCAGTAAGGTGTAGGCAGTAAGGTCTAACGAGCCCACACACCTTAGTTTCAGAGTTTCTAAAGCGCCTCAAGGGCCTTCGACATGGTTTATTTGACGACCGCCATTTGGTGGCCGGGACCACCGGCTTATACTTGCCTTCCGATGCACGGGATTCAAGACTGCTATGTCCTTTTTTTTTCCTTGCTAAGAAAATGCCTAACGCACACCACATCATCCGGGGAGACGACGTGGTTATGTGGGTCTTACACCCATTAAAAACTTCGCCTGTGCACCTACTTTCGCCTTGATAGTTGGGTCGCGAGGACTGCCAAACTGGAAACAACTTTACAAAGTATGCTTCCCGTGGGTATCGAACCCACGACCACCGGGTCACAAGGCAAACGTCTAAACCACTCGACCACAGGGGTTGTTTGTAAACTAGCCGTTACGTATTTCAGTAGAAATGAAATTTATTCACTTCTAGCTTTTGCTCGCGTTCGTCCACGTGGATATCGGTTATTGCGTATAAGGACGAAGTTTATAATTAGCCTATGTCCTTCCCCAGGCTTCAAACTATCTCCATACTGAATTTTGTCACAGTCGGACCAGCCGCTTAGCGGCGAAAGCGTAACAGACAGACCATAGCATTTATAATTTTAGTTTTTAATTGTAAATACATAATATATGAAGGAGCCTTTTGTTATTAACGTCAGGTGATAGCACAAGCTCTCTAAAAGTTTCAAGAAAGCTTCATTTAAACTGCCTTTTGAAAGTAATTCTCAGTAACATAAATTGATTGAAAAGAGCCCAATAACGTTTATCTACTCAGAAACCACTATTGACCTCATTTTGGTTTCATTAGAACTGTAGCCACTTATTTTAAGTTAAATACCTTTGAGGCGTTCGGTTGATTTTACAGCACGCTTCATTAATTTTACGATACATTTTCGGTAAAACATTTAAGAACACTAAAGGTATCCATCAAATGAATTAAAACTGTTAGCTTGATTCTGCAAAGTATTTTATTGCATACTTATTTTCACAAACTCTTGTAAGTTGAATTAAAATCGGTTAGAACCTACTCCAAATGGCTTGGATATTTTGAGTAGGTACTGTTTAAGGTGCCTGTCCATTACAATGGAGCGAGACAGCGGAGCGGAGAAACGGAGAAATTTTAACTAATAGAATTGCATAAAATTTCCGCACTACGTGAGTCACTGACATTTTGACTGACATGATTGGTTAATGTTTCTCCGTTTCTCTGCTCCGCTGCCTCGCTCCGTGCAAATGGATAGGCAGCCTTAAGTTTCACAAAATGGCAGTTGTACAAGCCTTAACAAACACACCGCCAGCGATTAGTACCATGTTTATGTTGTGTGAACTTTTTCCACGCTGGCAACTCTGTAACTATGTTCTAAATTCAAAAGCATATCGACCAGTAAAAAGTCGTGGGCGCAACGGTCACCGGTTGGCGGTTATAATCACCGAGCGTGAACAGACATACCACCTGTTATTGCCCCTGTCCTACCAATAACGACCTCACTTCTTAATCATACAGTTTGAACCCCTGTTGCTAATTAATCAAGCAGACTTTAATATTATATTAATAAAATATAGAATTTAATTATACATTTCTTAATTTTTGAACATAAGGAGAGGGTGAGGAGCAAATGCTTTATAGGTAGTCAAGTACTCGACTCGACTAAAGATCTCATTCGATGGGCAGGTGAAGGGACAAATTCATTTGGAGAAAATCTTTTCTCATAAAATACAATAGTTGACTCTAAGAACGGGCCATCTGAAGCTAAGCCAGATGCGCCTCAAATAAAATCAGACAGCAGTGCTGCTAAATGACAAAGCTTTTACTCAAATTCGTGCGCTTTCATCTGCCACTAACATGATTACCGAGCAAATGGAACAAGCGCCTTCAAATCAACAATTGGCAAATACGGAAAGGGTTCTTTTACAATGTTCGCAACCCACGGTTACATTATGGAAGGCCCTAATCCCGGCCAACCGGACCGTGAATCATCACGGCCTACGATAAATTTAGGGAAAATTGCGCTACTAACGTTTCTGTACAAAAAAAGAAGTGAATTAGAAATTATTCAAAGAAAACTTCATGAGTAAAGGGTAATATTTTGCCATGTTCCGTTAACAATACCTTTTTGTGTGTTGTTACATCCCGTAAAGTAAGTTATGAGCTGCTGTAGAATGCGGCTTTTGTTATGGAAACTTAATAAGGTAAGCGATGAAATAAAAACATGCACGGCTGTGTTAATACGCGTCTGTGGCTCTAACAAATAAATACGCCAAGAAAGTTTCGGACACTGTCCTAACGTATGGGAAATTCGGAATGAATTTTATTATTGCGAAACTCTTCGTTTTTAGTTGTCATTTCTAAAATGTCACATGTTAAAACTAGAACATCGGGTTCTGCGAATTTTCTATCTATTTGTGTGCATTGTTTAGCAATCATTAAGCTATTATGTGGAATATTAGGTGGAAATACAGCGACTTACAACTTGTCAGTTCGTAACAACAAAGTGCGGCGGAGCGTGCTGCAGCCATCCTCATAGTTGTGTCAGCAGGTGAGACAGTACCGAATCTAGGGCTAGTTCATTACATGCTGGCCGCCCACACACAAATTGATATTGTTTTCGTTAGCAAACTTCCTTTGTCCTTCGCTCTAGAGCTTTGCCTTAGTGCAAACCTCAAAGTGTCTCGTATTCTGCCTCTAGTTTAAAATTCTGAGTCAGATATTTGTGGACCAATGTATTCTGAACCACTCTTTCATAACGTGTTTTCAATATGAACAAAAGCAGGCTCTTTCCTCCCCGGGCGGCCACGGATGCCTAATTTCCTCCCGTACATTTCTACTTCACTCTTTTTCATTTCCGTCGGCGTCCACACTGCAGTGTGATTTAATCGGACTCTATTTACTCGTAACCCAATATTTCAAAGTACGCTCTTTTATTTGTCCGAATTCCCGACAGATAAAATCTTCTATTAACATGGAACTAGTGACACACAAAACAAATCCCGAACAAATCGTTTTAATGGATTCAATTTAGTTACGTGAAGTTTATTCCTCTCAGAAATAAAGGGAGAGTCCGATAAAGAAAATTGTGAGATATCTTGAGTAAATGTAAGGTTCGAGCAGTAATAGAACTGTAACCTTTTTGACTGATTGCTGGTAGGTTTCGCATCACGTCCAAATGTTATTTGTGAAACAGACTGTTGGATATTGTGTCTAATGTATATATTTCTATATCATCACTTTCGTGCTGTGGCCAGTGAGGGTTCCTTAAGGCGGTCAGATGCAGATACATTAACTAATTAATTGCAGAACGCTGTTGGTTCTGTGCGGAAATTTCGTCAGATGTAACTTTCAGTTTGAATACAACTTTTAATTAAAATGATATGAGAACGTTCTGAGATTAATTATGTTATTAGTAAATACGTAAGGAGTGCAGCTGAGTAGGAGAGTACCTATATATATATATTGCTTCTCGAGCAAGTTCCCACAAGTAAGTAGTTCTGTAGTGTTTGTGTTCCCCGACACTTTGTATGTGTTGCACAAGTAAGCTGTGCCTAATCCGGCTACAATAACTATCACTTAGCAGCTGTAATAAGGCGGCGGCATACGCCAGCGACCCTGAGGGGACCCAAAATTCAGTAGTATTTTGTACTTTCTTATTATTCTATGACTTTAAAAAAATAGCCGTGTATAAAAATTTTGATAGTGAAAATGTCTTTGATAGTGCAAATTCCATCAAAATACGCCCGGAGGTTTTGTTCCGATTGTCGTTTTTATGTCCGTGTGAGACATAACTTTACCAATTAATTACACTATGTTGAACTAAGTTAAAATTAATCGTTATGATATATTAAATCATTGAATAAATAGTCTACCTATTGTAACATATATTTTTCCTAGAAAATTATGACAAGCCGTTTTTTTTCCGCTTCCGTTTAGAAGATATTCTCATTTTAAAATCAGCTACAGAGAGGTACTTATTTGCGCCTTAAAATGAGTGCTCCATCTTTCGACGCTGAGTTTAATTCCAAATCGGTTCTTTCTTTTCTTCGCAGGACGAGCTTACTCTATCTATGCGGTCTATAACTTAGTAGAGTAGATATTAGTATTTAAGTTTATAAATTGTTGATAGGTTTCCGTTTCACTACAATCGCACCTAAGGGCTTAGGGTAAGTTTTTAACGCACTCGATCGCGTTAACGTAAACGTTCGCTTATGGCAAATTGGTTGTCCGTTATTGTCACCAGACGGCGCTTATTCAGTCTCAATACAAATTGACGTTTACGCTAACGCGATCGAGTGCGTTAAAAAACTCGTACTAAGGCCACTGATAAAAGCGACGGTCAACAATCGAGCACGCTGGCCTAGAAGTAACATACACTCTTCATAGCTTAAAATATTAGTACTTACAAACAATTTTTTATTGGTTTTGTCTATACATTATGCGTTACGCATTCTTTCCCTAAAATTTTCTGGTTACTGTTTACCAATTGTTTTAATTACTTATAGTAAATAAACTAGCTTTTGCGTGACTTACGCGCATATTCAATTTTTTCTGTTCGGGGAATTTCGAGACCTATTATATATATAAACCTTCTTCTTAAATCCCTCTGTCTATTGACGAAAACCGCACTAAACTCCGTTGCGTAGTTTATAATATATATGCGTATAGACGGAAAAACCGACTTTATGACAAAATATAAAAAAAAAATTAAAGCATCACATGGGTTTCGTCCATGAATACCTATCCCCATGAACGAAATTCAGTTAATTTTTTTAAGCTATTTTATCTCACCAAGTTCCTCATAATTATGGCAAAAATACCATTAGGCCAGCATAGTATAGGTACCCGATATTAAACTATGTTGGTTTTGACAAACTATTCAGCATATTATTGCTCGCATAACTGTATGGAACAGAGATGAATATGTAGAGAACAGCTGATTAATTTTGATTTTTTGCGTAACGTGATGTGATATCTATATCTATACTAATATATGTATAAAGCTAAAGAGTTTATTTGTTTGCTTGAACGCGCTAATCTCAGGAACTACTGGTCCGAATTGAAAAATTCAGTGTTAGATAGCCAATTTATCGAGGAAGGCTTGATACTTCACTTAGCGTGATGATTCACGCTAAGACCAATAGGAGCGGAGCAGACGAAGATGCACGAGGAAAAAATACTTGTCAAATAAACCTGCACACAAAGCCTGTATATAGAAATTTGATGCCCAGCACCATTCTACATTATCCTTGACGCCCTTTGAGCAAGTGGAGACACCTAGGGACGCTCCTCCATAAAACTTCCCAGGGTGGCAAAACGAGCACCACGTGCCGCCCGATAGTTATGCTATTATGTTACCACTTTCAATGATATCGTTAGCTAGTTTTAGATTTCAAAGGCTTCCTTTAATGCAATGGCTATTGTCAACTTTATAATATTATTTCCTGCATTGACCCGCAGATGACATTTTTCGAGATCTATGACTCCGAGAAAAGTGTCCTTTTGCTAAAAATACTATCTATACTAACGGGTGAACGAATTTGATGATACTACACACGGGTAGACTCTGTTTTAGAAAAGGACATAGAATACACCACCTCTGCAACTTCTTAAGGCTAAACTCACCTCCTTGGAAAGCTTGCCGATGTGGTTGCGCTGCTCAGCAATCATAGTCCTCATCTGCTGACCCTCATATTTCATGCGGCCCACCTCGCTGTCCAGCTTGTCGATCCGAGCTTCTTGGGTGCGAGCCAGCTGCGCCAGGTCTGAAGTCTCCATTAGAGCTTGTTTTAACTGTGGAAAAAGAATATGTTTTAAAAGAGAATACTGAATGAATGCCTTTATTATTTAGACAGCGTACAACGTTACCCGCATACGACATGTGCGATCTTAATAATGGACGCTCGCTTAATGTACTACGTTTGTGATAATAGAAAACTGTCCTATTTCCCTGACACTGCTAGACGAGAATTCCTTCCAATTAATATTTATATCATTTTCTCGTTATGCCTCACTTAAAACGTCCGGCGTGAAGACAATAATTAGAGATACAATATTTACATACTGTTAATTAATAGAACCTAACAGGATTTCTAGACTAAGGCAACGCTACGTCTCCCGCCTACACTAAATATAAGGAAAGATGTTGGGACAATTATAGAATTATCTGAGTATATTTCAATATTATTTTCGTCGTTAATATTGAAATTGTTTCGAGAGTATTCATCAAATTGCAGTAGGTACCTACCATTAGCGCAAGTCCTGGTTATGCAAAAGTGGAAATAATGCATGTTACGATTTGTTAATACAGAAAATGCTCTAGCACTGATCACCAATTCCCACGTTGAAAAGGAAAGTTAGCTTCAGCCTGCCCTGGTCTTCTCGTCCCTGCCAGCCGCCACCACTCTCTTATCAATGAAACTGAGAGAAATACCTTAGTGACATTATATTAGAGGATCTTACCTCGTTTCTGATGACATGCAGTTGACGAAGCAGCACAGAGTTGTTGACGCTCTCCCCAAGTTCACGCATTTCCACTCGTATTTCTTCCATGGACCGTTTGGCCCATTGCAGCGTGGCGCGTTCATTACGTTCGTGGTTGTTGGTGGCGCTATGAGGAGTTCTCCTGTCGGACAACAATGCAATTTTAATAAAAAAATAAGATTAATGATAAAAATCGTTTCTGACAACTGGGTCCTGTTCAGCTTTACATAAGTTACTGTGTCAATGTTTAATTTCATGAAATCGATTGCACAAAGGGTTTCCGAAAATTGTGATTTATTGATACAATGTAGGTAAATTAAAATATAAAGCCATGTTTGTATTAATTCAGTATGCTACTGACATTACGGTTTATTTGTCGTTGAAATTTTTTCCAAGAGTTATTATTTGTACAGTGATGTTTTTTTTCCAATACAATCATGTTAATACAAGCGTGTCCCATACACGCAGCGCGCGCGCAGGATGCAATGTTATGCAACGGCGCACAGGCATCGCCGTGTCTCCTGCTACAGCGAGTATGGCGACCCTTCCGGTTCCATTTTGTAATAACACTACTAATTATTTAATACAGCCATTTTTTTAGAACAGCTACTTCCTGAAATTGTGCCTTCTATTTAATGTCAGTAAACAAATTTTAGGGTTCCGAATAAAAAAACGGAACCCTTATAGGATCACTTGGGTGTCTGTCTGTCTGTCAATCCGTCAGTCACAGTTAGTTTTCTCCGGATCTGCTGAGCCGATTATATTGAAATTTGGTACACATATGGACTCATGTAACCCAAACACGAACGCATTACGTAAATACCGAGCTCAAAATTATGAAAAAAAGGCAGATAATAATTAATAATTACCAACAGATTACAGGAAAACCTTTAGGAAGTCTATAGTATTAAAATAACATGTTACAAAAATGAAATTAGTTCGGAACTACACGAGTCCGACTCGCACTTTGCCAGTTTTTTTAAATTTCTTTGAAATTGTATCGACATAAAAGGTGTTCTCTTGTTTCGCAGACAGAAATTTCATAGAATTTCGTTTCCCACAAAATGTTTCACACACTATTTTGTTCCTTACCTATAATTTTATGTCGAATATTGTTTCAACGCCTATTTACTTGAATGAATTTTATAATCACATAAAACAACGTACAACCACATAGAATGCTAGGAAACTTAATTAATAACGTGCTCACCACTTTACAGCTTTTAATATTAGGTATACGGGGAAAACCAAGCGCTTTTCAATTCTGTTTAGATTTGTTTGCATATTTTATGTTCAGTTATCTATACTCTATCTATGCTAATATATAAAGATGAAGAGTTTGTTTGTTTGTTTGCTTGAATACGCTAATCTCAGGAACTACTGGTCTAATTTGAAAAATTCTATCAGTCTTAGATAGCCCATTTAATTTTATCGAGTCACGCTAAGACTAATAGGAGCGCGCAGTAATGAAAATTGTGACGCAAACGAAGTTGCGCGAGTCAACTAATAAGTAATATTTTAATCCGACAAAAATCCATTTGTATAAAATAAAATAAAAATATAAAAAAAAATATAAAAAAATTATATAAAAAAAATTGTGGCCAAATAAAATACCTAAACCAAATACCTACATCGCTATATTTTAAAGAGCGAGCGGTATGAATCAAAAACTGTAATACATTTTAAGCCAAACATGTACAATACCTACATATGCCTAAGTATTACTCGGAATCGATGTTGATAGTTTATCAATAAAATATATTTATTTACGTATGAGGTTTCGTGCCGAGCAGGCAAATGTTCAATATTTACTTAGCGAGTGAAGATAACGCGTCGCTTCCAAAATGTAAGTAAAGGTAAGTATTTAATCTTCCCGTATCGTACACCGGACATAACCATGTCAGGTGTTGTCGGTAGTTTCTCGTAAGTATTAGTAATATTTAGGTTAATTTTGATTCATGACGTTCGCGGAATCTGCTGAACGGAAGGAAGCCGGGAAGGGTGAGCTTTTCGAGCCGTTGTTAACTCAACCGATACAAGTTAGCCTTAACACAAGCCGAGACGAGCGTGGCTTTGATCCGTTTCAAAAAAGCGACAAGCGCCAAGCCGTGTCGAGCCGCGCCGAGCCGTTTAAACACACCTTTACAATCTAACAAATAGGAAACAGAACAATTAGTAGCGATGTAATGAGATCACTTTGACCCACCACTACTCACTACTCGCCGATGTGAAGAAATGGTTTAATTTTGACAAAGACATGAACATTTTACGTGGCAAATATGTACTATATTTGAAACTTCATCTCTCATCTTTGGAACGGATCTGCCAGATACCAGCTTGATGCCCTTGAGTCAAATGAAAAACGAGCCAAGAGGATCATCGGCAGTGATAGGCTCGTCGCGACGAAGCTCCAAAGTCTTGAACATCGACGACGAGTTGCTAGCCTGTCAGTTTTCTACCGGTTGCATTTTGGAAAATGTGCGACGGAATTACATAATTTAATTCCGGCAAGCCCGTTCCATCATCGGACCACAAGACGAACGGCGATGCCCCACCGGTAGTGGATATCTCACCCACGCACACAAAACGTTTTGGGAATACATTCATAGTGCGTCCAGCTAAGGAGTGGAATGGGGTAATTTACTAAAAAAATCTAATTAATCCGTCTGATAGATTTAAAAAAAATATTTGACACGTATTTTTTATTTTTTCACGTAAACAAAAAATAAAGCAGATACAGCGGGTTGAAGACACGCGTGACGTCATCTAGCTTGGTAAATTTGGTACATTTTTACCAAGCCATATCTTCAACCCGCTGTATCTGCTTTATTTATCTATCAGACGGACTAATTAGATTTGTTTAGTAAAATACCCTATTCCCTTTCGGAGTCTGTTTTTCCTGATAGCTACAACCTGGGAGTCTTTAAATCAAGAGTGAATGGGTTACTTCTAGGCAGGCGTGCTACATCTTTGACCACATCATCGCTTACCAACAGGTGAGATAGTGGTCAAACGAGTGCCTATCAATAGTAAAAAAAACTTTTCGAATTCATGAAAAAACTAAAAATAATGAAAAACGATCTTTTCGGTACCTACCTACTTTATATTTAAACGTTATCTACAGAGAAGTTGCATTTTTACCGTGTTCACATAGAAATAATCTGTTCTAGGGAACGCTGCACGCTAATTAGCACCCACAATACACTGAAAACCCTATTCATTTTGATATCCGTTTATTTGCGTTCAACAAGGAAAAAAAGATGTTAAAAAGCTCCCTCTCAACAAGTTCTACAAAAAGACCTACATGTTTGCTTTATAACGATGAAATTTTATTAATAAGTTAACATTTCATGTCATTCAAATCATTCAAATTACATTATGTAAATATTATATATACCTAAAGTCGTAAATAGTATAAAACTTTATTTGTGAAAAACCGCATTCGTTTCAATTGCGCTGACGCTCACCTCAGGCGACTACTTAATACAACACAGTCGTATTTCAGTCAGCCCACATCGGTTCACATCTAAATAATTTACATAATTAGAGCTGAGTAGGTGACACGTGTATGTTTCAAAAATATACTTCCACGTGAATCGTAAGGAGCCCCGGAGTGCGCGAGTGCGCTAGTGGCGAGTAGCGAGTAGCGAGTGGCCTACTTAAACGTACCGCCAGGAGGCAGTACGCACAAGTTCGCGGCTCATAAAAACTATATTCCCAATTAACTTTGTCAGCTACCACTCGTTAGCGTTCCTGTACCATCGAGTCAATTCGTTACTTTTCCAGACATTAAAAGAGATTGTAGTACAGCACTTTTTTATGGCGGCAATAATCTCCAAACGCGAAGGACAGAGAGCAGCATTTCGGAGGCATTATTAAAATTAACAATTTGGGGGGAGAGCCGAATTGCTTTTTTCAGAGAAGTTTAAATGTAAATTATATTTTATTGGACTTCGGTTTTCAGTGAAGGCGAATAATAGCAGCGGAGCGCGGTCGGAACTCGGACGCCAGCGCGCCGCGTGCCCGTCACTTTAATTTATGGCGGTCCTTATAAAAGAATCTTAGATTCGGTGTAAAAGAAATGGCATGTAATGGCTGCAATGTCATAATCGCCAAAGTGATTGTATATTTCACTCAATGCTCTATCAACCTACTTACGACATTATGGAAACATGGGTTTATGAATATTATAATTTATTCTGTCTTCCGTTGATTGATGTCAGTTTAATGGGATCAGATAATATGAAGTAAGTACCTGGTACCTTCAACCTCGACAGCTGCTAAATATTTTTGTGTAATATGGCTGCAACACGCGCCTAAAATGAAACTGAATACCTCATAATTACCGAAACAGTTTTTATAAGTGGCGGATGGCGGGGTACGCGCACAATCGAACAAAGATTATACCTGCCGGCGGAAAAAAAACCGTCCAAAACCTTTCATTGTAACGGCAGATGCAAGGATGCCATGTGCTCCTCAGTGGTATTAGAAAAAAAAATCAATTCGAATATCACCCTTATAACAAAAATGCGGGCGAACTCCTTGATAAACATCGCTTTAATAAAAAAAAAGGTTCAAATTGTGCTTTCTCGACGACTGAGCATTTTGGCCCTTGTTTCAATGTAGTCCAGAGCCTCTTTTAGGCAACTCGAACTATTGTCAGTTGGCCAAATGCCGTCGAAACAGAATGACCGTCATTAGAAATAGCACCTGCCTTCTGTTAGACATTAGAAGTTGAATAATGTGCGTCCCTTTACATGAGGCCGAGGGTTGGACACTGGAGTGCCGGTACGATTATAGTCAATTTTAATTTTCGGAACAAAAGGTGAAACCTTAAAAAATATTCCATGGGTTGTATTTTCTAAGAAATCCAGTAAGCGCTATTTTATAGGCATGAGATAAAAATGAAAGTCTCTTGCTTTTCACAGATCTCGCGACCGCTAACTATTTCCTTAATTAACAGAGATAATTAGAGCTGAAATGGTTACGAGATTTCTTTAGCCAAGAAAGGGAGAGTACATTTTGTAGGTATTCCAAATAGGTCGCTACCTACTTACTTTGGATATAAATTAGTGGAGCTAGACTGTTATTATTTATTTAAGTGTGTTGAGCAAGCGAGAAATACGTAAATTGTGCTAATGTGGCGACACGAAAAAAATATTATTATACATTTTATCTGATTTTTTTTCTTCTATTAATGTTTGTGACCATATTAAGTGTTGCATGCGCACGCGCGCCATTTGCCAACGACCGGATGTGGGTTCGTAGCACACTACTTCCGGTCGGGATATAAATAAACATCCCATCAGCGCCAGATGTTCACCCCCACGCTGTTGTTGCACTAACGATATGGTTTTGATTTCGTCAGCTAAATTATCTACTTTTAACTATTACTACTAAGTATATAATTGTATTGTACCATTTGTACCTAATTATTGTAATGTAGTCTAGAGGTTAAATTCGTATATCATGGGATTGCCATACATAGAGGTACCCACATTTATGACGTTTAAACGTCTCTAACCATTGGCAAACGTTTATAAACCAAACCCTAGCTCTAAAACTAATCTAGATGTTACGTAGTATCTATGTAGTGTCTACGTAACATCTTTAGGTTAGTTGATTCAGTTTTTTTTTTTTACAGTTTGAGTAAATCTTCTCATTTAGAAGATATAAGTTTATTAATAAGTAATAAGTTTAATAATCAAAATGCACAGTTTATTCTATGAACATGAAATTATGCTCGATATAAAAATAGATACTTAGACCGAACTCGATAACTAGTTGTGGTACATTCAGCAGGTAGAATTAGAAATCTGTTGCATAATGTAGATGATTTTAAATCCACCCAACGTTTTAAAAGTTCAACTTTTCCTTTTGCACAATCAATATCTATCTACCTGCACTTATTGCACCATTTTAAAAGTGTAGGATCTCTTGTGCCTTTAAGTGGTCATCCATTTTTCATATTACATATATTGTACGAGAGCTCGTTCAATAGGTTTTGACGCGTTCATATTTGCTAAGTTATGCGATCCATATTTTTCTTTGAGCCCCAGAACACTTTCTGTTTCCACAAGAGAATTCATATGTAGGTATACATCTTATTAAATGTATTTGAGCAGGAAAAAGGCTTCTATACTTGTTCATTTCCTTTTACGACCATAGAGGGGCTGATATAAATATACAGAACCCATAACTAGCTTTAAAATATTACGTTAGCTTTGCGAGAGCGACGTCGAAAAATACGGAAAACCTAGTGTAGGATTCTTTTTGTTTTTTCACATGTAAATTCGGCGTATGAACGCCTAGTTAAGTTGGAACATGAATCCTGAGTGCGACACAAGAAATCGTGTGCCGTACAATACTTACATTTATTATTTTTAGGCGAATGTAGGGAAACAAGAACACGTGCTACCCTGTCCCATAAGGAAAATGTGGATAAACATGTTCCAACATGATAACAGATTGTATCCCCCATTTTACATGAGTAAACGTTTTGCTGTAAAAGCTTCAATGAAGGTGCTACGCCATAAAACGTGAATAGGCTCGACCTTTCGCGAATTGCAATCAATATTGCGTTGCATTGAGTAGAAAAGTTGGGTTGTCAATTTTGTCCATTCAATACTCTCTCATAATTTAATTCGACTATCCTCATAGCAGTTCAACTCTTCTCATTTCTTACTAAATTAATCAAGCAATGGATCATAGCATAGCTGAGTCTTGTCCCAAACTAATTAATAAATAATGATTGACAAATTATGGGTGTTAACTGATAATGATCGTGTAAGGTAACCGGTTTATCAATTTGGATTAAGTAATTGAAATCGGCAATAATAACTTTTCACAGACATAAGCCCAATTGATGTATTAGAGAAGGATCTAGTAAGCTTATACCTAATAGCGAGCTAATGAACACAGCCTAGCCATTATCCCAAACGGATAAACCGAGTCATGTTGAAATACTCGTAGTTGTGAAAAGTATCTACTAGCGCATATAAACGGTTTAAGAATAAAATAACAACGAAGTCCTACCGACCCTGACGAACTTGAATTGATGTGAAGTCAAACTAATACGTTTTTTTATAAACCTGTATTTCGAAAAATAAAACATAAATTTCGTATGAGCATGATTATTCGACATATGGACTACATTCCAAATATGAGGAGCTCGTGGCTAAATAATAACTGCCGCACGGGTCGATTTGTAAGGTTAAGCAACGCTTGCCAAGGTTGGTCTGTGAATGGGTGACCATCTTAACATACCGAGTTTCCTCGGTGCCTAGGAAAGCACGTTAAGCCGTTGGTCCCGGCTGTCATTTGTAGGTATTTGGCAGTCGTTACGGATTGTCAGAAGCCAGTAAATCTGACTTCAGTCTTGCCAAGAAGTACCGTGTTACCCAGTTAATGGGTTGTGGAGGTCTGGTAGGCAGCCGCTCCACGGAAAACACTGGTATTCAGCTAAATCCGGTTTGGCTGGAAGCCGACCCCAAAAAAGTTGGGAAAAGGCTAGGCAGATGATGATGATGATGTACTATTGGAATGCCAAATATATTCAGCAAAAATGGTCGTCATAATAACGCATACATCTCACAAACACATTAATTATACAATAACAATTACAATATGTTCACTATTAACTCAATACGACGACGACAAGTAAAGGTTGTTGCTGTTCTCCATGTAAAAATAAACAGAGACTTAATAAAAATCGATGAGTAAAACTGATATCTACAGCTGGCGACGTTGAATTTCAAGTATGCAAACGGGTACCTTTGCAGTTCCCAGATGCAAACTCATCTGGCACACGAGATGCACTACCTATCTATAGCTACATTCTCATCCACCATTCATTTTAAATCTTAATCGTCTGGTATACGGTTTAAACTAGTCTGTTCCACACGCCCGCGATCAACAGCCACCACTTCTCACTGCTCGCAGGTGCTTTTCATAGATAGAGCTTAATTTACTGCCAATTATATGTAACCAACATATGGTGTAGCAATCTCTTACCATTCGTAGACATATGTACAAAAAATAGGTACAAACAACCAAAAGCTATTACGTTGGAGAGGTAAGACGTATGTTTGGGAAGTGGCAACTCGAAAAATGTCCTGTCACATTAGCAGCCACCGAGTAAATAAGATGCATGGAATAATGGAAGGGACGCGTTACAAACGGCGTACGACACTCATAATTTGCATTGCAGTAAGATTTATGGAAAATGATTTAAAAAATGCCACCCGCGCTCTGCAAATGTAGAAGAGACCCTTTTGGAATGTCAAACGTTCACCGTCTGCTTTGATGTGCATTATGAGAGCTCTCGGGAAATCACATCGAACTGGAAATATACCTGACACTGATTTGTGAAAGAACTTTTCGCTGAAGGCTAGATATTAAAAATGACGTCACAATCTTTTGAATTCAGCTCACTGAGCTGAAATATATTCATCAGTAATTGGGTCAAACACCTAAGTTAACTTCCTCAACATATCAATTATAATATAATCTAGGCCCCGAAATGCCCGATTTGCAAAACATAAAATTTGAATACCTATTGAATTTTTATAAGAGATGAAAATGATGAAAGCAACAAAAACAGAAAAATAATATTCATTGTCAAGTGCGCATCACATCGAGCGGCACTCGAGGCTTAATTTTTCAGCAGCGTATCAAGAAAGAAATAAAAACGAAGATGTCTTTTATAAATCCCCCAAGGGAAAGACGAAGAGGAATAATCGTGTCGATCAGATGGCCTGGTTCGCGTGAAGAGCTCGCTTCCCGATCTCGAAGCACTCCTACGTTTACAAGTTTTATATTATGACACGTCTTGCAAGACTTCAAAGCCTCGGGAGCGAGCCATTACCTACCGCTCCTGAGGATACAGCGACACCTATTGTTAGCGACGCCGCGGCACGCCCTCGGCGCCTCGACGCCTCGAGAAACACCTTTTTAACCGACTTTAAAAAAGGAGGAGGTCTTCAATTCAGTTGTATTTTTATTTAATGTTTGTTACCTCATAGATCCATCATTTCTGAACCGATTTGAAAAAATCTTGTTTTATCTGAAAGAATATACTTCCCGATTGCTTTCATTGTCATTCGAGTCAGAATCTTATGATTGGATTCCATGAAAATCGAGGGAAACCCTCAAATTTAATAGGCATACTAGCGGACTCGACAAACGCCCTGCCCGACTGCAGCGCCATCTACAGGGCCTGATTTGTAAATCTAAACCATCCAGGGCATGGTGCCCTGGCTGGACCGATTTGAATGTTTTTTACGTTGGTTGGTACCAACGCATAGAAAAAAAAAACATTCAAATCTGTCCAGCCGTTTAGGAGGAGTTCAAGATACATTGTTTTTTATAAACTGTCTAACGCAATTCAGATATTTGTGTCTGGTAATCATCATCTCATGTTGCTGAGCTGATGATGGAAGGTATAAATTAGGAAAAATATCGCTGAACAAATATTTCTGATGATGAGAGAAATATTTGTTCAGCGATATTTTCGCCAATTGTCAGCCGATTTGGATGATCATTTTTTTGTTTGGAACAGTATTTTTCTGGACTGCTCCCATTTTAATTTGATGAAGATCTGATGAAGAACTTCGGACGTAGGCAACGGAAATCTTTAATAAATAGATAGAGATTTCTGAAATCGCATGTCTTTTTATTGTTTACACCAGTTCTTAACATAACATCACCCAAAGTACGCTGTTAATGGGTACCACTAAAAAGTGAAAAATAAAAAATAAACATTTTGAAAAAAATACAACCGACTTCCAAAAACAAAACACTGCAAAGTATAAAATAACTTTAATTTCAGAAGTCGGTGTCACAAACAACAAAAAACACCGACTTCCGAAATTCCGAAAAATTTGTAGTGTTTTGTTTTTGAAAGTTGGTTATATTTTTTGTTATTTTTTTCGTTTTTGATACCGACTTCTGAAATTAAAAAAAACAAACGCAAAAGGAACTCCGCTCGTTCTTCGTCGCTTGTCAAACTTGTAGACTTTGTGGCCACTTGAATCTAAATCAATCGAGAGAACTACCTACGTACTGCCTCGGGACCTATCTCTAGGTATGTTATCAGTAAATAATTGTACATATGTGTAGGTACATTTACATGAAGTATGTCTGTTTGGAATCTAATCCTAATTCATTATGAATCGAGAACTTCCCAATGAATCTGCACGCACGTGGATGGACCACTACTGGTCCTCGTGCAATATAGAGCACATTATTTCGCCAGGCCGCCGCCCCCGGCCGTCCAGAACAATCAGTTCCGTAAACATTAAAACCCCGTAACACCTTCTCGAGGGCCATTCTGGACTCTCTTTCTGCCGTAAAAATTACTCTTGACCCGTTTTCGATTCAAGAGCTTAACAAGTTTGAGATTGTTTTGTTGTTTTTGCCAAATATGTAGTATGTAGGTAGGTACTAACGAACTTCGCTTCGGAAAATTTTAATCTTGTAAACCTTTTGTTTTGTTTGATAATATTTGGTGAATTTGTTTCGAACAGGCGGTACATTATCTCGGGAAGTTAGTTGTAAACTCCTACCAAACTTCTAGGCTTCCGTTACGGAAGCACCCATTACTAAAACGGTTTTATTCAGAGACCTGTTTCAGGCAGTCATGACTCATGAGGCAACGTGAACATTACTTTATGCGTTACTTGTCCGACTCCGATATGTCGGAACTTCTGTTCCGATAATCGGCTACTTATGGAGTAAATTAATTTGATTTAATTATCTAACTGTTCAAAATAATCAAATAATCAGAATCAGAACTTTAATTGCTCAAAATGTAGGTACACTATAAATCGAACGTTCATAATATCGAATGACTACTATCCATTTGTTTGCAAAAATGTAGTTACTTATTTTTGTTTGTGACACTTGTATCATACAGGTTTATTATTTTTGAATTTAAATTAAAGAGGCTGACTGATTAATCTTTGTACTATTTTATTGCCTGCCCATGTTTCTTATGCCACCATCTCCGACTCCGACTCCGACTCCGACTCCGACTCCGACTCCGACTCCGACTCCGACTCCGACTCCGGCTCCGACTCCGGCTCTACCTCCAACTCCGATTCCGACTCCGAAAAGCAAAGTTTAAAAACTCCGACTCAGTCTTCGGTTCCGATAAGACCACCTCCGTAACATCCCTACTGGCAAGTGCGGCTTGCCAATTTATATCAGCCCTTATCCGAGGCGTTAAAGAAACAAAATAAATTATTTATTTATTACAAGACGGATCGTGGGAGAGGAGAAATTACTCGACATGAGTCGGTGGTATTGTGAATAGGGCGACGTCACGTACTGGTGTCATTTGTGTCGTGTGTCGTATCAAGAGGGACACCTGCGCCGTGCCGGGCCACCGCCGGCGTGCGCGCTCGCCGATAGGTACACGCTGAGCGCTTCAGACAGTTCAGGCGCACACGTACCTAATATTAGTCAAATCTGCGAATTCATGTATTGTGGTACCTATACCTAAAGGTACCTAATCTAAGTGGGTATAGTTCGCCTTTTGCGGTAGATCGTTATTATATTGTTCGCTCATAGGTAGCTCCAACTGTTCGAAAATAGCTCATACCGATGCTGCGATAAAATATTACTCAGTCAGCAATAAAGCATCCAGGATTTCTGATATTCCGAATGTACCTAAATTTTGAGCGTTCGTTATGTATTAAAACATTAATTCACAAAGATCAATAAATGGTAAGATCTGAAGAAGGTTGAACAATTGCAACGAAATCCAATCATGAATGAAGCTCTTTTTGTTCCCTTCGGATTGGGGCATTCAAAAGAACCTTTAGCAATAAGGGTTCTTCTACTTATTAACATTGTTGTTTACTGCAGATATGCAGCTGCTTATGCTAAAGATGTATCCATGACATTATTATTATCCAAATTAGGCTACTGTACGGGCTTAGGAACAGTAACCACATTAAGGGCGAGCACTAAAGTGGTGGCAGGCTGCAAATGATGTCAACCAAAGCAATTAATTGGCAGGCTGACTTGCTACCTCGGTTCACTCTGACGAGTAAATCAAATGAGCTCTAGAACATTTAGCTGTAATGCACAACGCGGCGTTCCGGAAATGAATAGAAGTTCTTTCAGTTAGGAACATTTCAAGAG
The DNA here is from genome assembly GCA_950371165.1 of Lacanobia oleracea. Lineage (NCBI taxonomy): Eukaryota > Metazoa > Arthropoda > Insecta > Lepidoptera > Noctuidae > Lacanobia > Lacanobia oleracea. The sequence goes on from OX493385.1 coordinate 18,630,888, forward strand.
TATCTTCTGTCGTGAATGTTCGATGTGTCGGCGTTTAATTTTGCAATCCTTGACTTGCTTCAGCGGCTATAGAGAGCCTACCGTTCATTTTTTATTAATCTGGTTTTATATCAAAAAACTTTTACTACCTCAAAAAATTCAAGTTATCAATAATTTTATTGAATTTTTGCGAGATACATTTATAAAAGGTTATACTGCCTTCCAAAAGGAATCATAAGTGCTCATAAATAATGCATAATATATGGAGGACCCAATCATTGGCGATAACCAAAATCGTAAAGACGTTACAATGTGGGATACTTAAATCTATTGCGAAGACCCTTTTGTGTAGTGCCTATACCTACATTATAGGTTGTACCTATCTACCCATAATTTTACATACCTACAGCGTGTGTAGGTTTTTTTATCGCATAGGGTAAAATAATTACAGAAATGATGGTACATAAAAATAACAACAAAAAAAAACATAAAAAAGTTAATAAGTAGATACCCTTAAAAACAACATAACTGTAAAAAAATAAAATGGTTTTATCAGATACATCTTTACCCAAAATAAAAATTTAAAGTTCTATTCATCAGATAATGATAAAATAAGAATTATAATGACTCTAAAAACGTAATGCCAGTATTTATCAGTAAACGAACGTTCGATGTGCGCCCCGGCAATTAAATTAAATCGCAATGGCCGCAAAAAAAGAAATAACAAGTGAAGCACAGCAATATAGAACTTTTAAGCCGAACAATTTTTATAATTTAAGTACGGCTGTAAAAGAACCGAGCAAAGCGCGGGAAACTGCCGCGTTAACGCGCCAAATACATCACTGAAAAGGCCCGGGTCAGCAAACTTTCAAATATTAGACGCGCCATCAAAATTAAATCATGGATACTAACGCAAGTTTCAAAAATGGTAGGTAAAAATCTATTAATCCAATTCGCCATAATCTCTTCACAGGACCTTTACTAAAAAAATATAAAACATTTTTTTTTTTCACTTACCTTAACTCCTCAATTTGGTGTTTCAATGATGAGATTTCGGTCTTGTGCAGGGTCTTCAGGATGGAGATCTGTTCAGCTACTGCCTGGAGTTCATCACGTATTTGTAGTTCGGCCGCGGTCACAAATAGAATGCCGATAACAGTCAAAAACACACTAAAAAAGCACTTCATGATTACGCGTTCGTAAGTTGTGAGTGCGAATAATCGCAAAGGGGCGGCAACCTCGCACGGTGGTCGAGACAGGAATGAGCGCGCGCTGGCCCGCTCTGCCGTATATACCGCACCGCACACCGCTGCCGTACGCTCCGCCAGGAGTTTGAAGACGCAGATGCGTTCAACAGTTGTCCAGACGCCCACAGCCTACGTTCGCAGCCTGTTTTTCAGATATTGAACTTAGATATAACTTTTTGTCACACAGTCTGTCAATCGGCTGTTAAACCAAACATTGTTGAATAAAAGAAAACCTTTCGAAGATCCTGAAACCGACAGGAATATGGATTCTGTAGGTAGCAAGAATATTGCAATCCCCATTTCTGTCGAATTTACACGATACTTTATAACAAAATTAGATTTTGTCCGCGACGTCGTACGCGCATATCCCGTTTATTCCCGTTCCCGCACAGCCTTTAAGCCTTCCTCATGAATGTTCTAAATCCGACTGGTATAATAGTTCCAAAGATTAGAGCGTTGAAACAAAAAAGCAAAACTTCAGCTTTATTGTGTTAGTATAGATTGATATAAACATCTTTAGAATGTAGTAGGTTATACTTCAAAAAGCTCATTTGAAGTATAAACTGGGCCTTGCTGGGACTAGTAACTTGGCAAGGCGCACGGCGCATTTCTGAATTGATAAGAAAGCTCAAGTAATCCTTGTCAATTAAGTAATTAGCAATTTTAGTTTCCAGTTTTACACAAAATAAAATATTTTAAGCTAGTCAGAGGTGGAAGCGCCAGGGTAGCCCGTGAAATTCAAATATTTTGGTGTTTTGCAATTTGCCGGTCAGTATGAAGCTGTACGTTGAACAAAATATGATTCACGGTCTTAACGCGTATTTATCTAAATAATTATAAACATATCATTTTTTAAACGTTTTGGGAACACATTCGTAATGGGTAGGTACACCTAAGGAGTGGAATTCCCTGCCGGAGTCTGTGTTTCCTGATAGCTACAACCTGGGAGTCTTTAAATCAAGAGTGAATAGGTTATTTCTAGGCAAGCGTGCTCTATCTTCGACCACATCATCGCTTACCATCAGGTGAGATAGTGGTCAAACGCGTGCCTATAAATAGTAAAAAAAAAACTTTTTAATCATCAATTTAGCCCTCTAAGTTCATGAAGCCCTATAGAATGGTTATTTCATGAAACTTATCAAGATTACCGTTAAAAGTGATTGGTATCTCTACTAATATATAAAGCTGAAGAGTTTGTTTGTTTGTTTACTTGAACGCGCTAATCTCAGGAAAACCGACCGGTTTGACTTAAAAATTCTTTCAGTGTTAGATAGCCCATTTATCGCGGAAGGCTATAGGCTATATATCATCACGCTAAGACCAATAGGAGCGGAGCAGTAATGAAAATTGTGACGCAGACAAAGTTGCGTGGGTCAACTAGTGTAATATATATATAAGGTAAGCAAACGCTGTAAAAGGATTTTTATAAATATGTATTAACTTTATCGGAACTTTGTGTGAATATCTAACACTAAAGTTAGAAAAATTAAAGCGGACGAAATCGGGGGTCCAGCTAATTTATTCATATTCATCACCCTGACTAACATATTCCCTATCTAATTTCACTGGTCCACTGGCTACAGTTAAACTGTCTAAATTTCTGGAATACCAAATGAGGATTGAGCTTCGTGGAAATTGTATTTTTAGGTAAGCTTTCGATTGTGAAAAGTCTAATTTTGTGTCCGCAACATTTTAAAGTTTTTAGTTATTTTACGAAAATAACTAAAATCTTTAAAATGTTGCGGTGGCTAAAACAATTTCCAAGTAAAATGTAATTCCGGAGAATATACTAGTTATTAGGTCTGAATAGGGAAGTTCGAACATTCATCAAAGGAAGAAAATCCATACATTTAGGTATCTGCTATATTTTAGCATTTTTTCTTTTGCTAAATACGTTAGTGGATATATTCTTGAATGGGATCATTTAGACACATTCACAGACGCGACCCGCGACCACGAAACCACGCAAATACATGTCTCCGGGGTATCTCCGCTTGGTGACGCTGCAGTATCATTTTTATATTAATAATAGGTACACCTCATTTATAATACGAACTCACAGCGCAAACTGCGGAATAACGTCAGCTACCGAGCCAAAAAGTGGTCGAGGAAATTCAACTCGAATTTCGAATTTCAGCATCAATTAAGTTAGAAGCTGTCTCCAAAATCATAGATTGACAGCATTCCTCTTCTATTTCTCTTGCAAACCTGCTAAAATTATACTTAGGTACTTAACATATAGTAAAGTAAGTATAATTTTGACAGGGTACGAAAATAAGAAATGAAAAGAAGATTTAATTAAACATTCACTGACTAACAACGCTCGTCCATGCAACGAAATCATAGACAACGAAAAACTCCCTCCTTAGTGCCCGCTAAGGAAGGAGATTTTATTCAAAGTTTAAACAATCTATACTTCTATATCTATATCTATACTAATCTATAAAGCTGAAGAGTTTGTTTGTTTGTTTATTTGTTTGTTTACTTGAACGCGCTAATCTCAGGAACTACTAGACCGATTTGAAAAATTATTTCAGTGTCAGATAGCCCATTTATCGAGGAAGGCTATAGGCTATATATCATCATGCTAAGATCAATAGGAGCGGAGCAGTAATGAAAATTGTGACGTAGACGAAGTTGCGAGGGACAACTAGTTATAAATTGTTAAGACGAAAACTTCATTTTTTCGATAGAATATCCCATCCATAATCCTAATCCTATTATTTTTTGCTTGTACCAATACCACTACTATCTTATTAAAAATCCACTATTCGTATTATTACCAAGTATTAAACTCACCACCACCAGGTGCATGTGGAAAATATTTCTCGATATCGTATATCCGTTAGAAGAAAAAAATACAAGGGTAGGTCCCTAGAGCGAGTTGTGGGTACTTGCACAATTAGCGTTCCGTGCCTCTTCAAGATTGCAACTAGATATACCTGACTATACAGTTTTCACCACGGTTCTTTACCGCTCTGAAGTTAGGTTTAAGTGAAAACCGCGCAGGTGCAATCGCGTAATAAAGTGTTAAGTTCCTAGAATATTTTTTTGTTTATACGTAAGGTAAATGTACCATACTTCGGCATATTAAGGCTCTTACGAATTCGTTATTTTTTCTAAATATTCCTAAACATGTTAATACTTTGAAAGCTTTTCGTGATGGATTTTGATATTTGCATGAATTATATAATTTTAGGTCATACTTTTTTATATGGATTTATTTGTGGACCTCTTATTTGGCTCCTCTTTCGTAATAAAATTTAGCTCTGCTCCTAAGTTCGTGAATTCGTGGCTCCTCTTTCGGGATAAAGTTTTACAGGTAATTTCATAATAAAAATCATAAATATTTAACGGGTTTAAATAAAAAAGATACATTTCAGAGTGAGATCCAACTCAGGCCTCGTATTACTTTCAGTTTAGTCGCTAAAATATGGGTTCTTAGATTCTTAAATAGATTAAATGATAGAGTGTTTACTCATGTATAATTTATGTAAAAAATATTTCCATTGCTTATTTTTTGCGCCAGAAACGAATTGCGACGTACTTCGGAGAGGAAAACTTGTAGTGACGGGAACTTTATTTTCACTTTGTGATTTAATTGCAAGCTTCATACCTACTTCCAAAGTTTAGAAAGGTACTACGGATTTTAAGATTTGTTCTTCGTAGTTTTTAGGGTTCCGTACCCAAAGAGTAACCAACGGAACCCTATTACTAAGCCTTCGCTGTCCGTCCGTCTGTCTGTCAGCGGGCTGTACCTCAAGAACCGTAATAGATAGATTGTTGAAATTTTCACAGATTGTGTATTTCTATTGCCGCTGTAACAACAAATAATAAAAATTAAGGTTGGTACAGAACCCTTCGTGTGCGATTCTGACTCGCACCTTAGCCGATTTTTTAATCAAAACAACGATCAGTTTATAATTATGAGTTTTCCGACCTAAAAATAGCAAAAAGGATTTTTTTTCTAAATTTATTACGGAAAATTTATGAAAGTAGAGCCTTAAGTCTAAATGATAGGCTTGTGTTTAAACACCGCCTAAAAAGTACCTATTTTACTACCAAAAAAGTTCTAAACGGTTACCAAAACAGATAAATGGTCACCAAATAGGTAATATTCGGGAAGTAGCGCTCGCTTCGCTCACTCGGCTCGCGCGCGGTTGGTCACAATTCTAACCTAACCTAACCTTTTTTATCCAGTTTGTAACCCCAAGCCTACATTTTATGGCAATCACAGTTGAGTTGGATAGAATTTGGTGACCGTTGATCCATTTTGGTGCCTAGGCTTAGAGTCTTAAAAATATTATCTTTGGTGACCGTCTAAATTATACCCTAAATGATATACATATCGCAGTCGGATTGTATAAATCGCCGTATTAGGTACATTACGGCTAGCTGTTTCTAAAAACAGGGCCGTTATGTACCTATTGCAGCGGGTTAACGATTTGCTGGATTGTCATTGCGAGACATTCTACAATATGGCGGCTCACGTTTAGCCTCATTGTCCTTATTCCACAATGTAGGGTGACCATGTACTATAAAAATTTACTTTGTAATAACTATGTTAGTACGTCTCGGATAGATTATTTTATTTTAATAAGTTCAGTGACAGACTACAGACTAAGACAAGGTTAGGTTACTTTAAACCCTTTACACAGAATAGGAGGCCCACTTTGCGGGGCTCTTTCAACTGTTCCTTCACAAATTTATCAAAGAGATAGATCAAAGATAATGACCCGCTTTATAACATTATGGCTAGCTATATGGATTAACATAAATATCGCCGAACACTTTCTGGCGGACTTTTACTCAGCCGTATTCAATCTGGAAAATCGTAGACCCGCAGCAATACAAACCGGCTCTGTTTTTGGAATAGGCTAGTCGTAATTTAATACGGCGATTTATACAAACCGACTGCGATATACATTTTACATGCCGCTGTAATGCAATGCGGCTACCTCACTCACGTTTAGCCGGATTTCAATTCGGCTGAAACAAAGTACGCCGCATTGAATGAGGACCAAGCGTTCGTCAAAGCGGCTTAGTAACATACAAACGGGCGCACGCAAAGTTTTAGTTTCAACATCTAGCTTTATTAGTCGTTTAATTGGCAGCCCAACCTTTTTGTTGAACCGCGCAGTTTGATAAGCGGCCTAAGTAACATCCCTGCATTTAATTAAACAGCAAGGCTGTTGTGTTGGTTCAATATCGTTTGACTTGCCCTGTAAGTAGCGGAACATAGGGCGCTGGAAGCTTAGGGCACCCCGACTCGGATAGGTTAGGTTCGAACTGCGAATGGTACGCCATTCATGTTAAGTTCCTTTAAAGTCTGCAGCCAGAAATAGGAGCCTCGCGCAATGGGACTCTGTCGTCGAGGTCAGAATGTGGAAATTGATTGTTGTTTGAATATAGATTTCCAAAAATTAAATATGTATTTCGTATACTATCGTCACACGGTTACCATATTCTCAAAACAACCTAAGCATCATTCAGTCCGTACATTAAATATTGTAAGATTTATACAACGTTGGACGCCGCTTTGTAGAACATATCGTCACCACAATCCGGCTGAACGTGAGGTAGCCGAATTGTCATTACATTACAGAGGTTTTTTTCAATCCGACGTGTCTACTTGTAATACGGTTTGTTATACGATATGGCTCATACTTACATAATTATACAATATACGTATATAGATACATATGTATAATGTGTATAAGTATTGTTGCCTCTATGGAGGTGTAGCCTCATTACTTACGAAAGCCTTAAAAGAGTTAGAAATATATTAGATTAGGAAATCAAATGAATTTGATTCTTTTTAAAATGTTGATTCTGTAAAAATTTTTCCTTGCGGGCGGAGGCCCAACAAATAGTTATCCTTTAAAGTGCAAACAGCATTTTATTTAGATTAAAACCGTTAGATCCATCCCCCGGTATTACAGTATACCCATGTGACAATAATGGCTGATTTTTAAAGTGTGCATAAAGACTTAATTTACTTCAATAACATTATTCGGAGCAGCCATTTATATCTCATTTGAACGTTTATATTGAATGCCCATTCAGCAATTTGATATGAAGCCAATGAAACTGGCTATTTTAACAGTTGGGTTCCCACGACATGTGCTCGACGACCACCTTTCATGAGGTAAATACGTGGTCACGATATATGGTTACAAATTCCTTGAAAGTATAGCGAAAATACTTATAAGCAACAAAATAACGTGTGAAAAAATTCGGATTGTGATCACATCTGATAGAACTGTATTTAAGTGCTTTTGGTGGTTGGATATTGCATTATTTTAGTCTTGAAATACAGTTGAAAGGTAAGCCAAGAATCCAGTGATTTGTATATTTGCTAAGTAAGCTACCAACCCATAGGCCTCACCAGGGGTCTCCATCAGACACCTACTAACAAACAGTTAACACGAAAACAGATCATTATCACCTACATAACCATCATCACCATCTGCCAAGCCTTTTCCCAACCCATTAAATGGGTAACACGGTATTTCTTGGCAAGACTGAAGTCAGATTTACTGGCATCTGACAATCCGTAATGACTGCCAAAGTTCTACAAATGACAGCCGGGACCAACAGCTTGACGTGCTTTCCGAGGCTCGGAGGGAACTCGGTATGTTAAGATGGTCACCCATCCACAGACCAACCTTGGCAAGCGTTGCTTAACCTTGAAGATCGACCTGTGCGGTTGTTATTCTTTAGCCAAGAGCTCCTCATTATCACCTACAAAACCAATCGTAATCATTTGTCACACCTAACTAGTCTGCCGTCTTCTACTCGATACTGCAAGTGATCGACAAGGTCAATATGTCTATACATATATTGTAATATTAGTAAACTGCGTCCGGTAATTCACTGGTTAATCCCCGTTATGGGGTCCCGAATCCTCCTCGGTAATGGGCCAACCACAGACTGCGGTGTGTTGTAATATAATTAAGTAGGTACATTAATTACCGGGTCCTTTGTCTTACTCGATATTGTTGAGATTCTGCGAGCTATAAGCCAAATCACTAACATCATAGCAGTCTCTAATTTGTCCAGGTCCGACATACAATATTCCAGGGACATTGCCAATAACCCAATCTCTGACATTGTAATATACCTACATGATTCGCAGAAAATAGTCTTGTCGAAGGCATTCAATGATGTACAATGGCGCTTAGATGCCTACAATGGAGCTTGCCTGTGCAAATATAATGCCTAACCATATATGCTACCAATCCCTCGTGATTGTATAGGTATCGAAGAACAACTGAAATACCTACCCCTTTAAACTCTTATCTATTGTTAGGTTCGACATTGCGACACAGTGGCACAAGCGGCCGGTATGCGTAATTAATAGAATAGCTCTGTTTGTACGCCCTAGAGGTTAAAGTGGGTTTGTCTGCAGTGCAAACTCTGTTCTCATACCAATACAAGATATTTATAAGTGTTAAAAAACAGGTTACACTATAGAAGATGACACAAATAAGTGTCATGGCGATCTTTTAGATGGTGAATACTAGTATTAAGAGGAAATGCGGGCGGATAGACTTTGTATGCAAAAAGTCATATATTCCCTATATGCATGCGATTTTTTTTATTTACAAAATGAAATACTTATTAGCTCTAGTAAACATCTAGTAAACAAATAATGAAATTATTTTTTAAATACCTTCATCAGCGATGAAGTTATAAAGCTTCAAAGATTACAATTAGAAAAAGAATGCCGATGTAACTTTGACGTCATCGTCTATGACGCCTATACAGCTGCCATAGAAAACAACGTTTTCGCGAGAGGGACAGATATATTTGTTTTAAATAATTATATCTCCTTCGTTTTTCGAGTAATTTTAATTATATTTTCACTGTTAATATTATATTTTTGTATATTTTTAGATAAACTGTATAGATGATAAATATGTTTTTCATGCATATTCCCTATTCGAAGTGTGCCTGTGGTCTCCTCCAACATTGGACCGATTTAAAAGATATTTCTCAAACTGAATCAGAAGGCCTGTGCGACAATGTTTTTCTCTTTTTTCATTAATAGTTTCCAAATATGTACACCAGGGCTCTGTTGACAGCGGTTTGTCAAATACCAATGGCAATGTCAAATAGCATTTTTGACATTGCCATTGGCTTGCATTGGGTTCTAGTGCTCATGCGGTTTATATATTATCAAAAAGGAAAATATAAGCACACAGTATATATCCTTCTTATTCATTTTGTCAAATATTCTTTGCAATTCAGCCAACCGCCGTCCACTGCTGAACATAAGCCTCCCCCGAAGAGCGCCAATCATCCCGGTCTTGAGCAGTCCACCTCCATCTGCTGCCAGCCACCTTTTTTAAATCATCCATCCATCGTGATGCAGGGCGTCCCGCACTACGTTTGCCTATACGCGGTCTCCACTCTAACACACGTCTGTTCCATCGACCGTCTGTCCGTCTACAGACATGGCCGGCCCACTTCTACTTCAAACACAAACATCTTTGAAATCGGTCCAATATTCCTCGAATTATGACTTTTTATGACTCTTAACAACTTTCACTAGGTAGATACTTATGGAACAAACTAACATCCATACCCCTATAAATATTATGAATGCGAAGGTAACTCTGTCTGCTTGTTACCTTCGTCCTTAAGGCGGTTTTATCCCGGTGTATGCACACTTATCGAGTTCTGCGAACATAAATATTACACACGCACACCTTATTATAGTTGTTTTAAATTCACTCTTATTACTAAACTTAATTCTTAATGTAGATGGCGCTTATTCTGGAACCACGGTTCCAGAATAAGCGCCGGTAACATCGTTGTACCGAAAGCTTAATATAGAAATGGCCTGTCAATATTTTATTATAAGCTTGAAGAAAACCGAGGTCAAGAAAACCAGGAGTTCTATAAATATTCCGTACTACCCATCCAACTTGTCATAGCTATTAATGTTACTTGTTAAAGGAATTTAATTTAATTTGTGGAGTTTAATTTATTGTTTCGTGCTATTTCGTGTTTAATTAATTAATTGTATGATTTTTGAGCAATAGGTTATAATTACCTACCTACTTGAATAAATGAATTATTATTATTAAATTATTATTATTTTTCTAAGAAGTGACTTGGGTATCCGAGCCTCTGAGATTATGGGGTAGGTTCACTACTTTTAAAGTTAATTAAGTTAAATAATATCTGAAAAATAATAATTTCGTGATGAATTTAACTACTTAGACGCCCTAAGAAAATGTAATAATGGTGCATTCCTGCAAAAAATAGGACACCGAAAATAGGACTGTCATGTGTTGCGTGGTTAACACGCGCTGCAAGTAGCTGTTCAATAATTATGTTCAAGCCAAAAAAGCACGCACAAAAATTCCCTAACGAAAATGAAAACTCAAAAAATATCTTTAATTACAAAAATAAAAACATCCCCTTCCATGCCTCCACGCTCCGGACCATAGATGGAACAGCGGGATGGAGAGCAGGTACTCACTGGACATGGTTGTTTCGGGAGATATCTATTTCTGATTCGGCGGGAGGGCACGCCTGTGTGTCAATACTGTGAGGGTCGCTCGGAGGACACGGTGGAACATACGGTGGCAATCTGCCCTGCTTGGGCGGAGCACCACCGGGTCTTCGTCGAGGCGATCCGCGGCGGCGACCTCTCGTGATTGGCCCTGGTTCAATCTATGGTCCGAAGCGTGGAAGCATGGGAAGCGATCACAGGCCGATCAAACGCCGAACGTGTGGGAGAGAGGGAAACCTCATGCCTCAGCCACCGCAACAGAAGAAGACGCCCCAGGCTTCGGGAGTCACAGGGCGATTCCCAGCCACTGCACCGTAGGCGCGGGCCTGCGGACGGCGAGCGTTGGGTGGCTCGCTGTCCGATCAGAACCAGGCCGGGGTCGACGGCAAGTGCCATTGCACTCGCCGTCATACATCTTTAAGTTAAATCACTAATCGAAACCAGAAATATGTACTGTGACTTTCCGAGAATGAGAATATGAGATGAAGTCGCTGGCAGAAGCTAGTAATAACTAACACTTATTCGAAAGAGCAGTCCATCACTTAATAATCATTCAATGCATCGTTCAGTCGAAGTAGCGTTTGTTGATAAAAGGTTTGTTTCGTAATAAAATCCATTCGAACAATCGTTCAGTCGACTTTCCGTTCATCGAACAAATTACTATCGAAATTAAGTTACGGACGCGGCTAAAAAGGCCACTATAGGAGACTCATAATATTAATGACACAACAATCTGTCAAATTAAATTTTCCATCTTTATCTCTAACGCAAGTTAGAGTTAGTTTAGTTCAAGGTTAATTGAGAAAAAATGGCAGTGATGAGTAGCGTGATTTGCTTTCTGATTCTGTTAAAGGCCTTTTAGACCCGCTGTGGGCAATTGTACCTGAAATTCTCATTTGCGTCATGCCAGTCGCAAACGCCCAAAAATGAATGAAAATTGTGAATGACTGAAATTACAGATTGCGAATGATATGCGGATGCGAACGTTTCTTAAAAATTTGTGAAATTGGTCCTCAGATTCTCTACCATGGTCTACTCGAATCTTGTTCAACGGCCAATAGTACAGACACGAAATTTGGTATACGGATTTATCGTGTTTTTAAAACTTTTTCAGATAGCTAATTTGTTAGAAACTCTTCCTCTTTCATCACGACCTCTGTAGAGGTTTTGAAAAGAAAAAACTCTAAATAAAATCAATTAACGATTTAACAATTGGAATCTAACCTGTCTGCTATAAAATAACTTTCATTTCGAAAGTCGGTGTCATAATGCGAAAAAATAACCAAAAACACAGTTATATATAAAGTTATTATATACTTTAATGTGTTTTGTTTTTGGAAGTCGGTTGTATTTTTTTGTTAATCAGTTTTATTTTTAGTCGTGATGCACGACCTCTGTAGAGGTTTTGAAAAGAAAAAACTCTAAATAAAATCAATTAACGATTTAACAATTGGAATCTAACCTGTCTGCTATAAAATAACTTTCATTTCGAAAGTCGGTGTCATAATGCGAAAAAATAACCAAAAACACAATTATATATAAAGTTATTATATACTTTAATGTGTTTTGTTTTTGGAAGTCGGTTGTATTTTTTTGTTAATCAGTTTTATTTTTAGTCGTGATGCACGACCTCTGTAGAGGTTTTGAAAAGAAAAAACTCTAAATAAAATCAATTAACGATTGAATAATTGGAATCTAACCTGTCTGCTATAAAATAACTTTCATTTCGAAAGTCGGTGTCATAATGCGAAAAAATAACCAAAAACACAGTTATATATAAAGTTATTATATACTTTAATGTGTTTTGTTTTTGGAAGTCGGTTGTATTTTTTTGTTAATCAGTTTTATTTTTAGTCGTGATGCACGACCTCTATAGAGGTTTTGAAAAGAAAAAACTCTAAATAAAATCAATTAACGATTTAACAATTGGAATCTAACCTGTCTGCTATAAAATAACTTTCATTTCGAAAGTCGGTGTCATAATGCGAAAAAATAACCAAAAACACAGTTATATATAAAGTTATTATATACTTTAATGTGTTTTGTTTTTGGAAGTCGGTTGTATTTTTTTGTTAATCAGTTTTATTTTTAGTCGTGATGCACGACCTCTGTAGAGGTTTTGAAAAGAAAAAACTCTAAATAAAATCAATTAACGATTTAACAATTGGAATCTAACCTGTCTGCTATAAAATAACTTTCATTTCGAAAGTCGGTGTCATAATGCGAAAAAATAACCAAAAACACAGTTATATATAAAGTTATTATATACTTTAATGTGTTTTGTTTTTGGAAGTCGGTTGTATTTTTTTGTTAATCAGTTTTATTTTTAGTCGTGATGCACGACCTCTGTAGAGGTTTTGAAAAGAAAAAACTCTAAATAAAATCAATTAACGATTTAACAATTGGAATCTAACCTGTCTGCTATAAAATAACTTTCATTTCGAAAGTCGGTGTCATAATGCGAAAAAATAACCAAAAACACAGTTATATATAAAGTTATTATATACTTTAATGTGTTTTGTTTTTGGAAGTCGGTTGTATTTTTTTGTTAATCAGTTTTATTTTTAGTCGTGATGTTGGTGTATAACGCGTCTATACACAAATATCTAGAGATACGACATTTCTCGTGAAGATATATTCAGTGGTTTATGCAATTGTAATAATCGGTGTAGCTACGTCGTCAGCGCGAAGCATTCGACGTGGTGGTTCATAGTTAATTTACACGTCAAACGTTAACAAGCCGTTTGTGTTCAAGTAACGGAGCGCTGCGTTTGCAAATAGGTCAATTTAGTTTGTTTCTTAGCTTCCTTATTTTTGCCGAACGCCATTCACGAAATAGTATTACAAGCCGATGGGATTTCCAATCTGCCAAATTTTTTCATACAAGCTTCGATCATTACTTTTTTTGATACAGTAAAACTTTGTTAAACCTTCATAGCTGGAACTCATCCTTAGGTCCCGACACTTTAGCTCTGAAGTAGGTACCTCTGTTAGTGGAACAAAACAAACCTCTATATCTGGGATTGGTTCTTTCGATTTGATCGTCATATCTATAATTGAGACAGCGAGTATATTTTACCTCATTTACTGAGACTATATTTTATGTACCTTTCTGTTTAGGTAATAATTCTTATTCTATACCGGACCGGATGGCGGAAGCTGAGGTCGCCCTGGCGCCGTTCTAGCCTGTCCTCAAAGAGGAGACTTACCACCGCAATGTGGCCTAGCGCTGGGTTGCGACTGTCGCTGTCTCCATACCACCATGAGATCCTGCCGGAGCTCCGTCCAGTCTCGTCAGAGAAGTCTCGCCCCGGCGTAGCGCCTCTACCAGATCCTATGGCAGCAGTCCGGCAAAGAGGTTCGCCGCCTCGCCGGAGAACGTGCGGTATCCAGCCAGATGGCCATGACTCTCTGGGACGCGTTCAGATATCGGGCGGGTCGCCTTCTCAAGAGAATTCCGGTATAACCTAGCTATTGAATCAAATGCCAAGCGATGAAGCGCACTTGATTCATCCCTGTAAGTTAATAAATTGTGTATGATATGTGTCATCGTACACGTGTCTTCGTTCATAAGCCCTGAGCTCAGGAAGCTTATACAATCTAATTTGTTGTGAAATCTCTTGCCAACTTCTTAGATTGGCTGTCTGTTATTCGGGGAAACAATCACAGTCAAGATCTTGACATATTTAAAGAACAGAGATTTAAGCCTTATTAATCTCATATGTGCGAGAAGATGTATTATTTTTCTCCTTGTTAAGAAGTTATTTTGGTAGATACTCGTAAATGTATAAAACTGTCTCCAGGTTCGTGAACATTGAAATGGAGCATCATAATATTATAGGGCTTTTCATTTCGAGCGCTCGAACTATGAAATGAAATATAAAGCAAAATTGAGGTGCTGTTGTGGTTGTGGTGATATTACCACAATTTTATTTTATATTAAAGAATATTTAATGACATTATGTGTTGGAATATAATTTCAGCCATTTGGCTAAAATTATATTCCGCCGCACGACTTCGAAAAAGTATATATATATGTCAATTTAATGACTTTATGTATGGAATACAATTTCAGCCAAATGACCGCCACGACTCCGCAAAAGTATATATATGTCCGTCTGTCACAGCTGGATATCTCAAGAACTACTATTGCTATCAACTTGAATTTTGCAATAGTAGGTATTAGATGACGTTTGTTCAACTATTTTGCAAATAAGAAAGAAATAAAAATGTATATATTTTATTTGTAACACCGACTGAAAGGCGTTTTTAAAAGTATTAGTGGGCCTACTAGGGCATGTGGGGTATCATAAGAAAAAGCGCTATTTGCAGTTTCTCAAACATATTTTTTCGCCCGCATAGTTTTCGACTTTAAACCCTCTATCTAAGTTTGAATAGAAATTAATGATTCCAATATTTGTAAAACATGTATTTATTTAGAAAATTAATAAGTCTACATTTGCATACACTAGGTGCAAAGTCCTCAGACATAATAACAAAATTTTTGTATACCAAATATTGTAAAACATTATTTGAAAAGAGTAATTATGGAGTTTCTTGTCCATTCTTCTCCATATAAATCTACCTTTCCGAGTGGACAGTAGAGTCACTTTAGTATTTCTATATTATTTGAAATGTGAATAACGTTCAAAAGTGCCGTTAATGGCCTAATTGGCATAAAGTTTTGACTTTGAAAAAAAACTGAAATTATTCTATGTGATAGAAGTTTATGTAAAGATTACAAGGGAAATAAAACGATGTCTCCAAATAGCACTAACTAGCGGCTAGAGACGGCACTGAGGGCCTAGCACGAATATTTTTGACGTAAATAGTAACGTAGGTAACGTCAAATTTTACCATAGCTTCATAACTCGTTTCGCTCATAATATTTACTTGAATTAGATACTATATTCATATTTTTGAATTATATAAATTGTTTATGTGCCATTTTATTAAACCAAAATACTATGGGGTCTAAGTTTTTCACATTCAAAGTTCACTTACGTTAACGTAGGTAAGTGAATTTTGAAAAAAAAACAGGCCACGGCGATGAAAAAAAAACATTTCGCGTTTTATATGATGGTACCGGGAACTTCAAATCGTACTAACGTCCAATGTCAAACTGTGAGTCTGCACGTTCCACGTCTGAGTCCGGACTGTAAGACTGCTTCGTGAAATTGATATTGAACTGTCTGGTGGCTTCTCCGAATGCTACGGCTAGATAACCTACTGATGAATAATGGAAACAAAACTGTCTATTGCATACTCCTGTGGTAGGAACGATTTACAGACAAAATTCTTACTTAATAAGAGCGAGTCATACATACAATGCGCTCGGCCGGGGCGTCGACATCGATGTTTTCAATACTGGTATTTTAAAATTAAAAAGAAGTGTTTGTAATTTACTTTTTGATAGCATAAACTAATTAATTAACTCATATCTACGCTGTTTGAGTCACATTTTTAACCGTCTTTAAAAACGGAGGAGGTTCTCAATTCGGTTGTATTTTTGTTTCACTTAAGTTACTGTTTTTACTTAGAACACTGTCTACCTTCTCACATATTTTGTCTGTAAGCTCTCTTCTATCTGTGAAAACTTTTAATTGGCCTTATTTTTGTTACTCTCATAAGTGTGATAATGTTTAGCTGTAACTTTTCGTAAAACTGTAAAATAAAATAAAATAAAACCAACTGAAACCACACCAATTATGGCCACAATCATTGCCATATTTCGGTAGTCTGGCCGTAGCATAACAAAATGTTAGTTTTATTGGTGAATACCAACTTTAAGTAGTTATTAACAACTAGGCAGTGAAGTAAAAACAGTAAGTAAAGTAATAAATCAGTTTGTGACAAAATCGTATTGTCATCTTCATTTGTAGGAATGACGCTACTCGCCTACGCTTCTTACGAAACTATAGTTTCAGCCAATAACGAACAATGCGAGTAAAAACAAAGAGTTTAATACTGAAAACCACAAGCAAACCATCCTGTAAAGAACAAAGTCGTAAAACATGATAATTATTTTGCATAATGGCTGATTATCCTGCCTCCCATTTAATTTCCCAGACGGGCTGACCAGCTGTCAAATCCCTTCGTCTTCGCTTACCTCTTTACTATTTAATTGTTCAACCAAACACGACGGTTAGCATTACCGCAAACATCAGAATCAATTATGGTCCAGAAACAATACAATGCGCATGTCCAGAATTAATGGAGTTGTACTCTTTGACCGAACAAATGAAACAAATGCTTTTAACCGCAAAAGCGTTACCCTACGTTATTTCTTACAGCGTCCTGGAAAATTGCACAAAGGGGGTTTGCGAATGTGCATACCGTCGTTGTTCACGTTGTGTAAGTAAAAGGGACACCCTGTACTACAGAGTGCGGTAACAGATAGTGTATTAGTGTTCTTGTGATGAGAATGCTATCTTTGAGCAAATTAACGTTAAAGTTATCTGCATAATTATGTTGCAGCTAGTTGTTTTAAAACACTAACAACAATCTTGTTGTGCTTTAATTATATGGTGCTGAGATTTTTTCATACTTAAATTATGTTTATTTCACAGGATAAAGTCTAAAAGGAGAATGCAGGCGAGTTTTAATGAATGCTATTTAAATTCAGACAAGACATATCTTGTACCTATCTTTACATAATATTGCACTTGCAACGCTGTTATTTTGGTCTACTAATCACAGATTTAGTTTTTATGGCACTAGAATGAGAGATTTCATCACATTTCATTCTACCTGCATGGAAAATAGGTGGTATCTTCTTAAGTTGGTGCGTTTGTCCAAAATTATTGAACAAATATTCATAACAAGTTCCATCTAGTAAATTCTCAAGTCTTCCTTAATCTTGGATGTCCCTGACGAGTGGGTGAGAGTCATTGTGCAGACACCGAGGACTCGGCTGTTCAACATTTCCGTTTTTAATCAAGACCTCCTTTTGTCTTGCGCCCTCGGTTCTGCTAAAAGGGCTTTCGGAAACCTAAAACATTGTCCACATCCACATACCTCGTAGTATAGTGAGACTTAAACAACATGGATGGAAACAAAACCTATTTTTAGGGATCCGAACTTCAAAAGGAAAAACGGAACCTTTCTAGGATCACTGTGTTGTCCGTCCGTCCGTCTGTCTGTCAAGACCCTTAATCTCGGGAACGCGTGAAAGTATCGAGTTGATATTATTTTGACAGTCTCAAGGGAATCAAAATTTATAGGATATTTTCTGTTGACCTAGAACTATGAAAGGCAAGTAATACCGTCTTGTACTACAATTATAGGGAAAAATCTGAAAACTATACATTTGTAGTTAAATCATAAAAAACATAGTCGAAATTGCACTATTTGCATTATTTAAAGTAATATGTACCCCTCTGCCCCCTCCTCCATCCCTCCCTCCTCTGTACGGAACCCTCGGTGGGCGAGTCCGACTCGCCCTTGTCTGGTTGTGCTTTATTCAATTACATCTCACACGTCAAAAATTAAACGTAATTATGTATTACTTACTAATAAATCTGGTTCCAACAGTTAATTTGGTAATCATCGCGCCAAATTATGAAAAGAGCTTTTTAGCGACTGAAACAAGATACATCATAATACATTTTTGCCAACAGTTGTTGCCTCACCGCATTCCAGTGCGCGCCAATTATTCCCCTGTTCAGGGATACCAGAATTTGAACAGGCATTTTTATTGTTCTGTAGAGATTTAACGATTCGGGCTAATGTAGGTACCAACACTTGAGGGTCTTGAAGAGTTTATTTTTTTCGTCGGTACAGACAGCTGTGTTTTCGAAGGCAATAAGGACAGCCGGTGCGTGCCCGAAGCGCGCGCTCTGATACTTTTGGAACCACATTGTTATTAACGACAGCTGCAACGCACGCTCCTGCATTTTATATGCGACAGTTGAACATCTTCCTTGCGGCACGGGTCCCGTATTCATTGTTGATTTTTTGTCCTATTAACTTGTTATTAGAATGTATGTATAATATTAGTTTGTACCAAAGTTTATTATGGTGTATGTGAGTTTTCAAAATATTCGCAAGTGTAGACACCCTTAATGGCTCACTGCTCACACAATCCCGCTGCTTACCCTAGAGTAGATTATTCTACTCTCTTCTTCTTTTTAACTTCTCAGGCGGTTCATCGTACAAACCTTTGATAGAGATATGAAGCGCCCGCTTGAATCAATCATATTTTAATAATGTATCATTTTAATTTATCGGCACTAGCTCGAAGTATACCTACGATTCTTTACAATATGCAGTGGCTGCATGCTAGCCGATTTTCCCTTGTAAGCTCGTCCGCTTTCCACATTCCGCCACTTACAAAATTGACAACGTTCTTGCTTCCGTCATCACGTTAAAGCTTTATCGAAAGAAATTCTGTTCAGTATGCAATGTTGCTAAGACTACTTAAATGTACTGCGGATATTTATGAGGTCTAAGTTTTTCAAAGTACAGAAGATGAATGTTTCATAAACATGTAACGAGGTACTTTATTAAACTTTCCAGGAAGTTTACGTTTCTGATATTTTACCATTTTAATAACTTAGGATGTGTCTGACATCTGGCTGACATCCCAGTAGGGAAGATGCAAATACAGAATTTATGAGAATTTTGACAGTAAAATGATAAAAAAGTAAAAAATAAAGCCCATTGCAACGTTTTTATTTTGGTTAATATCGTTTTTTAACAAAAATAATGAATTAAAGTAACGTGAAACGGAACGTATTTAATAACAACAATCAGCGTTTAGTGACGTATCTGCTGTTATGCCAACGAAAAGGCAACCTTATGTCTTTGAATTAGGACAGTTCTCGACCAGTGATAGACACGAGTGACGTCATCGTCCGTTTTCGCGCGAACCTTTAAACTGTCGGTTTCAAAACGCAATTTTGGCAATAAATTAAAGCGTTCTCATTTCTTATTTTTGTGGTGGTCTATTCTAGATGGAGTTCTTTAGATTTAAAGCAAAAATAGAAATATTGCATGTTCTCTATTCCACACCTGTTCGAAGCGGATACTTTGATATCGTGTCGTGAAGCAAAAGTCCATCGTGTTACGTAAGGACCCCTAAAATTAAGTAGGCACAGCCGATCATTCTACCTGAGCCGCAGTTTTTTGGTTTCCTTATTTCTGGCTATAATTTTAATGTTGTTTATATTTCGGTATCAAAGATTCGTGGTCATGACTTGATAATTATTATTTAATTAACACCTGCTTTTAGATTGAGCACATTCAAATGCATATTACAAAATATGTAAGTTTAAATTACTAGCTGATTCGGCAATAGCCTACGACATATTTTCAAAACTTTACTAAATATACAGTTTTTTTTTTTATAAGTTTCGTTTAAGCCGTTTCGGAGGAGCTCGATAACAAACACTGTGACCCGACAACACAACCGAGCCTACAACCTATTCTCATACCTATCGAATATACACACAAAATTTCTATGAGCTCATAATTTTTCAAGTTCGATAAAAGTTTATTTGTCAAATTATGCTTAAAAAGCGAGAAATAATCATATAAGAGCGAGCGAAGAGAGCTCGATTTTTTTCCAAATGCGTGGTAAATGCGGAATAAACCTTCATTTTAGCAATTGGTTAATTTACAATGTAAAAATTGAATTAGCGAGTGAGTCTTCGCAAAAGTATGGATAGGGGTATTGAAGTGATGACGAATTTTAAGCAACTACAACTATGGAGTCAACGGCCGCTGGTAGTGTCATACATATTTTGTAATTCATTTTTTAATTTATTTTTTAACAATTTATGTACACACATTTAATTAGATAAGAAGAAAGAAACAGAAAAATAGGTACAAAGATGCTTATTTCTATAGAAATCTCTTCCAGCATACCTGCGAAAGGAGAGTAGAGTAAAAAGAGATGTAGACATAGAGTGTGACAGTAAGAAGCATGTATAAATTTATGTATGTCTTTGATTAGTTATCAATGCCCAACACGTCTGTGGAATTTATTTAGCCGATTTAATTAGAAATTGTATATCGAAGACTCATTAAATCATACACTCTACTTACAGCTTTTTAATCATCGAATGTTTTTTCAACGCAAACGGAAATAATGAAGTATTTAATTTTCGTAAAGATTTTTAAGATTCGTGGCAATTCGTCGTAGCGTTGTATTAGTTTTGTCGTAGCCTCGTAGCTGCATCGTAGCCTTGGCCTAGTACTTTCGTAGCGTCGTTGTAGCTTTGTTGTTAGATACTTCCGATAAAAGTTGTCGATTAATTTCTTGATTTTCGGTTATTTGAGACTAGATTTGACAGCCACTATTTTTTTTTTGTTCTAAACTGAAGTACTTTTCGTACCTCTTGGCTTGTTAACTTAATAGATAATTTAGTTTTATGATTAAAAGTCAAGTAAAATTCACGCTGTAAAACAAAGGCTTTAGTAATACTTATTAATTTACTTATTTAAAACCTGAGGATCAAAAATGGCGATATGATAGCTTTCGTAAGCAAAATAGGTCTATGCCCAGCCATATTTATTCTCCAATGACCAAATTGTTATCTGAAAATTTAAAATCTATACTAATACATATTTGTATTATATACGGGAAAGTTGAGTGTTTAGATGGATGGACGTCTGTTACTGATTCACGTCAGAACTGCCGAACAGTTCTTGATTAAATTGGGCGCAGAGGTAGATTATAATCTGTATTTTTATCCCCGATTAAAAATATAATAAATATTTTTCGACATACACGCGGGCGGAGCCGCGGGCGGCAGCCAGTCATTCATATAAATAACTACCAACAATCGTGGTTTGATATGAAAAGGATCACTTATTATTTATGTTGTTATTTTTCAAATGCTCATTCAATTTTTCATTTTACGTTTTATGCTCATTGAATAACACTAACTACAAGTTCAGCCCCGGCTCGTGAACTAATTTAAATTATTGTAATCCACTTAGTAACTGATAAAATTGAACCCTTTATTGAACTTCACTTATTAAGTTGGTTAGTACTAACTTGGAAGTTAATTTTGTCGGAGCCAATCTAGATAAGTATTTGTAAACCTATTCCGCCTGGTTGGTCGAGTTGCTGGTAGCGTTACTGGTGAGCGCGGGGTCCTGGGTTTGATTCACAGATCGGGCAAAATGAAAAATAAATAAAAAAGTTTTGTGTTTAAAAAACCAATTGATGTAGGTACGGATTTATTTTTAAGATTTAATTTACGAACATCTACCTTTAAATAACTTTGACCCTTAACTGTTTACACAGAGTCAACACTAAAAATAATCTGTTACAAGAAACTAGTTTATCGGGTCTGGCACCTTGACAGAAAGTCTCAACAAATCCGGGCTTGTATAGAGCCAGGCTCGCGCGGGGTGGGAGTGGCGAGCGTCCGGCGGGCTGCGCGGGCGCATATGCCGCGCGCATCTGTCCTATCTCGCGCACGGTACCATAGTAGCGCACGGGCCGCACTTACAGGCTGCTCCAACTTTGCTGCGCAGAGGGCCTAGCGCGAGTTTTTGACGTATAGTACCGTTAACGTAAGTGAATTTTGAGTAGGTATAATTTTTTTTTTAACCCCATAGTATTTTGTTATTTTTTTTTTTTTTTTTGTTTAACATTCAAAAATGTGAACAATGTATCCAATTCCAATAAATATTATGCGCGAAACGAGTAATTTAGTTGGAGTAAAATTATAAGTTACTTTACGTTACAAGACGTCAAAAATATTCATGCTAAGCCCTCTGATCTGGACACGGTGGAGCATACAGTGGAGGTCTGCCCTGCTTGGGCGGAGCACCGCCGTGTCCTCGTCGAGGCGATCGGCGGCGGCGATCTCTCACGTCCGGCCCTGGTTCAGGCCATAGTCCGGAGCGAGGAGACATGGGAAGCGGTCACCTCCTTCTCCAAAGCAGTAATGCTAGCAAAAGAGGAAGCCGAACGTGTGTGAGAGAGAGGGAAACCTCACGCCCCAGCCGCCGTAACAGAAGAAGACGCCCCGGACGTCGCGAGTCGCAGGGCGATTCTCAGCCACCGTAGGCGCGGGCCTGCGGACGGCGAGCTTTGGGTGGCTTGACGTCTGATCAGAACCAGGCCCGGGTCGACGGCGCGCTGTGTTCCACGCGCGCCGCCTCAAAGAGCTGTCAGCACAAAAGACGGGGCCTGCTAGGGCCAGTGCCTGCTGGGGTTTCGGACTTCGTTCGAAAGAGGCACCGTACCCTGGTACGCAAAGGGCACTAGGAGGAACATGGATAGTTTTAGCCAGTAAAAGTCTTACACTCCCTCCTGCTTCACCCAAAGCAGCAGTCATTTGATGATTTCTCATCCTTAAAAAAAAAGCCCTCTGATCTAAGTACTTTGTCACGTTTTTGGGTACTACGTTTTTCTATTGGTTTCTCTTCCCAGCCTTATCTAACAAGAACCATGATATTGTCATGAATTGAGATGGTCTATGAATCTCAGCGATACTGTAGAAATAGCACCAGAATTTTTGAAATTGTACTTACAGAGATTATTATCCTTATTAAAATAAAACAAACGAATAACTTGATCTCTGTGTAGGTATATTTTAAATTCTGATAGAAATAAAAAACTTTGGTACTTATTAAGGTTTAACAGAAAGCCAATTCTGAGAAAGTTATGGAAAGGCTAAGATGACTAGGTAAACGATAATCATGAGAAGTGATTTTAAACTTATTTAAGTTCTCCCTTATCTAAAAGGAAGGTTAACCGTAGAATGCCTTGGATTTTCTTGATTGTATAGCTAAGTTTAAATATAACAGTAGTACGAATCAAGTCAAAAACGATCAAAACAAAACCTAATTCTTAATTTATTTACGTTCAGAATCTTATCAAAATAAAACAATACAAACATTCGAAAAGCGATACACATATTATTTTATCATAGAGACGCGAGAGAGTCGATCAATCACCATCAACCTGTATATCGATATCGGCTGAGATCGCGGAGACACCTGCGCCCGCGCACCTGCTCGCCTCTGATTCGCCAAAAACGAACACGACGCGTCACCTGCTGCCTGCCGCTCATCGATACTCTTGCGCAACCACTATTGATATTTTATATTCTTATTTAAAATATCGTTAATGGAGTTTTAAAATCTTTGAATACAATATGTAAGTATATCTGTATACTAAATTTGTAACGTTATTAGGTGTAAACACTTTCATGGTAACCAATTTACGTTATATGGAAATACAAATTAGCCACTTTTGGAAATTTTATGTTTTCCCGGAACTAAATAAATTCATTAATAACACAGTAGATATTTCCCCGCAAGGCGAAACACGCAAGTTTTTACATTTTATGGTACTTACTGAGATAGTAAAGAATTAAGATCATTTACCACTCATACGTAGTTAACTGTTGTAAAAACAAAATTAAAAACCAATATAAGCTGCTTAATAATGTTTTTATGGTTTAATCACAAACAACATGGAATAAAACCAAGTCAATTTAATAGACAAGCTGTTGCCAAGAGAACTGAGATTGTGTTCAAGTTAGTTAAGTTTATGAAAATCATTTTAATAAAATTACTACTTTTGTTTATTTTCCGGAACGGAATCCAATTAAAATGAGTTGAATAGTATTTATCTAGGCGCACGGTTGTGCGCCAGGCCAAGCTCCGGCCTAACGCACGCAGTGTGTATATCTAGGAGCGCGGCAGTGCGCCAGGTCAAGCTTCGGCCTAATATACAACTGTCTAATTCTTCATCGATCTTTTCTGTAACTTATATGGTTTATTAACAAAATTTTATTGATTTAAGTATAAGCACGCCTATGATAGCTTGCCTATTAATATGTATGTGGTCGACGGACTGAAGTCTAAAGTTCGGGAGGCTGGAAGTACAAACGTGCGCGCGAGATGCTTCGTGATGACTCTGGAAAATAGCTTTTAGACATGGCTCAGAAGTCTCTCTTATCGTGTGGGCAGTAAGGCATTTGATTCCAGTAATAGGTATGGCAAAATCGCCTGAACGCATGGTTTTTTTTTTCTGGTTTCTTCAAGATTCGTATAGTACCTAAACTACCCCAGAAGTAGCCTGAATACTATCTAACATAATATTGCGTTCAGTTTGCCAAAGAATACACTCCCATTGTTCGTATTCATGGTCAGCTGTAGAAAATTGACATAAAGGCGAGGCCACAAGCTTAAAGGAAAATAGTAAAGAACCGTATATTGCAATCAATTAACGGATCGAAACGAATCTAACTAAATATCTAGAAACGTAATCAACAGCTCAAAGTAACCACTCGAACACTCCTGGAAGCTTGTAGGTAATACTCGTAAGTACCTCTGGCAGGGATATCAGTCACACACAAGGTACTTACTGCGGAATATGGATATGATTTCCATGTAATTAGATTAATCAAATCTATTTTAATGATCTGTGAAGCTGAAATCCGCTTTTGAGATTAGCCTAAGCCTAGATGATAGGCTAAATCTGCTCATTATACCGAGGTACTGTGGCGTCACATATTGTGCATATATGAACGCGCCTTACATATAGGATTGCATGTTTTAATATTTAAGGGAAGAACGCACCCTTGTTACCCATGTGGTAACACAAGAGACTATTACGGGGCGCTATCCTTAACGTCGCTAGCTCGGCAGACAACCCGCTACGCGACACGGATTAGGTACATGTAGGTACGTTCGTCCATTCAATATTGTACAGTTATTAAATAGTTAGATATACATATTATAGTTACTCATCTGCCTAGCCTTTTCCCCACTATATTGGAGTCGGCTTCCAGTCAAACCGGATTTATCTGAATACCAGTATTTTATACTGGTATTCAGATAAATCCTGGTACTTCATGGCAAGACTGGAATCAGATTAACTGGCTTCTGACTAAAGATCTACAAATGACAGCCGGGACCAACGGCTTAACGTGCTTTCCGAGGCACGGAGGAAACTCGCTATGTTAAGATGGTCACCCATCCACAGACCAACCTTGGCAAGCGTTGCTTAACCTTGAAGATCGACCCATGCGGTTGTTATTATCTAGCCACGAGCTCCTCGATATACATAGTTACTAGTGTTCCTTACTGCTACTGTTTTCCAATATACATATTGTATTACTAGTTGACCCACGCAACTTCGTCTGCGTCACAATTTTCATTACTATTCTGCTCCTATTGGTCTTAGCGTGATGATATATAGCCTATAGCCTCCCTCGATAAATGGAATATCTAACACCGAAATAATTTTTCAAATCGGACCAGTAGTTCCTGAGATTAGCGCGTTCAAGCAAACAAACAAACAAACTCTAAGCTAAAGCTTTATATAGTATAGATAGATTTATAGATTTAATGCAAGTTGGACTTTCACTTCGCCTCCGAATCATCCACTTCATCGTAAGACACACAAAGGGGATAGATAAAATACCTTTCATCTGCGTCGTCCTGCCACTCATAGCTGCAGCTTTACCTCGTGTATTGTGTGGGTTATTTTTTCCTTATTCTGCGTAGGTAGTATGATACTATCCGAAAAGTATGGTATTGAATATTGATGGTTGGTACGGTTTATCTCCTCAATTGTATTAATTTAAGTACGTAAATTGCCTATGGTACGATGCATACAACAAGATATATAATTAGAAAACCCGACTGCAAAACTTAAAAGCAATGTATTATAAAAACTCCGAAACCGGGACACTTTTGTGAATAAAAACCTTTTCCTTAGAGAAGAGTGGTCATTTCAGACCCAGAGTCCGACAGAATTGAGACCTAACGTAGTTTATAGGGTTCCGTACCCGAAGGGTAATAAACGGAACCCTATTACTTAGCGTCCGCCATCCGTCCGTCCGTCTTTCTGTCAGCGGGCTGTATCTCAAGAACCGTAATAGGTAGAGAGTTGAAATTTTCACAGATTGTGTATTTCTTTTGCCGCTATAACAACATATCATAAAAATTGAAGTTTTTGGTACGAAACCCTCAATCCTAATTACAGAGTCGCGGCATAGGTACGCTGAGCAACGACCGTTTTTTGCTTGGATGCGGCGCCCAGCTTACTTGTTAATTTACGTTTTCGATTTTATTTTTGTACCTATTGTAAATTTTTTTTTTGTTTTTGTATGTTAATGCTGTGGTTAATGTCAACTTGTCAGTGACGACTGACGGGCAGCACCGGACGCCGCGGTCGCACCATAGACAATCTGTTGAACTTATGTGATGGTGGAACTGTGTTCTGTTTGTCTGTGGTGTGAACAAAGACTTGTGCCCGGTCCTGACATAGTCCTCTAGTGACAATAGGTTATTTAGTTTTTAGTTAAGTTTTTAATTATTCCCTAATTATTTTGTGTTTTGTGCGTCGCTTTTGAGGAAATAAACGTCTTTTCTTTCTTTCTTTCTTAATTCTTCAACCGCTCTTAACAGTAGGTATGTTTGGCTTATTTGAAGCGTACTGCTGGTTACCATTCACTCAAGTTGGTAACAAGGGTCAGGGATGGAAACCATAATGGTAAGTAGAGGCTCGCTTAGTTGACTATTCCTATACCCATCGTGTTTCGGTTCATTTGAATCCTTATGATTCGCACCATCTATTGCAGCTAGTAACAACGATCTGATAATGGAAACCATTAAGGTGAGTAGTAGTTCACTTAGTTGACGACTCTTATACCTATCGTGTTTGGGCTCATATGAATTGTACGGATGAGTTCCATCCATTGCAGCTAGTAAAAGTAATCTGATAATGGAAACCATAAAGGTGAGTAGTGGATCACTTCGTTGACCATTCCTATACCCGTCGTAATTGGACTCATATGAACTGCAAGGGGAGGTACTACTCATTGTAGCTAGTAACAACGATCTGATAATGAAAACCATTAAGAGTGGTGGCTCTTTATGTTGCCTATTGTTATATCTGTTACTGTAAAAGCTCGAACTACGGTTAATCCTAAGATTTTCCAGTAAAACCTAAGATTTACTAATTCTTAATGATAAAAGTCCGAACAGATTTGCGATTCGAAATTTTATCACCATTCACTTGGTAAATCTTAGGATTTACATAAAAACACGGTAAATGTCGAAAAATACATGTCACACACAAGACAAGTCACAAGTACGAGAATCGTCTAGTACTTGTGACTTGTCTTGTGTGGGCAGTCTGAAACCCCCGCTACCCGCACCGTCTCCGCCAAAGTGGTCAGAGGGCTTGAAATTCATCTAGGCGTATTGCGAGAGAGTTAAATGCTCCCCCTTTGGATGAGAAATCATCAAATGCCTCCTCCCGCTTTGAGCGAAGCAGAAGGGTGTGTCAGACTCTTACTGACTAAAACCCATTCGTGTTACTCCTAGTGGCCTTTGCGTTCCAGGGCCGCGGTGACTCTTTCGAACAAATTCCGCAACCCTGGCAGGCACTGGCCCTAGCGGACCCCTTGTTCTATGCTGACATCTCTTTGATGCGCGCGTGGAACACAACGCGCCGTCAAGCCGGACCTGGTTCTGATCGGAGAGCGAGCCACACAACGCTTACCGTCCGCAGGCACGCGCCTACGGTGGCCGGGAATCGCCCTGTGACTTACAACGCCCGGGACGTCTTCTTGTGTTGCGGCGGCTGGGGCGTGAGGTTTCCCTCTCTCTCACAACCACCTCGACCACCTCCTTCACTAGCATTAGATACTGCTTCGCAGAAGGAGGTGACCTCCTTGCTCCTCCTCAGACCATAGATTGAACCAGGGCCGGTCGCGAGGTCGCCGCCGCCGATCACCTCGACGAAGACACGGCGGTGCTCCGCCCAACTAGGGCAGATGTTCACCGTATGTTCCACCGTGTCCTCCAGCCGGCGCTCACAGTGTTGACACCCGGGCGTGTCCTCCCGCTGAATTCGAAACAGGTATCTCCCGAAACAACCGTGTCCGGTGAGTACGTGCGTCAAGCAGAAGGTGAGGACGCCGTGGCGCCGCGCCGCTCTAGGCACTGCTCAAAGAGTTATCAATTCCCCCTACGAAGCAATGTTTGGCAGTCCAATGAAACTGGGCATTGCAGCGTTAGCAATTCCTAACGAAATTATTGAACTATTAAGAAATACGGAACAAAATATTAACGATTTAGTCGTTTGTTTTATTCCCAAAACCAACATTTACCAGCCGTCAGTGGCAAAACTTAGCATGTACTAAATTCTGATGGTAAAAGCCCGAAAAAATTGACCCATTTTCATAAATCCTTACATTTACCAACTCATCGGTAAATCCTAAGACTTACTCTTAAATCTTAAGATTTACCGTGGTTCGAGCTTTTACAGTAACATGTCCATAGTGTTTGGGCTCATATGATTTGGACAGATGGCTGTATCCATTGCATAGCTATAGAACAAAGATTTGATGATGGAAACCTTAAAAATGAGTAGTGGCTAGAGAGCCACTACTCATTTTAACAATCCTTATACACATCGTGTTATAGCTCATTCAAATTTTCCTAACAAGTATTTCATTTATTTTGATGGGTTATAAAGTTCTCATAATAGGGAGACCAGAAACGACTAAAAGCAAGTCAACTAAGAGATCCAGTAAGGTCTTTTAAATGGCTCCTTAAACACATCGTGTTTGACATTTTATTCTAAAGGTTCGGGTGGTTACAATTAATTGAAGTTTAATCCATTGTTGGGTCAGATAATAATTATTGCATGAAATTTATACTAAAAAATGCATGTTGAAGTAGGTCATACAAAAGAATCTATTTAAACTGTAATATTAGCCACCCGCGATTTCTAGCACGGATGCATTTTTCGAAAATAAGTAACTGCTTACATATAAGTTTAATTCATAGTGCTAAGGAGCTAAGGAGTAGAATTCGCTGCCGGAGTCTGTATTTCCTGATAGCTACAACCTGGGAGTCTTTAAGTCAAGAGTGAATAGGTTACTTCTAGGCAAGCGTGCTCCATCTTCGACCATATAATCGCTTACCATCAGGTGAGATAGTGGTCAAACGCGTACCTATCAATAGTAAAAAAAAAGTTATCTACTAGTGAAAGTTTCGCCAAAATTGATCAAGGTGATTCGGAGATCCCGATGGTTTTATTTTTGCACGGAATTAGACAGATTTACCGACAGACAGACAAAAATTTTACAAATTGTGTTTTTGTTATAGGAATCGTATACATATATTTTCATACGCATTTAGTAAAAACCTGTTATATTGGGATTACAAACAGACACTACTATTTTATTTATTTGTATTGAATAAATGACAAACTTTGTCACATTCATAATTTCAGCCAATTTCCGTCCACTGCTGAACGTAAGCCCCCCAAAGAGCGCCAACCATCCCGGTCTTGAGTAGTCCAACCATCTGCTGCCAGCCACCTTCTTTAAATCATCGATCGATCGTGGTGCAGGGCGTCCCACACTACGTTTGCCCATACGCGGTCTCCACTCTAACACATGTCTGCTCCACCGACCGTCTGTTGTTTGCAGACATGGCCGGCCAACTTCCACTTCAGCATGCTGATTCTACGCACAATGTCGGTGACTTTAGTTCTCTGGCGAATGACTTTGTTGCTAATCTATCCACCAGACAAACCCCGAGCATTGCACTCTCCATTGCACGCTGAGCAACCTTGAATTTGTGGACCAGGCCTATGGGCCACAGTCACAGTACTAGTAGCCAAATAAGAGATCCGCTATCCACCTTTCTGGTCTCCATCATCAGATCCTTATTCCCACCAATTATGAATATTGTTCATAAAAAGGATTCAAATGAGCCCAAACACGATGGTTATAATATTATGCTAGTAGTCCTACACCTTTCTGGTGTCCATCATCAAATACTTGATCCTAACAACAATGAATAGTGCTCATCAGAAGGATTCAAATAAACCCAAACACGATGGTTATACTAGTAGCCAACTAAGAGATCCATTATTCACATTTCTGGTCTCCATCATCAGAGCCTTATTCTCAACACCAGCCACGAACAATTAATAGTACCTACTCATCAAACGGATTCAAATGAGCCCAAATACGATGATTATGCTAGCGAGAGTGTATGTCGGAGGTTAAATTGTATGGCCATTCTTCTTTTAACATAAGACTTACTAGCGTCTGCCAGGGCCTTCGCGCGTGGCCCCTAGAGAACATACTCCCGGGATAAAAAGTAGCCTATGTCCTTTCTCAGGCTCTAGACTATCTGTGTATAAAATTTCATTTACATCGGTGCAGTAGTTTTGGCGTGAGAGCGCGACAGACAGACAGAGTTACTTTCACATTTATAATATTAGCAAGGATCTATATTTTTATAATATCCACTTAATTTCCTTAATTTTGATACTCTACTCGATAGGTTAAAAAAAATATTAACGACTTACAATAAATTCAGCGCCAAAAATCCACCATATTGTTTTTGATTTTTAAACACTTATCTAAGGATACTTGGTTTTATGAGACGAATTTAAGGACACCTTAATGGTCGAAATCAATCTAGCCGTTTGGAAGATACGAATTAATAAAGAAATTTACAAACGAAAACAAACAAACATACAAGATACGCGCGAAAAACATAACCCTTCCTTGGCAGTCGGGTAAAAGTATCGACTGTAACATTTTTCATCGCAAAATGAGCTCCAAGTAGGAAAAACTTTTTCACAACCAGCAAATCCAGCAGTCCTATGCGACTTTTCCATTTTGTTCAGCTTTGTGATTTTTATTTTCATGTCCCGCGAACAAGTTTTTCTTAAATCTCGTCATCCTGCCGGTTGATTCTGTAGGTAAACATGTCGAAGTCAAGGCTTGGGGCAAGTGATCATTAAGGGAGCTGTCAATCCATGTAATCAAAACGGAATAACATCTCACTTCGTGATCACTTCACCCCAGCCTTCACTTCGACATGTATACAGAACCTCACTGATGCTGGTCTGAATCAACGTTTCATTGATTCGGGCTTCATGGCCAAAAAAGACTTCACGGAGTGTCCGACGAACTTAAGCGTCTTGTTTATGAATTAGTTGTAGTTAGTGACCTGTTAATTAATTAGTTGAAGTTGGTGTGCTGGAAATTGTGGATAATTTGTCCACGTCGCGGTTTCGAAAACTTATATTTGAAAATAGGTTTAAATAGCAAAGTCATTTTGTTATAAACAAAATTAAATTAAATGAGTTATTTGAAAACGCTCATTAATCCTTTTGCAACTTTGCTTTAAAATGATAGGTAATGTAATTTGCATAAAATAATTCAACGGCAAAATTATGGTGAGTTTAAATTAATGATTTTGCGTCATTAAATTTTGTTTACCACTATAGTAAGCAGAAATAATTAATTGTAAATTTATCTTCAACACTGAACATTTCGCATCGCCAGTTCAGTAATCCTTCTGTTTGACCATAATTATATTACTTATTTGCAAAATTTACGTTTTCAATCAAAATCAACCACTGCATACGGCAATAATTTGTTTACCTACAACACAACACAGTACACACTACACTCATTCGAAAACTGACTCGTATCGCACCGATTTTTTAGGGTTCCGTACCCAAAGGGTAACCAACGCAACTCTATTACTAAGCCTCCGCTGTCCGTCCGTCCGTCCGTCTGTCTGTCAGCGGGCTGTATTTCAAGAACTGTTATATTTGTATTTCTAATGCCGCTATAACATTAAAGTTTATGGTACGGAACCCTTCGTGTGCGAGCCCGACTCGAACTTGACCGGTTTTTCGCAATTGAACCAACCGAATCCATCCGTTGTTTCCGAATTAGACCTTTGTTTATTTTATTTGTGGAGGTGGAGTCCGGGACTGTGGTCCCGGTCCCGAAATCCCCTCGACCCGAAACATCCAAGAGCGAGCGCAGTCTGAGCCTTGTGTTCCAAGGGCGGCGCGAAATAGATGGGCAAAATTGATACGTAAACATTACTAGCCCGGCTGTTTCATAATTATAATGCATTATTTATTTTAATTGTACCTATTATCTTAAACATTTTGAATAACCGCGCCTAGAAGTAGTTTATGTCGGGTACATTAAGTGGACTACGTTTGTAGGACGACTAAAATGGCACCGTGTATAGTCTGTAATTTATATTAATCATCATCTGCCTAGCCTTTTCCCAACTATATTGGGGTCGGCTCCCAGTCAAACTGGATTTAGCTGAATACCTGTATTTTAATATGTATTAACTTAATTTAAATTAATAACTTCTTAAATAAACAAAAAAAATATCGTAATTAATGTTTTTAATATAAAATATGATTCCATACACTTAAGATCGTGGAAAAATAATAAAAATTACAAGAACTACAAACTAATCATTTTGGTTGAGGTGACTGGACTATCCGCCGTCTATCTTGGAAATGATTAAACGTAAGTATAGAAAACTAAAACAAACGTCGGTCGTAGGGAATTTAATCCACTACAATATCGATGATAAACACAAATAGGGAAAAAGCCATAGGAAACGAGATATTTGCAAAAAATCGCTCTGTGTGCTTTTGACCTTAGATTTTAATAGTCGCGGAAACCCTACCATGTGTAGGTTTTGAGACAACTTTTAGGATGTCAAAATACTTACAAGTTTGTACGAGTTTATAGTTGTCTATCTCAAATTCCCAAATTCTTACCTAATTTAGACTAATTTGACAGGACTACGTTTCCACCAGTAATGTGCGAAGATGCGTAGCAAAGGATGGTGTTTGTGAAGAAACAATTGAATCGCTTGGGCTGAGCAAAGCTAGAAAATACCCATATCAGATAATTTGCGTATTACAATAAATACAATAAAATTCACATAAGTAATAAATTAAAAAGAGAGAGGAAATTTAAAGAGCATTTCCTTTCGCTTTTGACATAATATACGTATATAATGTCAAAAGCGAAATATTCATACACATCCTACATATTATGTAGGATGTGTATGAATATTTATAGTTATGTATGTAGGTTTATGTATTAATCTATATATATATAATAAAAGTAATTAAATAAATGTAATAATGTGCACTGGATCCTACCCTCCATTGTCATCTTTCTCTATCACTCAAAGGTTTGCTGAGAGAAAACTAATTTCTGAGTTAAGCTCGCCTTTGTACATGAACTTTCATTACTGTGTTTTGAATAAGCTGTTTTGGTGTACAATAAGGAATTAAAGAAAGAAAGATTAATTAAAACGATTCTACAGGTTTTAGCGATTCAATTGTTAAAGCTAGGAACATCCCGAGTAAACCAGTTTTCAACCACAAACAACACTTGCAATGACCTCTGTACAACCATTTGGGAGCTACAATGATGTCCCCATTTGAGGACATGATGGATATCGGGTCACACTTCAGCAGCATCCCTGTAAGTAACATATTTACTGAAACTAGATGGCGCTGATCTTATTTATTCTTAGCTTGTTCGAAACAGTACTTTTATTTTTTTCGGTTCATGATACGGAATCCTTCATGCGAGTCGGACTCACACTAGGCCGGTTTTTTTTACTATTGATAGGCTCGTGTTTGACTACAATATCACGTAATAAAAATTCAAGATGTGGTCAACGATAAAGTACGCTGTATCTTATTTTTACAGCATCAGGTTTGTGCTTTTCAATATTTATTTCACTATCCCACAGGCCACAATACGGACAATACCTATTTGGTACCTTCGTACACCTCATACTTGATTGTACCTGGATCAACGTTAAAATATCCCCCAATGCA
Source organism: Lacanobia oleracea (assembly GCA_950371165.1). NCBI lineage: Eukaryota > Metazoa > Arthropoda > Insecta > Lepidoptera > Noctuidae > Lacanobia > Lacanobia oleracea. The sequence continues at coordinate 18,665,278 of OX493385.1, forward strand.
GATGTAGTGTCTCCCTACAAAAGCTATAAAAGCAAGCAGCTGTCATACGGCAGACAAAATAATATTAATACATCTTGCAAGATGCGGCTTTTAACAGGTGCTGTAACCGCAGATTGGACGGTACAAGTCTATTTAAGGAAATCAGTGCTTGGGGCAGGTTGAATAAAACGGCCATTTTGTATTTACATATTTATTTTACAATCGTTGGGACGGTCGCTTTTATCACAAAACCTTTTACGTTCACATTTAAATGCTATGTATTTTTAAGAGATCATTTTCTTAATTATTACTTACTCCAGATACAGTTTTCAATATTACCAATTATATTGTATTTTTAAGGCAATAACAATTAAGAACATCTTTTGTTTGTTAGCATTTCTGACAACATGGACTTTGTAGACTATAATTTTGGTGGGAAACGATTTATTTTCTATACTAGGTAATATTATAAAGCTGGAGAGTTTGTTTGTTTTGTTGAACGCGCAAATCTCAGGAACTACTGATTCCAATTATTGAAAAATTATATTAGCGTTGGATAGCCCATTTATCGAGGAAGGTTAATAAAATAACAGAACTATAATAATATAACAACACACTACAATCGATAGGACAAGAGCATTAATGAAAAATGTGACGCAGACGAGGCTGGGCGGGTCTACTAGTGTTTAGGTAAAGCTTACATTTCATTGAAAAAAAAAACAGCTGTTTCCTACGTTTTGCCGCATTAGATAATTCAGCAAATTGAGTAGCTTAGATATCTTTTGTTTCCTTTTGAGATGATTTTTATATTTTTACAAAAATCGGGTCTTTTATAGATACCAAAAGCCTGGAAAAAATATGGCTTGTCATTGAAAGGTAACTCAGTACAACACACGCATTATACACACTACTAGGTTTATCTTATGCAGTATGCATATTATAATGAATACTTTATTCGTAAGTTAACTGAACTTAGATGGACTTACCGTATTTCTATTAGACGCGAAAGGTAAAACTTGCCTGAAACGATCTGAAGAGACTAATTCAGTATTGTCGTTAACAACGAATATTTAGTCGCAGACTGACTCAAATATAATTTCTTACATTTTATTATGAGGTAATATTTTTTTTAAATATATATTTTTAATCTTAATATACAAAGGACGGACAGTTATCTTATCACACAGACAAATAAAGTATTTTATACATTTCCAATAGATTATAATTATTATCATGTATGAAAGAATTAATACTAACATTAAAACTAATACGAACAAAGAATTTCAAACTGAATAAAAAAACCGATTCATTCTCGAAGCAATCTTGAAAATAGGTCAAATAATAATAATTTCGTATGGAAGTTAATTGACGATTAAAAAAACACCCCTAAAAGTACTTCGAACAAGTATCTACACTTAAAACATAAAATAAAATTGAACATTACCTTTATAACATAATAAATCTTTAATAATAATTAAGACTTATTTTAGAAAGAAAAATAATCCCTATTCATGACTCTGTAAAGGTGTTAAGATACTACCTCGATCAATTTCAAGCAAATTCATTCAGTTATATTTTACGAGTAGCTTTACAAATGGCAAGGTGGTGAAAAAAGCAATTAATAGTGAACCTCTATTAATTTATTATTACAGCTGTTTTGTCGTTATAAAAAGCTTTTGCGAATCTGATCTGGGTCTCAACCTTGGAGGTTTTTATACCTCTGTGATTAAAGTTATCGCACGGTGATATTTAGCCTGAAAAATGCATTTTTCGTTATTGTTTTTATTTTAACATTGGTCAATTAGCTTGACAATTAATTAATGATTAACCAACGGTGGAGTCAACTGCGGCTCAAAAAACTCACCCTTATACGATCACATTTTGACCGTCTGTCGTCTGAAAATTTAAACGAAGTATCTACGCTAGATGGCGCAGTCTACTTCGCGCACGTTCCCCTAAACTGAGCGAGCAGGAACCGCAGATGGCAGCACAGAGTCACTGTGAAGTATTCTGACCCTTAAAGTTACGAATATGCGACACTAGATGGCATAGCCAACGTTGTGCACGTTGCCTATTTAGAAATTGGTATTTTCGTTGGCATGATTTGGACTACGAGAGTGGTGGGCATCAGGACTGCAGTCACGCGGCTAGCACGCGACACAATCATCCACAATGATTACAATAGTAGTCAGTTACTAAATGAGTCTTCTCCACTCCTTTTCCTCACTAATGACTTTGGTCTAATATGAAGTCTTCTCTTACTTGAAAACTAGTTAAACTGTCCTCGGCCGACTTGACATGGTTACGCAATGAGAGCGTTTTCCAAATTATTAAAATTTTAGTGTGTTTATAGTCGAAAACTTCCACAAATGTGAAAAATTCAATCAGGCAAGTGTCAGATAATATGGGACAGTACGCGAACGGAACTATATTATAACAACAGACGTAGTCCTGCATGAGCAGCGCCATCTGCCGGGCTGATTTGTGAATCTAAACCATCCAGGGCGCCACCCAAACGCATAAATGCATTCAAATCGGTCCAGCCGTTTAGGAGTTCAGTGACATACACATGCACAGTAGAATTATATATATAAAGATAAGAGACAATTAAAACTATTCACATTTGGAACCCTAAAGCATGACATTCTGACACTGAACGTAAAATACCTAAGTAGAGTAAATAATTTGCGAAAAATAATGTCAAAAGTGCGTTGTTCGTTGATAATTTAATGTTGGACACAATGATACAAGTTTTGGAACGCATACTGCTGACAACGAGCGTTTACCAAAGGCACGTTTCTTTCACCTGATGTACAATAATTATAGGGTTATAGAGATTGGGCGTATTTTTGGCGCGTATAATAAGCTCGTTTTTGCACGCAAGTGCATGTGTCATTCGAAACTTTGTTCGCAGTTAGTGCTTATAAGTGCATCTCCTTTTAAACACAAATGGCACAGTGATATGTGGCAATGCATGTGGACTGCGGTTTGACGCGTGCAAAAAATAGTGAAATATCACCTAATCTGTTACGGCCCTTGCAACAAAAGTATTTTATAACTACATGTTTATTTGTTCCGTTGATAATTGGTAGGAGAAAATGGCAAACGTTTGGGTTAATGGTTTTAGAATAACTCATAATTAAACTTCATTGTGATGTATAAAAATTACCTAAGTTGTTTTAGCTGAAATTGTTACGATATTCTGCACCAATAGTTTAATATATCCCCAGCTCATTTTGTATATCGGATGTAACTGCGACTATTTGCCACAGAAAAAGATGATGAAGGCATCACCAAGAGCCGCGGTCGTTACTGGGGCTAGTCGTGGTCGGACTCGTGTCGTTTAGCAGAGAATCTTCGGTCTCCTCGTCATCACTTCGGGGCTCCTCGGCCGGGTGTCGGCAGAAAGGACAGTGTCCTTTCGTCACCAACTGGATCTCAAGGTCTTCCATGTAGAAGAGCTGTATATAACAATCTTATATTATTGGCAAGAAGTGGCAGAGGAACGGTGGAAGGAATTGCAGGAGGCTTTTGCCCAGTAGTGGGTCAGCTTGGGCTAGATGGAACAATAATAAATCAAATAAGAGTCATACAGGTTTCTTGGACAATTTCTGATTAGCTGTGCTTCTAATATCAAAAAGTTTATCACCAGCTTCCACTTTGTGTTTGTTTCTTCTATGTCCAGATTAGGCATGGTTACCATCCCCTTTCAGTAAGGTATTAGTCGCATATTTAATTATTTTCATTTCAAAATTGTTTTGTGGCACATCATGCAATTTAACTTGTGCATCGCAGAGAGCGCACGATACACGTAACTCTATAGCGTACATGTGACATCACATCTGAACAAACCAATGGGAGCCTAGTTTCTTGATTCTGCTCTGATTGGTCGCCATTTTTTTCCAGCTAACAATTTCTCGGAATAAATTCAAAAAATTATAAACTATCAAATTTTGATGCGTAAAAGCATTCCAAATGATCAGTTGACAATTTAACGAAAGTTACTTACGTATTTTGCAATTACACGGTGACATACAAATAAATGTATCACACGACTCAAGTGGTAATGCCGGAGTCAGTCCAGAACGGTCCTGGGTAACAAATTGACGACCAGACGCTTAGCATGTGTTGTGTGATACATTTATTTGTATATATCTCTTCTACAGGTGCTTACTGACAATTGTTAATTTTACAAAATTTTACAAACAAGTCGAAAGCTATTAGCGATCCTAGTGGTGACAGCATAGTGCGTTACGTACGTTTTGGCAATGTCGGCAGGCGGTGGCGGGCAGTTCGGGCAGCATGTTGCGGTACAGGATCGGCTTTAACGGCGGCCGGTGCACGATAACCACGCTGGCCGGGCTCAGCTGCATCAACGCGCCCCTGCTGCACACCACCACGCCTAGCTCATCGTCCTGCGGACATGACAAAACGAAATAAAATTAGCGGAACTTAAATAAGCGAAGAAGCTGGCGTTACGCGGTTAGATAAAGGGCCTGATACAGAAGACAGTACTCCTCGATACGGCTAGTATAGGGAGGAGGCTTTTTTCTCTAGAGCCCTAACCACCGGTAGCTGTACCCTGCTCCCGACACCGATGGACGACAATTTTTTACATTTTTTTTTGTGTATTTTTAATGGTTTTTTTAAAGATTTATTATTTGTAAAAATGCATTTGATAAGTGTTAAAAATCAATAAACGACATAAGAATAAGTATCCTGACTTGGCTCGAGACGTTGTCGACATGTGGGATGTGAACGCAGCAGTCATTGTGCCGTCGTCGTGACGGCAAATGGCAATGTAGTCGAGGCTAATGGCAATGCAATGGTAATTGCCAATAGCCTCGACTAACATATAAGGAGGCTCTCGTTGGGCAGCTCAAGGGCTTGATACAGAAAGCAGTACTCCTGGACACGGCGCGCAAAGTTAGGAGGTTCCTCTCTCAGGAGCCCTGACTACCGGTAGCTTGGACCCTGTCTTTTTTTATAATTTTTATTAATGAAATATTTAAAAATATAAAATACTAGTTGACCCGTGCAAGTTGGTCTATTCCGCTCTTACTGGTCTTAGAGTGATAATAGAAATAATTTTTCGCAATAAAACTGAAGCGCCAGGGTGATGATTAAAATACGCGTTACGGCCGCGAATCGTATTTTCTTCAACATACAGCTTCACACTGACAGGCAAATTACAAAAAACTTAATTTTTTTGAATTTCGCGGGCTATCCCGACGCTTCCACATTAAGACATTGAATCTATACAATGCAATTGTAAGGTCGCAAGAGAACCATGTAGGTTATTGTCTGAGGTGGTATTTTGAAGAACAAGCCACACAGATTTGAGTAGACCTGTCCAGACAGTGCAAGCAGTCAGTCATCGTGCAGCTCAACTCATAACTTTGAGGAGCTCCACGTTCCGAAAAACAATACCAAAGTAAGAATGTTTGGGTAGGCCGTATAATGTACTCATACTGACATTTAATCATGAAATGAACCCGTAAGAAAACGACCTGCATAGTCCTCATATTTGCTGTGTAATTTCAGAACCGACCATATAAGACACTAATCTGTGTCGGATATGGTCTTTAAAAGAAAGGACCAAACAGACAACTCGACGAACAATACCAAATAAAGGACCACTGGGTAGGCCGCAAAATGTACTCAAACTGCCAAGAAACGTTAAAAACAATTAGCTGAATAAGAAATATAAAAAAATATCTAGTTACTTACCTCTTCAACTTTATCTAAGAAGGGGTCAGCGCTGTCCACATCGTGGTCTATCCTTAAGACTTCTGCGCCGTACTCTGTGTTCTCAGCATCAGACGACTCTGGGAGGGGGGCGCGCTCGATCAGGTCCAGCGCTTCTTCGTAGCTGATACCCTCGGCAGGCTCGAACTGGACGAGGGGTAGCACTTCTGTTAAACATACAAATGTGGATTACTTTTTAAAGTGTTGTCACCAACTTTTATTTGAATCATCATCATCGTAACAGCCGAAAGATGTCCACTACTGTACATAAGCCGCCCCAAAAGACCCCATAACACCCCCCGTGTTGCCATAAACGTGACGCTTGGCAGGCAAGTTGGCGATCGCAGTGTATGATGTTGCGTTTTACAGAGCACGCTGCTTCCCACTGGTGAGTCCCTTAGTCGTCTCTTACGACACTCACGGGAAGTGATGGAATGGTATTATTCTTTTACGGCACCACACGGCACCGGCCGATATCATTCGGCATAATTTGAATAGAAAGACAGCAAAGGAGAGGAACTCTCTGCCTGCGTCTGTGTTTCCAAAAGCTTACAACCCTAATCTCTTCAAAGTTAGAGTGAACAGGCTCCTTCTGGATAGGCTCGCTCCATCGTAGACTATGTCTCTGTCATCTCTGACATAGACTAGAGTCAAGAGCAAACCCAATACAAATAAAAAAAAAATAGTTTCACACTTTTGAAGAGCTCTCTCCCTAAAGGCTTCTCCTACAAAAAAAAGTTCATATTGGTGTTACCACGTCGTCATTCAACGTCAAGGGATATGTTTTGAGACAGATAATAGCCGTTTCGTAATAATACAGGAATTGTCCGCATTCATTACCGAAGTGCTTTTGGAAGCCATATATAGAAACTTCAAGTAAAAAACTTAAAAGAACTGAAACCATTATACTGGAAAATTATTTCACTCGTTATAAAGTTGCCACACAAGCTGACACTGCCGCTAAGTGTCGTAGGTTACTTTACCATTTTAAATTGCACAGTTTCTGTGAGACAAACAATTTTACTTCTTTAAGATATTACCCAGCATCCAATAGAGCCACTAGACTGGTCGACCACAAGCTGGACTGCTCACGAACAAACTGGAGCTCCAAAGCCTACGCTAGGATTTCGATTCCCTACGAATTGTTCTACGAGTACCTCATTCCGCTTTAACGAGAATGTTCAATCACACCTTGTATACGGGGTGGTCAGAAGTGCGAAGTCATACATTGTATACAAGGTGCTCAATGCTCTAGAGAACAAACCAACAGTAGGTAAACTACGAAGCCTTAGTAGGTAGGCAACGCTTCTGGGGTTCCCCTGGTATTTATTTTTTACAAATGGACAAGCAGTGGCGACCGCCTACCGTCCGTTCACTATTCAATAAAATAAAGAAAACTTAGGATATTAAAGGTCGCTGCACAAATAACGTGTTTTAATAATGACGAAACGGGACGATAAGTTTTGAACATATCATTTCATACAAAATGTATAGGACACAATATTTCAATTAGCACGTCTCTTCTGTACGTATGCAGTGTCGCTCCATTCATCCATTTCCACATTCACAACACTAACACGTTAGTTTCGAGTCACTGTCGCTGTGTTCATCTGTGTTCACATTACACCACGTTCGTCTTCGCCCCGTTTATGTTCTAACGCCGTCCTGTATGCAGCGACCTTTAGTGTCAGTGCCCACGGAGGCGTAGCTTCATAGACGCTTCAAAATACGCCAGACAGGTATACAAGCAAGCGTATTACAAGACGTTATTTTGGCATACTACTAAATTTGAAGTCGCCGAAGACGACGATTATTTTGGACGCATCCGTATATAGAAAAAAAACATCAACTGCAGATTATTCGTAGCGGATAGAGAATTATATATTTGTATAGAATCAGTGAAACTACTTATCAGAATTTACTGCGAGTCGTAGGTTCACTGTAACAAAATCAAAATACGTGCTTTTGCTTGATGTACGCCCTGGTATATATACGTACATGCGGTACGGCAGGCGTCATGAAGCATACAGTGACGTTGCTGCTCTGTCAACAGTTTCATAGTTTTGTATGTAAGCTGTGAGCAGGCGTACACCAAGCGCCACCAATAATCTATACTAACATATAAAACTGAAGAGTTTGTTGGTTTGCTTGAACGCGCTAATCTCAGGAACTACTGGTTTGATTTGAAAAATTATTTCAATGTTAGATAGCCTATTTACCGAGGAAGGCTATAGGCTATATATCATCACGCTAAGACCAATAGGAGCGTAGCAGACGAAGTTGCGCGGACACGCGTCTGTGTAGCTACGCCTTCGTGGACAGTAAGCCTAGTCAACTGACCGTGTGTAGCCAGGGAGTGCGCCTGCGCATGCCGGCAGAAGGGGCAGCGCGAGGCGCAGAGCGGGGGCGCGTGACGTCGGCAGCGCCAGCACAGCGGCGCCACCTCGTCGTCGCGCGACTCGCCGCCAGTGCTGGCGCGGGTCTTCATTATCAGAAGCTCGACGCTTTCCTGCGTACATGCAAATATTCAATTGTTGAGTTGTGTGAACGTAAACGAAGCAAAAGGAATATGTAAGTTACAGCAAGTGGTGCTCTGTGGTCTCTGTCTACCCTATGTAGAAACTACAAGTCTACAACGCGTGTTTGCGAACAAATTACCGCGGCCCTAGAACGCAGAGTAAATTTGAAGGAACACGGATGGGTTTAAGTCAGTAAGAATCCGACAGTTGGCTTTCCCGCTCGAATCAGACCTGAAGAAGTCATTTGATGATTTCCCATTCAGAAGTTAATTGGAAACACACTGTATTGTATTTATATTGAGCAAACAGCAAGGCAAGGGCAGGAAGATGATGATGATTGAACAAACAACAGCTTCAAATAGTTTTCAATCAAGAATTTTAGTTATTAATAGGCGAACAAACTTCAATTCAAGATGTCTAATGGTATTTTATTTTGAAAAACGCTACATTTAGCCATAATGATCCTTACTGCTTAGATACACAACAGCTCGCAGCTTCCTCGCGACGTTCTCATGCAATATGTTTTGATAGCAGTAGTGAGAGTGACGAAATACACAGCTCAAAAGTATCAAACGATCCAACTCGGATATTTTGAGGCTCATAACTGTCGAATGTTTTTGAGGTTTCCGTACTCAAAGGGTTACCAAGGGAACCCTATTACTAGGCCTTCGCTGTCCGTCCGTCCGTCCATTTGTCCGCCAGCCGTGTCTGTCAGCGGGCTGTATCTGAAGAACCATAAAGGTAGACAGTTGAAATTTTCGCAGAGTTTGTATTTCTATTGCCGCTATAACAACATCATTTGCCTAGCCTTTTCTCTACTATATTGGAGTCGGCTTCCAGCCAAACCGGATTCAACTGAATACCAGTATTTTACGTGAAGAGGCGTCCTACTTGTCCCCCATAACCCATTACCTACTGGGTAATACGGTAGTTCTCGGCAAGACTGGAGTCAGATTTACTGGCTTCTGACAATCCGCAACGACTGCCAAAGATCTGCAAATGACATCCGGGGCCAACGGCTTAACGTAATAAAAATTACAAATAATAAAAAAATATTAAAAAATTAAAGCGGGCGTACAAGAAACGTGTTTTTTTTTTCGTTTTATGGTACCGAACGCTTCGTGTGAGAGTCCGACTCGCACTTGGCTGGTTTTTTATTTTAATATTCTGTTTACGTTTAGGTATCATTCAGAGAAGACAAGGCAAGACACAAACTTTTTGTTCTTAGATATCAGTCGGAAAGTCGCAACAATCTTTTTGCAATATAAAAATGGCTCGAATTTGCAAATTAAAAATTAGTACATCTTTCGTCCCGACTTCATCATTCAGCGTATTAACTGTTATCTTTTGTTATTTTTCTGATATTCTTTAACTGAATTTCAAAATACTTAAAATGAATAAGCATTAGTAATTCGTATGATTCCTTTTCAATTTGGTTAAGTATAAAGTACTTACCTACATGAAATGAATGAGCTTTGGTTATATGTGGCGGTCATTTTTAATCTGTGATTTCCGCGATTCTCCCGCCATGGAAAGTTAAGTTTAATTTAGTTAATAATTATTAATTGAATATTATTATCTGAGGCTCGACTGTCAACTGAAGTAACAAGGGAAAAAAATCTCGTGTATGGACATATACAATATGAAACAACATGAAGATAAATCAACAGCTAAAAATAATAACGCTATTAATGCGTACAGAGACTTATGTTTATGTTCGCATAAATAGCGTTATAATTTTTGTATCATTTATTGAATTACTAGCTTTAGCTTATGCTAAAAGCTACTAAGTAATTAAATAAATGATACAAATAAATAATACAAAAATATTTTAATGCACTCAGAAACTAATTTAATAACCAACAATAAACAATTGGTAGTAATAAAAAAATATTTAATCATAACAATATTACTGATAATAATAATTTTTATACATTCACACATATAATATCGACATTGTTTACAACTTGGAACAACACGATCGATACGCATAGATTTCGCTGAGTTCAAGCTTTGGCTCGTCGCACGCGACTTTCGCAGTGAACGAAATACATTACGCAATTGCCCGCATTGTGCAAGATGGTACCCACGCATTGCTAGCAATGTATTTTTTTTTATCTGCTTGCGATAGTATAATTTTTGTCTACAAATTACATAATACTATTATAATAATTACAAATATCTCTTGTATTTTAAGGTTTTTGGAATTACCGGTGAAAAGAAAACCCTTCTCAAGCACCACTACACACCTGACTTTTTTTCCGACACGACATGATAGCGCAAGACGGCATAACTGTTTTTTTGCGGAGCTTCGTACGCTCCCACAATATGAGCGCGATTGTTGGCCGGTGAATCAAATTTTGTCGAAATATGAGCGTCCACTCATATGTGCGGCGCGTCTGCCACTCCCACGGCCCTTCTAACCTCCTTTATCTGTTCTGTGGTAGCGTCTACCGTATTAAATAAAACGTATTGTAAATAAATTACATAAAATGATGTACTGATATTGTAAAGCTTATTAAAGAGAGTTGGATTCAGTAAATCAATGCCGTTTAGTGGAAATCGCACTTTGACAATTAATGCTTAAAATTGAACCACAATTTTAAAAAAGCACTTAAATGTTTTTTGCTAAGATAAACTTATTACAGTGTGTCTGTATTAATTGCTTGATAAAATATAAGATCCATTTTTATGTATTAAGTTTGTCGATCTCTAAGTGTATGTCTAGGCAATCTTTCTGTGATAACCTGATCTCTGCTCTAGCTTTTTATTCCTATAATTTATTTGTATTTTGTTTCATTTCATGCCGAATGTTAAATATGGTGATACTAAAACTGCAATAGACCATTGTTACATGACTGTATAACATCCTGATATTGCCTATCCATATTTGCGAATATTATTTTTTTGAATATTGAATAATCTAGAACAACAAGATAAACAACAAGATAGGAACATATTACGTAAAAGATTTTATAAACAAACCTGAAACTTATGTGGTATCTGCAAGCCCAATATTTTGTCCAACATTTGACGAGCCAGTGTGTTTGCGTTCAACGCCTTTGCTTGTTTTGATAAACAAAGATGCAAACAACTGAATTTATCATAAAGAACAATTATTGTATGAATTGTATCGGCTCCAAGGATTCGTATAGGAAAAAGTGCACACGAAATTATGCTAGTGTAAGGATATAGATCAAAGGGAACAGTCAGATCGTTCCCAAACACGACAGTGCCTGCCAGAAAACCAAAGTACTGGAAAAAACCTCCTGAACATTTTTCACTTCTACAGCAAAAGACTACAGTTAATCATAGAATAGAATACTCTTTATAATGTACACCGTATAAGTCACAAAAAATATACATGAAGAAAACTTTCCCTATAGCAGTGAAAAATGTTCAGGAGGTTATTTTGTATTGTGTGAATTAAATTAGATTTTATTTTCTGGCTTTCGTACAAAATATTCGAGGTCTGAATGTTCACCTTTCTGACTGGCTAACACTAGATATTTAAAAGTAGTTTGGGATTAAACGAAGATAATGATAGAACTATCTAGATAGTTATGTACTTTAAAGAAGAAGACCGAAGGGGAGAAGATTAAAACGGAGATAGAAAGAATTTTATAATAGGTTTAACCCGCGTGAATGTCGGAAATTATACCAAGGGAACATACTCCTCGGATAAAAAGTATCCCAAGTGCTATTCCAGCCTATAATCTATCTCTGTCTGTGATGAATTGATAATGTATCTATTTCGACCAGATCCGTTCAGCCGTTCTGGCGTGGTTGAGTAGCAAACATCCATCCATCCAAACTTTTGCGTTTATAATAATAGTAGCAAAAAGGAAAAAAATGTTCTATAGTGCCGACCGCGCCGCGTATCGGAAGACGCAACGTTGGAAGGCTTCCCACAAGGTGGACCGATGACCTGGTGAAGGTCGCGGGTAGCTGATGGATGCAAGTCGCACAGGACCGGTTGTTGTGGCTACACTTGGGGGATGCCTATGTTCAGCAGTGGACGTCTTTATGATGATGGTCATCATCATCGTCATCATTTAAGCCGAAAGACGTTAAGATGATGGTGAAAGCAATAATTATAAAGACAAAAAGGATACAACATAGAAACTCCTGTAGGCGGCTCGACGTCTATCAGTGCCAAGATATACCGCGCAGCGTTGAGCAGCGCCTCGGGCTGGCTCAGCGAGAAGGGCTCGTGGACGCAGCGGTGCACGACGTCGTACGCGTGGTAAATGCGTGCCAGCCGGTCGTTGTGTGCGAACGCGCGCAGCGATGGATTGCGCTCTCTGCGGAATTAACGATGCATAGTTAGGCTTGGGCAGTAGCGAGGATTACTTTTTTCAGGTAAGTCGGCGCAAAATATCTAAGTACGTGGCAGTGTTTCTGCCAAGACGAACCAAAGGCAGCAGGGCACTTTGTCGAAAATACGTTTTTCTTTTAGTTTATGTTTGGATAACTCTAGAGAACCCGAATTTTCAGGATAAATTTTATTTGGGGAAGTAACCAACCGAATACACTAAAAATCATTTGGTTAGCTTGGAAACCGGTATGCCGATTTTGGTACTCACTGTCTTCCTTATTCGAACACGTGACGTCACATGAGTTTAACCTACTAGGTATATCTTCTTCATTTTTTGTTTACGTGAAAAAAGACTGGTCCCATATTTTTTGGTAATCTAACAACAGAACTAATTACATTTTTCAAGAAAATACCTCGCGTAGCACAACCAAAAACGGCCTCTAGGGCACTAGGGGCCGTTTTTTGCAGCCCTTGACTACCCTTGACAATGACCTGGTGAAGGTCGCGGGTAGCCGATGGATGCGAGACGCGCAGGACCGGTCGTTGTGGCGACGCTTGGGAAAGGCCTATGTCCAGCAGTGGTTGTGTTTCGGCTGATAGGATGAAGAAGAGAATACCCCATTTATATATTATAAGTGGTTTTGGTGTGACAGCATTTACTTGTCGGTAGTGGCCGCGGCAGCAGTGTCGAGGCACTGCGACGCCAGGAGGTGGTGTAGATAGCCGGCGTCGCTGAACCGCTCCTCGGCCACCGCGTTACCCACGAGGATCGAGAACACGCGCATAGCCGTCGCCGTCTCACCCGCCATGTGGTACGCTGAAACATTCAAGCCAGCAATAAAGACTAACCTAACTTGGACCTAACGCGTTAGCGATAAAGATGAAAATGTAATTTGACAGATTGTTGTGTGGTTAATATTATAATTCTAAAGTGGCCTTTTTAGATGCTCAGAAGGTTATAGAGAAGGATCATTGACTGAAGGTACCTTTCTGAGCGTCGACAAATTTGTTTTCCTGTGCCATGCGGTGCGCGTACGGCAGATACACGTCGCGCTTGCATTCGGTGTGTTCGCGAGCCAGCGCGAACGCTCGCGACCACTCGCCCGCCGCCACTGCGAGCTGCGCAACTTTACTGGAAGAAAGTACAAGTTCTTTTGATTTAATAACTAGCTGACCCGCGCAACTTCGTCTGCGTCACAATTTTCATAGCCTGAAAGAATTTTCAAAACGGAACAGGAGTTTCTGAGATTAGCGCGTTAGAAAACAAACAAACTCTTGAGCTTTATTTACCTTGTATTAATAACTAGCTGACCCGCACGACTTTGTCTGCGTCACAATTTTCATTACTGCTCCGCTCCTATTGGTATTAGCCTGATGATATATAGCCTATAGCCTTCCTCGATAAATGGAATATCTAACACGGAAATAATTTTTCAAATCGAAATAGTAGTTCCTGAGGTTAGCGCGTGCAATAGTGCACTTTATTCAGGATCGGTCTTGTGCTTTCTGGCATTTTCGTCTATAGCTCCGTCTCTCACGATAAAATAATATTATTATTACTTTGTTAAATATCAGAATTGTTATTTTTGATGTAGATACTGTGCACGTCTGTTACTGACATAAAACTTAAACATTAGCATAAGACCCAATGATATTATATAACATCATTGATAAGACCCCATAAAATGTAATATGTTCATGTTTGTGTTGTCGATGTGCCAAAAATAAATAAACAATGTAGGTACTTACGTATAGTCCCCGAGTCGTTGATAAACGTCAGCGGCTGTAGCCGGTTCACCCGCTTTCACTAACGCCTCAGCCACGTGACGAAGGGAACCACTCGAACCCTTGTCAAGCTTTCGCGCCAACTCAATCAACCTGTAACATGACAGCAATCTATTTGAACGAAGCATAACATCAGGTCGTTGAAAAAGAAAATATATAGAACAACATTTCGATGGTTGTTTTAGCGTCCTTTATAGGAGTGGTAGACTTTTGCGAACCTGGGTATCAAACTAAGGAATAAAAATTCAGGGTCTCGCGAGGCCCGATTTTCGTTTGGTCTTTGCTGTTATTTATTTTATTTAGGAACACCAACGACATATTTACAAAAAAAGTTACATAAATTGTACATTGCTGTGTTCTGTGTAAATATGTCACTTACAGATGTACACAACTTTTACATTTGACACTAATATAGACATTAATTAATTAATTAATTATTAATTTTTTTTATTAATTATCATATTACACTATTTTTTCGTTTATTCATTTTCTTAAATAGAAAAAAATTGTTTAAATGAAATTTCTTGCAATAATGATTAAAACAGAATAAGATTGGATTGAAATGGAATTATTTATATAAGTATTAAAGATATTGACAATAATAAAAAATCAATGATTTTAATTAAAAATAAAAAAAAAAATTTTGACTAGTTTTCAGATAGGTACATTGATTTAACAATATTAAAAAAAAGCAAATAATTTTACAATAATTTAAAAATTATTTTAGGTGTATCACATTGGTAGGAGTTGACTACAAATCAAACACTAACAATTCTTTTTTAACCGACTTCAAAAAAACGAGGAGGTTCTCAATTCGGTATGTTTTTTTTATGTTTGTTACCTCATAACTCCGTCATTTATGAACCGATTTGAAAATGTTTTGTCTCATCTGAAAGGGTATACTTTTCGATTGGTCCCATTGTCACCATGTCAGAATCTGATGATGGGATCCCACGAAAATCGAGGGCAACCCTCAAATTTGATAGGCACATACAATGTTTTTCATGAACTTTCTAACGCAATTCAGATATTTGTGCCTCATCTCATGTTGCTGAGCTGATGATGAAAGGTATAAGTTAGGATCTGATGATGAGATCCCATGAAAAATGTTTGTTCAGCGATACTTTAGCCAATTGTCAGCAGATTTGTATGATTCTTTTTTTGTTTGAATGAGTATTTTCCTGGACTGGTCCCGTTTCAATTTGATGAAGATCTGACGAAGAACTTCGGAGTTAGGCAACGGAACTCTTCAATAAATGATAGCAGAGGGATCGGGATTGCTGAAATCGCATGTTTTTTTATGTTTACACCAGTTCTTAAACTAACATTGCTGTTAATGGGTACTCAGGTATCTAGGTACCACTAAAAAGTGAAAAATAAAAAACTTTTTTACAAACAAAATACAACCGACTTGTTTTGTTTTTTAAGTTCAACTATGCTGACACTGAATATGTCAATATCGGTATAACTTATATCATCAAAAACACTCAGTCTTTTTTACCCGACTGTGAAAGAAGGAGGGTAATGTTTTAAGTGACAAATAAATTCGTCGTCCTAATGTTTCGTAAAGTACGATCATCATCGTCATATCAGCCGAAAAACGTCCACTGCTAGACATAGGCCTCCCCCATGCATCGCCACAGCGACCGGTACTGCGCGTCTCGCATCCATCGACTACCCGAAACTATCACCAGGTCATCGGTCCACCATGTGAGACGCCTTCCAACGTTGGGTCTTCCGGTACACGGTCGCCACTCCAGAACTTATCGGCCCCATTGACCATCTGTTCTGCGAGCAATGTGCCCTGCCCACTGCCACTTTAGTTTAGCGACCCTTCAGGCTATGTCGGTATCCTTGGTTCTCTTGCGGATATCATCATTCCTGATTCGATCACGCAAGGAAACTCCAAGCATAAGCTTTGAGTGACTTTAAGCCTTCTGATGAGGCCCATTGTGAGCGACCACGTTTCAGTTCCATAAGTCATCACTGGCAACACACACTGGTCATAGACTGTCGGTTGTCATTCACCAAGCAATTTACGTTTCTTGTCTAGTTGGAAAACCTCAAAAAAAATTCAACAAAGGAAAAACTAATTTCATTTTGAAGAAAAAACTTATTTCATAATTTCAACTAGCTACAGTTGATGAAGGGGTCTACAAAAGCTGGTAGGACTAGATTCAAGATTAAAAGCATTTATTTCTTTTGAATTGTTAAGGTCGGTCAGTCAAAAACATGATGCAGTGCAAAATGGACCACGGACACTCTTTCAAATTATTTTTTTACTAATCTTGGTTACATATCCATGTTGCTTCTATATGTGAGAACAATGTGAAGAAGTTTAGTAAGCTTAATCATTTTTAGAGTAATATCAAAACATTGATTAATTTATTTATCTTTTACAATTCTTTGACTTACGACGCTGAAGACGAGTCTTTTAAAACTGTCTTATAAAGAAATATAATATATAGAATTTTTGTCTATTAAGTAAATAATACGAAGTGTAATAGTGCATTGGTAAAATTACATAATATTTTACCAAAAACAAAAAGCAAAGTACAATTTCTGTAACTGTGATAGATTAGAAACATGTTGCGGGCCGCATAAACATTAGCCGCGAGCCACGTGTGGGTCGCGGGCCGTGCTTTGGACAGGCCTGGGCTAGAAGTTCCAGGGCCGCGGCGTCTCTTTCGAACAAATTCCGCAGCCCCCGCTGCCACTCTTCTATGCTGACAGCTCTTTGAGGCGCGCGTGGAACACAATGCGCCATAGACCCGGGCCTGGTTCTGATCTATGGCAGGCCGGGAATCGCCCTGCGACTCCCGACACCCGGGGTGTCTTCTTCTGTTGCGGCAGCTGGGACGTGAGGTTTCCCTCTCTCGCGGGATGTCCACTTACATGTCTCTCCGGCCGGTTTCCGCCATCAGCTCAGCCGCTCGCTTGACATCGCCCGCGGCGAGGTACATCTCAGCGGCCGCGCGGGGCTCGTTCACGTGCCGCGCCCACTCCGCTCGACGGCGAGCTAACGCTGCTAGGCCTTCGCCCTCGCCCACGTATTCCTGTAACCAAACAAATATTTAATAGAATAAAGTAATCATTTCTTTTAAGTATCGTCATTTCCAGAACGTGGGATGTTGAGGACAATCGTGCAATGTAAAATAATGGTATTTAACTGCCTCCAGTAAGACTGGCAGTCGAACCCAACATGTGGAAAGGCTGGAACGATTGAACATAGTGAGACATGGACACGTGTAGAAGTTGTCCAGAAATATGACAGGTAGACAGTGGCGTAGCGTGGCTGTAAGCCATCCGGAGCGTGCTCACTGTTTCATTCATTAAAATGTCGATTTAAAAGAATCGAATATATCACCAAGGAGGATGACGTTACACAACACGTCATGTCGTCACAGGACCGGTGCTGTTATTTATTGTTTTCGTAAATGTATGTTTTAAGATTTTTGGTGAAAATTGGCTTTTAGTGTATAAGAACTTAGTTTTGTTGAAGTGTGTTGTGGTGTTTATGTAATTAATGAATTATCTATTTCTAAATTTGAATTAACGATGGCTCCGAAAAGAAGTATCGTATCTTCTTCGTTAAACGAAACGTGGTTATTCCAACATGGGCTGAGGTCATATTTCTGCGAAAAATCTTAACACCGCCATTCAGAAAAACGCGTCGTCAGTAAAACGCCATCTATCGACAATTAAATTGAACTTTCAAATACAAGATCGAACTCAGAAGCTCACAATTGTTACGATAAATAATGATTAGATAGTAAAACGATAGTTTCTTTTACTACATTATAAAAGTTTAACAAATGACTCAGCAATATGTTTTTGTGTTCTTTCACACATTTGTTACTACTATTTTTCTCAATAGATGGCATTGCAAGTATCTGGAGTCTCAATGAAAACTACCTATTTTAGCACTCGATAAAGTTTCTTCCTAAACATAAAAATTCAATATCTTTTGATTTTGTGGGTTGATTTTGATGAAGTAAACGCTAAATGTTACTCGGGATAACACTAATTTCTTTTAAATACTTAAATTTTGAATCCAATCAGTTGGATTATTACGCTCGGTGATTGATTACGTACTTTAAATAAAGACTATATTTTTCATGATTTACTTTACTTTTTTTAGACTTTTCCCTATACCTGTAGTTTAAGACGGTATTACTTACAAAATTTCAAAATTCTAGGTCAAATGGGAAATAACCTATGAATTGTGATTCCTTTGAGTGTCGAAATATTCGTTTTTTGCTGCATAAACGGCCGTATCTTTTTTGTATGTTAACTTATAACTATGTTTTTTTTTTCACAACGTCAAGGGATCGTAGACCTGAGTATATGGTTTAAATTCCAACTCGATACCTCCTTACATTCCTGAGATAAAGGATATTGACAAACAGACGGACGGACAACAAAGTGATCCTATGATGTTTCCGTTTTTTCCTTTTGAGGTACGAACCCTAAAAATGGACTGGAAATCAAAATCCATAGAGGCACCGTCAAAAATTTGCTAACATTACGTCCTAGGTGCCATTTTCAGTATTCAAGGTAAAAAAATAAGGAAAAGCTACACGGAAAATATAAAAAACGAAGAGAAAATTAAAATGCTTTAATCTTTTTATATACGAATTTGTGTGGACAGGACAATGTCTATCTCGTCAGTTGGCACAATATAAATCTCCGCATTAAACTTACTTGCGCTTTGTTGAACATCCTTAGGTCCACATAAAGGTTCAGAGCCCTCTCATCTCGGCCCACACTTCGGTACGACCGCGCTGCGTCGGCGTACCGGCCTCGGTACGCCAGTATTTCGCCTAGGACCACAGCGCGTTTCTCACCGGCCTCGAAGCGCTCCTATAAGACAAAACAATATTTTTTTTTATTATTTAAACATTTATTATCAAATAACAATTAATCGGCCCGTCATAAAAGTTTTTAAACTAGGGTCAGTATGGGTAAATCCGAGCTTATCAGAGATAAGGTGTAACTTTGTTAGGAGCCAATCGTTCTTTTATCATGCAAACCATTATGCCATTGTTATTTGGTCAAGTGCGAGTTGTCCGTAAAATTAACAAGACTGGTGGTAATTTTTTGCGTCAATCGGCTGAGTTTCATGTAAAGGATTATTTCATTGTATCGGATAAAACCATCTAGACAGCACAAGTTGGTTTTGGTACCGAGGTAGAAGAGACCCTGGCTACGTCTATAAGCTACTTTTTGTCGGCAAAAAATCTTCTTTAACGGGAGACATTGGCTCATTTAGCCAGTTTTTTATGAATGTCATGTCAGGTAATGTTTGGTATTTTCAGTTTATCGAATTCTTTACCTGTAAATGATCAATGAGGTTAAGGAACACGATGTTCTCGCTTCGCTGGAAGGCCTTCTTGGCAATCTCGAAGGCAAGCTCCTCTAAGGCAGCCACCCCGAGCCGCTCCCAGTCTAACGAAGTCACACCCAGACACGCCACCGAGTACGCCTCACTGGAATTAAAAACAAGATTAAGGGCGTTGCTCTACGAATTCGGTACAAATAAAGAACCCATAAAAATACACGATCTGAAGAGGATCTTATTGGGCAGTTGGATCGAGGGCTTGATCCAGAAGGCAGTACTGCTGGACACGGCGCGTATTATTAGGAGATTCCTTTCTCAGGATCCCTAACCAACAGCAATAGTAGCTTGAACTCTATTCCCGATAACGATATCGGTGGGTTACTAAGTTTGAAAAGGGGTATAGGAAAGTAAATAAACAAAATAAATAATACAAAACCGGTTCTACTTTAGATTAAGTCCAAACCTTACCCATTTGGTGCCTAAAAATATTTTATTTATATTCTTATTCGTTATATCCGTCCCTCCGTGTCTGCCGTAGTTTTACACAGAGACTAGAAGAGTAGAGTAGAGAACTCCATTTTCCACACTTAAGACTCCCATTTCGTCCATTGTGCGTACCTGACTAAGTAGCCAGCCTAGCTCCGCACAGAAGTTTCCTGGTAGCTTCACAGCTTCGCGGAGCGACCTCACCGTTCCGAGGATTTGGGACGACGTTGAGCCACGGCTTTGTATTCCAGGATGATGTGGGCGGCTGGGTTTTCGGCGTCAAAACAGGCCCTGCAGAGTGCGCTGTCCGAGGCGCCCATATTAAAGAGATGTTTGTTTAGGGGGCAATGGCCCGAAAGTGTCACTATTATTGTTCTGAGGTTATTTCTACTTAGGCTGAGTAGTCGCGGATGTAGACTTGACATTACCATTTTTTACTGCCTGCAGTCTGCAGCCAGTGACCATTTGTTGTTATGAGGTTCAGTTGATCTCATGTACGAAACTGTGAGAAAGGTAGGTGCAGGAGTGGGTATGGGCCTAGCACTACCATCTCGGAACCTCTACTTGCAAGTCCGTCTGCTGCATCACTGCCTCGGACCCACTGTGACCTTTGAACGACTGGAGGCATTTTGTTAGACAGCGATATACTCACCAGGGCGAAGTGACACTCAAAGATTTCTTTGCTGTTAGTTTATTTGTTCTCTAAGGATTCGAGCACAGCCAGGATATCAGATACGAATCTAATTGCATAGTTGTGTATCCCTAGACGCTTTACGGCTGATGCGGCTTGTGTTAGGGTGATGCACTCTCATTGGAATATCGAGCTGTGTTCGCCTAGTGGTAAGTGAAGTTTAATGTTGAGGTCTAGGCAGTGTACGCCTGTCTCTAAACCCTTTGAAGTATTTGAGCCATCGTCTACCATACATTGATTTGACAAATTCGTAAAATTGGACGCATATATTCAGATTAAATATCTAGAAAATGGGGCTACAAATTCGAAATGTCAGAGTTTTTTCTTGCTTTATAAGCTGAACCATAACTGTGATCAAAATTAGGAGCTTGTAGGTCTGCTAGAAGTATCTTAGAATTTTAATGATCCGTGAATCAGTCAGTGACAAAATTAAGGAACTTTGACTTGCTATTTATTATTCTTACAACTAAATACTGGTTTAAAAAATGTAATTTGGAGATACGTAATGCCCAAAAATAAAAAGCGCCATAAACGAGAAATAACGTTTTCAAGCAAACTAAAAAGCTTACAAATCAGAATAAAACGCAACCACCCTTTGTTAATAAATTAAGACTGACCTTAGATACCTAGGTAACACAGTGGCAACGTCGCGCGCGCGCCGGAGCGCGTTGTGTGTTATCTCGTGTCGACGTGGGCGGCCGGGGCGCTCCGCTCCGCTCGCGCTGGCTTTATTGTTTGGTAGGTAAGGTTTGAAATACGCGCAAAAAATCAAACACTACATTTTTAAATTATCGAGCCGTCAATTGTCAGCGCCCGAATGTGACAAATCGTACGTTCCGAAAGGACAGCGTCGGCGCACTGTAAAAACGAGTTCTTTAGAGGCCCCACTTACCGATCGCAAAAAACTAGGATGCATTAAACTTACCTATTTTTGTTTCTTTTACGCGCGGAATGTTTTGCTATGTTTGTCACTCTCGTAGTGAAAGTGCAAGTGTGTGTGTATTTATTGCTTCCTTGTTTGCATTGCCAACTTTTTAGTGAAATATTTTGTTGTACTTGCGACATGTTTTATAGTTGTAAGGTGCATGACCTATGCTTAGACATAATCAGCTGTTAGGAAAGATACAGCGTGTTCAAACGGTGCAAAAACTTAAAAAATCATTTGCGACTAAACTACTGCTCCTATTTAATTGATTTTTGGTACAGTACTTGAAAACGGTACCTAGTATAGGCAGTTTAAAGGAAAGCCCCTCTGTCGTATCAACTTTGTATGTACTACTACCATGTTTTTACGTCTAATTAGCACTGGATTCAGCGCACCCATCACACCCACCACCACCCACCACCTCAATATTTTTAAACGAGTTATACAACGAAACCCACGTCTTAGTACATATGATAAAAGACCCTATTTATATCAGGGTTTTTTTACCACTTTGTCGACGTGGTTATTAGTGTATGTTTACCAAATTCTAACTTTCGAGTGCTAAGCGTCTCTGATCTAAACCGCGGACAGATAGACGGAAAGGTGGAACTATACGGGTTCCTTGTTGACTACGAAACCTTAAAAAAGAAAAAAGTTCAGAGGTCAAAGTCTATTTTAACGACCATAAAATCCGTACTGTTAAAATCACTATTATGAGAACTATATATGGTTAAATGTCTGAGGAGCTCGTGGCTAGATAATAACAGCCGCACAGGTTGATCTTCAAGGTTAAGCAACGCTTGCCAAGGTTGGTCTGTGGATTGGTGACCATCTTAACATACCGAGTTTCCTCTGTGCCTTGGAAAGCACGTTAAGCCATTGGTCCCGGCTGTCATTTGTAGATCTTTGGCAATCGTTACGGATAGTCAGAATCCGGTAAATCTGACTCCGATCTTGCCATGAAGTAACGTGTTACCCAGTTAATGGGTTGTGGAGGTCTGCTCCTCGTAAAATACTGGTAATCAGCTAAATCCAGCTTGACTAAAAGCCGAACCCAATGAAATTGGAAAAAGGTTAGGCAGATGATAATATGGTTCAATGTCTGATCTTTTGAGAAAAAGATCAAACAGATTTGAATGGGCCTGTCCAAACAGTGCTAGTTTTTGTCAGTTATCTTGTAACTCAACTTAGATTATCAAGGAGCTCAGCAATTTATAACAAAATAAAGGCATTTGGGTAAGTACTTAAACTTCCAGACAATCTCTAATAATAAAAACTTACATAATCTTCACACTCGCATTACGTATATGAGGACCCACGTAACAATAATCCGTAACGTGGCTTGGGTGTATCGTCGACACTGCACCGACCTCAACTGAATAGTACACGAAAGTAGGTATCGATGGGATTGCCTGACATTTACACTCGGGGCTATCTATAAATAAAATCTTCAATCACGAATCGTTTAGAAATTTAAGTCGTTTGCAGCACGATGTAACAACGGTAACGCTAGTGCCGTTTGGGTGTTGGTTAGATAAACAGACCACAGCAGTAACCGTCAGTAACTTAGGACACACAGTAACTGACACATAGATTTCGTTGACAAACGATAAGTGAACTTTTGCAGCAACTCGATGTGCCCGAGTAAGGCTGCTAATACAGGTAAGCAGCCGATAATAGAGCACTTCCAATATCTGAAACTATAGTTCAGGGTAAAGAATGAATGCGCCGCATCTTAACTCAAGGGTGTGGAGTGAATCTGACCACTTGACTTATTTAAACAAGTAACGTTTTTGATGTTTGAACTCGAACACACGGCGGGTTTCTAATTGATACTGTTCCTAGCTCAGCCTATTACTCAAGTGTTTTGTGATTCGCGTACCTACGAACATGTCCCGGTTTTTGAAGATTTATAATTGCGGTATTGGTTGCGATTAGAAACGTTTTATTGGCACATTGATTTTACTTATATTCAGTTGAGGATGAATTGATTAAATAAAGGTGTAGCTTCGATTCACAAAAACGTCTTGAGCATCGACGCCGCCTTGGTAGCTGTCGGTTTTCTACCGGTTTAAGTCAAGAGTGAATAGGTTACTTCTAGGCAAGCGTGCTCCATCTTTGACCGCGTGCCTATCAACAGTAAAAACAAAAACGTTTCAGCCATGCTTAGTGATGATTCGTAGATTCATAATTTGATTTTTGGCGGATTGTGGCAGAAACCCAAACGTTAATTGGCAGAGAGTTCTTCTCTTCAAATCAACTTATGGGTTGCTAATTAAAATTTTATTTTAAAATCTGGAATACTTAAAACTAAGCGTAGGGTTATTTATTATGTAAATTTTGGCACTCCTATAAACTCTGGCTGGCTTATTAGCCTGAAAGAGTTTATAGGATTGCCTCAGAAACTAGCCGTAATTCATCTAATGGTGAATTATCAATCTTTATTATTGCGCTATTTTCAGGAATCAGCAAACCTGGAGCGTCTGCATCGCATACATTTAGGACAAGGCAACCATGTATCTAAGTTGCAATAAAAACAATATATAGCAGGTAAAGCAATTTATTTACTTAAGTAAAATCACTGAAATCACTTAGATGCTAATATAATTTTGACATTCAAAGTAACCGAAAACGCATAACAATACTAATAAAAAGCATACAATACATTAGTTTTAAACTAATCAGTTTTTTGGTAGTAGGTACAGCCAATTTTACAAAGGACCACATTTTTGCTAAGTCTAACGTGTTTTCTTGGACGGTACACACCCCATTGATATATTTTATCACATAAAATACATTTTTACTTTTCCTTATTACAATACATAATCACAATTTGTCAAACTTTCTTTGGTGATCATAAGCCTAAGCTTATGTTTGTTTTATTAAAAAAAAAAAACATTGCCCCACACTAAGATTTTCTCCAATATCGTGGTTTAAATGGAATCTATCCCGAACGAAGTCCGAGAATCGTGAAAGCCTTTTTTCATATCAAACGCTGGAATCAGTCTTATACAAATTTCTATCAAACAGTTGATTTTTTTATATTAAAACACTCATAAATATTTGCCAGGCGCGCGTGCACATTCGCACATTGCTACAATACGTACATTACAATTTTAAATCAATATATAAGAAAACAACGTCCTTTCGCAAATATATAATTAAGCAAAGATAGTACAATAAGTCCTTATATTAAAAACAATTTTGTTAGTAAATATTAAAGAATGTGACACTTGCATACATTACATGTTTGGATTACGATAGTTGTAAACTCTGTTTTGAAGTCAAAATTAAAATGTTGCGTTTCCAAAAACTACAAGACTCAAGAGGAAAAGGGATAAATAATGTAACATAGATTTTTTTTTAACTTGGAACAAAGTGTTGTGTTTTGTTTCATGTTTTGAAATTGATTTCCGAAACTAAAGTAATCTTTCACTATGTTGTTCGTGTTGTTATATGTTTCACAAAAGGGTATTTTAGAAAAAATCCTAATTAGGCCGTCAGATAAATTTAAACAAAATATTGGACACGTATTTTTTCTTTTTTCACATAAACAAAAAATTAAGAAGATACAACGAGTTGAAGACACGCGTGACGTGTGTAGTAATTTCCCAAGCCACATGACGTCACCTGTCATCGTCGACATCATAAGCCATTGATGTGGAGTAAAAGCGTATTATTTAATATAACTCAAAACTTCTAAGCCCTTTCCCTAACTAAACGCTTAGTATTCACACAATAAGTACTAAGACGACAAAAGGATCAGCGATCACAAACTGTGGGTCACGCTGTCGGTTTAGTAGCACACAAAATACTAAAATTAAAAGTTGACCTATCATAATGATCCTATTATATTATGTCCGTATGACACAATCTATATGAAAGACAGCGTTTCCCCAATATCACAGAGCGAAGCGAGTAACATGTACAATATGAGATTGAACTTAAATAACTACGATCAACTCCATCAAACCGCTTTCAAAGTGATCTTGTTTGGAAGTTTTAGTGGTTTTTTGTATTCGAATGAAAAATAATATAGACCGACTTCAGTCGTCTTACAAAGGTCTCCGATATAAAAACGTCTAGCCGCGATTAAATAATATTATTGTTACCAATATATACAACATTAAGAAACAAATTTTTGCGCTAAAGTGAATGAACTCTGATAAAGATTTCACTGTGGAATTCCACGCCGCTCTTAGAACGCAACGTACGGACCGGACACGCATCAGGAGTTTTCAAACTACGTTAAAATAAAAATTTATAACGTAGGTAAAGTTATATAATTATAAGTAAAATTCTAATGTCAATTTGTATTTTATGAATATTTTTATAAAGTTTTGCTTATATGAAGTGGGCTGCCGTTGTAAGACGATTAGTATTCTACCGTGTATTTAAAAAATGAATAAAATTTCGAGCAATCGCAGAAACATGCAAAAAATAAATATTTAAAAAAGGCGAATTCGGTTAGCGACGCAATTTACTATCTTATTCCTATTTTGATTAAATGCGCAAGCGATTAAGTAATTGCAAAGCATACAAAGTCATGACTAAAAATAATAATAGCGTATTTATGAACTATTGCCTGTGACCTCATTTACCTACTTAACTAGCTTATCCACACATTTTTTTTCGTTTTTTTTTTTAATTTTTACTTTTTTTTATTTTTCTATAAAACATAAAAATAACACAAATACACTGAAAACTCTTAGCACAAGCAAAAGCGACACTATCATTAACTATGTCCTATGATAGACTGTCCTAACCCTGTTGAGTTTTATTTATACAGGGTGGATCGGAAGTACTTAAGCAGGAGTTATGAATTATCTACCCACTTTATTATCTCTCTTTCTCTCTTTCGAAATTTATTCAAGGTAGTCGCTAAAAAAAGTTTTTTTGCGACTGAAACGTTTTTTAAATTCCTATGAAATGAAACATACATTTTTATTTACTGTAACTAATTTAAAAGATATACTTTATATTTCTAAGCTATGAAATAAATATTAGTATTTAATCACTTCTAATATTTATCTATTACCCTGTTAGCGTACCTATATGTATATTAAAATAAGATAATAATACGTATTTATAAAAAAAAAACCCGTAAGCTGAAGTGAAAAAACTGACCATCAAACTGACTTAAGCTATCAGTCTTCGTAAATAATACACACAAAAAGCTATCTACCCGACTAACATCTATTCACTGACCCACTTGAATGGCGCAGAAAAACTAAAAAAAAAGATAAAATATGAAATCTAAAAGAAGATGATTGATAATATTTAGTCTTAGTTAAAATATAACTGTTATAAACAGTTATATTTTAACTATATATATTAGTCTGAATATGTTATATATAGATAGTTAATTATAATTACTAGTCATCATACAAAAAAACATTAAATTGAGTTTCTCACTGTACCTTTCCTGCTCGATTATGGCAACTAACTAAAAAAGTGGCAAAGAACACAATATCATAGAACAATCAGCTAAGCGACGCAATATAACTATTATTATATAATACGGTGTTTGACTGGATTTTTATTACATTTCTGAAAGTTTTGGAAAGGGCAAAAACAAGAAAAATAAATTTTGCAATCTCAATAAATTACGGTGTTTTGAGAGCTTTAAATTCTGGAATAAACAGCCAATTATTGCGTGTGACGTCACTCACATAGATCGCCATAGTGTTTTTGCGCCATCAATATTACAAAAGGCTATTTTCGGAAAAAGATAGAAGAATAATTTCAAAAGCGTGGATGTTTTCTATTTATCTATATAATTTTTTTTTCGCAAATTGTAATACATCAGCGATAGCTTTTAATCAAGTATTCCTTGATCCAGATTTTTGATAGTTGTCCAATAAATATTTACCACTTGAATTGAACTCTCCGACTAAGTAACACCATAGTTTCTACTTCTACCTTTTATTATATTAAAAATATTATATTAAAAAAAATCTTTATTTGGTTGTGTTATCTATAAGGCCGCCTATTGTGTTGCCCTGTGCATTTATGTACATAAAACATACTCTTCATCTTCTTATCGTGTGGGCAGTAAGGTCTAACGACCCTACACACCTAAACATTTTCTATTTATCTATGAAATTAAAATGTTAGTGTTACAAATTATTACTAAAGTTGTACCAGTAGCTTTAATAAAATTTTTCTAATAGGATGATGGATGACTGGTCGATCGCGGCTAGTAGTCCAGTCGATCGCCGCAAGGATAAAAATATAAATACTTATAGCTGAAGTAGCATAAAACTGAATACTGCTGGACCTTCATTCATAGTGTGTTAAACAGGATGACGCACTCTACCCAAATTATTAACGAGCACACTTGAGGAGATATTTAAAACAATGGCAGCCTCATGAAACACCAAAGGTATTAATGTCCGCAAAAAAAGGCTGAAAACCCGCCGATATGCCGACGACATTGGCCTTTTCGCCCCCACATCTCTAGAACTCCAGAACATGCTCCAAGAGTTGAACACAGCTAGCTTCAAGGTGAGACTTGCGCTGAAGCGAATGACCAACGGGCAAGAAATACATTATGTTAATGAGTACATTTACTTGGGCCAGTTAGTTTCTTTCGAAAACAGGCAAGAAAAGGAAATCGATCGTCACAGAAAAAATCCTCCTGGAAAAGTTATTGGCCCAGTGGTCCATGAAGATGCTAATGAAGGGATGATCTGCCGAGCTCCCTGAAGCGCGAACTCATCGATGTGTACCTCCATCCTTACGCACCCTAGGGTGCGCAAACCTGTGCGATCACCGAGTCGCAAAAGTTTCGCCTTGGAGTTTGCCAAAGAGCGATGTAACGTAGCATTCTGGGCGTAAAAAGACAGGACAAAATTCGGAACACCACGCTGCGTTCTAAAACGGGAATAATGAACATGTGGGTAAGAAGGCTGCCAGGCACAAATGGGATTGGGCGGATCACGTAATCCGAATGCACTGTGACCGTTTGGACAAAAGTCTCCACACAATGGGTTCCCGAAGACGGCCGTCGCCGCCGAGACTGGTCCAAAAAGAGGTGGCGAGGCGACATGGAACCAGCCCTCACGGTACGCAAACCGTGAGAGCTGGTACTGGTACGAGGTGACGCTAGAAAAGAATTCCTGGAAGGACTTGGGGGAGGCCATCAGTAAGACATTGCGGGCTATTAAAGAAATAAAAAGGTTAATACAATATATGAACTATTTGTTTTCATTTAAAATATTAAGAAATGTGTAATTTTATTGGTAGATCGCACAGGGTTTCGTCACTAAAGAGTAGATCTTGAGTCTAATCAAATTGGCCACCCCTGTAAAAGCCTATTAAAAAAACTGTGTACACCTATTTTAAGATGAAAATAAATGAACTAACTAAAGCACTCAGAAAATTCACACTCAATTGAAATGAAAAGAATAAAACTTAACCTAGCCTACACAAACTCGCACAGAATTAAGTTAAAATAAAAAATTATGTCCTAACTATTTATACACAGGTAGGTACATTCTATTTATCTATGAAATTAAAATGTCAGTGTTACAAATTATTACTTAAATTGTACTAGTTGACTTAAGGAAATTGTTCTAACAGCCTATAAAACTGTGTTTACCTATTATGTAATAAAAATAAATTAACTATCTAGTGCACTCAGAAAATACACACTCAATAGAAATGAAATAAATAAAACTAGATCATGCCTACAAAAACTCACACTGAATTAAGTTGAAATAAAAGATTTTGTACCAACTATTCGAACACAGGTACATTCTATTTACCTATGAAATTGAAATGTCAGTGTTACAAATTATTATTTAAATTACTCTACTAGATTTAACAAAATTGTTTCAACAGCCTATTAAAACTGTGTTTACCTATTATACAACGTGTAACAGAAAAAAAGCAATACCTCTTAAGGGGTCAATGAACCCATCATTATGAACAACTTTCACTATGGGACCAATCCGGAAATCGCGAAAAGAAAATCAGCTGTTTAGTACATTTTGTCAACTTATGCGCACATAAATGTATGGAGGAGTCGATTTTTTTTTTCGCGATTTCAGTGTTGGTCCCATAGTGAAAGTTTTTCATAA
The DNA here is from genome assembly GCA_950371165.1 of Lacanobia oleracea. Lineage (NCBI taxonomy): Eukaryota > Metazoa > Arthropoda > Insecta > Lepidoptera > Noctuidae > Lacanobia > Lacanobia oleracea. The sequence goes on from OX493385.1 coordinate 18,695,154, forward strand.
TAATGAGTTCATTGACCCCTTAAGAGGTTTTGCGTTTATACAGGTTGTATAATGAAAATAAATTAACTATCTCAGCACTCAGAAAATTCAAACTCATTTGAAATGAAAACAATAAAACTAAGAAACTCACATTGAATTTATTTGAAATAAAAAGTAATGTACCAACTATTTATACATAGGTACATTCTATTTGTCTATGTTTTTAAAATTGTGCGTTACAAAATATTACTAAAATTGTACTAGTAGCCTATTAATAAAATTGTTTTAATCGACTATTAAAAAATTGTGTTTACTCATCTTAATATGAAAATAAATGAACTATCTAGAGCATTCAGAAAATTCACACTAAATTGAAATTTAAAAAAAAATTAAACTAGATCTTGCCTATAAAAACTTACACTGAATTTAGTTGAAAAAAAATATGTACCAACTATTTATACAGAGGTACATTCTATTTATCTATGAAATTAAAATGTCAGTGTTACAAATTATTATAAAAAATTGCACAAGTAGACTTAACAAAACTGTTCTAACTGCCTATTAAAATTGTGTTTACCTATTTAAAGATGCAAATAAATGAACTAGATCTAGAGCACTCAGAAAATTCACACTCAATTGAAATGAAAAGAATAAAACTACAAAATCACACTGAATTTAGTTAAAATAAGTAATCATTTACTGATATTTATACATTGTTTTTGTCTATGAAATAGAAACGTTAGTGTAAGAAATGAAAAATTTTTTTGTTTGTCTGTTAATTAAATTATTTTCACCTATTTTAAAATGAATATTGTGAAAAGAACAAAACTAGACTAAGCCTACAAAAACTCACACTGAAATACAATTCAAATAAAAAAATAATGTACCAACTATTTATACATAGGTACAGACATCATAAATAAATATCTCACTCAAATTGTCTTAAAAGGCTGAATATGTTCATATCATCAACTAATCTAATATTTACAGCAAGTTTATATTTAGATGAAATCTTCCATGCTATAATCTAATACAACCTTGAGTCCTACGGATATACCTGCCTACCGTAAGCAAAAAATATCAGATAAAAAACGCGTAAGCTGAAGCGTAATCAACTATCTGAAATCATCAAACTGACCGGAACTATCAGCCATCGTACAAAAACACACAAAAAACTATTTATCCGACTAACCAATATCTACTCATTGACCCACTTGATTGGCTCAGATAACTAAAAAAGAAGTAAATATGTTAATTAAAAGATGAATTTGAAATTATCTTGTGTGCCTATTGGTCTAAATTAGAATGTACGAGTAGATAACGTATTTTCCCCAATTTAGGGAGCAGTTCAGCTAAAACGATACTGTTCAATATCTTTCAATCATAACGTTCGTTACGTCAAAATAATCCAAATTAAAAGACAGATGTTAAAAAGATATTAAGGAAATTTAGTTATTAAAAAATATACTTATTGCATCCTTTTGTTTTCTCATTATTTATATTTTGGAAGTAAAGGTTAAATATTTCAAAACCTTTTGCACAAAAATTGTAAATTAATCAGATATTTTTACCTATACAAAATTAGTAACGTAGTGTTACTAATTTCGTACAAAAATATTTGATTCGAAAATATAATATATATTATATCTTCTCTATTTGACAGAACTAAGCCTTAATTGCAAACAAGGAATGAAAAGATTTTACTTCTTATATCTCTGCCGATCTCATTACGCTAAAGTCGTTTGTTTCCTAACATTTGGCAGGTTTATATTTTCAGGCCTAGGTCGATCACCATAAACAAATTCTCTGTCTGTCTAAGCATTATTTTTCAACAATCAGTAATTTTCGCGATAAAAAGTAAATAAATAAAATCACTGTTGATTTCTCTTGATTTCTATTTCATTCAAAGCTGATGTTTTAAGTGTTTGTCAAAATAAGATTTTTATTAGATAATGGCAGTATGTCTTGAAGAAGGCATTTCCAAGATTGTACCCTCGTATGCCAAAAAAGAGTACCTAATCATGGAATCCAAAGAACAAAACACACATAACAAGTGATAAAAATTGAAGACAGCTTTAACTATTTCTTAAAAAAGCAAACAATATAATCAAACATAACTACAATGATCTTAGAGGTTTTAACAAGGGAAGTAAACGTGAAAATTATTAAACAAGCAGATGAAATACAAACAAAACCAAAATGAAAATGAAGGTTCCATTAACAGTAACTATTGAACACATCGTGAGGTAGTTTATGGTCTATTATTTAAGGCCAGATTATGTTTGAATTAAAAGAGAAATCAACTACCAAATGAATATTACCCCTCTGTCACTCATAAATTGGAATTTATTCTATTTTCTAGTAATTTTAATGTGTAATAAGAAAATGACAGAAACAGGAAGCGTTGCCAGCATGCAAAAACTGTGTTACGGTGTCAAAATTTACAATACTGCAATCTATGAAACGAAAGAAAATATTTTCTGAAGCAATTTTTGAACTACGTGTAGTAAAAAGCTACCTCATATTGTGTATTCCGAATGTGGCCATCAATGAGGGCCATCTAGTAATTTGTTTTTGTTACAGTTCATAACTCACGCTATAGACCGTGGACTACAGTGCCTGATAAAATAATTTCTAAGAGTTTAATAGGACTATGAACGGTATGTTACAGTCTACAGTTTGCTAAAGTATTTGGTAAACAAAGAAGCTATAAAATCAACTTAAAACTTATCAAATAATTGCAGCCGTCGTCGGGGCAATTATAACCTTATTATATTGTAAAACTAAGTAAGCTACAGCTACAGCGCAAACAACTTTGTACTAACAGTGAAATTGAACAATGAATTGAACTTCCGGAGCGACAACGAACCGATTTTAACAGTGAAATCAAACAATTATCAAGTGGCAATCGTAACCATATATTGAAAAACTAAAAACCAGTAAGCTTGTACAAATAGTGAAATTGAACAATGTGTTACTTGCAGAGCAATAACGAACCGATTTTAACAGTAACTTTTAGCTATCCAAAAAAAAATCAGAGAAACACAACCTTCCAGTGACAATCGTAATCATATATTGAAAAACTAAAGCCAGTAAGCTGCAACGTAAAAAACTTTAAACAATCAGTGAAATTGAACTATTTGTTACTTAAGGAACGGTAAAAAAACGATTTTAATGGTGAAACCAAACTTTTAGCAATCTTAAAAAAAAAAAAACAAAAATACAAACTTCAAGTGGCAATCGCAACCATATATTGAAGACTATAAGCTACAGCGAAAACAACCTTGTACAAACAGTGGATTTGAACTATTAATTTGTTACTTCCCGAACCATAACGAACTGATTTTAACAGTGAAACGAAACTTTTAGCTATCTTAAAAAAATTAAAGAAATATAAACTTCAAGTGGCAACCGTAACCATTTATTGAAAAACTAACAAACAGTAAGCTACATCGAAGACAACTTTGTACAAACAGTGAATTTAATTTGTTGCTTCCAGAACGATAACTAACCGATTTTAATGTTAAAACTAAACTTTTAGCTATCCCAAAAAAACAAATAGTTACAACCTTACGTGGCAAACGTAACTATATTAAATTGAAAAACTAATAACTAGTAAGCTACAGCAAAAACCAATATGTACATACAGTGTCGGAGCTATAACCGACAGACTTAAATTAAGGCATACATTTTATCGTTTTTTTTTTTTTTTGTTTTGTTTTTTTTTCTGTTTTTCTTTATTTTTAAAGCCATTCAAAAAACTCACACACTACTATACTATAATAAGCTCTGTACTTTAAAATAAGAAAACCGCATGGATTAACGTTGCAAAGAAAATACGCGGCGGACAAGGGACTTTACTAAAAAGCAAAAAACAACTCCTATAAATAGTAGAAAGAAATGCAATTACGTCACACACAATCATAATTAAAAAAAAAAGGAAAATAAACTAAAAGCTAGTAAGCTACCAGCAAATGCAAACCACTAAAATTTTATCCAAACGAGATCCGTTTTCAAGCAGTTCGATGGAGTTGGCAGCAGTTATTTTAGGTCAATCTCAGACTTAAGACTATTTTTCAACCTATGTCTCTATAGATGCAATGAGGGCTACCGTTTTGTAATCACCAGTTGGCGCCACTGTCGAATGACGTTTTTAATCATAGCATTAAAGTTGTTATTACGCGCACATGAACAAAATTAGAAGCAAAATAATTAATGATGCCGTTAACTTGCGATTTAATACAACAAAGATAGTGTCGCAGTATTTCATGGACTCATCATTATGGAAAAAAGAAGGAAATCTACATATTTCATAGGTATTTAATTTTTATTTTGATTATGATTGTGATTTTGATTTTAATTTTAATGATTATTTAATTTCATTATTATTTTAATTGGATTAAAGATTTTGTAATTTTTTAAGTTTTAATTTTGTAATTTTATATTTATTTATGTTTTAATTTAATTTAATTTAATTGTAATATTGGGACTTAGTGCCCTAATAAAGAAATTTATTATTATTATATTTCGGACAAAAAAAAATTCAATGCAGTGGATGGGAGAACCGTAACTTAATCTGTCATAGTCAGGCTGTTTTATAAAAATGTTCACAAAACTCAAAACAAATAAGTAAATAAACTAACGCGATAGCCCTCATTAAATTAGAAACAGAAAATAAACTCTTATGAAAAAATAGCAAGCACACAATAAAGCAAAAAACGCAAATCTTAAAAACACACACAGTTGTTTTAAAACTCCTATTGATTCCATATTTTATTGAACGCAACGCTATTTGCAAAAAAACTATTGACCTGATAACTGTAACCAATCATGTTTTGTGAAGAAGAGTTAGTCAGTGTTTTTTCCTGTCAGCGCTATAAGCTATAGGAAGACGTTCATTTTCTGGATTAAAAACCCGCATAATATGAGTCCTTAAAAAAATTGCATAATCTGGGTGAGCATAATGCACTTGTCAAACTTCCACGACGCTATTTGATTGCTTAAAGTAAAATAAACAAACAATAACTTTGCCGCATGAGTGAACTTTGGAATTTTAAATTAAGTAACTTGAAGACTTGCCAAAATTTATCTTTGAGTTACATCTACGAAATCCAAAATGATGTTATGCAAGATAACTCGTAACCAAGTAGTTTGAAAATATATACAGCCCTATTCATAAAAACTTTTATTCATTTGTTTAGTTTAAATTCTAATAAACAGATTCTAAATTCAAATCACTACGAAAACTTCTCCTCACTGCTAATATCTACTAATCAGCATTTAACTAAACATAATTATTGTAAAATAGTTTTTTATAAATACGACTGATATTAAGTTTTACACAAACTACGCGGATTCGGCATGATGTAGAAATACAGTTAAATTCTATCATTTTATGAGAACTAAATGTTATGCACAATCAAGTTATGCTTAGTGTATTATGCGGATTAGTAATATCACGAACAAGAAAAAGGATATTTTTCGCTAATAATTTAACGTACTTTTGAATTCAGGCGCAGGATTATCCATGAGTGTCGTTTCTCGTTATGAAGTAAATTTAACTCCATAATTATATCTTGGAAAACAGCCACTTTACACACGGGAACCAGGGTAGATATTACACAACTAATTCTCGATTGGTATCCAACTAAAACAAGACAAAATAAATTTAGTTATCTTTTTCCTATAATAGTAGCCTATTTTACTCCTTATAATCATCACTGCTTGGCAAAAGCCCTAGCTTTTGCCACAACAAAAAAAAAATCTTTGCCCCGCGCTAGGAATTTCTCCTGTACCGTAAGTGCGTTCACAAACATACAAAGTCACATACACAAACAGCCAAACCCGGAACAACAGCTATCTGTAAGCCATACAAATATTTGTTCCATGCGAGAATCGAACCCGCGACATGCAGCGCAGCAGTGAATCGCTCAACCACTGCGCCAACCGTGTTGTCTAATTAAAATAGCAAAGAATTCGTCTCGTCTATTTAAACATATTGGATCCTATTGAAAAGACTACGGAAAGAACTGCACGAATGCTTACAAATCAATAAGGCGTAGGGTTATAATAGTAAATAAGTGTAAATTACACAAAACACAGTAATGTAGTCGTATAGACTGAACAAATATGAAAATAACAATAATGTTTACGATTTTTTATGAAAATTGGATTGTGAGGGTAATTGAAAATAAACTTGAGTTTACTAACCTGTGTGAGAAGCGGCTGTATCATATTCATATGCTCGCGCCTTCATTTTTATCAGGAACTTTCAAAATCTGCAAATAAATGCATTTTGTTAATACAATCGAATAATGTGTCGATTCGTATCCAATATTTAGTAAAGTTATAATTTATAAAGGTGAAGTAATGGAAATGTTTCGAAAAAAATACTAAGACATATAAATGTCTTAGTATTTTTGCTAATGCTAGAAATGGCTTTCATTACAATTCAATCACAAAAATGTTAAGCTGCTTGCTACTACAAAACCTATATTAGATGTTACTATGAATTTACGGAAATTAATCAATAACATAATTAGATTATGAAAAGTAATATGAAAAAACTTACTTGTATATTGTTTTATTTTTTGCTTCACGTAACGCCAGCAAACATAAACTTTTGTTTTGTATTTTAGAACACGCACTAGGAAGAAACTTAGGGTTTAGAGCGACGGTGCCGCCGACGCACCGAGCCGTGTCTCCAGTAGTTGCTTCGTTGTTGTTACTGGTAGCCCACCGGTGCAGCCCAAGCGATTGCGCGAGGCGGCGTCGGCGCGGCTGCGGCACCGTCCACGAGCCCTGAGACGTACGACCAGAACCACGAATCGAACCAGAAAGATAGAATGCAAGCTTGCACCCCTTATTTATACCCGCCTCCCCGCCGCGTACGCTCTCATAATGGGAACCCCTCGCAATATCAAGCACGCATCTCACGAGAATATTACAATTCCAATTGGAATAATAAGCAAAATTCTCATTGCAAAATTTTGCAGCAGCTGTAACGGTTCTCATTGAAAAGATTCGCCATATAATAAACCCGTATTAGTATTATTTTTATAATCCGTTCGTCGCAATTAGATTTATTGAGATGCAAATTTTATTATTTACATTTCAATAAACCATGTAGGGGCGAGTTTTGCGCAGCGCTAATACCCTCTCATGACAACAAAAAGTCTGATTTTTTGTTTTGCTCCCGATAAAGGTTTAGCTCCGCACAATAGTCTGGGTAATATTACTAACTGGACCATATCTGTACAATGGATCGGATGATGGATACATAGCTAATAAACTCGACTGCATAATACATGACCACTTTAAATAGCGATTGATTTCACATTGAGATCACTGCTTACACAAAAGGATCAAGGGTTTAAATAGCAACATGTTTTAAAGCACCCTTATACAGTATTATTAAAATAACTAACAAAGAACATGGCGAATTATTTTGTAGCAAATTCGTTCACACATATCATTCAGAAAAATTGGTCGTCTATCGGCGGTAATTTTATACAAGCGAATGATATTAATATTTAAAAAAACCCTTTTGTCAGGAAATAAGAAAATAATATTTTATGCCGGCCCCAATTTATTAAAATGGAACTAGGGCAGAAAGATGATGATTAACTTTATTCATATAAGGCACATTAATCTATGTAATCTTATAAAATTCTATGTACTGCCTGACAAAACGCACAGCCAAAACTTATAAGCATAAAAAGCTGAAACTAGGAAAATAGAAAATTTTTGAACTGGCTTGCAAATAGTAAGCTGTATATAGAAAAAAAAAAAAAAAACAAATTGACCCACCCATTACCGCGGGAATTTTTTTGTTGTTCGATGTTCGTCATTGATTTCGAAAAGTAATTGTATTTCAATTTCCACGTATTATTTGAGAAAAGTACTATACAAACTTTGGTCACAACTGGCCATTGATGGACTTACGTGTGTGCCTCGGCCCACATTCACTCTTTCGTCTATCAATGCCTCTTTTGCTGGCCGCTGCAGCAGTGTTCTATATTTTAAAACGAAAAGCATCCGCTAAGGAAGATTTTAGGAAATTTGTACTTTGGTGGGGGAAATAAGAGGGCTTTGTCTTCGTTTATTGTCAAATCTTTGTATTTTGTAGCTGTATCTAACTTTCTCTTCGTCACGTACACACCGGATCCCGGAAGTTAAGTCGTTTGACTCGCGGTTCGTGCCTGATGAAGTCCTGACATTATGAAATTCAGTCTAGAGGTCCAGTTAAATAGAAACCAAACATCAATGTCAACCTAATTAAAAGGATTAGGCGGTCCACGTAAGCCGCATGCACAGTGACCGTTGGGCAACTATCTCCACAAAGTGCCTGAAGATGGACGGCACCACCAAGGCCGGTCTAGGACGAACTGGCAAGACGACCTTGACCCTGCAAAGGCTGGTTCAAGGTATTGAACGAAAAGAATACCTAGAAGGATTTTTGTTTTGGCTTTTGCTCAGTACAGAGGACCAGTATAGGCTAAATAAAAACGAATGAAATCTACACTTATATTGAGGCAAAGTATCATATACAGTACCCTGATCTGTTAAACTTCAATTCGATCCAATATCACTTTTATCTATTATGTTTAATTTTATAAAAAAAAATTGATTATTATTTTTTTTAATTTTGAAATTAGATTATTCCCAGGTTACCTGGAAGAGATCGCGGAATGCGATAAGGCCGCCAATTGTATTTGTTTTAGTTTAAAGTTTCCTTCATATGTTTTAATTTGGTGTACAATAAAGTATATATAAATAAATAAATAGAAAAAATCCTAGATTTCAATCCACGAGAACAAAGTCCTGGGTTAAGGCTAATATTTTAATACTAATACGTACTTGAACATTTTATGGTGTATGTATTGATGCACGGCATGCGAGAGAGGCACGTTGATAGTTTGCATAGAATTCGCCTGTAGACAGAACACACGTCCGCCCTGAAAAACCATTACAATACTTTCATTAGTAAACCAATATAAAGTTGTCTTTTCGCAGTTGGATCCCCTCGGACCCATTTTCGGGTCCGAGGGGATCCAACTGCGAGACAAGGAATTGCTTATCTATAAATACGCTTTTGGACTGTTCGAAGATAAGTGATATGTCGGATAGGCGACGCGAAAGATTTTTTGTGACATGTTAATGGCGAATTTGGATCATATAAACGAATGTCACGCGGCGTACAGTTCGCCTTGGCGCGATCATAGTTATCTTATACAAACGCAATTCTGTGTCATTCCCTCCCATGTAATCGGGGGCTAGTCTTAGTAGACTGACTGTGTAATACGAGTACTAGTATCAATCGGCCACAAATCTAATCTCAGGACTGGTACTGAAATTTCCCGATTACACGTGTTACAGTAACTAAATACCTTATTCTGAGCCTTCATATAGCGTCGCCTAATAGTGAATAATAAATTAATACTGTTGGTCTTACCATGGAACATACGATATTTTTAATCTCAGTGCACTGTAGATAGTAAATTCTACATTATTAAATAACATACCTAATGTATGTAATTATCAAATCTCTATGTTACCTACGTAACCTACTTTAGCTCAAACTTATTAGAATCAATACGAATAAAAATAAGAGTTAAATGGATCTATATTTAAAAGTGCACTAACACACAGACATACGTTGCGTTTTGTAAAATAGACAAGCAAAAAAATAAAAATAATAATCAAGCCAATTTCAATTTTCGTTTAAATCTTGAAAATAATCTCCGCATAGCATTCCCTAAGCCATGAAAAATCATATTGAAATCGGTTTAATTAGAAAAAAAAAACTTATTTCAAGACGCACAAACGCGGCACATTTACGTGGAGTCTGTACTAAACGTTGACTAAACTATACATTTTATGATGGCTAATTATGGTGAAGTGCTTTTTGATTGCAGTAAGATTTTATCAGTATACCTGCGTCGTCAACAGTCTAACGCTGCTATCCACTGGTGCACTTTTGGCAAAAAGACGATATTGCCCGTAGTCACCTCGCCCGTAGTGTACCTACATACTGATAAATTATTACCAGGACCATGGTCCGCTTCCCTAGCCTCCCAAGTTTGCGCAAGGGATTTGTATATCTTAGTTCCAAGTGCGTATAAGCCGGTGGTCCCGGTCGCCAAATGGTGGTCGTCAAATAAACCATGTCAGAGGCGGTTTAGAAATTCTGACATTAGGGTGTGTGGGGTCGTTAGACCTTACTGGGCACACGATAAGAAAAAGAAGTTCCAAGTGCCTTAATTAACGCCAATAATATTGCCGTAACGTATCGACCATGTCCGTTATCATTGAATTTCTGCCTATACAAGTATCTACCTAAATAAACGCAAAGCAATCAGGTTGATGCCCTGTGTAATAGGTTTCATATGAAATGGCCAAGGACAGAGCTGCTCCTTGCAATTTATAATTTTGGGAGCATCCACCGACAATTTTAATCAGCCGCTTAATTAACAGAATAGATTTTTCATTGAACGGTACCGTTTAATCAGCGGCCTAGCTGACATCCTGCTATTGCGTCTTTTACAATAACTAATTAACGGGCTGGTAGAAGCTTAGGCCTTTTACATTTTTTTAAAAAGAAAGCTACAATATCAAACATAAAAAAAAAACAAGTTTCACAATATTGTAGCCCACGATACTGTTTACAGATAAGCGGTAGGATACCTAGAAAAAATTACAAGGATGACAGATACGTAATATATCTATGTATAAAAACTAGTTGACCCGCGCAACTTCGCCTGCGTCACAAATTTCATTACTGCTCCACACCTATTGGTCTTAGCGTGATGATATATAGCTTATAGCCTTCCGCAATGTCTGCGTCACAAATTTCATTACTGCTCCACTCCTATTGGTCTTAGCGTGATGATATAGCTTATAGCCTTCCGCAATAAATAGGCTCTCTAACACTGAAAGAATTGCGTTCAAGCAAACAAACAAACTCTTCAGCTTTATATTTTAGTATAGATATAAAAATGAATCCCTATTTCCGTTGGTCACGGCAAAAAATAAGAAACTTGCCAGTTGACGGAGCGAAGCTGCGGGGGACAGCTAGTACTCAATAAAAAATACTTAACTATCGTTTTTAAGAAACGGCAACCTCAAACCTAACCTTGACGACGGAGCCCCTCTTTCATGGGTCTCCTATATCTGCCTGCAGGATTTAAAGGAACCGAACATTAATGAATAAGTTCGCTGTTAACTCAGTTCCCAAATTACTTGACTAGGCAAGTCACTAAGCAATATTGAACCAAAGCATTTGCCTAGGTATTCGATTAAATGACGGGATGTCACTTAGGCTGCTCATTAAACGGCACTGTTCAGTGTTGGCTGACACATATACGTTACCGTTTATGTAAATCTGAATGTCGAAGCACAATGGATATTTTGCCTTAGTTTTAAATATTGTTACATTTAAGTGAACTTTCAATTTATTTACGAGTAAATAAATATCTTTAACCAACATAAACGGGTATGGCTATGGGTATGTTCGTATGTTCGGACATGACTCCGTCATACTCGTATATAGACGGATTTGCAAAAATCAGTTTATTTTCGAAATAGGTTTATTTCGAAATGGTCCCACCAACATATATGGGTGTGGCTTTAGGCATCAGTAAATGCTTCAATAAATTGATCTTTGTTTTCGAAAAAGGTCTTTACTCCACGGCGCCTATCCCATTTCTCTGAGCTAGTTCAATCGTGATTGTTACCCTGCCTAATAGATGCAGTTTATTGGGTATATTAGCACCTAGCTGAAACTGCAAAAGCGTTTTTAGTGTTAGCGAATTCGTTCGATAAAAGATGTCCCGTTATATTTGGGCATTAGGCTGCGGACACGAAGTCAGCGGGCGCGAGGCGGCGAGCGGCGCGTTTTAATGCATAGATTTGTATGGAACCGGCCACGAACGCAGCAGCGCGCAGGAACGGCTCGGAGCGGCGACCAAGCGACTAGCGGGCGTCTAGCGGTGCCCGCGCGTCTGCATTGACGTAGTGTTGTGCATTTTATTTTCTGCTTATTAACGACCTACGTTTCAAAATGCGTTTCAAAATTTGTATCAAAACGATGTGATCACCGCTGCTTAGACATTTCGTTTGCGAACATCATCTGCCTAGCCTTTTCCCAACTACATTGGGGTCGGCTTCCAGTCAAACCGGATTCCGAACAATGACACTAATTTATCATAATACAAAACTGCGCCGCTCTAGCACCGCGCGATCTGCCCGCTGGATTCGTGACCAGGTATGCACTGCCACGCTGCTGCCCGCGCCGCCGCCTTTTGACTTCAACAGATAGGTCTGCTGCGTCAAAAAACTATGCAAGTTTTTCTAACACTATTTATAAATTACATTCACTCAATTCACTGTGAGAGACATAATAAGTGCTTCCAACTACTAACATGCCCCAATTCACAATGTCATGTCCAGGCAGCCTAGTGAATCCCAACAAAAGCATGATAAATAACTCAGTATTTTCTGGAAAAAGAACGAATTCCTTCACATAAACACTTCTTAATAATTTTTTTCTGACTAGAAAAACTTATGAGTCCTGTCATTATAAATTGTATTATGACAAGTTATAAAGAAAGATTTTGAAATAATATTGATTACTGAGAAATTTCTGATAAAATATAATAAGTACATAGATACACACTCTAAATTAGGTGCAAAGGTTTTGAAATCTAAGAGAATCATTCCTTATATTAATGTTAGTCTCAATAACACATGAGTTTTATATTAAGTCAATTAAAAACCATAATATTTCTTACCTGGAATCCAACAACGGAGCCAGCTAAGGGTTGCGTCGCAGGGGGGAAGTGACAGGCCTTTATTGACAGTAGACCACCCCCGGAGAGGCTTAGCAGCTCATCACACCACGAGTTCCAGGACACTGATGATATATTCTCCTCCTGGAAACCAAGCAGCATAATACAGTTCAATAATTTTTGAAGTGAAAAGTTCTTTAACGGCATTGTTCACATTTTTTGTGGTAATAAATTATAAACTCGCATCAGGACACGTGACTCTGATCGAAAATTCGTAAGACGGTCACGTGTCCTGCAAACTTCTTTAGCCGCTTTGTGCGTTTTTTTGTGATGGACAAAAAAATTTTAAACTCGCATCAGGACACGTGAACTGATCGAAAATTCGTAAGAAGGTCACATGTCCTGCAAACTTCTTTAGCGACGTTGTGCCCTTTTTTGTTATGGGTAAAAAATGTTAAACTTGCGTCAGGACACGTGACCCTGATCGAAAATTCGTAAGATGGAGGGAGAGAAGCACGTATTCAAGTTTTCACTTCTGCCGGCACTCCCGGAGTGCAACCCGTTGTTTTTTTTATTTGTATTGTATTTGTCAAGTGAATACGTTTACACCAAGGAATAAAAGATGATATAACCTACTTAAAGCTCGGTTTTCACTATGGAATATAATGTAGTTTATATTACATCTCGAGATATAAATGAAATCGCTCTCCGTACTTTTAAATGGAACTGTTTACACAGAGAAGTAAAATATGTATATTACATATGATAAGGTCATTTTTTTTTTACTATTGATAGGCACGCGCTTGACCACCATCTCACCTGATGGTAAGCGATAATACCAATGTACCTATACTACTTGTAACAGAATAAACGCAATACCTTTTAAGGGATCATTGTACTCACCATTATTGATAACTTTTACTAATGGGACCAAAACCGCGAAAAAAAATCAGCTGCTCAGTACATTTTGTCGACTTACCATAACATAAATGTATGCGACTTTATTTCGCGATTTCTATGTTGGTCCCATAGCAAAAGTTGTTTATAATTACGAGTACAATGACCCCTTAAGAGGTATTGCGTATATTCTGTTATTGGTTTTATATAATACTAGTTGACCCGCGCAACTTCGTCTGCTCCGCTCCTATTGGTCTTAGCGTGATGATATTATAATCTATAGCAGGGCCGGCCAACTTGATTAAACCAAAGATCGACTTTTTACTGACGAAACCCTGTCTGCGATCTACTAATTTCATAGGTACTTCTTAAAATTACAATGTGTTCAAAGTTATAAAATTATGTAATATTAATCATTTTACTAACATAACCTATTTAGTATTTACATGGTTATTCGTACCTATTTTTTGCCTTGCCGCGCCCGACTAGACTAATAGCCGCGATCCGTCGATCGACCGGTTGGCCATTCCTGGTCTATAGCCTTCCTCGATAAATGGGCTATCATAACACTGAACTAATTTTTCAAATCGGACCAGTAGTTCCTGAGATTAGCGCGTGAAAGCAAACCAACAAACTCTTAAGCTTTATATATTAGTTCGTATCACGATTCTTTACCGCTCCGAAGTTAGATTTTAGTGACGACCGCGCAGGTGCAATCGCGTAGAAAAGTGTTACGTTTCTAGAATATTAATTTCTTATACTATTTTAAATGCGAAAGTTTGAATGGATGTTTGTTACTCAATCACACTGAAACGGCCAAACTTATCTGGATGAAATTTGGCACAGAGATAGGTCATAGTCACACATAGGCTTTTTATCCTGGGAGTATTTTCTTCTGGGATAATTTCCGATATATACGCGGGCGAAGCCGCTGGCAGAAGCTAGTGTTTCATAAGATGTCCAGTCTAAAAATACCATTGGCAAGCTATCATAGGCGTGTCTATAAATCAACAAAATATGTTGAAAAATATGCCTTATCTGGTTATCACGTCGTGGTTGAAGGTCGATGTTCCACCGTCTCCTCTACCATCTCAATTAGGCTAAATTAATAACTGCGGCATACTAGCGGACGTCATACATTCCCATAAATGTCATTACATGTAGAATTCGCTTATGATTCTACTGTATAATAATGAAAATGGCAAATCGATCGCTTTTTGATTTATTAGTCGAACAACTATAAATTTAAATGCAGAGTGTCGGCTAGGCTGCAGCAACTGCATACCTTATGCGGTGTATAATTTTGGCCACGCCCTAAATAACTTAACTTTTTGGGATCAGTCTGAACATAGTTATTATATTTAAGTAACCACAATATTTATGCTCCTAGGGTTACTCAAACATACGGTATATCGCGAAAGCAGCTGGCCGCGTTGACCCCCATTCCCAATAATTGTAGGTCATTCTCAAAACGTGTAATAACGGTGGCAATCACTCATTTACCCCCCCACCCCTGTACTTTTTGACGTGATACGATGATTTAGGCAAGCAGACTTAAAACTAGTCATTCTGTTTCACCGAGCGCACATGATTTAGAGTGAATCGCTTTCTTTCCTTTCGAAGGCTGGCATTCGACCACTGATGCTTAATTCTAGGTCGATCGACGACATTATTAGTCTGAGCGCCCTCTGGTCCAGCCTTTTCTGATGCAGCAGTTTCACGCAGTTAATAATAGTCCTCCTGGCCGATATAGAGTACGAGCGTGTGCGCAAACGATCACTCTCATAATCTCATGGGCCGGCAATCCGACACGACCCGGAATATATCTGGCACAGGACCCACGGTTTACCGCGCTTTCTGACGCACGGGGTTGTTACATGCTAACTATTTAAAAAAATATTTTTGATAGAAAATCCCGATAACAGTTTGCAACCTAGATTTTTGCGACTTGGTAATCAACAGCAGTTTATAACAAGGGCAGCCGAATGCTCAATCATACAATTTTCAAATCGATCAGACTCTTGTGACAATTTCATGTTGACCAAACAGTTACGTCGACGAGATTGTACATACTATACCTATTTAGTTGATAAAATGTGAATCCCCCTTGTTTTCCATATACTTTTTGTTAACGCGATCAGCTGCTTTCGCGATAAACTGTTTGTTAACGGTTGTAACAACGCCTTACGTGTTACGAACAAATTCCGCAACCCAAATGCGGAATTTGTTCAAATGAGTCACCGCAGACGCAAAGGGCATTAGGAGATACACAGATGAGTCTGACACTCCTACTTCCCTCAGAGCGGGACGAGTCATAATATGCTGATTTCCCGTCGAAAAAGGCCTTACCGTGAAGAGTAGTTCCCCGGTAGAGAGGTTGTAGACCCGGCAGACAGACGCCTCGTCGACCACGGCGAGGTAGGCGCGCGAGGCGCTCACGTCCAGGCAGCGCACGGCCGCCGGCGTGAGCAGCACCATCTTGGCGCTGCCGTGCCACGGCTCGACCTGCCAGATCTGTAGGAGATACATACATTCATCACTCATTTGACTGTATCGTTGTTATGTAATATTATTATTCAGTTTTTAGAATTTCGTCGAGGAGCTCATGGCTAGATAATAACAGCCGCACGGGTCGATCTCCAAGGTTAAGCAACGCTGGCAAGCGTTGCTTGGTTGGTTGGTCTGTGGATGGGTGACCATCTTAACATACCGAGTTTCCACCGTGCCTCCGAAAGCACGTTAAGCCGTTGGTCCCGGTTGTCATTTGTAGATCTTTGGCAGTCGCTACAGATAGTCAGAAGCCAGTAAATCTGACTCCAATCTTGCCATGAAGTACCGTGTTACCCAGTTAATGGGTTGTGGAGGTCTGGTAGGCAGCCGCTCCTCGTAAAATACTGGTATTAGTTAAATCGGCATGACTGGAAGCCGACCCCAATATAGTTGGGAAAAGGCTAGGCAGATGATGAGTTTTTAGGATTTCGTACCTCAAAAGGTCCGTCCTTGTCCGTCTGTCTGTCCGTGTGTCACCTCCGATACAGAGAATATAGACTGAGGCACTCTCTATTTTGTCTCCCTCGCAAACTGGGGAATACCACCTACTCCGTATCACCTAACCACTGAGAATTAATGACGAGTTCGGGACTAATCGTAAGTCCGTACGTGACATGGAGTAGAAAACGCCGGCAACTAAGGCCGAAATTACGCATTTCTGGTTTAGAGAGTAACCCTCCTGGTGACGAAGATAAGATTTTAGACAAATCTATCGACAGTAATCGATCTCCTGCTATGTGGACAGAGACACATAGACACATCCTCGCATACCATCAGGTGAGATAGCGGTCAAACGCGTGCCTATCATTAGTAAAAAAAAAAAAAATGTGGCGTCTGGAATCTGAACAGTCGTTTTACATAAACCAAAGATAGGGATCCCCTTCACATTATACATAAAAGCATGATCCAGACAAATACCAACATTATGTGTGTAGTATCTGATATTTCTATCTCCCCATTTGTTCGATGAACCAGCAGCTGTAGAGCTTTCCAAGCACCGGGTTGCTAAGCTGAGCTGCTTGCAACAACCCTTTCCTCATAGAATTGGAACAGGCTTGCGACACAAATTCACAAATTCACAAATGGACAGAAATTCAGACAAATAATAACGTTTTCAAATTCATTGAGGCATATTGTACGTGTAATTGTGTTACTGCAATTTCTCATGGGAATGGCTGGGCAATGGCCACGTGCCGACATCAAAAGAGTCCGTTCGTTATTTGATCGTCCATTCATGCAAATTTTTAATATCAGACTGAGTACTCAGCGCCAGCTGCCATGCAACGCACATCTGGCGATTTTCAAGGGCAATGCTGTGTGACAGTCCCCTCCAAGTTTCCACTCCGATTCGCAGACAAATCCTTTTATTAATCAACTCTCATTTTATGCAACACTAGTCGTTTCGCGTTGCAAAGGCCAGGTGGTCATACACGAGGTCCGAATTTCGCGAACAAATAATTAAGGGTCCCCTGTAATGAAGGGCTGCCAACAGTTAGATTAGTGACAAGAGAATTTCGATAACAAAATGGTGAGTGCTTGTTTATTAACATTTCAATTGAGCCGGTGCAATATTTTTTAACATTATTTTTTTTTGCGTTTATTAATTTCACATCGGTTCGATTAATTTAATAAAACGTGTGCGTTTCGAGCTGCAGTTCTACTTTAGCAGCTTGTTTAGCAGTTTAGCGAAGTGTTTTTTTATTATATTTTACCTGTCCATTCATGAGACCCAACAGCAAAACTTCTTCGAGGTACAATGTGGTCACCTTCACATAGCGTATGGGTGCAGGGACAGTCCAAGACTTCGGTATTTGTCGCCCAATTATTGACAGTTTGGTGTCCTGAAACGAGACATGAAACAATTTCAAAATACCTCCTTGAATGTAATGTTGTTCTTCCTACTGAATGTCTATGCTTTTGCAAGCTACTTGATGACATTTGCACTCATTTCTATGATAGGGAACATGTAATATTTCCATTTTTGCTTTAATTTTAAAGAACTCCATCTAGAATACACCACCACATAAATAAGAAATGAAAACGCTTTAATTTATTGCCAAAATTGCGTTTTGAAACCGACAGTTTAAAGGTTCGCGCGAAAACGGACGATGACGTCACTCGTGTATATCACTGGTCAAGAACTGTCGCAACTCAAAGACATAAGGTTGCCTTCTCGTTGGCATAACAGCAGATACGACACTAAACGCTGATTGTTGTTTTTAAATACGTTCCGTTTCACGTTACTATAATTCATTATTTTTGTTAAAAATCGATATTAACCAAAATAAAAACGTTGCAATGGCCTTTATTTTATACTTTTTTATCATTATACTGACAAAATTCTCATAAATTCTGTATTTGCATCTTCCCTATTGTAACCGTCACAGTTTTTCGAAAGTTTAAATACAAGCGGGTTGCAGAGTCTATGCTCTATTTGGAGTAAACATGAAGAAATCTTCACGTTTCTGCTTTTGTATGTTGTGACCATTTAATGTAATGATGAGCCCGACTGACCATATCAGAAAAGTAATGAATACTTTTTCGATTTTGTGTAAGCTCCGCAAAGGCGCTTTCTTAGGTTTACGACCTAATATTTTCTCGGCGAACGTTTGTAACGATGTTACTCGTAGCGACAGTTTTCTGCGGCAAGCAGTGTTGTGGATGCAGTCGCCTGGATTATAGGATAGTAAATACGGTCAAGAAACGATAGATAACAGATGTTCATTCATTATCAAGCCTTTTCTTTCGCGTATAGTGAGCGCCTTGACACCTCATCAAACTATAATTTTTATTCAAAATAGAGACAATGACGTGTCAGAAAACGGTTTTGGGAAATATACTCGTAAATATGTTAGGCATTCACAAGATCATTTTAAGTTTAAGGTACCTAACATATTTATTCCTTGGCTCATGATCGCCAGAAAAAGTTTCAATTTTAGAATCAGCTTAAAAGAATAGGGAATATGCATGAAAAAGATATTTATCATCTGTACAGTGTATCTAAAAATATACATTAATATAATACAAACAGTAAAATTAGAATCAAAATTAGTTGAAAAACAAAGGAGATATAATTATTTTAAACAAATATATCTGTCCCTCTCGCGAAAACGCTGTTTTCTTTGGCAGCTGTAATCATAGACGATGACGTCAAAGTTTACATCGGACTTCTCTTTCTAGTTGTAATCTATGAAGCTTTATAACTTCATCCCTGATGAAGGTATTTAAAAAATACTAGAGCTAATAAGTATTTCATTTTGCAAATAAAAAAATCGCATGCCTATTCCCTATATGTCGTGATACAAACAAACGCAGAATGATAAATATAGATTACTAGCTGATCCGGCAAACATTGTTTTGCCTTATAAAAAACGCCTACGACCTATTCTCAGATCTACCAAATATACACAAAAAAATATATATAAAAATGGGATCGGAGGAGTTCGATAACAAACACAGTGACACGAGATATTTATATATTAGATAGATGTTTTTATGTACACATAAAGCGGCATTAGTTACCCTAGTTCAATCGATCAGCCAAGCTTTTCCCAAATTCGTTGGCGTCGGCTTCCATTCTAACTGGATGTAGCTGAATACCAGTCAATGGAGCGACTGCCTGTATGTGGATCTAAAAAGGGCACTTTAGCAGAATCGAAAGCACATCACACTATGTTACTGTCAAATTTTCCCAATCAATCTTGAACCCAATGCGTTAGCGATAAAGATGAAAATTAAATTTGCCTGATTGTTGTGTGATTTGATTCTAATTATAATTCTACTTAGTGACCTTTTTAGACCCGTTGACCTCCACAACCTAACAACTGGGTAACACCCTCTTAGCTAGACTGCCAGGTTTTTAGGCTTTCGAGTACCCGTAACGGCTGTCAAATGATAAAACCACCGGTTTAGCGTGCTTTGAGAGGCACGGAAACAAGTATCATTACTTGACGGCATTAGTAGCGTCGTTTTGTTGGGTCCCATTGGTTGGCAAAGGCTAACTTACTCTTACAAACGTGATCTGATCGTCAGAAAATGTTTGCCACGGCTCACCTCAACCCAGGTGACCAGTGCTACGATGCTATTCGTGGGACGTAACTAATCCAGTCGCTCTTCAGATAATCACATGACATGTTACCCAATTAATGGGTTGTGAACGTCAGATAGGCTGTCGCTCCACGTAAAATACTGGTACTCAGCTGCAGAATCTGGTTTGACTGGAAGCCGATTCCATTTTTTTTTTAATTTGTAACGGATTTGCTCTTGACTCTAGTCTATGTCAGAGGTGACAGAGACAAAGTCTACGATGGAGCGAGCCTACCCAGAAGGAGCCTAATTTTGAATTTGGGGAAAGCTAGGCAGATGATGACCTATTAAACTGTAGTGATGTAGTTACCTGACACAACAGCAAGGCATCGCTGGTAGCTACGAGGAGCGAGCACTCCGTCTTCTGAGGGAGTTTCTCCTTGACCCTGTATAGCATACCCTCGACATCACCCTGCTCATACACCACCACGCGTTCTGGGAGTTGCACCTGAAAATCCAAACGTTATGCCTACGTGAACGATACAAAAGTAATTAGCTAACACGCTCATTCGCACAAAACATTTGGGAGTACTTTCATTTTGCTTACAGTTAAGGAGTGGGATTGTCAGCATCCAAAATGCCCAGTCCAATTTTAACGCAGTCATCGTTAACGGATTTCATGGTTGGTTGTAGTTTGAAGCGTCGAATTCAAGACAGCTATTTTACGAGAGAGCGATTCTATGACGATGAGAGACCTATGCATCGTACTAAGAAGTATTTCTCCAAAACAATCATTATCGTGATAGACATGGCTGAACTTATGTATATTTACTGACGTCGAAAATGTCTTTCAAAGTACAGCTGTTTCACAAAGAGCTTGGATACTGAACCCACAGACAGCATTGTGAACCCTTTGAATACCCCATCTAAGTTAAACGGCTTAACTGGCTTTGTTAATTTAGGGTTTTCTAGGTGTGCCATGGCAATTACTGGCCCACAGGAAGCCTTTCTGCAGACTCACAGTCACTTAAAGTGTCAGGGGATTGTCTGAGTATTAACATGATGTAGAGTATATTTGCGTTACGTTGCGGCATGGCAAGTCCTAATGTTCGTCAGCCTTTATAAACTTTTATAAACAAAATCTTATATATATTATATATATATATATAGTAGAGACGTGGAGAATTAACAAACTTCCAGACAGACCAAGTTACTTTTGCATTTAATATTATCCAATTTATTAAAATTTGACCTCTTACACATCACTAGTTTTTGCCCGCGACTTCGTACGCGCATATCCCTTTTTTTCCTGTACCCCGTTTTATCCCGTTTCATAAAACTATCCTATATTTTAAGTTGGATCAAATAACAAATAGTTACGAAGTTTGATCAAAATCGGTTCAGTAGCTTCAGTGTTTATCTCCAACAAATATTGCGACACGAGATTTTTATAATTTAGATTTAGAATATGATACATACCGCCAGTCGATGTTTATAGATGGCAATTTTTTGCACCCTGTCGTGGCATTTGATGCGCACTTTGTTGCCCGTGGTGAGGTGCTGTATTATAACGTCAGTCATGTTCTCTCTGTAAGCGTATCGCTCGCGGTACAGGCCGTGGACTGTGCTGAACACTATTTGATAGCACCACAGCGTGCCATCTTGACAAGCTACAGCCTAGAATAAATTATGCCTTATAACAGTTGCTGTATCGAAAAGGGATGGTGGCTGGACAAAAACAATGCATTCAGAACGTTAAAACATTATATTTTAAGCCAACTTTTATTTTTAATTAGGAGAATGAAATCTGTACTTTTTGCTAGGACTTACCGAAAGGTACATACACACTTAATGTGACGGTCTTATATCAAGCTCAACCTTTCTGACTACGAGGGTGCGTTTTTAAGTTCGCGGAATGGGAGGGTAGATGATAAAAATAGTTCATTATCGAGGTGGCCACGACTTCAGCCACTCAATATTAGTATAAATACCAGGTTTTGTCTTAATTGGGTCATTAGTCTTTGAACTATCGTCAAGCAAACAACTCAATCGGGAAGTAAGTGTGCATTATGGAAAAAATTGAGTACCGTGCCGTAATAAAGTTCCTTACCAAGCAGGGAAAGTCAGTTCAAAACATACTGGAAGAGATGGAATCCGTTTACGGGGACTCTTGCCCGGGTAAAACCATGGTTTACAAGTGGCATTGTCTTTTTAAACAAGGCAGGACCTCACTTGAAGGCGACTCGCGGCCCGGACGGGCGATCGAGGTGACTACTCCGGAAATCATTAAAAATGTCGAAAAAATAATATTGGAAGATGCCAGACTAAAGAAGAAACAGCTTGCAGAAATGATTGGAGTATCGGATACAACAATTTTCAAAATTCTACACGATCATCTTGGCATGACAAAGGTCAGTGCAAGATGGGTGCCAAGAATGCTCACGCCGCCTCAGAAACAACGCCGCGTGGAGTGTTCTCGCACGTTTTTGGACCTCTGTAACGAAGATAAGGATGGACTATTGAGTCGAATTGTTACTGGAGATGAAACTTGGGTTCATCATTATGAGCCTGAGTCAAAACAGGACTCTATGCAGTGGCACAAAAAAGGTACACAACCACCCAAGAAGTTTAAAGTGTCACAATCGGCTGGGAAAATCATGGCAACAGTGTTTTGGGATTCGGAAGGGATTCTGTTGACCGATTATAAAGATAAAGGCGTTTCTATAACCGGAGAATACTATGCTTCTATCCTCGAGAGGTTGAAAGAAAGTATTAAAGAAAAAAGGAGGGGAAAATTGACCAAAGGTGTCCTTCTTCTTCACGACAACGCGCCTGTTCACAAGAGCCGTGTTGCGTTGGCTGCCCTGCATAAGGTGGGCTTCGATATTTTAGACCATCCACCCTACAGCCTAGACCTCCCAGTGTTTATTACCTCTTTCCAAATCTGAAAAAAGAACTTCGTGGAAAGAAATTTTCAACTGATGAAGAAGTGAAGGACGCGGTTTCAGCTTATTTTTCGGACAAAGACAAAACATTTTTTTATGAAGGTATACATAAGCTAATTGAAAGATCTGAAAAATGTATTAGGGTAGCAGGTGAATATATTGAAAAAGAAAAATAATTTAGTATTTTTATTTTCACTCCTTGCCCTCCATTCCGCGAACTTAAAAACGCCCCCTCGTATAAGGTAGTTGAGGAAGTCAAATCTTCGCTTGCCTCAATACTTCGCTGATATACAGAGTGAACTTTTAAAATGTAAATAAAACTAAAACTAAGTTATCGATTTTTCAAAAATCCAAAAGCAATTTTTGTTTAGGTAAATCAAAATCGGGCTCGAGACTCCCTTCAGTGTTTTTCGATATTCCTCATAGATTCGGATTTTAAAAATTCACCTGTATAGTTAATGATGCTCGAAACTGGCATTTATGAAAGACTAGCTTCCGACAGCGGAAGTAGGTAGGAAATAATCCTAAGGGGACATACTTCTGGGAAGAAAAGTCCTATTGTAGGATTTGGTCTACCACATACCAAGTTACATCCAAATCCTTTCAGCCGTTAAGACGTGAACAGATAACAAACAAACTCACTTTCGATTTGTAACATTATTTAAGATATTTATATACATTCCAACAGCTTTGTTAACTGAAAAAAAATTTATGTACATTTACCAAATTATTATAAGAAGGCGAGGGAGCTATGGCCCACACCCACTCTTGCGGTGTGCTCAGTATCGGCACTCCTTCAGACGTCAGCACGGCCCAGCCCCCCACACCTCCGACCAGCACTAGTGCTCCCAGCATTGTGACAGACAATGCTGATATACCTGGAATTGTTTACGAGACATTTCAGAAGCTGTCAAATCATCAGCCTGATTCAAAATCAGGCTGATGTATTTGGTAAATTCTTGTATGTCCAATAGAACGGGTATTTCTAAGCTTCTTATTAGAATTTTTATATTTATCTGTCTCTTTTCATCATATCTTGATTTTGACTCGGGCTTTTATAAAAATGACTTTAAAGCTTTTCCCTAATCTTATGCAGATGTAAGTTTCACTATCTCCAAATTGGAATGAACTATCCATCAGTGACCAGTTATTTCATAAATTAACCGATTTATATTAGGTACATGCAATTTGGGTGGGTATCTGTTCTTCTTATATTCCAACCAAGCTTAATTTGCTTGCAGTTGTTGAATGTAATCTACGCGCTTGTCTCCGTCTTAGAGCCTAAATAGATGACTTCCGTTTCAATTAGGGCTTTAAATACTTCATGCCACAAAAGATTTTTTACCTATACTCCTGTCTTTCAAAATCTGTTGACCTTGAATATTATAGAATGACAGAGTATCATTCCAGTCCGTTACTACTAGACAGGATTTTGAGAAGGCAACCGCCCATACAGCCGCATCTCGAGTCACGCGGTATGTTTCGTCGCCAAGCTGAAAACATTTTTTTTTGATAAGTTTACAGGACATATTGCTACACTTTACTTTCATTTAGGAAACGTCAACTATGGCTAAGTTATGGTTAGAAAGTGTGAAAGTAGACCGCAGTGTAGCATTTCCCATTAAAAATTTACGCAAGCAGCAACAGTAAACAGTCAATTTCATGTGACTTGTCTGACAACTTGATTACTCTCCCAGGGCCAGACTTTGACAGAGGGCTTTGAGCTTCTTTGTATAATAGTTGTAGAAAGGCGGTTGTGAACCTGTTTGTGCAAAGGGTCAAAGGATCTCTTATTTCGTTCAATTTGTGTATTGAAAACCGCTTACTGCCTATAGCTCAGCTTATGCTTACACACACATGAATAGTATTACTAACATATACTTACATCAATTACCCCAACTTACTTTATCCCTTATAGAAACTGCTCCAACAGCCAGGCCTATTGCTAAGTACTGGCCATTTGTAGACCAAGCACAACTTGTAATCCGTCCTGGCACACGATACTTCTGCACCGCTTTGACATCCATGGACCAAAATGCAAAATCAGTTAGAGCACATGATGCCAGATGGAATGTCACAGGATTGTAGGCAAGGCACTGTATTGATTCACTGTGGCTGTTAATAATGAAAAAAAAACATCATAATTTGGAAAAATGTCATTGAATTGATAAACAGTAGGTTCAGCATTGCATTCAGGAAAAAAAATATTAAAATTGAAAAAGATCTTTGTGGTCAAACTAACATCAACTGCATAATTTGACTATCTACTTACGAATACTTTAATATTCCTTCCATTTTGGAAGTCCAAATGATGACATTTTTATCTGCACTGCCACTAGCAAATTTCTTGCCATCTCCACAGTATGCCACGGCATGGACTGCTCCTTTGTGAGCCTGGAGCAACTGGACAAGAGCTCCGTCTCTAGGGTCGTAGACCATGACCTTCTCGCCTGCACCTACAACCAGTTGAGTGCCGTCTGGACTGAAGCATATTGTGTGCACACTGAAAAGAAAGTTGTTAAACATGACTTAATTGCAGAACAAACAATAAAGTCATAGCTCATGAATACCATGAGACTTAAATAAAATTGTTCCCATTGTATGGCAATAAGAAATTCTTTTCCATTGTGAATAATCTAGGTATTTTCTTAGAACAGCATATTTTTAATATACATGTTTGTGAATAAGTAATGCATAACTTTATATCTGCATAATAGTTTTCAATGTTGATTTAGGCAATTTACATTGGAAGAATTATTCAACAAAATAAACATAAATAGATTTTTATTTTTACTGTAGTTACCATTTTTATTATTTAGCTAACATCCAGTTGATGATTTACTATTGGATGGATGGATGTGAGAAGAGGGCTATATAGAATCTCTTGCATTACTAACCAATCTCATTAAAACTTGGATTCCCATTGGGATCATTTCAGATAAGGCCATCCATCAGACAGACAGAAAGATATATTTTTTTAACATTTATACCTAGGTAGGCATATAACCTACTCGCCCAAATTTAAATATTTTAACTATGTAGCCTATAGTTCGAGACCTTCCAACTTATGTATTTAGCTATAATATTCAATACGTGATGTATTAACTCAACACACAACAGTAACTGCTTACTCAAATTTATGTTTCTTCAATAAAATAACATAATTTTCCATAAGCAAATTTACAAAAAGCAATATTATATTTAAATCAATAATACTATATTTTCATAATAGAATGAGCATGTTGTTTTGTGGTCCAGGGAACATTTACCTAGAAAACTCTACTTTGTCGGCTTCGTGTATTTTGTTCACCCACTTTGGAACAGTTCTCATCTTGTATATGATTTAATAAGATGATCTTAAAGTAATAAATACATATGAATTTATCAAGTGCGTCATGTAATTGGTCCGGTTTCATACAGCAATACTCAATGTTTGAATAAATTGTGTTGGTTGACAACGGCGTCTCAAAAAATGTAAACAAACGGTAAATAGGAGGCTGACTGAATTCATCATACGTCAATCACTCTGTCACACACTATTCTAATGTCAAGTATCAAGAAAAAAACAAAATTAAAACCACAGATAAATTTTGAAATATTGCATAGTGTCGTCCATTCATGATTCTGATTTGACCAGTGACTGGCGAATGCCCATTTGAGGCCCTCAGTGGACAATAGACTAGAGAAAAAATACTTTATGCATTAATTTTGCCATAAAAAATATGTGTTTACTTTCTTCCAAATGAGCACCACCACAATCTACAACAATTCCTTAAAAAAAGTAATTTTAATGAACAAACAAGAAGTTTTTTGATTTTGACGCTGGCAAAATGTTGCCAGAGTCAAAATCATACATAAATCAATCGATTTGAATCGAGTTATAAACATTTACAATAACCTTAACGATATACCCACGGGACTTTACTGGTATTGTAATTTAAAATCGACCTAAAACATAACTTAAATTGAAGTTAATAATTTTTTTAACCAGTTTACTGGTTAAAAAAAGAATAAGACAAATAAATCAACAATCGGTTACTTAAAAAAGTAATCGATGAATTGATTTAATGTTTATATATTTTCGTGAAAGTGACAACACTGAATTTAATCTGACAGTTCTGACTACTGACACTTCGCTTGTTGCTTACGCTCAATGTGGATGTGTTTTGATTTTTCTTCGATTTCTTTTACTGCGACCTGGCTTTGTTTTATGGACTTGACTCGGATTTTGTCAATAATACATGAAAGAATGGATATCCATAATACGTTAGGAGATTATGTAAATGAATATAATTTAAATCGCAGGAGGGCACAATTTGTTAATATTACCGTTGGCTCTGACAATTTAAATGACTTCCCACAATTAACAATGGATGAATTAATATTAATTGCATGTGGTACCTACCAAATAAAACAAGCTAGGTCATATTATGGAGAACATATTATCAGAGCCAACGGTATGTATAGTATTGAAATATGCAGGGAACAAAATAGCAACCTACCAAGCGAATTAATCAATGAAAACTGCTGGCTATTGCGTGCCAAAACACAAAGTAGACATATAAGTCGTAAGGTATATTTTGGGTACATTCAAATAAATAATAACTATGCTGGCAGAGAGGCAATTGATGCATACTATTGTAATTGCATAATAGGAAAACGCACGGTAGGTTGTTGTGCACATACCATGACTGTGCTTTGGTATATAGGCTGGGCAAGATATGAATCGAATATATCCTGCGCCATTTTTAGATGATTTGTTAATTGTTTACGACAATGAAGATAATATAGACATTTAAAATATTAAATGTTTCTTTTATGCCCTAATTACTACAATTGGATAAAAATATATTAGAAACCCCTTAAAAAAAAATTAACCTCAAAACATTTTTGTTTAATTTATATTTCTAAAATAGTGGCGTCAATTTGAATATATTTTATAGATATCCAATACTATCAAGATTTAAAAAAGCTCCATATTTATAGTCATATTTGATGTCCATCTTGGGCCTGGGATACTATGGAGACTAGGCATTCCCCTTTCCGGTGGTCGTAAGTTCGATTCCCACGGGAAGCATACTTTTTAAAGTTATTTCCAATTTGACTAGAACATTGCATGCTTAAAATCACCTGATTTTCTAATAAAAAAATATTCCGTGCCTCGGAAGAATCAGAAGGCACGTACAGCTTAGTAAAAAAGTCTGGAATAGGAACTAATTTTTTTGTCCGTTGGCAACATTTCCAAAATAATGACGTTTCACAGTAAAAAAACTTCACAACTACGCAGATTAATTTCGATATTTGTCAATAGTTTCCGCAGCGTACGCGATACGGATCTTTATTGGGATTTTTTTTTGCACACCTTGGGGTAACGCAAGGTCAAATATCGAAGTTTTCATATGGATCCCTAACTTTTTTGAAAATATTATAATATAGCCTATGTTCGTCAGGAATATTAATGGTGAAAAAAAAAATTCAAATCGGTCCAGTAGTTTCTATTTAAAGAAAATACATAACAATGTTTTTTTTCTTGATAAAGTTAAATTTAAAAAAATACAACAGCTTAAGCTAGTGAGCGCAAACTTTAAAAACCATAATACAGTTGCGAAGCTGATAATTTGTTTCAAGAATGCGCCAGACTTTCAGCTTTCGTAATCGTTTAATAAGAGAATACTTTTATAGGGCTACTTTTGCTGAAATTGGCCTCCAAAGACGGCGAGGTAGACAATTCTGAAAATTAGCCATCTGATTAAAAATATTTTTTGGCCATTTTACCAAAATAACCACATGTTTCAGCTCAGCATCATTTCAGCGTTAGCTTGTGTTCTAATATCCTCAATACGAAGTAAATAATCCGTTTGAACTGCCGTCCACACTTTGGAGAAACTTACTTCTTGGAAAATGAACTTCCATTGTTGCTGCAAGATATGTCACAAAAATAGACGAACCGAAGTGTTAAGTACGAAAAATACAAATCACTTTTGGTCTTTTTGGTTTTGTTTCTTCGTTTTCTAACACCCACTTCAAATGTTAAGTTTTTATTTTTATAATTTGTATTGTTTTTTTTTTGAGAAAATGTAAACATAACCTATTTGCTCGATATTTTTGGTTCCAAACTTCCACTTATTCCGTATGCAAGCAATTCAAAACCGACCCAACATTTGATTCAACTAAAAACAACAAAACAAAATAATAGGTCTTTACCAATGAAATTGCCGTTTTGTATGAAAAAATTTAAACGAATTTTTTTCATGTAAGTATTTTTTATTTGTATTAATCGAAGTAATCACCCATGCAATCAATGCATCTTTGTCAACGCAGTGGCAGTTTATTGATGCCCTTCTTAAAGAAATCAGCTAGACGGGAGGCAACAAATTCTTCAAAGGCATTTTGTACTGCCTCTCGGGTATTGAATTTTTTTCCCGCCAAGAAGTTATCCAAATTCTGGAAAAAGTAGTAGTCTGTAGGCGCAAGGTCTGGTGAGTAGGGCGGATGACGGAGAGCTTCCAACCCCAGTTCTTGCAACTTGGAGACCGTCTGCTGTGCAGTATGAGGTCGCGCGTTGTCGTGCAGGAGCAGCGGAGACGAGCGATTGACCAATGCTGGTTGGAGATGTTCCAGCTTCTCCATCATTGTGTTCAGTTCTTCACAGTACACATCTGCAGTAATGCTCACCCCGTTTGGTAAGAAGCTGTGATGAATCACACCGGCGCCAGACCACCAAACAGTGACCATCAGTTTTCTAGGGGTAAGTTTTCGTTTAGGGCATGGTTTAGGTGCTGAACCAGGATCCAACCAACTTGCTGAGCGCTTGCGGTTATCAAACAGAATCCATTTTTCATCGCAGGTAACAATGCGGTTCAAAATTCCTTCATTTCCTTGCACTGCTCAACAGACACACAAGTGTCTGTTGAGCAGTGCAAGGCACGTCTCGACGCGTACTTCGCGCTGGCGATCATTTAGTTCGTGGGGCACCCATTTGTCAAGCTTTTTTACCTTGCCAATTTGACGCAAATGGACCAATATTGTTTTGACGCTAACGTCGAAAGCTGCTGCTAATTCAGCCGTAGATTGTGTATCATCAGCTTCCACAATCGCCTTTAATTCGTCATCGTCGACCAAAGTCTTCGGACGACCGCGAGGTTCATTTTTCAGGTCGAAATTTCCAGAACGGAAGCGAGCAAACCAATAACAGGTAGTGCGTTTGTTTGTAGTGTTAGCTCCGTAAACGTCGTTGATGTTGCGTGCCGCTTGTGCCGCGTTGCTGCCACGACGGTATTCATAATCCATAATTACTCGAATTTTTAACGTATCCATGATGACGAAAAAGATTGAAATGCGATGAAAATGTAACACTAATCAATAAACAAATGACTACTTTTGGAAAAAAAGCCATGTTTTTAAAATAAAATTAATTTGAAATTAGAATTCTTAGCCAAAAAAAAATTTTTTTGATTTGCCTGTACTGCAGAACGGCAATTTCATAATAAAGACCTAATATTACATACATGTCATGTCAGCGGTCTTTGAAAAACATTGTCGAGGTCCGAAAAAATAGTTTCGGCCTCATTTTCCAGTAGACAACGTCTGTACACCTTATAAATATTTGGTTTATTCATGTTTTGTTACGTTTTACCCATTTTAATTACCGTTTGAATATCGAAATTAAAATTCTACGTAGTCGTGAAGTTTGTTTACTATGAAACGCCATTATTTTGGAAATGTTTTCAACGGACAAAAAAATTGTTCCGATACCAGACATTTTTGTTAAGCTGTAACGTGCCTTCTGATTACTTCCGAAGCACGGAATCATCTTTTATCTGTAAATCAGGTGATTCTAGCCTGCAATGTGCTAGTCAAATTGGAAACAACTTTACAAAGTATTCCGTGCATTGGCGTATCTTGGATTTTTGTTGATCTGAGATGCGTCGAAAAATCGTTGCGGTGTGCAAGATCAAAAATAGCATTTTAGGACAGTCATAGTCAGGAGGCCCAGGTAGTTCTCCACGATCCCGGGGCCCGGGACGATATAAGTAACTTTGTCGACTGATGCAGGAAAGCTTAATAATTTAGAAAGTGCAGAATGCAAGAGCGAGCGAAGCGAAAAAAAAAATTTTTTGTACCCTTTATCGGATAGGTTTGATTTTCTGTTATTAATTAATATCTGAGTAGAAGTAAGTTTTGCCTCATACAGTAAAGGTTAAGAACTGAGAGATTGCAAATTTAATTTTTTATCGGATGGGTTTAATTTTCTGTTATTAAAATATCTGAGTAGAAGTAAGTTTTGCCACATACATAACAGGTTAAGAAATGAGATATAAAATTCAATAGCGAACGAAGCGAGCTCGAAAGTTTTTGTACCCTTTATCGGACAGGTTTGTTTTTCTGTCATTAATATCCGAGTAGAAGTAACTTTTGCCTCATACAGTAAAGGTCATAGAGCTCGAAAATGTTTGTACCTTTTATCGGATAGGTTTGATTTTCTTTCATTAATATCTAAATAGAAGTAACTTTTGCCTAATACAGGAAGGGTTAAGAAGTGAGATATTGCAAAATTCAGAGCAAGCGAAGCGAGCTCGAAAATTTTTGCACCCTTTGTCGGGCAAGTTTGATTTTCTGTCATTAATATCTGAGTAGAAGTAAGTTTTGCCACATACAGAACAGGTTAAGATTTAAGAACCGAGATATAACAAATTTTTAACCATTCATCGGATAGGTTTGATTTTCTGTCATTAATATCCGAATAGAAATAACTTTTACCAAAAAGAGATGTTCCAAAATGTATGAAGCCTGGGCCAAGTCCTTGTACACTATACTTAAAAATAGAGAAATACATTTAAAATAGTTCTCAACTATCCAATATATTTAAAATAGCTTTGTTTGCTGGTAAAACACATGAAATTACACTTAAAATTGCAACACACAACAAAAACCCGTCATGGGGGTAAGTTGTCATTTTGATTGATTAATGACGTTTGACATTTATTTCTGACATATTTATTTACCGGCAACTGACGAAAGTGACTGAAGTGACATTGTTATGACAGCTGACAGACTGACAGCAGCGACGCCATGTTGAAAATCGATAAAAGTAATTTATAAACACCAATTAAGTAAGATTTCTCTCTTTTTTATGAGGCAATGTACAATCTACCTACATATACTTGGCCCATTTTGAAACATCTCCTTTTCAATCTCAGCTCTTAACCTTTCCTTTACGAAAGGTTGAGAGCTGAGATATTGCAAAACTCAAGAGCGAGCGGAGCGAGCTAGATTTTGCACCCCATCTCATTAGGCTTAATTTTTCACACAAAAGTTCAAGAAGTTGAATTTTCACGTTTACCTATAGATATACGATTTATGGTGACACTGAATCAAATTTTGTCCACGTTAAAAGAATGCGGATTGACTTGCAAAATCAAAAACCGGAAATTTTTCGAGGCCCAAGCATATCTGTACACTATTGGCATCTATCCTCACAACGTCTCAAAAAATCAGGATTGTGAAATTTATTGCTATCTAACCTATCTACCTAAGACGTTTTAAATATCTGGTTTTCGTATTATATAAGTACCTAATAATATGATTGCAGGCACGGCGGTACTCAGTTTATATTGATTTTATGAAGTTAAATAAGTGTCCAGCCTAGGACCCGGTCCCAAACATCCTGGGGTGCGCCTCGGGTCATTCTGGGGTGGGCACGGCCACCCGACCCCGGCGCATTATACGCATATGTTCCCGTGGGAATCGAACTTACGAGCACCGGAAATCTCAGCCACGGGTCAAATTAGAATCATGAATGGACAACCTTATGCAATATTTCAAAATTTATCTGTCATTAATCTTGACATTAATAAAGAAGCGGATAGTGAGTGACAGAGTGATTGACTATCTATGGTTTGTTTACATTTTTTGAGACGTCATTGTCAACCAACACAATTTATTAAACACTAGTTGACCCGTGCAACTTCGTATGCGTCACAATTTTCATTACTGCTCCGCTCCTATTGGTCTTAGCGTGATGATATATAGCCTATAGCCTTTCTCGATAAATGGTCTATCTAACACTGAAATAATTTTTCAAATCGGACCAGTATTTCCTGAGATTATCGCGTTCATGTAAACAAACATACTCTATAGCTTTATAATATAAAGCTATAGAGTTTGTTTGTTACAGCTGTATTGCTGTATGAAACCGAAGGATAGGAATAGAATATATCTATAATGGTTAAGTCACAATGACCGCTTTTTGTAGATATTGATATCCTCTATAAAACTGTAGTCTATTGTCCATAGTAGTAAAATTTGCTCTATTGTCCATTGTTTCCGCAGTGTAAGGATTTTTATTTATACTTTTTCACACCTTAGGTTAAATTTTTGAAGTTTTCTTATACGAATCCCTAACTTTTTTGAAAATATTCTTAGCCTGTGTTTATCAGGGATAATGTAGGATTCTAATAGTAAAATAATTTTTCAAATCAGTATAGTAGTTTCTGAGCCTATTCATTTGAAACAAACAAACAAATCTTTCCTCTTTATAATATTAAGTAATAAGTATATGAGAAAATGTGGGGGTTAAAAACTAGCGAAAATAGTCTTACGTAATAAATGAATGGTGCTCATTGTAAACGTGTAAAATATTCGTTTGAACTACGGCCAGTCAGTTATTACTACATTTTTATGATTCCTATCTTTTGCCTGGATTCGTAAGAGTTTTGCCATGTTTTGCCTTTGAAGTGTACTCTTTGCTTTGACGTATTCTGGCCACGTAGACGGTCGGCCGGAGGAGCCCATATTTTATCAATGTAAACATTGACTACACTATTTTTTAACTACACTGTGGGTAGCTGTACGTGGATTTGTGCTGCCATGCCATTTATAGTTCCCTTTATCAAGACACCAGTTGACCCGCCCAACTTCGTCTACGACAGACAAATATCAGATTTGGTAAGCACACATTAGAGAAGCACAAAGCACACCGTCGATATTCGACTATTAAATTAGAATGTGCGTGTTCGAATCAAGGCATTAGTTGATCTTATAGTTGACTCGTACACATCACTAGTCCTGTCCAAGCGATTGGGACACGTCAATAATTTTATTTCAATTTCCTTCAATCGTCAATGCAACAAATCTGACGAAACCCCTTATTTTATTTCCGAAACATTGCGTATTTCATGCAAATTTGTTTATATTTTGAACGCAAATTGGTGAGTATTAAATTTTAGGCACAAATTAACAATTTTATTTCCTATACCTTTTCATAACTTAATTCATAATTTGTAATTATTTCGAGATCCGTTTTGTTTATAATACTCGTTTATTAGGTTCAGCGAAACTCGTCTAACAAAATATCATAATTGTTGATTATGTATGAAATCTTTATTTTTATGAAACTTTCGTAAAATGCATGCAAATGTTTGAATCTATATTGATTATAATAGGTGATATTAATAGTAATAGTAGGGGATATTAATACCTATATAAAACGATGTAACTTTCACTTCAATTCGAAAGCATCCAATCGATTTTTCACTGATTCACATTGATCAATTTTATTGTAGTGCATAACATGGCCATTTATAATTCATGTGCTCAATACCCAATCACCTGATAACAATATTTAGCAGCTAAATAATCATGCTTAATTAACTTCCCAGATAATTGCAGATCAATTAGTAAGATAATATTTTTGTTGTAGATACAATGAAGTGGTTTACAAGATTTTTATTTCTCCTGTTGATTCTCCATTGTTCATATGCACCGCCAGTGACTCCAGACAAGTCAAATGAGCAAGACAGTGAAGTCAAGGATGACTTGGTAACTATATTATCTTTTATTCTTATTCCTTGCACATACGTAATCAAGGGCCTTTTACCTTTAGATGTGATCTAGAATCGAGACACAGAAGTTTGTGAGTCTAAAAATAGAACCAGTTGACCTTCTACATAAAAAAAAAGCTATAGGCTCTGCTACATACATGAAATGCATCTTAATGTACCTATGTGTTTGCTCCATGCATATTTTATTTTATACTAGTTGTTGTTATAGCTATTGTTTTCTTGTTTTTGGAATGTGCATTCTTGTTTAAGTACTCAACAGCAGGGTTAAAACTTTGGTCTAGTTGAGTTAAAGTAGTTGCCAGATAATCTTGCAATAAAATACATTGACTTTTCCTTAATATCCCTTTCTACATCACTAAACAATGTAAAGGATCATGATAGAAGTTGATTCAGGACAGCTTTGTGTCTTTATTTCTGTTTTTGATACTAAGAAACTCAGTAAATGGATGTGGGTCAATGACCATTATTGTGTTATCTGGTGTCTACCATAATCATTAATTCCAGGTATTGTGGTTGTGTGACCAAAATAACCAATCAAACCTTTTGATAATATTTTTTTTTTAATGAGATGTTTTAGCAAATGTCTTTATGAGTGAAAGAATCCCAGAAACAATCTTGTGTCAACAATACACATGGGAAGTATGTAGCATATTGTAAAGCTGTATATTGTTATGACAAATTGAACAATACAATGTATTGTTTGCTTCTATTGTATGTCAGCCTGAATGAACTGTAAACAAGAAAATATCTAGTTCAACTCTACTGGATCACCTTTTGTATGCTGTGTCACATTTGCTGGCTTTTGCGATTTCTCACAACTTTCTTGCTATGAATAATACTGTGAGGGGAGGAAAGCTTCCGCATTGCTTATTAATACTGCTATGAACCATTAATGATGCATATGCGAAATAATATATAAAAAAATTGCAGTCTGTTTCTGTCCAATTCTACTTCTAAACCAAGCAGGAGTTTTGATACATTAACCACTAATACAAACGCAATAAATGAGGAAGATCCTACCCTCTTTTGTAATCTTTCTCTATCACTTAAAGATTTGCTGGTATAACCTCAATTTTGAGTTAAGCTACTCTTGTACAGACGCCAGGACATCAAGCTACAACAATTTATTGTCAAATTTCTTCAATAGATTTTCAACTTTATGTCTAAAGCATTACCTATGTTTAACTGAGATAATTAGACAGTTTCGGGTACCTTGATGTGCAGGCGTCTGTATATTAATCACTGTAAATTAATAGAAGTTGTTATGGTAAGCATTAAAAATTTAAAATGATTTTTGTAAATGTACGATTTGCACCCATGCAAAACCAGGCAATAAAAAATACAAAATATTCTGTCTACAACATATATTTTCACGCAAAATCGTATGGGATATATATATATTTCCAAACCCAGATACTTAAATATGTTTTTACAAACATTTTACAAATCTCACAGGCTAAAGTTCCTTTATCATTCAGTTATGTAAACTAATTGCCCAATCTAGGTATCAACACTTACTTTATGTCACAGTACTTCTATCACAGTAAAATTTAATAATTTTGTCTTTTTGATTATTTATCATAATTTATGAATGTCCTTGCCTAGCCTGTCTCTACTGCTTATGTTTAAAACTGCTCTGCAAATAAAACACAAAGTCAAATCATTTCATTTTATGATAATACTTCTTCTGAAGCTGAAAGATTACAAAAAATTATAATATTATAATATTTGTCTACAGGAAGAGTACATGGAATATCACAGGTATCTGAAGGAAGTCGTCCAAGCCCTGGAAAGTGATCCGGACTTTAGAGAACGTTTGGAAAAAGCTGATGAAGAGGATGTCAGGGTGAGAGGGTATTTCTATCATCCTGCCATATAGCACATCTAGATAAAGAGAAGCACAACTCAAAATATTTTATTTTTGGTATAGAAGTTTTACTTTTCTATAAGATTATAAAAAATATTCTAAAATGTCATCTACATTTTATTAATAGAGGTTTTCATACTGGTCTTTGGAGTTTA
This sequence comes from Lacanobia oleracea, assembly GCA_950371165.1. NCBI lineage: Eukaryota > Metazoa > Arthropoda > Insecta > Lepidoptera > Noctuidae > Lacanobia > Lacanobia oleracea. Next base: position 18,732,204 of record OX493385.1, read on the forward strand.
TGTAGTTGGCAACACAGATATCTATTGGTTATTAATAAATACCTAGTATTAACTCAATTTTGCATTATTTGGAGGTGTGCTACTATTTATCCAGGTGTGAGCTATCTTGATACACAATGCAGTCTCTCCGTCTCACTGTTAGTGCATTCTAGAACCGTTTATCCAATTTACATTTATATTTTAACTTGTTGAATGCTGCAATCAAGAACAATCATGGACCAAGTAAAATTTCCGTTGCATCTCATGTACATCTATGTTGCTGCATTCAAGGATATGACCTTGACTTCATATTCAATATATTGGGAGTTCTATACTTCTTAGTGTTCATTAGGACTAAAATATAACTAGCAAAATTTCTCTTGATGCTTTTGCGGAACCACCACAACCAGGTCCACTACTTGCATATTATAGTGAAAATTATTGGGCAGTGTTCAAAGTTTGTTGGTTGTTATATTACATTGGCTATCTTTGGTGTCAGTCCGACCAACATGAAACCATAATCTGATAGCCATTGATGAGCTGCTTAACACCTGAATTATATATTTTACCATAACTCCAACCATTTGTGTCAGCCCTTCATTTTCGTTAACAAGTTACTACTATTTTCTCGAACGAGACAAGGTTGATGAACAAATTTAAATGCAATACATTGGTTCGATTGACTGATAGTGTCCCTGAAGCTACTAGCCCTGTCTAATCGCCCTTTTTAGTTGGCTTAACTACAGTAAGTGGACTAGATCAATCACTGCTTTGTTGCCTTTCAGCAACCATGGTAACCCTTGCATTTAACCAGTGTTTTCTTTTTTGCTATGTTAAGAGATATAGCAACTTATCTCATGGGTTATTCTTATTAATTGTACATTTCAGTCTGGAAAAATTGCCGAACAATTGGACTTTGTCAACCATAATGTAAGGACTAAATTGGATGAAATTAAACGTCGTGAACTAGACAGACTTCGCCATTTGGCGACAAAGGTAAATAGTAATATTGACTTCCTGATACTCGTAGCTGATTAAATATTAAATACCACTAACACACTACATTTAACACTTTACAATATCTTTTTTGCCAACAGCAATTTGAGTTGACCAACAATTTGGAACAGCATGAAGAGGGAAAAGGCGCAACTAATGAACATTTAGATCATAACAACCCACACACGTTCGAGATCGAAGATTTAAAGAAGCTTATCAAGAAGACAACTGCTGACTTGGAGGCGGCTGATAAAAAGAGGAAGGAGGAGTTTAAGGTATAACTGGCCTTATTCTAAAAAACTTCTTAATAAGGCTAATGCCAAATTATATGTGTCCTCCTAACACATTAGTGAGACATGTCTATCCACGCATGTACGACATACCCATTGTACCAATACCGTCACCAAAGTACCTACCTTAGTCAGCCTTGAATCATTTATTGTTTCGAATATTTTATGATCACATATACTTGGATCGTTTATTTGTTTCCTTATTGCTGTTTTGTAGTTACAATCTAAATCGATTTTCAGGAATATGAAATGCAAAAGAAATTTGAGGAACATCAGAAAGTAGAGGGCATGGAAGAAGCCCAAAAGAAGGAGTATATGGAGAAAACTAAACAAGAGGAAGAGGCTATCAAGCATCATAAACCGGTGAGTACCGCTACCGGTAGGAGGATATATCACCACTTCCATTGTTGGAAATGATCACTTACCTATGACGTAATAGCATTAAGGAAAATGAAACTTACCAATAAAATTCCCCTCAGCGTCATATGTTGTTCAAGCGAATGCAAAACATGGCCGTTATTATGACTAGCATTGTGATAAGGCTTTATTCCTTCACACGTAATGTTGATATGATTTTCAAATTTCAATGATATTTTGGCTTTACAATTTGTTTTGATCTCAAAATTAAACTTAAAAATGACCTTGATAAAATGCAGCTTCACCATCCCGGTTCTAAACAACAACTGGAAGAAGTATGGGAGAAACAGGATCATATGGAACAACAACAATTTGAACCCAAAGCATTCTTCATGATGCATGGTGAGTGGTGCCTTACAACATTACTTATTAATCGTCAATTATTTGTAACAGCTACACCACCCTGCGACAAAGGATCAGTTGTTAGAGATATGGAAAAACGCCGACAAAATGGATACCAAAGATTTCGACCCAAAGGTGTTTTTCATGATGCATGGTAAGATCCATAGCGTGCAAGTAAATATAACATAGAACACGAATTAGTAAGTAGGTCTCGTAGGTAGGTAACTCGTAAGCAATGGAATAACGAGTTTACAAAGGTTTTTTACGCACGCTAATTTGGATTTTACAAACCTGCATGTAGTGTTGTTTTATTCTTTTAGTTGGCATGTGTTAGTGCTTTTGTTTTAATGAATCTTAAATCAATTTTGTTTGGTTATTAAAGTTCGTAGTGGTAATCAGTTATGTTAGATAACACGGTAGGTAACCGTGCATGAATTTTTGCGTACCCACAGCTGTTGAGTATCGTCTAGAACTGATTTAGCTTTTATTTGATTTGAATGTGTGTATGTTGCCTAACTTTATAGCACTTTTATATTTTAAGTATTTTGTGCTTGTATCCGCACATTAAATATATTGAAAGCTGTTTTTTTTTTAAAACAAAGGTTTTCTTCAGTAAAGTACTAATTATCTAATCGTCCGAACTGTTCAATTTAGGTACTTATCTGCTAATAAAAAAATCATGAAAATAAAATAACTACGCTTTTGTTGCTTTGTGAAGTAACGAAATTTGTCAAAGAGTAAACTTAAAAATAATATTGATGATGTGCCGTATGGAATATCCAAATATTTGTTGAATTATATCATATGAAAATCAGAGATTATTATCAGAATTTATGATTAATTTTACGAATTACTTATTAATTTCCGATGATCTTTAAAGATACCATCTTATATCAATCTAAGATTTTTTTGTTTATGAAAAACACTGACGTTTTTAATTGGCAGATGTTGACGGCAATGGGGTTTGGGACGCCGATGAGGTAAAGGCTCTGTTCATCAAGGAGTTAGACAAGTTGTATGGACCCGGAGGTCCCAACAAGGACCTGCATGAAAGGGCTGAGGAAATGGAGAGGATGCGCGAACATGTTTTCAAGGAAAACGATAAGAACCGCGATGGATTGATTGACTTCAACGAATTTCTGGCGGAGACCACGAAAGCAGAGTTTAACCAAGATGAAGGTAAGCTTGGGATCTTCGTTCGAATTTTTGACAATATTCCGGTAGAACTTTGCAATCGTAGACAGTGAGTAAATGAGTGAGTTCCTTCTCTCTTCTGTAGTTTTCCAATCAGCTGTTATATAACTACGAACAACAAACTATTATTTTATTTCCAAGTCAACTCAAGATTGTTTAGATTGTTGTTATTGATTGTTGTTGTTGTTTGTGTGTGTGTGTGTTGTGTTGTGATTGTGTGTAAAATGCAATATTCATCTTTTTTTTTTCAGGATGGAAGACACTTGAAGAAAATCAAATTTACACTCAAGCTGAGTATGATGAATACGAGAGAAGGAGGCTGGAGGAAATGAGATATCTTCAGCAACGTGGCTTGGTATGTAGCTTCTTTATCCAATGATGATCCGAAGATGACGAAGGCATCATCTACAGCCTTACTTGACAGTGAGGAAAGCGCTGGGGAAACATTCTCTTTGCCAAACTCCATGGACTGGTGCCATACAAATACTGAAAGTTCCGCATCCTACTTATGCTTATGCTGTGGAGGATTTGTGTGACGTCAGGTAGTTTTGTAATACGTATGTGGCGGTCAATAATATCTTACCCAGTTACCCCAACAAAATACTATCAGTGATAGCTATCTAGTTCATGGATTGGTTTACTGGGTAAGTTTTAGCTTATTACTGCGTAGGTCAGAACTAAAACCTTGACTGGTAAAACGACTATTTCTGAGTGAAGAATTTTGAGTGGAGTATGACGTCACGCTCCACTTTAGCATCAGGAAACTGTCAAATGTTGGTATAACGAATATAAATTAATCAATTCAGAATAGGGCTCATAGAAAATGAAATATTATCTTGGGTTAAAATGATTATTTTCCTAGTAATGTTACAAGGGAAGTAAAATTGGGAAAATTAAGCTCCACTCTTGTTTGGTATAATTGGTTCATTGAAGATTTCTATGAGAGATTAGGCAAATTAATAATATATTCAGTGGGGCCCACAGCCTACCAAGTCAAGGATATTAGTGGAAGAGTGTTTAGCTTCGTTTTTTTTTTTCAATTATCAATTAACGGCTTTTTTATCAGCTATAATAATAGGTCTTTACCTATGAAATTACCGTTTTGTATGAAAAAATTTAAACGAATATTTTTCATGTATTTTTTATTTGTATTAATCGAAGTAATCACCCATGCAATCAAAGCATCTTTGTCAACGCAGTGGCAGTTTATTGATGCCCTTCTTAAAGAAATCAGCTGGACGGGAGGCAACAAATTCTTCAAAGGCATTTTGTACTGCCTCTCGGGTATTGATTTTTTTTCCCGCCAAGAAGTTATCCAAATTCTGGAAAAAGTAGTAGTCTGTAGGCGCAAGGTCTGGTGAGTAGGGCGGATGACGGAGAGCTTCCAACCCCAGTTCTTGCAACTTGGAGACCGTCTGCTGTGCAGTATGAGGTCGTGCGTTGTCGTGCAGGAGCAGCGGAGACGAGCGATTGACCAATGCTGGTTGGAGATATGCCAGCTTCTCCATCATTGTGTTCAGTTCTTCACAGTACACATCTGCAGTAATGCTCACCCCGTTTGGTAAGAAGCTGTGAAGAATCACACAGGAAGACCACCAAACAGTGACCATCAGTTTTCTAGGGGTAAGTTTTCGTTTAGGGCATTGTTTAGGTGCTGAACCAGGATCCAACCAACTTGCTGAGCGCTTGCGGTTATCAAACAGAATCCAATTTTCATCGCAGGTAACAATGCGGTTCAAAATTCCTTCATTTGTGTGTCTGTTGAGCAGTGCAAGACATGTCTCGACGCGTACTTCGCGCTGGCGATCATTGAGTTCGTGGGGCACCCATTTGTCAAGCTTTTTTACCTTGCCAATTTGACGCAAATGGGCCAATATTGTTTTGACGCTAACGTCGAAAGCTGCTGCTAATTCAGCCGTAGATTGTGTATCATCAGCTTCCACAATCGCCTTTAATTCGTCATTGTCGACCAGTCTTCGGACGACCGCGAGGTTCATTTTTCAGGTCGAAATTTCCAGAACGGAAGCGAGCAAACCAATAACAGGTGGTGCGTTGGTTTGTAGTGTTAGCTCCGTAAACGTCGTTGATGTTGCGTGCCGCTTGTGCCGCGTTGCTGCCACGACGGTATTCATATTCCATAATTACTCGAATTTTTAACGGATCCATGATGACGAAAATGATTGAAATGCGATGAAAATGTAACACTAATCAATAAACAAATGACTACTTTTGGAAAAAAAAAACCATGTTTTTAAAATAAAATTAAAATTCTTAGCCAAAAAAAATTATTTTGATTTGAAATGGCCAGTACTGCAGAACGGCAATTTCATAGGTAAAGACCTAATATATCAGCTATATCAGCCGAATCTTATAAGAGACTCGTCAGTTTGAGATTTATAAAATTAAGCAACTACATTCTCTTCTTCCGCAGGTTGATGCACATGGCCAGCCCATCCCTGGTGCGCAGCATCAGATTCATCAAGCTCTACAGCAGTATCGCTCTTACCAACACCAGCAAGCCTACCAACAACAAATGCAGCACCAGCAACAACAGGCATACCACGCCCAACAACAGCAATATTACCCAGCCGGTCAAGCCCCGCAAGGTCAAATGCCTCAAGGACAGGTTCCACCTTACCAACAGCCTCCACAGCAATATCAGCAGGGGCAGCAGCAATATCAAGGCCAATATCCTCCTGGTCAATTCCAGCAGCCGCCATCTCAAGGTCAATATCAACAGCCGCCTCAAGGTCAATACCAGCAGCCGCCTCAAGGTCAATACCAGCAGCCGCCTCAAGCTCAATACCAACAGCCACCACAAGGTCAATACCAGCAGCCTCCTCAAGGTCAGCAGCCTCAAGGTCAACCACAAGCGCCTTCACAGCTGAATGTAAACCAAGGTCAAGTTCCGCCAGTGCAGCAAGCGCAGCCTACCCAAGGACAGGCTCAACCAGGCCAAGGACAGGCTCAGCCAGGCCAGGGTCAGGCTCCGCCAGGTCAAGGTCAGGCGCAGCCAAGCCAGGCTCCGCAGGCCCCAGCACAGGCTGCGCAGACTCAAAACCAAGTACCGCCGCAAGCACAAGTCCCTCCAGTTAATGGACAAAACGTAAATCATTAGATAATAAAAAGACAACATTTATTGACGTGATGTATTTATATTATTTTTATATATTTCACTACTGAGTGCCAAATTCGTCTCACGCTTTTTTATTTTTATTATTTTCAGAAAATGCTCGTTTTTTATAATTGTTTATAGCTATTCTGACCTAGGCAAAATTATGTAAATTAGATAGTAAAGAAAAATAAATAATTGAAAATTAGAGAATTAATAGCTGTTAAATAAAATGACGTAGCAAACCCGGCGTGTACTTTTTCTTTAATATCCCTTTGATTAAATTAGCTGAGTACTTGTGTACATGTGTGGAGTGTTCACTGTAGTACGGTCTGCAAGCAACAATTGACTCTGGCCCTGTCTACAGGGTTCTCTGCGACACGACAGGACAAACCAGTGATCGTCAGGGTGGCTGGACCAAACGAGACATGTACATGAGTGTATGTGCACTATTTAATACCTATTTGCCTATAATAAAATATCTTCTAACTTTGCAATTTTACCTATTTTAAAAAGCTCCTATAAAATTTTATGAATTAACGGTTATTTAGAAAGTGCCTGCAAAACCATTATTAGCAATTATCTTGCGAAAATAAGACGTGGGGTAAATAATTTATTTGCAAGCGTTTTAATGCCATACGTACTTATATTATTAAGAATAAATGCGATATGTAAAAAACAAGTTGTTCATCAGCCACTGAGCGCCTGCAAAAACATTGTTAGCAATTATTTTCAGACGGTTTCTTAAAATTGAATAAAAATATGTTTAGGTAGCAAAAAGTTACTAAATGTTAATACAACGCTAAAACTATGAGAACTTGGAAGTGGTCAGCCACCCTGACGTCAGATAGCAGACCACTTTATTAGGTATTAAATAGTGCATTATAATCATGTACATATCTCGTTTGGTCTAGCCATCCTGACTGACGGTCACCGCAGACCATTAGCAGTAGCGAGGTCCGTGGACAAACCCCATATGCAAGCACATCCGCGAGCTCTAGACTCTGATGGCCCTTAGAAGCTTTCTGTTAGCTTCTAGAAATCGGCACAAATCTTCCACTTTTTTCGAATCCGGTAGATTGGGGGGGGGGGGGTCTATAAGGCAAAATAAGACTAACCGACATACTATCGAGCTAATGAGCAATCGTTGTAAGGTTTTTCGCTACAGGATTTTTTGCACTAGCGTTAAATCACACCAATAAAGCGTCGATGGAATAATACATCGTACAACTGAATTACCGACACACTGTTCGATATAATGAAAATCGAATTACTAACTTACTAGCGAATTACTAGCAGACAAATAGGTATCCAATCGGCAATCGGGTCTTTCGTAAAACTTGGTCGGCTCACAGTCTCTCAAGCTTGCTAATCCTGCTCAAGCTTCTTATGTAGGTAAAAGAAGTGCAGTTCTAAGCAATCAAGAGCTGAGAAAAATACACATCTGAAAATAACATTGAAACTTTATTTGAGCAAAAACGTTTTAGTACTTGCAATTTTGATACATGTGACTGCTTATTACAATAACGATTGTGTAGCATTTGCGTCACTTTTATTTTGTGGTTGGGAAATCATCAAAAGACTAAGGAGCCGTTTGATAGGTAGGTAAGTTTCAGACTCTTTTTTTCGATTTGTTTGAAAATGTGACAACTCGCCAGCCAGATTCTGCAGCATGCTTAGTAACATAATCCACAAACGTATTTTTGACATGGTCATCAAACGTAGGCCGATTCAGCCTTCGCCGACCACTGAAGGTACCAAAATTTTTGAAGAGCTTCTTTCGAAAAGACTACAGGTAGAAGAAGTCTTCCAAATGTCCTCACATCGGTTTTGAGCAGAGTTTAGCTTCAGACATAGATTTCTGAATTAAGTATGAGTTCTGTTAAACCTGGCCCTGTTCTTTGATGTCTAAGCATCCAGTTTGATCTTGAAGACTTTGGTGACTGAGAAGTAGTTCCTTTGGCATTTTTTTTTTCAGAAGATGATTCTGGTCTTTGAGATGGCGGTTCTTGACTGATTGTCCTGTTCTGTTCCTTTTAAGCTTAGGCACAAGCTCAATGGCGTTTTTTCAATGTTAAACACGACTTCTGTTATAGATATGAGCACCGTGGCGATTTTCGACGACGGCGGCGCGCCGTCCACGTGGCCCTGAACCTACCGCTAAAGGAGCGCTTTTTTGGCTGCCTTATAAAGAAAATTGCCTTCTGTCGGGCGGTATGCAGTAAAAAAATTCTTTAAATTTCAAATTCCATTTGGGCTCATTGTCATCGTCAAGCAGTGGACTGCGATGTGTTCAGTTTGCTGGTCCTTGGTTTGGACGTTCATTGTGACCGCATACGGACAATGTAGTGACCCAGTACCTATTACTTGAATATTGTCAATCGACTTGGCATCGCGGCATACCTCAAAACTGATTGACTTAGGGCCGACGTACCATCATCATCTGCCTAGCCTTTTCCCAATTATATTGGGATCGGCTTCCAGTCAAGCCTGATTTAGCTGAATACCAGTATTTTACGAGGAGCGGCAGCCTACCAGACCTCCACAACCCATTAACTGGGTAACACGGTACTTCATGGCAAGACTGGAGTCAGATTTACTGGCTTCTGACTATCCGTAACGACTACCAAAGATCTACAAATGACAGCCGGGACAATGTAGTGACCCAGTACCTACTTGAATATTGTCAATCGACTTGGCATCGCGGCATACCTCAAAACTGATCGACTTAGGGCCGACGTACCATCATCATCTGCCTAGCCTTTTCCCAATTATATTGGGATCGGCTTCCAGTCAAGCCTGATTTAACTGAATACCAGTATTTTAAGAGGAGCGGCAGCCTACCAGACCTCCACAACCCATTAACTGGGTAACACGGTACTTCATGGCAAGACTGGAGTCAGATTTACTGGCTTATGACTATCCGTAACGACTACCAAAGATCTACAAATGACAACAGGGACCAACGGCTTAACGTACTTTCCGAGGAACGGAGGAAACTCGGCAAGCGTTGCTTAACCTTGAAGATCGACCCGTGCGGCTGTTATTATTTAGCCACGAGCTCCTCCGACGTACCAATTCCGTCATTATTCTGATGTGCGATAGCTGGAGCTACACAGGACAGAGTAAGCAATTTTTTTATTTAGCCTCTACTGTCCCACTGCTGGGCCAATTCCTCCCAAAAGTCCTTCCAGACACTTTTGTCCCGAGCCAGCTCGAACCAACCCTGGTAGTAGGCGTTTATCGTTTCGCCACCTCTTCCTAGGCATGGCTGACGTTAACTAGCAGGCGAAAGCACCCGCGACTTCGTCCGCGCTGCAATTTTCTTAAGGATCCCTAATTTAACCTTCCTTGAAAACCACTAACCATTGGTAAAAAACTTATTAACAAAAAAATAAAACCGACTTCCAAAAACAAAACACTACAAAGTAAAAAATAACTTTAATTTCGGAAGTCGGTGTTTTTGGTTATTTCGTTTTTGAACGTCGGTTTTATTTTTTTGTTAAAAAGTATTTTTATTTCTAAAAAGTGAAACCAGAAGCACATCGTACCGGTGTGATATTATGTTTTGAACTCAACAATCAACAGACATGCGATTACAGAAATCCCGATCCATTTGCTATCATTTATTGAAGAGTTCCGTTGCCTACCGCCGAAATTCTTCATCAGATCTTCACCAAATTTAAATGGGACCAGTCCGGGAAAATACTCTTCCAAACAAAAAAAGAATCATCCAAATCGGTTAACAATTGGCGAAAATATCGCTGAACAAACATTTTTCATGGGGTCCCATCATCAGATTCTGACTTGGTGACAATGGGACCACCTCAGGAGTATAGGCTTTCGAATAAGAAAGTAATTTTTAAAATCGGTCCAGAATTGGCGGAGAAATCGGTGAACATACATAAAAAAAAAAACAAAAGATACATACAGCCGAACATAGAAGGATGTTCTATGTTCGGCTGTAAAAAAATCGGTAAACATACCTACATAAAAAAAACATACATACAGCCGAACATAGAACCTCCTCCTTTTTGAAGAAGTCGGTTAAAAACAGGATGAAAATCGGCGCAGCGCTTTTAGAGTTTATCGCGAACAGACAGACAAACGGGGCGGAGGACTTTGTTTTTAACCGACTTCTTCTAAAAGGAGGAGGTTCTATGTTCGGCTGTATGTATGTTTTTTTTTATGTAGGTATGTTTACCGATTTCTCCGCCATTTGTGGACCGATTTCGAAAATTGCTCCTGAGGTGGTCCCACTGTCAGGAAGTCAGAAGCTGATGATGGGATCCCATGAAAATCGAGGGAAACCCTCAAATTTTATAAACACATACAATGTTTTTCATAAACTTTCTAACGCAATTCAGATTTAATCATCATCTCATGGCGCTGAGCTGATAATGATAAGCCCTTGCTCAGATCAAAGCTAATACAGGGGGGCTAAAAATAACACTTTAGCAGAAACAACTGTGATAGACAGACAAAATCGCATATGGGTGTATAAGTGTGCCTTTTTATTAAAGTTTTAGTCTGAATCACTAAAAACTTAATTTCATGATCAAAAGTTTAAAACAAACAACAACATAAGAGGGTGGGCGGTGGCTTCGCAAAACGTGATATACAAGCTTTGATACCAGTAGGTAGGTGTATAGTAGATATACTATACTTACCTGCTAGATACTTATAGGTAGTAGGAATATAATAATTGGCAGTTCTAGGTATATTGTCTATCTGCACAGGGTCTAAAGCTGTCTCCATATACAAGCGGAAGCGGGTTAAAATAAGCACTAAACGTGGAAAGTGAAAACGGAATTTGCTTGTGAAATCCCTCAGTCTTTGTAGGGTACAAAGTTAAAGCCACCTATCTTATTTTTAGGGTTCCGAACAACCGTAAAAAACCGAACCCTTATAGGATCACTCGGGTGTCTATCTGTTGGTCTGTCAGTATGTTTGTCTGTCTGTCCGTCTGTCACAGCCAGTTTTCTCCGGATCTACTGGACCGATTCTGTTGAAATTTGGTATAATGATCACTTTTGGGGCTCACACTAGAAAATTAAAAAAAAAGTTTTTCAAATTGTATCGTGTCGCATCAAATGAAAGGGCTTACTGTGTGGGTTTTGACCATATTTTTTTTGTAATTTTAAATAAATAGTTTTAAAGTTATTCAAGAAATTAGACCAAAAATGACTCCGAAACTACTAAATTAAAATTTTGAAAATAAAATGCGGATAATAGCTCTACAGACAACTTTTAGGAAGTCTGTAGTGTTAAAATAATATGCTTAAAAAAATTAATTGGTTTGGAAGTATTTTTTTGTAATTTGATCGTCGATCGCGATCGACCGGTTGGCCATCCCTGCTATAAGGTTTCCGTTTCTTCCTTTTGAGGTACGGAACCCTTAAAAGATGTTAAATTCACATAAAAGTACCGCATGTTATACATAATGCTCTTGTTAGGTAAGTATTATTAAGATGACCCGCGACAGCATGCCACTATGTGGGTACGCCTTATGCCGACCGAGGGAGAGCAGAAGGGATGAGGGGTTGCGCGCAACATGTCTGCCCCTCCCGAATCTGCGCAGCTTTTGAAATATTGATCGCTTTCATCGTTTGACGCTTTCATTCCCCGAGTTGCTTCTGACGCGTAACACGTTTCTCGAGTTTTGTGACTAAATTGAAATAACCGATTACATTATGTCGAAAAAGATCGGTCCAGAGGAGAACTTTTGGTCACTCTTCCAGCAGGATGTGATGAAGATGGTGCAGCGTCATCCCATCACGTACATAAGGGACATCATGATGACCCCGACCCAGTACAAGGCGGCCGTGACCACCGCTTGGGATAGGATTGCCCGTGATATTCGGATGCCGCGTAAGTACTTGCTTTGTTATTTTTGTTGATAGGAGGGAACATCCTTTTCTTATAAAACATTTGTGTATTCTGGATTTTGCGAAAGAGAGAGATCATTACGTACCGCCGCCTGCATTTGCAATAGATTGGTAGATATAATAATAGGTAGCACCTGCGAAGTCTCGAATCCAATTCCCCTATCAATTTGGAACAGCGAAATATTTATTATTTTGATCACAATTTATAGGAAATTATAACTAGGTATTATATGTACCTAGATGCTTACAAAAATATTTCTATTTTTTCAGAGAAAGCATGCAAACAGGAGTGGACCAGCATCAAATACAGATACGCTAAGGTGAACAACATGATACGTTACGGAAAAGTCACAGAGGAGATTATTCAGATGCACCCAAAAACCAGCAAATACTTGGATGGATCCCTCGATTTTATGGATGCTTACATCTACGAAATAGAAGATGATGACATACCTGCTCCGATCCATAAGCGTTTCAACAAGATGTTTGGTGTTACGAACAAACAGGTGGTAACCAAGGAGATGGTACAAGCTTTGCTGAAGAAGAGGACACAAGAGGAAGAACCGAATGACGAAATGGGCAAGATACATGTTCAGAATTTGATGAACATCGTCGAAGATGCTGTAGAACGTTCTCTTAGGGAGATGACTACCAGTGACGAACCCGAGCATCGAACAGCCGGCTAATTTAATTAATGTAACTCCATCAAAATAGTAACATATTAGCCTCTAAAGGCAAAGTTACTATTTATTAATCACATAATCTATTGTCATATCTAATTATCTATGTGGTCATATCAATACTCAATATTCGGTAAAGTTGGTGAAGAATTCTGTTGGAAAGACAGAATGGGGCTGGAACAACTTCGAGGATATTGTAGTGAAAGAAGCCATTGAATGGTAGTAGTGTGGACACGATACGGAAGTGAAGACAGCGCGAACTGAATCAAGCACGAGGGGCTCACGCCAGAGCGGCACGCGGCGGGGGCGGAGCGACAAACAATAAGCAGGAAGAAAAGTGGACTGATTATAAGAAAGCCAAATTTGGATTTTTTAACGTTAGTGTAGTTCTACATTCTAAGTATACAATATGGTCATATGTATCTGTACCTACCAATAATATTGTAGATCTTGGAATTAAATGTAACCATTTTCTCTTATGAATAATTAAATGTGTTTTACTTACCATGGCGCTTTACATAATATTGCACTACTACATACGTGCACTCAGCATTTCTGTGTGCAATGCGCGTAATGTCAAACTTTGTCGCTTATCCGCTCTGCAAATTAAGTTCATTTTAAATGAAAATGGTGTTCTTTTGAGCTTGTTTTCTGCTGATTAGGTTTTTTCTTATGACTGATCTTTCTGACCTAAGTTTTTTGTTAGCAAAGGTTGCAAACTAAACATTGGTAGGATTAATCACCAGACTTTTGAAATCTTGCTGCATAGGTAAATATCAAATGAAATGTAGGGGTACCTCTAAATTTCATTTGTAATTATAATGAGAAACCGGTGCTGGAGCCAGGTTAGTCCATGTACGAGGGCACTCAAAGTTTGGGGTACGCACACAGATCTTTGATATGGTTTAACTTTGATAGGTGAACATGAATTTTGCCGTGAGTTTATTCGGTTGTCTCCCGATGAAGGCACACCTCAACGGACAGTTTTATGGCTGTGTGGCAAAAAATGTGGGTTTACAACTCCCAATGTTGAATCCAGCTCAAGGTATTTATGTTCTGTCTTCCTATGCTGAATATTTGCGCTCACTTTCTCGATCTTTTATGCATATGTGAACGAATGCTTGCTAGTTCAAAACACGAAGGCACTGATCTACAAGGGAATTTCCGAAAATGTGTGTTTACTTGCGGTCTATAATATCTAAGCGTTATCTTACATATTAGCACATGCAAGCCGGCGGCTGTTTGGAGTGGAATTTGATCCACTTCGATGTTCTACCTACTTAGATGTGCTTATTTAAGTCCGGTGAAAAGACAAGTATCGGTACCATTGCTTGCTTGAAGGTGTTCGTAAGCACCCGGTAGTGTTATTCTGTAACATTTTCGTGTCTCGACAGCGGAATCCGAGGTGAGTATAAACAAAAGACCTTTATGTTGTTTGGAATAAAGTGTTATTTGTGAGCTTTTTCTCTCAGGTGAAGCTCGATATCGAAATAGTTACTTACAGAATAGACTAGCTATTCTAACACAATACCTACAACCCCAACTAGTATGGGTCCCCAGTTTTTATTCCTTTGTCAAAATAATATTCGCGATTTATGCATGCGTTGCGACATTGCATATAAGCGATTTAAAAAAAGTTGCACTGGAACACATAAAATTAACTCAAACTCAAACATTTTTATTTGTAGAACATAAGTAAACAAAAGATGTCAAAAATAATAAAATAAGCGCTGTCTTGTTATCAGCGGCGTACAAATATTCTAATTATATTTTTTAAAATTAAATAATATTATAAAGAGGAAAGAATTGATTTTTGTTAGTTTATTATTTTGTTACGATTTACTTAACTGAAAAATACTGGACCGGCTTCAAAAATTCTTTCACCATTAGAATGCTACAATAGTTATTTGTGCAACAAGAGAGCAGTCGTTTTTTTGCGGCTAGTGCTGATTTTGAATCCTGAGTGTGGCGAGGGACTCAAAGGCACGAGATGCAAAAAACTTTGCTCTCGTGTAACACACATAACTTTTCACTTCAGCAGATTGTACTTCAGTGAGTATGCTCAAAAACTCCACGACCTCATCCCACCGGCCTCCTTTTACCATTCCTGATGTGATTCACTGCATCTTACCATCCCTATCTTGTTGCTATTCCACCAATTCGCACTAAGCGTTTCCAAACGTCTTTTATAATGCGCACAGCAAATGAATGAAACTCTCTGCCTGCGTCTGTGTTTCCAAACGCTTACAACCCTAATCTCTTCAAAGTTAGAGTGAACAGGCTCCTGGGTAAGCTCGCTCCATCGTAGGCTTTGTCTCTGTCATCTCTGAGCAGAGTCAAGAGCAAAACCCACCACAAATAAAAAAAAAAGAAAGTTTTTTAAGTAAGATTTGTAACAGTTTTTTAGTGTACTTGTTTATTTTTTATTTTATTTTAAGATAATGTACGATGGGGCGCAACAATGATGCGTGTTCCAGGCGCCAGTTTGTGTAGTTACGCCCCTGAGTGCAATTATCTCTTTTTGTCGGTTATTTCGGCAGCATCCATGCAAGTATCTACCATTTTCCCCACCTATGGCTCATCACCCCTTTTCATTCCTATAGGTTTTGACTTTCATACTATTATAATTATTCATGATATTATATTAGTGCGGTAAGTTGGTTTTTACTAACGAGTAGACGAATGCCCGAGGCGAGGGCTTACCATAGTCAAGAGTTTGTAAATACCAATTCGCAAGTGTCATACAACGTTTTACAACACATTTGCGAGAAAACAGTACAATAGGTTATCAATGAGACAAACTTCTTGTTTTTAGATATCAATCGAAAAGTCGCAACAAGCCTTGCAGTATTGAAATGGCACGAATGTACAAATTTAAAATTAGAACTACATCGTCGTCGCATTTTTGTCTCATTTTCTCTTTAGTATTAAATTGAGACAAAAGTATTGAGCAAGAGCGCTTCCAAGGACGTTCGATCATTCAGCTTATTAACTGTTATCTTTATTATTTTGATGATAATCTATTTTTTTAAACTGAACTTCAAAATACATAAAATGATTATGCATTAGTCTTTGAATGTTTCATTTTTAATTCAGTAGAATTTAAAGTACTTCATCAACGGCCTAGCCTTTTCCCAACTATATTGGGGTCGAGTTCCAGTCAAGCTGGATGTAGCTGAATACCAGTATTTTACTAGGAGCGGCTGCCTACCAGACCTCCACAACCCATTAATTGCGTAACACGGTACTTCATGGCAAGACTGCAATCAGATTTACTGGCTTCTGACTATCCGTAACGACTGCCAAAGATCTACAAATGACAGCCGGAACCAACGGCTTAACGTGCTTTCCGAGGCACGGAGGAAACTCGGTATTGATTGTCACCCATCCACAGACCAATCATGGCAAGCGTTGCTTAACATTGAAGATCGACCCGTGCGGCTGTTATTATCTAGCTACTTATCTACTTAAAAGAATGAGCTTTAGTTTTACGTGGCGGTCATTTTTAATCTATTGTATTCGCGATTCTCCCTCCATGAAAAGGTGTAATTAATTGGGTATTATCGAAAAATATTAGGAAGCATTGGAAAGTATACCTACTGCGCTTTATTTCACCTCCTAGCTTCTGAACTTTTCTTATACTCTTATTGTGAAACTCCTTGGTGGAATTCTTGTATAGTTTTTAGGAAATAACATTATTAAAAAGAACCGTAGAGATTCGCACGGCACGTAAGTACCTACTTTACCGCAAGCACCGTTGTATGGAGCGTGCGGCAAAGTAGGTACTTAGGTGAGAGTACCTACTTATTTTACAGCACGTTCCATTGTATGGTGCGTAATTTTTAACTTTCGAAAAATGTTTACAACCTTCGTAAATGCATTATTTGAGCAAGTGTGTTGTAAAATTAGTTATCACTTAATTTTTATTGGACCAAGTGTAAGGATTCTTCCGTACATACTTTAACACTCACTAAACCCCCACTGGGAAATGCTATTGAAAAACGAATTAAGTATGAAATTTTTAATAATTAATTTAGTTCAGTATTTGTGATAAGATTCAAGTCTATAAACCCAAGGAACAAAATTCTGCCCTACAACCTTCCGCTAAATAGGCTTTTGGGGGTGGTTCTGAAAAACTAATATTTAAAACATTTATAGTTCACTTAGGTAAGTATTTACCAAGTTTCAAGTAAACTGGCTCAAGGAATAAGATTTTTCATACAAACTTCCAACCCCTATGTCACGGGGAGTTTCCTAAAATCCTCTCTTAGCGGACGTCTGCTAACTATTTAACTAAGTACCTCCCTGCCAAATGACATCTTTATACGTCAAGCGGTTTTCGATATTTCGTGATGAGTGAGTGACCTTTCGCTTTTATATATTTAGATTCATAATTGTTTACAACAACCTACGACGGCGACGACGGCTGACTCGTCTAGTAGAAAGAAGGCAGTTAGATAAAACAGGATTGGAAACCGCTCGTAGCAACAGCGCGTGTTTAACATAAATATTCGATATTCCATTGAAGCACTTAGTTTTTTAGGGTTCCGTACCCGAAGGGTACTAACCCTATTACAAACCCTCCGCTGTCCGTCCGTCCGTCTATCTGTCAGCGGGCATTATCTCAAGAACCGAAATTGGTAGAGAGCTGAAATTTTCACAGATTGTGTAAGTATTTCTATTGCCGCTATAACAACAAATAATAAAAATGAAGTTTTATGGTACGGAACCATTCGTATGCGAGTCCGACTCGGACTTGGCTTGTATTTTTATCTAAACTAATATTATTGTTTGTTTGTTTCTTACGATTTAATTCAAAAAACTATACGACCGATTTAAATAAATCTGTCACCATTAGAAAGGTACGAGTACCTACATCTTTATCGAGTAACATAGATTATAATATTATATTTTCAAAACAATAGAGATCCCTACCTGAAATGGAAAAATGTCACCCAAGGTACCAAACCTATAAAAGTCATTATTTTTCCGTTTGCGTGTGCTTCGAAAACTATTGACGATAGGTACATAAAATAGTGTTGTATCTATACATAAATATTATAGTGTTCTGTATAGATATTAATAGTAAGTACCTATGATTGCTCACAAAAAACTTCGCGATGGATGCCTAACTATTATAGTTAAGCCGCACTAACAGAAGTTCAGATTCAGGTTCGAATAGTGGTGATATTGGTAAGTATCTTAAAATATCATTTTGATTTTGATATAGAAAGCTGAAGAGTTTGGTTTGTTTGTTTGCTTTAACGCGCTAATCTCAGGAACTAGGTACTGGTACGATTTGAAAAATTCTGTCAGTGTTAGATAGATGGTTGGTTGGTTGAGGAAGGCTATAATATATAGATTATATATCATCACGCTAAGATCTATAGGAGCGGAGCAGACGAAGTTGCGCGGGTCAACTAGTGGTTTGATTAATAAGTTTGATTGTGTATTTTTAAACACTTTAAATTGTTCTTACTGGAATTTTCGTTAAAAAGTTATGCCTCTTATAAAATTCTCTAAGTAAGAAAAATTAAATATGGAACTTGCTATAACGACTGGCCTAAGTGAATAAAAAGGTTGTCATTATTTGCTTTGCGCAACTTTCCTCAAAAGACGATTTATGTGGCGTTAAAGTGTAGTTTGTAGGGAAGAATCTTATTTCTTGAGTTTATAAAATAGAAACAGTATCAATACTGAACTAAATTAATAATTAATACGACTTCCGATCCTTCGGTTGTATTTCTTGTTTTAAAAAAGATTTTACAACAAAAAATTTACCCTGGAGTTCGTATGGCGATGAGACGGCGTGACAAGGCCTTTCAAAGGTATAGAAGAGATCGCAGTGAGGAAAACTGGAACCTGTACAAGGTGGCCAGAAACCGCTGTAATCAGATGGTAAGAGCTTCAAAACGCCGATACATTTCTGAAAATGTCCTTAACTCTTCACCGGCTGATATATGGAAGTTTCTCAAATCACTCGGCATAACAAAGTCCTCGTCTAATGTTATTTCTCCTAACGTGTCCTTGAGTGATCTGAATTAATACTTTTCATCGGCGGCGATGCTTGCGGTTGCTATCAAAACCAACACTATTCTTGAGATCACTTCACGCCTATCTTACTTCCCGATTCTTTTTCTTTTTCCCCTGTAAAGTCCAGAGCTGTTGGCTGTGATGGTATCAGCAGATCTATGCTATCCCTCGTTATTAAAACTATTCTCCCTGTTATCACACATATAATTAATGTCTCTCTACAGACTGGGGTATTTCCTGCAACCTGGCGTAAAGCCTTCATATAATCCCTCTTCCTAAAATATCGAACCCCTCTTTATTCAATCACTACAGACCAATCTTTATTCTTCCTTTCCTGTCTAAGATCCTGGAAGCAGTTGCTCTTAGTCAAATTTCTTCCTTTGTTTTTAGGAATAACCTTTAATCCCCTTTCCAATCACGTTTTCCGCCTGGTCACAGCACAGCCACAGCTTTGCTTAAGGTTACTGAAGACGTTAGGAATGGCCTGGAGAATTCGAGATTAACGGTGTTAGTTTTAATAGATTTCTCCAATGCTTTTAATACCGTTGATCACGACATCCTTCTAGCTATTCTGTCTCAAATTTTGGTTTCTTCGTCGGCACGGGATTGGTTTTCTTCCTATTTTCGTGGTCGCCAGCAAGCGGTCCGTGCTGATCAAAAATTTTCTGACTGGTGCGCACTGAAAACTGGCGTTCCACAAGGCGGTATACTCTGTCCACTTTTGTTTTCTCTGTTTATAAACTCTATTACCACTATCCTCAAATGCTCTTACCATCTGTACGCTGATGATCTACAACTCTACGCGCAAGCTGACATTGACAATCTAGACAACTACATCTCATTGTTGAATGCGGACCTTACAGCCATCAGTGTTTGTCAAGCAGATTTGGGGTTACTGTCAATGTCAGTAAATGCCAGGCTATACTTATTGGTAGTTCTTATTTTGTACGTAACTTGAACACCAGCCTACTACTGCCACTTACCTTCAACAATACAGTCATCCCTCTCTCGCCGCACGTTAAAGACTTAGGCCTATATATTGACGACAGGTTAAGTTGGACAAGCAGATTGCTCAAGTTAGCCAGAGAGTAACATTCACATTGCGATCTCTCTTTAGATTCAAGAATTTTCTTCCTCCAAGCACTAAGAGCACTTTAGTCCAATCACTTGTGCTTCCCATAATTGATTATGCTGATGTTTGCTACTCTGATCTATCCCTAGAACTTCTTAACAAACTGGATAGACTTCATAACAACTGTATTCGTTTCATTTTTGGCTTTCGTAAATATGATCACATTTCTTCCTTCCGTTCTCAGCTTAAATGGCTGCCTATCCGTCATAGGAGATCCCTCAGATCCCTCTGCATGCTCTTTACTATTATGAATGATCCTTGGGCTCCTGATTATCTTAAACAATATTTTAAAGTATTGGGCAGTTCTCATAGACTTAACCTCCGAGCATCCATAAATTTCATTCTACATATTCCTCCTCACCGTACCGGGTTTTTGTCTAATTCTTATGCCATTACCACCATTAAACTCTGGAATATGCTACCCCTTGACATCAAGAAGGCTGAATCTAAATTTTCCTTTAAACGTAAAATCCGAAAACACTACTTGAAAGCCTGATTCTTAGTTTGGTCTTCGTCATTATTATTATGAGTTCTCTTAATCAGAAAGATAATTATAAATCATCATATTTATTAGTTTATTATTTTACCAATATATGTGTATTTTATTGGTAATATATATTTCGTTTATTCATATACTTATATAATATATGTTATTTCTTTGTATATTTCTTTTTCCGAAAATATTCTATTTTATATTTTATGTATTTGCTGTACACCTACCACAGTGTGTTTCTTTTTAACCCAAAGGTTGACTGGTAGAGAATGCCTTGTTGCATGAAGTCCGCCTATGTACCACTATTGTACATGAAGTTTAAATAAATAAATAAAAATTAGGTACTTACTTAAGAATTGGAGGAGGTGTTTAAAAGTTTGTAAAAGAAAATAATAAATCCAAGCGGACGATGTCGCGGGCGAACTGCTAATTATTTACATAAGTAGCGACAGTATTATTTCTATAAGTACAATAGGGAAACTGCTATCTGGAGTTTGATCATCAGCGGGCCAGAGGCATGACTAATACCTACGATTGTTAACACTACTTAGCAAAGCCGTGCTAGCCGTTGAAAAATAAAGCACTTAGTTATGCGTAGGAGTTAGGTACATCTACATACAAAGGCTATCTACCTACCTTTGCTTACTGTATCATTATTGAATCATCCGTAATACTCATTGTGGCAGCCAGGCCAGTAGGCACGCAGAACTAGAGATTTCCAGAACCAAACAAATATGCTAAAAAGTAGATTTTTTTTTATTGGTAATTAAGGAGAAGAAATGATATTTAAAGTTAATATTATTTTTTAATATGAGTTTAAATAACAAATAGTGAACAGGCTCCTTCTGGGTAGGCTCGCTCCATCGTAGACTTTGTCTCTGTCATCTCTGAGATAGACTAGAGTCAAGAGCAAAACCATTAAAAAAAAATATATATTTCCTCTTGATACAATTTTTAGGAATCAAAATCATCATAATCGCTGCGTCATACCACCTTTATATAGCTACATCGGTGTCAATGCATAGTGGGACATGGAATGGCATTGTTTAGGTAAGTAAGTACTTTTATCAGAAAAATAATATATTAGGTAATTTGTGTTTGTTTTTTCAGCGTGGTTGGCACGGTTCCAGCGTGCCATTTGCTTGCATCTTGTTCATGAAGAAGCACAACGCACGGAAAAAAAGTCTGGAAAAATTGATGCTATAAAGTCATTCCTTACAACTATTTATCTACAAAACATACAAAAAATACAACCGACTATTTTTGAAACAGTTTTTCATTGTTCACTTTTTAGTGGCGATATCACACAACTAAATTGACATTCACATTCTATGTACGTACCTAGCGTACCGGGGTGATGTTACTTAAGAATTGGTGTAAACAATAAACAAACATGTGATTTCAGCAATCCCGGTCCATTTCATCTGCCTAGCCTTTTCCCAACTATATTGGGGTCGGCTTCCAGTCAAACCGGATTCAGCTGAATACCAGTAGGTATTTTACGTGAAGCGGCTGCCTACCAGACCTCCACAACCCATTAAATTGGGTAACACGGTATTTCTTGGCAAGACTGGAGTCTGATTTACTGACTTCTGACAATCCGTAACGACTGCTAAACTTCCACAAATGACAGCCGGGACCAACGGCTTAACGTGCTTTCCGAGGCACGGAGGAAACTCGGTATGTTAAGATGGTCACCTATCCACAGACCAACCTTGGCAAGCGTTGCTTAACCTTGAAGATCGACTTGTGCGGCTGTTATTCATTAGCCACGAGCTCCTCAACCCCGGTTCATTTGATATCATATATTGAAGAGTTGCGTTGCCTATCTCCGAACTTTTTCATCAGATCTTCACCAAATTGAAATGGGACCGACCACTCTGAGAAAATACTCTTCCAAAAACTACCCAAATTACTTCAAGTGTGCGTGTGCCTATAGAATTTGAAGAGTTCCCTCTATTTCTCCAGGACCCCATCATCAGATCCTGACCGGCTAATCATGGGAAGTCTAGCTTTTCAAACAAAAAAAGAATTTTGCCAAGTCGGTCCAACCGTCGTCGAGTAATCGAGGAACATACATTTAACACAAACATACATAGGTACCTAAATTTTTTTTCTGTCTTCTTTCTAAAACAATAAATATGGTAATCATTTTTGTGTTTAATTTAGAGCAAAATTGCATTAATTTAGATGATTATCTTAGGAGATATCTCAAAATTAAAGTACCTAAGTCACGCAACCAAATAAATTTTAAGAAAAAAAAAATGTGGCTTGGTAAATTCGGTACAATTTAAAATTTTACCAAGCCACATGACGTCACGCGTGTCTTCAACTCGCTGTATCCTCTTCATTTTTTGTTTACGTGAAAAAATAAAAAATACGTGTCCAATATTTTTTGAAAATCTGTCTGACGGACTTATTAGTTTTTTTTTTTTGTAAAATACCCTTTTATAACGAAGGTATGAGATGTCTCGAACTGGTAGACAAAGGGCAGACGTTGTTGACGGTTGTCTATTGCACTTTTTATTTCAGTTGAACCACAATGTTATTGACTCTAGTAATTAGATGTTAATTTTGTTAGTTTGGGCCAAATAAACGTCGCTTGTATAAAATATAAACTATAAGACTCACGAAGTGACGGCGTCGTGTTACGCCGCGCGGTGTTGCGTACCTACCACAAAAACGTCGGTAGACTACACTCTTCGATCAAAACTCTTCCTTTAGGAACCTATCGAGATGTTGTGTCGGAACCGGCGCCACAAACGACTTGAAGTTGGTGTTGTGACGCGGCTCCAGCTTCTCGACCCTCAAGGTCCAGTTGGTCTTCACCTTCATGTACTCCACGATCTCCTCAACCTTCGTGGAGTGATGTAGTCGAGACACTTACAGTAATGTCGTAGGAACCGCTGGACGTAGCAGCATATATGGTTCTGTCAGTCCTGTACCCTTGGTGTGAGAGTTTACCACTGCGTATCATGTCTACCCAGTGAGGAGCTCGTGGCTAAATAATAACAGCCGGACGGGTCGATCTTCAAGGTTAAGCAACGCTTGCCTAGGTTGGTCTGTGGAGACCATCTTAACATACCGAGTTTCCTCCGTGCCTCGGAAAGCACGTTAAGCCGTTGGTCCCGGCTATCATTTGTAGATCTTTGGCAGTCGTTACGGATGGTCAGTCATGTTAATGGGTTGTGGAGGTCTGGTAGGCCTTGACTGGCCCGATCCCAATATAGTTGGGAAGGGCTAGGCAGATGATGATCATGTCTACCCAGTATCGGGGAAGTGAAGATCAGATTAGTAGTTGCTCCATCTACAACAAGCACTTACTGGTTTTCAGCTGCAAAAATATATTTAATTTCGGAAGTCGTTGTTTTTGGTTATTTCGTTTTTCAACACCAACTTCCGAATTAAAGTTATTTTTTACTTTGTAGTGTTTTGGTTTTGGAAGTCGGTTTTATTCTTTTGTTAAAAAGTATTTTTATTTTTCACTTTTTATTGGTACGCAGGTACCACTAAAAAGTGAAACCACGAGCGCAGCGTGCCGGCGTGATATTATGTTATGAACTGGTGTAAACGATCAACAGACATGCGATTACAAAAACCCCGTTCCATTTGCTATCATTTATTGAAGAGTTCCGTTGCCTACCTCCAAAGTTCTTCATTAGATCTTCACCAAATTTAAACGGGACCAGTCCAAGAAAATACTCTTCCAAACAAAAAAGAATCATCGAAATCGGTTAACAACTGGCGAAAATATCGCTGATCAAACATTTTTCTTGGGATCCCATCATCAGATCCTGACTTATACCTTCCATCATCAGCTCAGCAACATGAGATGATGATTACCAGGCACAAATATCTGAATTGCGTTAGAAAGTTTATGAAAAACAGTGTATGTGCTTATAAATTTTGAGGGTTATGACAGTTAGCTATGAAGAATGATTGTTTGTCAACCTATAAAATGATTGTTTACGTTAAAGTTGAACAAACTTGACATCGATTAATTAGTACCTACCTACATGAATCGGGATCCCCCGAGGCCTAAATTTCCACAGTCCCCGTTGCAGCAACCTTGGTTTTGCTTTATAACTTGAACCTACCAACATTAGGGTTGCACGCAGAATAATAATTATGGTGTCAAATTAAAAACTGAAAATGACTAGCTTCTTGCCAGTGGCTTCGTCCGCGTTAATGTCTGAAACTTAGAATTATTCTAAGGTCAGACATTATCCCAAGGGAACATACAAATCCACCCATCAGTCATTGCAAGATCAATTAAATATTTGTTTACAAAACAACATTAATACAGGATCCTTTGAAAATGAAGCTACAAGTTTAACAAAATTCAAAGCTGATACTTGCATTCGCCGAGCCGGTATCCTCCCTCATGTTTGTTACATGAAATATTTTTTACTGGCACGATGACATCATCGTGCTTGGCCTGTCATAGATCAATTGACTGATTTTTACCTACAGCAGATTATTTTGACGGAGATTATGCAGATGGATCCTTTACCCATCATGATGTTAACTACAGGATGGGGTCATCTTGCTCTAGACCCATATTATTACAGGGGGTCGGCAGTACCGTTTACGCGTTTTTTCTTCCATTGCGTCCCGTTAACTTCAAGTAAACAGACTTATTTATTTAAAAATGCCGCACAAATCCACGCATATTTTCTTTGACTTTTTTCTCCATCTTCATTCATGTTTATATTAATAACTCTGTAAGTCACTTGCGTTTCATGCAACCTTCTCTTCACATGTAAGTACATCAATCTTTTCAACAATCTTTTCTGTTTTTGCCGTCACTTTCACAAATCCTCATTTCTCACTTTATCCACTCTTGTCACTTACACATCCATTTCAACTTTAATATCCTCGCTACCCGTATATTTTTTCATCCGTTTTTTGTGGCCTAACTTTTTGATCCATAAAATACAACAGGTCTAGGAATAGGCATCATTGAGCTTAGCAGGTAAGTAGAAACGAAATAGTCCGAGAATTAATTACCTACGTAATTAAAGAGCTGTTTTTTCAATAGGTAACTAGATAACTCGCCAAAAAATAAGGCCCTGAAAAGAGCAACAGATACAGATCCAAAACAAGAAGTACTAAACTTATAAGTATATTTTTTTTGCAATATATAGCCAATAATGGACCTTTAGTGGAAAAAAAATTTTTCTAAGAAAATGATGTTTATCTTTCCTCGAGCGAAAGAGGTTAAAAACAACCGATAAGATTCGGCGAAGCGAGCGAAACTGATGCGGTCATCTTAATCTTTGACCTGTCCGCATCTCGTAAGCGCTGGTTAGCTCTCTGCGGCTCGACCGCCGCAGCTCATTCGCCACTTACTCGCCGTGGTGATCAGTCATCTAGCATAGTTATTTATTAGCCATGAATATTTTAATCGTTTTAGCCGGTTTCCTGGCTATAGCGGGCGCCGTTGGCCCCTCGGCCAGCAAAGTCGTCTGCTACTACAACAGCAAGAGCTATGTCAGGGAATGTGAGTATATTTTTTCTTTTGCTGAGCGATATTTTTATGTACTTAAATAGCGAATTTTTATTCTATTCGTTAGACGGTTTCGCCACTCTTCAAAGAAGTTTTTTAAGAGTAATAAATAATTTAAATTCAATAAGTTGCAGGAAAAAAGAACCGTTTTTCTTTTTACTAGCAATTTCGTAATATCAATGCCTAAATCATCTTACTTTTAATTTAATACTTAAGTCCTAACTTGTATCTAACAAGTTACTTGATAAATATAATTTGTAAAATACCTATCAATCATAATAATAATTGTTATTACCTTGAAATCGATAACAGGAATCAATTTATACAATACCCCTACTAAGTAGGTATCCGTCAGCCGACTATGCCTCGCGCTTGAAAAGAAAACCAAATGCTAACTAGAGCTCATTTGTTTATAGTGAAAGGTATTAAACGGTCAAACACGCATAGACCAGAGTTACTGTAGTTAAAGTTATATAACCCTCGATAAGACTAACAACACAGTTAACTGAGCTAAGTTTAACTCTCGTATCACAATTTTACATCATTAGTTTTAATACCTATACCTTAGTCCCAATTACCCAGTTAATGGGTTGTGGAGGTCTGGTAGGCAGCAGCTCCACGTAAGATACTGGTATTCAGCTAAATCCGGTTTGACTGGAAGCCGACCCCAATATAGTTGGGAAAAGGCTAGGCAGATGATGATTAGTCCCAATTAGTTGACTTTGATTCTGCATCTACAGTCTTCTGCGGATGCCATTAATAATTTAAAGGCCGATTCACACATTGCTGAGCATTGTTCATGTTACAGGCGTGTGGGTAGAAGGAAAAATGAGATTAAATAATCTAGATGCGACCGCGACAGTCGAGGTCAATTAGGAAAGCTCATACCGATACAGGGTGATTTTGTATATTTATAAGCCATGTTACTGGCTATATCTGGCTAATGAATATAGATTAAAAAATCTGCTTTTGAGCTTTTTGAAGTGGACCCATAGTAGGTATTTTTTTTCTATATTGCTGAGTAATTTCTTTGGCACCTTAAAATATTGCCAATAATTAATACGTCACCCCGTGTTGATAAATAAATAGTTTTCTGAAATGATTCCTCCTCAACAAAGGACTTGCCTAATCATTGTTTTTATCACAGAATTGATAAAGGAAGACCTCCTTTATCTGTTCTGTGGTTTTTATTACACTTACATAGGTGAACGAGATAAGTACCAATTTATATTTAAATACTACTTGAACTATTGAACTACGTGTCAATTGAGTACCTAAAATTGATTTAATTGTAAATCTTTTTATTTCCTAAGCCTAACCAGTAGGTATTTTTAAAATCATATTTGTCGAGCACCTTTCGAGTTTTTACGAGATTAACGCACGGAGGTTATCTATACTAATATATAAAGCTGAAGAGTTTGTTTGTTTGTTTACTTGAACGCGCTAATCTCAAGAATTACTTGTCTGATTTGAAAAATTCTTTCACTGTTAGATAGTCCATTTATCGAGGAAGTCTATAGGCTACCATATAGGTAGCCTTTAGACCTATGCCTATAGACGTATGTATACCATCACGCTAAGACCAATAAGAACGGAGCAGTAATGAAAATTGTGACGCAGACGAAATTGCGTGGGTCAACTAGTTTTTTATAAATATTCATAGACAGATATACCATGCATTAGCTTCTTTGTTAGAAAATTGGACAATATTTTTGTCTAAGAAAAAATACATCTGCATATTCATTTGATTCTTGGAAGCAATTTCAAGAGTGGCACAAAAAAACTTGTCACCGCTGATGAGGTCATATTTCATTGAGATGACCTATTTGATGCAACTTATACAGGTTTGACAAAGGCCCTGGCCTTGTTCCACAGGCCTTGGGTTGACTTTGCTCAGCAGGTTTTGAGGAAAATAAACAGCTTTAAATAAAACACAAACTTTTGCGATCTGTTTTTAAGACAAGAAGTATTGTGTGCGATATCACCTTACTTAAATGTTTATTCTTGAAATGCTTGAATAATACCAGGAAGCTACGACATTTGAATTACCAATGCTAGTCATTTTCTCCACTTGACTTTTTTATATTTGTAATGGGTTTGCTCTTGACTCTAGTCTATGTCTAGCTCTCTAGAGATGACAGAGACAAAGTCTACGATGGAGCGAGCCTACCCAAAAGGAGCCTGTTCACTCTAACTTTGAAGAGAATAGGGTTGTAAGCTTTTGGAAACACAGACGCAGGCAGAGAGTTCCACACCTTAGTTACCCCACGATCAAATTGACAGTTAGCTTGTTATTAAAACACCACTCCACTCTAGGACCTTTTCCATTGTTAAAAGGAATCGTGGTAATGACTTCGCCTTTGAGTATTTACTGCTTCAGTCAGCGATTGAGCAACTACCTACCTATTAAATATCTTATTTTTTTTATTTGATGTGTTTCTGGGAAAAATATCTGTTGTAAACAAGTCGTTTTGTAATCAACCTTTCACCTCAATGATAAGGGTTAATAAATATTTTATTCTAATTATTGTTTCAGTAAATGATCAATTGGTTATAAATAATAATAGTAGATAATATCTATATCAATTACCTCTGGGTAGTTATCTAGCAACTTTTTGTCCAGTCACAATGGCCCCATAATGCGACTATAAGAGTTTTGATGCATATTGTTTTCAGTTTTTAAACTCTAAAGCTGAAGGGATACTTACGTAAAAAAAACCTTAAAAAAGGGTTTTATTTAAATACTTTAAAAAGAAGAAAACAAAATATTTCTTTAAAGTTTTAATTATCAACTCATACACAGTTTATATGATCATAAAAGCTTATCGCGAGGTTTGCGCACGTACCTATAAGTATTAAATTAATCGCGAAAAACTTTTAAAAAGGTGTTTTTGTTTTCTATTTATTTTTTACTTTTTGTTATCGCTGGCTAGGTTTCAGTCTGTTCTATTCCGCCATATTGGATTTAGAATGACGTCACATTAGTTTTCGAGTTCATCTCAATAAGCCTATTCATTTGATGCCCATATTGTACAAATGCATTAAAAATAACTATTCCGCCATCTTGGATGGTCCGCCAAATTGGATTTAGAATGACGTCACACAGCTTATCGTGTATTGGTCATCCAAACTAAACGTGTACCTATACAAAATTTCAGCACAATCGGTTGAAGATATATCTGCTTTAAAATTGAGTAGCAAGATTCCACCCGAACAAACATACATAGGTACATACATTGCAAGTTAAATAAAAGCAAAATTTTTTTTTTACTGAGCAGGCTAGTTTTGTAACTAAAACAATGCAAAGTTCTCAGTATAATTCCTTGGCTCCATCTGTACCTATTCAAGGCATCATTATAAGGCCATACACCAGGAGTTCTTATGAATACCTAAGTTATTCATTTGGATGGTCTTGTACAGGTACCTACACAAATAGAACAAACATTACCTGTGTAGGCACCATTCTGTTTGAGTAGGTACTTTTGGAGAAGGTCATCCACGAAGAGCTTTAACTTAGACACGTGTGTCCAAAAATCTTGACAAGTCTTCCTTTATCAAATCCCTTTCAGGGAGAGAGCATGATCAGTATGTAAGAGGTAATTTGAAGCTGGAGGCGCTCCTATGCCAAAAGTTCCGAGTTCGCTTAGCTCGTTCTTGCATTATCTTTTTCTCAAACTTTGGTGGAAAGTGTAGGCCTTTAGTGTGGGACGCTACTCGATACTCTTGCGCCATCCCATCTTGCTAGCTTGTCGTGCTGTTCTGGTTCTACCGCTGCGGCTGCTGAGAACCTCAAACGGCGGAAATATAATAGCCTTGTTGGCAATTATATCTTTGCGCCGTTTGAGGTTGAAGCTCTTGGACCGTGGGGTCCGAGTGCTCACGTTTTATTTAAAGAGCTAGCTAAACGTTTAGTTGACAGTTCGTGTGACACAAGGGCTGGCTTTTACCTCGGACAGAGGATTAGCATTGCTATACAACGTGGCAATGCCGCCAGTCTTTTGGGCTCACTTCCAGTCGACAGCGTTGCGGACGAATTTTTTGACGCCATGTTATAATTAGGAGTTTTATTTTCTATTGTTGATGGAATTATCCAAAACCTAAGTTATCAGATAGAAGGTGATAAAACATTCGGGCTCGTTTCGCTCGTTCTTGTATCCTGTATTCCCAGGTTTCTACGTAAGCAGACGAAATTCTACACAAAAGTTTAAAAGAAAACTTAAACTTTCCGACGAGCACCAAGCTAAAAATGTCGAGCACGCTTCGCTCGCTCGTGCATCTTACACTGTTGAATCATACAGGCGTTTTATATTACACTTGCTTGTGCCCGCGACTTCGTATGCGCAATACCCGTTTATTCCATTTCCGTTGAAATTTCGGGAAATCCTTTCTTGGCGTTCCCCTACACTCGCCAAGGTGCCAAATTTTAACTTCCTACAACCTGTAGTTACGGCTGTGCGTTGTCTGTCAGTCACTCAATCAGTCGGTAACGGAAGAATCACTACATAGTATAAAACAAAGTCGCTTCCGCTGTCTGTCTGTCTGTCTGTCCCTATGTATGCTTAGATCTTTAAAACTACGCAACGGATTTTGTTGCGGATTATTTAATTTTTTTAAGATAGAGTGGTTCTCGAGGAAGGTTTTAGTATATGTATAATTTGCACCCGTGCGAAGCCGTGTCGCTAGTTTTATGTCATATTGATTGATAATGTCTACGTCTGTATTTCAAAAAGCTCACAACCCTAACCTCTTCAAAGTTAGAGTAAACAGGCTCCTTCTGGGTAGGCTCGCTCCATCGTAGACTTTGTCTCTGTCATCTCTAACTTAGACTAGAGTCAAGAGCAAACCCATCAATAATAATAAAAAAGATGTGGCTGGGGTTGTGTAATTTATCTTTGCAAAGCCCGTTTGGTGCGGCATTAGACGTAGGTTCATCATGTACATTTAGTGTATATGACATGCAGTAGTAATTATGGGTAATCTATACTAATATATAAAGCTGAAGAGTTTATTTGTTTGCTTGAACGCGCTTATCTCAGGAACTACTGGTCCTATTTGAAAAATTCTATCAGTTTTAGATAGCCCATTTATCAAGCAAGGCTATATATCATCACGCTAAGACTTACGGGGCGGAGCAAAGTAGTAAAAATTGTGATGCAGACAAAGTTGCGCGGGTTAACTAGTTATAATATATTTGGTTAAAAGCGTAGATAGAGGCCTGTGAAAGTTTTTGCCAATGAAAACGCCCGCATTCCAACGACATTTTTATTGAGCTGATGTATTGTCGTAGAAGTCAATATTATCAAGGTTTTTGTATTAACTTGCGTTTCTTCATTGTTGATGAGCAAAATCATAGTTAATACAAGTTCTTGAATTTCTGGCAAATATCGCTCGAATTTCTCAAAACTGAATTCTAAGTTACCTAAGTATATTTCTAGTTATTTTATAAGTATATAAATCTTATATAAAACTGGCTGACTATGCAAACGTTGTTTTGCCATAATTATAAAACTACATTTTGTTTAACCATCTGCCGAGGCCAGTCAATGTTATTATATGGAACCTTGTCGATACATATTATATTACATAAATACTGAAGAATTTCCCTTATAAATTGCTGTAGCAGGTATTTTGATGACAGGTGATTCGCTGTAATTTTTATATGCTTTGCTGAATTCTTAAAAATGAAATGTATTACTTACCTTTTTGCACAAAGTGGTTTACATAATATTACATTATCCGGGTCATAATGATTGGTCACACGTTAATAAGTATGTAGGTTAATAATCTGATATTTTAGAAAAGCATCTTCAAGTTAGATCTTTGCTGGAAACCTATTATAATAATATACTCGCAGGTACCTACAAAAGAAACCTACCTTCTATCCCGATATTATTGCCGTGGTAATACCTACGTAACATTAAAAAAAAAATAAAAAAAAAACACAAATATTAAAATGTTAAGTAAAAAAATATTTATTATCTACCTAGATACAGTTTATCTAAAAATATACAAAACTATGAGTACCTCATACTAAGAGTGAAAATAGACTCAAATTTGGTCGAAAAACAAACGAGATAGTCGAGCCAGTAGTTCCTGAGATTAGCGGGTTCAAACAAGTAAACAAACTCTTCAGCTTTATATATTAAGTATAGACTAGTTGAAAGAAAAAAAGAAAGAAAGAAAAGACGTTTATTTCCCCAAAAGCGACGCACAAAACACAAAATAATAAGGGAATAAATAAAAACTTAACTAAAAACTAAATAACCTATTGTCACCGTTGACCCGCGCAACTTCGTCTGCGTCACAATTTTCATTACTGCTCCGCTCCTATTGGTCTTAGCGTGATGATATATAGCCTTCCTCGATAAATGGACTATTAACTCTAAAAGAATTTTTCAAATCGGACCAATAGTTCCTGAGATTAGCGCGTTCAAGTAAACAAACAAACTCTTCAGCTTTATATATTAGTATAGATTAAAAAATTGTGTCTTTATTCCTTCGTTTTCTTTATTTTCATAAGTTAGCTTAGTTACCTAAGCTAAGTTGGCGTAAGCCTAAGCCTTGTTGAAGAGTATGGCACCGGCGACCTTAGAATAACTTGAACGCTCGGAATAGTCAACCATAGAAATAGTTTACTTACAACTCCAAGGTTCAAAGTTATTTGTATAACTAGTTGACCCGCGCAACTTGGTCTGCGTCACAATTTTCATTACTGCTCCGCTCCTATTGGTCTTAGCGTGATGATATATAGCCTATAGCCTTCCTCGATAAATGGGCTATCTAACACTGAGATTTTTTCAAATCGGACCAGGAGTTCCTGAGATTAGCGCGTTCAAGTAAACAAACAAACTCTTCAGCTTTATATATTAGTATAGATTGAACACTTACCTATCCTCATATGTCAGTTCCAAACTTTTAGCTGGTATCCGAATGTAAACCATAAAATAATTAAACCCATTGTCTAAGTTTGACAGGTCTTGTAGGCTTAATTCAGCGACCTTTCATAATGGCATTAGGTAGGGTAGGTAGGTACCTACCTACCAGGAAATAAAGTGGTCAAAAGTGGTGGCAACAATAAACTCGACACAACAACACAACAAATGAAGGTCGAGCAAACAAGGCATTTTCTAAGAAAAATGTTTTTGTAGTGATGCAACCTTGATTTTTGTAGCTAGGTAGCTACTTATATAAACCGAATCAGTAGGTAATTTATATTCGACTAGTTTCTGCCGGCGGCGTCGCCCGCGTGGTCCCTAGGGAACACTCCCGGGATATATGATATCCCAGACCATAAGCTACTTCCGTAGGTACCTAATTTGATGAAGATCCTTTCAGACGTCCTGGCGTAAAAGATTTAAGTACAAATATCTATCCATCCATCCCTAAAACTTTCGCATTTATAATACTAGTACCTAGCATTCAACCTTTGAGTTGTAATATCCAGCAGCTTAAGTAGGTAGGTACCTACGTTAAAAACAAATGTTTTTGACCCCAAAATGAACGAGACCTTGAATACACACCAACTTATTTATCTTAATACAAATATCCGTGCCCATTTACTTAGAAACAAAACATTTGTTTTCGAAACGATAGCTTTTGACTTTTGATTAACCCTAAGCCTGACAACGTTCGGTGAAACTTTTGATAGTAAGTAATAAATTAATAAGAATAAGTTTATGTGTTACAGTAGCGGTGGTAAGTGATAGTAGGTAGTGTCGGAGGAGATAACTGCTAATAAAGACAATCAGTGAACACAACAACACGCGACCCGAGAGGCCGAGTAGGTATCAGCGTGTCAACAAGAGGGCACACGATAACGTCCTCGACAAACATTGTTATTCTAGAAACACTCAGAATCGAATAGACAAACAGTGTTAAGTATAATTCTAAGAACAAAACAGTTGGTTTACTTAGAATGTGAGAAAATAAGCTGTTGCGGTCACAAACTGGCAGCAGAACACCTTATTTATGGATGGCAATATCGGAAATTCATCAAATGACTCCTTCCGTTTTGGGCGGAGCGAAAGAGAGTGTCAGACTCACATGTATCTATGGTCAGACTCTTACTGACTGACTAAAGCCCACCCGTGTTCGACTCCTAATGCTCTTTGCGTTGCCCGCGTTCGGTAACTAACGCACAACTAATAATGCTCGGCAGTTTCCTTATTTTTTTTGTTATTTCGGCCTGGCTGAGTGATTGAGATCTAACCTTGTGACGTGAGCTGCAAATAAAAAGGTTAGCTATAGGTAGGCACTGATTAATTTGTCATTTGTGCTCGCTCTGTTACCTTGTTGACATACTGAGATGATCTGAATCTAACGACACAAGCAAACAACTAAATCGCAAATATGCTGTCGTGTGTCATATGAATGATTTGGATAAAAATCTCCAGCTTTTGATTTAAATAAATACAAAATACCTACAAGGCATTATGGAATTCAGTTTTAACGCGAAGACATACGCCAGCGACCTTGAGGGACCAAACGCGCACTCGTTTAACACCTGCACGACCCAAAATTCAGTAGGTAGTTTTTGTACTTACAGTATTATTTAAAAAAAAATAGCCATATATATTTATATCTATCTATACTAATATATAAAGCTGAAGAGTTTGTTTGTTTGTTTGATTGTTTACTTGAACGCGCTAATCTCAGGAACTCCTGATCCAATTTGAAAAATCACGCTAAGACCAATAGGAGCGGAGCAGTAATGAACATTGTGACGCAGACGAAGTTGCGCGGGTCAACTAGTAATAATAAAAATACGCCCGATGGTTTTGGTCCGATTTGCTTTTTTTATGTACCTTAGTTAGGTTAGACATAGATTTACAAATTAATTACACTACCTATGTTAAACGAATAAAACTAAAAATTTTCATATATGAAATTATTAAGAAAATAGTCTAATGTATGGCACCGGGTGGCCAATTAGAGGTACCTATAGGTAGTACAACGTTTTTTGTCCCCATTTTGTTTTAACGCAAATTTGATATGGAGCGTTTTCGATTGAACAACGTGTTATAATGATCAAAACGTTCTTACTCAAACCAATCTTCTATTGAAAACGCCGAGAAAATTGCGAACAAATTTCGGTCTTTGAAAGAAGCGATTAAATAAACAACAACTAACAAAGAAAGAACAACAATTTCCCACTTATATTTTTAACCCCCGACCAAAAAGAGGGGTGTTATAATAAGTTTGACTGCGATGTGTGTCTGTTTGTGGCACCATTTGGATGCTTTTCTTTATTTGAAAGCAGGTTTTCTAGCGGTGGTTCTTAGACAAGTTCATGCATTTACATAATTTACCTAATAGGTACCACTACTAGACCCGATACATAAATTCTGGCTAAACTAAATTACGTACCATATCATGTAGATCTAAGCTATTTTTTTCAGATGTAATTTCTCAGGACCTATATGCCGACAAAAACTGCTTCATCTGCACGCTTTTTTAAGTTTATTCAAGAGAGCGGCAGGATTAGTGAAGGCAATTAAAATTTTCGAAATATGCCATCTTAGAATAGAACAGAGTTCAAAAACACCCAAGGATCCTATTCCAATAAGTTTTTTTTAAGTCACATCTACCTAACCTATACCTGTGCCGCTGTGCAGGCTAAGAGTATTAATGGCCTGTTTACCATGCCCTACAAAATACATAGGTATCTACTAGGTTTCACAGAAAATTACCTAAATGCCCCTAAGTACCTATTAAAAAATAACAAAAACCGGTCAAGAGCGAGTCAGACTCGCGCACCGAGGGTACCATACCACCATATGAGTCCCTATTATGTGTTGTTTAAAAATCAAGGTCCTGCGTCAACACGATAAAAATATATTATGGGAAAATTTAGATATTCGCGAAAACTTGTAAGTACCAAAACTTACCTTAATTTTCAACTCTGTTTATTTTTTGGATTTTTTCCTTTATTTGTACTGTAAGACTTTGATAGATCGACAGACAGACACCAGAATGATCCTATAAGGGTTCCGTTTCTTAGGGATGCTCGGAACCCTAAAAAAATTGTTCTTGTCACTGGGCAAAACAGTAACCGTAGAATCTGTGGACATTCTAAGAAACTAACTTCGTTGATCTTCAGGCTTGCTATACTTAGGTGCCTGGTGACAGGTTAACCCCCAGGTACTGCTCATTCAAGGCGGTAGGTAGCACAATTAAACATAGTAGGTGTACATATGTGTAGTTTTACATGTTTGCCTTCTTAAATTGGCTTGCGTGCAACATGAGTCAATGAGGAAAGAGTCAATATTAGTACCTAGCTAACTACCACTTCGCTACTGCTTCTTTAAGCGGATTTAGTACTTACTACTTATTTTTCACCCCCTTAAAGATTGAATTTCCAAAAATCCCTTCATTGTGCTCACCGCCATCATAAAAGGAAGCCTGTGCATTTCATGTTCCAAGTCCCACTATTAGTGGTTTTAAAATTCAACATTCAATCACCAAAATCGAGACCGATCTTATGCTCAACATCTGCCTAGCCTTTTCCTAACTATATCTAGACTAAAATATAAAGGCGAAGAGTTTGTTTTTTTGTTTGCTTGAACGCGCAAATATCAGGAACTACTGGTCTGATTTGAAAAATTATTTCAGTGTTCGATATAGGCTATATATCATCACGCTAAGACCAATAGGAGCGGAGCAGTAATGAAAATTGTGACGCAGACGCCGTTGCGCGGGTCAGCTAGTTATTTATAATTTCATCAACACATCTAGAAGTCTTTGTTCTGGTTTTCTTTTTAGATATCATAATAAAATTCAATGTTTTCCTTGTAACCCTCATACTTAGTGTACTGATGACGTAATTTCTCGAGATACGCTACGTGCTAGGCGTTAAGTGGATAATTTTGCGGAAACAATGGAATCGAGTGTTCTTACTTCATTCTATTGGTACGTATGGTCAGCTATGACTATATGTACCTTATCTCATGACTTGACGCCCACGTACGATTTTGTGCGCCTGTATTTACCTATTAGCCGAACAATGCTCTGTGAGATGATGTAATGCACTGTTCTAGATATTTATTTATTTATTTAAACTTCATGTACAATAGTGTTACATAGGCGGACTTAATGCAACAAGGCATTCTCTACCAGTCAACCTTTGGGTTAAAACGAAACACACTGTGGTAGGTGTACAGCAAATAAATAAAATATAAAATAGAATATTTTTCGGAAAAAAAAGAAATATACAAAGAAATAACATATATAATACAAGTATGTAAATGAATAAACTAAATATATATTACCAATAAAATACACATATATTGGTAAAATAATAAACTAATAAATATGATCATCATCTGCCTAGCCTTTTCCCAACTATATTGGGGTCGGCTTCCAGTCAAACCGGATTCAGCTGATTAAACTAATAAATATGATGATTTATAATTATCTTTCTGATTAAGAGAACTCATAATAATAATGACGAAGACCAAACTAAGAATCAGGCTTTCAAGTAGTGTTTTCGGATTTTACGTTTAAAGGAAAATTTAGATTCAGCCTTCTTGATGTCAAGGGGTAGCATATTCCAGAGTTTAATGGTGAAATATCGAGTGATATCGGTTTATACCTGACTTTTTTAGCTTTTTATTTTATAACCTACCTCCACATCATTCATAGGTATTAATTTGTTTCACGTTTTACAATTTACTTCCTCAATTTGGTTTGTTTGCCGACTTATTTATACAGCTTTTTTTGGCAACCATTACATGTTTAATATAAAGACATTAATTTTTAAACAAAGTGCAGACTACACACACAAACTTTTGTTAAACACTCATTAAAATTTTAATGAATTCTTTCAATTTATTAAGTAAGTACCTATACGTTATGATATTAATATTATCAACTGACATACACATATGAACAAATATACGAAATGAGTATGTTGGTGGTTACTTTCCTCAAAAACATACTGCAATGTATTATTCAATTTATTCTTGGTTGGTAAAGACAAAGAAGACCAATTCAGAAGTAACCCTGAGGATACATTGAGAGGTCTCGTAATAACAGATAATAGCCGATACGTTGCGTCAATAATCGCCGCTTGTTTACAGTATAAAGTCCACACTGCTGTAATTGACACGACTCATAGAGCTTCGTAGAAGAGTTGCGAAACCGTAATCAGAAGGCCGATTCTCGTACACTTTAAGAGGAAACAGGGGCGGCGAGACTTTACGTGTAAAAAGTCATAATTCGAGGGTTGGCTATAGACCTAGTTTTCTCCTCTAATATTGGACCGATTTAAGAGATGTTTCACAAACTGAATAAGAAGGATGTGTCCCTATGTTTTTCTTTTTAGGATTCCGTACCTCAAAAGCAAAAAACGGAACCCTTATAAGATCACTTTGTTGTCTGTCTGTTTCTCAAGACCCTTTATCTCGGGAAAACGTGGAGGTATCGAGTTGAAATTAAAACCATGTACCCAATTCCACGGCCCCTTGAAGCTGTGAAAAAAATTAAAGTTCCTAGTTAACGTAGAACAAAGATGCGGCTGTTTATGCCGCAAAATACGTTTATTTCGATACTTTCAAGGGAATCAAAATGTATAGGGTATTTCCCGTTGACCTAGAACTATGAAATTTGGCAATTAATACCGTCTTATACTACAAGTATAGGAAAAAGTCAGAAACTATACATTTGTAATTAAATCATAAAAAATATAGGCTTTATTATTTTAAAGTAATATGTAGGTACCTACAAATCTGAACGGAACCTCTCGGTGGGCGAGTCCGACTCTCACTTGGCCAGTTTTTTTTTAGTAATAGTTGCCAAATTTCTAGGTAGGTCCACTGGTTCTGTTGAAAGCGATTTATCGGAGAATTTTGATAATTTAGTGGGGGTTCTAGTGCTTATACGGTTAATAAATCATCAAAAAGGAAACATAGGGACACTATATCCTTCTTATTTAGTTTGTGAAATAAGTATCTTTTATATCGGTCTATTGGAGGAGAAAACAGTCGAGGGCCAAACCTCGAATTATGACTTTTTACATGCAAAGTCAAACGAAGTCTCGCCGCCCATGTTTCCTCTTAAAAAGCGGTTAAATTCAAGTCGCCATAGGTAGGTTAGCCATAATAATTATCAACTCACGACAATTACTGTCAAAATGTTGGGAAAAATGGTTTTTAGAGTCTGCGATACGAACGCTCTCCTTAAAAATACAAAAATTGCGGGCCTACCTCTGAATATTTGTCCCCTCGAAAATTACTCACAGACTACCCAAACATATAGGTACCTACATAACCACATTTATTATACGAGTCGTCAGACGAGTCAATTTCAAAAGACTACGCCCACGGCAGGATACGCAATTATAGTAACAAATGCAAATTATGTTTTTGTACGGACAGATATTTTATTGACCTTTAAGACTTTAACCAATGTTGCGAAAGGCTTCGTAGAATTGAGAATAAAGTCATTGCATCTAAACGCACAGCCAGTTATTATGTAGAGAAGGAAGGTTGGAAAGGAAATGGGGTCTATATGTATAAGATTCCATCTCTTCGTGAGATACATTGTAAACATGTTAATTCAGTCGAAGGATGCATTTATCCAGCTCAAGCGCGTATGCTGCCGTTGGACCTGGACCCGGCGCTGTCCTTCTGCACCCACCTGGTGTACGGCTACGCTGGAGTCCAGCCCGACACCTACAAAATGGTGTCTCTCAACGAGAACCTGGATGTAGACCGCTCCCACGCTAACTATCGCGCCATCACCAACTTCAAGACCAAGTACCCTGGCCTGAAGGTCCTCCTGTCCGTCGGAGGAGATGCTGACACTGAAGATGCTGACAAGTACAACCGCCTGGTAAGTGTTTACATTTTTTGATAAAATAAATTATACCTACTTACCTTGAAATTCATGTTGAAACCAATGGCATATAATGTAAAGGCGATTGGGTGAAACATGACTTCCTAGTAATGAAATTATAATTGCAAGAATTAAGTATGGCTGACTATCATGGACATCATACCTACGTAACTTAATTCAGATTAATGATTTTATCATGACGAGCTCAACCAATACCTAACTATTTATCTTGTATTATTTTCAAGGCCTTTCCTCAAATTGATCTTCTAAAAAATATATCAGCGAATTATATTTATGGCAATTCGTAAAGCCCGGATTCAGTTAAAACGTTATGAAATAGCGAAATACGAAGATGAATAAATATTCAAGATAATCCCATCTTTATGAAATGGACGTTATAAGTAGATAGTAGAAAGAATAATGTGTTTATCCGCTGAGCATCCCACATTTATCTGTAGGAGTTCTAGACATTTTCCCCATCTGTAACCTACTGAGTTTATAACATAAGGGGTTCATCAATTCGGATAGTGACTATCAATCAATTTAAGAAAGCCATTATAATGGCTCATGTCTGGATCTGGACAAGTAAATTATTTCATCTTTTATGCGTAGCCTCTCGCAGATCAACTTAGGAGATGGTCGTCTGCTTGACCGGACTGGCTTGTGGCGGCTTTTTAATATAAAATTAAAACCTCTAGCCAGGGCACAACGTAATGTGGCCTATTTTAATAATTTGTATATTTCTCGATCATAGTTGGAGTCTCCTCAAGCCCGTACCGCGTTTGTCAACTCTGGAGTGTTGCTGGCTGAGCAGCACGGCTTCGACGGCATTGACCTTGCGTGGCAGTTCGCTAAGTACAAGCCCAAGAAGATCCGCTCTACCTGGGGTAACGACTTCCACGTTGCTTTTAATAAATGTATCGGCTTCGCTGCATCGGTACCAACAACATAAATATTTAAACTTAAATGTGAAGAAGAGTAACAATTTCTTTGAAGAAGTAAATTTTTCTTTCTGTATTTCTATATAAACTATGCTAACTAATACTCCCAGGCGGAAGCACCCGACCTTAGAAGTAGGTTTTATCATTATCTTAAACAAACTATGATTTGTTCAGGATCCATCTGGCATGGGATCAAGAAGACCTTCGGCACCACGCCCGTGGATGAGAAGGAGGCTGAGCACCGCGAGGGCTTCACCGCTTTGGTCCGTGAGATGAAGCAGGCTTTGAAT
The DNA here is from genome assembly GCA_950371165.1 of Lacanobia oleracea. Classification (NCBI taxonomy): domain Eukaryota; kingdom Metazoa; phylum Arthropoda; class Insecta; order Lepidoptera; family Noctuidae; genus Lacanobia; species Lacanobia oleracea. The sequence goes on from OX493385.1 coordinate 18,773,333, forward strand.
GTCAAGCCTAACATGCAACTGGCTGTCACCGTCCTTCCCAACGTCAACTCTTCCAGTAAGTTTTAGTACTTAAAGTAATCTGCCTGTAGCGATGCCTCTGCTGACTCCTGGGAATAAGTAGAGAGGGATTGATCCAAGAAGTGATTTAAAAATCTGTTGGTTTCAGTATTTTTCGTTTTTTCTCACTGTCGCAGAAATGGTAGGTACCTTATTCATGATCACTTGAAAAGCTCAACCTGTATATTTTATGTTTGGGCATAGTTTATTATTTACAAGGGAATGTGAACGAGCATCCCCTTGTAAATAAACATATTTAAAAAACACCTTACAGAAAAGCCCTACCATTCATCAAATCATTAACTCTTCAATGTGTAAATCAAGCATTCCTGTTATCTGGCTTTGATTGATTAATTCATTGAACATTTATTTGCTTAAAATGTGGGTAGGTCCATAAAAATAAGCTGGGACATTATATACTAGGATCCATGTACATTCTGCCTCAAATAGCATGCACGTGTTATAAATTGCTTTATAATGATTAAATTCTTTGTTAATGTTGAATTATAAACAACTATCCGTTCTTATAGGTGCCTACGTTAGGTAGGTACCTGTATAAAAAGACACGTGATAATCGGATATTGAAATAGGCATGGGTAAAGTAATGAATGTTTATAAGGAGATCCATACGACCTCGAGGTTCAGTAGCAATCATGTGGCCTTTTATCGTGATTATTCTATTATGTGCACCCACGGCATTATCCATTTGTGAATCGCAACTCCTGCTGTCACCTATGGATGTTTTAGTAGTTTATGTTCTCGATTATGTTTTAAATATTCTTTGACTATCTCGGCCAGAGCTCAGACCGAAGTAGGCGAACGAGGAGGGGCCCCGCTAGGCATTTCAAATGATATGAGACACCAACCGACGATTTTTATTCCTGTATGCTACACATTATAAAAATCTACCTAAACACAATCCTCGCTTGGTGCAGAAGTTGCAGGACTAATACGGAAACAATTAAAGAAGTTGGACTATGAGTTTGGACGGCTAAAACTGATCCCGTTTATTACGGCGTGGAAGTATGGGAAGTTGGCATAAGCTTGGAGAAGACGATGCCCAGTATGAGGAATGATGATGATATTAACATGTATTAAGTCCCCAATTGCTACAGTTCTGAATCTCACGTGTTCTGTCTTCTTATAGTATACTACGACGTGCCTGCCATCATCAACCTGATTGACATCGTGAACATCGGCGCCTACGACTTCGAGACCCCCGAGCGCAATCCCAAAGAGGCTGACTACGCCACCCCCTTGTACACTCCCCAGAACCGCAACCCCCTGCTCAACGCTGACGCTATCGTCACTTACTGGTCAGTACATTTAACAGTGTCCTTTCATTGAACTCACCGAATGGACAGTGCAGGAATCATTGAGTCACGTACATAGTTAGAATTTTCCCCTTCATTTTCTTCATCTTAACAGTGGTTAGCAAGTTGACAATGCCGTCTCCAGCAGTACTGTCAATAAAGTGTCGCCTCTAGTTGCTTGGTGTTACATAAGTCCTTAAGCAGTAGCTTGCTAGCATGCCACCAATTTCAATTTTCTAATTTGTGAACAGGACCCAAGCTGGTGCCCCCGCCCAGAAGCTCGTCCTGGCTATCCCGACTGCTGCCCGCACCTGGAAGCTGGATTCCGAGAGCGAGATCGCTGGCGTGCCTCCAATCCACGCTGATGGCCCCGGAGAGGCTGGTAAGTTGCTATATTCCACTACTCTACTAGACTACTTACATTTAACCCAACTTTTTGTGCATCTTCTCACTTTCACATGGATGTTATTCCCTATAGCAGCGTGATTCCGTGAACACGTCACCGTTTAAACTTGGTGAAGTGAGCTGACCAGTGGATTCAGTTAACAGGTCGAAGTGAAGGTTTGGGTGGAGTGATCACGACGTGAGCTGTCAATCCATGTAATCAAGATGGAATGACAGCTCACTTCACCTAAAACACAGTGATATGTTGAGACAATAGACCGACAGAAATACATGACACAGGTAATGGATTTCAGTTCCCTCACTGCCAAGATTGCTGTTTGTTAAGATTCTCAACATTTCGCTGACGTAGGTACACTATGTGATTCATTTCGCAATTCATGTTATGAGTCAGTTATTTATTTGTTTTATTAACATCAACTACATAAAATCCTTTCACTTGTTTCGTAACCATTCGTAACACAGTTGCGAAGGAAGATAATTATTAAAAACAAAGTTTTCCATCTTGGAGAAACTGAAACCAACCCAGACTATACCGACTTCACACAGTTGTGCTAAGTGAACTAATAAACAATAAGGCAGTGATAAAACTAAACAAAATATTTTGCAGGATGGGGCACACTAGCTAATATTGACGCGTTTTTTAATGATATGACATTACCATGACAAATAAATGGTTCGTTGTCATTTTTAGAACATAATGTGAACTCGTAAATATTCAGTAGAATAATTTATGAGTAAATATAATATAAGTTTCGTCTGATCACGGGATTCCGCTACGGCTAAGCTTTCAAATCGTGGCCTTTTGTTAAGAGCTGCTTTCATCTCTTAACAAGATGGAACACAGAAGCAGCTGTTCCATTTACAATTTTATCAGGTTTTTAGTTCTCTGTTGACAAAAATAGTTCCTGAAAGGCTTAAGTTTTTATATTGTTTCTAGGTCCTTACACCAAAACTGAGGGTATCCTGAGCTACCCTGAGGTCTGTGCCAAGCTGATCAACCCCAACCACCAGAAGGGAATGCGTCCTCACCTTAGGAAGGTTACCGACCCCAGCAAGCGCTTCGGTATGTGAACAGTCAAAAACTTGCCAATATTAGCAATAACTACTAATAATAATTAATATGATATCGGTCGCAAATTTTCACTTAATAGGTGATTTGCGAAAGTTTGACTATTCTTAGACTTTCAACTGACGAACTTAATAGGCTGTCTGACCATTGTGTTTTGACCATTTATAGTATGAAAAGCAATGCAGCATACATGAGGCGACTCATAAAACGCCACTCACTACTCACAATACGTTCGTTTGACCTTAAATTTATTAGTCACCGTTGCGTTCTGTACCTTTTTACTCTCACTTACTGTTAAGCTATGGGTGCACAACTGTGTCGTCTTGTGTCGTGACGCTGGAGGCACCAATCAAACGTATTATTCAAATAGCAAAGAGTTTCGTAGCAGGAAATTCAACTGTGGCTATAGGCGCCACACCACAACACGACACAACACACCGACGTGAACCCAGCTTTAGCTAGCCAATTTGAATTTTCAGAGAAGGGCTTAACAAAGGAGCAAGACTTAACCCCTCTTTTTGGTTGGTACTCATTAATAGTAGGCTTATGGCTTCAGATAACACACACTACTAAATGCTAATTGGCCATATTTGTTAAATGTTAATAACATGCCTCTTGCAGTACTGTTTACGCATATAATATATTCATTCGTGCTTTTCATATTTATTTTAACTTCATCGTCACGTAGATAGACCCGCTTCTAAGCTCGTTTGGGTATAACCCTATTTGTACCTACAGAATACGCTACTGACACGAGTTATATACCTTCAGTATATTTTAAGAAATTACCAATAATTTGGTTATGGCGTTTTTGCATAAATCCATGGGTCAGTGGCATACTTGAAGGCGAGAGTACGCCGCGTTTTCAGAAAGGGTTTTCCAACGCTAGGTTTGCCTCTACTCGCAGTTAATTTCATACGGACAGTCCACACGCAAAATGCAATCTATAATTATATATATATGTAAACACGCATTATACATATTATGTATATCGTTTAATATGGTAATAAGTATCGTAAAAGTTTAAACAAGTATTAATTCTATATAATCTTGCAGGAACATACGCTTTTCGTCTACCCGACGAGAACGGTGACCCAGGACTATGGGTGTCATACGAAGACCCCGACACAGCTGGCCAGAGGGCTTCTTACGTCAAGTAAGTTGAATCTTTAGCTCCTAGAGAAGTCTGGGCATCTGTATATAGACATGCGATTTAACCTGCATCCCATATCTTTATGAGAAGCACCGAACAGCGAGCCGTCTATCTAAATAGTGATAAGCTCTTCTATACTTTATCAGAATTCCCAATCAACAAACTATATTTTTTTCAATATGTCTTTTATATTCCAAAATAGTTTGTTTAAATTGTAATATTGATTATTCCAGGGCCAAGAACCTTGGAGGAGTGTCCATCATCGATCTATCTATGGATGACTTCCGCGGCCTCTGCACTGGAGACAAGTACCCCATCCTCAGGGCTGCTAAATACCGTCTTTAAATAATAAATATAATATGATTTCTTCAGTAACTTACACATGATAATATGTTAATTCATGTTATTCAGCGGCGCAAATATCTTTCTATCCCAAGCCGCCCCTTAAAGCTTTCATGTAATCAGTTTTGTTTCAAGCACCCCAAAAGTATCTTGGCTAAGTTACTGGTCATAATTGCTATATGTAATAAAGTTATATAAGTCATAGTAAAATAAAATAATTTTTATAAAAAGATAAACATATTTTCTGTGGTAGAAATGTGATTGATTTATTTTTAGGTACTAAGTCTTTAACAAATATGAGAGAGGATTTGCCCAGCAGTGGGACCACATAGGGCTAACAAAAAAGTCAGTTTCCATTGTAAGAAGTCGTGTCTAAAGATGACGGCTCATAATACTGTAGGTACCTATTATCTTTACCTACTCCGCTTCCTCCAAGAAAGTAAAAAAAAACCGGTCAAGACCGAGTCGGACTCGCTCACCGAGGGTTCCGTACAAATTAGTAGGTACTTATTATAAACTAGCTGACCGGGCAAACATTGTTTTGCCATATAAAAAATAGCCTACGACCTATTCTCAGACCTACCAAATATACACAAAAGAAAATCATAAAAATTGGTCTAGCCGTTTCGGAGGAGTTCGATACCAAACACCGCGACACGAGATTTTTATATATAAGACTAGCTTTTGTCCGCGACATATTATACCCTTTTTTCCCGTTTCTGTAGGAATTTCGGAAAATCCTCTGTTAGTCTCCCCTACACTCCCCAAGGATCCTACATGCCTGGATATATTTTACCTATATACCTAGGTATATTTTTATATACCCAGTGTCACTCTCATAATTAATACGGTCTAACGACACTTTTGAAGCTACAATCCATCAAGCCGTTTAGGCTACATTCACAGAGCGAGCCAAACATTTTAATCCGCCTATTTGTTTTCTTTGATATACCCAGTGTCACTCACGGTAAATACGTATCTAACAACAGCCCTCAAGCCAAAAGCCATCGAGCCGTTCAGGCCACAGAGCGTGGCAAACAATTATACATATGTACATACGTACTCTTAAAAACATAGCATACATAACATAACATAACATTCTGGCGCAGTCGGGTAAAAACTAACTTACCGCACTAATATCATAAATAACTTTTATGTTACTAGTGCGGTAAGAAGGTTTTACACGCGAGTAGACGAATGTAAACCCGAGACGAAGTAGAGGGCTAGACTTCACGAGTTTGTACCAATAACCACACGTGTGTCATACAACGTTTTAAAGCACATTTATGAGAAAACAGCACCTATAATGGCAATGAGACAAACTTTTTGTTTTAAGGATATCAGTCGGAAAGTCGCAACAATCTTTGCAATATAAATATGGCTCAAATTTGCAAATTTAAAATTCACAAATGGCGGTCATTTTTAATCAGTGGTATTCGCGATTCTCCCGCCATCCATGGAAAGTTGAATATCACTTTGTTAATATATTTAATCGAGTATTATTGAAAAATATAAGGAAGCGTTGGAAAGTATACTGCGTTTTATGTCACCTCCTAGCTTCTGAACTTTTCTCTCATGTGCATCTCTCGTGGAATTGTTGTATACTTTTTAAGAAAATTAAAGAAATAAAACCCGTAACGATACGCACTGCACATAAGTACTTTACCGCACGCTTCGTTGGTTGTGTGCCGATGCCACGGAGCGTGTGGTAAACAAGGTACTAAGGAGAGCTTACCTGTTTTACCGCACGTTCCATTGTATGGTGTTTTTTTATCTTTCGAAAAATGTATACGGGCGTCGTAAATGCATTTTATGAAAAAGTGTGTTGTAAAGGTTCTTAATCATAATCAAAATGTATTTATTCAAACTAGGCTGTCAATCAGCACTTTTTGAAGTCAAAATGCACATGAAGACAGTCCCCCAAATGGTTCGCCCGTCACCACTAGTGTTTTACCTGAGCAGAAGAAGTGGGCAACAAACTCCTCAGCAACACATCTGTCTGTTAAGTTTGAAGATCTTGAATTTATATAACAGTATTATTCAACACTATGTGATGGATTTAGAAAATTAAATTAAATAACACATGTCAGCTAGCGCACTATATTATCCCACAAACTAAATATGAACAATGATAAAACTATTTAAATTATATAAGTAGTTAAATAAGTAATCTCAAGCATACAATACTACGGCGGCGCGCTGCGATCCCAGCGCGCCTCAAAGAGATGTCAGCGTGGAAGACGGGGCCCGCTAGGGCAGGTGCCTGCTGGGGCTGCGGAATCTGTTCGAAAGAGGTGCCGTAGCCTTAGAACGCAAAGGGCACCAGGAGAAATACGGATGGGTTTTAGTCAGTAAGAGTCTGACACTCCCTCTTGCTTCACCCAAAGCGGGAGGAGTCATTTGATGATTTCCCATACTTAAAAAAAAAGCATACAATACTAGTCAAAAAAATGAAACAAAGTAAAAAAAAAAAAAAAAAAGAAAAAAACTACAAAGTAAAGAATAACTTTAATTTCGGAAGTCGGTGTTTTTGTTTAGGTAGGTATTTCGTTTTTGAACATCGACTTCCGAAATTAAAGTTATTTTTTACTTTGCTGTTTTGTTTTTGGAAGTCGGTTTTTTTTTTCACTTTTTAGTGGTACGCAGGTACCTACCACTAAAAAGTGAAACCACAAGCACAGCGTGCCGGTGTGATATTATGGTATGAACTGGTGTAAACAATCAACAGACATGCGATTACAGAAATCCCGATCCAATTGCTATCATTTATTGAAGAGTTCCGTTGCCTACCTGCGAAGTTCTTCATCAGATCTTCGCCAAATTTAAATGGGACCAGTCCGAGAAAATACTCTTCCAAAAAAAAAGAATCATCCAAATCGGTTAACAATTGGCGAAAATATCGCTGAACAAACATTTTTTATGGGATCCCACCATCAGATCCTAATTTATACCTTTCATCATCAGCTCAGCAATATGAAATGATGATTACCAGTCACAAATATCTGAATTGCGTTAGAAAATTCATGAAAATCATTATATATGCCTATAAAATTTGAGGGTTGCCCTCGATTTTCGTGGGATCCCATCATCAGATTCTGACATGGTGATAATGGGACCAATCGAGAAGTAAGATACCCTTTCAGATGAAACAAAAATTTTTCAAATCGGTTCATAAATGACGGAGTTATGAGGTAACAAACATAAAAAAAAAAATACAACCGAATTGAGAACCTGCTCCTTTTTTTGAAGTCTGTTAAAAACAGTGTATGTGCTTATAAAATTTGAGGGTATCCCTCGATTTTCATGGGATCCGATCATCAGATTCGGACTTGGTGACAATGGGACCACCTCAGGAGTATAGGCTTTCGAATAAAAAAATAATTTTTAAAATCGGTCCAGAATTGGCGGAGAAATCGGTGAACATACATAAAAAAAAAGATACATACATGATACAGCCGAACATAGAACCTCTTCCTTTTTGAAGAAGTCGGTTAAAAATGAGCCTCAAGGGATAAATAGCGTGCCCGCTTACACATGCAACAATGGTATTTAAACATAAGCTGTGACCCATAGTCACAAGTGATAAACTAGGACCATTGCTTATAACACTTAAACGATAACAATAATAAATCACGGTCAGCAAGACGACCAGTCACCACTATCAATTTGTCGAGGTCACTAGGTAACCACTTAATGCAATACAACTCATAAAAAAACATGTTAATGAGAAGATTATGTCATATAGGTAAAAAAAAAAAACTATAATGACGTATACGGTCGGAATAATTAACATTGTCATCTAAAGAATCTATGAAAGAACATTTAGCATTGTCTCGTGTTCAACACAGCGACCATAGCAAGTTGTTACTACGCGCATGTGAACTAAGTTAGAAGGAAAATTATGTATGATGCTGTTAACGTGCGATTTAATACAACAAAAATAGTGTCCTAGCGTTCGTGCACACATCAATATGGAAAAAAAGAAGGACAGAGATGTAGCGTACCCATTTCTGACAAAAAAAAAGTTAAACGTAGTGGTTGAGAGTACCGTAACTTAATCTGCCAAAGTCAGGCTGTTTTAGAAAAATATTCACAAAAATAAAAAATACCTAAGTAAATAAACTCGCGTCTTTTTTCTTTTTATCTTCACGTTTTTTTTTATGAAGGGATTTGCCGCGGCAGTGGAGTTTTGCCCCAGCGGCAGCTTAGGGCCTCCACGCACCTCGCGTAAGGCTCAAGTCAAACCGAGATGGCAGCGAAGCGGCGGCGTGCAGGTTCAGTGTCATATAATTTTAAACTTAATCCTCATCACAGTAACACATAGTATCGCTTGGTCGCTTGAGAAACTTGAAAAGGTCGCGCGGCCGCCCGCGGCGCCGCGAGCATTCCGACGACTCCCGCGATAATATGTGTTACAGTAATGAAGATAAAGTTTAAAATTATATGACACTGAAACTGCTCGCCGCTTCGCTGCCATCTCGGTGTGACTTGACCCTTAAAGTGCGCAAGAGCCTCCAGATTCCATGGCAGCAATCCGGCAAGACCGTGAGACCCTGCGGTACCCCCTGGCCAACCGGATGGTCATGACCCTCTGGGACGCGTTCAGATGGCCAGCTGGTCGCCGCCTCATCGAAAGCGCCTCACCGGGGCCATGCACATGCGACCCCGCGTAGAGCAGAGCAGGAGGCGTTTGGACCCTTTAAATTGGGCAGGAGGCGTTTGGACCCTTTAGATTGGGTAGGAGGCGTTTGGACCCTTTAGATTGGGCAGGAGGCGTTTGGACCCTCTAGGTTGTTCAGGAGGCTTTTGGACCCTCTAGGTTGTGCAGGAGCCCCTTGAAAGCAGACCCGGCCGGCCCGCCCAGCTTGGGAGGTTACCGTGCAAAGTGTTAGACGAAGTTTCATAGGCTGTCGACGGTCGAGTCCTAAGGTACTTTATCGTCGATGCCACGCCGACGTGAACCCCTCCTACCGCAATTTGGGATCCCCATGGTGGCGATTTTTGAGAACTATGAAACCAATGGCTTTGAACTTGTGTAGGGCCACTTCGAGACCCGATTGCCGGATTAGCTACTGTCTGGTGGGACACCCCCTGCGCTAGCGTGTCGTTAGCGTAGCAGGCTACGCCTCCCTAGCGACGTCACGCTAGGGGGGAGGTTGGCGCGCAGCACCCAGTCGTAGCCGATGGCCCACAGGAGTGGCCTCAGAACCAAATCCTGTGGAACACCGTACGACATCTCTAGCCCGTTCCACTCACCTCGCGACAGCGGTAGGTCGGCATCCATCCATCCGGAGTGCTTCCTTGATGCAACTCCAGGGCTGGGTATTAAAAGCATTGGCGAAGAAGAAGAGACACCGCCAAGACGACCCTGCCTTGGGATACCGCATTTCACGAACTGGTTCACTGCTAGGTCCAACCCCACCCGACGAGGCGATTCACAGTTTTCACTCTTTCGATTCTCTTTCGATTACTAGTCGAGGAGAAATTTTCATCAAAACCAGTTGAAAATTGATGAAAATTTTGTTCTAAATTTTGACGTGTTTGACTTACAGGTTACGGGATCTAGAACCAAATATATGATTCGAGTGCGTTAGCGGCGGACGTCCGTCTGATAGGAAATTTCGCACAAAATGCGCCCGACCTAACACGAGAGCAGGGTGTTCGAGAGCGCTGGCGCGCTGCGCGGGTCGCACATAAACTTTTAACGTAACGTGAGCGGCGCTCAGCGCCCCTACACTCATGCGCCCGGGTGCACCGCACCCTTGCACTATAGGTAAAGACGCCTCTGTGTCTGTCAGCGGGCTGTTTCTCAAGAATCGTAATAGGTAGCCAGTTGAAATTTTCACAGAGTGTGTATGTATATTTTTTTATATTTTTCATATTTTCTATTGCCACAACAAATGATCAAAATTAAATATAAATACCTACAGAGGTTCAGAACCCTAAAAATTAAGGAAATTAAATTGCAACATCGATTAAATTGGATACCAATTATTATTTTTTACGACGACGTTAGCAATGGATTATCAAAATTTCACGCATTTCCTACCGTGTCAGTCAGTCTGGATATTGCAAGTTGCTCAGTATAATTTGAGACTTACGATTTTGACATAAGTATGCGTTCAGAATTCCTTTTAGTCTTTGTCCTACACGTTTTTGACCTTACGGGTAAAGCGTCGCCTTCGGACGCAATGCTCAGTTTCCTAAACAATGTTCACGAATCATGTAAGTAGTCCGTTAACATTTAAATGCCACCGGATAATAAATAACTCCGTAAAACATAATTATTAATAAAATATCTTGAGGTATTGAAAATTCGCGATAAAGTGTCCTATCCACAGTGTCGATACAACTCATTATAAATAACTCTCTGTGTCGTTTCGTGAAATTGTGAACCGATAAACTGGCGACCAATCTGCACGCAGGTCCGTTTGGTGTAATTGTAAAATTGGACAGTGGTCGCTGTCCAATTTTTCAATTACAATTATTAGTCAGAGTACAAGTGTGAGAGCCCGTCTAGCTACAAATTCATATAATTCATAGCCTTCGGTTCTTCGATGTTGGTTAAGTTTTTTTTATGTCATGCGTCAAGTTTTCGAAATTTTTCTGCATGATTATTGGGTGTACCCTTGATTTCTCTGTCCTAATTAGGACAAAGTGCCGTGTGTCAAGTTTCATCCAAATCGGTTCAGCCGTGAAGACGTGAAGAGCTTACAAACAGATAAACTCACTTTTACATAAATATCTAAGGATTCAGTTAGAATGTAATTCGTCTCGTGTATAGCGGTCAGTGTATCTGTCATATGGAGCACAAACTTGGATTTTCCAGGAGAGAACAAAAAATAAAATTCGTTCCTGCCAGCTTGCTATGGAAAGAAGTATGTTAGGCATTAAGCTTAGCGATAAAATCAAGAGCGAAGATATTCGCAATAAAACAAAACTAATAGACGCAGAACGTCACGCACAACAGCTTAAATGGAGATGGGCTGGCCACATCGCCCGTAGTACAGACAAGAGATGGACTAAACGAGTCACTAAATTGAAGGGGCCTAGTGGCAAAAGGAACAGAGGAAGACCTAAAGATCGATGGGTCGATGAAATTAAAAACACAGCCGGCGAAGACTGGATGATGAAGGCGGCTAATCGAAAGCTATGGAAACAGTTGGAGGAGGCCTATATCCGGAGATGAGCCATGCCCTAAACGCACCTTTTTATATTTTTTTAATATTAGTGTAGTATTTATTATTTTAAATCCAATGAAAGTGCATGGAAATAAAAGGCTTTATTATTATTTCGTTTATTTATTCTTTTTTACATACAAAGTAGGTATATTTTTAAATATATCTCTAAAAAACCATAAAAAAATACATTTAAAAATATAAAAAGTAGTAGTCCGCCGGTGTCGGGAGCAGGGTCCAAGCTACCGGTGGTTAGGGCTCCAGAGAAAGGAACCTCCTCACAATACGAGCCGTATCGAGGAGTACTGCCTTCTGTATCAGGCCCTTTACCCAACCGCGTAACGCCAGCTTCGACAGATGTTCGTCGAAGCTTTTGGCCATCAGGCCATTGGCCATAATGACCATCAGCACAATGATAGCTGAGTCCACATTCCACATGTCGACAACCTCGTGCGTTAAGTCGAGATACTTGATTTGTTGTCTCGTCATGCGGGATGGTAACATCAATTATCATTGTGCGGCGCGCTAATCGGTCTATCACCATTATATCAGGCTTATTGGCAACAATAGTCCTATCAGTGATGATAGATCGATTCCAGTACAACGTGACATGGTCATTTTCGAGAACTGGGTCGAGCACATACTTATAATACGGTACCTCAGAATCCACAAGTTTGTATTTCAAAGCTAGTTGCTGATGGATAATCCTGGCCACTTGGTTGTGCCTGTGCAAGTATTCGCCGTTAGCCAGACGAGAACAACCAGAGATAATATATTTGATGGACTCACCCGGACGGTGGCATGCCCGACACACGTCCACCGTCCCATCCTTAGTAGTAGTTATTCGTCAAGATAACTTCGTCCATAATCGCACAGACAAAACCTTCAGTTTCCCCGAAGAGATCACTGAATCGTAGCCAGGCCACGGACGCTGAAAAATCTACAACGGACCCATGAAGAGCCCGATAGAAGCGCCCGTGAAGCTCTTTGCTTTTCCATACTTCCTTGCGGTCATCTGTGGTAAGTATCACAGGTTTGCGCCAGTTCTCCTTAGACATGGATAACGGGGTGAGACCCTTGTCCACTGCGACAACATCTCGGTGCATACCCACATCAGCTTTGAGAAAATATTCTCTGAGATTGCACATCTCACGGTTGTGGAGAGTCTTGGCGTTTAAAAAGCCTCGACCTCCACACTTTCGCGGGATGTACAATCTCATCACCGACGATCGTGGGTGATGCATCCGGTTTGCGGTCAGCAGTGTACGGACCCTCCTATCCAGGGCGTCAAGCTCAATTTGAGTCCATTGGAGTATGCCGAAAGAGTACATACATTAATGACTCAACCGTTGAAGGCGCGCGACTTATTTCCGCCCGACAAAAGGCTATTCAAAACCTTTTTCAGGCGGCCAAAGAAGCGTTCCTTCAACGATTGCTTCATGTCAGTAACATTTATGCCCAACGCTTCCGATATACCCAAATACTTATAGGTTTCGGTTGAGCTGAGGGATCTAACCTGTATGGAATCCGAGAGTTGAATTCTCTCAGATTCCATAATCTCCCCTTTCTTTACATGCATAACTGCACATTTGTCCACACCAAATTCCATCCTGATGGCACTACTGAAGGTTTCAGTCACCTTCAGTAGCTCCATCAGTCGCGAATTATTGAGGGCAAAGAGTTTCAGATCATCCATGTAAAGAAGGTGAGATATGGCCTGATCACCTCTTCTCAACCGATAGCCTAGACCTGAACCCTCCAGCAATGTGCTTAGAGGATTCAGAGCTAAGCAAAACCAAAGCGGACACTCAAGAAAGGTGCGTAGAGTTGCATCTATTTTGTACAACTCCAACACCCTCATGAGCCATGTATGTGGCACAGAGTCGTAGGCCTTCTTGTAGTCTATCTAACATGTCGACAGATCCTTGCGGGATCGACGAACCTGTTGGCTTATAGCCATGTCTATGCAGAAGCTCCTTAGTGCCGCGGGACCCCTTCCTACATCCATTTTGAGAGGTGGATATAATTGAATTAGTCTCAATGTGTTCATTGATCTTTACTCTCAGAATGGATGTAAGAAGTTTATAGACCGTCGACAAACAAGTAATTGGTCTATAGTTCTTGGGTTCCGCGGGACTACCGGTCTTATGGAGCAGATGGGTAACGCCAGTTGTTAGAAACTGTGGTAGCGACTCAGACTCTAAGGATGACTGGAATGACTTTGAGTTGCCAGGAGCGCGTGTGAGCTGCTATACCATTTGAGCCAGAAGTTATGCAGTCCGTCCGGTCCTGGAGATTTCCAGTTCGGTAACGGACGGACTGTTTTGGCTACATCTAATGGGGAGATGTTAATTTTTTCCATTTGTAGCATAGCTTCACACACGCGCTCGACTTCGCGCATCCAGCCTTCCTCGGTATGACAGACGGGCACCGACCAGATGCTTCGCCAGAATGTATTCGTGGCGATATCATCCGGGCGGCACACATCCGTCACACTTTGTTCAGGTCTCTCCCAAGCTCTATATACCCACCTCTCATCGCTTTGGAACATGCGATTCTGCGAGTATCGATCAACCCGCCGCTTATACCGCCGAATACGCTTCGCCCATGCATATACTTTCTGCTTCAGGAAGTCGATACGCTCCGTGACGCGGGACGTGTAATCTCGAGGGCTGATATCAGTCCCCGAAAATGCCCGTCTCACAAAGCGCATCACGCGTGGGCGTTTGTTGCCCTTCCTGAAGCAGTATAGTTTGCCGATGAGTGCCCTAGCCTCATCGATACACCGCTCGATCCTGCACTGCCAGGCTGGTGCAGGAGGTTTTGGTCGAATAGCTTCATCAGTAGTATTAAAATTGACATTTGCTAAACGACATGCCGCAACAGCCCCGCAATACAGGATCGAGTGTGTATCAAGGAGGCTCTCGCTGCTTTCAAAGATTTTCTGCAGCAGCGAGTCCAAGGCACACACCAGCGCCCTATTTTTTTTGTGCATGGGTAACCGTGGCAGTCGGGGCCTAAGTTCGGTCGGAATTGATCTATATACTCGCGAAGCGCATCCTCCAGAGCGCTCCTCAGTCTATCGTTGCACTGGCTACTTACCGTGACAACCCTATCATCTACCTCATCACTGGCGTTGTTGGGCCGCGGTGTTATCGCGCCACTAGCTGGCGCCTGAATCGCGGTCTGTGTCGGGGTTGAGATGATAAGATTGCTCCTCTGAGCGCAGCCTATCAAGTGCGGAATCGTCCAACCTATGATTACGTTGGATAACCCGCACCTGATCCGACAATCGTTAGGCCGAGACGTTCACGGTTGGTTCCAGGTCCTGAAACAGAGACAGCATCCTGACACGGTACGCAGTATGGTTAGTTTCCCCCTTTGTAGACCCATAGTATGTGCGCATAACGTTCTCATTAATTGCCTGACTCCATCTTATGCGCTGCACACAACCACCGGCAGCGGGGACCCGGCTCGGGGCCGGTTGGCCCCTAGGTCCCAAGCCCCTCGGTGGCCGGCCTCTCCCCTGCCGACGCACAGGTGTTGGCGACGTCGGCGGGGAGAAATACTCGTCGCTGGAGCTCGACGCGACTGCGGCCGCCAGTGACTCTGGTGATCCGCTGTCCGGCGGGGACGAGGCGGAGCTCAGCGACGGGTCCGGGGATGGTGGGCTTGCGCGTCTCGAAGCTAGTCTCGTTAACATTTCTTCATGTTATTTTCATTCGTCGTAGATTTCCATTATAAACATAGGTGACGTATGTCAACTGCCGAGTCAAGTAATTTTCGTTTCTCTCGGTTCATTTTGGTGCCTTGTTTCTGGAGAGTTTGTTATTATTAATTTGTTTGTTTTTGGATCCTATTTATTTGGAAATTGTGCATAAATTTGATGAAAAGTTGCCAGTTATTATTATTATTATAGCGGTCAGCAATATGCAAATCCCAAACAAAGGAGACTGTTTAAATGTGTATGGGATTGACTAATAGTGATACTGTAGTGGTATTTCTGTGGGGAGGCCTCGACTATATCCTTGTGCAAAGGGGCATCAAAATGTAACCAGAAAAGAGAGGCGAGCGAGTGAGTTAGTTCGACAAAATGAAGTAGCAAATAGTTGTCTCGAACGAACCTCTCGACCGATCACAGTACGAGGGATCAGGAAGCACAAACTGTTCACAAGATCAGTAAAATCAAATTTATTGCGGCATATACCAAACAGAGTCAACATTTCAAGAAGGGTGCGACGGGATTGTAGGGTCATGAGGTTATATTTTTTAAGCAATAACTGATATGACGTTTTGGTTTTAAAGCATCTGTAATGCATGGAACGTAGGTACTTACGTTGGACCAACTCAATGATCTCAACGTACTTTTTGTGATAAGGGTTCCAAATGGGTACTGCGTATTCAAGTTGTGGCCGTATTATTGATTTGTACAGATGCAAGTATGTAGAAGGCCGATGAAATTCTATCGAAGCTCTCATTACGAAACCAAACATTTTATAAGCCTTATTGACTATGTTGTCTTCATGGGTGTCAAGATGGAGCTTGGAGTCTAGATTTACGCCAAGGTCACGGAGGGATGAAACCTTGTTCAGGGCAGTGTTTCCAAGAAAGTAATTGAACTTCGTCACATGTTTTTTATTAGTAAACGTAATGCTGTAACATTTAGAGATACTAAGATGAAGCTTATTAACAGTGCAGTATTCCGAAAAACAGTCAAGATCCTTCTGAAAATTTAAGCAGTCGGTTTGAACAGCAATATTTTTGTAAATTTTCAAATTGTCCGCGTATAGTAGAAACTTTGAATTCTTAAAGCAGTCTTTGATGTCGTTGATGAATAAGATAAACAGAAGGGGCCCTAAAATTGAGCCTTGGGGGACTCCTGAAGTGACCTTAATCGTATGAGACTCAAACCCATTAATGAATACTTTCTGGGTCCTATTAGTGACATACGACACGAACCAACGCAGTAAATCTCCTCTAATGCCGTTGAATGCGATTTTGTTGAGTAATAGCTTATGATCTACCCTATCGAACGCCTTTTGGAAGTCTGTATATACAGCATCAATTTGCTGCCCCTTGTCTAAGCCTTCAAACAGATGTGTTGTGAAAATAAGGAGATTACTTATACAGGACCTTCCTCCGACAAACCCATGTTATTCTTTTAATATTACACGATGAATGATAGGGTATATCACGCTATGCACCAATCTTTCAAAAAGTTTTGAAAGCCCCGACAGCAACGAGATTGGACGATATGTAGATACATCACTCTTAGAGCCGCATTTATGTATTGGAACAATGTTTGCTCGTTTCCAGACATCAGGGAATACACCACAAGCAAGGCATTTATTATATAATATAAACAGGGGAAAGCACAACGTGTCACAAGTATTTTTTAAAAAGATCGAAGGAATACCATCTGGCCCTGGACCCTTAGAGGCATCCACTGATTTGAGTTATTGAATTTTGTATAATGGAAAGTGCAAATTACAAAGATTAATATCGTTGTCAGGATTGGCGGCAGGGGGTACCCATGACTTTGGATCGAAAGTAGACGGTTCGTACACGGATCAATTGGAAAAAAGTTGAAAACAAGTCACAAGTAGTAGTAGGGTCACTGGAAGACTTTTGGAGATAGTGAACTGTAGCTGGAATACTGTTGGTGGAGTTACGATTAGAAACGTACGTCCAAAATGCTTTAACGTTATTTGCCACGCTATCCTCTATAAAATTCATATATATTGTAACACATGTCAGCCTGTTTTTTGAATTTTGCTCTATAAATAGAAAATAGTTCGTAGTCACTAATATTTTCATATTTCTTCCACTTAATCCACGTTCGAGATTTCGGGTGATTCTTTGAACCACCGTTTTGACAATATTTTCATTGAAGAACATAAGAAATTAATGTCCAATTGAAATATCCTTTGTAGGTGTTATGTAAATAGTTAATATCTATCGTGGCCTTATATTACTAATGCGATTTATTTAAACAAATATTATATAAGTTTGCAGATAACAGTCAATTCTAATTAATCTGCTGTGTCCCAACGTCGGTTTTTGTTAAATAATTTTGTTTCCTGTTACCAATTGTCGAAATACAAAAATAATTGTAAGTTGTATCGATTTGAATGTTCATTTCATAATATTATCATACTTACATTCAAGATACTTGAATATTCTCGTAATAACAATACTTTAAAGATTGTCCCCGACTAAAATGATAATTCGTCTGGCGCATTTTCGCCGCGCATGAATTCAACGAAAACATCAAGTATTTCATTTAATAAAATCGACTCGTGATTGGCTGCGCCAGTCGTTGCCGATCACAGAGTACTTTGGGGTCGTGCGTCGCGTGTATTTGGCGAATAAGTGCGATTGAAACCCGTCGTCTGGCGATTGTAAGGTAAGCGGCATAATTAATCTGTCTTAATTTATGAATTGTGCATATGACCTTATGTTTTGTTATAAAACCAAAGTGTGTTATCAGGTTGTTTATTTACATTTATTACACTATTACTTTTGTAAGTTTATAAATAAAAGAGCAGAGTTTAATTATCTTCAAATTTCTAATTTATCTGGCTCGCATTAGTCTGGTTTTATCTGGCTCTTAAGGCCAGATGAATTTAGATGTCCAGATGAATTAGATTTCTTTTCAAGGTGCCCCCGATGGAGTGGGTGCTATTATTAAAAGAACTGCAGATCGAGCTGTTTTTCAAGGCCAAGATATAAAAGATCTGGATGATTTTTTAAATATCATGAAGCAGAACTTAAAAAAAACTATATTGCGAACTGTTTCTGACTATGACGTTAGTGAGAAGGACTTACTTTTTCCACAAAAAGTTAAAGCTTTTTCAGGGTGCATGAAAATGCACCAGATAGTTTGGAACTTAGAATCACCTGAGATAGCCGTTCGAAAATTGAGTTGCATTGATCAAGAATGTCTTTATCAAGCCATTCGTTGCAGAAGAAGTTCCTCATATCTTGCCAGTCACACCGCTAGTTAATTCAACAAGACAACTGCTAGAAATTGGTGTATATTTTTGGACAATGAGTAATAAAACGAATGCACACCAAGATATTAGCGGAACGCCTAACAAAACAGTAAATAAAGAAGGGAACAGTTTGTCAGAGATTGATAAAACCACCTTAATAAGGAACTGTTCATATAGTAAAAGTAAATCATTAGGAATAAGTAATACACAAGGTGTCATTGGAAAAGAATCAACAGAGATGAAAAAAAATGAAGCTACAGGAGAAAGGATCGATAAAGCAGATCGATGTATTGAATCTACAGGAGATATTATATTCGATAATATTTCAGAGACTACTTTTTCAAGGGATGGAAACCAACATTTTAGTGTTGATTTAGAAAATGTCAATCCGTATCTATTGGACTCTGATGACGAAGATTTAAGTATTTTTTGATATCTAGGTAGAAGTATTCCTAGATTCGATTCTTTGATCTCAAGTTAGTAAAACCTCTTTTAAATTAGGACTGATTTTGATTCTTATGAATATCATTATTATTAAGTGTTTTGTTTTCAACGAAGATTTTACTGTTTTTATTATTAGTGGTTACAACGGGGTTTAGTTTAAAATCAAGATTTTTACTGTTTCTGTTGAGTGTTATTAAGTGTTTAGTTTAAATCAAAGATTTTACTGTTTTTATTATAAGTAGTTACAAGGGGTTTAGTTTAAAATCAAGATTTTTACTGTTTCTGTTGTGTATTATTAAGTGTTTAGTTTAAATCAAAGATTTTACTGTTTTTATTATAAGTAGTTACAAGGGGTTTAGTTTAAAATCAAGATTTTTACTGTTTCTGTTGTGTATTATTAAGTGTTTAGTTTAAATCAAAGATTTTACTGTTTTTATTATAAGTAGTTACAAGGGGTTTAGTTTAAAATCATGATTTATACTGTTTCTGTTATGTGTTATTTAGTGTTTAGTTTAAATCAAAGATTTTACTGTTTTTATTATAAGTAGTTACAAGGGGTTTAGTTTAAAATCGAGATCGTTGCTGTTTCTGTTGTATGTTATTTAGAGTTTTAAAATGAAGATTATTTTAAAGTTTCCTCAATTGAAAATGAAGGCTGAATTATATTGCATTTATTACCTTTTTAAGAACATTACTTTTACTTTTACTACTCGTTAGCGCAGCCGTAAGTAAGACTAAGATTAGTATACCAAAATTTTATGATTATATTTTAAAGTGTTTGTAAGAATTATCTTTGAAACGAAAAACGACTGACGAAATTGTGATTTAATAATCAATTTAATTAATGTTTAATAGGACCTAAAATTTTACTGTTTTTTTTAATTGCAACTGTGATTATAAATGTTTAATTAATAAAATCTATTGAAAATAAAGTGACATTATCATTTATCTGCATGATTCAAATTAATCTGGCGCAAAGTCTCATTATTCTGCCTTTTTCATAATTAATCTGGCTGATCAATTAATCAGCACGCTCTAAATCGTAGGCTACTGGATGCAAATGAGTGCCTTTGACATATGTTTTTACATTTAGTGACCCGGACAAATTAATATCCGAACTGAGATTATATTATACAAAAATAGTTAAGCCATACCAATGAGTCGAATTCCCTTGGTTTTAAAGAATCACCCTCATTTTAAATAAATGCAAAAGAGATTTAGTAGGTGTGTGTAGGGAATTTAAAGTTTTTAGAGTTTTGAGTGGGTGTATGTAATTTAATAATTTCGTATATCTTTTCGTAAAAAATAGATACGGCTTCATCAGGTGCTAAATTATCGAGTAAGATGTCTCAATTAGCGTTTTCGATGGCTGTATTAATTTCGTTGTAATTAGATTTGTGATAATTTAGTGGTTTTGTATTTGACTGTTTAGGCATTCGCGAGGGTTTTTTAAATGGTATTTGCGTATAAAATGAGGGATGGTGGGTGTCTATAGGTAAGAGAGGAATATTAGGATTGAAAGCGACAGCATGTGTATTACAGAGACACAGGTCGAGAATACGTCCGTTACAGTTATTGAGATTATTAAATTGATTAAAATCAAATCGTGAGCATTTAGTAGATGTCTACTAGTATCTGAATAGGTGTTATTAGTGGCACACACCATGTGTGACGTTGCATTAATCCAGTTAAGTTCAGGTAGGTTAAAGTCGCCCGTTAAGATAATGTGCTCTATATAGGGATCGTCAAATAATTTCGATAACGAATTCATAAAGTTAACATAAATTTCTTCTGAGGTGTTTGGGGGTATGTAGGTGGCACAAACAAGTAGATTTTTACAACCATAAAGGGGGACCTTAATTATTTGATGTTCTGGTGGAAACCTTCAAAAGGGTCCGGACACTGGGGATAAGTCCTGGTACTGTGGGAGTTTCACCTCACTGAACACCACCCCGGTGAACCACCACCATCTGCCCTTGAAAGAGGGCCCGTTACCTCTTAAAGTCTGCTTCGGAACCCCATCTGTGCAACGCCTGTTAGGGGCACATCCCTTAGGAATCTGTTAAAGCTCTTCCCTGAGCCTCAGTGTTCGCGAAAGTGCGTGATCACTTTGGCACCGCCTTTCCTGGAATCACTGGATGTGAGTAGTGAGGAAACTGTTATTCCCCACTACTCTGACTGCCCATGATTCCAAAGTCCTGCCTGCGCTATTGCCTCCCTAAAGCTTTCCCCGAGTGGGATTAGCTCTCCCAAGATCCTGGATGAAACGGTAACTACTCATACAATAACCCCTTTGTAGGAAAATTTTATAGTTTCAGTTACAACATGAATACAATGGATTATTTTACTTTTTAATTTTCTTTCAGATCAAACAAGACACACTAATTACGCCCTAATGTGCAAACTTCAGCCAAATGGTTATCTTTGCAATGAAAAAGAAACGACAGCAAAGTAAGTTATCAAATTATAAATTAGAAGAAATGTTACCGTATATTTTACTACCAACAGATAAATAGGTGCACAATAAAAATAAGATAATAAGTACCTATTTTCTTATTTTTTGGACTGGAGATGGCTAGGCATTAATGTTAATGGCCAGTACATCAGCCACCTTCCATTTGCCGACGATATAGTAGTCATGGCTGAGACTATACAATTGTACTGATACAATACTCGATGAGCTATGTAGAGCTTCCGAATGAGTGGATTTCAAATCGAACATGGAGAAAACCAAGATTATGATAAAGCCCATGTAGCACCCACCCCAACAAGATTGGAAACTCTACACTCGAAGTTGTAGACCAGTACGTCTACCTAGGACAAACGGTCCAGTTAGTTAGGGCCAACTTCGAGGAAGAGATCAACCGTCGAACCCGACTCAGCTGGGCAGCTTTCGGGAACTTGCGTGGTATCTTCTCGTCATACATACTACAGCTTCTCAAGATGAAAGTCTATGACCAGTGCGTGTTGCCACATGTTGATAACATATGAAACTGAGACGAAGTCGCTCACCATTGTGAGCGACCTCGTCTTTGACCTCGTTTTCGACTTTGAGCCTTCTGATGAGGCCCATTGGCCTCATCAGAAGGCTCATAGTCACTCAAAGGGCAATGGACAGCAGTGCACAATATTTTACACGTGTCGCGCGGCTTTAGTCGCTGTCCGGTTTACGTCACTATGAGTTCACAACCGTTCATAGTCATCGAGGTCTCGGCATTTATCAACCATGCCATCGACTATATGGATGAAGTCAGCATCATGCAGTTCTGCAAGTCCAGTTACAAGGAGGAGGAGATCAGCAGTGCCAAGCTGATGCTGTTCTAATCGCTCGGTAAAGTCGAGCAGATGCAGTCTCGCCGGTTGGATGGTAGAAACATATTATTTTACTTTATTAGTAATACTGGCTGTTTTTGTGCCTTTGCCTTAAAAAAAGCGCTCGCATCGCTAATTTGTGAACAAAAATTATTCCGCGCGTAGTTTCTTTTCGCTGTATTGTTTTTATTTGAAAATGTCGTCAATTATTAATTCGACACAGTCATAAGTCCCAGAGGCAACGAAAAAGGCTACTCTAAGCCTCTTGACCGAAAAATCGACCGGATCAAGACTAAGATCTAAGAGTAGATCAAAATTTCGTCTTATGGAAAACAAGCAAAGATGGAAATTCCTATTCAGAAAGTGTATTTTTAACCTATTTCTTGGAACCTTCTCAAAAATATAAGTCAAGCTTATTGTGGTGCGAGTAATCAATGCTATAAAGCACTGTGAAAACAAAACATGGTATTGATATCAAGTCATACTCCAACTTGCTGGCATTTCTTAAAAGACGCTCAAGTGGTCATGTGAGTAAAACGTCGAAAGTATTTTCGGCTGACAGTGTCAAGAAGTTCCTAAAACAAGCTCCGGATTGCCCATATTTGGCAACAAGGGTCAGTTGAAACTAAATTATTGTTATTAACTTCTTTCACTTTGGTATTTCTTTACAATATAGGTGTTATGTACGCTGTTTTTATCTCTTTTCAAGTTGTATTAATATTCGGCATAAATGGTGCACGTAGACGTCAAGAGTTGGCAAATATCCAACTAATGATGTCGACAACCATGGGCGGGTTCTTCTTGTCCAGGTCTAGAACACAAAAATAAAATTCCTGGTTGTTCACGATACAAGGGCCATTTCACGACATAGTAAAGCAATACGAAGCGCTTCGTTCAAAAACAGCGATGTCTAACAGATTTTTTCGAAATTACCAAAATGGAAAATGCACTAGCCAACCCATTGGCATAAATAAATTTGGAGCAATGCCGAAACAAATTGCCACTTTCTTAAATTTGGATGATCCACATGAAAACACAGGGCACAGTTTCAGAAGGTCCTCGGCTACATTGCTCGCCGATTCAAGTGCGAATTTATTGTCACTATAACGACACCGAGGGTGGCCAACACGGAGGGTGGTGGGTCGAACAGTGTAGCCAAGGGCTACATCGATGACTCGATGAGAAACAAAGAAGACATTAGCTCCCGCATTACAAGGAATATAAATTTGGAGCCAAGTGTCAACTCTCGACCATCTACGAGCACACACGCGTACATTCCACCATCGTCTCCGCCGCCGCAGCCGACTCCGTCGCCGCCACCGACTGCAGAACTCTGTGGTCTCGTTTCTCCTACTTTCACTCAAGAGGGTGAGAGAGAGACTGGTGAAATTGTAACTAATAATAATAACTTGACAGCATAAGAAATGTGGAATAAACAAAAACAATAAATTGTTCAAGTTTTTCTAACTTCTTTAACAAGTGATTAAAGCAGTTACGTTTAAGAAACTCCGAGTTTTATTATTTCCTCGCAAAAATGATATAAAACGTCGTATGACATACGTGCACTTTGATTATTACAGCACTTATTTATCACAATCTACTATTACGTACAACGTTGTACCTAACGCGTCTATGTTTGGGTCACAGAATAATGAATTTCAGTGCAATATTATTTTAATAAATTAAATAATGTGATTTGAATTTGGAACTCAAATTGGAGTCTTTTAGTCAGTAAGAGTCTGACAGACCCCTTCGCCCGCCCCAGGTAAGGGGCATCCATGAGGACATTCATGACGCCAGTGTCATAAGACACTGCTATTAATTTCGCAAGTTTTTGGTTGTTTTTCGCTTTTTGACACCGACTTCTGAAATTAAAGTCATTGTATACTTTGTTGTGTTTTTTAATTGGAATTCGGATGCATGTAATAAAGCTTTATATTTTTAATTTTTTAGTGGTACCCTCACCTAACAATACCGTTGAAAAAACCACAGGAAAGCAAAATACGCAATTTCTTTACGGGTATAATTTAGACGGTCACCAAAAATGGATCAATGGTCACCAAATGGTTGATGGATCAATGGTCACCAAATTCTATCCAACTCAACTGTGATTGCCATAAAATGTAGGCTTGGGGTTACAAACTGGATAAAATAGGTTAGGTTAGAATTGTGACCAAACACGCGCGAGCCGAGCGAGCGAAGCGAGCGGTGCCGCGGCAGCGGCCGGCGAGCGCTACTTCTCGAATATTATTTGGTGACCATTTATCCGTTTTGGTAACCGTTTAGAACTTTTTTGGTAGTAAAATAGGTACTTTTTGGGCGGTGCTTAAACACAAGCCTTTCTTTACTTGGATGACAAACCAAAACACGTCGTCTAAGTAAGCCCATTCCAGCTATTTTGATTTAAAAGCCAAACTGCTAAACCGATTTTGATGAAGTAATCGGAAAGCATACGTACTTTTCACATGAAAGAAGAATTTTTCAAATCCGTTCTAAATGACGGAGTTATGACACATAAAAAGAAATGAAACCGAATTGAGAGCCTCCTCCTTTTTTTGAAGTCAGTTATATGAATAGTGATCAATCAAAATATATTGATGAGCTATTGTCAATCTTGTCAAATTAAGTATTTACTATTCTTTTTTTCCCAGATTTTATTATGATACAGTTATGGAAACTTGCATGACATTCGAGTATGGCGAATGTGAATTCAGCAATAATCAGTTTGATACGCTCAAAGAATGTAGTACAATATGCATCGGTAAGTTAACATTAGGTACTCGTATAGTAGATGTCACCAGGTGATTGCAAACTTCGTAACATTATTTATAATAAACCATAGAATTTTGTTTCGTATCAATGTAGGTAGGTTATACCTATAAAAAATGTTCACTATCTGTCGAGTGTCTGTTGATCTCTTAAGCACGATATTTTAAAATATTACCTAGGTAGCGTTTACAATTATTCCGTGATAGACACATTTATTTAAATCTTAAAAGGCGGTCATCAGAGGGCCTAGCATGAATATTTTTGACGTATAGTAACGTACAACTAACGTAAAAAAAAAAAAAAAAAGAATTCTACCTTTGCTACACTACTCGTTTCGCATATAATATTTACTTGAATTAGATACTTTATAAACATTTTTTTATTACTCATACTCGGAAAGTAGGAGTTGTTCAAAGTGTTACTTTCCAGAGCCCTAGGGAGAATCGTTTTGCAACTGACTGCCGTCAAATTATAAAAAAAATCTCGTTTAACATTTCTGTTGAACCATGTCCCAACTTTCTATACAGCCAGTCAATTACAACGGAATTTCAAATTGAAATAAGATACTTAAACGTGATTATTAACTTAACATTATATTTTTTTAATGACTTTATTATAATTTACTTTCAACTCTTTCTTTAAATATTTCCCACTTCTTCAATGATGATAATGTAAAATAATGGCTGGCCAGTCACAGAAAAAAAACAAGTGCCGGCAGAAGTGAAAACTTGAATATGTGCTTCTTTCCCTCCGGCTTACGAATTTTCGATCAGGGCACGTGTCATGATACGAGTTTAAATTTTTTTACCCATCACAAAGAGTGCACAACGCCGCTAAAGAATTTTTACTTCAAATAAAAAACTTTAATTTCTGAAGTCGGTGTTTTTGGTTATTTTTTCGTTTTTTGACACCAACTTCCGAAATTAAAGTATTTTTCTTTCTTCCGAAATTATTTTGTACCTTGTAGTGTTTTGTTTTTGGAAGTCGGTTGTATTTTTTATAAAAAAGTTTTTTATTTTCCACTTTTTAGTGGTACCTAGGTACCTGCGTACTCATTAATAGCGTACCGGCGCAATGTGATGTTAAGAACTGGTGTAAACACTAAAAAAACATGCGATTTCAGCAATCCCGATCCCTTTGCTATCATTTATTGAAGAGTTCCGTTGCCTACCTCCGAAGTTCTTCGTCAGATCTTCACCAAATTGAAACGGGACCAGTCCAGGAAAATACTCTTTCAAACAAAAAAAGAATCATCCAAACCGGCTGACAATTGGCTCAAGTATCGCTGAACAGACTTTCATGGGATCTCATCATCAGATCCTAATTTATACCTTTCATCATCAGCTCAGCAATATGAAATGATGATTACCAGTCACAAATATCTGAATTGCATTAGAATATTCATGAAAAACATTGTACATGCCTATAAAATTTAAGGGTTGCCCTCGATTTTCGTGGGATCCCATCATCAGATTCTGACATGGTGACAATGGGACCAATCGAGAAGTATACCCTTTCAGATGAAACAAAAATTTTTCAAATCGGTTCATAAACGACGGAGTCCGAATACAACCGAATCGAGAACCTCCTCCTTTTTTTGAAGTCGGTTAAAAAATTAATGGGAAAGCGGCAGTCCGATCTTCATTTGTTTTTTTGAGAGATTTGTATTGACACGTCGACGAGTTCATCAGATATATTTCTTAAGTAGCGAGTCAGTTACAAAATGGCGGAACTAAATCAGTTTATTTCACCCTTAGAATAACAATGTACTATTGAATGATATAAATTATGTATGTCCTATAAAATTAAACCAAAATACCATGCGACTATCGATACCTAAACTCAAAATTCACTTACAATAATGTTACTATACGTCAAAATATTCAGGTGCTTAACATAATTCAATGGCTGTTACATAATTTATTAAATCAGCTAAGTAATTAGTATGTATGTAGGTATATACCTACTGTGAAACTATTTATATTTACACTTAAGATATTTGTACCAAGTGCAGCCCCATTTCATTTCCAGGCTATTTCTATTCATTGTAGGTTGCCTGGAAGATATCACGGAATACGATAAGGCCGACAATTGTTGTTGTTATTTTATGGTGTACTACACCTAAATAAGAACATTGAAGACTAAAGTAATTTATGAATAAATAAATATCTACATATCTACAACTACTGCTGCTCGTATCTTGAGTAGGTAGGTACAAATGAAAACTATGAGTAGTTTTCATGATTTTGTATTGTTTTACAGAGGCGGTGGTTGCACATCCACATGCTACAGAAAACTTAACGCAGGACATGAATTGTCGTTTACAAAAAGATACTGGACATTGTTTCACGTACTACCCAATGTGAGTTAGTTTATTATGATATATTTGTGACTGTGAATGTCCGGAGTGCAGTCTATTTTAAGTAAGATACTCTGGTGCCTCTTAACTTCCACCAAGACAGCGAGTGAATGTTTCTGTGGAATGACCCTTATTTATCTTTTTCATGAAGATATCGGTCATTCACCGGTGACTGTTTTCATACACCACGACGACTTGGTTAATGTTCATTAAGGTGGATGCTCCAGGGTACCCCGCGAAATTCAAATATTTTTATGTTTTTTGCAATTTGCCGGTCAGTGTGAAGCTGTATGTGGACCAAATGCGATCTGCGACCGTAACGCGTATTTATCTAAAGAATTATAACCATTTTAATCATCAATATAGCCCTCTAAGTTCATGTAGTTCGAAAGAATGAATATTTCAGAAATAATCATTCTTTCGAACTACATGAATTTAGATTTACTTAGAGAGCTATATTGATGATTAAAGTAACCATTTTAATCATCACTATAGCTCTCTAAGTTCATGTAGTTCGAAAGAATGAATTGTTCAGAAATAATCATTCTTTTGAACTACATGAACTTAGAGGGCATCACTTTTTTGTCCGTCCGTCTGTCTGTTAAGGCCTTTAATCTCGGAAACGCGTGAATGTAGATATCGAGTTGAAATTTAAACCAATATATACCTCAGTATATATTGGTTTAAATACACAAATTCAAACCGTAACGCTTTGAATTTGTGTATAATATTTGTGAAAACGAAGTTTGAATAAAACATACCGTTCAGAAGATATAGGTATACACGTAAAAGTAAAATAAGTTTATTAGGTCCAGGTACTTACTCGTAAAATGGGAACTCTATAGCCTAACTTAATAACGTTTATTTGTACGAGTATCTTGTAAGGGGCTACAATGTCCTGTCAAGTTTCATTTATGTGCTGTTTGTAATTAAGGCGATAACCGAATAATAATGCCGTTTTGAGAATTGTTTTTTCTCATAAAGTACCCGTAATAAGGATTTGATATTTTGGTTTATGTTTCTTGACTATGTGATCTACCTAAATTCTAAAGGAATACACGATTCGATGAAATTTCCTCGACAGCAAAAAATTACAAAGTTCGATCTGTCTTTTTGCCATTTTCATCTTTATGACGTAATGCATTAGAGTTATGAAAACTACTTTTAAACCAATAAAATAACCTTAACTAGCTAAATTCATAATACTTTTATATTATATAATCCGAAATTTACTTGTGGCACATACGTTATTTATTCCGAGCCGCCCTCATTCTATCGCCATCTCTTCTTTTGCCTTTTAAAATTATTTGCATCACTGTCTATTCAGATCAATTCAGATGTTCCGTGGGCCTTGTCGAGGTCAAACCTATGTCACTTTTTTTGCAGACGATTTTCGTTTTTTTTTTTTAATAATATTTTACATAGATCAGCAGCTTAAAGTTGTTATTTGTTAAAATAAGTTATATAAAATTATTTCCACCGTGTGAGTGTGTATTTTTGTGACCTTGTACAGTATAATAATAATCGTAGTCATTCTATTTTCGTACCAACATTGAAATTATTTTTAAAAATGTTATGAAATAATAGACTAAAAGTGTCTAAGGCACAACATTTGGGAACATACCTGAACGCAACAAAGGATTCATATCACAGGAATTTGATAGTGGCTAATAACACCGGCAAATGATGAGAAAATCATCTCTTTCACTTCTGTATATATAACATCCACAAACACTATTTTTCCCTCACGTAAAGTAATATAGCAAAAGATTTTTTTTTTCTAGACTGGAGTGTCTGTTTTTTGTTGTGTTTTTTTATCTCAAGGAACAGGCCAAAATAATTTATTTATTCCATGCTTTGATGTACGTCAAACAACAAAACGTCAAGTAATTAAACTTGCCAGCTTACGAAAAAGAAAATGAGTTTAGAAACTGACTTCTTTCCGCGACTTCATATGCGTGAATTTCAGAACTAGGTCAAGAGAGAAGTGAGAATAATTCAAAAAACGTGTTTTTTGCGATTCAGATCAGTATCTATCTATCTTTTTTTGGGACAAGCCCGCCACACATTCCCAACCACTGCAACTCTTGAAAGCCAGAGTAGCGAAACTAGAAAAACGCTAACCCTATGAAACCCGACGAGTTCCAGAGAAACGATTAAAATGTCTTTGAACCTGCAACGAAATTAATCAGAAAAGTACAGCGGTGGAGTAGGAAGAAATTTTATATAATTTCCACTTCCCTCCGTATCAAGCAGGAGACAGAACAGAACTAGGCCAATAGGCACAAGGGACATATACAACTGGGTTAAGCCCAGTTGCCCAGCTCCACGGATTATATCTTACTACTAAAACTAAAAATAAAATAAATAAAAATAAAATAAGCCTTTATTGCTGTTCAAAAATTTACAATACACACATTTTCTTATTAATAGTAATATCTATATCTGTTTCACTTGTTAAGTAATGAATATCGACATGATCGGCTATACGATCGGTTTCACATCACAGCTTGTCATCCGACAAAGGCCTCCTCTAAAGTTTTCCATTTCTGCCTGTCTCTCGCTGTTCTCGTCCACTCTGGACCTGCTACCTTTTTGAGGTCATCTTCCCATCTTTTTGTTTGATGCCCTTTACTTCTTTTCCCATTCCTGGGATACCACTCTGTTATAATTTTTGTCCATTTTAAATTCGTATCTCTAAGCATATGCCCAGTCCATCGCCATTTTAAAGTTTTACATGTTTTCTTTGCATCCTTAAATTTAGTAGTATTTTTAATTTTTTCTAATCTTATTCTATCATTCCTCTTGACGCCCATTACGCTTCTCTCCATTCCGTTTTGACATACCTTACCATACTACTAAAACTATGTATGCTAAATATGGGTCCTAAATGAGAGCTACCGTTGAGTTCTGTGACCCTATTGTTTGACTCCGTATTTCGGTATTTGTAGATCTTTGGTCAGTCAGAAGCCAATAAACTTGACTCCTGGCATACCAAGAAGTTTCATGTTACCCAGTTAATGAGTTGTGGACGTGGAGGTCAGGTAGGCAGCCGCTCTACGTAAAGTACGTATTCAGCTTAACTCGGGTTTGACTGGAAGCCGACCAGAATATAGTTGGGATAGTGCTTGGCAGATATAACACAAATAACTTGATACGTAGTAAATATTTATTTTATTCTATCTTTAAAAAGGTTATTATAACAGTATCGATATACATTCAGTCAAAAAAGTATCGGGAATGGATGATTAATTGTTTATGGTTCCAAATTCAAATTTTTGTTTTTTTGTAGTTGTTAGATTGGCACAACTGTTTTCCATTTTGGCGCGGAGTTTGAGTTGCATCTGTTATTTATATTAAATACAGTGCTGGTTTTAGTAATATCATATATAGTGTGTATTGCGAATTTCATAATGGACAAAAATATCGAACAAAGAGTTTGTCTTAAATTTTGCATCGCCAATGGAATTTCGTGTTCGGAGTCACTGAAAATGTTACAGAAGGCTTACGGTGAATCGACTTTATCAAAAACTCGTGCTTATGAGTGGTTCAAAGCGTTCAAAAGCGGTCGAGATGTGATGGAAGATTTGCCTCGCTCTGGTAGGCCGTCAACGTCTGCAACTGAAGTTAACATCGCAAAAGTGAAGGAAATAGTGACTGAAAATCCCCATTCAACTCTGAGAGAGATAGCCGCCGAACTTTCTGTATCTCACGAGTCGATCCGTACCATTTTAACTAATCATTTAGGTATGAAACATGTTGCTGCTCGGCTAGTCCCAAAAGATCTGAATTTTCTCCAAAAACTCAATCGCATGAAAGTCGCTGAGGACATGCTAGAACGAGTCAGTTCGGACCCAACATTCATGAAACGCATTGTTACTGGTGACGAGACGTGGGTTTACGAGTTTGACATGCAAACTAGTCAACAAGCTTCGGAGTGGCGCCTTCCAACTGAACCGAAACCGAGAAAACCACGCGAAAGTCGATCAAAAGTCAAAGTCATGTTGACTGTTTTCTTTGACTATCGCGGTGTTGTGCACTCTGAATTCTTACCGGAAGGTCTAACGGTAAATAAAGAATATTATTTGAGCGTTATGCGGCGTTTAAGAGAGCAAATTCGACGAAAAAGGCCAGATTTGTGGAAAGAAAATTCTTGGATTTTGCACCACGACAATGCGCCTTCGCACAAGGCTATCATTGTGAACGAATTTTTAACCAAACACTCAACAAATACCATCCAGCAACCACCATATTCACCAGATATGGCTCCTGCTGACTTTTTTCTTTTTCCTAAACTCAAATTACCACTTCGTGGCACCCGTTTTCAATCGATAGAAGAAATAAAGGAGAATTCGCGGCGAGAACTGAACTCAATTCCGGAAGCAGCGTTTAAAAAATGTTTTGATGAATGGATTATTCGTTGGCGCAAGTGTATCGTTTCTAAAGGAGCATACTTTGAAGGTGATAAAATGAATAACAGACATTTTGTGTACTTATTATTGATCTTTTCCCGGTACTTTCTTGACAGAGTAGTATGTTAATTTAATTTTCTTGCGAGCAACCCTGAATCATTTGGCGGTATGAATTAGTTGACGGGGTGTCGCTATATTCGATGTTTTGAACTTTTGATGAGTGAGAACGAGGAGAGTATGCGGTGCGCTCGGGGAGACGGATGTTCCTAAATGGCAAAATCTCGCCTATCGAAGTGTCAGAAATTATTAACCTATGCTCTTAATGAGCAATGGCATAATTTACTAGGACTGAACCACTATATTGTATGACATGCGATTGTAGGACTTTTTAAAAGAAAAGCGAAACAAAACATAGTCCGATATTTGGTGTATTTATACCTACAAATATACACATGTTAAATGTCGGAATCTTAAACCGATTAAAGAGGCACCGGTGTTCCATATTCCAACCACGCCGGGGATCACGGAAACGTTTGCGACTTCCGTAATTCCCGGCTGACTAACAGGATAACTGTACC
Organism: Lacanobia oleracea; assembly: GCA_950371165.1. NCBI lineage: Eukaryota > Metazoa > Arthropoda > Insecta > Lepidoptera > Noctuidae > Lacanobia > Lacanobia oleracea. The sequence goes on from OX493385.1 coordinate 18,805,719, forward strand.
AGACGGGCGAGATCGACTAGAACGGGGGTGTGTGTTTGGGGTAGGTCTATCCTTCTTCTATTGCTTCGATGTGAACTGTGACTACCCGACTGCGTCCAGCCGCGCTGACGTCCTGTACCTGTATACTAAGGTTCCCTCCCGTACCACACGTGTTCTTCTTTCTTGCTATTTACACTTGCTGTCTTCGGGGTAGATTGGGGTTAGGGGTGTTTACTTACCAGGGATAAATGAAGATGCAGAATTTACTGTTAACACTGCAGCTACCAGTTTAAGGAAAACGTTTCGCGACTATATTGCCATGCACCACGCGACTTGCCAATGACTACAAATTTCTATTTTCTATCTGTTTACTAACGTTATATGTAAATTTACCGTAACGAGGCCCATAAATCGCTAACTGTTTATTTTAAGATTTTATTGAACTGTGAGTTAAACTATAACTGACACACATTTTCGGCTATATCTAGGTCTATTTTGTGTTTTGATAATAGGGGTTGATGCACGTCTTTGTAAAGGCCCTGAAATTCCCCGTCGAATAGGATGAAAATCAACCCTTCAACCCTGATCAAAGATAGAATAAAATTTATTGGCTTCTGACTGCCAAAGATCTACACATGACAGCTCTTTCCGGGGCATGGAGGAAACTCGGTGTGTTAAGACGGGCACCCAATCACAGAACAACCTTGGCAAGCGTTGCTTTACCATGACGATCGACCAGTGCGGCTGTTATTCTTTAGCCACGAGCTCCTCCATTCGTGATATATAAGTTGGTCAAATCGGATGTTAAACTTTGCCACCAAGCTAAGGCCAAAGACTGAAGTTCAAATGCCGCCATTTTGTTTTCGGGAGTTTTTAAGACACTGGTCATTGCATTAACTTCATTCGAAAGTTCTAATACAATTGAAGAACTTCCAAATCATATTCATCGCTGATCATCATCTGCCTAGCCTTTTTTCAACTATATTGGGGTTGGCTTCCAGTCAAGCCGGATTTAGCTGAATACCAGTATTTTACGAGGAGCGGCTGCCTACCAGACGTCCACAACCCATTACCTGGGTAACACGGTACTTCATGGCAAGACTGGAGTTAGATTTACTGGCTATCCGTAACGACTGCCAAAGATCTACAAATGACAGCCGGGACCAACGGCTTAACTTACTTTCTGAGGCACGGAGGAAGCTCGGTATGTTAAGATGGTCACCCATCCACAGACCAACCTTGATAAGCGTTGCTTAACCTTGAAGATCGACCCGTGCGGCTGTTATTATCTAGCTACGAGCTCCTCACATCATCATATTCGAGATCCTTATATTCATCGCTGATGGTATGTAATAATGTAAGAGCCTATGCTCACGGCGCTATAGATGAAAGGACCAAAAAGCAGATTGTCGCATTTGTATCGATTCAAACCCACGTACAAAGCGATAAAAACACGCGTGACATGCGCATTCAAAGTTCGTGTGTATCGAGGTTGTTTATTAATTGTGGGAGAAAGGTGTGGGGGAGGGGCACTGCATGGTTCACTTGTCACTCACACGACATCCGATAGCAATTCGAATGTTCCTCTCATAATTTATGTTTGGGCAATGTTTTAAAAGTTGTATTAAAATGACCATCACTCCATCTTCTTTCGCTCGTGAATAGGTTTATCCAATAATGTTGCTTAATTTTTATACTTTCAGTAATAAAGCCAGCGTAAGCAGTGCTGTCTCGTCAGACTACATTTTACTATTATGTCCTTTTTTCCCGAACAAAATGTGTCTGCGTAACACTGCGGCACTATCTATGTTGTATTTAATCGCGCGTTTACAGCATTATTATTTCTTAGCTCTAACTTTGCTCACGCGCGCATAATACTCGTAATATCTTTTTCCTCACTCGCCAATAACGGCAACTGGTAAGCCCGAAAACGGTACCTAGCCCTCATTTAGGACCCATTAGTTTTAGTGGTAAGATATAATCCGTGGTGCTTGGAAACTGGGCTAAACCCAGTTGTATATGTCCCTTAGTGCCTATGGGCCTATTTCTATTCTGTCTCCTGCTTGATACGGAGGGAAGTGGAAATTATATTTTTTTTTCCAACTCCTCCGCTGTACTTTTCTGATTAATTTCGTTGCAGGATCAATGACAGTTGAATCGTTTCTCGGGGACTCGTCGCGTTTCATCGGCTCGGAGTTTTTCTGGTGGTCGCCACTGTTGATTCTGGCTTTCAGGAGTTGCACTGGTTGGGAATGTGTGGCGCGCTTGTCCCAAAAAAAAAGATAGAAAGATACTGATTTGCTAAAAACGCGAAAATTACGTTTTTGTGACCTTCAACCTCAAGTATCTTTTTTCCAGGTATCAGATCGATGAGGCCTTTTTAGATTTCATTTATGATAATGTTTTGAACAATCCTACCAATTTTGAGCTGTGTGCGAATTATTGTAACTTCACTCATATTTTTTGGTCTAATTTGACCGGACTAATATCTTTTAATTGGTTTTGAAAATTAATATTTTAATTCTGTACCGCAACAACATTTTACGTCAAGTAATATACATCAAATCATCTAAATAAAGGCGTCAATGTCTGAATTACGAATAATTATGTTTGGGGCTAGAATTATGAGCAAGAGACTACAAGGAGGTCAGAGTCATTAAGGTGGATACTCCAGGGTAGCCCGCGAAATTCAAATAGTTTTATGTTTTTTTGCAATTTGCCGGTGAGTGTGAAGCTGTATGTGGACCAAATGCGATCCGCGACCGTAACGCGTATTTATCTAAAGAATTATAACCATTTTAATCATCAATATAGCCCTCTAAGTTCATGTAGTTCGAAAGAATGATTATTTCTGAAATATTCATTCTTTCGAACTCGATCGAGATCGCATTTGGTCCACATACAGCTTCACACTGACCGGAAAATTGCAAAAAACACAAAAATATTTGAATTTCGCAGGCTACCCTGGAGCATTCACCTTAAGGTAAAATTTTTGGGACTGACAACTATTTATTTACTCTTCATTTCTTTTAAAGTAGGTGTTGAGGCCTCTGACCTCATTTCCCTCTTTATGATTATGGGTAATACATTTTTTAATTATTCGCATTTCTCTCTTGACCTAGTTCTGAAATTCACGCAGATGAAGTCGCGAGAAGAAGCCAGTTTCCAAACTGTTTTTTTTTTCGTAAGCTGGCCAATTTTATTATTTGACATATAGATGTTTAACTATTTTTTTGCTATAGATAGACACGCGTTTGACCACTATCTCACCTGATGGTAAGCGATGATGTGGTCGAAGATGGAGCACGCTTGCCTAGAAATAACCTATTCACTCTTTACTTAAAGATTCCCAGGTTGTAGCTATCAGGAAACACAGACTCTGGTAGGGAATTCCACTCCTTAGCTGTACGCATTATGAAACGTACATCAAAGCATGAAATAAATAAATTTATTTTAGCTTGTTTCTTGAGATAAAATGTGAGATAAAAGATATAAAAAATAGACACACCAGTCTAAAAAAATGCTATTGCTATATTACTTTACGTGAGGGAAAAATAATGTTTGTAGACGTTTTATACACAGAAATGAAAATTATGATTTAATCATGATTTGCCGGTGCTATTAGCCACTATTAATTTCCGTGATATGAATCCTTTGTTGCTATCTGGTATGTTCCCAAATATTGTGCTTTAGGCACTTTTAGTCTTTTATTTCATAACATTTTTAAAAATAATTTCAATGTTGGTATGAATATAAAATGACTACGAATATAAATATACAGTCCAAGGTCGCAAAAATACACACTCACACGGTGCAAATAATTTGATATTACAAATAACAACTTTGAGCTGCTGAACTATGTAAAATATTGTTAAAAAAATTAATTACGAAAATCTGACAGCTCTGATCTGCAAAAAAAGTGGCATAGGTATTACAAAGTAAGTGGTAGATATAGGTAGTGACAAGGCTTACGGACCATCTGAATTTATCCGAATAGACAGTGATGTAAATACTTTTAAGAGGCAAAAGAAGAGATGGCGATAGAATGAGGGTGTCTTGGAATAAATAACGTAAGTGCCAAAAATAAATTTCGGATTATATAACATAAAAGTATTATGAATTCAAAACCTGTTGTGAATTTAGCTAAATAATAAGGTTATTTTATATGTTTAAAAGCAGTTTTCATAACATCAATTCGGATTTTTAGTAGGTTCACCTCAAAGAACAACTGTACCAATTTTCAAGACTACACGAATTTATCGCTCTGATTTCCTTAATTTTCCTGCACTAATACCTAATGTTTATTAAACTTTCATTCAGTAATTTTTAGAGTTCCGAACATCCGTAAGAAACGAAACCCTTGTGGGATCACTCGGGTGTTTGTCTGTCAGTCTGTCCGTCTGTCACAGCCAGTTTTCTCCGGATCTACTCTGTTGGAACGATTCTGTTGAAATTTTGTGACCCGAACCTGGACGCATTACATAAATTATAAAATGTTGAGTATTGGGGTCACTTTTGGGGGTCAAATTAGAAAATATAAAGAAAAAGTTTTTCAAACTGTACATATCGTGTAACATATCAAATGAAAGGGCTTACTTTGAGGGTTCTAAATATTTTTTTTCATAATTTTATAGTTAATGGTTTGAAGCTATTCAAGAAATTAGTTAAAAAATTACCATTACCCCCCCCTTATCTCCAAAAATACTGAGCCTAAAATTTCAAAAAAAAAAATGCGTCTTGCATGTTCTTTATCTAAAGATTATAGGAAAACTTATAAGAAGTTTATAGTGTTAAAACAACATGTTACAAAAATAAAATTGGTAGGCACGCGAGTCCGACTCGTACTTGGCCAGTTTTTGCTAATTTAATAAATGTTTTTTTTCGACAGTATTGTCTTACTTTGTTTGATACTTGTTTTGTTGTCGGCAGGTATTATTTCGACATTTCTTCTCGCAGATGCATTGGATTCGCGTACACGGGCTGTGGAGGCAATGCCAACAAGTTTAAAACTGAACTCGAATGCAAGGCCTCCTGTACTGAAGCTGTTCCAGTTCCTTCAAAGATATCATATTTACAGTGAAAATAAATTGTCTTTATTTCAGACCCAATAAGTGTTGTTAAAGTCTGTTTATAGTTTTTAATTTATTAAAGTAAGTAGGTACCTACATGTATACTACGCGTGATGCTCGCGTCCTATCTATACTTAAATAATGTACCGACCCAACTGGACTTGCGAATCTCCATCTTACACTGACTAACTGGGTCGCTCTCCTGCTCCTCGACAGTTTATTGAATCAAAGACCAGAGCTCCTCAGTTTTATGAGGCGCTATTTCCAAACCCAAGCATCACCTAAGCTTTTCCGACAGAGAGCAAACGCTTAGGATCACATCTACTATAGAATGGGTTGGCTTCTTGGGCTTCTACCTGCGGTGGGGACAGAACGCGCGTACTTGTGCTATCACGGTCGATCCCAGGTTCGAATCAGCCGAACAAATGTGGCTTACGCTCTCAGTAAACGGCAGAAAAATGGCTATTGGTACCGCGTACCGTCAACCTTGGTTTTGAACTTGTGTTTTTCTGGATGCCGTGACAGATTCCTAAGCTCATTAGGGCATTGTGATCACTACATATTGCTCGATGATTTTAATGTAACTAGCTCGTTTAACGTGAAACGAGATAAGTTTATACCATACTTATGTCACGAAATTAAGGCCACTAAAAAGCATTTGCATCGACCACTTTGCATGGATTTGCTGTCTTTGTCTTGAAAACATTACAACATTTGAACATGTTAACTATATGGTGCATTTTTTTTATCAACAAATAATCATCCTGTTCGATGTTCACGCACTGGTTAAGACATGCACTATTAAAGAAAAGTCGTATCCGTGGATAACTGATACGATTAAATTAATGATGCGATTACGAGATGATGCACTGACTAGTTACCGAAAAACAAAGTCTTAATGAAAGGGTGAATACTACAAACAATTAAAATCCCAGGAAGTAAGTTCTTTGTACAACGAAAAAATGGCGTACTATAAACATACTATAAACAATAATATTAAAAACGCAAAACTATTATGGAATAACCTTAAATCCACTTTGATGGCCACTCAAGTCAATAGAAGACCTTCCGTCGCTTTTTACAGGTCCTGACTTAATTAATAACAACTTTTTGACTGTCCTTGGTAACGCCTTGGCAAGCTTGGAACTTATAATTATTAAAACAATCATAGGCATGGTGAAGCCACTTTTACTACGTTACAGTGCAGCAAGCTGACATCTCGCGCATTATCTACCACCTTAAAAGTAATGCTGAAGGCAACGACAACATTACCCTGGACCCTGGACATGATTATAATAATAATAATAATAATAAATTTATTGAAATAACAAGTTCACAAAAAGTGTACATATGGTTCAGTAGTAGGTATATATTAGTCTAGGCCTATAATAGAATTATAATAATTTGGAAATATACTATGGTAGGTACTGCAAAATTTTTATATTACAGTCATAAATAGAACTCTAAAGGTTACCTGATCGTTACCTGATCTAGGTTTATATAAACCTGTGTTTCAGGCCATCTCCTCTACGAAAGTACATATTCAATCAATGAATTAAATTAACATAATGTTCAATATCTAAGCTATACAATATTTTGCGAAACCTTATTACAAACTAGGCTTATGGGAAATGTTTATATTATATATATAACTAAAATTATCATAAAATTATAGATATTAAATTAGAGTAATTACAGTATAGTCAGCTGCTTAGGTTAACACTTCTAGTAGTTTTTCCGTGTCCGAGTAATTTAGTTTTGCTAAATAATCAAATAACATTATGTAACACCTATTATAACTTACATTATATATCTTAAGCAATTTATTAAATTTATTATATAAGAAAGGTCCTAGAAATAAATAAAATCTTTTTGAGAAAGCATGTTTAGTCTGAGGGTTCGTGCAGACCAGATCCTTTCTTCTCTTGTCTGAAGGTACAGGTTTAAAATCTAGTTCAGTGTGCTGCAGTAAAACTATACTTAGAACAAAAAGTTGTCGAACTGTTAGGACGTTGCATGCCATATAAAGCTGGTGTGTAGGAAATCTGAACGGGCGACGTGTAGCGACTTTTAGAATTGCTCTTTGAGCACGTTCTAGCAGTATTAAAGTTGATTTTGCGGCCCCACCCCAAGAAGTTATGCAGTATGCAAGAATAGATTGACACAAAGCCAAATAAACCTGTTTAATTAGTTCGGCTATGTCCCGTAAATTCTTAAAAATATATATTAACTTACGCACTCTAGTGCATAATAAATCGATGTGTTTACGGAAATTTAGGTTTGTGTCAATCGTGATGCCGAGGTATTTGATGTGGTCAGCTTTAGTTAAAGAAGGACAAGTGCATGATGTGTCACCGTTTGTGTTACAATTGTGCGCGCGAATGTTTTGGTTAGTAAGCATCGTGTTAGTATTTCTCATTGAAAATAGAATACATTTGGTTTTATCTGGATTTAACGTTAATAGATTATTATGTAGCCAATTACACACAATATTAAAGCCATTCTGAGCAAGTTCATACACATCAGTTCTTAATTTACCTGAGAACAGTAGAGCTGTGTCATCCGCATATGACATAATTAAGCCATTTTGATTGCTTTGACTCTGCCGCACACGTTACATATTATAATTACAGACATTATAAACCGCTCCATATTAACGTCTACATTCCCCGAGTAATGGAAGATTGCCTCCGTTAGACCTTTACCCAAAAATTCTAATTCGACTAGTTTGAAAGACCTACGACCTAGATTTGCTATCTACCCAGGATAAGGGGATGTGTATATTGCTGGTTTTACTCGATTTTTCCCGGGCATTTAACGCAATAAATATACCATTACTACTATCCAAATTAACTTATTACGGTTTCGACCCTGACGCTGCGTAATGGTTCCAGAGCTACCTAAGTGATAGGGAGCAACTTGTAGATTTACGTTTGGGGAAAGGCTCCACACTTAGATCAGCACTCAGTTGTATAGAGAGAGGAATCCCGCAAGGCTCTATATTAAGACCGATTATTTTTATATTGTACTGCGTTGATATAATTAAATGCCATCAGAAATCCAGGTACCACATAATTATACGCCGATGACGTTCAATTTTATATATCATTTTATCCAGACGAGTACAATAGTGCTATAAAGGACCTAAATGATGACCTTTGCAGAATCGCCGCCTGGTCCGAGAAATTGTCTGTCACTAAACCCTAACAAAACTAAATTCATGGTTCTTGGCAGAAGACAGCAGTTAGCTAAACTACCCGCTAATTTCGTGGTCGAACTCATGGGTAAACCAATTGACCGAGTGTATGAAGCGCGAAACCTTGGTCTTATTATGGACAAAGACCTTCGCTTCGAAAAACATGTCGGTGCCTCAGTGCGAAACTGCTTCTATCGGCTAAAAGCTCTGTATAAAATGAGGCCGAATCCCTTCGGGAGCAGCTTGTGGAAAGTCTGGTCTTGTCCAGGCTAAACTACGTCTATGCAGACACGGTGTACGGCCCGCGCCTACTGTCTCGTACAAACCAGCTCATTCAGAGGGTTCAAAACGCCTGTGCTCGGTTTTGCTACAAGATTCCTCCCAGAAGCCACATAACGCCTTAACCGAACAAACACTTCTTAAAATGAAATCGAGACGTAAACTACACTTGGCCCGTATGTTGTTCGGTGTCGTAAAATTTCAAAAGCCAGACTACCTCTACAGCAAGCTGAGCTGGATAGCTAGCAGACGAGAATGTGAGAGAAGATAATGTTCCAAACAACTTTCATCGCATCCCCACAGTACAGCAGCATTCACGGGCAGTTTCCGTGACGCAGCATCCAAAATATGGAATAATCTACCGCCGCCTATTCTAGCACTAAACACAATCGGTGCCTTTAGAAGACGCTTACGGCAATATTTAATAGACGCGCAACGGAAACTAGACTATACACCCGTATTCACAAACGTCACTATGTGGTCTCACAGTGCGCGCCAGTCCACAGGGCCCCTAAAACTTATTCATAGACATTGAGTGGCGGCTAGCACTATGCGTCCCTTAGAATGAACGCACAGCTAAGGTAGCCTGCTAGCTTTTTTAAGCAGCGCATAGCTAGTGTCTCTCGATTCTCTGTGGTCTATTATGTGTTTTACAAGAAATATTTTTCGGGGTTGGATTTTATTTTTTTGTGATAATTTTCCATTTTAATAGCGTCGATATATATATATATCGTAATCGATTTGCTTTTTATAATTATCTGATCTAAAATTTTTGTGTGGATTAATTTTATGATAAAACTTACAGTTTTGCTGAAAATCGCGAAAATCCCGTTTTTGTAACCTTTGACCCCGAGTAACTTTTTTTCCAGGTATTGGATCGATGAGCACTTTTTAGGTTTCATTTATGATTGTGTTTTAAACAATCTTACCAACTTTAAGCTGGATGTGAATTTTTGTATCCTCGGATGTCTAAATTGACCGGACTATATTGACAATGCTTGAGGAGCTCGTGGCTAAATAATAACAGCCGCACGGGTCAATCTTCAAGGTTAAGCAACGCCTGCCAAGGTTGGTCTGTGGATGGGTGACCATCTTAACATACCAAGTTTCCTCCGTGCCTCGGAAAGCACGTTAAGCCGTTGGTCCCGACTGTCATTTGTAGATCTTTGGCAGTCGTTACGGATAGTCAGAAGCCAGTAAATCTGACTCCAGGCTTGCCATGAAGTACCGTGTTACCCAGTTACTGGGTTGTGGAGGTCTGGTAGGCAGCCGCTCCGCGTAAAATACTGGTATTCAGCTAAATCCGGTTTGACAGGAAGCCGACCCCAATATAGTAGGGAAAAGGCTAGACAGATGATGATGATGATGATATTGACAATGCTTGCCGTTTCAAAGCCTCTGGTTCGTATTCTTGAAATGTGAAACTGTAATTCGAATAAAACACAACAAAACTCAGGTGGGTATTGTCAAAGTTCATCCGATGACCGATGTGTAAAGAAGAATCAAGTAGGCCGTTCAGCTTCTGCTACAAGTCTGTGATGACACCCCAGTTTTGTCAAAACTGGCGTTCATCCCGGTACTTCCAAATCAGTCCGGGTAACCAACGGAACCCTATTATTAGGCCTCCGCTGTCCGTCCGTCCGTCCGTCCCTCTGTCTATCAGCGGGCTGTATGTCAAGAACCGTAACAGGTACACACTTCAAATTTTCACAGATTGTGAATTTCTGTTGCCGCTATAACAACAAATAATAAAAATTAATAAATGTTTGTGGTAACATCCGATTTGACCACCTTCTATAACATGAATGGTGGAGCTCTTGGCTAAAGAATAACAGGTTGGGTGACCATCTTAACACACCGAGTTTTTTCCATGCCTCGGAAAGCCTTTGGTCCCGGCTGTCATTTGTTGATCTTTGGCAGTCAGAAGCCAATTATGAAGGTGACAGCCGAAGGACTTAAAAAAAACGAAATTATTTTAAAGAAAGGTTTAATTACTTTCTAATTACAATATTAGAAATCTTAGGTCTAGACTTAGACGATGCTAGTTCCGAAGTGCCAAATTAATTATTACAAAAAATATGGCTGCTAACCTGCTGACACTGCATCCGCGAAACGCGGATGCAGTGTCAGCAGGTTGGAAGTAGGTGGCCGATGGCTGCACGAGGCGTCGAGTCAGCAGAGTCCGTGTATTGCAATTTCGTGTCGAAACATCCGTTGTACATAAATAACTACCATGTCGCTATTCAGCCGATTTGGTGTAGGCAGGGCACGTAACACCTCCCTCAGAACAGCAACTAAAATTAAATAAATTCCACCGACAAATATGTATAACTATAGTTAGTAACTCTCCCTACCTTAAATGTACGACAGCCACTAAACCTTTTGACACACATACTCGCACACATATTCAGGTCTCAGAATCTAACTTGGAACTGGATGTAGTAGCCGCTATAAAAGAATATGTCAAACCTAAAGTTAAAACCGCTCTAAAGATAACTCCGCCCTTAGGCATGTATTCAATCATACCCATTATCCAAGTAAACTTTAAAAGCTCAGGTATGAACCTAGTTCTAACAAAATTAGAACTAGAAGATGTAAAGGAATATTTAAAGCAGCAACAGATCATAAAAAAACTATCATGAAGGGAAAACCAATTGCAGAGGGATAAACGAATGTTATCTTGCTCTTTCTCGGAAATGTTATTGGCCCAAGATGAGGGACGATATTACAAAATACATAGGTAAATGAATGTATTATCTGCGGACAATCAAAGTATGATAGGAACCCAATTAGACCTCAACTAAATCTAGTGCCCCCGGCAACCCAACCTTTTGAATTAGTACATATGGACAGCCCAAAATTAAAAATACCTCACAGTAGTAGACGCTTTCTCAAAATACGGACAAGCATATTACATACGAGGTGGCACAGCAATTACTCGTAGCATTCTTCAATATGTTTTAAACTATTGTACACATCACGGTCTTCCGCTTACTATCGTAACCGATAACGGTACTGAATTTACATATCAATTATTTTCTGAATTTACTAGAATGCATAAAATTAACCACCATAGAACATTAGCTCATTCCCCTAATGATAATGGAATAGTTGAACGATTTCACTCTACGTTACTAGAGCATCTACGCATCTTACGATTACGTCAGAAAAATGAATCCGTGGTCAACCTCATGCCTTATGCTATATTAGCTTATAATAGCACAATCCACAGTTTCACAAAGTGCAGACCCCATGACATAATTAGAGGACATTTCGACCCAAGAGACCCACTTGCCATTGACTTGACCGAACATCTTATGCAACAGTATATCAAATCACCGAGACCAAATGAAAACTGTATATGACCTTATCAACGACTTTACACTTACTGACTGAACGAATATCATACAAAACAGGAATAAGGACCGAGAGCCCGAAGTAGAATGCCAACCAGAACACCAAGTCTTCATAAATAACCCATTAGAAAGTCGACAAAAATTAGGCCCGCGTTATACTCATGACACCGTGCTAGCCGACATTCCGATTCATATTTATACATCTAAAAAGAAAGGTCCCGTAGCAAAATCCCGACTCAAAAGTATCCTTAAGACCGCAAATTTGTTACAGGATACTACTGGCAGCGCTCAACGCGTTCATACAACGCAATTACTTTTAGACGAGAAAGCTTCCGCTAAAAATGATCTTATAAGATACGCAAAGTTTGCTCAAATGTTAACTATCATTAGCGATAATACAGATGTTTTATTTTTAGAGATAACTAGGATAGAAGATACCTTAGCTTTTATATGTGCATCGAGCACTCACCATAGTACTCCAAGCATAGATACTTTAGGTAATATGACGAAACGATTAAGATCTATTTACGGTTCAGACCAATTGCTGGAGGCAGATCTAAGAGAATACTATAAAACCTGGCTATTAATATGTTCGCAGCGTTGATAACAGCGCAGATTATTTCTCCCGCGCGAGCTTGTCACGCGCGGCACATGAGTGCGCGTGCACCGAACAGTGTAAGTGTTGTGATTGCGAAGTATCATACGACCGAGCGACTTATGTTTGTTTTGTTGTGGACGGAAACATGCCCGTAACATTAGATAAAATGCGCGAGGAGACAAGTAATGAAGTAGTTTTAAGGCTAGTAAAAGACTATATTTTAAAGGGTTGGCCACCGAAAATAAATGATTTAGGATGAAACCGTACTACATATGTAGATCTCAATTATCCTACGAGAATGGCTGTATTATGAGAGGCCATAAAGTGGTTATTCCTTCGAACTTATACAATATAGTACTGAAATAATTACATTCTTCCCATTTGGGCGTAGTAAAAACAAAGGCCGAAGCGCGATCGAGATTTTGGTTCCCAGGAATTGACCAAGCTATAGAAGCAACGATAGGTTCATGCGATGTGTGTATTCATTTGCCCCTCACCGCCACGCGCGCCGCTGTCCCACTGGGAGTTTCCAACTTGTCCCTTCCACAGAATACACATAGATTTACTCGGTCCAATTAAAGGTTGTATGTATTTGGTAGCGGTAGATGCACATAGCAAATGGGTAGAAGTTTACATCATGAACACGGCTACTTCTTCCACCGCGGCGATAGAAAAATTATGTGATTTAATGTCAAGGTAAAGGATTCCGAAATCGTTAGTAAGTGATAATGGCACAGCTTTCTGCTCGCGAGAATTCGAACTATTTTGCGCGGCAAACGGGATCTCGCATATGACGTCACCGGTCTATCACCCTCCCAGTAACGGACAGGCAGAAAGTTTTGTTAAGGTAATTAAAAAGGGAATAAAGTCTTATTTCGACTCATAGCGCGAAAGAAGCATCTTTGAAATTACTAAAATATCTTATGGATTATTGTAATTCAGTTCATTCGGCTACTGGGTGGTCCCCTGCGCAATGTTTAGGCGCAAGTTAAGGTCGCGGTTAGATCTGATGGATCCAAAGACATCGGCACCCTTGTCACCGGCTGTATCTAACGTTGTACAAAATAAACAGCGTATGCAAAATAAGCAACGAGGAAAAAATAAAACAAAATATTTAGAACAAAACGATGTTGTATTATACAAAAAGTTTGTAAACAAAGCAAGTTATACATGGCGTAAGGGCGTCATACTTAAAAGAATTGGAAAAGTAATGTATCTAGTAAAAGACATTCATATTTTAGAAAATTACAAAAGGCACATAAATCAGCTGATGCTGTATAAAGTAACAAGTACTTAACAATAATAAACCAAATACCAAAGTAAGCACACCTGGGCCATCTTGTCCATCTGCTCCTGCACCGCAACTGACACGGCTACACTCGCCGCCGTCGTCGCCTCCGTCATCACCATCACCTTCCCCGTCACCAGCTGCTCCTGAATCGCACAAACCCCAGCCGGAGCTTGGCTCACCGGATCCTTTACCGGGCGGCTCGGCCGGAGGGAGGGAAGAATTAGATTAGTATTCGGTGTGTTTTGATTAGAGGGAGGAATTGTGCTTTTTTCTTTAAAGCATCATACTCACTCTTTTTTTTCAAGCTTTTAAACTAACGCTTTCCAATCCCACATTCTGCCATTCCTTGAATACCTTCTTTTTTTCTTTCAAAACTTTCTGTATTTCTGTCGACCACCACCATGTATCCCTCTATTGTGCCTCTTCCTTTTGTCTCTCCCAAAATATACTTCGCTGCTTGCCTTATACATCCAGCTATCTCATTCCAGCTTTCATTCACACTTCGATCTTCCATGTCTGCCATTTGTATCATTTCTTCTACCACTCGCTCTCTAAATTCTTTCGCGGAATCATTCTTCTCTAGCATATGCCATTTAATTTTTGGGGGAGGACACTCTCTGCTTTTCTTAAATTGTGTTTTTATCGCCAATACCATAACCAGGAGTCTGTGTTGTGAGACCAAGTCTTCTCCTGGCAGCACTTTGCAGTCTTTGACTTGATTTATCTTATTGCGCCTAACAAGAAAATAATCTATTTGGGTCTTGTGTTACTACTTTTGTATGTGTAGCCAACACTTGGTTTCAGAAAAGAGATGAACACCTTTCATCTCTTTTCTGAAACCAAGTGTTGGCTACTGCCAGGTCAAATGCAGTAGCGGATTGCTGCAACGTCTGTCCCTCGTTATTGGAACTTCCAAAACCCTATCCGCCATGTACTCTTTCATAACAATTTTTCATTCTATTATACAGTTCGCGTCAGCGTGGCTTGCCCCTCGGAAGTTAGGTTTGGTGAAGTCCGCGCAGGTGCAATTGCGTAAAAAAGTGTTACGTTCCTAAAATATTTTTTGTTTATACGTATTATACTATAAACAAGTAACAAAGACTACCAGTAACAATAAAATATCAAAAAGTAACACAACAAACACATACACCACAAGAACACAAATCAAACTGTAAGAAATAACCAAAATAAATCATTAAAAACAATAGCAACCTGTAACACTTTTCGCATCCACAGTCGTATTGCATCGAGCAAGCGGGACACGCTTATGCATCGAACGTATACGAGCGAGTGAGATGCCATTACACCCGCGCGCCGCGCATGCACGAGCTACC
Source organism: Lacanobia oleracea (assembly GCA_950371165.1). Classification (NCBI taxonomy): domain Eukaryota; kingdom Metazoa; phylum Arthropoda; class Insecta; order Lepidoptera; family Noctuidae; genus Lacanobia; species Lacanobia oleracea. The sequence continues at coordinate 18,820,821 of OX493385.1, forward strand.
CGCGCATGCGCGGTTGTATGTTTGTTGTCAAATTGACGTCCTGCGCAGCCGATTGCGGCGTACTTTGCGGAGGCAAGCTTGCGTGACGGGAACTGTACATTACTCACTTTTTCATTCTAAAATCATCTCCAACTATCAATTCCTCATGCATGGGGATGGTCATTATAATAGCATCAAAATCCTCCCAAAACTTCTCTTTTACCCTTTCATCACATCCTACCTGCGGGGCATACACACTAACTACATTCAGCATCACACTATCCATCATAACTTTCACAACTATCAATCTATCATTAATCCTTTTTACTTCCATCACGCTTTCTTTCAATTTATTGGAACGAAGTTCCTTATCGCGCGTTGTGAAAGGGGGCTAGACGGAAAAAATTCTTACGAAAAGTTGTCACGACACTTTTTGCTATAGTAAGCAATTGTAAGCTGTGCGGCGTCGCATGTTTCTCTGTCTGTCTCTCTCTCTCTTATAGAAGTTCTATTTCGCAGGTGTCCCTTGGCACCTCTCAAGTTGGAATGGAATGGAATGGAATGGAATGGAACGGAATGGGACGGAATGGAACGGAATGGAACGGAATGGAGCGGAATGGAACGGAATGGAACGGAATGGATCGGAATGGAACGGAATGGAACGGAATGGAACGGAATGGAACGGAATGGAACGGAACGGAATGGAACGGAATGGAACGAAATGGAACGGAATGGAACGGAATGGAACGGAATGGAACGGAATGGAACGGAATGGAACGGAATGGAACGGAATGGAACGGAATGGAACTGAATGGAACGGAATGGAACGGAATGGAACGGAATGGAACGGATGGGAACGGAATGGAACGGAATGGAACGGAATGGAATGGAATGGAATGGAACGGAATGGAATGGAACGGAATGGAATGGAATGGAACGGAATGGAACGGAATGGAACGGAATGGAGCGGAATGGAACGGAATGGAACGGAATGGAACGGAATGGAATGGAATGGAATGGAATGGAATGGAGTGGAGTGGAGTGGAGTGGAATGGAATGGAATGGAATGGAATGGAATAGAATTTCTCATCTCAATAGGGACTGATTGAGATGAGAAACAGTGGGTCATTACTTGCCAACGATACGATACCATCTTAGGGAAAAGGATAAAGTCGTAAAACACAGTTATGTTTCTAGTTTTATTACAATTCGCGCGTCGAGAAAGGGGGCTATACGGAAAAAATTAAGACCAAAAATTGTAACGACACATTAAGACCCAAAGTTGTAACGACACTTTTTGCTATAGTTGTAAGTCATGCGGCGTAGGAACTTCGTTCCATCCGGGTGTCCCTTGACACCTCTCAAGTTTTTTTTATCTAACACTATTCTCACGCCATTTCTTTTACCGTCACTTCCACAATAGAAAAACTTGTATCCTACACCAAAAACCGCTCGCTTTACGAGACGCGAGACAAAGCGGACGTGTTTTCTGTAATTGATTATTATGTAATAACAATTACGATAAATAAATATAATTATTGCTCCGTCAGTGTAACATTAAAGTGTGTCGCGTGTGTCAGTAGGTTTTACCGATTAAGCAAGATGAACTAAATAGTTTTTATAAACATTAAATAAAGTGTTTCTGTTAGAATGTCCAACCCAGGATCGAGCCCGTTTGGTCGTAGCCAATTACTACGACGAAGTCCTCCGCCGACGCCTACCCAACCAGTACCACCGAGCGCCTCAAACCCACCAGCACCCGCGGAAAAAGAATTGCCGACTGAAGTCATCAGTACGTCGGAGATCCAGAAGTGGTTAGGATCTATAGATGGGCTTCTGAACGAAGTTTGCACTATCGTCGGTGATGGGAAAATGAACTCGGATCAGAAGCTTCGAGTTACCACTCTCTGCCGGAAAGTCTCCAGTGGGACTTCTCAGATGGCCGTTTTATACCAATCTTTGAAGTCAAAAACGATCCAGGCTCATACCACAATCCAACACCTTCAGGCTCACCAGAATGTTGTGAACTCTCTTCAGCAGTTCAGAGAAGTTGTAGAGGCTAAGTTGAATCCATCGATGAATACTTCTTACGCTAGCATGGTGAAGAAAGGTACGGATAACTTCGTCCGTCCTGCTAATTTGAGATCAGTCGCCATTTATCCGAGCGATAAGACCCAAACAAGTGACGACACCAAGTCACTTGTCCAAAAGATCATCTCCCCAGAACAACTTAAGCTTCATGTCCGTGGCCTGAAAAAAGTAAAGAATGGGGGCGTTCTGATCAGCACCAAAAATAAAGGCGACATTGATAAACTCAAGAACTCGGAAAAACTGGTATCATCGGGCCTTACAATAGAAGAACCTTCTAAACGCCGCCCTAGGATAGCTGTCGTTGCTGTCCCCGTAGCCCTTACTGAAAAGGAAGTATTCGACTGTATTTACGAGCAGAACCTATCAGACAAGTTACCGCATATGACTCGTGAGTCCTTCCTTGAGTGCATCAAATTAAGCCATAAATCGGGTAAAAAAGATCTTCCCACTTGCAACTACATCTTGGAACTACCCGCTAGCATAAGAAAAATTATAATTAATCAGAGCCGAATTTTCATCAATTGGACATCATGCCCTGTTAGAGATTTCACAATAGTCACCAGGTGCTTCAATTGCCAGCAGTTCGGACACGCAGCAAAGTTTTGCCGGGAAACGAATCCTACTTGCAACCACTGTGGAGAGAGTGGACACTCCTTCAAGGACTGCAGCAGCAAAGTTTCTCCCCCTCAATGTGCGACGTGCAAGCGCTTCAAGAGAAAATGTGACCATCCAACTGGTGATGTAGGTTGCCCGGCCCGCAAACATGCAGAAATGAATTACATAAACTCAATAGATTATGAAGGCGCCTAAGAGCGCCACTTAACACTTTATTTAGTTAGCAGATAAACAGGTAGCTTGTACTTATTTTTAACTGTCATGACAAATCATCTAATTTGCGATCTAGATAGTTTTTCTGTGTCGGAGTCTAAAATCTGTAATGTTGAGGACTGTAAACACCTTCTTCCTTCTGGTGACAAAACCTTAACCCTGCTCACGCAGAATATTCGCAGCATAAATCGTAACATGAACGGTTTTGAAGTGTTATTGCAGAACATTGACATAAACTGTGATATTCTTGTCTTAACAGAATGTTGGTTATCAAAACAGGTGGCCAACTTACCATCTCTTGACGGTTACTATTCCTACAGAACTAACAGGAACATAAACCAGAACGATGGATTAGTAGTTTATGTCAAAAATAATTTAACAACAGTAAGGGAGGAACCTGTTTTCCTCGACAGTAATTGTTTAATAATTAAAATTGTTCCCGACACGGTAGTCGTGGCTATTTATAGGCCTCCTTCTCAAAATATGGACAGATTTTTGGACTCACTCGACACTAACTTAAAAAACATTACATCTTTTAAAAACATTATACTTTTGGGTGATATTAACATTAACATTGCTTCCGGGAAAACAGATACTCATGTACACAATTATCTCAATATTTGCTCATTTCACGGACTCCTACCAGCTCACTATCACCCCACGCATCAGAGTGGCTCATGCTTAGATCATATCATTCTAAAATCAAAAAATCCATCTAAAACATTGGTTACTAATTCTACGCTTACTGATCATCAAGCTGTTTTATTATCATTACAAATAAATTCACCTAGAAAAAACTGCATGCGTAGCTACACTAAAGTCAATATGACAAATCTCGAAAAGGACATACGCAGTATTAATTTTGGCCCTGTTTATAATTCAGACGATGCAAATAGTTGTTTAAAGTATTTCATAGACTCACTACAATCTGCATTAAGGACAAACACGTTCTCTAAAACAATGCCTAGAAAGTATAGTTGTATTAAGCCCTGGATCACACCCGGTCTCGTTCGTTGTATAAGGCATAGAGACAAACTGCACCTAAAATTAAAACTCGCTCCTGATGACGAAGTACTCTCTGTAACTTATAAAAGGTATCGGAATTTCTGTAATAATCTTTTGAAAAAACTAAAAAATCAGTATGATAAAAATGAATTACAGAAGGCGGGAAAAAATAGTAAACTTATATGGAAATTTGTTAAAACTCATACATTTAGATCAAAAAATGCCGAACCTCCGCTTGATATACTATCAACAGAGATAAGCCCATCCGAAGCAATCAATAAAGCAAACCATTTTTTTGTTAACGTTGGAAAAAACTTGGCTGAAAAATCATTAAATTCAAGAATTATTTCCCAACAAAACTCGACCACGACACACTCTACACTAAATTCTTTTGTTTTATTAGATACCGACGTTAATGAAGTAGTCAGAATTATAAACGGGTTAAAGGATGTTTGTGCTACTGGGTGGGATGACATACCTAATAATATACTTAAACGATTTAAATACTTACTTGCCCCTCCTCTAACCCACATTTTTCATCTATGCTTATCAAAAGGAATATTTCCAAAATTGCTTAAAAAGGCTGTGGTCACACCTGTATTCAAATCTGGAGATAAAAACTACGTGAATAACTACAGACCCATTTCAGTATTAACAGGCCTCTCAAAAATTTTAGAAAAAATTATAAACAGTAGATTGGTAAAATATCTAGAAGATAACAGACTATTATCAGACAGTCAATTTGGTTTTAGGGCCAAAAGATCAACTAGCCAAGCAGTTCACGAATTGACTAACTATGTTACTACCAACCTAGACAATGGTATGCACACAATTGGGATCTTCCTAGACCTTGCCAAGGCTTTCGACACAATTTCTTGTACTTTACTTTTGCACAAGCTTGAAACACTTGGGATAAGGGGTGAACAACTTCTGCTATTTTCTGATTATCTCAGCGATCGTCATCAGTGTGTTAAGATTGGTCAGCACACAAGCTCTGAACTTAAAAATAGTAGTTTTGGTATACCACAAGGTAGCATTTTGGGCCCTACTTTATTTTTAATCTATATTAATGATCTATGCAGCCTCTCACTCCAAAATGGTGTGATAATATCTTATGCGGATGACACCGCTCTATTATTTTCAGCTAAATCAAGAGTGGAGGTCTATGAATACGCCCAAAATGGTTTTAACATTGTGACTAATTGGCTCCGTAATAACCTCCTAACATTAAATACAGATAAAACCAATTATGTTATATTTACAATGAGAAATACTAACATACCGCTTACTAATCTAAACATTCGCGCACATAATTGTTGCACGTATGCTGACACTGCATGTTCTTGCCCCACTTTAGCTATAGCTGACCATTTAAAATATCTAGGTGTCACCATTGACTCAAATTTAAATTTCCGTAAACATATCGATTTACTGTGTTCGAGAGTGCGCAAATTAATATATGTTTTTAAGAATTTACGGAACATAGCCGACTTTAAATTAATTAAACAGGTCTATTTAGCTTTGTGTCAATCCATTCTTACATATTGCATAACTTCTTGGGGTGGTGCGGCAAAAACAATTTTACTCCCGTTAGAGCGTGCTCAAAGAGCAATTCTAAAGGTTGCTACATTTCGCCCTTTTAGATTTCCTACGCACCAGCTTTACGCAGCATGTAAGGTGCTTACAGTACGGCAATTATTTATTTTAAACATAGTACTTCACCAGCACACTGCACTTCCTTTTGATCCTGTGCCTTCTGACAAAAGAAGAAAGGACTTGGTTTGCATTAAGTCTCAAACTAGACATGCGTTTGCTAATCGTTTTTATCTGTTCTTGGGACCTTTTCTATATAACAGGCTCAACAAGGTTTTAAGTTTCTATAGTGTAAGGTATAAAAAATGTAGTAAAATGTTGTGTGAATATTTAGAGACTCTACATTACACAGACACAGAACAACTTCTAGAAATCTTGGCATGATGATATTTGTTTCCCTCGTAATTGTTTACTTTTGTATAATTACATAAGCTTAGTTTTTAGATATTAAGGTACTTATTGAGCTTTTTCTCGTAGTTGTTAAAAGATTCTTTATTTTTATTTAGTTAACCTTTAAATATTACTGCACCAATGTAGTTGAATTGTAAAGTGGTGGCCTGAAACACAGGTTTAAATTAACCTAGATCGGGCTGGTTGCTATATAACATTGCAATTCCGAACCACCATAACTTGCACCTATAATAATAATAATATATTAGTTTTAGTTTATTTTCAGGCATTATAATTGTATGGAAATCTTATCACTGTTGGCTAAATGTAAACTTCTTGTAAACATTTTTATTTGAATAAATTTATTTATTTATTATTTATTTATTTATTTAATTTCCCTCGCCTTTGTTCCCTTCCACTTAGTTTCCTGCAAACACGCTACATTTATTCGTCTTCTTTTTAATACGTCCGCTAACTCTCTGGCCCTTCCAGTCATAGTCCCAACATTCCAACTTGCATACCTCAATCTCACTACTCGAGCTAGCTTCTTACGTTGCCCCCGCTCGGGGTGGTGCAACAACCCTTGTCCACTTCCCACAGGGGCCGGGTGCTGCCCCTGCGCGTCGCCTGTGGGGTACGCCCTAACCCTATCGCACATTCCATTTGATCCTACCACGTTGCCTAGTGATTTGGCAAATGTTTTACAGTCGGCCGCCAGCCTGACACTAACCCTCCTTGGGAATGCTGTTGCTAATGGTTTATCCGCCACCATGCGGGTGACCTAAGGTGCTGGATGAATATGCACGGTCTCAAAATTTTCCTTAGTCGCCTCATACGACACCCATGGGATGAAATGGGGTGGCAGTATTCTTAATCCGGAACCACACGGAAACCAACCTAAATTACCAAACCATTTAAATAGATAAGGATCAATATCATGATACCAAAATCACCACTATTCCATTCCATTCGGGATTTGATCGAATAATTTGAACAAAAAGCGGTAATTGTGACTTAAAAATAATAGTTAGATATATACTCTCCCGGACTTTTTTGTGGATATTGATGTCCTCTATAAAACTACAGTACATCACTTTGCTCGATTGTCAATAGTTTTCGCAGCGTACGCGATAAAAGGATTTTTTTACACCTTGGGTTACAGTATCGAAGTTTTCATACGGATCCCTAACTTTTTTGAAAATATTCTATAGCCTTTGTTCATCAGGGATAATGTATGATTCTAATGGTGATAGAATTTTTTAAATCGGTCCAGTAGTTTCGGAGCCTATTCAATTTCAATAAACAAATCTTTCCTCTTTATAATATTTATTTAGATTAATAAACTCTAGTCTCCACGTAAGGCAGTTCGCTCTAACCGAGCATTTTTCTTACTTGGAGCAATTTACTTGTACATAATCAAATCAAACCAATATCACCACTATTCCATTCCATCCGGGTTTTGGCGCAATTATTTGAATAATAAGCGGTCATTGCGACTTAACCATAATAGTTAGACGCATATCTTCGTGGTCTTTTTGTCCGTCTGTCTGTCAGCGGGTTGTATCTCAAGAGCCGTAAAAGATAGAGTGTGCATTTTATGCATGCTTTAAATTTTTTCTCATTCAGTTCGAGAATATGAACTGGTATTTTATTATAAAATTTAACACAACATCATCTGCCTAGCCTTTTCCCAACTATATTGGGGTCGGCCAAGACCCAACTATGTTGAGTCAAGCTGGATTTAGCTTTATACCAGTATTTTACAAGGGGCGGCTGCCTACCAGACCTCCCTAACCCATTAACTGGGTAACACGGTACTTCATGGCAAGACTGGAGTCAGATTTACTGGCTTCTGACAATCCGTAACGACTGCCAAAGATGTACAATGACAGGGACCAACGGCTTAACGTGCTTTCCGAGGCACGGAGGAAACTCGGTATGTTAAGATGGTCACCCATCCACAGACCAACCTTCGCAAGCGTTGCTTAACCTTGAAGATCGACCCGTGCGGCTGTTATTATTTTAGCCACGAGCTCCTCAATAAAATTTAACACAGTACCCCATAAAAGAAGTGTGTACTTTGGGCAATCTGAATCGGGGATGATCCAATTTGTTCCTATTTCTAGTATTAAAATTATGCCTGTCACTAATCTTGCTAAAAAGATGAAGATTTTTCCGAACATACATAATATTTACGTAAATGTATTGACAAGGTACCGTCATGATGTTGATATCCTTAAACAATTCTCTCACGCCGACGGAGTTTGTAAATGGATCTGATGGCTCTTTTCTGCAGGATAAATATAGACTCGATGTCTGCAGCACATCCCCATATTAAGATACCGTTTGACATGATACTATGAAAGTAACTAAAATAGACCAGTCTCGCGGTATCTATATCAGTAAATTGACGGATTTTTCTGACAGCGTATGCTGCTGAACTTAGCCGTCTCGCAAGAGATGTTAAATGAGGACCCCATTGTAGCCTTGAGTCAAGCGTAATTCCCAGGAAAACCGTATTTTCGACGAATTCAAGTTTCTCCTTGTTCAATACTATATCGCAATCATTTCTTTTAACGTTCGGTGAGGCAAATCTGATGCGTTTAGTTTTTTCCCATTTAATACTAAATTATTAGCAGTAAACTAATTTTGGACCTGCTGTAGGGCGTTAATTACGTCGTCAAGATTAATGGAACGTCTATCTATCTTAAAAATTAAGGAAGTATCGTCAGCAAATAATACCATTTGAGGTTGATTTTTTAAAAGACGGGATCGATCATTAATATATACTAGAAAGAGGAAAGGACCCAAAATAGAGCCTTGTGGTACCCCTTTTTGACTTTTAAACCCCGTGAATTGACACCATTTACTTGAACTTGCTGTTTTACCTAGTACAAGTACAAGTTTACCTAGTCCGTAATGTCCTAGTTTTAGGAGCAAGGTTTCGTGATTTACGTAATCAAATGCCTTGGAGAGGTCACCAAAGATTCCTATGGCATCTTACGCCTCTTCCCACGCTAAATAATATATGTGTTTTAACAACGTGGCACCAGCGTCAGTCGTACAACGACCCCTGGTAAAAACATACTGTTGATTGTGTAAGATTTTATTGATGTTAAAATGATTGAGCTTCTGATTGAGCATTACTTTTTCAAAAATTTTGCTATGAACCGGCAATACATATCTGTATTGCCGGTTTTTAGCAAAGTGTTTGGTGGTCTATAATTATTGGTGTCTTTACTGTCGCCCGATTTAAATAGTGGTATAACCTTACTATATTTCATTATATCCGGAAAGACTCCTTGGTCCACACATACATTAAATATTAAAGCCAAGTATGGTGCTATAGTTTCAATTATGAACGTGCTCACTTTAATAGACATTCCCCATATGTCTTCGGTCAGTTTGATTTTGATTTGCCGGAAAGCTTTTATGACTGCCACAGGGTTGATATGTTTGAACTGGAATTCAACCGTACAACCTGGGACGTTAGCTCTTAATAAATCACATGAGACCTCAGGTGAAGAATTTAAAGATTCCGTAGTTTTAGTTTGTATATTGGTGAAAAAATTTACAAATTCTTGAGATACTTCTAAATTATAGCGTTTTGCACCATGTGTAGTCTCCAGTAAATGATCAGTGTTTTGTTCTTTATTTCTATTAGTTTCCTTATTAATAACTTTCCAAACTGCCTTTATTTTATTTTCTGACGATTTGATCGTGTTGCTAATATATAGGGCTTTAGCTACCTTGCAAGTATTTCTGAACACTTTAGAATATTTGTTTACCAACTTATTAAAAGAATCAGTGTTTATGACAGGCTTAAGGCCATATAGCTCATATAGACTTTCCCTACTTATCCTAATGCCTTTATTCGCCCAGTCACTAAATACATACTTGGAGAAAGATTCCATAGACTTCTTTTCAAAAGTTGCATTGAATTCCTTTAGAACCACTGAAAATAAATATCATAAAAATTAGCATCTTCAATGTTATGGCCTAGAAAATTTAACTTATTTTGTAAGGTACAATTGTATTAGCTAGTTTGCCAGTTGTAATTGGCCTATATTGTATATGAATTTTTTCCAAGGCTGCTGTAATCTTAAATGTTACTAATTGACAACTATGATCAGAGGGAAGGTAATCAACTATGGCTTTATCTAAATAATCACAATCGCAGAATACCTTATCGATACAGGTTGAAGAAGTTGGTGTTACCCTAGTTTGTTCTGTTGTCTGGTGAACACGTTAGACAATTTAAACGATTTAAAAAGGCTTATAAATCTGCTGCTATTTGAATTAATTTATAAAATATTAATATTAAAATCCCCACAAATAATCGCGGGTTTGTTACCTGCTGCAAGTTTCACAAGGATATCTTCCATTGTTGATTCAAATAAATTAAAGTTTTGAGGGTTTGTGGGTCTGTACACGCACACTATAATATGCTTATCTAGCTCAACACAGGACAGTTCGATGCAATGTTCCACTGATAAGTTAACAATATCATTGCGTTGTTTAAATTTTAAGCTTTTTTTAATAAGATGAGGGAACCACCACGTAACATAGATTTGCGGTTAAAACAACTGCCCAAATTATAATTTTCATAACTAATTACACTAATTAGCATCTGGTAATCCTTCAACCAGTGCTCACTAAAACATATAATGTCAAACATTGATTTTTCTAAAAACATTTCAATTTCTAATAATTTGGACTCTTCCAAATTATTAGAAATTGAAATTAAAATTATTTCATTAAAATATTCAAGGTGTCTCTACACCTTGAATATTTTGATGAAATAATTTCAAGGCATGCTGCTGACTCTAGTTCTTTTATTAACCTATTTATTTCAAATGGCTCGGACGTAGAACTTGATGATTTAACTGTATCCGAGTCTGCGGTCTGGAATGTTTCTGATTGTTGTAACCTTATCTTACATTGTAAACCAAATATTAAAATAGTCACTCAGAATATACGAAGTATTTCTCGTAATTTTGATGAACTAGTTGTTCTCTTGCACTCTTTATAGATGGAATGTGACGTTATTATACTCACTGAATACTGGCTATCTTGCAATCTCACTACTCCAAACCTACCTAGATATATCTACCCTTGCCTTGCGGATCCATTATAATAAATATCATGGGAACCATTATAACCATTATATTAATTATTATTATGTTTCATCAATGATTTTCTCAGCGCACGCCAAATAATGAATTTTATAAGCAAAATTTAGCTACTTTGGGTTACATTATTGACATTTTCTTAAGGATCTCTATGACTATGTTTCGTAATTTCATCCCACATTTCGTGGCATCAAAATTACTTTTATGTTGCATTAACAATAAAACCACAATAAAATACATGGAAACACTTTGTTATACTTTATCGCACTGCATCTTTGATTCTGTAAAGCGCAATAGAAAAGAAAAGAAAATATTTAAACAAAATAATGTTCTTTTGCTATAGATTTTACCAACTTTGCACTTTATTCGCAATCGTTTTTGTAAAAGTACTTTCGACGTATGCTGACACCGTTGAATCTGGAACTAAGTTATCAAATTTATCGATTCCAATGGGTACGTAAGAACTTTAGTAGAACAATCTACATACTCTAGGTCAAAATCATTATTAATGACGTTGCCCCGTTGTTGTCTATTTCACCGGATAATTGCAAACTACGTAAGATTACAAAATATCTCGTGTGATTGTAAACTCTCCATAAATTGTCAAAAGAAATTCTAGATGTTGTTCTGCACTTTTACGAATCAAATTCTATATTTTATATATATTGGATATTGTTAATGATAAGTGCTTAATGCTTCCAGAGGACCTGCGTAAATATGATATGTCTTATTATTGCAAGTTTCAACCAGCTACCCGCGCCTGTGAAGAACGCAGATTGCACCACAAGTACGTTGAACATGTTATTTAAACTCAAACCCAGTGTTGAATCATTTTGTTCACGAGCTTACAAAATTTAATTCTTTCGCCAGCAAGTTATTATTAGGGTAGGTCCGTAGGTTATTGCGTCAATGCAGAGATGTATAATGTAACTGCCCTATATGTATAATGTAATGTAACGTAGAGTTCGTGTCCGCGGCCTAAACCGATGTCACAATAAACTTTATCATTATAAATACGTATCGATTCTAAATAGCAAAAAAAAGCGTATATATTTTTGAAAATATATAATAGTCAATAATAAACATTAATATTAGTTTTTAAACGACTTCCAAAAAAAGAGGAGGTTCTTAATTCGGTGGGTAGGTATTTTTTTTGTTTTTTATTTTTTCTAATTAGTAAAATGACTACCCTACCTATTATGACATTATCAGTTCTCCACCTTCATGATTTGTATTAACCATAGGTATGCTACTTTCAACTCGTTTAGGTAGGTGAAACTAGCCCAAGAGACGAGAAAAAGTGTAAGACAACCCCATATTTTGTATATTATGCACCAACGGGAAAAGCAGTGTATTATGACACTGGCGCCAATATAAATCCTACTTACCTAGGATGTCGCCTTTGCGGTGATAGCATATTTATAGCTAGAGGAGAAAATAATATTTTTATTACAAAAATAATACAACCGACTTACAAACAAAAAACACTACAAAGTAGGTATAAAATAACTTTAATTTCGAAGTCGGTTAAAATAGAACCGAATTGAGAAACTTCTCCTTTTTTGAAGTCGGTTAAAAATGGGCTATATGTTTTGTAAAGCATTTGTGTTTTGTAGTGTACCTGTGTGTTACGCCTTAAGAACGAAAACATTACGCTCATTTAACGAAAACTCTGCTAACAACGTGTTGAAATATTTTCAGGTATTTCTTCGACATTAAGCTGCAGCGATGTGTCCAATTTGATTATAAACATTGTAAAAACAGCTTTAATATGTTTGATGGAAGAAAAGTTTGCCAGGATGAATGTCGAGGTAGGATATTAAAATATATATATATATATACTAGCTGACCCGGCAAACGTTGTTTTGCCATATAAATTAACACAAAAATTTAATATAAATCGGGCAAGCCATTTCGGAGAAGTTCGATAACAAACACAGTGATCCGAGATTTTTATACGTTAGAAAATTTGAAAAAGATAGCTGTTGCACGCGACTTCGTTTGCGTGTACCTATGTCATATAGTTTGATGTCGCTAGGTAAGATCGCTAAGATAAGACACTGTACTGGTAGAAAATGCCTCAGGCATTAAGTCCGCCTCTGTACATCTGTGTGCGTAAAGTGTTAAATAAATAAATAAATAAATAAATAAATAAGATATCATCATATCAGCCGAAAGACTTCTACTGCTGGACATAGCGTCGCCATAGCCCCAAGCGTTGCTACAACGACCGGTTCTGCACGTCTCGCATCCATCGGCTACCCGCGATCTTTATCGGTCCACCTTGTGGGTGGCTTTTTAACGTTGCGTCTTCTGGTACGCGGTCGTCACTCCAGAATTTTTCGGCTCCATCATCCATCTGTTCTGCGAGCAATATGCCTTGCCCAATGCCACTTTAGTTTGGCGATACTTCGGGCTATGTCGGTAACCTTGGTTCTCTACGAATATTATCATTCCTGATTCGATCACGCAAGAAAACTCCAAGCATTGCCCTCTCCATTGCCCTTTGAGTGACTTCAAGCCTTCTGATGAGGCCCATTGTGAGCGACCAGCAACCATTGTGGCATAAGATATACGAACAGTCAACTTCTAGCATTGCTTGACCCCCTTAGAATGCAAGGTAAATGCAGTATCACCTCTTCTATTCAAAACGCCGACCAATCTTAGTAATTTTTCGTAATGAGAAACGTTTTAATTTGAAAAAAGTTGCTAGGGTGGAGCTACATAAAATTGAAATGAAAAACTCTATCCAGAAGGAACCCACAACGGAGAGAGTACAGTTGAGATTCCGTTATCCGCACTTAGACTCCCATTCGCGCCATTGTGCTGTCCTGGCAAGGTTAGCCAGCAAAGTTACGCATATAGGTTTCGCTGAGTGTCCTCATCTTTCCGAAGATTTTTGCACGTCGGGTAGCAAAGACCTCATTTCCAGAATGAAGTGGGCTACTGACTTCTCGGTATCGAAGCAACCTCTGTACATTGGGCTATCTATGGCGACTATCATCATCATCATCATTTCAGCCAATTGCCGTCCACTGTTAAATCTAAGCATCCCCCCACAAAGCGCCAACCATCCCGGTCTTGTGCAGTCCACGTCCAGCCACCTTTTTTAAATCATTGATCCATCGTGCCGCAGTGCCTATGTTGAAAAGATATTTTTTACGGGGAAATGACCCGTAATTACTTACTATTATTCGGAGGGTATTTCTGCTTGGGTTAAAAAGTCGCTTAGTTAGTCGCATGTATAGGCTGCACTGTAATTTGTAGACGCTGAGCAACTGTTGTATTGAAGTTCAGTTGATCTCTGGCAAATTCATGTAAGAATCAGTGAGAAAGGTAAGAGGAGAAGTGGGAACAGGTCCAGCAGTACCGTCTCGGAAACTCTCTTCGAAAAGTTCGTCTCTGGCGTCAAAGCCTGGGGATCTACAGTCTGTTTCTCATGATCTACTGGAGGGTGAAACCCGCAACGGATAGTTTTTGGCCCTGAGCTGTTGCTTTACTGGGAATTGAACAATTTAAACTGTTCAATTCCCAGTGAAGCCATGCCGGAGCAATCAACCGAAATCTTATTTCAGCTACTATGACAGTTTATTGGATACGTGTGACTTTCAGCCAAGTGCCATTGCAAAGTTTTTTATAAATTACATATTTAAATAGAAATCATAAAATTTGATCGGATGGTAATATTATTTTCTTCCTTTGCGTTTTCATGGAAATATTTTCCTTATTTTTCCCAAAAACATTTGTCAATATTATCCGTATTAATAGTCTGCTTGGTCGGTAGATTCTTCGTTCACATAAGTAATGAATTAATGCTGAAGTAACGGACAACATAGGCTATCTTCTAAAATAACCTAACCATCCTTTGATTGTGGTGTATGCCATCGGCAATTTTTAACAGTATTCGTAAAATAATGTGCATTTGAATGGCCTTCTTGTATCATGTTCGCATTTTTCTTCTTCTCCGTCGTTCCTGGAATGCTGAGGATCGGGACCACACACGCCGCGTATCCATGCGGTCTTCTGCAGTGTGGACCACTCTGTGCATGCTGCCTTTAACAGCCTTCTTTATGGCGTCGGGCTGTAAGACAGGCCATATGTTTGCATATTTGATATTTAGTACCTACCTATGCTAATATTATTTTGCGCTATATGAATGGTGCTATTCTTCAAACTACTAAGTTAAGAAACTACTTGAAGAATCAAGTTAATTCTCAATTTATTTCGAATCGGGAACGTAA
The DNA here is from genome assembly GCA_950371165.1 of Lacanobia oleracea. Classification (NCBI taxonomy): domain Eukaryota; kingdom Metazoa; phylum Arthropoda; class Insecta; order Lepidoptera; family Noctuidae; genus Lacanobia; species Lacanobia oleracea. Next base: position 18,836,080 of record OX493385.1, read on the forward strand.
ATCGAAACGATTACATTTGCAAAACCCAGTTAGAGATCCGATTAACCAATCTAATTCAACTCTTTTCGCGACTCTTCTACCATGGGACTTCGCCAGCTGCTCGTGGGTGGTATGACGTGATTCCAGGCCCTAGACCCGTAAAGATTCATTTTTGAGCAACTCAAGTTAAGCTTAGCAAATGTAAGCGGACGCCTGTTGACGATTTAAAAAAATGAGATCAAATACATAACGCCATCTATGGAACCTCAAGTTGAACTGTCTTAATATTAGTTCTGAGTTTGTTTTATTTTTATTAATAGGAATTAATTCAGAAAGATATTTTTAAGGTATTAAAAGAATACCTTTTTTTTCAGACGTCTTAAAAGTACCACTAATAACAAAAAAGTATGTTTTGATCTAATTCTCATGCTGTCTTGAGGCAATAGATGGCATTATGGGTATCTGCATTATATAATGTTGATTTTATGTAAATTGCCACAATTTCTATCTGGTTTATGTGTAAAAGTTATCTACAATGGTTTTGTACCTTTGAACGTGATGCGTTCTGTTAATAATTATCATTTAACATGTGGGCCATTATATTTTGGCATAGATAAATGCCAAAAAAAATACAAAATACAATAATAACATGTTAACAATGTATAGAAATATTAGTAAACTTAAAAAAGAAAGGAAATGAATAATTTAAAAATATGTACAAAATTCAAAAATAACCATAACAGTTTGGATTCGAACCCATACCACGTTGTTAGAAAGGCAGTCTCTAAACCGATGGCCTATGAGTACTGTTGACAGTTGATTGAAACAGCCGATCTTATTTATGTCATGGTTTTTCGCTGCTCAGCTCCTTGAAAGTATAGCGTGATGATAAACATTGCTAAGGTTAGTCGCATAAGTATCTGCAAAGTTATATTAAGTTGTGGTTTTTATAACAATTCCAAACTAAACTGTTTGGCAAAATGAATATATAAATTTAAATGTTATTTTAAGTATAAAAAACCCATTTTATTATTTTTTTGACAATACTTTGGTGTATAAATAAAGTTCAAAAGATAAAACAAATACAAAAATAATAGCTGTTGCTGGTCGGGGATCGAACCTTGTGTCTGTCGTTAAAACGGTCATTTTTTAATATTGCTCATCCTCCAAAGCACATAGCGTGATAATATATAGCCTAAAACCTTTTCGTGACCAGAACGCACACAACAAAAAAAGAATGATCGAAATCGGTCCAGCCGTTCAAGCGTGATGCGATGACCAAGGGAAATAGGGATTCATTTATATATATATATATTTTATGGATGATCATCTTTTAAGGGTTCCGTACCAAAATGGTAAAAAGGAACCCATAAGGTGTGACTGAGTCTGTTTGACTGTCACAGCTGAAGAACTACTAATGCAATGAACATGAAATCTACAGTAACATTATAAAGAGGAAAGATTTGATTGTTTAAATTGAATAGGCTCTGAAACCACTGGACCGATTTAAAAAACTATTTTACCGTTAGAATTCTACGTTATCCCTGATGCACAAAGGCTATATCGAATCATTTTCAAAATAATTAAGGATCCGTATGAAAACTTCGATAGTGTAACCCAAGGTGTGAAAAAAATACCAAAAAAACATCATTATATCGCGTACGCTGCGGAAATTATTGGCAACCAGCTGTTGCCCGCGACGTCGTTCGCGTGGAAATTTTGGTGTGTAATATGTGAGATTGGACTGCCTGATCAAAATATGATCAATGTGGCTATGAAAAGTGTTCTTTTGGGCGCTGTAATTTGGGCGGCAGAATTCCTATACAAAATTAAACAGCGTTCTTTGGCAACGGCACTGCCCTCTCACACAACCAATCTTCACTGTTTACTCGTATATTAATTTCGAAATCGGGAAATACGTGCATGATAATTCGTGGTCGTTGTACAATTGACGTCCATGTTGCACGTAAGATGGACTTTTCTATCATGGAATACAGTGTCGACGCATTGAGACATGCGTATATTTCATCTGCCGGTGTGCCCCTTTCAATAACTGGCTCCATGGTGCCTTGTGACCTGGTGGTCGTGGGTTCGATTTCCACGGCAAGCATACTTTGTAAAGTTGTTTCCAGTTTGGTTAGGACATTGCAGGCTTGAATCACCTGATTGTCTAATAAAAAGATGTTTCCGTGTTTTGGAAGGCACGTATAAGCCGGTGGTCAAATAAACCATATCAGATGCCCTTGAGGCGGTTTAGAAACTCTGACACCAGGGTGTGTGGGGTCGGTTAGACCTTACTGCCCACACGATAAGAAGAAGAATAACTGGCAGTGTCGGTCTAAAATCGCCTACGAGCAAAACAACAATACCGCCGATCAGCGCCTGGTTGCCGCGAATGTCCTGCAGATTACGGTTCAACTCCTCTATTGCATACTTGCACTGCTGCAAAAGGACTCCCCGGACACTGTTTTCGGTAATATTGCATGTTGAGGTATCTTCGCTAGCAAGATTAAGCAGAAAATCAAACCATCACTAAGCAAAGTTGCAGCAATGCCCGAGGAAGCCACAACCAGAGCTATATTGCGGCCCTTGCGGAGTTGGGCCAGCAGAAGATTCAGCACAAAATGTCTGACCCGTACCCCCTAGTACGTCAAGAGATCGCTCGAGAATTCCCCTTTTCGTTGCAGTGTAGGAAAGCGAAATCAGCGAGACATTTTGCAGATATGGAAAGCATTTTATCCTCAATCAATACCGAAACATTGTTTATGATCAGGTCATTGTGAGTGCCATCAAGCCCTGTGCACAATATCTTCTCATAAAGAGTCCTTGTATTTATCCTACACCTGGAGGGAGTTGGATAGTCCGCAAGTGCTCACTAAAATTGCGAACAGGTCCCTAACTTTGGATCCCGCCATAGTTGGTCCCAGTAGTTGTCAGTTTCTAATAACTCACGGGCCTCACATGCTTCCCTTAACGGAACTCTTTCTTGACCATCTACGGTTTTAAGCAACTGGAAACTGGTCGAGCCCGCAACTTATTAAACAACATTCGGAAGCAATAACATTCAAAGTTGCTGACGTGCACGGTATATCCGACCCAATACGTCTCCTGCCATCACACCTGGCCAGGTTTCAACCGGTGTTCCCTGGGCACTACGCTTCAATTCATTTCTAAATGCATTCCATGTATAATACCGCGGTACTTCAGAATACAGCAGAGTTTTTGCAAATTTACCATTTTCGCAAAGTTGAAAGAATTAATGTTTACGTAGGCGTCGCCACTCTTTCTAGGAAATTCTGTTCAGTAAAGTATACTCGCTCACCGTTGGGTAAGTGGACAGTGGGGTGTCTTACAAGCAGCGGTAAGTCATGATCCTCCACGCTGCTTCTTTGCTACTGACGTACCTATTGAACTGCCCTAATCGTTTGCACTTCATCTCTGGGGTTAATACCGGCTTTACCTTGTTGGACACTGATGAAACCTCATTTGCAACGGAAATGGCCAAATGACTTGAACTACATAATTCAACATTTAAATGTGCGTTAAATATTTTCGACAATAGGGATGAATAAGGCACAATCCAGCTGTTGTTGTTGTTGTTGTTGTTGTTGTGATTTTCTATACTAGTGATGCTAAATTAGAAAAACAATTATCTGATATCTTTTTCAAGAGCAAATAGTCTATTTTCTGTTTTATGAAAACAGAAAATACGTGTTGTCTACTATCTATTTCACTATAGGTATTATTTATATATGTATTGCATGTGAAAGCTTGTAATTGGCCTTATTTTATTCAAATGTTTATTAGTGTTATTATCAACTAAACGCTGTAAGTTTTCCAAAAATAAATATAATAAAATAAATAAATAACTTCTTCAGGGCCGCCACGAATATTGATTTTAATAGTTCTACCACCATTTTTCCTTTATAGAGGATATCCATTGTGATTCGTTTGCGTATCCTTCAATAGTGCCCGGTGGTAGTAGCGTAGCTAGCATGGGTGGCACCCGGGGCGGATAATGTTGTGTCACCCCACAAACGAACACTCCTCCCCAAATAATTTTGAGTTGCGCCTTTGAATTTTCGTTCTTGTGACTGTAATCGCAAGCCATTTTTCGGAAGGGGGGGAGATGGGCCATTTGCGCTTCAGGTTTTTATTTTCAGGGATGTTCTTACATCATACTTACAAAACATTACCTCAACTCAATTTTGTTTACTAACGCAAGTAAACTTAAGAACTAAAAGAGGACAGAACACAAGAGCGAGCGAAATGAGGTCGAAAATTTTTTCGGATAGGTTTTATTTTCTTTTGGTGAATCAAACTTAAGTAGAAGTAACTTTATGGAGTTATGCAAGAAGGCACATTAACTGATAGAGGGCAGAACACATGAGCGAGCGAAGCGAGCTCGAAATTTTTTACACCCCACATAGGATAGTAACTTTATGAAATGATACTCACTAAAAGCGAAGCGAGCTCAAAAAAAATACATCCCGCTTCGCATAGGTTTGGTTTTCTATCGATCATTCATACCTAAAATGAAGTTACTTTATGAATGGAGAGAGGGCAGAATACAAGAACGAGTGAAGCAAAAATTCATGGACCCCAGAAAGTATCTTTTGATCATTCATTTCATACTTAAATAGAAGAAACCTAATGGACTGATGCAAGAAAGCGCATTAATTGAGTGAGGGCAGAAAGCAAGAGAGAGAGCGAAGCGAACTCGAAAATTCATGCACCCTAACTCGGAAAGGTTTTATTTTCTTTTGATCATTTCTTACATAAACAAACATAGTAATTTAGTTGAGTTATAAAGAAACGCTCGAGAACAAAAAGAGAGCAGAATGCAAGAGCGAGCGAAGCGAGCTTAAAAATTTTGCACCCTACTTCCGACGGGTTTCATTGCGTCCAATGTCGAGGGGTGCCACCCGATAGTGACAGAAACCAGTCAACGAGCGAAAGGGTGTCACCCGATGCGAGCTGCCCCCTCCGCCACCCCCACTTGCTACGCTACTGCCCGGGGGTACTTTATTGTGCACTTTCCATCCATCATGCAAGGAGACGATTGGATAGTACGTGGATCAGGGATCTCGGCACTTATAATGTCGTCAATTAAGTTGGGACGTATTTTTTCTTTTAAACACAGCAACAAATGTACGTGAGGCAATACACGTTTTTACCAAGCAATCGAGTACAATATTTGGCCTTTAGTAAGAAGATCGACTTATTTTTTGGACCTTTATTTGGAACACTCTACCAATGAGATCACGTCTGTCGTTCGATTGTTGTCCAGCAAGGGTTGCACGTGAATGTATTGAACAACTCTGGTCACCCACAGTTGCAAACTTACGCAAATGTGTCGTGCGTACTTGTGGAAGTACCTCGGGTTATTTACGAAATAATGATGGCCCCATGGTCATCAGGTCAGTATCTAATGATAGAGTCCTGGAGTAAGTCGTCAATGGATATGAGGGCAGTCAACTAAGCAAGCCACTACTCACCTTTATGGTTTCCATCATCAGATCGTTGTTACAAAGGGCAATGGATATTGCTCATTAAAAGGATTTCAATGAACCCAAACACGATGGGCACAGGAGTAGTCAGCTAATTTAAGAGAACCACTACTCACCTTTATGATTTCCATCATCAAACCCTTGTTACCAACTCCAGTGAATGATACTTAACAGTACGATTCACAGGCATACTTGTAAGAGTGGATAAAGAATTACTTTTGTATACTTTGTCTAAAGAAATACTTAAGCTAACATAATTATATCTATGTGTTAGCCAAGGAAATAAAAAAAAAATCATATTCTTGCTCCATTTCAAATGACAAAAAATACGATAGGTCTCAATCCTGCCGGACTCTGGGTCAGAAATGGTGAGGAACACGTTTGACCAGTTTCCAGGTTTCTGCTCTTCATCATTAGACCCTTGTTATCAATTTTGCATCATACTCATCGGAACGATTCTAATGAGCTCAAACGCGACTGGCATACTTGTAAGAATGGACATAAAATAACGTTTCAAGACTTCGTCTGATGAAGACATATTCATTTATGCGTTAGCCATCGAAATCGAAAAAAAAAGTAAATATTCTTGCTCTACTTTAGATGACAAAAAAACTACGATACGTCTCAACTATGTCGGCTTCTGGGTCAGAAATTACAATTCGTCTTTGTATGATTTAAGAAAAAAAAATATTTTACCAATTTTAGATCTCATAAAATATTGATCCTACGATTAAATGTCACGGACCTATTGGACAGACAATTTAAAGTACAAATGAGCAAGGAGATATTTTTAATGGTTTTGGAGATACAAGGAAAAACCTGAAAGAAGGTACCTTTCCCCCCCTCCCCCACGCCAGCTCATCTCCCACCCTCGGGGACTTTTAGTATGTACATCTGGACACCTCAAAGAACAACTGTACCAATTTTCAAAACTACACGAATTATTCGCTCGGATCGACGGTTAAGAGTCCGTTCTCTCAAGCGACTGATTTCGGTCAATTTTGTTCCGTAATTGTTAGAATGTATAATAACATAATATTATCAAGACTGTGCCCGTTATGAGTAGCCATACTCTTCATCTTGCATGTGACTTGAAGGCTTTTACAAAAAAAACTTCATAACTAATGGTAAACCTTTAATATTCAATGCCATTTTTCTCAAAAATGATGTCAGAGTGCAGTTTGACCATCGTTTCAGGAAAAACTGCGAGAAATTTAGACCATATAAAAATATAAATAACAACAGCATAATTATAACCATTTTGCATTGGTGTTGATTACTTTTTTCCACTCTCATACAAAAATCAGCAGAAAAAATGTTATGACGTTACGTTATTCTACGGAAAAATTCAGCCACTTTAGTATTTTAATTAATTTTAAGTAGGATATTTAAGAAATTAAAAAAGAACATAATAATTATTTCACAAAAAATTTCTATAACAAATAAATATTTTTTGATATAGAAAATAAATTTCCAAATATACTATAATAACATGCGCGCAAAATCGATCGCATCAGTGTAGTTTTAAATTCGCCCCTAAATAATCAATGTTCGATCCAGCCCGTCCCTAGCTGTCCTCCCCCCAGCGATGCCCTAAGCCGAGATCCGTACCCCACAGGGGGTGCCCTTAGCGTGGAATCGCTTAGCTTGTAAGTTTTTAAAATAAGCCCTGGCTGGAGGCTTTAATATTATATTAAGGCCACCACAGGACAGTCCGGTTGAGCAGTCCAAGGTTCGAGACAACCTCCTAGGTTGACCTGCGAGAAGCCACACACAAAATAAAAGAAAAAAAAAATCGATCGATTCAGTGTCAACCATAGATATAAGAAACAATAGATATAGAATACCTAGATAGCTTCTATTAAAATGTATATAGTAACCTATCTTGTACTCAACATTTTTAATGGGAACATTTCATGTGAGAAAAAGAGATAGCAATAGCATTCCCAACCGTCTTGAAATGCCGCGCGCCACCAGCCGAGAATCGCCATTTTGTTTGTTAACCAGCTGGTTAACACATTAGTCTCCCAATTTTATCAAAAACATTGTCAAATTGTGAAAAATATTGTGGTTTGAGTGTGTTTTCCGTTTTGCCATGAACAATAGCATGTACTGTACCCAGTTATTCGAAAAGAAATGGTGTTTTGAAAGAAAATATGGCAAAAGTATGTTTTCACCGGTAAGTAAATCCAATCATAACTTATTGTTAAAACACATTTTGAGCCGAAAAGTCAATAAAATCAGATCTTCATTATATGAACATAAAGACACAACTGCTTCTGCATTATTGCCAGTTTCCAATTTAGAAATATAAATAAAAACAAAAAAATATTGAACCGTTTTGACATATCATGTACTTCATAAGGATGTGGCTTCTTGGATATTTTATCGATAGAGTAAAAGTATAATCACATACATATTCTAGTTCGTTTCAGGTTTCCTGCAGATAATGAAACTAATGAGTTTAATCTGCAGGAAACCTGTAAAAATAACAAAGAAAACATCGTTATAATAATTTTGTAGTAATAAATAATAATAGTAGTACTTAAGTAAAAGGTTATGGACAAATACGATGAAATATTGACTTTGGAAAAGTAGGATTTTTCGTTAATTCCTTCTTTTGGCATGCTATATATAATATTCTGTAATCTTTTATCACTGAGACCAAAGCTGAGTCCAATAACTAGGTTCAGCATAGCGCAATCAGTATGAAAAATTCAGATTGCATTTCCAAAATCTGACCAGTTACACTGTTTTTATTTCATTGTACGTATTAAAGGTTAAAAACTAGAATATGTATGTGATTATACTTTTACTCTATCGATAAAATATCCAAGAAGCCACATCCTTATGAAGTACATGATATGTCAAAACGGTTCAATATTTTTTTGTTTTTATGTATATTTCTAAATTTGAAACTGGCAATAATGCAGAAGCAGTTGTGTCTTTATGTTCATATAATGAAGATCTGATTTTATTGACTTTTCGGCTCAAAATGTGTTTTAACAATAAGTTATGATTGGATTTACTTACCGGTGAAAACATACTTTTGCCATATTTTCTTTCAAAACACCATTTCTATTCGAATAACTGGGTACAGTACATGCTATTGTTCATGGCAAAACGGAAAACACACTCAAACCACAATATTTTTCACAATTTGACAATGTTTTTGATAAAATTGGGAGACTAATGTGTTAACCAGCTGGTTAACAAACAAAATGGCGATTCTCGGCTGGTGGCGCGCGGCATTTCAAGACGGTTGGGAATGCTATTGCTATCTCTTTTTCTCACATGAAATGTTCCCATTAAAAATGTTGAGTACAAGATAGGTTACTATACAGAGTTGATACGACAGAGGGGCATTAAATTAAACTACGTATACTATACGTGTTCAGTATTAATTCGATACGGTACAAAAACAAAAAGCGCCATAATTTTTTTTTTTTTTTTTTTACTATTGATAGGCACGCGTTTGACCACTATCTCACCTGATGGTAAGCGAGGATGTGGTCGAAGATGGAGCACGCTTGCCTAGAAATAACCTATTCACTCTTGATTTAAAGACTCCCAGGTTGTAGCTATCAGGAAACACAGACTCCGGCAGGTAATTCCACTCCTTAGCTGTACGCACTATGAATGTGTTCCCAAAACGTTTTGTGCGTATGGGTGGGATGTCCACCATGTACCGGTGGCGCATCGCCGTTCGTCTTGTGGTCCGATGATGGATGAGTTCGTCTTGTGGTCCGATGATGGATAAATGAGAAAATATTTTTTTCAAACAAGCTAAATAGCTTGCAAATCCGAATAAAACGCAACCACCCTTTGTAAAAACATGACACTGACCTTAGATACTGCTAGGTAACAAAGCGGCAACGTCGCGCGCGCGCCGGAGCGCGGTGTGCGGTATCTCGTGTGCTCGGTGGGGGCCGGGCCGGGGTGGCGGCCGGCGACTTAGGCCTCCGCTCGCACTGGCTTTTATGTTTGGTAACGTTTCGAAGTACGCGCACAAAAACAAACACACTAAATTTTTAAATTTTCGATGTGTCCTCCATTTACATTGATGCACAAATTATACCGACGGAGAATATTGTTATTTATTTTTCTAATTAGATCACTGTCCGTCGCTAAGCACTTTAATTTGTAAAATGCTAAAATAATCCTATTTTTTAACTCATCAATTGTATTTACCTCTGAGGCATACACTTCACCCTTAATGTAACCCCACAAAAAGAAATCCATGGGAGTGAGGTCCGGAGATACTAATACTAAATAATAATAATCCCAAGTTACGTGTCCTATCACCATAAAAAACAGTCAATCACAAAAAAAAAACACTAATACTAAATAATAATAATCCCAAGTTACGTGTCCTCTCACAATAAAAAAATAAAATTACAATTGTTTGCGCGCGAATTCCACAAACCGTACGTTCCGAAAAACAAGCGTCGGCGCACTGAGGGACTTACCGATCGCAAAAAACAAGGATGCAACAAACTGACCTATCTCTATTTCTTTCGCTCGCTTTATGTTAGTCGCTTTCGTAGTGAAAGTGCAAGTGTGTGTGTATTGATTGCTTCCTTGTTTGCATTGCCAATTTTTAGTTAATGTCCTTCGACATGCGTCAGAGCGGCAACAACGCATCGTAGATTTATCGTTGTAAGGTGCATGACCTATGCTTAGACGATAATCAGCTGTTAGAAAAGATACATCGTGTTCAAACCGTGCAAAAACTTTAAAAATCATTTGCGACTAAACTACTGCTCCTAATTAATTTATTTTTGGTACAGAGCTTGAAAATGGTACCTAGTATAGGCAGTTTAAAGGAAAGCCCCTCTGTCGTATCAACGTTGTATACAACTTAATAGAAGCTATCTAGGTATTCTATATCTATGGTTTCTTATATGTATGGTTGACACTGAATCGATCGATTTTTTTTTTCTTTTATTTTGTGTGTGGCTTCTCGCAGGTCAACCTAGGAGGTTGTCTCGAACCTTGGACTGCTCAACCGGACTTTCCTGTGGTGGCCTTAATATAATATTAAAGCCTCCAGCCAGGGCTTATTTTAAAAACTTACAAGCTAAGCGATTCCACGCTAAGGGCACCCCCTGTGGGGTACGGATCTCGGCTTAGGGCATCGCTGGGGGAGGACAGCTAGGGACGGGCTGGATCGAACATTGATTATTTAGGGGCGAATTTAAAACTACACTGAAGCGATCGATTTTGCGCGCATGTTATTATAGTATATTTGGAAATTTATTTTCTATATCAAAAAATATTTATTTGTTATAGAAATTTTTTGTGAAATAATTATTATGTTCTTTTTTAATTTCTTAAATATCCTACTTAAAATTAATTAAAATACTAAAGTGGCTGAATTTTTCCGTAGAATAACGTAACGTCATAATTTTTTTTCTGCTGATTTTTGTATAAGAGTGGAAAAAAGTAATCAACACCAATGCAAAATGGTTATAATTATGCTGTTGTTATTTATATTTTTATATGGTCTAAATTTCTCGCAGTTTTTCCTGAAACGATGGTCAAACTGCACTCTGACATCATTTTTGAGAAAAATGGCATTGAATATTAAAGGTTTACCATTAGTTATGAAGATTTCTTTGTAAAAGCCTTCAAGTCACATGCAAGATGAAGAGTATGGCTACTCATAACGGGCACAGTCTTGATAATAATTATGTTATTATACATTCTAACAATTACGGAACAAAATTGACCGAAATCAGTCGCTTGAGAGAACGGACTCTTAACCGTCGATCCGAGCGAATAATTCGTGTAGTTTTGAAAATTGGTACAGTTGTTCTTTGAGGTGTCCAGATGTACATACTAAAAGTCCCCGAGGGTGTGAGGTGAGCTGGCGTGGGGGAGGGGGGGAAAGGAACCTTCTTTCAGGTTTTTCCTTGTATCTCCAAAACCATTAAAAATATCTCCTTGCTCATTTCTACTTTAAATTGTCTGTAATAACACAAACACAAGAGATTTTACAAGCAGATTTAGTTTTCGACGCACTATGGACACTATACTTTTCTCTTTCAGGCACATGACACTTTGCTTTTGAGAAAAAGAGACGCAACGTGCTCGCAAGTTTCGGTTTAAAACAGTCTATCTAGGGGATTCTATATCTATGTAAGAAACAAGTGTCAACCATAGATATAAGAAACTGTTTTTAATATTTCTGTGCTGAAAACAAAAGAGTGCTATCAGCCGCATCAGTGTCATGTCAACTCAGCTAGCGCAGCGGGAGGACGTATCGCTTCTTGTCACTGGAGCTCGCGAACTCCACGTATGAATTTTAGCAAGAATATACTTCGGCTACTACAATTTGGTCCGCTGAGAATTTATTTTGTTTTCAGTACATTTTACATACTAAAAATATAGTTGTGAATACCTTGTGTGTTAAAAGAAAAGAAGTTTGGATTTTGGACGTACTTCAAAAAAGGAGGTTATGTTTTTTAACCGTTTGCTTTATGTATAGTATGTGTGTGAAAAAAGGAGGTGGTTCTCAACTGGTCCAATTTTATTTTGGAACGAAGTTCCTTATCGCGCGTTGTGAAAGGGGGCTAGACGGAAAAAAATCTTACGAAAAGTTGTCACGACACTTTTTGCTATAGTAAGCTATTGTAAGCTGTGCGAATGGAACTGAATGGAATTGAATGGAATTGAATGGAATTGAATGGAATTGAATGGAATTGAATGGAATTGAATGGAATTGAATGGAATTGAATGGAATTGAATGGAATTGAATGGAATTGAATGGAATTGAATGGAATTGAATGGAATTGAATGGAATTGAATGGAATTGAACGGAATTGAACGGAATTGAACGGAATTGAACGGAATTGAACGGAATTGAACGGAATTGAACGGAATTGAACGGAATTGAACGGAATTGAACGGAATTGAACGGAATTGAACGGAATTGAACGGAATTGAACGGAATTGAACGGAATTGAACGGAATTGAACGGAATTGAACGGAATTGAACGGAATTGAACGGAATTGAACGGAATTGAACGGAATTGAACGGAATTGAACGGAATTGAACGGAATTGAACGGAATTGAACGGAATTGAACGGAATTGAACGGAATTGAACGGAATGGAATGGAATGGAATGGAATGGAATGGAATGGAATGGAATGGAATGGAATGGAATGGAATGGAATGGAATGGAATGGAATGGAATGGAATGGAATGGAATGGAATGGAATGGAATGGAATGGAATGGAATGGAATGGAATTTCTCATCTCAATAGGGACTGATTGAGATGAGAAACAGTGGGTCATTACTTGCCAACGATACGATACCATCTTAGGGAAAAGGATAAAGTCGTAAAACACAGTTATGTTTCTAGTTTTATTACCATTCGCGCGTTGAGAAAGGGGGCTAGACGGAAAAAATTAAGACCAAAAGTTGTAACGACACATTAAGACCAAAAGTTGTAACGACACTTTTTGCAATAGTTGTAAGCCGTGCGGCGAAGGAACTTCGTTCCATCCGGGTGTCCCTTGACACCTCACAAGTTTTTTTTTTTTTTTGTTTAATTGGGTAGACTTCTCAGGAGGTCCCATGGTCATCAGGTCAGGATTTGATGTGTTTCGTTCACTGCGAACGTCACGTGGGACGAGCCAAAGCTTGAACTAAGCTAAATATTATATGCGTCTCGATAGTGTTGTACCAAGTTGTAAACAATGTCGATATTAAATATGCTTAATCTATAAATATGCTTATTACTTGTAATATTATTATGATTAAACAATTTTATGTTTATTACTACCAATTATTATTGTTTACTGTGGGTTAATAAATTAGTTTATGAGTGCATTTTTCACTTTAAACAAAATTATTGTTCAATATTAAAATATTTTTGTATTATTTACTTTAAAAATAATAACGTTATTTATGCGTGCAAAGACATAAGTCTCTATACGCATAAAAAGCGTTTTTATTTTTAGCTGTTGATCTAACTTCGTGTGGTTTCATATTGTTTATGTCCATACATTTTACGTAAATTTTCGGAGAATATTTTTTCCTTGTCACTTCTGTTGGCAGTCGAGCCCCAAATAATAATACTCAATCAATTATTAACAGAATTATATTCAACTTTTCATGGCGGGAGAATCGCGAAATCCACAGATTAAAATAACGTCCGTCTGTCTGTCAAGAATTTTTATCTCGAGAACGCATAGAGGTATCGAGTTAGAATTTAAACCATATACTCAAGTCTACGGCCCCTTGAAGCTGTAAAAAAAAAGACGTGTGGCACTCGGAGACTGCCGCGGTAAAGCTATTGCATAGCATTTTTTATCAACTTATGCAATTATAATTATATATTTATTTTATTTATGCAGTATTTTTAATTTCTTTGTTTTTTTTTTCTTTGATATTAATTCAAGTTACACTTTGAGCTAAAAAAAAGTAAAAAGTAAAACTAAAAAGTATCACCGCTGTGCCGGTCGGAGTGGGTGTTAGGTTTTTTTCGTTACGGAATTTCTGGATTCGGTCTCCACGCTCAAGGCCCGCGATAGAAGCTATGCAATAGCTTAAAACAATTTTATATCAACGTAAAAGAAAGATATGGCCGTTTATGCCGCAAAAAAACGAATATTTCGACACTCTCAAGGGAATCAAAACTAATAGGGTAGATATTTCCCGTTGACCCAGAACCATGTTTGGCAAGTAATACTGTCTTATACTACAGATATAGGGAAAAGTCTAAAAACTATATATTTGCAATTAAATCATGAAAAATAAAGTCTTTATTGAAAGTACGTAATCAATCATCGAGCGCTATAAACCACTGATTGGATTCAAAAACTAGGTACAGTAGTACCTAACTGATATGGCTTACCGATTTACCTGCGCAGAAGATGAATTTTCAAAGCGCGGGAAATGCTATTGACCAATCGGCACGTTCCACGCACCGCGCTTCTTTTTCTTGAACCGCTATTGGTCGGCAGCAGCCGCCATCTTAGCGATCATCGCGTGGCATGTCAGTTGATGTCAGTCAGCCGCCATAATTCTTACTGAGTACACGCATAGCAGGCAAAAAGTACACTTAGTGGTAAAAAAACTGATTTCTTTTTATGTTATAAAATGAGTTCTTTAAAAAAAAGGGGGCTACCACTTAAAAGTCAAGCTCGGGAAATAATTTTCAATGTGCACGAGTTTATGAAGAAAGAAGCTCAGGAATCTAAGACCTCAACATTTACAAAAGATCGGTTTTTGAAAATTATTGACCGAACGGCCGAAGCTACACAAATTTCAAAAGGAACAATAACGAGAATTCTTAAAGAGAAGGATCAACATACGAATGAAAACACTGCGGGGCCATCTTTTAGAACGCCGAAAAAGGACAAATTGAAAAAAACTTATCGTAAGGAATTGGACGATTTTTCATACCAAGCCATACGCAGGAAAATTTATGACTTTCACCGCGAAGAAAAACAGATAGTTACAATGAAAGCGCTATTGGAGAAATTAAGAAGAGATATCGACTTCGAAGGGGGCAGAGAAACTCTCCGCCGAATCGTAAAAGAGATAGGATTTAAGTTTAAGAAACCGCAAACAAACCGTAAGTTGCTGACAGAAAAAGATGAAGTAAGGCTTTTAAGAATACGATTTTTAAGAAATATAAAAAAGTATCGGCATGAAGGGAGACCTATTGTGTATGGCGACGAGACTTATGTTCATTCGACTCACACCAAGGAACAAGCTTGGTCTGATGGTCAAGGCAAAGGCATAAAAAAACCAATTTCGAAAGGACCGAGGTTGATGATAGTGCATGCTGGTGGTGCTAATGGATTCATACCAAATGCTTTGCTCATGTACAAATCGGCTCAGACTACAGGAGACTATCACAGTGAGATGAACAAAGAAAATTACGAAAAATGGTTGCAAGAGAAGTTAATTCCCAACCTCCAACCGAATTCTGTGTTTGTCATTGACAATGCATCATACCATAGCACATCAGAGGACAGGGCACCGAACAGTAACTCTACAAAAAAGATTATGCAGGATTGGTTAAAAGATAAAAACATACCTTTTAATATCAACTCGTATAAACCGGAATTGTACGATATAATTAAACACCATAAGCATCTATATGTAAAGTACTCGCTTGACACCATAATGGAAGCTCATGGCCACACAGTGTTAAGGCTCCCTCCATATCATCCGGACTTCAATCCGATAGAAAAAATTTGGTCACAGGTAAAAGGTCACGTAAGCAAATTCAATGTTGCCATGAATTTGACCGAAGTGCAGCGTCTTTTGTCTGAAAAATTCGCATCCATCGGGCCCGACGAGTGGCAAAAAGTTGTAGATCATGCCATCAAATGCGAAGACAAATTTCTGACATTGGAACAGGCCATCGACGATAGATTGGACCAATTTGTTATAAACACCAACGAAGATACGAGTACATCATCCTCTTCGGATAGTTCGAATCGTGATAGTGATGGTGATAGTAGCGACGCTCAGAGTGATATTGGGATAGCAGGAGAACAGCCTTTAGATTAAGTTTTTTCTATTGTTTACTAAACAAACACTTAATTGTTAATTAAATAAATCGTACATTTTAAATAACCTCTAATTTTTAATTTAATTAAATAGAAAAAAATGGTGGCCCGATAAAATTAGCATGAAGTGTAATTGTGCGGAGGGGCGTGGCTTGCGAGTGAGATGGAACTAACAGCTGCAGTGTATTATGAACCTTATAATAGTGATCTTAGGTTGATTGTAAGTTTAAGCATTCTTTCGTTAATCTTCGGGACCATACTTTCTTTTCTGCGCGAACGAAGATTCACGACGCGCCTTATCAGTTGGGTACTACTGTACTTCGTCGAGGAGACGTCGTCGTTGACAGTTGTCTATGCACTTTTTATTTGAGCTGAACCACAATATAATTGACTCTGCTACTATGTTCACTTAGTTAGTTTGGGCTAAATAAACATTTGCACCCGTGCGCGCTAGTACTTAATATATGAAGCTGAAGAGTTTGTTTTTTTTTGCTTGGGCGCGCTAATCTCAGGACAGGATCTACTGGCCCGATTTGAAAAATCCTTTCAGTGTTAGATAGCTCATTTATCTAAATAGATTATATAATATCACTCTAAGACCAATAGAAGCGGAGAAGACGAAGTTGCGCGGGTCAACTAGTCAGTAGGTATATCAAATTCCGTGTCTGATTGAGTGACTGACAGATTACGTCCAGCCGAAAGTACTGAGGGCCTACCATGACGTGCTAAAGTGTGAATCTTCCGGGCGAGAAAGAGGGATGGAGCTATAAAAGGTGTATAGCTCCATCCCTCTTTCTCACCCGGAAGATTGACGCTTTAACACGTCATGGTAGGCCCTCTGGTCGTATAAAGTTGAAGGGCATGTAGGTACCTTGGGGAGTGTAGGGGAGTATTAAGAGAGGATTTTGGAAATTCCCACAGGTACGGGAAGAAACGGGATAAGCGCGTACGAAGTCGCGGGCAACAGCTAGTAATATTATAAAGTTGAAGTATGTTTGTTTGTTTTTAAGGTAGATTTGAACGCCAATCTCAGCAGCTACTCGTACCAACTGGTTGTGGAATAAGATCGTTTAGTGTTGGATAGCCCATTAATGTTACATAGCCTATTTAGAGTGTGGAAGGACACTCTAAATAGGCTATGTAACATCACGCTACAATCAATAAGAGCGCAGCATTCATGAAAAATGTGACCCAGACGAAGTTGCGCGGGTTAGCTAGTACTAACATAATTATATGAAAATATTACAATATTTCATTACAGACGCAGCGTACGAACCAGTTTGGACAAATGTAACATTTAACGTTTTCTGCCGGTATCAACCTGACTTCGGAGATTGTCACTCGTATCAACCTTTGTAAGTTATTATAATTGTTTGTGTTGACGTTTTATGACCATAGTAATTTATTTATACTCACAGGATCTACCTGTGAGTATACTATTACCTACCTATATACTGGCATTGCATAACATTTCCGTCCAAAGTTTCGTACCAAAAGAGGCTTATTGCACCATGTAGAATCTAAATTAGGCGAAGGGGATATCAGGGGCGCAGCTAGGCTCATCTTTAGCAGCGATGTAGTTGCGCCGTACTCTCCAGAGATACTTAAGGCTCTGGAGAGCAAACACCCCGCCCCGGTCGATGATCTCACCTTCCCCGACCGTTCTGATCCAGAAACAAACTCTCTTGAAATTACAACTCGGAAGTATGTACGGCCGTCTGTTCCTTCCGAAGTGGCTCCGCCGGTGGCCTCGATGGTCCTTCCCCTCAGCATCTGAAGAACCTAATGTGCGCGCTGGGGAAGCTGGTGAGTCCCTTTTGAAGGAGCTGACGGCCCTCATCAACCAAATGCTCTCTGACAATGTGAACGAAGCCTTCATTGATATTTTGTACGAGGCAAACTTATGTGCCCTGTGCAACAAAGATGGCGGCATTCGTCCCATTGCCGTAGGATCTACCTACAGACGCATCGCAGCCAAAATTTGCTGTGCTTTTGATAGTCAATTTCTGGCCGGCAAATTCCAGCTGGGCTTCGGTTCCAGAGGGGGTTGTGAGGCTGCGGTGTACGCCTTGTCCTCGTACCTCAATAGCAATGAAGGTGAGGTCATTCTTAAGTTTGACATTAAGAATGCCTTCAATTCCATGAATAGGGACACCTTGCTGACAGAAGTTAATAAAGAAATACCCAATATTTACAATTTTCTTCATCAATGTTACAGGCATCCTTCTAAATTACTATATAAAGAAAACCTTTTAGAGTCAGCAGTTTGTTGTCAACAAGGTGGCCCTCTTGGGCCAGTCATTTTCGGTTTGGCAATAAATCCCATAATTCGGCAGCTAAATTCTAAGTTCAGAGTTTAGTATTTGGATGACGGAACTCTAGGAGGTGATGTAGATACAGTCCTTAATTATTTAACTTTTTTGATGAATAAATTTAGTTCATTTGGGCCAGAACTCAACCTTTCGAAATGCGAAATTTACCTCCCCCAAACGACTGACAGACGTCTGTCTGTCAGTCGTTTGGGGGAGTCGTTTAAGGTAGTCTTGCCTTAGCAAAATTGAACACGATAGCTCCGAATATCAAAATCACTGATAGACATTCTCTTCACCTCCTGGGCTCCCCAATCTGATGAATCCTTTCCAACATTCATTGTGAAGAAAATACAAAATTTTAATGATTTTGAGGATTTTTGAGGTACCGTGTTTGACCAATGCGTTGAATGTTTAGAAAATGGCTTGTCCTCTTAGAGTCGATGGGATGTGCCACTCTGCAGTATTATACAGAATAACTTGATTCAAACGTCTTCGAATACTGCTGAGCACAGCGTCTTTTAGCTGTGGGAGAGTGGGAGTCGGGTTTGTGGCTTCAAGTACTCCCGTCATCCGCCATAGGTACTATGATGGATGACGCATTGTTTCGGATCGCGGTCTGTCTTCGCTTAGGCGCACCTTGTGTTGCTCCGCATCGGTGTCACTGCGGAGTAGCTGTCGACAGCCTCGGACACCATGGTCTTTCCTGCTGTATGAGCGCAGGCCGTATAGCACGACACGCTAGCATAAACGATATTATTGGTCGAGTTCTTGTCACCGCCGGCGTACCTGATGTAGGATTAGAACCTAGTGGCTTGGTACGTGACGATGGGAAGAGACCAGATGGTATGACGTTGGTGCCGTGGAAGGTGGGTAGGCCTCTGGTGTGGGACGCAACTTGTGTCGACACCCTTGCGCCACCACATGTTCCAAGTACGGCGAGCTGTGCCGACGCTGCTGCTGCAGCTGTTGAGGCCCTCAAGCGGCGCAAATACTGTAACCTTATTGGATTACCGTATTGAGCCGTTTGGGGTCGAAACGCTTATGTCATGAGGTACGAGTGCGCGTCTCCTTTTTAAGGACATATCTCGCCAACTAATTGACTCTTTGCGTGACTAGAGGGCTGGCTCGTTCTTTGCTCAAAGAATTAGCATTGCCATTCAACGTGGCAATGCTGCCAGTCTTCTGGGCACGTTTCCGGATGACGGCGATGCGGAGGAATTCTTCGACGCCTGAGTGTGTTTGTTTTTGTATATTAATTAGTATACAGTTAGTTTTATTAAGTATATTAAAAAGTTTCATCCTATAGTATGGGTATCTACATCTAGTAAACTATTTTCTATGTACTTACTACACAAGTATAGCTAGTAATCTTCGGCTGGTTATGTTTATTTTATTAACTTCATCTCATCCCTTATAGTTCTTACATAGGTACCTAATAGACTGAGATCCCAGAACTACCTGACCTCTCTTATTTTGTCACAAACAAAATATGTGAGATCGAGTTGTGTTAAAATGTACTTTTCATTTGTCATCCTCGAAAAATACTGTTTGTTTATTCGGAGTAGCGGGTGGAAAACGCTGCTTTCCACCTTTGGGCGGGAAAGTCTCATGGTAATTACTTCCAAGTCCTGTACGGTATATAGAATTAGGAACTACTCACAGTTAATCAGCTACATTCGCGTTTCGCTGAACGATTCTGGTCACACTTATACAGTTCTGCTTCTATCAGCCGTGTACAGTGTCGTAAGAATGAGAAAAGCTTTGATCTACTGCGTACGGCGCTTAGTATGCTGCGAGGACGGTAAGGAGTTCGTGATTACCACAAGACCACCGATGCCAATCGCTTCCAAATTTGGTAATAATAAGTACTCGAACAAAAAAAAGGTACCTTCCTAGTTTTCGAGAATATCGACTATGAAGGTGGTGTGACGGTAGTCCCGCTCTTTACTCATTTACTCTTAACATGGACAGTTCTGAACGGAGGAACAGCGTTGAACGCGGCAGAACAGCGCTGAACGCGGCAGAACAGCGCTGAACGCGGCAGAACAGCGTTGGACTCTATCTATAGCACTCACATGATAATAACACATTTGTCCTCATTTTATACTAATTTGCGAAAGTTTAATAGACGCGGAAAGTTGAATGGATACGCATCTCCATGCAAAACAGTCGTGTCCGATGAGTACCTGCGTCAGGCGGAAAACGATTTCGACCCTATTCCTCTGAATTGGCTACACTGAGCATCGTATCGCAACGCGGCTAGGCCGCTTGACGGTACGTATTTGCCTAGTGGGTGGTCACAAGCAATTGGCCGAAACCTACCACCAGTTAGTGTCATCTGATTAGCACCACCTGGGGGCTACATATAGGGACTAGCTATAGATGAGTATTCCTACTCATACGGACACTGGTGACTCGGCCCCCAAAATTTTCAAAGCTATGTTACGAATTGGGTACTTCGTGAGTGTGTGGAAAGTCTCGGAAACCATCATGATTTACAAGGCTAGCAAATTATTCACCGAAAAAGCATCCTATCGGCCAATCAGTCTGTTGCCTACTCTATCCAAGGCACTGGAGGAGATAATACGTTTTAGAATTAGGTATACCAAAGCCTCTTGTACCGCAAAATGATGCCAGATCACCAATTCAGAGAACGCCAAGGCACAGTGGATCAAACCCACAGAGTATTTGACGCCATAGAAAGTCCTTAGAATAAAGGTAATACTGCTCGTCAGCGTTTTTGGATATTCAGCAGGCGGTTGACAAGGTCTGGCACAAAGGCTTGCTATGTAAGATCAAGCAGAATATTTCCCACCCATACTTTCCAATATTCAAATCTTACCTCAAGGATGCCATATTTTTTTGTGAAAGAAGGTGACGCCATTTCTGAGTTCCAAGAAAATTAAGCCGGCGTGCCACAAGGATCTGTTCTCGGCCCCATGCTCTACACGCTGTACACTGCTGTCCTACCGCAAACGCCAGGTATAACCACAGCTACATTTGCAGACGACACCGCTATATTAGCAAATAATAAAGATCCCAGCCTGGCATCAGTGAACTAACAGTAAGGCCTTATTAAAGTAAACGAATGGCTCCAAAAATGTAAAATAAAGGCTAGTGCTGCAAAGTCAGTACAGGTGAATTCACCCTCAAAAAAAAGAGACGGCCCACCTGTGAAGTCCAGCCCATGTACTCTATACCCCACAGTGATCATATAATAACTTACAAGATCACCGCCTACCGCAGTTAGGCTTGTACCGACCTCAGAAATAGTTGGCATAGCGTAGGGATTTACGTAAAAAAAATATTTTTACTTTTTTTAAATATTTTTTTATTTCTTAATTTTTTTATTTCAGTCGTAATTGAAACAAATTACTTAATAAGTATAAGTTCGTATTCCTCCACCATTATCTACTTCATCTGCGTCTCAATTTTCATTACTGCTCCGCTCCTATTGGTCTTAATGGGCTATCTAACACTGAAATTTCTATCTAACTTGATTTTTATTATTTACATGATTATTTCTTAAATTGCTAAGCCACGTTTTATAATTTTCATCGAGATTGTTTAACTAGAGCCTAACCTAACTGCATGCAATCATTGAAACAACATGCTTATTGACATGTTTTTGAATTGCCTACGCGTTAGGCCAATTACACGTTTTCCTAGTGACTCATACACACTTAACTCTCTATCTCAAAAACTACAGTACCGATTTTGATGAAACTTAACTGTTCCCTCAGTTAAATTACACGTATTCTAAATAAAAAAAAATGTTTTGTAATCCGACTTGAAATTTTTTAGATATGCGTGGACAAATATACATCACGATCGGTCCTGCGCGTCTCACATCCATCATCTTACCTTACACACACTTATGAAAGTTGGCAAACGTTTTTTGAAGCTGATATAAACTAACATATACAAAAACTGTTCCATTCTGACAATATTACATACATACGGGGAGAAAAACGTCAATATTATTTGATTTTTAGAAAGAAAGAACGATATTGATATGGTTATTATTTAACAGGTGGTACTTCGACATGTCGATTGGGAAGTGCAGAGGTTTCTCTTACAGCGGTTGTGGAGGTAATCAAAATAGGTTTCCTACTTATATGAAGTGTTCAGATGTTTGTGGGCTTCTGATGAATATTAATAATACACAATTTTGATTCGTTCTAATAAAGTTTATGTGTTTGGTACGAGTATTTTATTGCAATCCAGTATGATTGCCGATCGATGTTTGGCGCTAGGTTAGCACTTATTCGAAGAATCTCGGAGCTAAATAATATCTAACAACAACATGGGCCGCACTTGCGAGGATAGTTGACCATCCATTACCTACATACCGAGACTCCTTCAGGCCTGGGCAAGCACGTTAAAGAACTTTTAAAGCCGTCAGGGGTTTTCAGCAAGCCACGCCCACTATTTGTAAGGTCGTTTCCTTTCCCAGTGGCCAATACAAATACCAAAAGCCAACCTTAACTTATATAAAATTGTAATTCGTATCTGTGGAAGAGGAATTGAAACTTAACCGAATAGATGTCACGACAGCTTATCAAAATAGTGTGTTAGATAAGAGCAATTAATGGAGATGCCAGATTACTTGGAAGAAATTGCAGCTGAGATAGGTAATGGTGGAAGAAAGTGGTGAAAATTACTTAACTGTGTTTCATAAAGGTAAGAAAATGTTAGAGACACTAAGAAACATAAAAGCATGCCATACATATTGAAGAAGCATTTGCGAGCGACCTTGAAAAAATTGGGTTTGTCCCATCAGAAGCTGATACCTGCGACATATTGAAAGAAGGTGGAGCTAAAATGATATAGCAATATAGTATACTTTGATAATTGCTTTTATTCCTTTAGCATGAAATTACAAGTATTTAAAAGCATTTCGTATTTTTCATTAATAAGTATCTTTTTAGGATTCCGTACCAAAATGGAAAAAGGAACCGTTATGGTGTGACTAAGTCTGTCCGTCTGTCACAGCACTTGGAATTTGGAATAGTTTTAGATGACGTTTGCTCAACTAATTAGCAAATGTGAAAAAAATTAAAAATTAATTTTAAGCTCAGTAGTTACGGAGATAAAGGGGGCGGGAATGGTCATTTTCATCCCATCTAGTCGAAAAGGACAACTTGGTTCGCCTTTAAGTGCACCCAAAGATGGTTTTTTCTATAAGAAACTTTTAGCGGGCAGTAATGAGTTTTTAATCCTTTTTATAAGTGCGCCTCTTTTGACTGCAATGCAATGAAAGTGGATCCGCGCAAGCCACTGCGCGGGTAGGGCGTGTTTAGCGAGGAGCGCTCCGTTGTCGCTTCGTGTTGATCCAAGGTCACGCGCCGCCAACGGTTGGCGGAATATAGTCTAGTAAACACGGCAATCGTTCACAAGTCTGATGTCGCTCAAAAAGATGAAAATATAGAAAAATATAAACCATTTCATCCATTAGAAGCGACATCACATGCAGAGTTAAAAGCAGCCCTTCATAAGTTTAAAAACCAGAAAGTACCTGGCCCTGACGGAATAAGAGCGGACGTTCTAAAATAAAAGGCGACAAAATAAAAGGCGACACGATGATAGCCAAATTCTGAATTGAATTATGGATTATATTATAAACACGGGATACTTCCCTAAGAGATGGAAAGAAAGCACCACAATAGGACGCGGTTCGGGAGGAAGGTTATGGGGATGCTGTTTGTTAGACAGCTCCGCAAAGTAAGTATGTACCTACCTACACCATCTCTCCTTAACAGAGGGGGCATCGTAGAGCAGCTTACCCTGGGCGTCCCTTACACAGAGACATTTGCTAATGTCCCGTGTTTCTTTCTCCCAGGTACGCGCCAGCTTAAAAATAAGCTTTTGCCCCTCCACAGTTTCCAGCTTGTCGTATAAGGGCGACAGACTTTTGCTGCGGGCTTTAGCTACAGCTTTTTTGCAAGCGCGCTGATTCGCTCCATATGCCTCTCTGTCATACGGAGAGTGGGACCCTAGCCACTGTTTAAATAAACCCTTCATCTTCCGAGTTTATTAAGACTAGATAAACATTTAAAATAAAATTTCAACAAAATATTTGATGGACGCATCATTTGTCAAAGACTAAAAATTCAGATGTAACGACTTGTGTAACAAATGGGTTTGATACTTAAGGCAGTATCTTTGAAATTAATAGTAGTCGAAAGCGCCGAGGGGCACCGCGTGCCCGACGCGGACCCCGCATGCATCCACGTGGAAAGTTCGACATAATATTGAACCAAGCGCCAAAACATCAAATTAATTCAAACTGCCAACTGATTCAGTGTTGCTCGCACACAAACTTCATAAGTTTCTGTTGTCAAAGATTTATTTTTTACAGTCGTTGGTAAATTATAATTATCATGTTTTGTATGTCCCCAAATTATTTTGAAAACTACTTATTCAGTAGATTTTTTAGTACATGGCCAAAATTGTGCGGTAGAGATAGCACTAGAGACTTTTTAGCACTCGGAAGCTATGGAGCAAATCAGTTGTAAAAAAATCAGCTAATCATAATTTAGTTCAATTATATTAGCATGTTATAGAAACAAATGAGATGATAAGTAGACAATTTGTTTATTTATTTGGCGTTTCTTCGAACACGTATACTCTGTCTCAGAAACCGTGCATTTTTCGGAGATGGTTTTTTTATCAGTGAAAAAAAAAAATGTTTGCTATTGACATATTTTAACTCTTTATCTTATAACGTTACTTAAATACTTAGTTAACCAATACCCAAGAATCTAAATCTGATCAACGACCTTTTCAGTAAAATTCTGATACATGAACACCGCTGCTATTGTACGCCGCCGTTGTTATATGCATAATGTCCTTAGTGACCGACAATACGGGTTCCGCCAAAATCGGTCAACTGGGGATATTCTCGCGTATGCCATTCACATTTTGAGTGAGGGAAAAAGTGAGACGCTATTTCACGTCGAAATAGCTGCTCAACTCTATCATTCGATCGTGTATGGAGTACTGCTCACATCTTTGGGACGAATCTGCCAGATACGATCTTGATACCCTTGAGTCAATTGAGAAACGAGCCAAGAGGATCATCAGCAATGATAGGCTCATGGAGTCGAAGTTCCAAAGTCCGCTGCATCTTGGGGAGTGTGCGACTGAATTGCGTAATTTAATTGCGCCAAGCCAGTTCCATCATCGGACCACAAGACATAAGGCGATGCGCCACCGGTACATGGTGGACATCCCATCCACACGAGCAAAACAATTTGGGAACACATTCATAGTGCGTACAGCTAAGGAGTGGAATTCCCTGCCAGAGTCTGTTTCCTGATAGCTACAACCTGAGAGTCTTTAAGTCAAGAGTGAATAAGTTACTTCTAGGCAAGCGTGCTCCATCTTCGACCGCATCATCACTTACCATCAGATGAGATAGTGGTCAAACGTATGACTATCAATAGAAAAAACAATGTAGGTATATTTTCTTCGCTGAAAAGACTATCAAAACTTGATTGACATACTGTTTTTAGACGATGTATCTAATGAGAAGTTGGAAATGCGACAAAGCGAACTTAAGGCTTTCAAATGGCAGCATTGCCAATTACTTCATTATTTTATTTTTACAAAAATATGTCACATGATAAAGTAAGGCTGGAACAGGGTGGGTAGGGGCAGTATTTAAATTACTTGTAATTCAAATACGTAATTGTATTTAAAATACTTGCCTAAAATGTAATTTGTAATTCGTAATTAAAATACCTGACGCCGAGGTATTTTGTAGTTAGTATTTCAAATACTTATGGCCTCAATATACTTTCTACTTATTAATGAGTGCTTTTTGAATAAAATAGCGCTCGATAGCTTTCGTATTCAAAATTGATACTTAAATAAACTAAACTACTTTAATTAACTTAAAAGAATGATTATTTCTGAAATATTCATTCTTTCGAACTACATGAACTTAGAAAGCTATATTGATGATTAAAATGATTATAATTCTTTAGATAAATACGCGTTACGGTCGCGGATCGCATTTGGTCCACATACAGCTTCACACTGACCGGCAAATTGGAAAAAACATAAAAATATTTGAATTTCGCGGGCTACCCTGGAGCATCCCCCTTAACGTAGTAATAACAGACACTCCAATATAGAAAATAAAATGTTTACCCAATATTGCTTTGTGAGATGTACTTATACTTTGGAGGATCCTGTACGTGTAAGATGAAGGTGATGACTTGGAGTCGCTATGTTCTTGAAGCTGTAGCTATTATTTCCTGGAAAACGCGTCCATTGTCGCCTTCAGGTAAGAACTACCAACGACGTTGTACTATATTTTGTTTAGATCTTTTATTTCATACCAATTTATACATAATTCAAAAGTTAGCGCGGATAGAAAATATTACGTTGTAAATTGTTCAAGGTCATAAAAATATACGTTCATGTTAACGTATATTTTTATGACCTTTTTTAACACTAAATTTAATTTAAACTGTTAAACCACTAGCATTTACAGTTGAAAAAAATATTTATATTACGAAAATCTGACAGCTCCGAATTGCAAAAAGCATAGATATAGAATCCCCTAGATAGACTGTATTAAACCGAAACTTGCGAGCACGTTGCGTCTCCTTTTCTCAAAAGCAAAGTGTCATGTGCCTGAAAGAGAAAAGTATAGAGTCCATAGTGCGTCGAAAACTATAGAATGTTGCCAGTTTGACTATACGATTCTACTTATTGATATATCAATATATAGTGATGTGTATTTTCAGTCGACTATCGAAAATATGCCAGTCGCCACAATAAACACCAAAAAATGGTATTTCATTTTGAAATAATTATACTGTAATTCCATTATAATAATGATTGGTAATATCAAAATTTCTTGAAAGATATCATTTGTCTTCATTTGTTTTTACCGTCTTTATATCTTTGTTTGCTTTTAAAATCTCTTGTGTTTGTGTTCTTAAGGTGGATGCTCCAGGGTAGCCCGCGAAATTCAAATATTTTTATGTTTTTTGCAATTTGCCGGTCAGTGTGAAGCTGTATGTGGACCAAATGCGATCCGCGACCGTAACGCGTATTTATCTAAAGAATTATAACCATTTTAATCATCAATATAGCCCTCTAAGTTCATGTAGTTCGAAAGAATGAATATTTCAGAAATAATCATTCTTTCGAATTTCGCGGGCTACCCTGGAGCATTCACCTTAACTAAAAATATGAAATTGTAGGCAGATGGTTATTTATTTCTTTATAAAATCGTTCCTCTCTCTGGAGCCCTGACCGCCTAGCATAGCTTGGACCCTGTTCCCGATAGCGGTGGGCTACAATTTTATATTTTTACAGAATCTGACATGGTTTCGTGTTTAATTTTTTTTTAAAGAATCCTTGTTGCGTAAGTGAATTCAGAAAGGCAGAGTATGAACAATCGACCAATCTCATGCGAGATGAAAGACGCGATTTGGATTTCCGAATATGTGATTGTTCGATTGTTCATACGCTTTGCATTTTACCTTGCCGAATCCACCTGTGGTATCCACCTTTTAAAATGCTGGTCGTAATGTGGGGCTCGTATACATGTATGGCGGACAAAGTCGTAGTAAAGACACAAAGTACTGTAGAATTAGTATTTAATCAGAGTAGATAATATAAAACACAAAATTACGGTTATATTATAACAATACAAACACATAAACATACGCTCGTTACATAGTATGATTTGCCATAAAACAGTTCTTAGGGTGTAAATGAATTTTACTTTTGACAAATAAAAAAGTTTTTCACTTTGCAAACAGCGCACTATATTGAACCAAGAGGTCAACCTCATCATATCGAGATGATTCTTGATGAGACCTAGTTGTAGGACAGGGTCCTCTCTTATCGCTCTTTTGTAGGTTTCGAGCAAACTCTTCGCCAATGATCTATGAAACTGCTTTTCTCCATTTATAATTTCTGAAATAGAGCAAAATGGATGTCAGGTTGGTTTATAAAGATCCTATACAATTTAGCATTTCTTTAACATAAAAAGATAAAAAGTATCCTTTACCTACATTATAAAACCTTAAGGTGAATGCTCCATGGTAGCCCGCGAAATTCAAATATTTTTATGTTTTTTGCAATTTGCCGGTCAGTGTCAAGCTGTATGTGGACCAAATACGATCCGCGACCGTAACGCGTATTTATCTAAAGAATTATAACCATTTTAATCATCAGTATAGCCCTCTAAGTTCATGTAGTTCGAAAGAATGAATATTTCAGAAATAATCACTGACCGGCAAATTGCAAAAAACATAAAAATATTTGAATTTCGCGGGCTACCCTGGAGCATTCACCTTAAAGGAAAAATTAAAAAAAAAAGAAAATTGGTTGATTGATGATTTTGGGTATACTTACTGGTTGGCAAGATGCTGGCTGTTTTGGAAATATGATTGGCACTGCGTGCGAATGTTATACTCGACGTTCATATTGTCACGAAAGCAAGATTCTTCAAAGTGTTCAGAACATATCCTTGTTAACTCTGTAGGCCTTCAATTATCGTCTTTTCTCAAATTTTTGTCTATTTACTTTTAAACTCATTATCTGCATGAAACCTGTAAAAATAACAAAGAATACATCATTAATAATTTAGAAGTAATAAATAATAATAGTAGTACAGTAAAAGGTTTTTGACAAAGGAGATGTTTCAAAATGGGCCAGGTCTATGTACATTACCTCATAAAAAAGAGAAAAATCCATAGAATTCGGGAAAAATACATTTAATTCATTGAAATGTTTACTGTTGTGGTAGTTAATTGATGTTTATAAATTACTTTTATCGATTTTCAATATGGCTTCGCACCGATTCAGTTACAGATCATAGAAAAATAACTGTCAGCTGTCATAACAATGTCACTTTAGTCCTTTAGTCACTTTCGTCTCGTTGCCGGAAAATAAATATGTCAGAAATAAATGCCAAACGTCATTAATCAATCAAAATGACAGCTTACCGCCATGACGGGTTTTTGTTGCGTGTTGCAATTTCAAGTGTAATTTATTTTGTTTTACCAGCAAACAAAGCCATTTTAAAGAAATTGGACAGTTGAGAACTGTTTTAAATATATTTCTCTATTTTTTAGTATAGTGTACAAGAACCTGGCCCAGGGTCCATACATTTAGGAACATCTCCTTTAATGCAATATTGATTTGGGAAAAGTAGGAGTATAGAATTCCTTCTTTTGGCATGCTATAATATTCTGTAACCTTTTATCACTGAGATCAAAGCTGAGTCTAATTACTAGGTTCAGCATGGCGCAATCAGTATGAAATTTTCAGATTGAATTTCTTAAATCTGACCACTTACATTGTTTTTGTTTCATTGTACGAACTAGACTATGTATGTGATTATACTTTTACACTATCGATAAAACTTCCAAGAAGCCACATCCTTATAAAGTACATGATATGTCAAAACAGTTCAATATTTTTTTGTTTTTATTTTTATTTCTAAATTGGAAACTGACAATAATGTAGAAGCAGTTGTGTTTTTATTTTCATATAATGGAGATCTGATATTATTGACTTTTCTGCTCAAAATGTGTTTTAACAATAAGTTATGATTGGATTTACTTACTGGTGAAACGATACTTTTGCAATATTTTCTTTCAAAACACCATTTCTATTCGAATAACCAGTTACAGTACATGCTATTGTTCATAGCAAAACGAAAAACACACTCAAACCACAATATTTTTTACAATTTGACAATATTTTTGATAAAATTGGTAGACTAATGTGTTAACCAGCTGGTTAACAAACAAAATGGTGATTCTCGGCTGGTGGCGCGCGGCATTTCAAGACGGTTGGGAATGCTATTGCTATCTCTTTTTGTCACATGAAATGTTTCCATTAAAAATGTTGAATACAAGATAGGTTACTATATACAACTAAGCTATCTAGGTATTCTATTTCTATGGCAAAAAGTGACGCAGGTCCTGCCTGAAAAAGCTCAACGGAGCATCTGAAGAACTCTCTGTCTACGGAAGAACTCTACGGAAGAACTGAACAAACGAGAGAGATGCAAATACTTTTGCTAGCATAGATATAGAATCCCTAAATAGACTGTATTAAACCGAAACTTGCAAGCACGTTGCGTCTCCTTTTCTCAAAATTAAAGTGTCATGTGCCTGAAAGAGAAAAGTATAGAGTCCATAGTGCGTCGAAAACTATAGAATGTCGCCAGTTCGACTATACAATTCTACTTATTGATATATCAATGCACAGTGATGTGAATTTTCTGTCGACTATCGAAAATATGCCAGTCGCTACATTAAACATCAAAAAATGGTATTTTATTTTGAAATAATAATGATTGGTAATATCAAAATTTCTTGAAAGATATTATTTGTCTTCATTTGTTTTTACCGTCTTTATATCTTTGTTTGCTTGTAAAATCTCTTGTGTTTGTGTTATAAACTAAAAATATTAGATTGTAGGCAGATGGTTATTTACGAGTATCTTAAATAATAATTGGTTTGTTTGTTTGCTTGAACGCGCTAATCTCAGGAACTCCTGGTCCGATTTGAAAAATTACTTCAGTGTTGGATAGCTCATTAATTAATCGAGAAAGGCTATAGGTTATATAATACCACGCTAAGACCAATAGGAGCGGAGCAGTAATAATTGTGACGCAGACGAAGCGCGGGACAACTAGTTTCTTTATTCCATTCCTCTCTCTGGAGCCCTGACCGCCTAGCGTAGCTGGGATCCTGTTCCCGATACCGGTGGGTTTTAATATTTTTAAATGTTTTTATTTTTTTTGAAATATTTAAAATGTACCTACTAATAAGTTAAGAAAATGAATAAACGAAACAATATTCCAATATTATTACAAGGTAATGTTTCTGAGGTTGTAGGGGTAATCTCTGTATCTACTGAACCGATTTTGAAAATTCTTTTACCAATAGAAAGCCACTATATTTGTGAGTCATTCTTATATATAAATTCATCCGTTACTAAGTGACTGACAGACAACGCACACCCGAAACCACTGGTCGTAGAAAGCTAAAATTTGGCAAATAGGTTTCTTGGGAAATGCAAAGGAGCACTAAGGCAGGATTTCCTAAAATTCCTACGGGAATGGTAATAAACGGGATATGTGCGTACGAAGTCGCGGGTAAAAGCTAGTCCTTATCCTTACTTTCTTACTAATATTATAAATGCGAAAGTAACTGTCTGTCTGTCACTCTGTCATCTGTCTCTTTCACGCCGAAACTACTGAGTCGATTTAAATGAAATTTGGTACACAGATAGTCTGACAGGTAGCATAAGGAAATAGGCTCCTTTTATCCCAGGAGTATGCTCTCTAGGGACCACGCGGTAGGGAACCGGGGCAGCTAGTTTGTAATAATCAGTAGGCAACACGAAAGGTTTACAGAATCTGACATTGTTTAGTGTTTAATTTTTTTAAAGTATCCTTGTTGCATAAGTGAATTCAGCAAGACAATCGACCGATCTCATGCGAGACGAAAGACGCGATTTGCATTTCCTAATATGTTTGATTAATCGATTGTTCATACTCTTTGCATTTTACCTTGCCGAATCCACCTGTGGTGACCTTTTAAAAGGCCCGCCGTAATATGGGGGTCGTATACATGTATGGTGGACTTAGTCGTAGTAAAGACACAAAGTACTATAGAATTAATATTTAATCAGATTACATAGTTAAGTTTATAAAATCGAATTCGTAATATTTAACATTCTAAGTTATGTGAGGTTATGTGATGCAGGTAGGTCCTGGGATCGTACAAATGATTGGCAATAGTTTTTGACTATCTAATCAAACTGAAAGTAATCATTTACCCAAGTATTTTGCCATCTTTTTTTTTATCAAAAACTGCTTTTTTATTGGTAGCGCCACTTTGACAGCAGGCGCGGTCTGAGGGGGTGCTATCGTCCCCCGAACACAACAAATTGATATTTCAAGCTCGCAATAAATGTATAGGCAATTGTATCTATAGTAAATTACGCCAACTTCATAGTATGGGTGGTAAAAGGAAAATTTGACGTATCCAAAACAAGGTTTCATACTCAAATTTGTCGAGCTCGCTTCACTTTCACTAGCATCCGTGCTTCACCAACTTAGGCTTGAGTCAACCCATAAACGTCTATTTGTGTTATGATAGGAAAAAATCTAAGTATTCGAAACAAGGTATCGTAGATACTAAATTTCGACCTGACCCCCCCCCCCCCAAAGTTTAGGGTTGCGACCGCGCCTATAATAGCCTTCCTCGATGAATGGCTGTCTACACTGAAACAATTTTTTAAATCGGACCAGTAGTTCCTGAGATTAGCGCGTTCAAGCAAAAAAACAAACAAACAAACCCTTCAGCTGTATATATGAGTATAGTTTATAGATATAAACGGACTGAAAATCACAAACTCGAAAAAAAACAACCATTTTTGGTCGTAGACAGAGAATAGATATAGACATGCTCTTAGAATAATAATAATTGTTAAAGTAAGACGACGCATATGCAAAATGTCTATGTGTGAGCAAGACGCAGCAAAGTTTTTCTATCTCTATTTGCGTATCGGTTTTTGTTGTCTGCCATCAGTAGTCATTGGTGGCAAACAAATTGTGGTGTCAGCGTATTTTCGTTGATAGAAGCTTATTTTGTGTGATTTACTGCTTTAGTGATATTCCAGAAGGTATTATTAAGTGTGTAGTGATGGTGAATTGCAGTATTTACGGCTGTAAAAGCCGTAGTGAACGAAATCAACCAAACATAACCTTTCATCGGTAAGTAGCATTTTTTATCTATTACAGCAAGTAAATCAAAGATTATTGTACTCAAGACTATTTTCTGTCAATAACAAGCAAAGTTTATTGATAATTAACGTCTAAAAAGACGATAAATCCTAACTTGTTTTTCATATTAGCCGGCCAAAGTGTGAGGCAATTTATGTTAGGTTGTTATCTATGTCACTTCATGTCATTTGTAAATTGTCGGATAATAACTTGACGGGGATACCAGCACTTGATTATTTTTACCCCTAAACGTATTTTTCTTTTTAGGTTTCCGAATGATCCATTTTTTAAAAATAAATGGATTGACTGTACGGGCCGAGTTAACTGGCATCCAAGTCGTCACTCCCGTATTTGCTCACGACATTTCGAAGACAGTTGCTTTCGACAGAACTTAAATCGTACCTACTTAAATCCACGTGCGATACCCACACTTTTCATCCAGGTAAAGTAAATATAATACTTAATTTGTTATTAAGTAACTAAACATCAAAAAATTTAAATATACTAACTCATCTTCTTGATTACATTAGCAGTTAATCGCAAGCTCGTGTCTTTTTTTGTTTCTAATTTCAGATCCGACCGGCTTTAGATCAACCAAGTTCGTCTAAATGTGAAACTTTGGGGGTTGATATGGATTATTTGGTACCTTTACACTTTACGTTCATCCCGGAGGCATTCAGTTCGCGCGCGAACACAATCAAATAGTAATAAATACAAACGTTACCCCTTAATGTTAAAAAAAAAACGTGTTATTAATTGATATGAATTACATTAACCAAAATAATAAGAACGAGATTACCCACACAATGGGGGTAAAAGTCTAAGTATGGCAATATTAAATGCACGAAGTTGTAATGATGTACTTATGTCGAACTATCGCTATCCCTTACCGTTATACGCTGAGGACTTGTCTATATCTATTCTCTGTCTACGATTTTTGGTAGAGTTTATGTAATCTGTGGTAGTCCGAACTTTTTTACATGACGTAAATAGTCTTGGTCTATATTTCTCGTAATTTCTATACTCTTTGGTCTATGATGGGTACCAAAGAGTACAGTATATATAATGAAAATGGGTACACCGGCACCGGGCTGGCAGACAACATTGTTGTTATTCTCCTAACTTAAAATTATTATGTAGACATTTGAAAATAAATTGCTAGTTGGTTTATTAAAGGCGCAAGGCGCAAGTCTTCACAGCTGAATTTCATCGAGGTCACAGTGAGTTATTGTTTTGTTGTTGGTATACACGGTCTTGCCATATTGATTTACCATCATTACTTGAGATTGAATATTTTATCCGGAATCATATAATTAAAAATGATGGTGCACCAAGAAACATGATTTTGATGCGGATTCACCCTATTTTTTTCGTGTCATCATTCTCTTACCCAACCAATTTTTTTGAGAACGGCGCAAAAATGGTGATATTTAACGTTTATAAATGCAGCTTTACTAATTCACAGTTTAAATATCAATTTCAAAAAAGATAAATACATTTGAATGTGAGCGGTCATAGAACATAAGAATTCTCACAAAGTATGATTTTTAATACTTACTTTATAATAAACTACTGAGTATAATCAAGCAAACTCGTATGAGAGGTTTGGGGTCTTTGTCTCCAAACTCCTTGGATGACTCCTGATGCAGAGCGTTGAAGTTAGCAAGAACCTTCACGGAAGATCAACTCAGTCTAGGCTATAATGTCAAGTGAAAGAAGTTCAATAAGGGGCTGCGCAAAGGTAGACACTTGTCTTGTGTCAGATACAAGCTACCAATGTATATTTGATTTATAAATAAACAACCTGTGCAGGCGTTACAGGACACAGCAACTATGGTTTCCTGTGATGGTGCGCCTTGTTGGCCACCAAGTGTCGATATTTGGGCAGCCCCTAAAATGCTGTGTTGAAAAAAAAAGTCAAGTAGGTAGGTACCTACCCATCTGACATTCAGCTAAAGTTGGGCAGCATTCAACATCATTACAAACAAATCGCATTTGAAAAAAAGCTTTGGTTTGCAGAAAATAGCAATTTCTTCAGTAAGATAAATTAAGTCTGAGTACTCAACCCTGCCCTTAAGACGATTCACTGACCACTCTTGAAATACTTCCTCGGAGAAAAATTTTAAGACTATCATTACAATGACTGTGCCTTCTCACGAGGAGAGGTACCCGACTGTACCTCTGTGATTTGATTTGTTTTCATTATTATTATTATTTTAGCTTCATAGTTAATTAAATTAATTATACTGGTTCGATGTTTGAGAACATTTTTTTCATGGAAACTTTAGGGTTCATAATTTCTTTTCTCAAAAAATACAAAATAAATTGGCCATTTTTGCTTTTCTAGCAATTTGAGAAATTAGAGGGTTTAGTCACTTTTCTGTACTTTGAAGGACAATTTCTCCCAATGGCTTGAGATTGGGTGGGTAAAAAAAATGAGATTAGGTGGGTAAAAAGTAATTATGTGTCTGTTATTTTAAACTACAGGTCAGAACACATCCATAAATAAAATTTAGGTCCCTGATGTCTTGTGGGATCCAAATCGCCCCAATGTATGTTCAGTGACTTGTCATAGATGTGTCAGTGGATTTTCATAAAAATTTATTTTGGAGCTGTCTCGCTTCTTCTCTTATTTATGAGTACTAACTAACTTATTATTTGTTTTTAAAAGAACAACATAAAAAAAGAAAATAATAAAAATTACAAAAATATAAATAAAAATGTACCATAGCAGTGCAGCTCTGTGTGTGGGGGTAATAGAGTATGCGGGTGGGTGCGTGTGATTATGTGTAGGGTGGGATTAGGGATTAATACAGACCTGGCTCAAATAGGGGAATGGAGCACTGAGTTTGGGCTGCAGATCAATCCAGCAAAAAGACGCAAGTGATTATTGTTGGTAGTTCTACTCTTCCCCCACTTTCTTTCAATAACACTACTATTCCTATAACTCCACTAAAATTGGCTTAGCACAATCCCTTCGTTTCCCAATTTCGGACTAGGCTGACGCCAGCTATCTTGATCTCACCATTGGATAAGCTTGAGCGACTTCAAAATCTCTGCATCAGGTTCATATTTGGCTTGCCCAAGTATGACCATGTTTCTGATTTTCGTACCAAGCTGAAATGGCTTCCTATTCGCCTTCGGCGGAATGCCCACATACTTTCTCTACTATATTATGTGCTCTTAAATCCTCCTACTCCTTTTTATCGTCAAGAACGCTTTCAGTTTCTCTGTGACACGCATTCTAGGTCCTTGAGATCATCGGAAAATCTTAAATTAAGTATTTATATGCATTCCACATCCTTCTTTGACAAATCTTTCACCATTCAAGCAGCTCGTTTGTGGAATGCATTACCAATAGATGTGAGGCGCGCTCAAAAGCTACCAACGTTTAAAAAATTGGTGAAAGAACATTACCTCTCACTATAACTTTTTGTCTCCTTTCCCTGTTATATATTTGATACTTGTTTTAAATTATTATGTATTTATTTTATTTTAAAAATACAGTGACAGACTACAGACTAAGACAATTCAGCACAGCTATGACAATATATTTTACATAAATCTGAAGTCCAATTATAACTGTACACAGCACTCAATATCTAATAAATGCTTCATTAGTGACAATAGTGAAAGTAGGTTACATAATTATTTAATATGGAGAAGTTACTAAACGACAGTGTTGAATTACAATTTAAACAAATAATTTCTAAATTCGTTAAAACTGCTAAAAAACAAGTCTACCTCAGAACATATTGCGTTATATTGACTGCACATTCTGGACAATGGATTGTTTTCAGAAACGTTATTATTACTAGCGGGAATACTGAATAATTGTGGAGTGCGCACAGATCGAGTTGGTATCTTAAAGTTTATCTGGCCTAGTATGTCTCTCTATTAATATTATTTATGATGTTTATTCACTGACTGCCCTAAATCTAACTTCTTTAGTTCAGCCCATCCAAAGGTTGTCTGTAAGAGATTGCCCTGTGCGATAAGACTGCCCATTGTACACTTGTTTTTATAAATAATAAATATAGTCAGTTGGAACATGACTTGGTTATAATTCTAGCATTCAGATTAAGAAATTTACCAGCAAGCAAACATTTAGTGTTATGAAAAGTTTATTAATGTGACTTGGTGAGACAATATGAAGACTGATATAAAAGACATTGATTGAAATAATAAGTATTTATTGATATAAATTACTACAAGACAAGTAAGTAGTTTTTCAAACCTAAAAGGCTGATTTTGATCAGGTTTATTTTTAAGTCTAATAAAAAAACAGCTTTTTCACCACACTGTTAAACATTTGGACGAGTGTTTTTTTTATTGTAAGAACAATAAAAATAATTGTTGTGAATTTAAAATACCTTCCACCCCCTATAAGTTTGTAAATGTTACCAAGAAGTTTCACACCTGACTTATAAAATATGAATTCTAAATTAATGGCCAAGGGTATTGTCGACTTCAATGTTTAATTTAGGATAAAACGTGTTAGTTCTCTTAATCTTTTTAAGTATCTTCGATGTGACGCGTCAGGTGCGTCAATGGTGTCCTGTGATATTTGCTTATATGACGCGTCTGGTGCGTCATTGGCCATGAGTCGGTATTCCTGTTGGAGACGCAGATCGGATGTCCGTCAGACGTGTCATCCTTGTCTTATAATAATAATAACTGACGGCTGGCCGGAGTGAAAACTGACGAGGAACAGAGCTCCCACCTCTTTCTTGCCTTAATCGGCCGGTCTGAGTGGAGATTCGCAAGAGCAAACGTGCTCGGGAGAAGGATGTATAATCCAGTAAGGTGCTGGTAGGGATCTTCACCGTACTTCCGGGATTGTCCTGATAGCCGTGGTATACCTCTCCACTCCTCTAGCACCTCAGGATATGTTGCCCCCTTGGCGCTACGTTACTTTGTGCTAGCGACCCTTTTCGGGGGGCCCATTTATTGAGTGTGCAAGTCACCCCCTGCCATTTTAAAGCCGTTTTAATTGTCAATGGTCAGGCAGGGGCCAATAGTTCTTCCATAGTAAACGATTATTAGTCCACTAAACCAGCCAAACCCATAGCGTTTCATCTTTTGTTTCCATATTCTGCAATAGTCCTTCTCCAACCGGGGATTGTCCTTGGATATACTTTTACAGTGCATACAAGGATAATCGTCGGTTGGTGTCCCATTCCATTTGAAATGTCTAAAGAGGCCTCTGCGAGTTGGCTTCGGCCCCTCGTACGCCTACCAAAGGATCGGGTCTCTAGGAAGAGGGACCCGAGAAGGTAAAAAACATAATAATAATATAGCCGTTTATTCAGATCTTACATCAAAACACTATTACACTAATATTTAATCTTATTCTACTATTTGAGATTTATTTATCTTCTGCCTAGAAGGCCTCCTCCAACCTTTTCCATTCTGACCTTTCTTGGGCTACTCTGTTCCACATCACTTCAGCAACCTGTCTGATGTCATCGTCCCACCTTTTTTGTGGTCTACCTTTCTTCCTTGTGCCTTTTCTGGGGTACCATCTTGTGACTTTTTTACTCCATTTATCGTGACCTCTGATCAGATGCCCTGCCCATCTCCATTTTAGTCTTCTTATTTTCGTTGCGACGCTTATAGTTTTTGTTTTATTTCTGATAATACAATTTTTCATTCTGTCTGATTTCCTGATATGCAACATACTCCTTTCCATTGCATGCTGGCATGTGGCGAGTTTATTTGCCATTTCCTGAGTTAACGCCCAGGATTGGCAGCCATACGTAAGCACGGGTAGTATGCAGGTGTTGTATAATTTGCTTTTTAGTTTTATGTTTATTGTTCTGTCCTTCATTACTTCTTTTAAACCCCAATATCTTCTCCATCCGTTTGCAATTCTTCGCTCAACTTCTTTACGCATAGAATCTTTTTGAGTTATGGTCTGCCCCAGATAAATGTATTCATTAGTGAATTCGATTAGGGTGCCTCCAAACTGTATAACATTTTCAGGCCCATTTGTCATCATTTTAGTTTTATCTGGATTCATTTCTAATCCTACTCTTGCACTTTCTCTCGCGAGCTCATTTATCATTTTAGTTAATTCTTCTGATGTTCTGGCAAACAATACTATGTCGTCAGCAAATCTTAGGTGCGTCAGTAATTCGCCACTTATATTGATCCCAAGATGTTCCCAGTTGAGTCTTCTGAAGATGGATTCTAGCACCGCCGAGAATAGTTTTGGAGATAATGGGTCTCCCTGTCTGACACCTTTACCTATTTTAAATGGGGAGCTTCCTTTTCTTGGGGAGCTTTCTTTTCTAACTGAATTCTCGCTGTAGTGTGGCTGTAAACGTTTTTTATTAGTCGGATATACAGAGTTGATACGACAGAGGGGCATTAAATTAAACTACGTATACTATACGTGTTCAGTATTCATTCGATACGGTACAAAAACAAAAAGCGCCATAAATGAGAAAATATTTTTATCAAACAAACTAAATAGCTTGCAAATCCGAATAAAACGCAACCACCCTTTGTAAAAAAATTACACTGACCTTAGATACCTAGGCCGCTAGGTAACAAAGCGGCAACGTCGCGCGCGCGCCGGAGCGCGGTGTGCCGGTGTGCGGTATCTCGTGTGCTCGGCGGGGGCCGGGGCGAGGTGGCGGCCGGCGACTTAGGCCTCCGCTCGCACTGGCTTTTATGTTAGGTAACGTTTTGAAGTACGCGCACAAAAACAAACACACAAATTTTTTAAATTTTCGATGTGACCTCCATTCACATTGATGCACAAATTATACCGACGGAGAATATTGTTATTTATTTTTCTAATTAGATCACTGTCCGTCGCTAAGCACTTTAATTTGGAATGCTAAAATAATCCTATTTTTTAACTCATCAATTGTATTTACCTCTGAGGCATACACTTCACCCTTAATGTACAGAAATTCATGGGAGTGAGGTCCCGAGATACTAATACTAAATAATACCTAATAATCCCAAGTTACGTGTCCTATCACCATAAAAAACAGTCAATCACAAAAAAAAAAACACTAATACTAAATAATAATAATCCCAAGTTACGTGTCCTCTCACAATAAAAGAAAGAAATACTGTCTTAAAGTTATTTAGTGTCCCATCACAATAACAAAATAAAATCACAGTTGTTTGCGCGCGAATTCCACAAACCGTACGTTCCGAAAAGATAGCGTCGGCGCACTGAATAGAGGCCCCACTTACCGATCGCAAAAAACAAGGATGCAACCAACTGACCTATTTCTGTTTCTTTCAAACGCGCTGCGTAAGTCGCTTTCGTAGTGAAAGTGCAAGTGTGTGTGTATTGATTGCTTCCTTGTTTGCATTGCCAATTTTTAGTGAATGTCCTTCGACATGCGTCAGAGTGGCAACAACGCATCGTAGATTTATCGTTGTAAGGTGCATGACCTATGCTTAGACGATAATCAGCTGTTAGAAAAGATACATCGTGGTCAAACGGTGCAAAAACTTTAAAAATCATTTGCGACTAAACTACTGCTCCAATTAAATTTATTTTTGGTACAGAGCTTGGAAATGGTACCTAGTATAGCCGTTTAAAGGAAAGCCCCTCTGTCGTATTTATGTTGTATACCTTGCTCCGTTAGTGCTTCCCATATTCTTTCGTGAAAAAGGGAATCGAACGCTTTGCTGTAATCGACAAACGCAATGTAATATGTCAGTGGGTATTCCTGGTATTTCAATAAGATTTAGCGAACCACGTGAATATGATCGATAACTGAGTAATCTTTGCGGAATCCTGCCTGCTCGATGGGTTGATGTTCATCGAGGGTTATTTCTATTCTTTTTAGTATTATCTTGGCGAAAATCTTTTAAATATTGGACATGAGACTTATAGGGCGGTAGTTTCCAATTTCATGCTTGTCCCCTTTTTTATACAGCAAGATGATGTTGGACTCTGTCCATTGTTCGGGGATAATTTCCGTATTTACTATTTCGTTAAATATGTTTGTGAGGACAGGTATCAAAACGTCCTTGTTTTGTCTCAGTAATTCGTTGTTTATGCCGTCGGGTTCAGGAGCTTTATCTTCCTTTTGGGTATCTATAGCTTTTTCGACTTCTGCATGAAAAATGTTGGGAATGTCTGAGGTGTCTGTAAATTCTGTTTCGTCTTGTGTGTTGTTACTTTCGTAGAGATTTTTGTAATAGGATGTAGCTATTCCCAATATATCTCTGCCATGTCTCCATTTGCCTTTATCATTTTTCATTTTCACAATCCAATCCTTTGTCGTTGTCAATTCTTTGTAAGCTTTTTTAACTCCGCCTGTTTTAGCTATATATTTTTCTATACTTTCTAATCTACTTCGTTTTCTATCTTTCCGAATGTTATCACTTATTTCTTTATTGATTCTACTAGTGAGTTTTTTCCTTCTGTCCTGTGTATGTCTCGTGCTAATTAGTTGGTTTCTTTCTTCAAGTAGTTTCTTAGTAGTTGTAGTTAGCCAAGTGTTCGATTTGATTTTAGTATTAGTAGTGACTTGGGCCTGTGTTTTAATAGTATTCTCTATCCAGTTGTATTTTTCTTGTACTTTCAGATCCTTGGTGTAAGATATAAAGTCTTTGAATTTGTCTCTCAGGGCTTCTGTTAATTGTTCCATCTGATGTTTTTCGAGTTTTGCATTTCCGAAGTTTTGACTTGGCCTGGGATTCTTAGTTTGCTTTCCAGATAATTCTGCTCGAATTAATCTATGATTGGTGTTGAAATTTAGTTTATTGATGACGGAGAAATTGTTGAAATATCTGTTTCTGTTTGTCATTATGAAGTCGAAATCATTTTTTGTTTTGCCGTCAGGTGAGATCCAGGTCCACATATTTTTCTTATTTTTCTTAAACACAGTATTAAGGACGGTTAGGTTGTTCTCTAGCGCGAAGTTTGTGATCTTTTCTCCATTTCGACTCCTAATTTTGTCACAGTACATGTATGGTCCTAAAATTGTGTTTTCTTCTGCTCGCCTTGCTCCAAGTTGTCCATTGAAGTCTCCCATTACTATCTACCCTACCTACCCTACCTACCCTACCTACCCTACCTACCCTACCTACCCTACCTACCCTACCTACCCTACCTACCCTACCTACCCTACCTACCCTACCTACCCTACCTACCCTACCTACCCTACCTACCCTACCTACCCTACCTACCCTACCTACCCTACCTATCCTAACTACCCTACCTACCCTACCTACCCTACCTACCCTACCTACCCTACCTACCCTACCTACTACCCTACCTACCCTACCTACTACCCTACCTACCCTACCTACTACCCTACCTACCCTAC
The DNA here is from genome assembly GCA_950371165.1 of Lacanobia oleracea. Taxonomy (NCBI): domain Eukaryota; kingdom Metazoa; phylum Arthropoda; class Insecta; order Lepidoptera; family Noctuidae; genus Lacanobia; species Lacanobia oleracea. The sequence goes on from OX493385.1 coordinate 18,878,500, forward strand.
CTACTACCCTACCTACTACCCTACCTACCCTACCTACTACCCTACCTACCCTACCTACTACCCTACCTACCCTACCTACTACCCTACCTACCCTACCTACCCTACCTACTACCCTACCTACCCTACCTACTACCCTACCTACCCTACCTACTACCCTACCTACCCTACCTACTACCCTACCTACCCTACCTACTACCCTACCTACCCTACCTACTACCCTACCTACCCTACCTACTACCCTACCTACCCTACCTACTACCCTACCTACCCTACCTACTACCCTACCTACCCTACCTACTACCCTACCTACCCTACCTACTACCCTACCTACCCTACCTACTACCCTACCTACCCTACCTACTACCCTACCTACTACCCTACCTACCCTACCTACTACCCTACCTACCCTACCTACTACCCTACCTACCCTACCTACTACCCTACCTACCCTACCTACCCGTAATAATCCGTCTCCCCTTACTCCGTCGGGGAGACGGATTATTATGTCGGACTCTTACCCCTCCTTATGGTGGCCGGAGATCGTTTAGCGCTCTTCGACGCCCAAGTGCGTGCATCACCTTCTCGCAGAAAGAGGCGATGGCATCCCACGCGTTCGCGCTTCCGACCATAGTTTGCGGGTGCTTTCCAAAGCACCCGTGTCCAGTGAGCACCTGCGTCATTTGAAAACTGTTTGCATCGAGCCGCCTCTCCAACCATGCTTCTGGAACGCCTTACGGCCACTATCGTGGCGTGCCCCCATCTGGGATGCGCTAGTCGTTGGCTCCATTGGGCTACTAGGTGGAGCTCGGCTCTTTGTGCCTCTGTTTCTCGCGGAACCGGCCCCTGATCGCGCTCTAGATTCTCCTTCCGCCAGCGATAGAGGGACGCAAGAGATTTCGCATCTAGATCCCAGGGCGTTGATCCGGCCAAGAGCGTCTCGTAAGAGATCGAGCGATAACCCCATATTACCCACCCTGGCGGCCATCGCTCTCTGCGGTCTTCGCAGTATTGCGGCATTGCGGGCCGTCAAGTGGTCTGCCCACACGGGTGCCCCATATAGGGCCATGGACCACATGATCTCCACGTAGAGCCTCCGGCAAGAGGCGTTAGGCCCTCCTAAATAGGCCGTGCAAGAGCAGCTGCGACCCGCATCAACTTGGGGACAAGACGCTGCATGTGCGGCTCGAAGTCCTATCGGCTGTCGAAGGCGAGTCCCAGATACTTCATCGTCGACTCGACACCGATACGGACGCCTTCTACCACTATGTGCAAATCTCGCGGCGGCTTATTCCGAGGCCAATGAAAACAGAGGGCCTCAGACTTGTGCAAGGCTACCTCATAACTCCGTCATTTATGAACCGATTTGAAAAATGTTTCTCGATTGGTCCCATTGTCACCATGTCAGAATCTGATGATGGGATCCCACGAAAATCGAGGGCAACCCTCAAATTTTATAGGCACATACAATGTTTTTCATGAACTTACCAGGTTTGTAATCATCATCTCATGTTGCTGAGCTGATGATGAAAGGTATAAATTAGTATCTGATGATGAGATCCCATGAAAAATGTTTGTTCAGCGATACTTTAGCCAATTGTCAGCCGATTTGGATGATTCTTTTTTTTGTTTAAAAGAGTATTTTCCTGGACTGGTCCCGTTTCAATTTAGTGATGATCTGACGAAGAACTTCGGAGGTAGGCAACGGAACTCTTCAATAAATTATAGCAAAGGGATCGGGATTGCTGAAATCGCATGTTTTTTTAGTGTTTACACCAGTTCTTAACATAACATTGCGCCAGTACGCTGTTAATCGGTACGGATAGGTAAAATAACTTCGGAAGAAAGAAAAAAAATTAATTTCTGTAGTCAAAAAATTAAAAAATAACCAAAAACACTGACTTCAGAAATTAAGGGGTGCATGGGGTCTGTTACCATCTTAAGACCCAAGCCAACCTCACCTGCTAGCGGTGCACCCTGCTGTCCAACGGACGAGGCTCTGGCGAACCTGGTTTCCCTCTCGTAGGGTTGTGGGGGTCAGACGGCTGGTCGCCCCACGTAAAACCAACTTCAGCCAAATAAAATGGACAAGAAGTTGATAACGGGTACTCGGGCTAGGGCGTCGCCGCATAACGACGCGCAGGCACATCGCCCTAAACCTGCGATAAGTGGGCTAGGGCTACCGTGTCGAGTACGGGCACGGCTAAAGAGGTTAGTACCCAAGAAGAAGTTCCGCTTTGCCACCTGGAACATTGGCTCCCTAACCGGACGTTGCCGAGAACTCGCGGACGTACTTGCGAAGCGTCGGGTCCAGTGCGCCTTCCTTCAGGAGACGCGCTGGAAGGGAAATAAGTCACGTGACATCGGGCAGGGGTACCGGCTAGTGTACACCGGATCACCAACGGGCAGGGGCGGAGTGGCCGTGGTGCTGTCTAAGGACCTTCAGGATGGACTCCTTGAAGTAGACCGATGCAGCGACCGGTTGATGCGAGTTAGGGTGCTGATCGAAGGGTCGGTAACGAACCTAATCAGCGCCTATGCTCCTCAAACTGGTTGCTGTGAGTCTGAAAAGGAGGCCTTCTGGGATGAGTTCGAGGACGTACTACGCGCTATTCCGAATTCCGAAGGTGTTTTGGTTGGGGGGGATCTCAACGGTCACGTAGGTCAGTTTGCTGGAGAGTACGGACGTGTTCACGGGGGTTTTGGATATGGCCAGCTAAATGCAGAGGGAGTCAGTATACTCAGCACCTGCGCTTTATCTGACCTAGCCATCGCGAACACGTTCTTTCAGAAGAAGCCCCAGCATCTTATTACGTACCGTAGTGGTGCCTACTCAACCCAAATAGATTACCTGCTGGCGAGACGGTGCCACATTGGCAAGGTTACCAACTGCAAAGTCATCCCAGGTGAAAGCCTAACGGCTCAACACCGCCTCCTTGTCCTGGACTTTGCGGTTGTACCGAAAAAGAAAGTGACCGAGGAACGCAAACCCCGCACAAAGTGGTGGTTGCTTGATGGTCCTAGGCAGTCGGACTTCATCGCGGAGCTCGAGCATCTCGAGATGTGGTGGTGGGATGACGGGGTGCAGGAGGCGACTCGGAAGAAGAAGGTTTTATTTAAACAGTGGCAAGGGTCCAACTCTCCGGATGACAGAGAGGCATATGGAGCGGCTAAGCGCGCTTGCAAAAAAGCTGTAGCCAGAGCCCGCAGCAAAAGTCTGGCGCCCTTGTACGACAAGCTGGAAACTGCGGAGGGGCAAAAGCTTATTTTTAAGCTGGCGCGTGCCCGGGAGAAAGCTGCACGGGACATTAGCAAATGTCTCTGTGTAAGGAACGCCCAGGGTAAGCTGCTCTACGATGCCCCCTCTGTTAAGGAGAGATGGTGTACATACTTCGCGGAGCTGTCTAACAAACAGCATCCCCATAACCTTCCTCCCGAACCGCCTCCTAACCTTGGACTTATTTCCCCTATTTCCCCCGACGAAACCCGCATTGCTCTTCGCCACATGAAGAAACGGAAAGCGGTCGGGCCTGACAATGTGCCAATTGAGGTGTGGAAGGCGATGGGCCCACATGGCGTGGACCTTCTGACGGATCTTTTTAACCGCATCCTGATCACCAAGGAAATGCCGAACCAGTGGCGATTTAGCCTGATTATCCCTGTATACAAAGGCAAAGGTAGCGTACAGGATTGTAGTAGCTACCGCGGTATCAAGATCACGTGCCACACCATGAAGCTCTTCGAGCGCATCATTGACACACGGCTCCGTAGCGAGTGTACTGTCTCTGAGTGTCAATATGGCTTCCGGGCAGGTAACAGCACCATGGACGCAGTATTCGCCTTACGGAATCTGGCTGAGGCTTACAGAGAGAGAAGGAGAGCTTTGCATATGGCCTTTTTAGACCTGCAGAAGGCCTTCGACTGTATACCTCGGCAGTCCATCTGGTGGGCACTGCGCTTCAAAGGCGTTCCCGAGGCCTATATTGACATTATCAGAGACATGTACCGCGATTCCGTGTCCTCTGTCCAGACCGCTGTTGGCGAATCGAATGGCTTCCCAATATCTGTTGGCGTTCACCAAGGCTCGGCTCTTAGCCCGTTCTTGTTTAACGTAGTGCTCGATGTAGTTACGGCAAACATCCAAGATAAGCCCCCATGGCTAATGATGTATGCCGATGACATCGCCCTCGTTAATCAGAACAAAGCCCATCTTGAGCGCAAAGTCAACATTTGGAAGGACACGCTTGAAAACGGTGGTCTGAGACTAAATGTGGCGAAGACTGAGTACATGTCCTGTGGCGGCACGGATTCAAATAGGTTCATCCGAATAGGTTCGGACCTGATCAGAAAGTCCGATACGTTCAGGTACCTTGGATCCGTGCTGCACGAGTCTGGCAACGTGGACGACGATGTCCAAGCACGTATAGGCGCGGCTTGGGCGAAGTGGCGCGAGGTAACGGGCGTTGTATGCGACCGCAAAATGCCTCCTAAGCTCAAGGGGCAGATATATAAATGCATCATACGGCCTGTCCTACTGTACGGCGGTGAATGTTGGCCAGCACTAGGCAGACACACCCAGGAGCTTCGCGTTTAGTCTTGGTGTCCGTGACGTGGGGGAAAAACTGCAAGAGTGTCGTCTGCGATGGTATGGCCACATCATGCGCCGCCCTATGGAGTACGTTGGTCGGGGATGCATGAATATGGCTGTTCTTGGGGCTAGGTCCCGTGGTCGCCCTCGCAAGCGCTGGTTGGACGTCGTTAAGTCCGACATGAGAGCCAATGGCCTAACTGAGAAGGATGTTCAAGATCGGGCAAAGTGGAGGAAGCTAAGTAGGAAGGCGGACCCTGGCAATAGCCGGGATTAACGCCAGGTAGAAGAAGACTGACTTCAGAAATTAAAGCTTTTTCTTTCTTCCGAAGTTATTTTGTACCTTGTAGTGTTTTGTTTTTGGAAGTCGGTTGTATTTTTTGCAAAAAAGTTTTTTATTTTCTTGTACGTCCATAGGAAAAAAAAAGTTCCGCTGGGCTGACGTCAGGCCAGCGGAACTTTTTTTTTCCGAAACTGAAACTGTTTTTGATGAATAACTCCCTAATGGTTAGATGCACAAATTCGTACTTACCATACACATTTACAGGACGTCATACACTAAATATCTACTAAACTGAAATTAATAAAAACGACATTTTTCCGCCCGGATGACGCACACAAAAATGACTGCCCTTATGATTTCACGGTAAATGTATACAATGTTTCTAATATCAATTTTAATGCGCCTAGGATTTATGATTTAAAAGAAAAGTTATGATAATAAAATAGGCACCTCAAGCCAAACATTATTATTCATTCCTGCTTCCTGAGCAGTGGTATGTAAAAATAAGTGGCATTCATGGAATGCTTCAAATAATGTTAGAAATTATGTATATTGTAGTCAAATGTTGAATAACTCTAAATAATATTAATTGTTAGGTTACCAAAACAATGGCGAACTTTACAAAAGTGAGGTTAGTGTTAAAAACGACCCATACTTGCGTTTTTTGAGACCAATACCTTTAGAACGTCTTTAAAAGAGTACTGCCTAACACAATAAGCTTTAGTTAAATCACTTATTCTAGGTTAAACCTAGATAGAGGAGTTGTTTGACACTTTAAGTTTCTCGTGTTACTAAACTCTCGACCACCTCTATTTTATAATCTATGTCTGCAATAATAGTCAATAAAACACCTTAAGTGGTGTAAAACAGTTCATTGCCATAACTATACTACAATAAGTGTTAAAAGGAGTCGGCGAACCCTTTTATAAAGCTTTGGGTGTCAGAGAAAGGTTATACTTGCTGCTACTAGCACCATTATCACTCTCAAAGCTGTTTTACGTTGTCCATTAAAGCTATAGTGGTGTTATATTGCCTAAACTTGTTTGTTAACTCCTCTATATCGTCTTTAGTTATAACTGCGATCATTATAACCCTGTTATATTAAAGTCATAACAACGCCTGTAACTGACACCAAAATGTTATTTGGGCTGTATAATAACTGCAAAGTGTTGTGCGCGAGTCCTACTCGCTCTTGAAATATTAATTTTAGACTACTCTCTAACATATATCAAAATAAATTAAATCGGAGCCGCCAGTTGTGTACCTTTCCTTGTTAGTTGACGATTGTGGCAGCTAAAATTTAATTAGAATATGGCAATACATAAATAGTCCTGCTTGTTTGTAGATGTCGGAGCCACAACAGCAGCAGCCTTACCAAGAGGCATCATCACCTGCTGTCGTAGTCACAACACCCAGTGTGTCTACACCAATTGTTCAGAGATATCAATACGCGGAAGACTCTTACAAACAAGATACTCGTGATCCAAACCTGTTGTGGCGTTTGGGACTTAGTAAGAAAATACTTATATTTAAGAAAGTAGATATACACTATCTAGATCGCTATATATAATGTTAAAAGGAACCCTTATGGTGTGACTAAGGCTGTGATTCGAGGCAGAGGCCTCGAATCTTACGGGCAGCGGGACGGCGGCGGTGGCGGCACGGTGGCTCGAGAGCGGCAGTATCTAGTGAGTAAAATCAAATGGACTGGCCCTCTAAAACAGCGGCGCGGCAGCGGCTCGAAGGCGGGCAACGAACGCTGCACTCCAGTCAAGCGGTGACCGCGCTCGCGTCTGCCTTTCAAGTGTTTTGCTATTTATTTTCTTCTTTTGCCTGCTATAAATCGAGCGGTAGGAATCAATTTGAATAAAAAAACCCGGCCAAGTGCGAGTCGGTCTCGCACACGAAGGGTTCCATACCATAAACCTTAATTTTTAATTTTGTTGTTATAGCAGCAATAGAATACACAATCTGTGAAAATTTTAGCTGTACCTATTACGGTTCTTAAGATACAGCCCCCTGACAGACAGACGGACGGACGGACGGACGGACGGACAGTGGAGGGTTAGTAATAGGGTTCTGTTGGTTACCCTTCGGGAACGGAACCCTCAAAATGTTGTCGCCCCTGGTCAGACATTTCGTTCGCGAGTAAAAACAAATATCTCGACGACACAGCCACGAACACAACACTACGCCGCTATAGTGCCGCGCGATCTGCCCGCTGGTTTCGAAAACGGGTCTTCGTTGCCCCGCTCCCGCGCCGCCGCTGCCGCCGCCCCACCGCTGCCGCCGCCCCGCTGCCCGCAAAATTCGAGGCATAGGCCTTAGCCTGGCTGTCTGTCACAGCTGGATATTTTAAGAACTCCTAATGCTATGAACATGAAATTTGGAATAGATTTAGATGACGTTTGTTCAATAATTTTACAAAGAAGAAAGAAATAAAAATGTATTTATTCTTTTTGCAACAGCGACTGACAGGGGTTCTTAAAAATCGAAGTGGAGCTACAAGGGCGTGTGGGGTATTATTATAAAAGAACGCTATTTGCACATTCTCAAAAATAATTCTTTTTTAAGATTCCGAACAAAAAAACGGAACCCTTATAGGATCACTCGGTTGTCTGTCTGTCTATCACAGCCAGTTTTCTCCGAATCCGGTAAATTATTAGCCCCATACTAATAATTTCAGAGTTCAAGATATCGTGTGACATATCAAATGAAAGGGCTTACTGTGAAGGTTTTTTTTTTGTATTTTTTTTTATTTATTTTATTGACACACCAACGACTTATTCACTAAATCGTTACAATTGACATATTATAATAATAGTTTAGCGGTGAATTTGTCACTTATAGGTGTGCACAGCACTTGTACATAATTATATTCAATTACGATTTTATAGTTTTAAAATAAATGGATTTAAAGTTATTCTACAAATTAGGCGAAAAGTGACCATTCCCCCTTATCTCCGAAACTGCTGAGCCTAGAATTTAGAAAAAGTGGAGATATTAGATTTTTACCTAAAGATTACAGGAAGGTCTATAAGAAGTCAAATTTTTTTTTTAAGATGTCAAGATAAATTACATGTTAAAAAAAATTCTTTCGGAACCCTTTGTAGACCGCATGGTTTTCGACTTTTGATGAAAAATATTCTCTCCCTTATCCCCGAAGTTTGCATAGAGAAAAATCTGAAATAATTCTATGTGATAGAAGTTTGTGTAAAGATTACAGGAAAAGTAAAACGATGTCTCTAAATAGCACTCTTTTTCAGCAATCATCTACGAAAATTACATTAGTTCTATTATCGGTCAAGTCGGTCAGTTCACCGCAATTCTTTGATGCATGAAAATTTAGAAACGATTCACGTTTTATATTTATGACGGTACTGAACCCTCGGTGCGCGAGTCCGTTTTTTTAAACCTGCTTGAACATAATAATTATTACGAACTTGTACCTAATTGTACGATTGGATCCTAAGCCGACCCGCTGACCAATTTTTTTGCATAAAGCTTCTTAATCAATCACGGTTTGCCATAAAGCTGAGCATAAAGATTAGATGTAAAATAATGTTTTATTTTTGTTTTTTTAGCTTGGCCTTGTAGTACAGGCAGTGCTCGGGCTTCGCCGCCTATCTATGACGATTCGAAGAAAGGTTGGTGTTTATTGTATACAGTATAGCTTTATACCGCAGTTTCGCTTTACAGTAAAGCTGCTGAAAGAAATACACTTTTGACTACTCTACGCACTTCATTCAGTTCTTTGGCGTTCAAATCTGATTTTGCAAGGAAGTCATCAGAACAAATCCGGCACTACTGAGGGTAGTAACTCGGGTTACTCTGGGATATAGTTTTCGCTTCAAAGGACGCTGTCTTCGTAAATCTTCTGTATACTCCTGAATCGGAAGGCTGGTTTACATTGATTGTCTAGCAATGGTAGTTGGTTCTAGGCATGTTGCACGAATACCACACTTCGCGCGGCAAGTACAGCGTAAGATACAGTTATTCAATTTTTATTGACCGTTAAATTGGTTATGATAAAAAATGTTGAACAAACGATTGAATAATTTTTTGTGGTGGTTTGGGATCTACCTCCTCGCGGTCCACCCTGGGCAACGGGAACTCAGGCTTTCCTGTGATACGGCAGAACGATCCCACTTAAAGCGGTGGTAGGCTCCGTAAGGAGCAGCTTGGCTCGCGACCACCATCCCGCCGAATGCCGGCTCCAAGCAGCTTACTGTGTTCCGTCGGTGTGCGCGAGTCCCAGTGCCTTTTGGGGGAGAAGGAAATTGTTAGTTGCTCTGCTCAGAACCGGTCTTGGTCGCTGGGCTGGGCTTTCCGGGTAACTTATTTTGGAGGGTAGCGGGATCCGAAGCACGGTGCCAGCTGTTGGCCGACCGCAGTTAGTAGGGGGCCCAAGTAGCACGCCAGCCACGTGTGAATGGCTGCGCCGCCAACTACCGAAAACTCCAGATATGCTCCACCGTGCCAGCCCGCGACTGGATGGGAGGACCCGACCATATCCGGGGGGTTCAGGCGTCCCCGCAGTCTCCAAATGAGTTCCCCATTTGTCGGTTTAGCCTTAGTGTTCCACTTGGTTCACTGAGCAGCGCCTCGACATTTTCACATTGCATAGGTACGGAATCGTGTTTTATCACGATTCGTCAAAATACCCGAATTGATGTTCACCACATTCGTTTCGTGATCCAGAGTTCAGTTTTGGATGATAACGATTCACGAAAAAAAAAGATGATTAGTCAAAAAACACGAATCGTCCTCGTGTGAATGAGCCCTAAGTGGTCTTTTCTAAGGCTCTTCTAATAATTAAAAATAATTCTAATCAATCATTTACGTAGTGATAGTTCCGTTTTCAAAAATGTTTTTGAAATTTATGAAAATGCATTTTCCAAAAATATTTAACTTGCATAATTTCCTTGTACTATGCAGTTTCTTTGAACACCGGTGTAGTTGGGAAAAGGCTAGGCAGATTTGTAATGTTAGATTTTTTTATGATTAAACCTAAAACGTAATAACTTTAATTTGCAGGTAACATGGGAAGTCCAATTAATCTAAAAGCGGACTTTTTCGTCTTAAAAACAACATCCCAATGGAGGGTATACGAGTATTGCGTGGACTTCTCCCCAGAGGAGGAAAATATTGGAATTCGCAAAAGTCTTCTGAAAATGCACGCAAGTAAAATTGGAGCGTAAGTTTAATATTATGTCTTGATACATTTCGATGTTTATTTTAAAAACAAATCATCTATACACGGTGCCATTTTAGGCGTTTTACAAAAACGGCCCACTTAATGTACCTGATATAAACTACCTCTAGGCGCGATTTTTTAGTTTAATAAGTCATTAAGATAATAAGTACAATATAAAATAAATAATGCATTAAAATTATGAAACACCCTGTTAATAATGTTTACGTATCCAAACTACGCCGTGTGTCATGAAAATGATTAATAATATCATTTTTTAAATAATTCAAGTGTTCATAATTATCATTTTTTTAATGAACGTGTAGTCATTAAACCAGAAGGGCTTTGTCTTTTTTTTGTATACATATTATTGAAAATTAGAAACCTTATGCAGTGGCGGCGCAAGACTAAAATTTGATTTGGGCAAGATTGGCATTTGGCGAGGCCCTCTAGGTACTGATTTTTGAGGAGGTTTTCACTGGTTGAATTCTGCAAATTGAGGGTGAGGAAATGCAGCAATATCAATCGCTCATTTTGTGCAAAATAGTGAATATTTGAAGAATGTGAAATAATTCAAGAAAAAAATAATATATACTAAAATTAACCATGATTATGAGCGACGCTACGCTTGCTTGTGGCTTGTACGAGTAAATCATAGTGTCTTAATATCTCGCTGCGGCTAATATTTTGACAATACTTACTGAAGTAAACCTAAACACTAAAAGAATTCAAATAGCAACTGCAAGTAAAGTGTGCTTTTGGTTATTTTTGTCGTTTTTTGACACCGACTTCCGAAATTTAAGTTGTTTTATACTTTGTAGTGTTCGATTTTGGAAGTCGGTTGTATTTTTTTGTAAAAAAGTTGTCTTAAAGGGAGTTCCACTCTTAGCTGTACGCACTATGAATATGATCCCAAAACATTTTGTGCGTGTGGTAGAATCATCCAAAACGGCTTACAATTGGCGAAATTACCGCTGAACAAACATTTTAAATGGGATCTCATCATCAGATCCTAATTTAAACAGGGTTACTTGTAAAACACCAGCAACAGGCAGTGAAAGTACACATGATTATAAGCAACTTTTACTTTGGGAAAACTCCGATAGCTCGTGAAAAATATCAGCTGTTCCATACATTTTCATTGGCTAAATATTACATTTTGTATGAAGTAGCTGATATTTTGTTCGAGATTTCGGAGTTTTCCCAAAGTGGTGTTTTACAAATAACCCTGTAGGTATATTCCATCCTCAGCTCAGCAACATGAGATGATGATTACCAGGCACAAATATCTGAATTGCGTTAGAAAGTTTATGAAAAACATTGTATGTGCCTATAAAATTTGAGGGTTCCCTCGATTTTCATGGGATCTTATCATCAGTTTCTGACTTGGTGACAATGAGAGCAATCGGACAATACTTCCCGATTGGTCCCATTGTCACCAAGTCAGAATTGAAAAATGACGGAGTTATGAGGTAACAAACATAAAAAACGCAACCGAATTGAGAACCTCCTCTTTTTTTTTAGGTCGGTTAAAAAGAATTCAAAGTAACAGCAAGGGTTCAAAAAAAAAAAAGAAAAAACGCAGATAGGCTCTAAGTTATATTTTTTATCGGCCTAGCCACGATTTTTCTGATTTGTAAATGTCAAAGCTGCAAGGCCCTTCAGACCGCAAGGCCGTAGGTGGTGGCCCACGTCGCCCACGCCTTGCGCCGCCTCTTCCTCTTACCTTAAGAAGTGGGGACATAATTACAACTATGGTGAAATTAGTTTTATTACTAGTATGTGAAGTGATACCGATGCGCGTCTGTTGTTAAATATAGGGTAACCAAATCGGATGTATACAAGTTTGTTTCGACAAACCATGTACGTGGTATACACAAGTGAAAGTTTGTGACAAACTTTTTCTTGGCAATTAATCGAAAGCGTGAATTGACCTCCAAAGTCACCAGATTCTACGGATCCTTTTTTTTTTCGATGGATTAAATGGAGTTATCGAAAAGGGGCGTATTATGGTGTATTTAACACTAAAATCGGAATATTTTTTATCACGTCAGCAAAGGTACGAAATTTTGCGACATTTTTATTTTATGTTACGTGGGTTATTTTGATAAACATACCTCAAGAGCAAGTCGGACTCGCGCACCGAGGGTTCCGTACAAATTTGTAGGTACGTATTATATATAGTTCAGGAATCAAGTCCCGCATTTTTTTCCGGGCTAAGAACCAGATCAGAGCAGAGATTTAACGGTTTTGGACCATAGCGGATACTTTTCAAGCAAAACCTACAACGCTGCGCTGTGACAAATCGTGTGAGGGTCGTTCTCTAATGGAAAATATTAACACCGTGATTCAGAAAAACGCGTCATCAGTGCAGCGCCATCTATCGACCATTTCGTAAACTTACAAGAAAAAGTATTCGGCAGCGGAAGACAGATAAGATATTGTGTTATTTTCATGCTTTCCTACATTTTATTTGTACTCAATCTCAATAGATGGCGCTCTGACTTATTAGAAAGCATCAGGAAGTGTCTTCTTAAACTTAAAAATTCAATATCCTTTGATTGTATGGGTCGATTTTGATGAAATAAACGTTAAATTTTACTCAGGATAACACTCAGTTTTTTTAAGTACCTGGATTTTAAATCCAATCAGTGGTTTATTAAGCTCGATGATTGATTACGTACTTAAAAAAAAGGCTATATTTTTCATGATTTCGTCACAAATGTATAATTTTTAGACTTTTCCCTATACCTGTAGTATAAGTGTAGTGTAAATTCCAAGTCGATACCTCCACGCGTTCCCGAGATAAAAATTCTTGACAGACAGACGGACGGACAACAAAGTGATCCTAATAGGGCTCCGTTTTTTCCTTTTGAGGCACGGAACCCTAAAAACGACTGATGAGCTGCATTTTAGGCACAAAAAGGTAAAAAATTGTCAGATGTTAGTGTATAATTATCTAATAAAATCATGGAAAAATATCTGGAAATTCTAGCTTAATAAAAAAAAAATCGCAATCAAAAGTTGTAAACTACTACTACTATCTAGTTTGGCCACCCTGTATCTATTATGTATCCATCTTTCTTCTATCTTAGCATACATGAGGCTAGTCTTAGCTGTTTATTTATGCTTTAAGGTCACTTTTTGATGGTACTGTTTTACATACCGTGAAGAGATTTGACTCTGACCCATTGGAGTTATACTCAATCAGGGAAACGGATGGAAAACGAATAACGATGTCAATCAAGGTAAGCAAGCAAGTTAAATACTGCCTGTACAATATTCAAATGCGATCTACCTAAGCTCCCACATGAATTGCCACCAGCTGGCAGTCTAACCATCGCGGCCGTAAAACAGCGAATTGAAGTGACTTCCCAGTCGCCACACAGTGGCAATTCATGTGGAGTACGGGGTACTTTGCGTCAAATCCGATAGTTCTGATTTTTTGAAGACTTGTTTATGATATTAGCCCAATAGGGAAGATGCAAATACAGAATTTATGTGAATTTTGTCAGTAAAATGATAAAAAAATATAAAATGAAGGCCATTGCAACGTTTTTATTTTGGTTAATATCGATTTTTAACAAGAATAGTGAATTAAAGTAACGTGAAACGGAACGTATTTAAAAACAACAATCAGCGTTTAGTGACGTATCTGCTGTTATGCCAACGACAAGGCAACCTTATGTCTTTGAGAGTTGGGACAGTTCTTGACCAGTCATAGACACGAGTGACGTCATCGTCCGTTTTCGCGCGAAACTTTAAACTGTTGTCGGTTTCAAAACGCAATTTTGGCATTAAATTAAAGCGTTTTCATTTCTTATTTATGTGGTGGTCTATTCTAGATGGAGTTCTTTAAAATTAAAGCAAAAATGGAAATATTGCATGTTCCCTATCATTCTAGCGGGATGTTGTTCCAAAAATGTGGAAGAGGCAAAGCATCAGATGTCATGTATTCTAGCATCGCCTCTTCAAAATCCTCATTGAAACCAGAAAAGATTGCCATGCCTTTAGTGGTTTTAATATCCTGCTTCTTTGGCTTAGGAAAGAAGCAAATCCGGACGTTGAAAAGGATTTTTTTTTGCTTCCACATTTTTGGAACTACATCCCGCTAGAGTTGTTCGGCGTCTAAATTATCGCAAAACATTGCGAAGTTCGAAAAAGTGATAAAATTTGAAAGGCTTTTTATCTCGGAAATTATTGGGTCTACAGAGACAATTCTAGTTTGAAATTTTAGAAAGTTAAAATTACTTTAAGAAAGGTTATAATCGCCAAAATCAGAAAAAACAAACGAAATTATCGCGGATATTTTTGAAGTTTTGACAACGTTGCGTTCGGCGCTCGAGGTCACAAACTTGGATTGTTCATTGGGCCAACATCATAAACAAGTCTACAAATAATCAGATGGGCTAAAAAGGCCAGTTTAGGAGAACCATATCAGAATCATAATATTAATCACGTACCAATTTGTCAAATTTCATTTCCATCTTTATCGCTTACGCATTAGGTTCAAGGTTGATTGGGAAAATTTGATAGTGGCGGGTACCTTGATTTGCTTTCTGATTCTGCTGTAGTGGCCTTTTTAGACCCGCTGAACTGCCGGATTTGACGCAAGATCTGATGTATAAAGTTACTGGACTCTGTAGTACTTATATATTATTTGGTTTGATTTCAGTGGATTTGTGATGTAAGCCCGGGGGACGGCAATTCTGCAGAAATTTTTAAAATCATCATCAGGAAATGCTTCCAAGTGGAAAACATGCAATTGATGGGTCGAGACTATTTTGATCCCTTGTCTGAGGTTTGTATTCATGTCCCAATGAAGTAAAAACTAAAAAAACTAGACTTAAATCAGTCCTACTTAGTAGTAGGATTGATTTAAGTCTAGGTTTTTTAGTTTTATCAAAGCAAAAGTTTAAATTAAGTTAAATTGAGAGCAAATTTGCCGTTCAAGTGCCGTTTGAGATATCTATTAAGATATCCATCTAATTTGGATGAATATCTTAATAGATATCTCAAAATTAAAGTAAGTCGCGCAACCAAATAATTATAACGAAGGTAGAGATGTCCCGAACTGGACACCTGAGAGCAGACGTCGTTGACGGTTGTCTATTGCAATTTTTATTTCAGCTGAACCACAATATTATTGGCTCTGATAATTAGATGTTAACTTTATTAGTTTGGGCTAAATAAACATTTGCACCCGTGCGAAGCCAGGGCGGGTCGCTTATTATGTATAAAGGGGGAAGTGCTAAACCCATTCCGGCGGAGCCTTGACGGCAGTTGGTTAATATAAGTCATTCAATTGTATTTTGTAAGAGCAGTTAAGTAATAGTACGCTGGTATTATATTATCTGTGGTAATAGTAATAACACTCCAACAGAGGAGTCACGGCCGCACGGGTCGGTCTGCAAGGTTATGATTAAGCAACATCATCTCGGGATGTTATACCTCTAGATCCTGTAACATACCCGTATCTACCGAGACTCCTCCGTGCCATTGCACGCTGAGCCTTTGGATCCGACTGCCCATTGAAGATGCGATGGCAGTCGTTACGGTAGTCAGATTTTGATTTTTTTTTATCAGATATCGGGTTGCGGAAATCAAATAGGCAGTCGCTATCTGATTTCCTACTCCTCCGCTGTACATTTCTGATTAATTTCGTTGCAGGATCCAAGACAGTTGAATCGTTCCTCCGGGACTCGTCGATGCTTCATTGGCTCGGCGTTTTTCTGGCGGTCGCCATTCTTGATTCTGGCTTTCAGGAGTTGTAGGGGTTGGGAATGTGTGGCGGGCTTGTCCCAATAAAAAAAAATAGAGAGGCAGTCGCTATACGTAAAATACTACGCACGTACTCGGCCGTATGCGATCTGACTGGGAGCAGACTTCAACATACAGGCAAAGGCTAGATTGATTGAACTGTATTTTAATGACATTTTTAAAGCATTTCAATATTTGCAGATTGCTATTCCCGAGTATGGTTTACAAATGTGGCCGGGATATAAACTAGCTATGACTCAATACGAAGATTACCTGTTGATGGTATTACAACTAACACCCAAGGTAAGAACCTGCATGTTTTTTTTTCTATAGATCTTTTTTCAGAAATCTGTTTATTTAAACATTTTAAGTTACTTATTTGTTAAATAGGAACAATTGTTTTTCCTTATTTCGGCAAGCCTTTTTGCATAGGCCTTCTCCAACTCCCACAAGGTAGTCTTTCCTCTGTAACTCTGGTCCAGTATGTGCCCTAAGTCGCATGTCATCCTCCCCATCAGGTTTTAGTCTCTCTTTTTTGGTATACCTACTTACCATTTAGTTACCATAGGACCACTTGTTTGTTCCATTTGTGTTTTGCATCGTAATGGTGCGTCTATGCGAGCCGAGCACGAGCGGAGCAGGATTACTAATTCGTGTAGTGCGGACCGACTTACAGACCCCGTCACGCAAGTTTACATCCCCGAAGTACGTCGCAATCAGGTGCTGTTGGTAATAAAGATCTGATACTAGTAGACCCATCGTGTTTGGAATCCGTCCGATGACCACTATTAATTAACTGTTGTTGGAAACAAGGATCTGATGATGGAAAGCAGAAAGGTGGATAGTTTGGCTACTAGTTTAGCCATAGTGTTTGAGCTCGTTAAACGAGCTCAAACACTATGGCTAAACTAGTATTTTTCTAATGAGCACTATTCATTGCTGTTGGTAGTAAAGATTTGATGATGGAAAGCAGATAGGTGGACAGTGGATATCTTAGCTGTCTACTAGTGTTACCACCGTGTTTGGGTTCCTATAGTCTTGTCATCAGTGCTGTTCGGTGTTTTCACCGAACACCTTAGTTAGCAATACCGTCGTGACGCGTTGACCTAATTTTATTTATTTATTAAACACAATTATCACTTTTAAGTTGACTTAGAGTCAGTGCACTTTGGTCGACCGCGTTAGCCGGGTGTATTCTTTCATTCATCAACATTTCATTTAACATTAAGAACACATTTGGGCACATTTGAATTTTCCTAACAAGTACTATTTATGGTAGCTGGCAACAAGGTCTTTAACACAGGGAGACCAGAAACGCCTAAAGGTGAGCCAACACTCATTCCAAAGGTACTCGTAAATAAATGTGGGTACAATTCATTGAAGTTATATCCAGTCTTGGGTCGCATGATACTAAAAATTGCATGTTGAAGTAGGTCGCAGTCATAAAAGTATCAATTTAAACAGTAATACTAACTGCCCGCGACTTAACTGGAGAGAATATTATTGATTTTTTCTAGCACGGATCCCTTTAACGTGTTTTATTAACTTTTAGTTTTTTGACATATTTTATTTTAACAGGTTTTTTAATGATTTTGTTCTTACAACTTTTATTTTAAATAGTTTTAACTGAAAGGAATATAATAATAAAACTTTTCTTCTCTTTTGTTCTTTTATTTTTTTTTCTTAGTATTTATTTATTTAATTAGACTTCACAACAAGTTATTTTTTGTATAAAGCACTTGTCAGGGTACGTAGCAAGGTGTCGGTGTTTTTGAGGAGAAACCAATGTTTATGTTGAACACTATTTATTGAATCACTCTCAAACTGTTCTTAATGTTAAATGAAATGTTGATGAATGAAAGAATACACCCGGCTAACGCGGTCGACCAAAGTGCACTGACTCTAAGTCAACTTAAAAGTGATAATTGTGTTTAATAAATAAATAAAATTAGGTCAACGCGTCACGACGGTATTGCTAACTAAGGTGTTCGGTGAAAACACCGAACAGCACTGATGACAGACTATAGGAACCCAAACACGGGGGTTACGCTAGTAGACAGCTAAGATATCCACTGTCCACCTATCTGCTTTCCATCATCAAATCTTTACTACCAACAGCAATGAATAGTGCTCATTAGAAAAATACTAGTTTAGCCATAGTGTTTGAGCTCGTTAAACGAGCTCAAACACTATGGCTATTTATTTATTAAACACAATTATCACTTTTAAGTTGACTTAGAGTCAGTGCACTTTGGTCGACCGCGTTAGCCGGGTGTATTCTTTCATTCATCAACATTTCATTTAACATTAAGAACAGTTTGAGAGTGATTCAATAAATAGTGTTCAACATAAACATTGGTTTCTCCTCAAAAACACCGACACCTTGCTACGTACCCTGACAAGTGCTTTATACAAAAAATAACTTGTGAAGTCTAAATAAATAAATAAATACTAAGAATAAAAAAATAAAAGAACAAAAGAGAAGAAAAGTTTTATTATTATATTCCTTTTAGTTAAAACTATTTAAAATAAAAGTTGTAAGAACAAAATCATTAAAAAACCTGTTAAAATAAAATATGTCAAAAAACTAAAAGTTAATAAAACACGTTAAAGGGATCCGTGCTAGAAAAAATCAATAATATTCTCTCCAGTTAAGTCGCGGGCAGTTAGTATTACTGTTTAAATTGATACTTTTATGACTGCGACCTACTTCAACATGCAATTTTTAGTATCATGTGACCCAAGACTGGATATAACTTCAATGAATTGTACCCACATTTATTTACGAGTACCTTTGGAATGAGTGTTGGCTCACCTTTAGGCGTTTCTGGTCTCCCTGTGTTAAAGACCTTGTTGCCAGCTACCATAAATAGTACTTGTTAGGAAAATTCAAATGTGCCCAAAGACGAAGTGTTTAAGACTAGTCTACTAAGAGGGCCACTATTCACCTTTATGGTTTCCATCATCAGATCATTTTTACTAGCTGCAATAGATGGAACCCATCTGTACAATTTATATGAACCCCAACACGATGGGTGTAGGAGCAGTCAACTAAGTGAGCC
Organism: Lacanobia oleracea; assembly: GCA_950371165.1. Taxonomy (NCBI): domain Eukaryota; kingdom Metazoa; phylum Arthropoda; class Insecta; order Lepidoptera; family Noctuidae; genus Lacanobia; species Lacanobia oleracea. The sequence continues at coordinate 18,897,384 of OX493385.1, forward strand.
ACTACTCACCTTTATGGTTTCCATCTTAAGATCGTTGTTACCAGTTGCAATGGATAAGGCTTATAATAAGGTTTCAATTGAACGCAAACACGATGAGTTTAGGAGTAGTCAACTAAGAGAGCCACTACTCACCTTTATGATTTCCATCATCAGATCCTTGTTACCAGGTGCAATGAATAGTGCTCATCAGAAGTATTTAAATGAGGCCAAACACAATGGGTATAGGAGTATTCAACTAAGAGAGCCACTAGTCACCTTAATGGTTTCCGTCATCAGACCCTTGTTACCAACTGCAGTAAATGGTACCCAACAGTACGATTGAAATGAGCGCAGACATCACAGCCATACTTGTAAGAGTTGGTAAAGAATTACTTTTCTATACTATCTCTAAAGAAATACTCAAGCTTGTAATATACATGTGTCAGCCAAGTCAATCGAAAAAAGTATACATATTCTTGCTCTACTACAGATGACAAAAAAACTACGACAGGTCTCAATTCTGTCGGACTCTGGGTCTGAAATAACCATTCTTCTTTTACAACGTAACACTTTTACGCTATTGCACCTGCGCGGTCGTCACTAAAACCTAACTTCGGAGGGGTAAACAACGCTGATGCGAACTGTACGAGGCTCGAACGAGCGCGCTTCGAGCATTTGGTTCGTGTTCGACAGTGCTTCGCCACTTTTCGGTTTTTTGACGAACACAAAGGGATTTGCATCGCGCTCGCAGTGCTCTCATGGTCGTGTTAAGTATCGGCTAATCGATGAGCCGAGCATCATGGAAACGTGGTCAGAAGATGATTGTTTAGGTACCTACTATTAATTGAATAATATCAAAATAATCCAACGATATGGGACACAAAACAGGAAGATTACTATAGAAAAAAGAAGAATGATGCATGTTCTCATTTGTCCCAAGACTTGGGCAAGGATGTAGAGATGTGAAAAAATAATATTTTTAGTTTATTAGCTTGACAGCAGCAGCGGCTGCTGCATATCACACTCGTTCATGTTCGCCACGAGCTGCGAGCACACTGCGGAAAACTACGTTCAAGGATAGTGATCGTTGTAGGTTCGAGTTGTACGTCCACACTTGACGCCGCTAGCGACGCTCGGTTCGTGCTCCGCTCGTGCTCGGCTCGTGCTCAGCTCGTGATCGGCTCGTGCTCCGCTCGTGCTTGGCTCGTCTAGCGTAGACGCACATTATGTCACATGTTTCCTGTCTAACCCCATTACAGATAGTCTTGGCAATATCTGTAACCGTTGTTCTTTTTCTTTCATCTACGCTTCTTATTATTTCATCTTGCTTCTTTTAATTGGGAAGTGGCGAAGGAGCCACTTCCCAATGTCATAATTCAACAAATCCTAAATATAAAGTTTTTAGTAAAAGTTGTTGATATCCTCGAAATTCTATATTTGAAGTTTTTTATTTCCTTTATCGCTTTATAGGTGCTTCGTAAGGACACTGTTCTACAAATGTTGAATGTGTATGCTACTACAAAAGGCAGCGACTACAAAAAAATCTTTTTAGAAGATATTATTGGTAAGTGACAATATTGATATTATTGGTGTGTGATTTAAATAAGTAGCATACTATTTAATAAATCCTTGTCACATACAATGTTTGCTGTGATTAATTACAAATAATATTGTGATCATTTCAGGAACCATCGTTTGGACTGACTACAATAAGAAGACCTATCGAATCGACGATGTTTCCTGGCAGGATACACCACAGTCTAAATTCAAGATTAAGGACAAAACTATCTCCTATATGGACTATTATCAAAAGGTGTGTAGAAAGCGATAAGCGCTTCAAGTGTCAGTTGGTCTGTGGATGGGTGACCATCTTAATATACCGAGTTTCTACCGTGCCTCGGAAAGCACGTTGAGCCTTTGGTTCCGGCTGTCATTTTTAGATCTTTGGCAGTCGTTACGGATAGTCAGAAGCCAGTAAATCTGACTCCAGACTTGCCATGGAGTACCGTGATATTCAGATAATGGGTTGTGGAGGTCTGGTATGCAGCTGCTCCACGTAAAATACTGATATTCAGTTAAATCCGACCCCAATATAGTTGGGAAAAGGCTAGGCAGATGATGAGTATTTGAGATATAAAACTGAAAACAGCGTCATCAATTTTGTGACGCCTTTGTAAGTTACAAGGGTAGAGTGGTTTTGGGGATCTAAATCCGGATGAACATCCAGCTCTTATGATCTCATCCAGGTTAGGTATCCACTGGCCGACTGGAAGTGCGGAATTTCGTTTCATTTATAGGACGTGTACGGGCTGTTGAAATGTGGTTTTGGCAGTGGAAAGACAATGCAAGACCAGATAGTCGTCGCTCAATTGGGAAACGTAATTTAAATCAAACTTAAGTTAGTTTTTTCATCCCTGTAGGCTTTTGGCACTGGAGAAGTTTCTTTCCAAGGCTTTGCTGACATTAACGTACCCAGCAGTATCTAACTGATGCACCTTCTTGATATGAAAGACGTACACCAAAAAAGACTAAGGAATCTGACATAGCCATTTATGATAAATCAGTTTCAGCTTAACCCTGTCACAGGCCCTTGAGATAATATCAAGGGATACAGCAAGGCCTTTCGCAATTCTCTCAACGGTCTCGCCCCCAACAAAGCGTAGCATACGCAAGGGGAACCGATCACATTTCCGATTTTTTTTTGATCGAATTTCGTTTTACCGAAAACTATTGACCGACGTCTTATTTGCTAGGCGCATTATTTGACTTAGTTTTAGATCATCGAAGTATCATGTGTCATAGGCATTATTTTATCGAACTATATTTCGCCGATTTACATAATAACTTTTTGCTATTGGCCGAAGCCTCTTTTGTACTTTTTTCATTTGCCAAATTTTCTGTGGTGAAAACAAATAACAAATATATTTGTGATAAAAATCTATACTAATATATATAAAGCTTAAGAGTTTTTTTGTTTGTTTACTTGAACGCAATAATCTCTGGAACGAGGTCCGATTTTTAAAATTCTTTCAGTGTTAGCCCATTTATCGAGGAAGGCTATAGGCTAAATATCGTCACGGGTCAACTAGTCTACACTAATATTATAATAAAGAGTAAAGATTTGTTTGTTTGAATTGAATAGGCTCCGAAACTACTGGACCGATTTGAAAAATCTTTCACCATAAGTATCCTACATTATCCCTGATGAACATGGGCTAATGAATATTTAAAAAAAAGTTAGGGATCCGTATGAAAACTTCGATAATGTAACACCCAAGGTGTGAAAAAAATACCAAAAAAAGATCCTTATATCGCGTACGCTGCGGAAACTATTGACAATAGAGCAAAGTGATGTTCTAAAGTTTTATAGAGGACCTCAATATCTACAAAAAAGTCCGCGAGGGTATATATCTAACTATTATGGTTAAGTCACAATGACCGCTTTCTGTTCAAATGAAATGAATGTTCGGCTGAAATGGAATAGTGGTGATTTTAGTGTAATGATATTAATTCTTATCAATTTAAATTGTTAAATAATGAAGGTTGGTTATGTACAAGTAAATTACACTTTAAATGATCAAATCGGATCTTTTGTTTAAAAGTTATGAGGGGTATAAAAATACTCTTATGTAAGAAAATGTTGCAGTTTGCGCGAACTGCCGTCGTCGAAAGTTTAGTCTATTAATAAATAATTCGTTCGTGGAGTACTAACAAAACCCACGCGAACGCGACTTCGTTCGCGTGGGTTTAATTAGTCGAAGTCGTTGTGGCGAAGTGCTAGTATTTCATAAAATGTTGTTGTAGCCTGTGACTTGGTAGCATTTTCAATTTTAAATTAAAATAGTGTCATTAAAAGTCAATATGCCGTGCTAAATATTTAGTGACAGAAACGAATCGTTGCAAAACCGACTTCACGAAGTCTTGACTGCCCTACCCCTAGAGTCTAATTTAACCCCGCGCAGGCGCGGAGGGGTGGGGCGGCCCGCGATCTAAGGAGCAGGTGGTTTGAAGGTCCGCCGCCGTAGCTGAGGCTGGACGGCGAAGCCGACAAGCGTGCCGAAGCTGCGGTGGCGAGTGTTAAAACCATCTGCGACGATAAGCTCGCGTGGGGCCGCCCAAACCCCGCAGTGCTGGAGCCGTGACTGAAACAATGCTTGCTGTATGTTACATGCCTGCTTGCATGTAAGATGCTTGTTTGCACGCTGCATGCTTGCTTGCATGCTGCATGCTTGTTCGCATGCTGCCACATGACTGCTTGCATGCTGCATGCCTACTTGCATGCCTGCAGTCCTTTAACTGGGACCACTTAAAACCACTTTTGTTAACCGTCACCACCACCATTACACCACTCAAATTAAAACAGTGGCATAATGAATGTTCGGAAACATAATAAAACGAATGTTATTTCGGCTAAGTGTAACTTCGGCAAAAAGTTTTTCGACCAAATGAAACGCCGGAGTGACGAAAAATAAATATAATTTATAATAGGTCAATTTATACAGTGGCATACGTGACTTTGATGAAGCAAAAATAAACGAAACGGTAATAGAGGTGACATGAAATTCGGTCAAATGTTTTTCGAACTTATGATAGGTAACCATACTTACGTAAGATTTTAGTCGACCGACCACGGTGGAAGCCAACATGGTGGTCGCTGACATATGGAAGCAACAAGAATGATGGAAGAGTTTCTAGCACGTTCTTCTCCATAGAGATTGATTTTTCATTAGTTTGGGAAATCATCAAATGATTACTCCCGCTCTGGGCGGAGCAGAAGGGAGTGTCAGACTCGTACTGCCTAAATCCTATCTGTGTTCCTCCTAATTCCCTATGCGTTAATCAGGCCCTAATCAGGCGGCGAGCCACCCAACGCTCACCGTCCGCAGGCCCGCGCCTACGGTGGCCGGGAATCGTCCTGCAACTCCCGACGCGTCTTCTACTGTTGCGACGGAGGTGGCGGCTTCCTACGTCTCGAGGTCGCCGCCGCCGATTCCCTCGACGAGGACACGGCTTTGCTTCGCCCAAGCAAGGCAGACCTCCACTGTATGCTCCACCGTGTCCTCCGGCGATCATCACAGTGTTGAAACCCGGCCGTATCCTCCCGCCGAGGCCGAATCCGAAACAGTTATCTCCCGAAACACCCGTGTCTGGTGAGTACCAGGGCGGTTAGTAATTAGGCGGAAGATGTGGACGCCGTGACAACGCACTAGCCACTCCTCAAAGTGGGGACTTTTTGCCGCTATTATAGCGTGCCCAGCGCTATGTTGTGACAGTCGCTGTATACATACCGACATGAGATTCCGCCGGAGCTCCGTCCACCGTACTGCGATTTGCCGCGACAGAGGAGTCTCGCCCCCGGCATAGCACCTCCACGCGCCACCCATAAACGAGCGTGAGGGTTCTGGCAATGAGGCTCTTCGCCTCCCTGGAGACCGTGCCGTATCCCCGGGCCAGCAGGAATGGCTATAAATAACCCTCTAGGGCGCGTTGATGTATCGGGCTAGACGCTTCCTCAAAGTAAGCGCACTCACAGGCGCGGCGCCCCAAAAAAGGCCATGGACATGGACCGCACGCTCTATAGAGATCTACACTTTCGAACGCGCAATTAGCTTCATTAGGGTTCCGCACCTCAAAAGGACAAAACGGAATTCTTATAGGATCACTTTGTTGTCCGTCCGTCTGTCTGTCAAAACCCTTTATCTCGGGAACTCGTGAAAGTATCGAGTTCGAACCCTCTCGGTGCGCGAGTCCGACTCGCTCTTGACCGGCTTTTTTTCTGATTGTGCAACTTCCGCAAAAGTCAAAAGTGGTCTATTAATGGTTTCAATTTGTTTGTGTGCGAAGAGTCGGAAGTCGCCACCACCACCACGCCTGCCACCTTTTCTCATATTTTTTTATTGGTCTTCTCTGAACATGAAATGTGGTAGCCATTAGTGGAAATATAAAGTATTGATGCCTGAGTATCGTTTACACCCGGCATCACATGGAACTGATAACGAAAGGAGACGACGGTCTCAATACTGTTGCCCAGTCTAGTTCTTTCGTATCAAGTGGTGTTGATATTGTACCCATGGGTTTGTTTATCATATTCTCGTGTTCTTAAAAGTGTTTTCGTTCGTTTATAATCTGCATTCTTTATACTTTCAGAGATATAACATCTCGATCCATCAAGCTGACCAGCCTCTGCTGATTTCCCGCTCCCACCCGCGCAAAGTCCGCTTGGGGATGCCCGAACTAGTGTACTTGGTGCCCGAGCTGTGCCGACAGACCGGCCTGACTGACGAGATGCGCTCCGATTCCAAGCTCAAGAGGGTCCTTGACGCAAACACGAAGAACGGAAACGACTCACGCTTTCATAAAGTATTGGAGTCGGTCCAGCGTATGACCAAATCTTGCGAAGTCAGCAGGGTTTGTGTTACCTTATCTTCTTTATGCCACAAGCTAATAAGTAATGTATTTACAGCTGGTTTATAATGTCACTCAAGTTGAGAACTTCAACTAAAAACCAGTTATGAAAGTTTTAATAATAAAAACGAATTATTACTTCGCCGTTGTAAGAAGTAGGATGTTCTCTTCGGGGATAAAAGTGTGTTGTTCTTGGGCAAACTTAAATCACGGTGATGATTATAAGACAACGTTAGCTTTATCCTCCTGGTGAATACTCTACAAGTTACTTCTGTAGAAATATTGTAAATAATGTTTCTTTATTTGTCTCTTATGCATTCTTAAGCATACTATTCATCCGATGGGAGAAACTTTGGTAAGTTTTATGTCTTGGACGGCAAAGGTATACGCTTGGTATTGCAATGTTTGTGCCTACTCACTGCTACATAGTATAAACCATTTTTATAAACAAAACCTCAACCTCAAACCTCAGCAAATAGCCCGCTTTTAACCGACTTCAAAAAAAGAAGGAGGTTCTCATTCGGATGTATTCTTTTATTAATAAAATCAATTTATTTAAACTTTATGCACTAGTAAAAACACTGTACAAATGCGGACTGAATGCCATAGGCATTTGGAACACATTTAAAATATTGTTCTAAGTAGCCTAGGCTCGCCTTTTATATCTTCAAAATCTAGTAAATTCCTTAAAAGTCGGGTAGTTTCTGTTGATTTTTAGGGTTCCGTACCTCAAAAGAATAAAACGGAACCCTTATAGGGTCACTGTTGTTCGTTCGCCCGTCCGTCTTGTCTGTCAAGAACCTCTCGGAAACGCGTGGAGGTGTGGACTGTGTGGAGTTCAAACTCAGGTTTACAGTTCAAAAATCAAACTTCTAAGTTAGGTAACGTAAAAAAACTATACGGCCGTTTATGCAGCAAAAACGTATATTTCGACACTCAATGGAATAAAAATGTATTACTAATATAATAATATTTTCCATATACCTATAATAGGGAAGATGCAGATTTAATATTTACCTATCAATATTTTGTGACTAAAATGTAAAAAAAAGCATAAGAGAAGGGTCAGTGCAACGTTTTCATTTCAGTTAAGGTGGATGTTCCAGGGTAGCCCGCGAAATTCAAATGTAGCTCGACAGAATGAATATTTCAGAAATAATCATAATCTGTCGAGCTACATGAACTTAGAGGGCTATATTGATGATTAAAATGGTTATAATTCTTTAGATAACGCGTATTGCGTTACGGTCGCGGATCGTATTTGGTCCACATACAGCTTCACACTGACCGGCAAATTGCAAAAAAACATAAAAATATTTGAATTTCGCGGGCTACCCTGGAGCATTCACCTCTTAACAATAATTACAAATTTAAAGGAATGTGAAACGGAACGTGTTTTAATACACTAATTAGCGTCTGGTGACGTCACTCGTGTCAGTTTATAGCCCAAGATCCCAGGGCTCCCAGACGTTACTTATTTCGCAGCATCAATTTTTTTTTTGTTAAATGTATGTAGGTATGACATATTTCATAAGTCTATAGGAGGTAGTTTTGCAGTTTTATTTTTAATACTTAGTAAATAAACTATGTCCAAAAGATACTGTGAATAGGATCTCAATTCTCAGTGGAGATAGCGAGCAGATCTTACACTATTACAATATACTAATTAGTCTTTGAAATTTTACTAAATTAATAATTATTTAAGAATATGTATTATAAAAATCGTGAAAATGATTTAGTTTATGATACTTACAAACTGGCGGTCGCGTCAACTCAAACTAGCAGACCTAAGCAAATATTCTAAGTACCTACATACTAACACTATTCTATTCCACACATTTTGTTACTGAGAAAATGAGTAAGTTCTGGAAGCACTGGGATCTTGTTCTATGACTTTGATTTATGACAGTTCTTGACCAGTGACAGTCAGGAGTGCCGTCATCGTCCGTTTTGAGGCGAATATTTAAACACAACTTTTGCAATAAATTAAAGCGTTATCATTTTTTATTTATGTGGCGGTCTATTCTAGACGGAGTTCTTTGAAATGAAAGCAAAAATAGAAGTATCGCTTGTTCCCTATTATGAAATTTCGCAACAGTGATGTAATACCGTCGGCAAAAAAAGAAACGTCCAAGTGCGAATCAAACTGTGGAAAGGGTTCCGAACGAATAATATTTTTTGAATATGTTGCTTTAAAATATGTACTTAGACTTTTTATTGGCTAGGTTTTCATGTAACCTTTAGGTTTAGAACTATTTTTGACATAGTTAAGTAAGTTATGGAGATAAGGAGGAAGTGGTCAGTTGTCATCTATTTTCGTAAATAACTTCGGAATGGAATATTTTAAAATTATAAAAAATACAAAATGACCCTTACGATGCGCCCTTTGATTCGATATGTCACAAGGTACAGTTGGAAAACCTTTTTTTGTTAGTTTTTGTTACGTGTCTGTATTTGGGTCGCAGAACTATGTGTACCAAATTTCAACTGAATCAGTCGGGTAGAATCGGAAAAAATCAGATGTGATAGAGGACAGACAGACAGCCGATCTCATAACGGTTTCATTTTATCATACAGAGGTTTGGAACCCTAAAAATCTGCCCATTAGGGTACCATTTGCGCGGAGCGAGGCAGCGGAGCCGAGAAATACTTACCAATCATGGCAGCCGAAATATCAGTGACTCACGTAGTGCGGAGATTTTATGCAATTCCATTGGTAAAAATTTCTCCGTTTCTCCGCTCAGCTGTAATGGACAGGCACCCTTAGTGTCTGTGAATGCTTTATTTACAAGAAATTATTTGGTTTTAAATATCTATTTTTTCAACGCTTTATCTCCTTGGTGCATAATCTACTAAAATAGTTGTTTGCTTCTTTAAATGTGGTACAAAGTATACCAGTATAGAGCTTCAAAACTAATAAAATTTTCTTTTATTCCAGAAAATGGGTGGCTCTATCACAGGATTTAATAAATTTCAAGGGTCGCCAGCTTCCTGTTGAGAAAATCGCCATGAACAAGAATGTGCGCTTCCGGGCCGGGGACACTTCGGAGGGCTGGACCAGGGCCATGCGTTCAAAGCCCTTATGTCAAATCGCTTATCTACCCTCCTGGGTTGTCATCACTCCCGAGAGGCTTCGACGTGAAACTGAAGATTTCATACATATTTTGATGACGACCGCTGCAAGTGTGGGCCGCAAAATGCCCAAGCCCAAATTTTGTAAGTAACTCTTATAGGCCCCCCGACTACACGCTCCGTCTTGCTTGCGAGCATGCCTGCTTAAACCAGTTTGCGCAGGTAAGCCCGTACGTGTGGACGGCAAGACGGTAGCTCTCGCAGTCCCGGGGGCGCGGCTTGTGCAAACGTTGACTTGCTGAAGATTGCGCTAACTTGGCTTGCACGGTTTTACTTGAACGTGTGGCCGGGTTTTACTTGAACGTGTGGCCGGTCATTCAAACCGCACATCAGTCAGGAAATTATTTTCGACAAAGTACACGTCACAAAACAAAAAATGTGTATGAGAGAACTTTAATTTTTATTACGTAATATCGTTATTAGGGTTCCGTACCCAAAGGGTAACCAACGGAACCCTATTACTAAGCCTCCTCTCTCCGTCCGTCCGTAAATCTGTCAGCGGTATCTGAAGAACCGTAATTGGTAGCCAGTTGAAATTTTCACAGATTGTGTGTTTCTATTGCCGCTATAAGAACAAATAAAAATTAAGGATAATGGTACGAAATCCAGGTCAAGTGCGAGTCGGACTCGCACTTGACCGGTTTTGCTTTAAAGGTATGCAACGGCATTAAAGAGATCTCTGCGAGAAAAATGTGCTTTTGCCCCCTACTATTCAAAATCAAAAGTCGTTTATTCAAATTAGGCTGAGAGCCAGCACTTTTTGAACGTCAAGTTTTACAACAGACAGTCCCCCAAATCGCCCGCCCGTTTATTGTACAGTACAGCCCCTTAACGTATGCTCGTTGTTCCAGACTTCCTCGCGAGTGATTACGCTATTGATTATTATAACGCCTGTGAGGAGGCCATTGCAAGTAAAGATCATCTTGGTTTGGTGGTGTGCGTGTTGGCACGTAGGTATATGGACCGGTGAGTGGTTTTATAAGTTCATAGTTGACCCGCGCAACTTTGCTCCGCTCCTATTGGTCGTAGCGATAAATGGGCCATCTAACACTGAATTTTTCAAATCGGGCCAGTTATTCCTAAGATTAGCGCGTTCAAGCAAACAAACAAACTCTTCAGCTTTACAATCATATTAGTGTAAGATATTTGTCTGCTCCGCTCCTATTAGTCTTAGCGTTATGATATATAATCTATAGCCTTTCTCGATAAACGGGCTATCTAACACTGAAAGATTTTTTTAAATCGGAGCAGCAGTTCCTGCGATTAGCGCGTTCAACCAAACAAACAAACTCTTCAGCTTAATAATACTCGTATACTAGCTGACCCGCGCAACTTCGTCTGCGTCACAATTTTCATTACTGCTTCGCTCATATTGGTCTTAAGGTGAATCATCACCTCAAACCACCTCAATCATCACCTCATCAATATAGCCTACAGCCCTCCTCGATAAATGGGCTATCTAATACTGAAATAATTTTTCAACTCGGACCAGTAGTTCCTGAGATTAGCGCGTGCAAGTAAACAAACAAACAAACTCATCAGCTTTATATATTAGTATAGATTAAGTATTCTTTAGTACCTTGTATTCTACTCTATGACAAATGGTGTTTTGTCAACAACTCTGCCTATAACAAACCAAGCCTAGAAAAGAACTAACCTAGTTAGGTTAAATAGAAGACAGGTTTTCAGGCTAAAGTAGATTATGACAAAAACTCGAATTTTTAATTCTTCACTGTACAGTTAGCCAATTACGCTCAGCGAAATTTTACGATATTACTCAGTACCTACTATTATTCTTCAGTTTTTCTCCGTGTTTTTTGCTAAGATTCATCTTAGAATGAATTTGATGATTCACTCTTATCGTTAACTACCTCGCGGTTGCCCGCGACTTTATTCACGTGTATTTCGGTTTGGTTTATTTTTCAATTTATTTCGGATTGTTCCAGTTACGACGCTATAAAAAATAAATGTTTGGTAGACCGTGGCGTGCCTGCGCAAGTTATTGTAGCTCGAACTATGGCTCGCAAGTGCGTTCGGACAATAGCGACAAAATTGACTATAAAAATAAACTGCAAGGTAAGCTCTGTGTGCCTGACTTTATGTATGCGGCTTCGCCCGCGTTATGTCGAAACTTATCCCAATGGAACATATTGGCAGGATAAAAAGCATTCCATGTCGTAATAACAAAACACCAGACAGAGGCGGTGGATCCATTATCATCGTCAGCGGACTCCAATTCAGTTGAATTATTTTTACGGGAATTTCCCGGATTTTGCAACTGTTGATTCTGGCCTTTAAGAGTGCAGCCGGTCTGAAAAGGCCACTTTAGTTTCTACTATAGTGGATTCTTCACAGAATCATAATATTAATAATACAACAATCTGTCAATTTCATTTTCATCTTTATCGCTAAGGCAGTTGTCTCACCGCCGGCAATCAGCGAGTAGCGAGTAAAGCTTCAAACTCGAAACAATTGGCGATCAGCGAGTAGCGAGTGAAAAGTTTAGATAGTTTTGACGCTCGGCTTTCAGCGAGTGCTTTAGTGCGATGGGCTTTTACTTGCAATACTCGCTCCGGCCGGCACCATAGGTAGAAATTACCGCAGTTTGGTTGTTCATACCGCCAAGCGAGCATCGCCAAGCGAGTGTCGCTGAGCGAGTACAATCTTTAATAGCCCTTGTCGCTGCGATCAACTAGAGGTAAGAGTCGCTCGCTGGCAGTGTGAACAGCCAGCTATGGACTACTAATGTTTGTGTCTCTTTTACTCACACGAGATCTATATATTTTGTCCCTTTTCTCAGCGAGCTGCTAAAGTGGCCTTTTTAGACCCGCCAGTGGTTGGGAAAGGGAAAGACTTTGTTTTTTTTAATAAATATTTTAAAAACAGCTTGGCGCTGCTCCATGGGCGGTTGAGATCCCGCTGCACAATACCCTAGTGATAGGATATGCCGTGGCCCGAGACTACCAAACGGCAGACAAGAGCTACGGCGCGCTGGTGGCGTCAGTGAACCGCTGCATGACGACTTTCCTGTCCGTCGTGAACGGACACACCACCGGCGAAGAGCTCAGCGTGAACATGGCCTGCAATGTAGTCTCCGCCCTGCGCAGATATCAAACACTCAACGGCGGTAACATATTCCATTATTGTCTGGAGCCAAACAAAAATTATCGATACGATTCTTAAATACAGCTCGTGGAGTCGTGGCTAAATAACAGCAGCCGCACGAGTCGAACTTCGCGGTTAAGATACGCGTGCCGAGCTCGGTCCGTAGTTACATGCTGAGTTTGCTCCGTGCTTCGGAAACCAATTTAAGCCTTGGTCCCGGCTGCCATTTGAACATCTTTAAGAGTCTTGTCGTTACAGATAGTCAGGAACCAGAAAACCTGACAACAGTCTTGCCCCAGCGATATTGTGGTATTGCGATGGAAGCCAAACGCAACATTCCTAAAGGCTAGGCAGATGGATAAAATTAAATATAAGTTGCAGTAATTATAAATGTTGTTCTGTTTCAAGTCGTGTTATTTGTGGTGAACCTATAATGTGTACCTAAAATAAATTATCATCTTATAGGTGACTTGCCACATCGCATTTTGATCTATCGTGACACTGTAAACGGTGAACAGAATCCCTATGAGTATAGCCCCGAGGTAAGTTGAGTATTTCTTTATGAGTAGATTTTTTTTAGGGTCAAAGCTAGGGACAAGCCGGAATGACAGTAAGATCGATAATGACTAACTCTTTCAAAAGGCCGATATGACAAACTGTGTACTCTTTCCAGTTGACCGAAATAAAAACGAGGCTGGGTGAGATTTATGGCGAGTTGCGGTGCGGAATGGCGTTTATAATCGTATCCAGGCGCATTGACATGCCCAGGTTCATGGACCGCTGCTGCAATGGACAGTTTCCGCCCGGCGGCACCGTCATAGACGACGTCTTCGTTAAACAGGAGCGGTTAGTTGCTCACTAATCTACGCTAATTTATACGAAGCGACCAGAGGCTATCATAACTTGTTAAAGCCATCTTTTATACAGAGTGAACTAGAAAGAACATCACTATCCCTTTTTCACAACAGAATTGTTATCGCTTTGACACGTCAAGTTTCGAACGCGACGCACATCGTGAAGCCACCACCATCGAAGAGCACCACGGGCTTAACGAGCTCTTGCACGCCGGCTCTGTGCACACTTTTCAAAATAGCTCTACAATTTAGAACTTTATACACTACCCCTTTGTGTAGTAAATAAAGTTCTAAATAGAGTCAGAGAATTCAAATAAATTTGGTTTGACGTTTCTTAAAAGTATGTGGTTTTTATCGCGTCGCTGTGTTAATTACTGTTGTAAATTAAAGTGTCATTTTTGTTTGTTGAGCATTATCAGCCTATAATGTTCCCACTGCTGGGACACAGGCCTCCTCTCTTTGAGAGGGAGTGGGCCGTAATCCACCACGCGGGCCCAGTGCGGGTCGGTAGAAGTCACATGTCTTCGAATTTATGGTTCTAGTACATGCCGGTGTCCCCACGATGTTTTCCTTCACCGTTTTGAGAGCAGTGATGATGAAATAATTTACACAAAGTAAATCGCCTGCCTGGGTTCGAACCTACGACCTACAACTCGTAAGTCGCAGCCATTATCACCAGGCCACCACTGCTCTCTTTTTTTGGTTGTTTAATCAGCTGTTTTATTGTCTCGAAGCCTAAGCTCGTAACACTATTATGAAAACTGATTTTATCCCCGACCGCAAACATGTACTCTCTTCAATTTCAGAAATAACGGTAGCCAAAATGTCGTTACTCATGTCTGAAATGCAACTTTGACCGGCTGTTGTATTTTACAGTGAAATTTGTTTAATCGTGGCAACATGATTACCATTAACGAACGATACACAAACAAGGTTTGACGAGATCGTCTCCTATATTGTAGTACTTATTGTGCGGCGATCTATAATTTTATATCGTAACTATCTACATAGCTATTTATTTTATAAGATTAGGTCTCAATTATTAGGTTCTTTGTTGAATAGCTGATTTACCCCCGGGTTTGGAACCACTGGCCTAATGTAATATGGTCGAAATTAAAAATAAATATTACCAGTAATATTCAATATTTGATTTTACTTTACAGATATAATTTCTACCTCGTCTCGCAGAATGGGCGTGCTGGCACCATCTCACCTACCTCATACAGTGTTATCGAGGATACTACAGGAATCTACCCTGATCGGGTAATTTGTTTTATTTTTTATTAATAATGTTCCGAACATCTGTAAGAAACGGAAACCTTATAGGATCACTCGGGTGTCTATCTGTCTGTCTCTGTCTGTTGTTCGTCTGTCACAGCCAGTTTTCTCTGGATCACCTGGACCGATTTTGTTGAAATTTAGTACACATTTGGACTTATGTGACCCAGTCAATTTATGCTTGACGCTTGACTTGGAATACTAAAGAAGAAATCTTACTAAAGACAGTAATACTAGTGCGCCCAAGAAAAGTTCACTGACCTGTTATCAGATGATTAATAAAATGTTACTTTTGCTTTATCCTTCAACCTAAAGTTCTCGTAGTGATTTTCTTTTATTTGTGTATTAAATTGGTTGATTTGAAATTTTCCTTCCTACTTAACGGGCTTAGGACCGGCAATAATACCTACCTTAGTTGGTGTACCGATCTACTAAGTCTAACAATGTTTTCTTTGTTTGACGGAAATGGAAAGACGTGCTAGTTAAGTGTAAGTACGTGGTGATACTTTCGACTCTTAGGTATTATTGGCGTAGTTAAAAATTTTAAATCAAATTATTTGCACTAATAAAATTGATTAAGCTAACAACGTATTTACAAAATATACCAATACATAAATTACCTACTTAAGTGACCCGGAGGTATTGTTCAAAGTGGCCACCATCACAGTCTTCGCACTATCGACCACGACGTAGCTGGTTTTCCTTCAGCTTACGTAACACTAACACATTCGTTTTTGAAGGTCGAAAGCACTAGTGATCCTTGCACGTAATTCTGTTACACTTCTCTCTTCCTCCGTGTAAACTAACCTTTTAACGTCTCCCCACAAATAAAAGTCTACGAGGCGTCAGGTCCAGAGAACGCGGAGGTCAGGCCACAGGTCCTCCGCGACCGATCCAGTGGTCACCAAAACTTTCGGTCAAGTACTCGCGTACTTGCCGACCATAGTGAGGGGAGCACCGTCCTGTTGGTAGTAGAGGTTGCGATGGAGTCCCAGGGGAACATCCTCCAACATCTCCTCGACAACGTGACGCAACAGCTCGAGGTATGTGGCACTGTTGAGGTACCCATCGATAAAGTAGGGTCCAAGCACGTGTTCCCCTATTATGCCAGCCCACACATTCAGTCCAAACCGCACTTGGAACGCATGCCGTTTGGTTACGTGCGGGTTATGGTCGCGGTGAGCCCATCAATGTTCGTTATGAACATTGTAGACGCCAACTCGAGTAAATAAACACTCGTCCGTCCACAGGATGTTGGCGTCTTGGTGTTCCAGCAACCAGCGACAAAATGTAATTCGTACGTCATTATCACCTGGGTGAATGTCTTGTGCCTTGCGGTAGTGGAGTGTTGCAGTTCACGCTTCAGTAGGCGAAACACTGTGGTGTAGTGCACTCAAAAGTGTTGACCAGCCTCCCGCGAGCTTGCACGTGGGTATCGCTGGAAGTATTCCAGGATGTCTTCCTGCAAGGCGACAGGCAGGCCTACGCTGCCGCGAGCTTGAGCATGCTGGGGCACGTCAAACTGCCGATGATCCCGCAGTCACTGCGTAGCAGCCAGCATGACGCTCTGTGATGGGAGTTCCCGATCGGGAAACATTTCCGTGAACATCCGGATGGCTCCACGTAGGCTGTCTCCACTGATGGCATACAGGCGAACCATCTCTACCAACTCAACATTTGAATAGTAGTCGGTCATCTTGTACTTTGTACCTACGTCTACGATGTACGGAGAAGCGGAATTCCAAAGCGCACGCACGCTTCGGCGACATCAAACGCTCTGTTAGTTCCGCGGCCGCGGGGGCGGGGCTAGGAGCTTGCGCGGGAGAGTACCCGCACCGTGATTGGGGTGGGATTGATTACCTACGAATTTATCGAATGATCGTTTGCGTAGGCGTTGTGTATGTATTGTTTGCGTTTATTTGTGTGTGAAAGCGCGGTCATAGGCAGGCCGCGTTTAAATACGGCTGGTTCACACTTACGGATTTCCGTAAATAAGAAAAAAAAATACCTATTTTCCCATTTTATTGTTGATTTGGGTCGAGAATCATTAGCATAACTACGTCCTTGAATTTGACTAGGATGCAAATCAACATCTTGTATATTTAATATCCTATTGTGTCCCACTGCTGGGCAAAGACTTACCCCATATCCATCCAGACACTCTTTTCTTGCGCCACCTCGAACCAGCCAGCGCAGTGTGCGACTGCGTCTAGATCATCTCGCCACCGCTTTCTGGCCGATCCATCCTCTGGCACACATTGCGTATATAAAAATAATGTTACAAAAATAAAATTGGTTCGGAACCCTTTGCACGCGAATCTGACTCGTATTTGGCCAGTATTTTTTTTTTATAAACGGAGCTGTGTATTTTTGAGGGCCAGAGACTCCTTTAAGTATTTTTAGCTATTCGTCATAGTTTCGGATTTGACCATCCAAACTGAAATATTCATCGTGTAAAGTCCAGGTCGTAGTTCAATTTTCTAATTACTGTATCATCAAATTCCGTATAAAACTTGCATGTCCACTTTATCATACACTGCTCTCTGCTCCGCTCCTAATGGGTTATCTTACACAGGAAGAATTTTTCAAATCGGACCTGAGATTGGCGCGTTCGAGCAAACAAACAAACAACTCTTCAGCTTTATATGTTAATAAGATGTGTTTATTTTCAGATGCAGTGGCTGACATACAAATTCACCCATATGTACTTCAACTGCTCTTCGCAAATCTGTGTGCCGGCATTGTGCCAGTACGCTCACAAGCTCGCAAACTTGGCTGCCAACACCCTCCACACAGTGCCGAAATCAGATTTGAGTGATACTCTGTACTACCTGTAGATTCATTATTTGAGTAGCAGTTACGATTACTAGGCTGACCTGACCCTTATTCTTTCGATGCCTATGTTGTGTAGTGGCGTTTTCCTCTCGAATATGATGGAATCGAACAGTTTCTGAATGGTATTCAGGACTAGTTTTCCATCCAGCTTCAGGAGTTCGGCCGTAATTCCGAACTTAACCGACGCCTTGTTGTTTTTAAGCTGCTTCAGAAACTTCCTGATCTCACACAGGCTAACGTCTGGGATGTCTTGATTGCCGGGGCAATCACAGCGCAGCGGGTTTAGTAATTGTCGTGTATGATTGTCCATAGAATGTCTCGATCTTCCTCCGAAGCTCCAAATGGCGGATATTCTTCTGTCATCGTCGGTCTTCAATTACGTGAGCGGGCACTGTCCAATAGACGGATCTCTCGCAAAGTCCTTGGAGCCTTTATTCAGCTCTATCGCGTCTTTAATCCATTCAGTAATGAAGCGGTGGAGGTCGCTTTTCAAAGACTTGGAGTACGTCTACTGAGATCCACCTCTCTTTCATGAGCTTGAGAGTAGGATGAGAGAGCCTCTTGTTCCCACCTGTACGGCGAGTCTTGAAGAATTTAGACCCGACCGTGAGGGCAGTTTGCACGAACCCATCGTTATTCAGCTAAGGAGCTCCCTAGGCACTCGAAACGGTTTGAAGTTCGAGCTGAAAGCTTTCGGAGTTTTGGATCTGGATCTATGCTGTACGGAGCTTAGACTTTGTCATTCGAGACCTTTCCGGCTTGATATTTAGACTCAATATGCCTCTTACCTTGCGGTGAGCACTTCCGGTTTCCCCCGCTTTGGTTACAGAGACATTATTGAATATCTGCTTCTTCGTCGACACGATGAAGTCAGTCCCTAGCTGTCGCGGTCACTTTACGACGTGTAACAGGATAAACGCAATATCTCGTAAGGTAGCTTCAATCCAAAAACCAACTCCGAAATCCTGAAAAGCTTCGCTATATTTGATCATCATAATTACTCATCATTATTATCATCATAATTAATCATAAGAACTCGTTTACGGAGACGCGGGGCGTTGTGCGTCGCGGCACTAAATTCAAACATGCCGTTGTATGAAAGCGTTTACGGAGAAGGGATTTACGCACGCGGCGTCGAACGCGGCAGAGCCCGCGGCGTTGCACGCCCAACGCCCCGCGCCTCCGTAGACGAGCACTAAGGGTTCTTAAGCGATAGCCTAGTGTTCTAAGTATTGAAGTCAATATGCACTTATCGAAATGAATTTTGGAAAGACTGGTCCCTATTGCATCGGTCGCTATAAATGACTGATAATAAGTATTATTTTATTTTATTTATTTGTTATGGGTTTGCTCTTGACTCTAGTCTATGTCAGAGATGACAGAGACAAAGTCTACGATGGAGCGAACATTGAAACCTATGAGGTATAATAAAAATCAAGATATTTAATCAATTATTCTGATTCTTGTTTTAGGTTATTCACGCCAAGGTGGCCCTTCACCGCGAGCATTCGCGTGTAATGTAACAAATACTTACGATTTGAACCGTTGCGTTACAATACCAGCTCGACGGAAATACTAAGAGCATTCGCTTTCGACCACCCGACCTGTAAATGTTACAAAGTGTAACATTTTAATTGTTTATATTGTTTAGCCAACAATTATTTACACCAAACATTTACAGTTTCTTTAATTGTTTTGCCTACATTAATAAGTGTAACAATTAATTATACGGTAACACGACATACTCGTACATAATTTTTGGTTAAAAAATAAAATAAAAAATAATAGTAGGTAAGTAATAACAAGTTTTTAAAAAATACTGTGAATTTGGTAGGTTTGAGCCAAAGTACAATTGTACTAGCGAAGTCATTCCATTAGACTTGTCACGGGAATTACCACCGAGCAAAATAATATTTAGTTTTATATACTTAAACTTGTCTTAAATGTGTGATTTTATAATATTATAGGCACCTACTTAGTAAGATAATTGTTTTTTATTAATTTTAGTGTACACCTTCATGATGATGATGATCTATACTTGAAATCTGTCAAAATTTGATTTTTATAAATTACCACAAGCAAAATATATTTAAATAATTTGTTAAATTTCTATTAGAATGTCGCATATCAGTTATTTAGATATAAGAATAAAATTTTAACAAAAATAACAATAATATTAATGTTACTCTTGAAATTTTTCAACTGATATATTTTTCGAATAGATCGCTGAATTAGTTTAAAACTAGGTATACATATATTTTCCAATCAGAGTTTGTAATTATTATAATTATATAATTATTTTATAAAAAAAAATATTCTCATGAAGACGGCCGGTTGACATAATATGTCGGTCGTGTCGGAAAATTGATTCTCCCGGGCGGTGGTCCGGAAGAATTAATTTGCCACGTTATCTCTGGTTGTTCTCGTCTAGGTAACGGAGAGTCCTTGCATAAACACAACCTCGTAGGCAGGATTATCCATCAGCAACTTGTACTGAAATACTATCTTGTGGAATTGGAACAGCCGAAGGTACTACCGGTATGCGCCCGACCCAGTTCCCGATAGTGATAGTATCACGATGTACAGGGATCGGTTCATCATCACTGATAGGACTATTATTGTCAATTAACCTGACGTGGTGGTAGACCGAATCGAGAGGCGGACAATGATTGTAGACGACCGTACCGCATGACGAGCACTTCGTGAAAGCCGAGAAAGGCAAGCAAATCAAATATCTTGACTTGGCTCGCGAAGTTGTCGACATGTGGGATGAGGACTCGGCAATCATTTTACCGAAAGTCATGTCAGCCAATGGCTTAATATCCACGAGCCCCGACCAACAGCTCAAGAAGCTGTCGTTAGGCAGCTGGATCAAGGGCTTGATTCAGAAAGCGGTACTTCTGGACACGACTCCCATTTGTAAAGGTCATGGCACACTACACCGGCACCGCTCCAACCTTGCAATAACTTGTTATTCAAATTAAGCATTAAATCATGTGTCGTATAATATATATCATAACGTCAGTGTGAAAAACCTAACAGCGGGCAGTCGGCGCGCTTGCCGCTACCATACAACTCGACTCGAGCCCGCGTGCTTGCAGCGCGCCGACTCCGGATCGCCAGTCCTAGGTGTGTTCAATCACAAATTCCATATAAAGTGTTCGCGGCCGGCGCGCGGACTGCAAGCTTGTACCTCGCGGACGACGCGTAGTTAGCGCACTGGCGGCTAGCTAGCCTTAGCCAAACGTCGAGGCGACGACGCTGTGCTGCAGCTGTGCAATTGCGGTGCCGGTATAACGTGCCATGACTTTGAGGAGGTTCCTCTCTATGTAGCCCTGACCGCCGCCGTTGGTAACTTGAACCATGTTCCCGATATCGGTAGGCTGCTATTTTTTTATATTTTTAAGTGTTTTTATATTTTTTTTATTGGAATATTTAAAAATGTAAGTTTTAGGCGTATTTAAATGAATATAGGCAATTTTTCAAGCATCTCACCATTCACTAAAAAATGTTTAAATAAAATAGAGTGTTTGTAACGAATAGAACCTATCAATCTTTCATAGTAGAACTGATTACCTAATGAAAAATGAGTAACTTACTGTAATCATTATAATCACAAAACTTTGTCTTAATACAACTTCTCGATGTAAATATTGTTTTATTTCCCAATCACTACCTTAGCGACGTCGCCGGATAATATGGGCTTATTTTGTGTGGTTACTATACTTATATGTTGGGGGTGTATGGGGTCCGTTGCCATCTTAAAGACCCAAGCCAACCTCACCTGCTAGCGGTGCACCCTGCTGTCCAACGGACGAGGCTCTGGCGAACCTGGTTTCCCTCTTGTAGGGTTGTGGGGGTCAGACGGCTGGTCGCCCCACGTAAAACCAACTTCAGTCATATATGTATGGAGAGAAACAAGTTAGGTAAGGGTACTCGGTCTAGGGCGTCGCCGCATAACGACGCGCAGGCACATCGCCCTAAACCTGCGATAAGTGGGCTAGGGCTACCGTGTCAAGTACGGGCACGGCTAAAGAGGATAGTACCCAAGAAGAAGTTCCGCTTTGCCACCTGGAACATTGGCTCCCTAACCGGACGTTGCCAAGAACTCGCAGACGTACTTGCGAAGCGTCGGGTCCAGTGCGCCTTCCTTCAGGAGACGCGCTGGAAGGGAAATAAGTCACGTGACATCGGGCAGGGGTACCGGCTAGTGTACACCGGATCACCAGCGGGTAGGAGCGGAGTGGCCGTGGTGCTGTCTAAGGACCTTCAGGATGGACTCCTTGAAGTAGACCGATGCAGCGACCGGTTGATGCGAGTTAGGGTGCTGTTCGAAGGGTCGGTAACGAACCTAATCAGCGCCTATGCTCCTCAGACTGGTTGCTGTGAGTCTGAAAAGGAGGCCTTCTGGGATGAGTTCGAGGACGTATTACGCGCTATCCCGAATTCCGAAGGTGTTTTGGTTGGGGGGGATCTCAACGGTCACGTAGGTCAGTTTGCTGGAGAGTATGGACGTGTTCACGGTGGTTTTGGTTATGGCCAGCTAAACGCAGAGGGAGTCAATATACTTAGCACCTGCGCTGTGTCTGACCTAGCCATCGCGAACACATTCTTTCAGAAGAAGCCCCAGCATCTTATTACGTACCGTGGTGGTGCCTACTCAACCCAAATAGATTACCTGCTGGTGCGACGGTGCCACATTGGCAAGGTTACCAACTGCAAAGTCATCCCAGGCGAAAGCCTAACGGCTCAACACCGCCTCCTTGTCCTGGACTTTGCGGTTGTACCGAAGAAGAGAGTGACCGAGAAACGCAAACCCCGCACTAAGTGGTGGTTGCTTGATGGTCCTAGGCAGTCGGACTTCATCGCGGAGGTCGAGCATCTCAAGATCAGTGCTCCGCATGAGTCCGCTCAAGAGATCTGGAGTAGGATCCATTCAGCAATCACCGGTGCGGGTAAGCGCGTTCTCGGCACTTCTCGTGGTGGCCGCACCATAGGAAAGGAGACGTGGTGGTGGGATGACGGGGTGCAGGAGGCGACTCGGAAGAAGAAGGTTTTATTTAAACAGTGGCAAGGGTCCAACTCTCCGGATGACAGGGAGGCATATGGAGCGGCTAAGCGCGCTTGCAAAAAAGCTGTAGCCAGAGCCCGCAGCAAAAGTCTGGCGCCCTTATACGACAAGCTGGAAACTGCGGAGGGGCAAAAGCTTATTTTTAAGCTGGCGCGTGGCCGGGAGAAAGCTACACGGGACATTAGCAAATGTCTTTGTGTAAGGGACGCCCAGGGTAAGCTGCTCTACGATGCCCCCTCTGTTAAGGAGAGATGGTGTACATACTTCGCGGAGCTGTCTAACAAACAGCATCCCCATAACCTTCCTCCGGAACCGCCTCCTAACCTTGGGCTTATTTCCCCTATTTCCCCCGACGAAACCCGCATTGCTCTTCGCCACATGAAGAACCGGAAAGCGGTCGGGCCTGACAATGTGCCAATTGAAGTGTGGAAAGCGATGGGCCCACATGGTGTGGACCTTCTGACGGATCTTTTTAACCGCATCCTGATCACCAAGGAAATGCCGAACCAGTGGCGATTTAGCCTGATTATCCCTGTTTACAAAGGCAAAGGTAGCGTACAGGATTGTGGTAGCTACCGCGGTATCAAGATCATGTGCCACACCATGAAGCTCTTCGAGCGCATCATTGACACACGGCTCCGTAGCGAGTGTACTGTCTCTGAGTGTCAATATGGCTTCCGGGCGGGTAACAGCACCATGGACGCAGTGTTCGCCTTACGGAATCTGGCTGAGGCTTACAGAGAGAGAAGGAGAGCTTTGCATATGGCCTTTTTAGACCTGCAGAAGGCCTTCGACTGTATACCTCGGCAGTCCATCTGGTGGGCACTGCGCTTCAAGGGCGTTCCCGAGGCCTATATTGACATTATCAGAGACATGTACCGCGATTCCGTGTCCTCTGTCCAGACCGCTGTTGGCGAATCGAATGGCTTCCCAATATCTGTTGGCGTTCACCAAGGCTCGGCTCTTAGCCCGTTCTTGTTTAACGTAGTGCTCGATGTAGTTACGGCAAACATCCAAGATCAGCCTCCATGGCTAATGATGTATGCCGATGACATCGCCCTCGTTAATCAGAACAAAGCCCATCTTGAGCGCAAAGTCAACATTTGGAAGGACACGCTTGAAAACGGTGGTCTGAGACTAAATGTGGCGAAGACTGAGTACATGTCCTGTGGCAGCACGGATACAAACACCATCCGAATAGGTTCGGACCTGATCAGAAAGTCCGATACGTTCAGGTACCTTGGATCCGTGCTGCACGAGTCTGGCATCGTGGACGACGATGTCCAAGCACGTATTGGCGCGGCTTGGGCGAAGTGGCGCGAGGTGACGGGCGTTGTATGCGACCGCAAAATGCCTCCGAAGCTCAAGGGGCAGATATATAAATGCATCATTCGGCCTGTCCTACTGTACGGGGGCGAGTGTTGGCCAGCACTAAGCAGACACACCCAGGAGCTTCGCGTCACGGAGATGAAGATGCTGAGGTGGATGAGTGGCGTAACGCGATCCGATCGCATACGCAACTCTTACATCCGAGGTAGTCTTGGTGTCCGTGACGTGGGGGAAAAACTGCAAGAGTGTCGTCTGCGTTGGTATGGCCACATCATGCGCCGCCCTATGGAGTACGTTGGTCGGAGATGCATGAATATGGCTGTTCTTGGGGCTAGGCCCCGTGGTCGCCCTCGCAAGCGCTGGCTGGACGTCGTCAAGTCCGACATGAGAGCCAATGGCCTGACTGAGAAGGATGTTGAAGATCGGGCAAAGTGGAGGAAGCTAAGTAGGAAGGCGGACCCTGGCAATAGCCGGGATTAACGCCAGGTGGAAGACTATACTTATATGTTGATTTCATCGTTTTCTATATCATATGAATAGTACCTAAGAAGTTATTTAGTAACATCTAAGTTTACTAATGGTCTAAACTTAAGTAAAAGATTTAAGTCTTAGAAACCAGCCCAACCTCATATCAAATAATAACTTACTTCTCTCCTAATCTACCTACTTCAAATCCCCCCCACTGAATTTCGATCACGGTGGCCAATGTCAATGGAGATTGTTGAAGTAAGCACTAAGCGGGAGATTTTATAGTGTAGAAGACAAGTATTTTCGCAGGTCTGCCTGTTCCTTTACTCTCATAGTCCGACGGGACGGCAATCCAACATGACCGGGGAGAGATCAGGCGCAGCACTAACGGCTTTCCGGGTCGTAGGGGGGCACAACTTCTAAATTTCGAGCTGTAACTGAGAAGTTCTTTGTAAAAACCCAACTACAGTTTTTGCCCGACCTAGGAATCAAAAACAGAACCAAACGCTCGACTACATACCAATGACCTTGTGCATACAAACGGAGCTAACTACACCTCTACGCGCCACTCCGCAACCCGTGTTTTTTTTTTTTAATAAAAATAATACCTACGCATTTTTATAAAGTAATAAAACCAAATTATTTTGGTTTGTATTGCAAAGCAGTAGAATTTTTTTTTGGTCTTAAAAAATTAAGGAATAATATGGTTTCATCTCAACGATTTGGAGGTGATTTGGTGATTTTTTCCTTATTATGTGATACCGATACATAAATTCTGGCTAAACCAAATTACGTACCGTATCATGTAGATTACTACCTATTTTTTTTCAGATGCAATTTCACAGTAAATGCCGGCGCAAAACTGCTTCATCTGCACGCTATTTTTGAGCTTTTTCGAGAGAGCATCCTTAATCTACTTTCTACACAGCTAAATAAACGAACTAGGTACTTAATTAAGTAGGTACTCGTATTTTCATGTAGCCGGCGGTCTAAAGGGCTATTACTATCTCCACACTTGTTGGTTAGATATTTAATAAATAGTAGTGAAAAAAAATACTTTGTCAAAAAACCCGATCGCTAAAATCGACTAAAAAGTTCGAAACAAGTCGTTTTTCAAGCAGTCTGAAGCAGTTCAATCACCACTGATCTGATGCCACCGTAATTTTTTTATTTAAGTACTACACTTTAGTGAGTTACATTTTTGGTATTCAGCTAAACCCGGTTTGACTGGAAGCCATAGATATCTATAAGAAATATTTCTGTGCTGGAAGCCGACCCCAATGTAGTTGGGAAAAGGCTAGGCAGATGATGAGTGAGTTACATTTTTGGTATCGTCTCCTCAAGTCCTTTATCTTGATAGGTAACCCACTCACGGAACAAAAAAAAATCTGTTCTGTGACGCCACTCAATAGGTTTTGAAAATATAATTTTTTAATGGCGCCAAAAATCGGCCATTTTTATATACCTAGTGTCACTCTCACAGTAAATACGAATCTAACGACACCTCTCTAGATAAAATCCATCGAGCCGTTCAGGCCGCAGAGCGTGTCAAACAATAAAATTATGCATAGGTATATCGCAGTCTGATTACATTACGGCTAGCTGTTTCCGAAAACAGGGCCGTTTTGTATTGCGGCGGGTTAACGGTTAGCTGGATTGTCATTGCGAGATGTTCTTCAATATGGCGGCTCGCAATTTAGCCTCATTGTACTTCTTCCACAATGTAGGGATGTAGGGGTAGGGTTAGGTTAGGTTAGGATACTTTTGGTGTCCCTGGAGACGTGGTGATGTCCCAGTGCACCTGGACATCGCTGAAAGAAGAGGGAGCCCAGTAGTAGGCCACGTTGAATGGGTCGCTAATGTTATGCGTAGTTCCTCGCGACCCACCCATCAAGGCGAAAGTAGGTGCACAGGCGAAGTTTTTAGTGGGTGTAAGTCCCACATAACCACGTCGTCTCCCCGGATGATGTGGTTATACGTTAGGCATTTTCATCGCACGAAAAAAAAGGATACTTTTGGTGAGAGATAGAGCACCGGGGTGGTCTGACAGACCCTCTGCCCGCCCCAGGGCAGAGGACATCCATGATACTTTAAACCCTGTACACAGAATCATCCGTTCCTTCACAAATTTGTCAAAGCGGTGGATAATGACCTGCTCTATTACATTACGGCTAGCTATATTACATTATGGCTAGCCATGTTGAATGACGTATGGCGCCGAATACATTCCAGTGGTTTTCTATTCAGCCGCATTAAACGGATTTAATGCGGCTGAATAGAAAAAAAACCACTGGAATGTGAACAGGGCCGTTTTGAAATGCGGCGGTTCAACGATTAGCCGGAGCTAATCGTTGAACCGCCGCATTTCAAAACGGCCCTGTTTTTTTATAACAGCTAGCTGTAATGTAATACGGCGGATTATACAATTCGACTGCGAAACATACATTATACATACTCTCGAAAAACATAACCCTCCTTCTGGCGCAGTCTGGTAAAAATAGTCAAATTCTCCCCTTTCACTCCATTAGTTTCACCCATTTCCGCATGCGGCATCCGCCTTTGATGGACTGCAATCCCTTGTTAAAGGTAGGTACTTACTGTGTTTAACAAAAGCATTCAAAACGTGAGCATATTTTTGCCACGGGCTGGTCCCAGTAATCGTTGCTTAACCTTGAGGACCGGTCGGTGCAGCAATTTATTTAGACATGAGATTTTCGATCTTCCAGTAGTGGGTAGGTAACTAGAGTAGAGTAATATATGGTTTACTAATATTGTTTGTTAATTTCCATTAAAGAAAGCATTAAGTTTATTGCATCATCAAAACTAGTGGAAGCCACTAGAGCACTTACTGAAGCCAGGAAAGCATATATACGGGCACTTGAACTAATTGTGAATGCTAGCGTGGAGAACCCGTTATGCGCTACGCTGCTGCAAGCCACTCCTATAGGTATAGAGCTAATCTTTTATTACTCCTGTTTATTTATTTGGTAATTATAATTACTCTTATAATCTGCTGTTTTTCTCATAAAAGCTAGGTTACTAAGTACGGGGGTTTTCAATACTAGTCAATGATTAGAATGTATGGGTTGTTTCACAGTTCCGAATAAGGTTAGAAGGTAAACTTCTGTGTGAACAAATCCGTTTCAAACTCAGCTGACATTTTTTCACTTAATGTGACATACTCGTATATTAAGGGAAGGCTATAATATATGTTATGTATTCTGTCCTGGCAGTCTATCTGCTATACATAATTAAATAATAAAATATAATAATATTTTTTTTAAATAATATTGAATTCCTTGAATTGCTACTTAGCCCTCTTCCTCTCTCCTTATTTTGCTGTGCCTGACTGGGTCCATATTGATCTTTTACCTTGTTTATAGCATCTATGTAATACATTATGGAATGTGATAAAGTAACTATATGTAATTCTGAGTACGAGCAGGGATGTATTGCTAGCGAGGAGGCATGGGAAGCGATCACCTTCTGCGAAGTAGTAATGCTAGCAAAGGAGGAGGCCGAACGTGTGAGAGAGAGGGAAACCTCACGTCCCAGTCGCCGCAACAGAAGAAGACGCCCCAGGCGTCGGGAGTCGCAGGACGATTCCCGGCCGCCGTAGGCACGGGCCTGCGGACGGCGAGCAGTGGGGGGCTCGCCGTCTGATCAGAACTAGGCCCAGGACGGCGGCGCGCTGCGATCCCAGCGCGCTTCAAAGAGATGTCAGCGTGTAGGACGGGGCCCGCTAGTGCAGGTGCCTGCTGGGGCTGCGGAATCTGTTCGAAAGAGGTACCGTAGCCTTGGAACGCAAAGGGCACCAGGAGGAACACGGATGGGTTTTAGTCAGTAAGAGTCTGACATTCCCTTTCGCTCCGCCCAGAGCGGAAGGATTCATTTGATGATTTCCCATCCTTAAAAAAAAAATAGGGATGTATTGCTAGCCTAGTGAAATTGATAAAATGCCCGGTTATCTTGTAGGTAAACCAATTTTAATAGGTTTTGCATATTATAATCAGTACCTACATACTTCTAACTAAAGATGACCTCCTACAAAATGATAAGCAATTCCACTTCTTTATTTTTATTCGTTTAGGCGCGGTGTAGCGGTCCTGTATTGGGGCGTAGCTGCCGCATAGGAGTGGTGTAGCAGCCCCGTAAGCACGGCGTGGCGGCTCCATAGGTAGGGCATAGCAGCTCCTTAGCTGAGTAGTAAGCCCCTAAACAAGCCCTAGTAGATTCATAGACATTTCGTAGCGGCCCAGTAGTCGCGGCAGCCCCTTAGGCGGGAACAGCAGCCCCGAGGGAGTGGTGTGTAGCAGTCCCGTAGGTAAGACATAAAAGCAGTCCCCTAGTTGCAGCGTAGCAACTTAGTAAGTGTGGTGTTGTAGTCGCCCAGACGCACCGTAATAGCTTCATCGGGGTTGCATAGCTACCTCGTAGGCGAGACGCGGTGTAACAGCAGACCCGGTATGCGAAACGTAGCAGTCCCGATTGTGTGGTGTGTAGTAGAAACGTAGGCGAGGCTTAGCAGCGGTCACGTAGGCGCGGCGTAGCAGCAGTCTCGTAGGCGCGGCGTAGCAGTCCTTCGACGGATCATAGCAGCCGCTTAGGATGGTACACCGTGCCACCGTGCTGCTATCTTGCTTACCAGGCGGTAAGCAAGGTAGCAGCCCTGAGGGCAGCCGCAAAGATGTGGCGTAGTGGTAACATTTATATTACCTATGTAAATAACTATTATTGAACGAAGTGCCGGTCTTTACTAACAGTTACATAACACATCATTATTGTACCTACTTTAATGTCTTGATCCTCAAAGCAACACGGAATTAATTCTGTACCTGTATAATAATTAACAACAGTGAAACTTACAAAGGTCGAGATTGTAAATTCGATAATGAAAGCTATTTATATACCCACGTTTCAGTGGGTTCGGTACTTTAGAAACCGGTAACCGAATAGTTGTCCTTTGTTTTTCATTCATTAACGCGAGAGTTAATTTGCAATAAACATAAAATAAAAGTGTCTATTACGCGAAAAGGGTAACATTCGCTTGGCGCTTTGAAATAATTTAAGCCAGCAGTGTTTTTCTAATATCTTGCACTACCTATAGCTCGAAGTTAGTTGCATTTTTAAACAGTGCAGGGGATTCAAAGAAGTCCCGAAAGGGATTCGCAAGTGTTACTAAACAACGTCTCCTGTACAATGTTCAGAAAAGCGAGCTCTTGGTATTTCAAGCTAGGGGAAATAAACTTGGGGATGCATCTGTGCTGCTGCCGCTGTCGCACTTCGAAGAGTGAAAGATATTAAATACCTCGGCCATGTGGTTACCGAGGATTTAAAAGACGATGGAGACATAGAAAGGGAGAGGAGAGTGATGACGGCCCGCTGTAACATATTGGCACGCGGATTTACGAGGAGTAGTTTAGAGGTAAAAATTACTCTTTTTTAAAGCATTTTGCCAAACTCTCTACACCTGGTTTCACATTGTGCTGCGGCGCCGAATCGCTTCGCTGATGTTCCGCACGCGCGAGAGCGCCAACACCATCCTGAACGTGTTCTTCCACAAGCTGGACAGCTCCCTTCTGGGGCACTGGGTTCAAGCACAAGTGCGTGTACCCGTAAGTTGTTTATTAATTTTTTTTTAAATGTACCTAATATAGTTTTTAAGTCTTACTACTAACAATATGTCTGAAATAAAAATATTTCTTTTTATTTTTAAACGCCTGTAACCATCAAAATCTAGTAAGACACCATAGTCAAACTACCAGAGGTCGGGACCGCAGGCAGGGTACGCATCCGCACTTGATTTTACACTGACGTAATCCTACTGAGCTAAGCTCTTCTCCACTTAGAGTGGAACTCTCTACGACGACTCATTTCCTTACCATTTGGATTTTGGATAGAAGGGAACAGAGATTTCTCTGCACGCTGTAAGGCTGCGGCCCACAGCATTCAAATACAGAGTATAAATAGGTTTTTTCTTCCATCAGATGTTGAGTTCATGCTTTTCTTACCATCAGGTGAGCTGGAGGTCGTGATCTTCATCTTCTCTTCTCTATCTTATAAGCATAAAACAAAGTCGCTGTTAGCCTCTGTTAGCCTCTGTTTGTTTCTCCGCTCACGTCCCTAAACCACGCATCGGATCTGTAAATTAGTGGTCTTTTTAGCAGTAGGTAGTCGTGAAAAACTAATAATAGAAACATTTATAATAAATAATAATAAAAGTTTTACTTGGAATAACTAGAAAAAGGAAAAACGAAGATAACTACAAGAGTAAGATAGTGTGCCGCTATTAACTAAAATTGTTCCTGACTATCTTAGAGGAAATTGAAGTTATTATTAAAATATTTTTAATATTTTAATTATAAGTATACAATGCAAAAAGAAAATTCAAAAACAAAAACCAAACTTTTGCGTTTCGTTACTGTTTTTTTTTTATTTGTAATGGGTTTGCTCTTGACTAGTTTATGTCAGAGATGACAGAGACAAAGTCTACGATGGAGTGAGCCTACCCAGAAGGAGACTGTTCACTCTGACTTTGAAGAGATTAGGGTTGTAAGCTTTTGGAAACACAGACGCAGGCAGAGAGTTCCACTCCTATGCTGTGCGCATTATAAAAGACGTTTGAAAACGCTTAGTGCGAATTGGTGGAATAGCCATAAGGTAGGGATGGTAAGATGCAGTGCGTCTGGATATCCGATGGTAGAAGGGAGCCGGTGGGATGAGGTCGTGGAGTTCTTGGGCATGTAACGTAAATGTAGTGGAGGTGGAGTGAGATGTGTATATGTGTGAGTGTTTCACCGTGTTTATGATACTCGTACCACTAGTTGACCCGCGCAACTTTATTTACGTCCGTTTCCTATTGCTCTTAGCGTGATGGTATATATATTAGGTCTTTACCTATGAAATTGCCGTTCTGCAGTACTGGCCATTTCAAATCAAAATAATTTTTGTTTGGCTAAGAATTCTAATTTCAAATTAATTTTATTTTAAAAACTTGTTTTTTTTTTCCAATATTAGTCATTTGTTTATTGATAAATGTTACATTTTCATCGCATTTCAATCTTTTTCGTCATCATGGATACGTTAAAAATTCGAGTAATTATGGAATATGAATACCGTCGTGGCAGCAACGCGGCACAAGCGGCACGTAACATCAACGACGTTTACGGAGCTAACACTACAAACCAACGCACAACCTGTTATTGGTTTGCTCGCTTCCATTCTGGAAATTTCGACCTGAAAAATGAACCTCGCGGTCGTCCGAAGACTTTGGTCGACAATGACGAATTAAAGGCGATTGTGGAAGCTGATGATACACAATCTACGGCTGAATTAGCAGCAGCTTTCGACGTTAGCGTCAAAACAATATTAGTCCATTTGCATCAAATTGGCAAGGTAAAAAAGCTTGACAAATGGGTGCCCCACGAACTCAATGATCGCCAGCGCGAAGTACGCGTCGAGACGTGCCTTGCACTGCTCAACAGACACATAAATAAAGGAATTTTGTACCGCATTGTTACCTGCGATGAAAAATGGATTCTGTTTGATAACCGCAAGCGCTCAGCAAGTTGGTTGGATCCTGGTTCAGCACCTAAACAATGCCCTAAACGAAAACTTACCCCTAGAAAAGTGATGGTCACTGTTTGGTGGTCTAGCGCCGGTGTGATTCATCACAACTTCTTACCAAACGGGGTGAGCATTACTGCAGATGTGTACTGTGAAGAACTGAACACAATGGTGGAGAAGCTGGAACATCTCCAACCAGCATTGGTCAATCGCTCGTCTCCGCTGCTCCTGCACGACAACGCGCGACCTCATACTGCACAGCAGACGGTATCCAAGTTGCAAGAACTGGGGTTGGAAGCTCTCCGTCATCCGCCCTACTCACCAGACCTTGCGCCTACAGACTACTACTTTTTCCAGAATTTGGATAACTTCTTGGCGGGAAAAAAATTCAATACCCGAGAGGCAGTACAAAATGCCTTTGAAGAATTTGTTGCCTCCCGTCCAGCTGATTTCTTTAAGAAGGGCATCAATAAACTGCCACTGCGTTGGCAAGGATGCATTGATTGCATGGGTGACTACTTCGATTAATACAAATAAAAAATACATGAAAAAAAATCGTTTAAATTTTTTCATACAAAACGGCAATTTCATAGGTAAAATTGCTCCTATAGCTCGATAAATGGGCTATCTAACAATGAAATAATTTTTCAAATCGGACCAGTAGTTCCTGAGGTTAGCGCGTTCAAGCAAACATACAAACTCTTTAGCTTTTTATATTAGTGTAGATTAGTTTCTCCCTTTCTTTGTAGGACAAGGTTTTAAACCAATCAGTCACTTTTTCCTTAGTAGACCCAGTCAAATTGTAGATTTTAATTTTTATATCTATGGCATTATAAAGTTTACAGCTTTTTCTTTACAGCTAATATGACGATTAATAATCGCAAATATGCGTCGCTCAGTCTTACGGACTAGCTGTCGAGTCGTCGCTTTTTTTGTAAAGGACTGAGGGTAGTACGTCAAAAAAGATGCTTTTTAAAAACCGTTTGGAGTACGAACAACTGTCTCACTGTTAGGACACTGTTCAGTTGTCGGAAAACGAGTAGGTCTCTTTGCGAGTACTTTTAAAACCGCTCTCTAAGGCCTCTCTTGGCGTAACAAGGTTGTTTTGTGTGTTCCAGGCAAAGTAAATCATTTTTAAGCATTGGAAATCAGCAACCGCTCTAAGAGTTTTAAACATATAAATCAATAATCTTACTCGAGCCACGTCGAGTCAAGTGCATTAGCCCAAGAAATAAGATTTTAAATAATATATAGATGCGATGTCCGAGGAGCTCGTGGCTAGATAGTAACAGCCGCACGGGTTGATCTTCAAGGTTAAGCAACGCTTGCCAAGGTTAGTCTGTGGATGGGTGACCGTCTTAACATACCGAGTTTCCTCCGTGCCTCGGAAAGCACGTTAAGCCGTTGGTCCTGGCTGTCATTTGTAGATCTTTGGCAGTCGTTACGGATTGTCAGAAGCCAGTAAATCTGACTCCAGTCTTGCCAAGATGTACCGTGTTACCCAGTAAATGGGTTGTGGAGGTCTGGTAGGCAGCCGCTCCACGTAAAACACTGGTATTCAGCTGAATCCGGTTTGACTGGAAGCCGACCCCAATACAGTTGGGAAAAGGCTAGGCAGATGATGATGATGATGATTGATGTGATGTCTGATATTCTAATCTGGAACATATTGATACAGTGTAAAAGTGATGCCCATGATGCCTAATAACTACAGATCAAAAACTCGTCCTAAGTTTATAAGTCAAAACAATTGCATATTACATATGATCTTAAAGATATCTAATAAGTTCCTGCCAGTATATTTCTAAAATAAATTAGGCCATATTTTGTCTAGGCACATCTTTCATCTGTGGAATGTGGACTCAACAATCATTTTGTACAATGATAGCCGAGTCCACATCCCACATGTTGATAAGCTCGCAAGCTAAGTCGAGATACTTGATTTGCCAAGCTTTCTCGGCTTTTATGAGGTTCTCGTCATGCAAGACGGTTATCTTCACAATCATTACATAGGTAAATATGAGTTTAAGCTGTACCTATTGCCAAACATATAAATTATATTCTGCTACCACAATTTAAATAATAATGGTTCTGTTTGCGAATATAACTGGTTTCTTAATTGCTTCCACTAATGGCGGAAGCAACACTGTGGTGTAAGATTTCCATAGATTCGAGGTGCAGTTTATGTGAAAAGGATTAAACTGAACTTCATTTAAATGTTACTGTCAGCATTAGCGTCTTGGTAGTTGCTGTGAGAGTGCTGTTTTTAACCAAATAGTTTGGTTTGAATGGCTCACTATTATTAATTAAATATCTAATTTGTTCGAAAGAGTTGCCACGGCCCTGGAACGCAAAGGGCATTATGAGGAACAAGGATGGGGGTTAGTCAGTAGGAGTCTAACACTCTTACCGCTCCGCTTAGAGCCGAAAGAGTAATTTAATAATGTCCCATCCTTAAAAAAAAGGTAATGACCTTGTTCAACCATGAACATGCAATAGCTACACGTGCCAGCAACAGCAGCACAGCGTCAGCGTTAAGAGCGACATACATTCGCTCCACGCGTCGGCAACACCGGCTCACCGTCAGCGCTAAGAAGTGACCTAGTGAGATCTTCGCTTCATCGGATCGATACACAAATAACACACATGTAAATAGGTATCATTGTGTATTGACCACAAAATTTGTATATAACAAAGATAAGCATTGTAAATAAATTAGTCATCAAGCTGGAGTCGACTTTGATTCATCTCCTACAACTGCTCTCACTGTGGCCAAGACACCTTTAGCCGTATTCGATCCTATGAGTCTGTGGGATCGGCAGTGAGAAAACCATATCCTGTGAAGATTGCACGACGTAGGTACACAAACCCCCTATTCCTACCCCAATTCCGTTTGTTACCGGAGGTCTCCTTGTAACAGACTTCTCGCACGTAAAACCAACGTAACCTACGTTTGGTAATATGGTTTGTATGGTTGGTCAGGGCGTTAGAGTTACTAGGGTGCTAGGGAATTGTTGTAGGGCTAGGTTTGGTCAGCACAAAAGACCCGCTAGCGCTAGTGCCTGCTGGGGCTGCGGTCTTCGTTCGAAAAAGGCACCGTAAAAAGCTTTAGGAGGAACACGGATGGGTTTTGTTAGTAGGGTCTTATGCAACTCATAGGTACTAGGTTCATTTGGAATAGCGGCCGTATTAAGCTGCAAGTCCCGGTACGTTCATTTTGGTTCTTCGAGCCGGATCAAACCGGTAAACAGTATCACAAAATTTTAAATAAGGCCGTCACATATTAAAGCTATTTTAAGATGTGGCAGCCTCATTTAAAATTTTAGGAATGAAGTGACAGACACAGATCGCTTCTTATGTTTATTAAAAATACTTTAAGATCATGTCATTGTGTAAAGCATAAGTTGATGAAATAAACTTTTTTTTTGTAAAGTGCAATTGTACAGACTATTAAACTTAGGGCGAGTTTTTGATACGTAAGTAGTTATTCACTAAAACTCGCCCTAAGAAATTGTTATTTATTGGTTTAAAATATCCCTTGATGTAAAGTTTTTAATCTGGTTCAAAATAACACTTGTACATGTCTAGACTAGACACGACGCTAGAAGAACACCTCAACAGAAAAAGCTTGTTACGCCTAATATAATATTAGCAGGCACAAGCAGGTAGGTAAGTGCTCATAATCCTGACAGTCTCAAAGCAAACGCGTATTTCTAGGCTCATTGTTAGCAGTAGAAATTAATTAGTTTAATAGCATGACCTTTCATATCCTCACGGCTAAAACCACCGCACGAGTTGAGATGAGAAATGGGCCTGCTAAGCCAATTTTGAATCCATTAGTTATGTCATTTTAGGTATGTTTCTATTATCATTATCATCATCATCTGCCTAGCCTTTTCCCAAGTACATTGGGGTCGGCTTCCAGTCAAACCGGATTCAGCTGAATACCAGCGTTTTACGTGGAGCGGCTGCCTACCAGACCTCCACAACCCATTAACTGGGTAACACGGTACATCTTGGCAAGACTGGAGTCAGATTTACTGGCTTCTGACAATCCGTAACGACTGCCAAAGATTTACAAATGACAGCCGGGACCAACGGCTTAACGTGCTTTCCGAGGCACGGAGGAAACTCGTTATGTTAAGACGGTCACCCATCCACAGACCAACCTTGGCAAGCGTTGCTTAACCTTCAAGATCGACCCGTGCGGCTGTTATTATTTAGCCACGAGCTCCTCAGACATCGCATCTATATATTATTTAAAATCTTATTTCTTGGGCTAATGCACTTGACTCGACGTGGCTCGAGTAAGATTATTGATTTATATGTTTAAAACTCTTAGAGCGGTTGCTGATTTCCAATGCTTAAAAATGATGTACTTTGCCCTCACTCATGTTTCTATTATAACATTTGTTATTCAACCTCGGCTTAGCGGCTAACTCCGAGTTAAAAGAAAAAAAAACTCCTTTGCGCAAACGGGTTTATCATGGACCTATTCTGTATTGTATTAGATAAGCAACTTGTCATTGACAGTTCTAAGCAAAATAAAATAATTTTACCTCGTAAGCATGTTAGGTTCGGTTTGTTTGACATTTATTTTGCTTACCTTTACTTGCCTGACTCAAGGATTGACTAGTATAGCGCGAGCGTGAACAGCTGGAACTGGCAAATACCAATATCGCCTATATTCCCCGAAGTGCTTGGCGTACGGCTTAAGAACTGACTGTTTGTTGAATGACTCATCTATAGATGGCCTTCCTTCAATTACATTCAAACAGCAAGGCATGAGATCAGTGAACATTAATGTAATGTTTTTCGCGTAAATATTTCAATAACATTGGTTAGACAGAGACCTTCATAGTAAATAAACTTCTAGATACCTAACCCTTTTAGCCTGTCAAACCGACAGACAGGTTTTTTTGTTTTCCATATTCTCCAATAGCTCTGCATCAACCGGAGATTCTCCTCAGTTGTACTTTTATGGTGCATACGGGGATTATAGTTGGTTTATGCCCCATTTCATTTGAATCGAGACCTCAACGATTTGGCTTCCACCAAAAGATCCAAGGTCCCGTGATGGACAAAGATAAAAAAATAAAAATGAATATGATGACGGGGCTTCGGCAGAACATGAAGGAGACTGCAGTTGTAGGATGACTTAGCTGTTTTCCTTAGAAATAAAAGAACTCTAGAATAGAAGAACATCACTGCTCCTCATCGTGACCTCAAGCTCTCGAGCAGCGAGTCATACAGCCAGCCAGTTCCCACGGCTTCTACGGGTATCCTGATCACCAGCATGCAAGCTGCCGCGCATTCCTGGTGAACATCCTCAGCCTCTATCATCACCTTCAACCTTATCAAGCTTCAACTTTGGCAAGCACATGCACCTTCAGCCAGTCACATGAAGAGCCATGAAGAACCTCTCCTGGTCGACGCCAGCAGTCACGTCACTACGTCGCACCGCTCCGACTCTCTGGAGCCTATAGCATCATCCTGACTCACTGGGATCTCATCACCCCGACTCACTGGGGCACCGCAGACAGTTCCGACTCGCCGAGAACTCTGCGACTTCCAGTTCCGACTCACTGGAACCAACCTTCCACTGGCCTGGCAAGCATCTCAAGATATATGGACGACTCATCCACTATCGACCTGCGGTCTCCGGAGGGGAGTGATGTAGCGGCATCAATCCCGCCACAAGAAAAACCAGCGGAGCAAATCAACATCGCAACAAAAAGAACCGCGGCACCATCTATCCAACTAGCAGCGAACTAAAATCCTGCTTCGCGCAATCAGAGTTTACGCGATTTGAGCATATACTTACTTCAGCCTATCGGACAGTTGCCCACACCGAACACAATAACCGTCGGTCGGAGGATCCTTCTTTTTCAATGGAGGTTTGCGGGACTTTACTCTCTGTTCCGCATACCTTCAAACCTAAACGGAACAGAGAGAAGGTAAACCTCAGACCGGACGGTTTTTGTGTCCGGTGGGCAACTGCCCTATAGTTGATATTCGGACTGTTGTCTATGTTCAAATCGTACGGAGAACTCTAATATCACGATGATGATACCGCTCTGATGCACGAGATTGAAATAAACTGATATTCTACCTTGATTGCATGGATTGACACACTTCATGTCGAGTTCGCATCGATTCGACAACCATGCAAAACTAGTCCTATGAGAGCTTGGTAAAAAAAACGGACTCTCACACGAAGGGTTCCACACTATAATATTAGAAAAGAGTACGTTTCTTGTATGGGAGACCCCTTTAATTTTTTATTATTTGTTACAGTGGCAATAGACATACACACTGTGAAAATGACAAACTGCCTACGATAGGTAGGCACGGTTCTTGAGATACAGTCCGCTGACAGACAGACGGACGGACGGATGGACGGACAGCGGAGATTTAGTAACTGGGTTTCGTTGGTTACCCTTCTGGTACGGAACCCTAAAAAGCTACACCGAATAAGTTTCGGTACAAAAATCAAGCAGAGAAACTCGAAACAATCTGGCATTGGCTGTTTCGCAGATTGCTTGTAGAGACAAGAGTAAATAATACAACAGTAACTGACATCCGTACCTACACATTCTATCAGCGTGGATTCCGTTGCGAACGTGCGGGATTTTTTCCATTTCGACAGATTTTTCTAGATTGCAAAAGAGCAACAAGTTCTGTTACGGTTACAGAAAATTTGTGATGACCAAGTAATTGGAAATGTTAGTAAAAAATATTGACAGCTAGTGGAAGATAAGTAAACGATGTTATTTTATCTTTGAAGATAAGGCCTCTGCAGATACTGAATGACTAAATGGTAGTCTCTATAGCTTAAAATAATACGCAGTTTCAGCTTAGTCCGGTTAAGCAATAACCAGCTCATACGGACTGCGAGCCACGTCCAAAAAAAGGTAGTTTCAGCTGGTTCACTAAACACATTTCATAAACAAATCCTTTTAGCGAAAATTAGAAAACAATTTTTTTTCTAAGCTCGTTCTACTTATTTTATTCTGAACTAACTTTTGCCCGCGACTACGAAGTGCGCATATCCCGTTCCCGTGGGAATTTCGGGAAATCCCCTCTTAGTGCTCCCTCATACTTCCCATTGAACTTACATGCCAAATTTCAGCTTTCTGGGTAGGCTCGCACCATCGTAGACTTTGTCTCTGTCATCTCTGACATAGACTAAAGTCAAGCCCATTACAAAAAAATAAAATAAAAAAAAGTGCGTTGTTTGTCAGTCACTCAATAACTGAAGAATTTTATATATTAGGAAATACTAGTATTCAGCTGAATCCGGTTTGACTGGAAGCTGACCCCAATATAGTTATAGTTGTATCTTACTCAAAATAGTTGTCACTTACAAGAACATACCAGCCAGCTTGACCAGTTTGCATCCAATTAGAAAAACTAGCGTCTGGCAGTGACTTCTAAAGTCGGAAATTAACCAAAAATCCGCAAAATCGCAGCATCAAGATGTGAATCAGTGACAAACAGACACCCATTACTTTCGCATTAATTATGTTAAGTATCGATTATAATTATTTTAATGTCATTGTCCTGCACCAAAAATTGAAAACGTTTTTATTTGTCCGTTCGTCCCCTTACGAATCTATATTTGCGACCAGACATTTTTTTATTGTAATTTGACATTTAAAAGTATCTTTTACTGTTCTATTTGAAACAAATAATTTGATTTTGACTTTGCTTGGGGCTAAAAAATAACAGCCGAACGGATAGATCTGCCTCCAGTCGCTTAACATTTTCTGACCCACATTTAAAAAAAAAAACAATCAATCAAACAATCAATTGTAATTGTCCGTAATTCTAGAAAAATAAAAAGTAGCATATTCACCATATTCTTCTCTTTCACACTTATTAACCTGGTAACAACTTGTTACTTGACTCAGTTTCCTGCTTCACAAATAACATCAACGTGAGTCAAAAAGAGGTCAGATTAAATTCCTGCAGCATGAGTCCGATGTTCTAAGTGCCCTCAACTAAATACAGTTCGCTAAACAGTATGCAGTTACTGCTCTAAGGGCTACGGTAAACGTCTGTTTTATAAGGATTGTGGTAAATCTAGAAACTTGTTATTTTTTTGGTACCTGCACAAACAACCGGAGCTTCATATTCATTTCATATTCATTTATTTGCGTTCTACAAGGTATTTACAAAAGATGTCATGTCTCTAAACAATAACAAGTAAATTCGAGGTTTGGCTCTCACTTGTTTCCTTCTCCAATATTGGACCGATTTGAAAGATAATTCATAAACTGAATAAGAAGGATGTAAACTGTGACCCTATGTTTTTCTTTTTGATTATATATTACTAGTTGACCCGCGCAGCTTCGTCTGCTCCTGCACCGCTCCTATTGGTCTTCCGCAATAAATGGGATATCTAACACTGAAATACTTTTTTTAAATCGGACCAGTAGTTCCTGAGATTAGCGCGTTCAAGCAAACAAACAAAAAACCAAACAAACTCTTCAGCTTTATATATTAGTATATAGATTTGATTTCAATTTGTACGAACTCAAATTCTGTAAATCGATGAGATGTCGGTCGGTGTTGCAAGATAATGGACGTTCGCGCTGCCGATGTTTCGAGCTTAATTTTTCGAGATTTTGATGCATCGAGGTAGTTAACTGTCGCGCTCACAACGCTTTATCGAGCTATTGTTATTCGAACTCACGTCATTCTATTTTGAGTAGGGAAAGAAAGAAAGAAAGAAAAAGAGTTTATTTGCGCCAAGCCTGTCGTATACCAAATATAAATAAAAATAAACAAAGTTAAAATTTATGAAAGTTGGGAAGATATGCCTCACTTTCGCGCAAGACGGCCATCGCTCAGCATAATCCTGGGTCTCATGTGCGAGACAGAGCCACAGCGCTGGTTTTCAGCGACAGCCGGCAATGACAATTTGACGTCAATCGAAGCAGCATAGAAAGTACGTACCGGTGGCGCATCGCCGTTCGTCTTGTGGTCCGATGATGGAACGGGCTTGTCGGAATTAAATTATGCGATTCCGTCGCGTACTCCCTAAAAAGCAACCAATAGAAAACCGACTGGCTAGCAACTCGTCGTCGATGCTCAAGACTTTAGGCGTCGGCTCGACGAGCCTATCATTGCCGATGATCCTCTTGGCTCGTTTCTCAATTGACTCACGGGCATCAAGCTGGTATCTGGCAGATCCGTCCCAAAGATCATTTTCTTTTGAAAACTAGTGAATATGAAAAAATAAGTTACCTTAAGGTGAATGCTCCAGGGTAGCCCGCGAAATTCAAATATTTTTATGTTTTTTGCAATTTGCCGGTCAGTGTGAAGCTGTATGTGGACCAAATACGATCCGCGTAACGCGTATTTATCTAAAGAATTATAACCATTTTAATCATAAATATAGCCCTCTAAGTTCATGTAGCTCGACAGAATGATTATTTCGAAAT
Organism: Lacanobia oleracea; assembly: GCA_950371165.1. Taxonomy (NCBI): domain Eukaryota; kingdom Metazoa; phylum Arthropoda; class Insecta; order Lepidoptera; family Noctuidae; genus Lacanobia; species Lacanobia oleracea. Next base: position 18,938,855 of record OX493385.1, read on the forward strand.
AATCATTGGGCTACCCTGGAGCATCCACCTTAATGTAGAAAAATATCTTAGACATGTTCAGTCTGTACTTACTCATAATACCATCGCTGTACGCCAAATGCGATGCGTATTTCTTTTTTTAATTAAACAATTTATCGTATTAGAATAACCAGTCGACAATATTTCATGCTTTTATTTTAGTATCTGTTTATGAAGTAAAATTATTTATTGCTTATTTTTCACAACTGAGGACATAAATATAAATGTAATAACTTTTTAATTTACAAAGCTTCTAATACATTCAAAGTTGCCGGAAATATTTTTCCAGAGTACACGTTAATTTTCAAAATCTCAGATTAATCAATTTTCCGGTGCTTTCCGAAAATAATTAGAGGCAGTTATTTTAGAATTCGAGAGAGAATTTGAATGATTTAATTGTTCGTGAGCAAAGATTTTAGTTGCCTTTATCCACATACATGTATTCTAATACCAGCTTTCGCCAGCGATTTTTTACGCGCATATTCCGTTCTGTCCCATCTCCGTAATAATGTCGATATTCTCTCTATGTACTCCCCTACACTCCTCGAAGAACCTGCATGCCAAATTTCAGGCTGAGGGCCTAGCACGAATATTTTGACATAATGTAATAAATTTAACGTAAGTGTATTTTGAATGTGAAAAACTACAACCCCTTAGTATTTTAGCTTTAATTTTATGGGACATAAACAATTTATATCGTTAAAAAATATGAATATAATATCTAATTCAAATAAAAGTTGTGAGCGAAACAAGTATTGTAGCCATGGTAAAATTTAACATTACGTTACTGTACGTCAAAAATATTCGTGCTAGGCCCTCAGTAGTTTCGGCTGTGCGTTGTCTGTCAGACACTTTCTCAGTCACTCAGTAACGAAGAATTTTGTATAATAGGATTACAAAAGCGGCAGTAGCTCTGTCACTGTCACTCATTTTGTTTCACGGCGGCTAAAGCGTTGACCAATATTGACATAGATATATATTGGACTTAGATGATAATTATGGATTCTATTCATACTTACTTGTTTGATCGTTTGTTGATAGTAGTGAGGTAATCGGGCAACCATCACTTCTGGTACCTGCACACAGACAATGGCTCGATTAGGCCGTGCTATCTGCAGGTGACAGTCATAGCACAGAGCTCGGAAGATCGCAGATGGAAACATTCACTGATTCCTTGATCTGTCACAACAACCGTGAAAAATGAGGTACATTGAGTTAGAGTGAACTGTCATTACACCTTAATTGGATGAATTAACAGCTTAGTTCATGTTCGCTTCACCGTAGTCTTCACGTTGAGATTTTTGGAGAATAGCAGTACATAAAAAATACATGTGACGGGTTCATCCCGTCACGGCTATTTTATAATAGTTCGCTGTTTTCGTACATTTCAGTTCCAAAGTTCGCCGTCCGTAACAGTCGGTACAGTAGGTCCCCCACTCTCACGACACGACAGCGTTGTTTCCGTCACGGCATACGAATTGGTTTTACTACCAAGGCGCGCCAATAGACGTTTTACATCATTAACATAAAAAATCCCATCACTAAATTAATCAGTCACTGAGCGACAAGAAAGGATGTAAAGAATCCAACAAGTAAAATAGACATAATTGGCATAATCGAAACCAAGTTTTCGGAAATAACAATAGTAGAAATAACTGTGGATATCAGTTACAAAAACAGTAAAAACCAACAAATGCAATGCAAAAGGAACAGGACATAAACTGTGTCTTGACGACGAAAGATCCCATTTTCACAGAAAGGCAAGGAGGGACTGGAAAATTAGCAATATCAAAAAGCCATTCGTTTTATTGTTTCACCCCTTGTCCTGAGCCGGGACAGGGTAAGACAATAAAAGTTGGGCCGGCGAGAAATCGTCGAAGAATTCGATACCATTCTGTACGTAATCATTGCTTCAGGAGATATATATTATGTATCTATTTAGAGAAAACTATAAAAAAACTGACTTTCTTACTTTAATTACGAGAACAGTAGTAAAAAAAAAAGATTTTGATGCATGTGGGCAAACTTTGGTAATGACTTTGACTTTGACTTTCGGGGTAAATGCCCGAGTGAAGGCGCCTGAGTCGTCGTTCTAACGGGCTAACGATCGTACGAGTTAACGATGTGATTTCGTCGCGCGATGAAAATGTTTCCAGAGCTCGCGCGATGATTAGCAAGCTTCAATTAGGCCGCTCTAAAGAAATTTATATATTTAATCTAATTTACATTTTGTTTTTCTCGCCGTGCGATTGTAAACATAAATCTGATTCCAGTCTTGCCTTGAAGTACCGTGTTACCCAGTTAATGGGTTGTGAAGGTCTGGCGGGCAGCCGCTCCTCGTAAAACACTGGTATTCAGCTGAATCCAGTTTGACTGGTAGCCGACCCCAGTATAGTTAGGAAAAGGCTCACGCACTCGTAGATACACAAATTTTAGGTAATGGTTTTAGTTAGGCATGATGATGAATATCGTCGTGCGACGAAATCGCATCGTTAGCTCGTAGATTGTTAGCCATGCAGTTAGGCCGACGCCTGACACAAATTCACGCAATCGATGGCAAACTCATTCAGTATAAATCAATTCAACAGTAGGTACATTGCGTTTTTTACAATGTCGTTCATTCATTTTACAATTCGAACACAATGTATATTGTACATTCCTACCGATTTATCTGTGAAATGGCGATTATTGGAACTACGGCCGTCATGTTGAAATGTCATTATATTGTCAGTGTCTACTACATTCGGGTTCTCTGGTTATTTTGTCATGAATTGCTGAATTTATAAAGTTAAATATACCGAAAGCTATTAAAAGTGATGCTCGAAACATTATTCTAAAGGTTAAAACCTTTTTTTAAAGAAGCAGCTCGGGCGGGGTCTCCGATTATTCCATTTAATCAAATATACAAACGAATTTCGGCAGCGACATGTTAGTGTTGTCAACTTTCTTGTTATAAGTTACCTAAGTATACTTAGCTAATCTCCGACGTTGCCGGGAATTCAGAGGCGCTCGCCAAGACCTCCGTGCTCGTAATCCAGCCTGTTGCAAGCAATTCTGAATGGTCTGAGTGCTAACTTCAAGCACAGAGGCGGCCCGAACTTCTGCTTTTATTTTAGTAGCGTTGATTGTTGGGTCTAATATAGCGCTTTTGGGCAGCATTCCAAACAGTTGGGCGACCACTGCGGGATCGATCAGCTAAATTACCCATCCCGTAGTACCTCTGCAACGTGGTCACGACACAGGATTGAGATATGACAACTCTGTGTGCAATTTCTTTCGTGGTGTATCCTTTTTCCCTCAAAGTTACTATTCTTGCTCGTAAAACTTTTGATTATCCTCTTGGCATTCTTTCAATTACCAGTTTCCGCGAAAAAGTATTTTAATTCCGTTAAAATTAACTAAATCAGAATTCTGAATGAGCTTAAGCTAGGACTTAGGCCTGTGCCTCGAGTTTTTCGGGCAGTGGGGCGGCGGTAGCGGCGCACATACGGCAAAATGACCACATTAGGAGGTCAAAAATAGATTTTACTACTTTAATATAAGATTTAAAATTGCTTGTATTCTTCGAGTCAAGTACCTGGGCCATCGTGCTGCCGATAGACATTCTTTGTTATGCTCATAACAAAGGCGCCCGAGGGTTCGACAGATAAGCATTGCGCAGCGTACGGCTAGTTGCATTTGAAACCAGAAGGCATCATAACGTGTTATTTTCGTTCAACTCGTGCAAAAATCAAAATATTTATTATGGACTTTGAGGTCACAGGTATGTTTATTAATTAATTATTTTTTCACCCTAATTTTACAATACATGTAATAATAAATGACGGTTTCATTCCACTCCTACTTTTCATAAAAAAATATACTTCCTTAGACTTTCAAAAAAAGTTCCGCTTAGTACCGCTTTCTGTCCTAAATATTTACACTTATGTGTTTGTTGACTACTAATACTGTGAATTTTAGGAACTCAAACCAACTCATTGTGACACTAGACCCTTTTTTTCACAGGTAGTCGGAGTGGACCAAGTCACTCGGAATTCAATATGAAAAAAATGGATCTGGTTTTAGTGTTAAAAAGCGAATACTTTTATAACAATCATCATCTCAGTGTGTAGAACGATTAACTAGTTACATAGTGGATAAGTTTAGTGAATATAAACAGTCAAAAGACTGTGTAAATAAAATCAAGTGTGTTTTGAAAGTGTTTGTTTCAAAATTGTTACAAAAGTGGAAAAAATCTAATTGGAACATGGAAAGATTTATGAAGTCCAATTCGAAATGGTTAATGAACGATTTAGTGTTGCCAGCGATAGGCACTATAAGCTCGAACAATGATTTGCAAGTGAAAAAGACCAGAAGCAGACCTGCAAAAACTTTTGGAGAGAGCTCTTTACGAACAAAACGAAGGGTGATGAAACCACTTGTTTCTGAGTCAAGCCCAGAGCTATTATTGCATCCAAGAGGAGGAGCCATCACAAAAAAAGGAAACCGTTTTCCAAGGAGGTGCTGGAAATGTTGGATTTGCCACTTGTAGAAACAATCGAAGACAGGGATGGTAATGACGATGAATCAACGGATGATCATGACGACAGTGATAGTAATTAACTACATTGCTTACAACATAATTGATGTATAATTTATAATTATGTGTACTTTAATAAAAAATATACAAATTTTAATTTTCAATTCTATTTTATTTTTATAATCTATAAATACCTTTTAGGTAGGAAGGTACTTAGAAATCTTCTCAAATCTCAACACAAAGTAACCGTCTAAGTAAGAAACATATCTAAGCATAAATACACATATTATGTCACATATTTAATTTTTGACCCTCTAAAGTGGTAATTTTGCCGTATGTGCGGCGGCGCGGGAGCGGGGCGGGCAACGTAGACCGGTTTTCGAAACCAGCGGGCAGATCGCGCGACATAATAGCGGCGACAGTGTCATCGAAATATTTGCTTTTATAACTTTTTTTTTAATTCAAATTTATACTTCGATTTAATGTGGGTAAAATAAGAAAATAAATTGCTCAACACTGCAATGCACTGCAGGTTAGCGTAACGGTAACTTACATCTATTAGGTAACCTGCTGAGTGAATGAGCCAACTAACCTGCCAGATTTAAAATTTCTACTAACATTTATTTTATTATCTTATATTTCAAGTGAGTCAAGGACTAATTTCAAAAATAGTTAAGGAAGGGCACGCAGCAGAAGAAACTGGTATAAAATTTGGACACCAGGCAAGGACAGAAAACGTAAAAGTGGACATGCACATATCCACTTTTACGTTCCGTTTCATCCTCCGTATAACTCCCAAGTTATACGGAGGAAAGTACATGAATTTTATTCTGCTAAAAAAGAGGTCCCTACTGTTAAAAAGCTTCTAGAGGTCTTAAAGACAGAAATAAATTACACAGGACAGCGAGAGAGTCTGCGCAAGCTGCTTCACAAGGTGGGATTACATTTTTAAAAATCTCAATCCAATCGGAAGGTTCTTACAGAGCGTAATGAAATATCAGCTTGGAGAGCTAAGTACTTGTATACAGTGGATAAAAATAATAAATCTCCCCAGCCCCGGCCCATAATTTATTTAGATGAGACCTATATTCACTCTTCGCATACATCAGGTAATAGTTGGCAAGGAGAGGGTGAAGACGGAGTATTGGAGCCTGTATCGAAAGGGCACAGATGTATTATTGTTCATGCGGGAGGAGATACTGGATTTGTTACAAATGCACTTCTTGTGCTTAAATCAAACACAAAAAGTGGTGATCATCATGAAGAGATGAATAGTACCAACTTTAAAAAGAGGGTTATTGAAAAACTTGTGCCTAATTTACGAGAGCCATCCATAATATTGATGGATAGTGTTCCTTATCACCGTATTTGTGTGAATAAAGTCCCAAATATAATTTCCTTAAAAAGGATATGCATTTATGGTTGATCCAAAATAAAATTGACTACGGAGAAGATTTGACCAAACAAAACAATGAAAAGAAGTTGCCGATGTAAATATTGAGCACAAAATGCTGAAATTGCCCGCCTAGTTAGAAAAGATTTTGACGCTAAACAGTTCATGAGTGGGCACAGCATTGTAAACACGTTCGCAGGTTAGAAGGAGAATACTTAAAACGTGATTTGTATTTAGATAAACCTTTTATTATAGAAGTGGTAAGTGACCGAAAACCGAAAGCGATAGTGATAATGATGATAGTGATACGGAAATAAGCGGAGTATGGCCTCACAACCAGGATGAAGTTTTATATGCAGGTTCATCTAAGGATCAAAATTACTGTTAATCTGGTTTTTAATAAATTATTGTAAAGCAATTTGTTAAAACTTTAGTCAAATCTGGTGTTAGGGGTTAGGTACATTCTAACTATATGCTAGACATCCAGGTACCTCTTGCAGGGTAGGTACCTACTTAACTTCGCATTAAATGAAAGTTGTATCCTCTTGTGGAACATTTTATCTGCTGAATTTCCACTTCATTGGATTACTTTTTAGATAAAGCCATTGTTTATTCCTGAGAGACTAAACTGTTAGCGTACCTACGTAACTGTAAATTATCAAATTCTTTTCATTTATTTTATTCTTTTGATATAGGTATCATTGCTTTTAATTTATAAAAACTGTAATTCGTATTAAACGATTATGTCTAATGTGAAATTTCCCCATTTTCGTGCTGAAAGTGTTTAAATAAATAAATAATAATATGCGCGTCATGGACCACCGCGGAGACTGCGCGGGGTCGGGGTAGCGAACCCGGGACAGCGGCAACCACTGCATGCTCACCACTCCACTCAGCTCACAGACGCGCTCCGCTGCGGGCATTTCTTTGTACCTTTTGTCGATTATGGTATTAAACCTATTTTGATACAGTCCATTCTTTTATTTATGTATTTATTCCGACTGAGCCCAATCAAAAACTTACTCAATTTTGGGCACGTTATATTAATTAGCAACACTGAATCGACGGTGCCGTCCTCTTTCAGTTATCAGATAAGTTGAACTGTCGAGGAACTTCAGTCGGATATGACAAAAAAACCGGCCAAGTGCGAGTCGGACTCGCACACGAAGGGTTCCGTACCACAAACCTTATTTTTTATTGCTGTTATAGCAGCAATAGATAAACACACAATATGTGAATTTATCGTCTGTCTATCTATAACGGTTCTTGAGATTCAGTCTGCGGACAGACAGACGGTCAGCATAGTATTTGTAATAGGGTTCAGTTGGTTACCCTTTGGGTACGGAACCCCAAAAATAAACTATGATTTAGTGTGCTACGCAACTGGGTGCAGTTCAGGTTGCTGTTACTTTTAATAAAGAGGGAGAACGTAGCAAACATTTAGCGTTCTTCCATTTAATTTTAATCTTTTACTTTTCTCAATGTTTGCAAAAACACTTCAACGTGTCACCGCAAGCCAGGTACTTTTCACTTTAATTAGGACAGCTGAGTCCAATTTTGTTAATTAAAGGTGGGCACAAAGAGTTATCTCTAAAGCTTATAAGAGATTAAAATGCTAAGGAAATATTTTGAATTATTTTTTTTTGCTCGTCTTTATTTTCAAAAGTCTTTTTTTTTTCTAAATAAGTTAACAAATCTTAAAATCACATTAAAGGGACATGGATATATTCAGACGGAAAACTATTGGGTCTTTTTACTTTTTATTTGTGTCAAATGGCTTTGGGGATCAGTTCGGGGAGTACGGGACTCTCACCTCACTAAAATCAGTATCACCTACAGCACATAGATAAGGTACCCGGTACCTATTAAAAGAACCCTCTGAAGGACGCCTTTTATACCTCTTGAGAAATTAACACCTGTATTCACAAACGTTACTATGAGGTCTCACAGTGCACGCGAGCGTACAGGTAAAACTTATTCATAGACAATACTTGAGGGGCGGCTAGCACTATGCATCCCTGAGAATGAACGCACAGCTACGGAAGCCTGCTAGCTGTTTTAAGCATCGCATAGCATGTCTCTCGATTCTCTGTGGTCTATTATGTGTTACGAGAAATATTTTCTTTTCGGGGTTGAATGTTACTGTTTGTGATATTTTTTCATTTTTGGCGTCCTTTTACAATGTAATGTGTATAGTAGTGAAGAAGAATTTGATAATTATATCAATGAGAGAAGCACAATAAATACCAGAAAAGTGATACGGAATTTCCAAAATGCTTTTGATTATTGATTTAATTCATCCGAACTAGGATGAATTTAGGCGATGCTACAGGTTTTCCAAAGATGTGGTACTTTTTATACTCTTGCCACTGATAAGCAGCGAAGTGAACTACGCAACACAAACGTACCAATCACAGAGCTCTATTCAACGCTGTGCATCTACTTAGTCAAGCCTCGTTTGAGTATTGTTTATGAATTGAAAGGCTTGCCATATGCAATGCAGTGAGAAATGCCTTTCTTCGCATAGCGTTGCTACTTTACTGAGAAAAGTATTGTTTGTGAATACGTGTGTTTATATCTGAGTGGATATAATTTGTATTAAGAAACAAAAACTTGAAGGTCTATCACAACTGTTTAATTATCTTAGATACCTACTCCTTCTTCCAACCTCCTCAGACCGAATGCAAGCGTGGATTAAAAAAGATATGGCGAGCTGTCAACGGGCGCGCTTGCTTTGCTCATCTTTCGGATGCAACGGACATATTGTTGGGAAAATATGGTGTTGATTAGAGTTAATTATATAATTCTTACACACATCAAAAAAAGTTTGCGATCACTAGCATATTATGCTGCTATATTTTTCAAATTTAACTTTACAAAGGAAATTCTTTGTTGTGTGTTTTCTTTTAATATAAAACCCTGTTTTAAATTAAAAAATAAATATATTTTTTATTAACAAAAGTTAACAGGAATTTGATAGCAAGAAAAAGACTGTTTAACCAAATTTAAACAACAATTTATTAATAAAAGGTTTATATTCAATATAATATAACTCCTCCCCTGGCTTGAATAAATGTGGAGATCCTCCTGGTCATGCTAAGGATCAAGTTATCCAGCATTTCTTGGGGTAACCTGTCCCATTCTTGAACAGCGGCTTCCCTGAGCTCTGGCACTGTCTGGGGACGTGGCTGTCGGTTCCAAATAGCTCGCTTAAGAGCACCCCACTGTTTGGACTCTACAGTACACTGTTTGGAGTCATCAATCTAATATAGCGCTTTTGGGCAGCCCCAAAGCGCTATATTAGATTGCTGGCAGCCCGTGACCCAACTATCAACGCTACTAAAATAAAAGCAGAAGTTCGGGCCGCCTCTGGGCTTGAAGTTATCACTCAGGTCATTCGGAATTGCACTAGGGTGGATTACGAGCACGGAGGTCTTTGCGAGCGCCTCAGATTTCCCGGCAATGTCATCAACGGAGATTGCAGTGGACTAGGCTTCGGATAATATTTGGCAAAACTGTCTCTTCGTTGACGAATCGCGACTCAGTACTCATCCAGATAACCGACGTGTCCGTGACTGGAGAAGGCCAGGAGACCGTGAAAGGCAAAGAATTGCCACTGGAACAGTTCAGCAAGGCGGGTATCTATGTTCTTTTGGGTTGGTATTAGGTAAGATTGGAGATACAATTCCGCGAGTCAACGCTGCTCTCCAAGAATACGACATCACAAGGTTAGACTGGCCTGCTGGCTCGCCTGATTTAAATCGATTAGAGCTCCCGTGAGAGACTCTTAAGCGAGCTATTTGGAACCGTCAGCCACGTCCTCAGACAGTGCCAGAGCTCAGGGAAGCCGCTATTCAGGAATGGGACAGGTTACCTCAAGAAATGCTGGATAACTTGATCCTCAGCATGCCCAGGAGGATCTCCGCATGTGTTCGAGCCATGGGAGGAGTTATATTAAGTATATTGAATAAAAACCTTTTAGTAATAAATTGTTGTTTAAGTTTGGTTAAACAGCATTTTTCTTTCTATCAAATTCCTGTTATAATTATAGCCTGATTAAAGGAAAGTAAGAAGAGTTTATTAGGAATTCTAGCAAACTTTAGATAATATATACATGCAGACTTTAAAAATTACACTAAATAACAAGAATTGTGCATAAACGCGTACAAAAAAAAAATACGTCCATGTGATTAATTAAATACTCAATTTTTGTTAATAAAAAATTAAACAATGTTTTTTTTTTATTTCCAACAGGGTTTTTCTATTTAAAGAAAGCATACAACAAAGAACATTTCTTGATAAAGTTAAAATTTAAAAAATATGACATCATATGCTAGTGATCGCAAACTTTTTGATGTGTGTATTTGTGATTATCTGTGTGATTGATGCCAACTAAAGAAAATTTGTAAGAAATAAAACTCTTTTTCTTTTAAAATAAATTCTACTGAGGTTTCTAAGAAACACATAATTTATTTTTACAATGTTGTACTGCAGGTCTACACATTTCCAAACATATGTTAGATTGTTCGAAGTTGTTTTGATTACCTCCACAGCCGCTATATGAAAAACCTTTGCAAGTCAATTCGTTGATGTCAAAGTAATACCTGAGAAAAAATAAAAATCATTGTCAAATCACTGTGTTAAATGATGAACGTTTAACTGCTGGAAATGGGCCTCTTCGAATCGCGACAAAAAGAATGAGCAGTTTTCACCAGGGGTAGTGCCAGTGCCATCATCACATGATCGGAACCTCATTAATTTAATTATTATTGACACAAACGGTATAAACAAATGACAGTAGAAATATGTTTTAAGTTTTGCTAGAAAAGCCCGTTCATATGACCCCACTTCGATACCTAGATAGAATTATCTTTTTTATGTACAGCATATTGATCAATTCTATTCCAAATTTCAAGTCACTAGCAGTTCCCGAAATAAGCTACCGGTCGATTCGGAAAACATGCCGGAGTGAAGGCACAGGCTAAGTGATCAAGAAGTGAGCTGTCGTTTCATCTTGATTGCTTGGATTGATAGCTCACTTGGTGTTCTCTTCACCCAAGCTTTCTCTTCGACATTTTTACAGAATAACACTGCCACTCTATAACAGACCCACGGAAAGTGTGTTCCTTTAAACACACGGAATCCAAACTCTAGGTTGTACGATGAGCAAGTTGCCAAAAAAGAACATTTTGTTGAAACATATTACATAAGTCATAAACTCATAAGTCATTTATTTTAAAACAATATACTTACATTGTGTAGAAAAAAAAAATAAGCAAATAAAGATTACAAATAATAAAATACTGTTACTTAATTAATACCAAATAATAAATGAATAATAAAAATGGAATGTCAAGATTATACCAATTTAAATAAAAATAAAAAGGTATGTCACAATAAAAAATAACAGAAATGAAAAAATAAAGTGATAAGAATAATTTACATTCCATTTGAAATGTCTCTCTGGGAGTTGGTTTCGGACCGGGACCGGGTCTCCTTGGACCCGAGAAAAAAAAACAATAAGACCACACTCCTCACAATAAATTCAAAATCTAATTATAATATAAGCAAATATCTAATATCATGTCAAGGATGTCATCAATAAATTCGTGGAGACCGTAATAGGCCTTTCTCAATAAATATGTCTTCTATTTGGGTACTTATACTTACTTAGGAAAATACGAGTTACAGTTTCCAAACTCTGGTTGTAGCCGGCAATAAACTTTTGGTGTTAAATTTTGAAACGTTCGGTAGAGATTCATATCTGAAACAAAACACCTAATATTTTTTTTTCCGGTTTTTGTAGGTTTCTTTTGGCTACATCGGTGATAAAAGAACGAGGAGGTCTCTCGGAAAATTATGCCAATTCATAATTAAATAAATAAAAAGCCTAAATAAGTATCTACATCTGCTGGTCAACAACAAGGTAGACTGGGTACGGTTGTAACAATTGGAACATATCAAAATAATCCGTGGTTATAACTCCATTTTTAATAGATTTTTGCTGGACAGGATCCTTCGACCAGTGTGATGTATCTGGTGGGCAACTGCGCAATGGTTGATATTTGGGCTGTTATTTATGTGCAAATCGCACGGAAAACTTTGATGCCACGATGTACAGTATCTGGCGATAAATATTGCACATCGACCTTTGGAAAGAGACAGTCGGCTAATTTCGGCTTCGTAGAGCGTTATCTCTGTCGCACACTATCTATGTGACGTTTTGTTAGTCGTTGTTCAAGTGCGATAGGGTGCGGTCGCGTCCAGTTCATAATATATATTTAGAGCTGTTAACACCCCCTTAATTTAAATAATTTAAAGTTGTACTATGGCATCTTTAGGAAATAGTGGGAAACCTTTACGAGGTCAGTCACGCGAAATTATCTACAATGTTTATAAATATTTTGTAACCGAAACAAAAAAAAAATGAAGATGAAAATGTAAGTTGTTATTTTAAGAAGATTCAAGAGCGAGTTGCAAATGCCACTGGAATTTCAAGAAGAACTTTGAACAATACATTAAACGAAGTCAGTACTGAAACACTACACTGAAACCACTGAAATTAAGTTCAGCACTCCAAAAAAAGGGAGACCAAAAAAGCAATTTGTTTGGATATGGACGATTTTGATTATGATGTTGTTCGAAGAATGGTTTATGATTTTCACTTACGATTTAATGAACTGCCAACAATAAAATCATTAAAAGCTAAATTACCTGTAGCTATTAATTACAATGGGTCTGAAAAGACGTTGAGAAAAATACTTCACGAGATGGGATTTCAGTTCACTAAAATGGAAGATAATCGAAATCGGTTCTAATGGAAAAGCACGATGTAAGTCTCAAACGAATGGAATACCTCGATAAAATAAGCAAATTTCGCGAATCAGGAAAAAATATCGTCTACATGGATGAGTCTTACATACATACATCCCACACTAAAGGGAAATCTTGGAGTGATGATAAGAAAAAAAGGAGTAAAAAAGCCAATTTCAAAAGGTCAACGTTTGATAATAGTTCATGCGGGAAATGAAAAAGGCTTTGTACCCGGTGCCTTATTAACGTGTAAATCCACGGACACTACAGGTGACTATCACAATGAAATAAATAACGATAACTACGAAAAATGGCTGGTTAATCAATTAATCCCAAATATACCCACTGATTCTGTTCTAGTTATCGACAACGCACCCTATCACAACTATGTTGAAAGACCCCCTAACTCAAACACCATTAAACAGGAAATGATCAACTGGTTAAATAGACACGAAATTCCAGTTGATCCAAAATTAAGAAAAACTCAGATTTACGCTATTATATATCAGCACAAGGAGAGGTAACAGAGTTTTCCGTAGACAAAGTAATTGCCGAACATGGGCACACTGTGTTGCGATTACCACCATATCATCCGGATTTTAATCCAATTGAAACTATATGGTCTCAACTGAAAAGCTATGTAGCCTCTAAAAAGTGGGTATGAATTTAACAAAAGTAAAAACATTATTGACTGAAAAAATAAACATGATCAGGGCTGAAGAGTAAAAAAGGTTTGCGATCATGCAATCAAAATGTGAGAATATATATAATAGAAGCATTACACACGGTTTAGACAATTACACTGATAGACTAGTGATAAATACAACTGACAGTGACAGTGATATTGACCTGTTTGAGAGCACAGATAGTGAAATGGAAGTAATTGAGAATTAGAATTATTATTATTTTTATTACAATGTCTCATTCTAACAATAGGTATAATGTTGTTTATTATGTAGGTACACCACAGATGTAATTTTCCAAAATTTTATTTTATCCTAACCTAAAGCCATCTCTTATAGAAAAATTGGTGTATTTTATACAAAGAATAAAGAGAATTATCCGGTCCGTTATCTTAGCATACCGAGTTTCCTCCGTGCCTCGGAAAGCACGTTAAGCCGTTGGTCCCGGCTCTCATATGTAGATCTTTGGCAGTTGTTACGGATTTTCAGAAGCCAGTAAATTTGACTCCAGTCTTGCCAAGTAGGTAATACCGTGTTACCCAGTTAATGGGTTGTGGAGGTCTGGTGGGCAGCCGCTCCGCGTAAAACACTGGTATTCAGCTGAATCCGTTTTGACTGGAAACCGACCTCAATATATTTGGGAAAAGGCTAGGCAGATGATGATGATGATGATGATGAATAAAAAGAAGCAAATCATAATTGTTTTAACAGCTCCTAATAGATACCGGAATGTTTGTATTTCGTGAGACAGAGATAACGCTCTACGAAGCCGAAATTAGCCGATTGTCTCTTTCCAAAGGTCGATGTGCAATATTTATCGCCGGGTACTGTATTTGGATTGGATTTGTGTTACTCTACAGTTCTTATGTGGAAGTATAGATGCCGCTAAACTCAATTCAAAAGATCAAAAGATTTTACCTCGGCATTCGTTTATGCATGAGTGTACATTACTAAACGTATTGTAGGGGTGCTCGCAGTGTCGAAATTCAAAAGGATCACAAGTATTTTTTTCAGTGTGGTAGTAATAGCTGAAAAAGAGGTAACCATATGAGTTTCAACTCAACAACTAACATTTAAATAGGACATTTGCGCTAAGGATATTTGCTTGAAGGATACTTGCGCACAGCTATACAGCTGCCATAGAAAACAGCGTTTCCATGAGAGGGACCGATATATTTGTTTAAAATAATTATATCTCCTTCGTTTTTCGAGTAATTTTGATTCTATTTTCACTGTTAGTATTTTATTTTTCTTTATTTTTAGATAAAATGTACAGATGATAAATATGTTTTTCATGCATATTCCCTATTTATGGAAATCTGTGGACAAAATGACAAAACTACCTGCCGACAGAAAAAATCCGTGTTTCCTGTCCGCAGCAGAGCGAGGCAGCGGAGCGGAGAAATTTCAACCAATGAAATTGCACAAAATCTTCGTACCACAAATTTTGTGCAATTCCATTGATTATTTTTCTCCGTTTCTCCGTTCTGCTGCCTCGCTTCGCTAAAATGGACAGGTAGCCCATCTGTTTATGTTATATTGTTTATTGTAATGTTTCGTTTTACTTGCAGTAGGTCCAAATGAAGTTAAAACAGCTACAATGTAATGCTGGGAGGTAACCTATTAAGGTGGTTTTAGAAGTTCGCTAAAATTCCTTTCATGCTGTGTAAGTAGGTATGTTGAAGTCACATTTGATCTTGTTACGAGCTCGTCTCTTCTAGTCCTGGCGGCACCACTCATCTTAAAGCACCCTGAGTACTAGCGGCGGGCCCCTACGCCTAGAATGCGCTCTTTTAAAAATCGCAAGACGGGACTTTTTTTTGTCAAGACTAGAGATTTTGTCATTATTGTAAGAAATAATGTTCTAACTCACCTGAAGTCTCGTTTTTTTCCACATATAAATCTGTTTGGTTGAAACTTACAATAAGTATACGAATCGAACTTTGTTAAAATATCATCTGAAACCATGAATGGCGCGGATAGTGTGAAAATTGGTCATACAAATTCTAACCATAATAATAACCCCCTGACCAACGGAGATTAGCCAAGTACGCAAAAGTTGTTATGATGCATGCGCAATCGCATATGCAAACACACTGTTCCTGATCACCTGACCACTCATAGTCCGACGGGACGAGGACGACAATCCGAAAATTAAAATTAACCAGGTGGTTAATATTTTAATGATTAAGCCGGTGTGTTACAGTCACGTGCATTAGTCAGAAGACCGACAGTCAGACAGCAAACGCGTGGGTGTCGTAGTAATAAAAATAAATTATTAATTTTGAACCAAACATTAAACATATCATGTACACCCACTAAACTGCGTCGCAGTTTGTCGGCAGGATTAGTGCATCGGCTCAAATACATAATTAATAGTAAAAAATAAAGCCAAGAATAAGAAAGCCAAGGTTGGCTTTAACACAAAAGAAAACACAGTCAAATTATAATAGGCATCCTAGCTCCTAACATCAGTTATCTTAAGTAAACAATGATAGGTTAGTGGGTATTTTCACACCTTGCGGCAACTTCATTAAAGAAAATAGTGTTTAATTTATTTTTTAGTGTTTGTTTACTCATTTTAGTTCTACCTTTTCTCAGCCAATCGAGATCATTGAAAAGAGTAGGGGTCGAGTACTTGTTAGTTCTTTTGCCATAGAATTTTTTTACTGGTGGTCGCACCAGTTTACGCTCTCTGACGGTTCTAGTGTTGTACCTATTTTGCACCGATACTTTGAACTCGTGTGGAGCTCAGGTGGGTAGCCACCTCATGCTGGCACCTACCCTGCTGATCACAACGTAGATGCAAAAGGCTGCGCTAAAAGATCAAGCACACCACAAAAGGTCATGACAATGAGATAAATAACGCGCGCAAACCTTCCATCGGCTTCGGTGTTGTAGTACTCGTATTTCTTAGAGAAACCAAATCGATAACTTGTACAAAACTAAGAATAAATACAGTGAAAAGGGGATTAAAATAATAAGCACTGCACATTTTATTTGTGTTACCGACAACTTCACTACATTGATTGAAATCAAAGCGAAGAATTATTTATGGCGTATTGAATTATGAAATTGATTGAATGATTAAAGTTATGAGGGCGTTTCAAATAATCAAACAATTTTAACAACAATCTTGTAGGTACTGCAACTGGGCCAGTCACAACAGCCGCGTGTCGGAGAAGCAATGAGCGAAGATTATCACTCAGTGGATCCCAAATGCAAGGAAAGGATAGCGACGCAGGTCCAGAAAGAGATGGCGGGGTGAGCTGGACTCCTTCAATAATGACTGGCCCAAATTAAAGAAGCCCAGGGAAAGAAAGGGCGGAGGCCTTTGCCCTGCAGTGGCTCCGTCTACAGTCTTGTAAGGACACTTCCTTAAAACATAGGTAATGCTGCTCTGGTGACTTATTTGAAGGTTCCCAAAGGGAAAGTTCCGCTCCCGGGTATAGTACGTTTATTAAACAGGGTTATTTTCAATGACCATTTCAGTTATAAAAGCAAAAGTATGACACGTTTTTTTGGAGATCACCTTTTTTGTTTTCTTTCTTTTTCCTAAACACTTGGAATCATCACTTCGTAACACCCTTTTTCATTTGGTAGAAAACATAAAGGAGAAAAATGTTTTTATGATTGGATTATTCATTGCCATAAATAAGTGTATAATAACGATATACACTTATAGAAACGATTCTGTTGTTACTTTGAAGGTGATAAAATAAATTTGCAAGAATAACTAACATTTTGTGTACTATTGATCTTTTCCCGGTACTTTATTGACAGAGTAGTAAGTAGGTATGTCGGAAGCAAAAATTCAAAATCAGTGCTCGAAGTTCTCAAACATCTAATTCGACACTCATTTATTCTCACATGTAAGTAATTGTATACCTACAGGTACCGTATCCTCATTAAATCTAATGCGTTTTCTTTTCTTATCCATAGGTACGTATTTCTTTTTATGAGTTCGCAGTAACGTCTATTTTATTTAAATCCGATATCCTCACGGCTCTGAATATTTTTGCTATATATTTGTGACAATGTCTGAAACATTTTCGAGGAATGTGAACATGGGAAAGAAGGTAGGGGAAAGATAGCTGGCGTTTTTTCTTTGTTAAAAATACATTAAACATTATGAAGATTATATTCGTGGGTACTGTTTGAGTTACATAACGAATCTAATCTGTCTAGCGTGTTTCCAACTATCTTGGATTTGCTAACATACAATATTAAATCAGCGTTTCAAAAAGTTTAAAATGTTAGAATAAACCCTATACCTGAAGAGAGATCATTCTACTCAACTCTCATAGTAAACGTTTTTCATAATGATGAGTAGTACTGTTCAGTTACAGCGTTTATTATATGCTGGGTGAAAACTACACGCACATAGTAGATATATACCTACCTATGTATATATTATCCACTATGCTCAGGATGCTGATATAAGTTTTTCCATCGTTTTTTATAGGTCTACTCTGAAAAAAGCTTGAAAGTACTTTAAACTATGATTTATTGAAAATGCAAGGCCAATGAGGGAAGCTGCACCGTTCATTTGTATGCTAATAAACCTCTCTGAAAGCCGCGCAGACCCTGCAACGCGGTTATTCACTTTTGCCCTCACAGCGTGTCAGCTCTAAATGCTTCTTCCTACTATTATTTTCAAATACCTAGTGGCCCGCCCCGGCTTCTTTTTTATTTGAGAGGGGTTTGCTCTTGCCTCTAGTCTAGGTCAGACATAACTCTACTATAGACCGAGCTTACCCGGAAGGAGCATATTCACTCTGACTTTAAGGTGAATGCTCCAGGGTAGCCCGCGAAATTCATAACCATTTTAATCATCAATATAGCCCTCTAAGTTCATGTAGTTCGAAAGAATGATTATTTCTGAAATATTCATTCTTTCGAACTACATGAACTTAGAGGGCTATATTGATGATTAAAATGGTTATAATTCTTTAGATAAATACGCGTTACGGTCGCGAAACGCATTTGGTCCACATACAGCTTCACACTGACCGGCAAATTGCAAAAAACATAAAAATATTTGAATTTCGCGGGCTACCCTGGAGCATCCAACTTAAAGAGATGAGGGTTGTAAGCGTTCGGAAACACAGACGCATGCAGAGTTCTACCCTTAGCTGTGCGCATTATAAAAAACGTTTGGAAACGCTTAGTGCGAATTGGTGGAGTAGCAACAAGGTAGGGATAGTAAGATGCAGTGCGTCTGAATGTCCGATGGCAGAAGGGGGCCGGTGGGATGAGGTCGTGGAGTTTTTGGCCACACTCACCGAACTACAATCTGTATAACTTCGAACATAGAAGCTCACATGTTTCGATAAATAATGATAAGATAATAATAATATGTTTACTTTTCTTTTACAACATACCTATTAAAAGTACCTATAACAAATAACTCAACAATATGTTTTGGTGTACTATTCACAAATTTGAACTACTATTTTTCTCAATTAAGTTAATATTTTAGCGCTCGATGAAGTTTCTTCCTAAACTTAAAAATTTAATATCTTTAGATTTTGGGTCGATTTTGATTAAATAAACCCTAAATGTTACTCGGGTTATCACTTAATATTTTGAAGTACCTAGATTTTTAGAATCCAATCAGTGGTTTATGCGTAATGCTCTCACAAACGCACAGACAAACAGACAAAAATTATTATAAATTTCATTTTTGTGTTCTATAAGTATGTTTTTCCTAACAATAAAAAATAAATTGTATTATTTCATTCTTTCTAACGAATCTATTTAATTTTTATGCAAACATATTCAATGTAGGTAAAATCGTAGACATGCCGTGTCTGTAGTAATGTAATCCTTGGTTAGGTCCAGTCAATAATAACAATATACAATACTAGCTTCTGCCAGCGGCTTCGCCCGCGTGATCCTTACGAAACATATTCCCGGAATAAAAATAGCCTATGTGCTATTCCATTCTATCTCTGTGCCAAATTTCATGAAGATCCTTTCAGGCGTTCTGACGTAAAGAGAAACAAACATTCATCCTCACAAACTTTCGCATTTATAATATTAGTAGGAAGTAGGATAATACAACACCCGTTTTATGAAATATGAGACGACAGTAATCCGGCTTATCCGTTGAGCACGTATCGTCGGATTGCAAACATTCCTGTTTTTTTGACATATGGAACTACCAGCTGAATTAAACTGTTACTGTGTACTAAAACAAAAAGAAACACTGCCCAAGGGTGCGTCGGACGTTGCAAAATTAAATTTGTTGGTTATGGAAAACATATTATGAATTTTACAAAAAAAACTCGACCGTAAAAAGACTAGGAAGTTGCAAACAAATAGGTAATTTTTCAAACAGTCCGAAGCCAGCATTTGTCAAAAAATACTATAAGGCTGTTTGTTATGTGTTTTTGTTCGTGTTATATTCTAATCTACTAATCTGTTCTAGATTTTTTCCATATACCTACCGCCTATTATGCTTAATGTCGTGGCTCTGCGAGAACTCTCCAGCTTGCAAATTGGGACACAGTGTGACGGAGGAGTCAGCCGCATCCTGCATGGTGACGCTGACATGGAGAGTGAGATGCAGACCTTAGGAATATGGTTCCATGTCGGTTTGCTCGCTACGCGAGGAAAGTAAAGGTAACTCTTTTTAACCTCTTAAGAACCTTTGCTTTGTTTAATAACTGGGGAAATAATCAAAAGTAGTATAGTAAAAAATAACGAAAATAATCCGCAAGACGCATACATAACGTTTACACCGCGCGAGTCGGTTTGGGCCCAATAGGCCTTACGGATCCTGACGGTTGGGGCGATTTGGCCACAATTGGTCCTTATGGACCCAGACAGGTAAAGCTAACAAAAAAAAAAAGTTCTTTTTTTGAAGATTCCGTGCAGTTTCTTGCATGTTCTTCTCCATAGAGATTTACGCTTTGGAACATGCAAATAAGTTCAACTCTTTTGACTGACTGACCTTGAAAATTCAAAAGTGCCAGGTTGAATGTTTGAATTAAAATAAATGCTTTGAGTTTGATTCTATTTGAGCCACTCGTGTGCGTGAGACGCGTCCAATGCAAAAATATCGTCAGAACACTGATGCGGCTGCCTCGCTATTGTAGTGCGTTGGTTATGTTTATGGAGACCCGAACGGATGGCTATCAAGTTTTTTTTAAACAAGAGAGTAACCTCGTCGTGACAGCGCCGGCTGGGGCAGTAGCAAGGGCTTCCTGCAAATGGTTAAATTAATGAGTAAATTAATGTAATTATGTGCGCTCACTAACATAATTTCAAATAAATACGTATTTTCTTTTACTAAGCGTATATTAATCCTAATATATAAAATTCTTCCGTTACTGACTGAATGACTAAGTGACTGACAGAAAACGCACAGACGACACTAGGTACTGGTCGTAAAAAGCCAAAATTTGGCATGTAAGTTCCTTGGGGAGCATGGGGTAGCACTAAAAGGATTCCCAAAATTCCCATGAGAAAGGGAAAAAAAGCGGATTAAGCGGCGTCGTTCAATGAAAAGGCTAGGCAGCCAATTAAACGGCTGATTAAGACAGTTGTTTGCGACATATCTATTGAATCTCATGACTGACATGAATTTAAAGTTCCTCCGATTTGTTCACGAAAGGGTAGCGCTGCTCGATTGATGACTGCGGTTCTCATGTTTGCATAAGTAATGCTATCTTTAATTTATTCAATTAAACATTCTTGAGTTCCTAGTGAAATCCGATTGCCACAAATTCTCACATATTCAGACTAGAACACGGGAAATATTTGTACGACTTGGGTTTATAGAGAAACCATTTTGAATAATTACTTCGACACATTTCCTTAATGATTCCGATGAAAAGCAGAGGTCATGAAGTTGGTAGGTATTCGTTCGTAGGTACCTGAGCTTGAAATCGTAAATTGATCATGCTCGGCCTCAGGCCCAGCCCAGCACGCTTGCTTTTGAGTCTTTGGTCACATAGACCCGCTCGCTACTGAACCCACGGGTCCACTTGACCACATTATTTATTTTCTATATTTTGATTGGTTAACTGGACCCACATCCAAACTTTTAAAACAATATATTGTTTAAAGCTACCAGTGTATAGTCGAGCGCAACATTGGTTAGTCAAAATATAATAAAAATGCATTTCAATTAGGTTTAAGGTGATTCAATCAGTACAAGGCCGTTTTCGTATCTTGTAAGGTTCCTGGAACAGGAATGTGAAGTTTTGGTACATGTTTTTTGACTATATGGTCTACGAGTAGTATTGAACTGAAGGAAAACACGATAATCAGACATATTCTCGATAGAAAAAAAATACTAAGTTCGATATATCTTTTCACTTTTTTTAGCTACAAGACGCAAGGCTTTAGATTAGTCCTATGAAATTTACTTTAAAATAGATGAAATAACCTTATCGAAGTTTCAAATGAACAGATTTTAATTTAATAATACTTTATGTTATCAAATCCGAAAAATTTTGGCACTTACGTTTTTTTTTCGAGCTAATAGGTAATATGCTGCTCTTATTATCGTCATCTCATCGTTTGCCTAGCGTTTTCTCATTTGTTCAGTTCTTCAAATGTTCCGTGGAGCTCTTGCAGGCAGGACATGCGTCACTTTTTTGCAAATCAGAGCTGTCTGATTTTCGAAATTAAAATAATTTTTTCAACAGTAAATGCTAGTGGTTTAGCAGTTTAAAATTAAATTTAGTGTTAAAAAAGTGTCTCAACCATGTGGAAGTATATTTTATGACCTTGAACAATTTACAACATAATATTTTTCTATTCGCGCCAACGTTTGAATTATGAAATTTATAGCTACGGCTTGAAGAAAACAGCGACTCCAAGTTATCATCTTCATTTGTATACACGTGCAAGTTCCTCCAAAGTCTTAATTTCACATTTTATCTCAAGAATTACGCTAAAATAATTATTTTAATTTTAGGATTGATATACGACAAACATCAATTTGTGTCAGAGTTTTAATAAAATGTCAAAGTTTACATTATCATCATAATTTTCATTCATCTGCAACCATCATTATCATCATTACCACCACCACCATCATCATCGTTATCATCATCAACCAACATCATCATCACCAACATCATCATCATGTTTATCATCTTTTGAAAGATTTACTTATCACGGAAGCCAGACATCATACACCTGATTTATGGACCGCCACTCAACGTGGTCCTTGTCGTTATGTTAAGGACAAACTAAGATTCGATCTGTCTACAAAGCCGTGGCATCTTGACTTGATCAATGACTTGGCTAAGTAAGTTATTAAACGATTCGATTCTATTCGTTTGCCTTGCTGTTCAATTAAATGCGGGGCATGTCACTTAGGTCGCTAATTAAACGGCTGATAAAGCTAGTTGGTTGCGACATATACTCGTTCCAATTATTTTTTTTGATATTCCACTTTATCGAAATTAGTCAAAATACGGCATAAAAACCCTTCTGATTCGCCATACTTCAAATCATACTTTCAATCATGTCTACGTGTGTGTAAACGGTATATAGATATTATTTTTGTGAAATATGGCTTAAGAACCTTTGCTTTGTTTAATAACTGGGGAAATAATCAAAAGTAGTATAGTAAAAAATAACGAAAATAATCCGCAAGACGCATACATAACGTTTACACCGCGCGAGTCGGTTTGGGCCCAATAGGCCTTACGGATCCT
The DNA here is from genome assembly GCA_950371165.1 of Lacanobia oleracea. Classification (NCBI taxonomy): domain Eukaryota; kingdom Metazoa; phylum Arthropoda; class Insecta; order Lepidoptera; family Noctuidae; genus Lacanobia; species Lacanobia oleracea. Next base: position 18,961,961 of record OX493385.1, read on the forward strand.
GACGGTTGGGGCGATTTGGCCACAATTGGTCCTTATGGACCCAGACAGGTAAAGCTAACAAAAAAAAAAAGTTCTTTTTTTGAAGATTCCGTGCAGTTTCTTGCATGTTCTTCTCCATAGAGATTTACGCTTTGGAACATGCAAATAAGTTCAACTCTTTTGACTGACTGACCTTGAAAATTCAAAAGTGCCAGGTTGAATGTTTGAATTAAAATAAATGCTTTGAGTTTGATTCTATTTGAGCCACTCGTGTGCGTGAGACGCGTCCAATGCAAAAATATCGTCAGAACACTGATGCGGCTGCCTCGCTATTGTAGTGCGTTGGTTATGTTTATGGAGACCCGAACGGATGGCTATCAAGTTTTTTTTAAACAAGAGAGTAACCTCGTCGTGACAGCGCCGGCTGGGGCAGTAGCAAGGGCTTCCTGCAAATGGTTAAATTAATGAGTAAATTAATGTAATTATGTGCGCTCACTAACATAATTTCAAATAAATACGTATTTTCTTTTACTAAGCGTATATTAATCCTAATATATAAAATTCTTCCGTTACTGACTGAATGACTAAGTGACTGACAGAAAACGCACAGACGACACTAGGTACTGGTCGTAAAAAGCCAAAATTTGGCATGTAAGTTCCTTGGGGAGCATGGGGTAGCACTAAAAGGATTCCCAAAATTCCCATGAGAAAGGGAAAAAAAGCGGATTAAGCGGCGTCGTTCAATGAAAAGGCTAGGCAGCCAATTAAACGGCTGATTAAGACAGTTGTTTGCGACATATCTATTGAATCTCATGACTGACATGAATTTAAAGTTCCTCCGATTTGTTCACGAAAGGGTAGCGCTGCTCGATTGATGACTGCGGTTCTCATGTTTGCATAAGTAATGCTATCTTTAATTTATTCAATTAAACATTCTTGAGTTCCTAGTGAAATCCGATTGCCACAAATTCTCACATATTCAGACTAGAACACGGGAAATATTTGTACGACTTGGGTTTATAGAGAAACCATTTTGAATAATTACTTCGACACATTTCCTTAATGATTCCGATGAAAAGCAGAGGTCATGAAGTTGGTAGGTATTCGTTCGTAGGTACCTGAGCTTGAAATCGTAAATTGATCATGCTCGGCCTCAGGCCCAGCCCAGCACGCTTGCTTTTGAGTCTTTGGTCACATAGACCCGCTCGCTACTGAACCCACGGGTCCACTTGACCACATTATTTATTTTCTATATTTTGATTGGTTAACTGGACCCACATCCAAACTTTTAAAACAATATATTGTTTAAAGCTACCAGTGTATAGTCGAGCGCAACATTGGTTAGTCAAAATATAATAAAAATGCATTTCAATTAGGTTTAAGGTGATTCAATCAGTACAAGGCCGTTTTCGTATCTTGTAAGGTTCCTGGAACAGGAATGTGAAGTTTTGGTACATGTTTTTTGACTATATGGTCTACGAGTAGTATTGAACTGAAGGAAAACACGATAATCAGACATATTCTCGATAGAAAAAAAATACTAAGTTCGATATATCTTTTCACTTTTTTTAGCTACAAGACGCAAGGCTTTAGATTAGTCCTATGAAATTTACTTTAAAATAGATGAAATAACCTTATCGAAGTTTCAAATGAACAGATTTTAATTTAATAATACTTTATGTTATCAAATCCGAAAAATTTTGGCACTTACGTTTTTTTTTCGAGCTAATAGGTAATATGCTGCTCTTATTATCGTCATCTCATCGTTTGCCTAGCGTTTTCTCATTTGTTCAGTTCTTCAAATGTTCCGTGGAGCTCTTGCAGGCAGGACATGCGTCACTTTTTTGCAAATCAGAGCTGTCTGATTTTCGAAATTAAAATAATTTTTTCAACAGTAAATGCTAGTGGTTTAGCAGTTTAAAATTAAATTTAGTGTTAAAAAAGTGTCTCAACCATGTGGAAGTATATTTTATGACCTTGAACAATTTACAACATAATATTTTTCTATTCGCGCCAACGTTTGAATTATGAAATTTATAGCTACGGCTTGAAGAAAACAGCGACTCCAAGTTATCATCTTCATTTGTATACACGTGCAAGTTCCTCCAAAGTCTTAATTTCACATTTTATCTCAAGAATTACGCTAAAATAATTATTTTAATTTTAGGATTGATATACGACAAACATCAATTTGTGTCAGAGTTTTAATAAAATGTCAAAGTTTACATTATCATCATAATTTTCATTCATCTGCAACCATCATTATCATCATTACCACCACCACCATCATCATCGTTATCATCATCAACCAACATCATCATCACCAACATCATCATCATGTTTATCATCTTTTGAAAGATTTACTTATCACGGAAGCCAGACATCATACACCTGATTTATGGACCGCCACTCAACGTGGTCCTTGTCGTTATGTTAAGGACAAACTAAGATTCGATCTGTCTACAAAGCCGTGGCATCTTGACTTGATCAATGACTTGGCTAAGTAAGTTATTAAACGATTCGATTCTATTCGTTTGCCTTGCTGTTCAATTAAATGCGGGGCATGTCACTTAGGTCGCTAATTAAACGGCTGATAAAGCTAGTTGGTTGCGACATATACTCGTTCCAATTATTTTTTTTGATATTCCACTTTATCGAAATTAGTCAAAATACGGCATAAAAACCCTTCTGATTCGCCATACTTCAAATCATACTTTCAATCATGTCTACGTGTGTGTAAACGGTATATAGATATTATTTTTGTGAAATATGGCGAATCAGAAGGGTTTTTATGCCGTGTTTTGACTAATTTCGATAAAGTGGAATATCCGATTGTCGCACCATTATTTCTGCGACTTAATATTGTTTCAATTATACTCGAAACAAAATAAAACTGAAAATGTTGACTTCAGCGCCATCTCGCGGGAAAATGGCAATGAGCAACCCGTAACATTCACCTTAACTGACAATGCTGTCATTTCAAAGCCTTAAGTTCGCTTTGTCGCATTTTCAACTTCTCATTAAAAATGTCGTCTACAAAACAGTATGTCAATCAAGTGGTGATAGCCATTTCATATCGTCGGCGAAGAAAATATGCATTTGTTTTTCTTTAGATAGGTATAAAAAAAACCCTACACTCTCCAAGGAACCTGTCAAATTTCAACTTTCTACGACCAGCAGTTTCGGCTGTGCGTTGTCTGTCAGTCAGTCACTCACTCAGTAACGGAAGAATTATATATATTAGGATTACTGTAAAAAATATTTGGTTTTAGTGTTCTAATAAGTGTTGTGTGTAAGTGCAAACCTAATAAAAATAATACTAAATACAAGATACAGCTATAATCCGTGACTGTAGACTGTACTAATAATGAAAGAAGGCAGTGGGTCCAGTCGACCTATTCATATTGTGTTTCGGCCGAGTAACCCCGCAGGTCTAGTTCGAGTGGGTCCAGTTGACCAAAGCCTCTGCTTTTTCCGTACATCTCCATTTGCCGCCATTTTAATATTCACCTCCTTCATGGCCATCTCATCTTATTATTTTTTATATCTAGGATAAGATACTTTGACAAACAAGTAGCTAGTTAAAGTTCTATCTTAAGACTTTGATCTAAGTTTCGCATTCGACTTAGATCGACTCACCTGAAAACTAAAGTTTACTGAAGTTTAAATGCACTTGACGAAAACGAGAATATTTTAAACTAGGGATTCAGGTTGTGGAGTTTCACCTCCTTCACGAGTACGAGATTGTTTGTGATAAGTATAAACTTTACCTACATCTTGACGTAAAACTGCTCTTGGTTCTAAAATAAAATATTCAACTTACTTATAAATAATGTTATGTATGTGGATATTTGTAAATCAACGGTGGAACGCATTCAGGTGAGACTTGGATCTCGGATGGACTATGTTCTACATTGAAACAAATTACACATAAGCTTATTTTATGTACATATTCCAGGGTATTTTTAGGTGGAAATTATATTTTTCCTACTCCTCCGCTGTACTTTTCTGATTAATTTCGTTGCTAGATCCAAGACAGTTGAATCGTTTCTCCGGGACTCGTCGGGTTTCATTGGCTTATTGGCAATTTTATTGGCACATACAATGTTTTTCATAAACTTTCTAACGCAATTCAGATGTTTGTGCCTGGTAATCATCATCTCATGTTGCTGAGCTGATGATGGAAGGCATTTAATTAGGATCTTATGATGAAATCCCATGAAAAATGTTTGTTTAGCGATATTTTCGCTAGTTGTCAACCGATTTGAATGATTCTTTATTGTTTGGAAGAGTATTTTCCTGAACTTTCAATTTGGTGAAGATCTGATGAAGAATTGCTGAAATGGGATTGCTGAAATCGCATGTCTTTTTATTGTTTACACCAGTTCTTAACATAACACCACGCAGTACGTTGTTAATGGGTACGCAGCAAGGTATCACTAAAAAGTGAAAAACAAAAACTTTTTTACAAAAAAATACAACAGACTTCCAAAAACAAAACACTGCAAAATATAAAATAACATAAATTCCGAAGGTCGGTATTAAAAAACTAAAGAAAAAAAAAAACCCGTATATTTTGTAGTGTTTTGTTTTTGGAAGTCTGTTGTATTTTTTTGTAAAAATGTTTAAAAAAATTAACCGTAAAAATATACAAGTATGAATACTTATTTGATAAATGTTATAACATTAAAACAGTACGATTGGTGACAAAATAAATAAAATTGGTGGAAAAACAGAGAAATTATACGCTTTTGAAGATATTTCTTTATCCTTGTCACACAAAATGTCGTTTATACTTGGCTTCAATTCAATACGGCGGGACATGTGATTGACTTCACACGACATTAGTGATGTCTCTGTTTAAACACCGATTTTAAAACTGCCACTGTGTGTTACATGTGTAATACCGCCACTTTTTGAGATTTTTAGGCAGTATTTTTCAATTGCATCTTGTCTGCTCTCTCGGTTTTGAGAAATTTAATAAAAATAAACAGTTACATACCTTATTATAGGCACTTATGCTGAAAATTACGAAATGCTCGTTGCGTAAGGAGCTCGTGGCTAAATAATAACAGCCGCACGGGTCCGAGGTTGATCTGTGGATGGTAAATAGTAAATCTGAGTCCAGTCTTGCCAAGAAGTACCGTGTTACCCAGTTCATTGGTTGTGGGGGTCTGGTAGGCAGCCGCTCCGCGTAAAATGCTGGTATTCAGCTAAATCTAGTTTGAATGGAATCCGACCCCAATGTAGTTGGGAAAAGGCTAGGTAGATCCTGGTTTGTCACTGGTAGAATCAAGTAATTTCCAAGTCCGTTCAACCGTTAAGGCGTGCAGAGGTAACAAACAATCGAAAAAACACAAACAAACTTAAGTTAGGATTAGTTTTATAATAACTACTGAAAATCATAACAATCATAGTGTTTGTATATTATGTAATTGTTTCTACGTAGCCAAATAGAAAGTCAATTGGCCTCATATTTTTGAGAAACACACCTCAATATCCGATGATATCATTTTGCTAAAACAACTACAAATAATTCTTTAATTTTTTTTAAAACCTACATTCGAAGATAACATCAAAAGTTAAGAAGTTCAAAAGTGTGAGCCAGGGGATATGTTAGGCCTGGACTCCAACAAAGCGGAGACGAGACGAGCGAAAAAACTAATACAATTTCGCTCGTCTCCACTCAGCTGAAGTGGAAACCACTGAGCGGAGATGTGTCATATTTGTATGGCGCGAAGGAAGCGGAGTTGTAGCGGAATATGACCTGTTCTTCGCGAATAATGAGCTGGGCCGCGGTACAAGGCGGAGATGTGAGCTTTGCCTCGCAAGCTGATGATGGCGCGCAGTGGAGACCAGGTGGGTGCGGCGAGCAGGTGCAGTGAAGTCAGCACATCCCCACCCTAGTCAGCACACATCTCCGTACAGTTGCAGTGGATAACCCTAGTTGAAAAAAATCTCTTCTCTTCTCCGCTTTGGTGGAGTCTGGGCCTTATTCCTGAGTCGGTCGATCTTCATTAAAAACTTTGTAAACGATTCATACTGCAAAACATAGATATATACCTATTCTGTCATTGTATAATATAAATCCGGCGCCGAACGAATCATTTTTTCAAACATGAATACTTTAAACCATAGACTTCTTACAGGTCTTCTTGTAATCTATAAGTAAAATTCCGATTTTCCATTCGAACATTCGACATTCGGAACCCTAAATAGGGGGGGTGGCAACCAAGTGACATGAGTTGTCTGGTTAGTGGTACCGAAGTGCGAAGTCGACTCGCATCGGTCTGGTTTTTAACCGACCTCTTTTATGGACATACCTCTTTTTGCTATCATGGGGAAACCTCCTAACGGTAGCTTTTTCTTGAGGGAAAATTACGAAGTAAAGAATATATTTTATTGTACACCAAAAAAGACACGACTCATTTACGGTAAAAACGGCGATCATAAATATCAGTTAAAATTATGGTAAACAGTTGCAGATCCAACCTAGCTAGAGAGATATATTGAAAATACTAACAAGGTGGGTCATGCTTGCATGCCTTTTATCGACCGACTGGGCAGGGGCCTTTCAGTGTCCCTCTATAATAAATAGTTCAAAGTAAGCATCTTGTTACTTTTCTTCATAAGAAGCCATATTTTCCCTTTGTTGCAATGTTATTGCTTCTTTGTGAACATTTGCAGCCATCTTTACACTAGTTGACCCGCGCAACTTGGTCTGCGTCATATATTTCATTGATGCTTCGAGCTTATAGGTTGTACCATGACGACTCTTACGAGTATGTAGCCTATAGCCTTCCTCGATAAATGGGCGATCCAACAATAAAATATTTTTTCAATTAGAATCAATAGTTCCTGAGATTAGCGCGTTCAGCCAACCAAAAAACAAACAACTTCTCAATAATAATGTAATTTCGTAATATTAGTCTTGCAGATAGTATAAAACAAAGTTGCTTTTTCCGTCTGTACGCTTATTATTATTAATATCTACCTTTAATCGAACAATTCTTATATATGTACCTAAACATATTATCTGAATTTCGGATACGATTTTCATGAAATTTTGTATGCAGGGGTTTCGGGATGGAAGAGTCACCGCGGCCCTGTAACGCAAACGGCATTAGGAGGAACACGGATGGGTTTTAGTCAGTAAGAGTCTGACACTCCCTTTTGCCACCAAAACCAATAAAGGGGGTTTCGGGAGCGATAAATCGATCTAGCTAGGTTTCATTTTTAGATATCGTCGTTAAAAGAAAAACCGAACAAAGCTCGGTCATCCAGGCACTATATGTTACTACTTAACTAGGTACCTAGTTAAATAGTAAAAGATACGGTACGTACCTCAATAGAGTTTTCATCAATAGGTAAATAAAGCGATACAAGAAGAAGGTTTGTATGTTTAATATTACGATGTTTTGTATTTGCGAAATGAAATACTTATTAGCTCTAGTAAACAACCATGAAATTATTTTTTAAATAAATTCATCAGCGATGAAGTTATAAAGCTTCAAAGATTACTGTTAGAAAGAGAAGTCCGTCATGCTTATATACCTAACTATGAATAGAAACAGCGTTTTCGCGAGAGGGACAAAATCAGAGGGCCTAGCACGAATAAGTATTTTTGACGTATAGTAACGTAACGTAAAATTTAACCATACCTAGGTACTCGCTTAACACATAATCTTTATTTGAATTGGATCCTATATTCATATTTTTGAGGAACTCGTGGCTAGATAATAAAAGCCGCACGGGTCGATCTTCAAAGGTTAAGCAACGCTTGCCAAGGTTGGTCTGTGGATGTGTAACCATCTTAACATACCGAGTTTCCTCCGTGCCTCGGAAAGCACGTTAAGCCGATGGTCCCGGCCCCGGCTGTCATTTGTAGCGCGTACGAAGTGGCGAGCAAAAGTTAGTACCTATTGTAAATGTAACAGTGGATGTTTGACTTTTTAATTCACTCTGTTCACTGTTGTAATTAATTTTCTTTTTATTTGCTTGTTAATCGAGTTTTCTTCAAAGTAATGCAGAATTCGCTTGACATACGAACATGTAAAGTAACGCCAACATGCTTTTAGGGAGTTTTTTCTTATCTATACTAATATATAAAGCTGAATTATTTTTTTGGTTCTCAGGAACTGCTGGTCCGATTTGAAAAATTATTTTAGTGTTAGATAGAAGGCTATAGGCTTTATATCATCACGCTAATACCAATAGGAGCAGAACAGGAGCAGACGAAATTGCGCGGGTCTACTAGTATGCGAGAAAATGAAAAATCTTGCGCCAAGTGAGAGTCGGACTCTCACATGAAGGGTGTCGTACCATAATCTGAAAAAAAAAACATGTTTTTTTGTATGGAAGCCCTTTGTAATTTAGTTTAATTTTTATTTTTAGTTGTAATAGTGGCAATAGAAAAATACACTGTAAAAATTTCAACCGTCTACCTATTGCGGTTCTTGAGATACGGCCCGCTGACAGATAGACGGACGAACGACAGCGGAGGAATAGTAAAAGGGCTCCGTTGAATATCCTTCGGGTACGCAACCCTAAAAAACACGTTTCTTGTATGAGCCCCCTTTAATTTTTAATTGAATTGAATTTTACTATTTTTTGTAATAGCGACAATATAAATATTATATATCATCATCATCATCATAATCCCGAAAGACGTCCACTGCAGCACATAGGCCTCCCCCAAGCGTCGCTACAACGACCGGACCTGCTCGTCTCGTATCCATCGGCTACCCGCGACTTTCACCAGGTCATCGGTCCACTTTGTGGGAGGCCTTCCATCGTTGCGTCTACCGGTAAGCGGTCGCCACTCCAGAACTTTTCGGCCCCATCGACCATTTGTTGCGAGCAATGCGCCCTGCCCACTGCCACTTTAGTTTGGCGATCCTTTGGGCTATGTCGGTAACCTTGGTTCTCTTGCGGATATCATTTGATCACGCAAGGAAACTCCAAGCATTGCCCTCTCATTGCCCTTTGAGTGTCTTTGAGCCTTCTGATGAGGCCCATTGTGAGCGACCACGTTTCATTTCCATATGCCATCACTGGAACCCGCACTGATCATAGACTTTCGTCTTGAGACACTGTGGTATGTGGGACGAGAAGATACCACGTAACTTCCCGAACACTGTCCAGCCGAGTCGGATTCGAAGTTTTACCTCTTTCTCGAAGTTTTACCTCTTTCTCGAAGTTGGCCCTACCTAACTGGACCGTTTGTCCTAGGTAGACGTAGGTACTCGTCTACAACTCCGAGTGTAAAGCTTCCGATCTTGATGGCAGTGGGTGCTACATGGGTATTTACCATGATCTTGGTTTTGTACATGTTCATTTTGAGACCCACTCTTTTGGAAGCTCTACTGAGGTCATCGAGCATTGTACTGAGGTCCTCCGTCGTCTCAGCCATGACGAATAGGTCGGCAAATTGAATGCCTAGCCTTCTCCAGTCCAAAACCTTGAAGACAGCCTAGAGAAATGACGTCTCTCTGCCTCCCACCCGCTGCAGGAGGATAGGTTTCGAGGTCTAATCCTGAAGTCGGACTGATGGTGGCGATTTTGTACAAACATTTCAGCACCTCGATGTACCGATAGTCGATCTGGCACCGTTGGAGAGACTGTAGCACAGCCCAAGTCTCGATCGAATCAAAGGCTTTCTAGAGCCACAAACGCTAAGCAGAGGGGCTGATTATACTCTTCGGTCTTCTAATAGAAATACACACTCTGAAAATTTCAACTGTCTACCTATTACGGATCTTGATATACAGCCCGCTGACAGAGAGACCGATGGACAGCGGAAGCTTAATAATAGGGTCCCGTTGGTTAATTTCGGGCGCGGAGCCCTAAAAACAAGCTTAGTTTAAATTATTATCAATTATCAGTCGTTTTTGGTAAGTTATAGTTAGGTAATAGTAGCATTATGTTAGCCTGTCTTGTTGTGTTTGGTGTTGGTATTCAACCGTTATGGATGTCCTCCGCCCTAGGATTCCGGGGTATATGACTTCTACTGACTAAAACCTCCCCGCGTTCCCTTGCACACTTGCACCGGAGGCTTCCCAAAAAATGATGGACCGACGAGTTAAAATGCTTTCGTTTTACGGAGTCTCCGTATGTAACGAAGGGTCACCCATCCAGGTCCGACTTCGGCAAACTTTATCTGAAAATCGACCCGTGAGCTTGTTATTATTTATACACGAGTTCTTCTAATTGTGTGAATTAGGTTATGAAATAGGGGGCAGCAAAATCGTGAGGTAGGCAAAGTGCAATTATGCTTCTTTCTGCTTTAGATTGAGGTTACCAATACAGTGGGTACCTATCCTAAACAATATCGATGTTGATGTAGTCTCAAATTCTTAATATTTACTACAAAATTTATACCTGTCGTTGGTAGGTTCTGCTAAATGTTATAGACAGTCAGATCAGAAGCCAGCGAGCTGTATCTCAAGAACTGTAAATACTCGTAGGTAGACAGTTGAAATTTTCACAGAGTGTGTATTTCTGTTGCCACTATAAAAACAGATAATAAAAATAAGATGTAACGGAATCCTTCATGCGCGAGACCGACTCGCAATCGCCGGTTTTTGGAATAGTCTCCTCGAGTCTTTTATTTTGGTACGCCATATGATGACATCACGAAAAAATAGGAATACCTCATTAACTAATAAAATCTACAGACATTCATACATATTGTCGTATTACATAACCCTCCTTCTGGAGCAGTCGGGTAAAAAAACTAGGCAGATCGTTTTGGTGTACTGGGTTAGATAGATAAACTATAAATCGATAAGAATTTATCTACTTCCGTTACGATCATAAACAACGCTAGTCTTCGACATTGTCGCGTGTAGGTAGTAAACAGCTTTGTCAGCCATAGTGTATTGTTCTAGCGCGATCATTGTTGTTTCTGGTTGAAAAATGATATTTTTGGCGCTGTTTCTATAACGTTCCGATACTGTTATGTTTCATAGTTTTGAACTACGTGTAACGCTTTGAAATGTCAATTGAAGAATGGCTATTTTGCAATCTGAAAATTTACAGGTTTTACAAATTTTGAAATCATATTTTCATTTTAACCCAAATATTGATTGATAGAGAATGCCTAGCTGTATTAATTCCACTCATGTACCACAACTATACATTTATATAAAATAAATATATATTATTATTTTCTTTATCATTACGCACGCTATTATGTTTAAAGTACTTATGAGCTTTACTAGGTTAAAATCATCCAATCCTTACTTTAAATAACGTTTACATATTAATGCACCCTTCGAACAAAAGATAAAAAAAGATAAAATTCAATTTACAGCCAAGCTGAAAAGAACCTGAGCTGAAAATAAATATATTATTATTATCGCTATTGTGAAACGCCGCAACTTCATTTAAAATTAACGCTTACGTGACTTCACGATTTGAGTATGACGTTTTCATACGTCAAAATACGATCTTAAAAAATGAATACCAATTTACGACGATACATTCCTATTTCGGGTTACTTCATCTAATTTTAACGTTAACCTACCTACTCGTACGTCATAATCTGACTTTTTAAATAATGAAAACATTTAACAGTTTATTTTTGGTAACTCCATTGATAATAACAAACGCCAAATTTTTTTTTTTAATAGAATGTCAGTGAAACTTACTCCTTAATTACGGCCAAGTTCCAAAATCAATTACGATTTTTTCATAAAAAGTCCAAGTGTTCAATGAACGGTGTAAACCACACTACAGGCCTTATTGATTATGACAGCATTATAGGCCTGGGGCCAATCACTTAATTGGTTTTGTGTACGTCTTGAGAGATGCCTAATGATTTCTATGTATTGGCTGAAATAGAGGATTTCGATCCTCCCCTGAATTACCTTTAGTTGTAACGTTAACAGGAAGGACAGATACCCTGGCTGTTATTGTACGTTTATGTTCATTGAAGCCAATGGCCAAATGGGCTTTAGGATCGGATCTTCCCTGTGGGCCTATTACAATCTACTAATGGACGTTGCCCTGTCGAATAGCACGTTTAGTACTTAGTCACGGATCAGATTGCCAATCCTACTGCTTATAAGCAACGTTCGCATTCGCATCTCAATCGTGATCTGTTAAAAATTAAGAGATTTGGCCATCAGATGTCATATCAACCCACTTATTACTACACTATGACTAGTTGACCCACGCAACTTCGTTTGCGTCACAATCTTCATCTCCTATTGGTCTTAGCGTGATGATGTAGCCTATAGCCTTCCTCGATTAATGGGCTATCTAACACTGAAATAATTTTTCAAATCGGACGAGTAGTTCCTGAGATTAGCGCGCTCCAGCAAACAAACAAACAAACTCTTCAGCTTTATATATTAGTGATATAGATTTATGCTGCGGCCACACTACCTTATACTACGACTACACTAACGTAGGTAATATGGCAACAATTAGGCCATAACTGAAACAAAACCAACTGAACCAATACCAATTATGGCCATAATTATTGCCATATTAGTGTAGTGGTAGTTTGGCCATAGCATTACCGTATACCAACTGTTTACCGTAAGGGCGCCTTCATTTTAGTCGCTAAGTGCCGCGCGGCAGCAACGCGACGGCCGCGCCGCTGCCGCGCGGCATTTAGCGATTATTTTGAAGGCACCCTAATAATAATGGCATTTAATTACTACCTAAATTACCGCATGAAGTAGTGTGGCTATACTACAGTTTACCTAGACATGGAAGGGTATAATTTAGACGGTCACCAAAAATAATATTTTTAAGACTCTAAGCCTAGGCACCAAAATGGATCAATGGTCACCAAATTCTATCCAACTCAACTGTGATTGCCATAAAATGTAGGCTTGGGGTTACAAACTGGATAAAATAGGTTAGGTTAGGTTAGAATTGTGACCAACCGCGCGCGAGCCGAGCGAGCGAAGCGAGCGGTGCCGCGGCAGCGGCCGGCGAGCGAAGCGAGCGGTGCCGCGGCAGCGGCCGGCGAGCGCTACTTCTCGAATATTATTTGGTGACCATTTATCTGTTTTGGTAACCGTTTAGAACTTTTTTGCTAGTAAAATAGGTACTTTTTTGGGCGGTGTTTAAACACAAGCCGATATGGAAATGAACTAGGCATAGATATTGCCTACCGTCATATGCCATATTGATTGACATTGCAAAGTCATGGCCATAAATCGTGGCTACACCTAATGTTGTTTTTTAATCTCGTAGACTGAATTGACAACTTCAAATGACAAAACTGACTTAAATTCTTTTGAAATCTATGTCAGTTTGCCATTTTCACTTGTCAATTTAGTCTCTGAGATTAAAAAACAGACTACAGGTGTTGTTTCCCTATATATTGCCATATTACGGTTGTGCAGCCATATTACAGCGTTGGTACCGCTGGTAATTAGCTAAACGATGGTATAAAACTCATAACAGTTTACAGTGAATCAAGATTTTACGTTTTACTCAGTTTACTCACGCCAATTTGTTGCCCCATAGTCTAAGTAGTACCTAAAGGAGAATAACATTTTCTAATATTGGATTTAGATATTGTGATCGGGTCGGAATCAAAAAAGGTTCATACGAGATTATAATAAGGAAATATTCCGATTTATTGAAAAAAAATGTTAACATTTATAGAACCGTCCATGGCTTGACGGCCGTTCTACGTCTTGTAGTGTATGTCTTTTTTATTGTTTTTGACAGATAATGGGACATTAACAACCTCTAAAGAGGTTGTGAAAAAAAATACAGTACGGTCAACAAAAAAGTGGAGCAATTCAGTTGTATGTAAACAGTATTGCTCTGACTTATTTCCATTAGAATTTTCTATTTCCAAACTTTTCATTGGTAATGAGGAAAATGTTTAGTAGAAAACTTCACGTAAAAAGCTCAAGATTTTAATGAGTTTTCAAGATTCCTTAACAAGCATTGAAGTGAAAACACATTACGTAAACGATCCTACTAAGCCAGAAGCCATAAAACCAAAATAAAACCTGAATCCATTTAACAACGTACCACAAAGGTTGAAAGAACTTTCACGATGAAAATCAATTGTGCCTAATCTAAACTTATACTACAAAGAAGTAAAATTGAATGTTTGTTTGTAGCAGGTTTTTTTTAGAGTGTTAAATCATCGATTGACTCCTTTCAAACAGATTCCGCTACCCTAGCAAGCACTGGCCCTAGCAACCCTCGTTTATTTTGCTGACATCCCTTTGAAGCGTGCGTGAAACTCACGGCGAGTGAAACTCAACGCGCGGTCCATATCGGACGGCGAACCAAAACAATGGCTGGGAATCGCACTGCGACTCCCGACGCCCGGGGGCGCGAGGTTTGCCTCTCCCTAGTGCGTTTCGCCTCTTCCTTCGCTAGTATTACAGCTTCGCAAAAGGAGGTGACTGCTTCTCATTCCTCCTCACTCCGGACCCTGGATCGAACCAGGGCCGTACGCGAGAGGCGGTGGTAACCCGCCCAAGCAGGGCAGACCTCCACCGTATGCTCCACCCTGAGTAGGTAATGTCTAGAAATACTTATTACGATACAGATTGACGAGATGGACAGATGAAATTTTTCATATTTTTTTTAATCAATAGTAGGACCGGGTTGAGAGAGAAGCAGTGGGCGAAGTCAGGCTGTGGGACTGTGGGTGACGACGACTGATTCGCGTCATTCATAGAAAGCGACATTATCGCTGAGGCTTCCAATCACGGAAAATCCACAGCACCTTTTATAACAGGCCACTTAACCGAAGACGCGCAAAAAACTAGTTTTCTTTAACGAACAAATTCCTGGACTTTGGTCGAGTGTAACATCGGTCGGGAGATTTGACAGGTCACTGGACACGAGCCGTGCTCCTAGGCCTCAAGGCTCAACCCATGTCATTCACGGTTATCCGCTGAGCGGCGCGCGGCGTAACTGTAGCGTTTACGGCTGTAGTGGGATTAAGAGGGCCTACGCAGATGGTAGATCTATTAGAAGATTGTTTGTTTGTTTCAGATGACCATTTTGAGGATTAGATTAGTTGGGAATTCGAATACCAGCGAATTCCCAACTAACTATAAATATATAAATAAATGTTTTTTTCTTCAGTTTTTGTAAAAAAAACTCATTACTTACATTAAAACCATGATACTCGTAATATGCGGTTTAGGAAAATTTGTTACGCTTATTGAGAATACAATTATTAATTCTTATGAGGAATTAAAACTAAGATAAGCGGCGGTTTCGCTTTCTAATAAACTAATATTAAGTTATAATAAAAACCTTAAAAACTTACAATTCATACATTATTCAGGTGGTGCTTTAATAGCCTTTTAAAAGTTGGAAGTGATTTCAATTCCTTAATTACCTACTTTCGATCATCATCTGCCTAGCCTTTTCCCAACTACATTGGGGTCGGCTTCCAGTCAAACCGGATTCAGCTGAATACCAGTGTTTTACGTGGAGCGGTTGCCTACCAGACCTCCACAACCCATTAACTGGGTAACACGGTACTTCTTGGCAAGACTGGAGTCAGATTAACTGGCTTCTGACAATTCGTAACGACTGCCAAAGATCTAGAAATGACAGCCAGGACCAACGGCTTAACGTGCTATCCGAGGCACAGAGGAAACTCGGTATATTAAGATGATCACCCATCCACAGACTAAACTTGGCAAGCGTTGCTTAACCTTAAAGATCGACCTGTGCGGCTGTTATTATTTAGCCACGAGCTCCTCAATTACCTACTTTAGATAAAGGGTTATAAAGTTCAACTCAAATATATAAACACCAATAGGGACCCGAGTCCAATAGGGACTCTGTGTTTAATCCTTTTCAAGCAGCCTGATGCAGTTTAATCACTGATCTGATACCAACTGCATCAGACTGCTTGAAAAGCGACTTGTTTGTAAATAAAAGGTATTTCAGCAGTCAAGGACAACACTACCTGTTGCAGCCTACAAAATCCTGGCAGAATTAGCTTGCGTTATATGCACCTAGTTAATAAACTATGCCCAAACAGCCTTGTGATTAGGATCTCACTCGAGGAGGCGACCCGCTTTTAGACTATTACAATGACAAAGCACTCGTCAAAATATTTAACAATATTCAGAGAATTATGCTATAAAACTGCGAGCCAAGTGCGAGTCGAACTCGCACACGAAGGGTTCCGTAACATAAACCTCAATTTTTATTATTTGTTGTTATAACGGCAATAGAAACGCACAACCTGTGAAAGTTTCAACTGTCTACTTATTACGGTTCTCGAGATACAGCCCGCTGACAGGCAGGCGGACGGACTGACGGTCGGACGGATGGACAGCGGAGGCTTAGTAATAGGGTTCCGTTGGTTACCCTTTGGGTACGAAACCCTAAAAAGTGATTTAATGGCTTCAGCTCCTGATGCTCCTGATACCTGGAAATCGGCCATCAGCTTAAGCTAGCAGGTATGCATATGCATAACTGCTAGCTTGGGCCGATGATGGTTAGTATGTACTTTCAACATATGTTAAAAGTCTCTACCACACATTTTATTAGTTAGTAAAAAAGTTTGGTCTGGGATCTTAGTCCATAAGGTCCACTAGCTCTCACAGAGAGAAGGCTTATATCCCAGCTGTGTGAACATTCTACGTTGATTACGCTAAGGAATTAGATATTGAAATCTCGCCTGAAAGATTATGTTAGTGTCGAAACAAAGAGATTCAGTCCCGTATGAATATTCAAAGAACGCTAATTTGCTATCGGATCATTTGCCTTTCTCGTTTCTTTGTGCTTCAGATAGCCGAAAGAACTTAATTTTCATTTGATGTTAGTGCTAATCTTTATTTCTATGTTAGTTTTCAGATTACGAAAATTGTTCTAGCACTTTATTGAAAACTTTAGACAAACAATTGAGAATCTACGTGAGTACCTATTTAATTTGTTATCTACACGTAGTAGAATGCTTTGTCCTGACTGATGGATCAACGCAGAGCTTAAACCGCTGATTTGAAAATAAGAGGATGTATTCCTTGTATGATGTAGGCATCCGACAAGAAAGGATTTTAGGAAGTTTATCCCCTAAGGGGGTGAAAAAGCGTATGAAACTGTATGAAAAATCTTATTGCTTTAGCCGACGTATTTGAAACTTGGTACCTACTAATTCTTGCCAAAGTTTAAAAATTTACATCATTTGTTTTTCATTATTACACCCAAAAGACGATTAAATAATGGGTGCTAAAGTTTTTATGGAAAAATCTTACTACTTTTTTTTTTGTACCTATGTGAAATCATCAAATGACTCCTTCCGCTCTGGGCGGAGCGAAAGGGAGTGTCAGTCTTTTACTGACTAAAACCCATGCGTGTTCCTTCTACTGCCCTTTGCGTTCCAGGGTATGGTGCCTCTTTCGAACGGATTCCGCACCCCGGCAGGCACGGGCCTGGTTCTGATCGGACGGCAAGCCGCCCAATGCTCGCCGTCCGCAGGCCCGTGCCTACGGTGGCCGGTAATCGCCCTGCTACTCCCGACGTCTCGGGCGTCTTCTTCTGTTGCGGCGGCTGAGTCGTGAGGTTTCCTTCTCTCTCACATCTTCGCAGAAGGAGGTGACCGCTTCCCATGCCTTCTCAAATCTTACTACTTAATGTACTTGAAACTTAGTACTAATACTGGCCAAAGTAAATAATAAAATGTATCTAAGAATAACAAACATGAAAAAACATACCACAAAACGTCCACAACATTTACCTAAAACCAATACCTACCAATGAAAGCAATACCTACATGTAGAATACTGAAACGCATTTTATTCCAATACGAGCTTTCGCTTTTAGAATATCCCAAACTGCTATTTTTTACTGCCAACTATTGCAAAGGTTTATTTTTAAGCTTGTGTCAATACTATAGCAAGAGGTTTTTAGAGTTCCGTACCTTATAAAAAAATAACACTCACACTAACTCTCATAGAATCACTTCGTTGTCCATATTTCTATTATCACATATACATTATTTGTAAAACACCAACAACCTCAAATTTAGATTCAGATTCCGATTCAAAGCATTTTATTTCAAATAAACCATTCACAGGCACTTTTGAAACGTCAAGGTCGGTTAGTCAAAAACATGGAAGCTAAGTATTTGCACGTTCCAAAGCGTAGATCTCTATGGAGAAGAACGTGCAAGAAACTCCACGGACACTCTTTTAAATCATGTTCTGTTTTACAAAATTCTAAGTTATATATACTTGTTGCTTCTGCATGTGAGGAGAATGCAAAGGAAAAAAAAAAGCTAATTATAAGAATTTAAAATATAAAGATTAAAAAAGCCAATTGCAGTTAAGAGATGACCAGTCTCAACCGACGGCGCCCGTTCACGAACATGACGCGTGTATCGGCACCTTTCAGCTCAACCATTTCGAAGGGAACCGAAAGATCCAACCCACGCGCCGCCATCAGCCAGATATTGAGTGAGCATGACATGCTCTCAACCACCATGCTCGTTCATGTCCAACAAGTAAAACTATAACTAATCACATTAAATGTAAATGGCTTCATGGTACTCACGTTTACAAAATTTGAAAAATATGCTTCTACTTTACACAAAACTATGGTTGTCAATGACCAAATGATAAAAATAAATTAATAAAAGCTACGTTTAAGTTCTTACATCAAAAAGAATAAATAAGTAATTAAAATAATTATGTAAGTACCTATAAAAAAAAGAGAGTGAGCATCTCTTCCAAATATAAAAACCTAACAAGTGGACCCAAGCAGCTGTGACTGTGGAGCAGGACCAGCATTTAGCCAAGCGTTTTTATCAAGGATATAATCTTCCAGTTTATAATACGCTTGTCTACATAGTGTGCGTTTTATGCATGCTTTAAATTTTCTCTCATTCAGTTCGAGAATATCAACTGGTATTTTATTATAAAATTTAACACAGTACCCCATAAAAGAAGTGTGTACTTTGGCCAATCTGAATCGGGGTTGACCTAATTTGTTCCTATTTCTAGTATTAAAATTGATGTTGATATCCTTAAACAGTTCACTCAGGGAATCACGCCGACGGAGATTGTAAATGGCTCTGATGGCTCTTTTCTGCAGGATAAATATTATATGCTATATAATACTAGCTGATTTACAGAATTATGTAGGTACCTGTTCTGCAATAACGGTGTGCGAGAAATTAAAAACCGTATTACCCAGTTCCCAGTTAAAGGTCTCGTAGGCAGTCGCTACACGTAAAATACTTGTTTTCAGCTGAATCCGATTTGACTGTAAGCCGACTATTAATATTGATGGGAAAAAGGCTCTTCATGTGATGATTTACGGTGACAAGAAATTAGTTTTGAAATGGGTTTCATTACTATAGTTGTGCTTTCGAAAATGAACTGTAAAATGTTATAGATACTAACCTGAACCTCCTTCCTGTTGACCTGTTCTCTAAGGTTACCGACAACTTATACGCAATTGAGTCTCGAGGTGGCCCTACACAAGTCCGAAGCCATGTGTTTTCATGTTTCTTGGAACGTGCTACTATTGGTATTCCAAATAACGATAGGAGAGGTTCACGTCAGCGTCGGGTAGACGACGAAGTACCTAGGGCTCATCCTCGACAGCCAGTGGAACTTCGTCGAGCACTTACAAAGTTTAACTCTCAAATTGGGGCGAGCCTTCAAGCGGCTCCTGCCCAATCTAGGGGGTCCAAACGCCTCATGCCGGAGGCTACATGCGTGCAGGAGGACGTGTACGGTCAAAGGCCTTATATGGAGCCCTGGTGTGGGCCTTACTCTGAGGCGCCGATCAGCCCACCACCAGAACGCGTCCAAGAGAATCATGGTAAACCGGCTGGCTCGGGGATACCGCACGAGCCCCCTTGCCTGTTTGCCACCGTGGGATTTGGAGGCGAGAACCCGCGCATATGTGTAATCTTGGTAACTACGTAATGCGAAACCCTGGTGTCTCGTTCCTCTCGCGTCCGGCCCTGGGGGGCTGCTCTCTAAGCCCGAAGTCCGTAGTTTCGGGCTTATTTGCGGGCGTGTTGTACACCGTATCATCTACGGACTTACGATTAGTCCCGAACCCGAACTAAAAATGAATAACAACATGATTTGAAAGTCACTGTCATGTCGTGTTGTCATTAATTCTTAGTGGTTAAGTAATACGGAGTACAAGCCCGAAACTACGGACTTCGGGCTTAGAGAGTAGCCCCCTGGTTTAATCCAGGGTCCGGAGCGAAAGGTCATGGGAAGCAGACAACTCCTTCTGCGAAGCAGTAATGTAAGCGAAAGACGAGGCAGAACACGTGAGGGAGAGGCAAACCTCATGGCTCAGTCATCACAGCAGAAAAAGACATCCCGGGCGTCGGGAGTCGCAGGGCGATTCCCAGCCACGCTAGGTGCGGGCTAGCGCGCTTCATTGTCGAACAGATCCTCACAAATCATCAGGTGAGATTTTGGTCAAACGCGAGCCTATCAATTATTAAAAAAAAACTGCTGTAGGTAAACCTACAGCTGATCTACTTCATCATCATCATATCAGCCGAAAGGCGTCCACTGCTACTTACGAATAATTGACTTTAAACCAAAATAATTATGTATGTCGATAAAGAATAAGAATTTAAGCTTCACAGTGACAGACTGCAGATTTAATCTATTGAGTCAACATTTCATAATAAGCTAGTCCAAAATTAAAAGTGGACAAACTTAGCGAGCGAGAGTGCACTAAATTATGCATAAAACTGTAAAGTATCCACTTAGTCCAAGTCCAGTATAAAAAGCATTTTCTTGTAGCCCTATAAATACACTAATTTGATAGCATTTTCAACCGAAATGATTCTAAAAATGTGACCATTATATTATTATCATATTTGGCAGAGCAACAATTTCCACTAATAAATTTTCGGCTGCCCTGAAAATCTGTGCAATACCTTTATACGTCTATATTTTGTATGTTCCCGCGCTCGAATTCGGGCGAGAGCATGATATTTATTCGCGTAAATCTTGTGAAGTGTAGTTGAATAACGATTTTAAAATGCTTGTTGTATTTTGCAAACCTCGTAATATTTTTATATTCACACAGTCTTCGGGTATCGAATTGCTTTTCATCTCGAAAGAAATAGACTAAAAATATTAAAAGGTTCCCAAAACAAACATCTGGCGCCGCCACCCACCTATTTACCATGTTTGCAAACATTACGGAAACATATCTATGTAGGTGCAGATACCTTATATTGTTGAACTTTTTCATTTCCCCTAATGGCGCTCGGTGTAGACATGGCTTCATTAAATACGAACTTTTTCTCGCCAATTTGCCAGTGATTTGGGCGCTTTAAAAAGAGGATCAAAGATCCGTTGAGGAACATCCGACTTTTAGGCGATTGTAGTCGTGTTATAATGAAGTACGTTCTTATTTTAGTTAATCATGTTCGCGATTATAAAACAGTGCTGGTCACCAAGTTTGTGCATAAATTGTGCTGCTGGGTTTTTGCTGAAGAAGGGTTGGCCAACAAAGAAAATTTGCGATCCCCGGGTGCGCTAGGTGCTAGCTTGCGATTATATTCGCGGCACCGCATTACGACTTTTCAATTTCCAACTTTTTGATTACATGTCTTTTTATGTTTGAAATGAAAAGACAAGATGTCGTTCGCATTCAACTTTGTGAGACGACGTTATATGAAGCTAACGCGAGATATGATATGGAGATATATGATTTCCTTGTACATTTATCAACATGCTTCGTTCAAGATATTTTGCTAAAAAGAAATCTTATCGCGAACATTAATAACTGGTCTAGCTTTGCTTTACAAATGCCAATAGTTGAAAAAAAAATCCAGTTGATTTCCAATAGCAGCCTGAATAATAAATACTATATTCAATTCTCAGGTGCTTCGACAGATAAATATTCATGCTAAAACTTCTCCAAGTATAAGATGAACTTTTTCAAAGCGTATATTTTGTTCGTAAGCAAGAAGGGTCGAGGGAATAAGAGCGAAAACGTGTACACTTCAGTCGATTTCACTTCAGCTGAAATTAAAGCTTGGTTGGGATCAGCGGTTTTTGAGATTGCGGTCGCTCTTTGTTGCTCGCGTATAATATGGAATAGGTAGGAAAAAAGAACCCGCAAATGTTCAGTGTCATTCTGTGCGACGAATGGCGAGCCCACTCCACAATACAACCTCATGAGAGCGTGTACGTGATTTGCTCCCGCCCGCCGCGCGCCGTCGAGGAACCGAACGAGGACGCGCGGTCGGACCGAGCTGGGATCCACAATTGATTTGGATTTCAGTATTCTTCGCCGATTGACCATCGTTTATTCTGTATTTAAATGGAGCTTTTAAGCATTAAATCCCGCATTCAATTTCAAATAGTTAATAGATATTCTTTAAGTCAAAGTTAAATACCATATCTACTTTTTGCATCTGTAAAAATATCGTTACTAAGTTAGTTTTTGCAGCCACGTCTTGATTTTGAACGCTAAAAAAGTATAATGGTATTTACAAACTGGATTTTTTGCTGCACGTTTCTCAATACTGAAAAAGATTACAAACGATGCTGACAAGTGCTTTGTATCTGTAATGGAAAGAGATTTATTTCTGAACAAAAAATATTGATCGAAAGTTAAATTTTACTGGTGCCGAAGATAAATAACTCAAAAATTAGACAGATCTGTCATGACCATGAGTCATGAATGAAAAAAGGACGGCAATAAATCAGTTTGTCACATGAAGTCTGATAAATTATTTATTGTGTTAAGGTTGTTAAGGCGTACTATCAATCTGTATATAGGTAGATAATGATTTTTTTAAGTGTGCCTTCAGGGCCAAATCCGAAATTATAAGGAATATCGAAAAACATTGAAAGGAGTCTCGAGCCCGATTTTGATGAAAACTGAATCTGTTTACTAAAATCGTTGTTCCTACCCAGGAATCGGTCCAATAGATTTTGAAAAAATACACACACCCTGTATTATTACACCATCCGAAAGTGTAGCTGATAAGAATTAAATTCTGGTAAACTAAAGAAAAGCTCTCATTTTAAACAAATTAGTTTTAAAATTTCTGACTAAAGCTACCTATCTAAACCGTTACATTTTTTTTAACTCCAATAATTCAGTTATAGATTCTTAGGCCTGATATTGATGAAAACTCTAACTGAATCATTGATTTAAAAAAAAAATAGTAGATTTTTTTTCTTTGAAATTTCTATTTCAGGTGAGATAGTGGTCAAACGCGTGCCTAGCAACAGTACTAAAAAAAGGTTTTAGCTAAAAATGAACTCGTTCCATATATTATTAAGACTTCCCAGATTCGGATGGTGTAATAATAATAAAGGTGTGTAATTTTTTCAAAATCAACCGGTCCGATTCCTGGGTAGGAACAATGATTTTTAAAAATCCTTTGACGTAGTTTCAGTTTTCATCAAAATCGGGGTCGAGACTCCTTTCAATGTTTTTCGATATTCCTTATACTATAGTTTCGGATTTGGCCCTAAAGGCACACTTAAACAAATCAACCTTTATATCTCTATAACCTGTGGAGGTTATAGAGATATAACAGGGTGATTGTTTGGGATGTGGAACCCAAAAACTGATTATAACGATACCCCTTGCCAAGACTGACTTCTGACTACCCTTAACGACAGTCAAAGATCTACAGCTGGGACCGGGGGATTGCTTAACGTGCCTTTCGAGGCACGATGGAATCTCAGAATGTTAAGATGGTCCCCCATCCGCGGACCGACCTCGCCTTGCTTAACCAACAACATCGACTCGTCCGCCTCTAATATTTAGCTATAAGATCCTCTTTGTGATTCTTAAAGTAGCACATGCGCGAATATTTTCTTCGCTTGAATGACATAACCAATAGACTAGAGGAAGCTTAGAGGAAGTCCCTATTTGTATATTATGATTTCGTTTTGCTCTCCGGGCTTTCAATATACAATTTGCTAGCATTTGTTATCTCCGGGACATCTTCCCGATAGATGTGTTGCGAACGTGAATCAGGAAATAGATTTTATGAATTGTTAAATTAACTTTCTATGTTTAACATTATTTGATATCCAGCACAATTTTCTGGTTAATTTGATCGCTTTTTCTCATGTAAGTTCTATGTGCTCTTTTTAGTATACTCCGAATGAAAAAGTGTTAACCTTAAAGAGTCACTCATTAGTTGTAATCTATAGATAGATGTACCTAATTATGTCGAAACTAGTTTTTGGCCCCGTCTTTGTACGCGCATACTTATCCGGATTTTGCCTGTTCCCGGAGGAATTTCGGTAAATCATCTCTTAGTGCTCCCCAAAACTTCCCACAGAACCTACATGTCAAGTTTAAGCTTCCTAATAACAGTAGCTTCGGCTGTGTGTTGTCTGTCAGTCACTTAGTAACTCAAGAGTTTTATATTTTAGGATGTACCTCATAAGAAAGATGCAAATACAGAATTTATGAGAATTTTGTCAGTAAAATGATAAAAAAGTATAAAATAAAGGCCATTGCAACGTTTTTATTTTGGTTAACGTAACTTGAAACGGAACGTATTTAAAAACAACAATCAGCGTTTTGTGACGTATCTGCTGTTATGCCAACGAAAAGGCAACCTTATGTCTTTGAGTTAGGACAGTTCTTGACCAGTGATAGACACGAGTGACGTCATCGTCCGTTTAAGCGCGAACCTTTAAACTGTCGGTTTCAAAACGCAATTTTGGCAATAAATTAAATCAATTTAATTTCTTATTTATGTGGTGGTCTATTCTAGACGGAGTTCTTTAAAATTAAAGCAAAAATGGAAATATTGCGTGTTCCCTATTATGTTGAAATGTGTTACATTGTTAGTTGCGGGATATAAATTGTTAGTATAGAACTAATAACACATTTTTACACGTTATTTATTTTTAGCGTTATAACAAAATTATATGTAAGTATTAACATAACGTGAAGTTTTTTTTATTTATAAAGGAACAAAATGGCGTCTGTCTATCTGTCGGTCTGTCACAGGTATAGATGGGCAATCCACCCGGTTTAAACCCTGGATTACCCATCTACAGTCACAGGTAATTTGCTTCGTATATACCGGACCGATTGAGTTGTTCTGCGGAACTCATGTTTGTGGGAAATTTCATTAACTTACGAAGTGTCAAAATATGTTGCATAATTGGTCGTATATTTTTTGTGCATTGACTTAGAAGCTTGATTTTTTAAGAGTCTTGACAGACCAACAGACGGATAGACAGATGGACAGACTGACAGACAAACGGATAACGAAGTGATCCTATAAGGGTTCCGTGTTTTCCTTTAGAGCTACGCAGCCCTAAAAATACCTACAAACTGAAGACAGCTAATCTTTCACGTCGGTCTCGAATTGGTATATTGAAGTTAGCAGAGACATGATCTTTTCTATATTGGAGACATAAATGTAGGTTTTGAAATACGATCGAAGTTTTATTACTGCCTCCGTCGCCGATGCTTCAGACTAATCTAGATGGATTAGCGGCACACCAGTCGACTGCTTTTGAAATTGTGGATATTTCTTTTTGCACCTTATGAAGTCGTCTTTATCAAGAGTCCAAGACAATTACGAATACCATGATAATGAAGATGATAAGAAACTATTGTTTCTATTACCTAATAGATTATAATTTTCTTTCTAATAGGCATGTTATTTTTCAAGCTTTATTTATTTATCCTATACTTCAGGGAACTGAGGCCCAAAAAACACAACTATTTATTTATCCTATATTTCAGGGAACTAAGGCCCAAAAAGCATAACTATAAAATAATACATAATTTATAAAAAAAACCGGTCACGTGTGAGTCGGACTCTCACACGAAGGGTTCCGTACAATAAACCTTAATTTTTATTATTTGTTGTGATAGCGGCAATATAAATACACAATTTCTGAAAATTTCATCTGTCTACCTGTTACGGTTCTTGAGATACAGCCCGCTGACAGACAGACGAACGGACGGACAGCGGAAGCTTAGTAATAGGATTCCGTTGGTTACCCTTTGGGTACGGAACTCTAAAAAACTACTGCACACGAAGTGACGCGCCTTTTTGTCCGCCGCGGAAACGCCGGGTACAGCACACTTTTCGTCCAAAACACCAAATGATGAGTCGGAACGCGCACCATGAACGACTTGACATTGGTGTTATGGTGCGTCTCTAACTTGTCCACCTTTAAGGTCCAGCTGTCCCGTATGTACGTAGGTACCTACTCTACGACGTCCTCAGTCGTCGTCGAGTGTGCTTTAGGTACTAATTTGTTTTATTTGTGTGTAATGGTACCTACTTAATTATGAATAGGTAATATAATTTGAATAAAATAATTCTGCCCGCGAATTCTGCGAGAATCGGGATAAAAGTATTCTACATATGTTTTAAACATAGAATACATTTTACTTTTTTTTTTAAAGTATTCTGTTTTAAATATAGAATACTTTTTTTCTTATCGAAAAAAACAACTGCTGTTTCATACAAAATGCAATAAGGCCATGAAAATGCATGAAACAGCCGATATTTTATTTGAGTTTTCAGGGTTGGTCTCAAACTTAGGTAAGTTGTTGGTTATCATGTGTACTTTCACTCCCTAAGAGGGTGTTAGTGTTTTACGAATAACCCTGTTTAACCCGTGAGGCACCGAGCACGCAAGACAATATAGTAAGACGACTATTTGTCCCCGATTGGGGCTTACGGGCGTTCAGAGGAAAGAAAAACAAATATTTGATACCACAATAAGATTTTACATTAAATGTCACACGATGGATATGGGAGGTGAGGGACACTTGATCTTTATGGGAGACATGGTGCAGTCATTTTAAGAAGTTATGGGAAACGTAGCATTACTTAAAAGTTTTAAAACTAGTAGTCCTGGAAGCACGTTCACGCAGACTGTGTCACAATGACATTAGTCAAAGTGGAGAACTTGGAGAAGCTTCACTATATCTATTATGGCGGGAGTGAGTAATACTGTCCACACTAGAGAAGACTTTGGTAACTATTTCAGCAAATTAATATTTTGCATATTTATTTTACACATTATTAAATTTATTTTCGTTAATTTGAAAGTAAATACCTTTTTTTTCAAGGATTGATTTTGATTTGATTTTTCAATCATCAAATGACTCCTCCTGCTTTGGGTGAAGCAGAAGGGAGTGTCAGATTCTTACTGACTAAAACCCATCCGCGTTCCTCCTAGTGCCCTTTGCGTTCCAGGGTACGGTGCCTCTTTCGAACGAAGTCCGCAACCCTAACAGGCACTGGCCCTAGCGGGCCCCGTCTTTTGTGCTGACAGCTCTTTGAGGCGTGGAACACAGCGCGCCGTCGACCCGGGCCTGGTTCTGATCAGACGGCAAGCCACCCCAAGCTCGCCGTCCGCAGGCCCGCGCCTGCGGTGGCCGTGAATCGCCATGCGACTCGCGACGCCCGGGGCGTCTTGTTCTGTTGCGGCGGCTGGGGCGTGAGGTTTCCCTCTCTCTCACGCGTTCGGCTTCCTCCTTTGCTAGCATTACTACTTCGCAGAAGGAGGTCACCGCTTCCCATGTCTCCTCGCTCCAGACCATGGCCTGAACCAGGGCCGGACGTGAGAGATCGCCGCCGCCGATCGCCTCGACGAGGACATGGCGGTGCTCCGCCCAAGCAGGGCAGACCTCCACCGTGTGCTCCACCGTGTCCTCTGGGCGATCCTCGCAGTGTTGACACCCGGGCGAATCCTCCCGCCGAATCCGAAACAGGTACCTCCCAAAACAACCGTGTCTGGTGTGAAAGTAAGTACCTATGTTTAAATAAATAGGTAAAGGTTAATAAAATCTAATTAGATACATTGTAAAAATAAAGTTGACTTAAAAAGCGTAACAAATATTTCCAGACATACTTGGTACGCTTTTTTATTGGACATTAGATTCCTGGGTGAAGTTTGATAATAGCTGGATACCTGCTAATTTTTATGTTTTCATGCCAAGAAAACAATGTGAAAATATTTATTCATTTTTTTTTAATAACTTTTTCACAAGTTCCTGGATAAATTCTGCAGAAATGAGTAAAACAATATTATAATTGCCATCTCGTTCAATACGCTTTAAGAGCTCAAAAGCAAAAGGGGGTATTTAGGGCGCCTGTCCATTACAGCAGAGCGAGGCGGCGGAGCGGAGAAACGGAGAAGTTTTAACCAATAGAATCGCATAGAATCTCCGTACTACGTGAGTCACTAACATTTTGACTGACATGATTGGTTAACATTTCTCCGTTTCTCCGCTCCGCTGCCTCGCTTCGCGCAAATGCCACTCAGAAAAACTTTAAGTTATAGTTGTTTTTTTATAATATTGTTCGCATTATACAACGTGACCCAAAAATAAAACATCAATTTCATAGATAACGACGCGGATGAGGTCGTAATGTTTGACCTACTTGAGTTATTGAATATTTTAAAGTTTAAAAAAATTTTAGATCCGTATATAGTCACAAAACTGAAATATAAATAGAAGACCAAGGTGAATATAAAAGTTTGAGGGAAACTCAAATTCTATATTGGGAGAGTCTGTGACGTCCAATACTAGACATTGGACATATCGATACAGTCTGCATTTTTGCAGAATATTGAAGCTATAATAAGGAGCTCGTGGCTAGATAATAACAGCCGCACGGGTCGATCTTCAAGGTTAAGCAACAATTCCAATGGATGGTCACCCATCCACAGAGCAACCTTGGCAAACATAACATACCGAGTTTTCTCCGTGCCTCGGAAAGTACGTTAAGCCGTTGATCCCGGCTGCCATTTGTAGATATTTGGCAGTCGTTATGGATTTGTCAGAAGCCAGTAAAATCTGATCCCCAGTCTTGCCAAGAAGTACCGTGTTACACAGTTAATGGGTTGTGGAGGTCTGATAGGCAGCCGCTCCACGTAAAACACTGGTATTCAGCTGAATCTAGTTTGACTGGAAGCCGACCCATATAATTGGGAAAAGGCTAGGCAGATTCATTGTAGCTATAATAACAAAAGTTCTGCAATTATTTAATTTTTAACATTTTGCCAGCTTACATTTTACCAGCGTTTACGACGCAGGAAGAAAAGATAAAAGTTCGCCTGGGCCAATTATTTAAATAAGGTTTTGTGTTAGATAAGCAAGTGAATTAGATTTTGTGCAATAACTTCAACTTAGAATAATTTCGCACAACAAGATTAAATTTCACTTTCTATCTTTGATGCCCTCGGGAAATGTTATGGCAGTTTCGAATAAATACAGAATTATTTCAGTCCATAGCCAACGATAAAAGAACCGAACTCCTGGCAATCATCATTAGAGGTAATTCTACTGAAATAGTCACGTTCGGTATAAAACTATGTGCCAATAAAGTAATGGACGTCTATTGCTATCCTAATATAAATTGGATAATGTCAGTGTGATTCTGTTGATTTATCCCGTTCTAATACCAATTACTAATACCTACCACTGGTACTTGTTTGAACTCACATTTATTTTCTGTTCCGAACAGATACCACTCTTTAATTAATTAAATTTTATGTCGTAACGAATACCTACCAACAACTTGAATTTGGTTCAGTCAGCTCAGTCAAAGCTAATGAAAATGTGAAGTGTCTTTTTTCGGCTAAAACATGTAGATACCGAGGTACAAATTACTATTAAAATTACTTCCAGTAAATTGATTTATTTGCAGGATTTATAATCCTTCAATATTCGATATATTAAGTATTATATACCTATGTATAATCTATGTGAAGTAAATATAATTATGTCAGGTAAATTTTAATACAAATTAAGATTTGATTTTCTGTGATATTTTGTAATTTTTAGATTGTAAGTAATTTTTTTTGTTTCAATGTTTTTGCAAAAAAAAATACAGTCCCTTGTGACTGTTTTTTTTTACGAACTAAAATTCTAGAAAATTTGTTTATTATTAGTCATATTTTATTATTGATATAGACCTTTTGCTTACTATTTTTTATTTTACAGATTTTTTTAATAAAATGCGTTTTTACTTACTGTACTTAATAACTTGTTTTGGTACCAATTAAAAAAATGGTATTCGTTTAGAATAAAAAATAAATATGAGTGCAAGCAAATTTTTGGTATTAGAATGGAATAAATCGTTCTGTTATGTCATCTCATTTTTTGCTCGGAAAAACCAAATTATTTTTACACTAGTTGACCTGCGCAACTTCATCTGCTCAGCTCCTATTGATCTTAGCGTTATAATATATAGCATGTAGCGTTTCTCGATAAATGGGCTATCCTACACTGAAATATTTTTTGAAAACGGTCCAGTAGTTCCTGAGATTAGCGCGTTCAAGCAAACAAACTTCAGCTTTATATATTAAAATATAGATTTATTTCTTAATAATTGCGATGACTCAAAAGATAGATATTTATTTAACAAAACTTTAACAATTCTAACGCAGAACTGTTAGAGAAACATACTGGATATATGGACTGGAATCCACAAGGGAAAAGGAAGCGTGGCCGTCCCTGTCATAGGCGACGCACCGTGGTGGCAGAAGTGATGAGCATCGAAATGCCGTGAAGCAAGGTGAAGCGCGAAGCTCAAGACCGTTCGCGATGGAGACTACTTTGTCTAGCTAGGAAGCTGGGGCAGAGGGTGACATAGGATTTTAGGATCTTAGGTCACTTTAAACATTCAAGCGCCAAGTCCATCAAAATAACCACCATGTTGCCTTTTTTTCTTTGTCGTCTATGTATCTATATTATTTCTGCACTATTATTGTAATTGTATTGTTGTTTTAATTTTGTTTTTGCATTCTCTTGAATTTTACACTATGCTTGCGAAAGACCGTGTAGCTATTGTAGATAGGCCAATTAATAAATTAACCTATTTATAGTTTGGTACTAAATTCAATATTAATTAAGTATTGTACATAAAATTAACAATACAATTATTTAAAACTGATTCTTAATTAAAATTCTCCATAGAAAGAAAACAGAATCTGCTAATCAGTATATAAATTAAACATGTGCCAAGTGCTATTTTATAATGCCTAATACAAATAATGATGAACACAGCACAGTAAAGAAGAACGACATCGCCTCTTTTTTTGGTCGGGAAGTCATCTCAGGGCTCATTCAGGCAGTATTCTGTTCAATCCTACAACCCCCTCTTATCTTAAAGAACGCTTCAAGTTCCTTCATGACACACATAATAAATGTCTAAGGTCGTCGGAAAACTTGAGATTAGAGATGCCGATGCACTCCACCAGCTTCTACGACAAATCTTTTACGGTTCAAGCGGTGCGGTTATGGAATGCTTTGCCCGTGTCAGTAAGACGTGCTCAATCTTTGTCCATTTTCAAAACAATGGTCAAAAATCACTACCTTTCTGTTTGATCGTTTTCACTCGATTCCTATGCTTTTTATTTATTTGTAACATAATTATAATTGTATATATTTATCTATTATGTATTTATTTATATAATTCGTACACCTAAGACTACCTGCAGTACTGTATTTCCGTTATCGTTGAAATCCATCCAAAGGTTGTCTTGAAAAGATCGCTTTTAGCGATAAGGCCGCCCATTGTGTCACCCTATGTAATGTTTTCTTCATCTATCTTTTCTGTAACTTATATGGTGTACATAATAAAGAGTATTCTATTCTATTCTATTCTATTCCGCGAGTGTCAGACTCTTACTGATTAAAACCCATCCGTATTCCTCCAAATACCCTTTGCGTTCCAGGGCTGCGGTGACTCTATCGAACTAATTCGACGAGGAGGCTAAAGCCAGTGCCAGACATCTGACATCTCTTTGAAGTGCGCGTAGAACACAGCGCGCCGTCGACCCGGGCCTGCTAGTCTGTAAATAACCGTTTCGATATCGAGCTTCACTTGAGTGACGAAGCTCATAAAGTGAGCTTTATCACACACAACATAAAGGTCTTATGTTTACACGAATTTGATATCACTTCGGATTCCGCTATCGAGACACGAAAATGTTGCTACAGAATGTTCTTGGAAGGTGAGCAAACCACCGCTCGCCGTCCGCAGGCCCGCGCCTAACATCACCCGACACACACGTATATAATAAAAATAATAGTGAGTTATACTTATACAACATCATCATTTTAGACATAATTTATATGCAACTGTAACACCATGACAGAAACCTGTAAATCTCTAGTCAAAAAGGTGAATCAATAAATCCAACTCTACGCAGTTGTCAATTCCCAAACTGGTAAGCCAATTTGAGTCGCATGCAGCACGCTTGAATGGGACAATCCGATTTATCAGCAACCACTTGCAGTATGCTGTTCGAATGTTTTCGCTTCTAAACGGGTAATATTTTTACAGCAATATGTGACTACAATATTTTTGGCCATCACAAAACATTTGAATCCATTATTGTTGGGCTCTATGTCTTAGCAGAGTCAAAAAAGTCAAAGTCGCTTTTTAACGAGAACGTTTCAAAAAGCCCCCCCAAAACAAATCGCCCGTCACCACTTCCTAGCGATTTAGCTGAAAATAACACAAAGAAAACACGAGTACTGTAGACTCCGAAGGCTCATAGATCCATTTCTGTTACGAACCACGTTTTTGTTATAGATACTAGTTGACCCGCGCAACTTCGTCTGCTCCGCTGCTATTGGTCTTAGCTTGATGATATATAGCCTATAGCCTTCCTCGATAAATGGGCTATAGGAACTTAACTTAACAATATTACATTAATATTAATCTAGAACTTTTCAAATCGGACCAGTAGTTCCTGAGATTAGCGCGTTCAAGCAAACAAACTATAGACTGCTTATAGGTTTTCCTGTAATTTTTAGGTACTTATAGAACTTTTATCTGTATTTTTTTTTTTAATTTTTGGCTCAATAGTTTCGGCGATTTTTGGTTTAATTTCTTGAATAACTTTAAAGTATTTATTTTAAAATTATGAAAAAAAATATAATCAAAACTCTTACAGTAAGCTCTTTCATTTCATATGTCAGACGATACAGTTTGAACAATTGTTTTCTTTTTATTTTTCTAGTTTGACTCCCAAAAGTGACCCCCATACTACAAATTTATTTACGCAACCTTGCGTGTTTGGGCCACACAAGTCCATATATGTATACTAAATTATAACAGAATCGGTGCAGTATATCCGGAGAAAAATGGCTGTGACAGACGAACAGACAGACAGACACCCGAGTGATCCTATAAGGGCTTCGTTTTATACGAATGTTCGGAACCCTAAAAACATAGTATTATCTTCCTTAGCCACATAGCGGTTCTACAATAATCACGATGGGCCGCAACAACCTATACTAAAATAGAAGCCTGCCCACATTTGCTTGATTGGAGGTTTTGGATTGGTGACAAATGGACAGTTTTGATAAAATTGCTATTAGCTGCTCTACACTATACTTATTCACTTCTTCTCCTTTCCCTCTCTTCCCTCCAACAAGTATATAATATCTATAGTGCCTGGTGATTACACATAGATATTATATACCTATTTGAAGTTTTGTACTCATTAAAACTGCTTCAGAGTCACTGAGTAAATATAGCACTAATAATGTGCAAGGCCACACAGAAAATCTTGGTGGACCGCAGGTTATTTAAAAGGCTTAAGGTGGATGAGCCAGGGTAGCCGCGAAATTCAAATATTTTTATGTTTTTTGCAATTTGCCGGCCATTTTAAAGCTGTATGTTTGCGGCCGTAACGCGTATTTATCTAAAGAATTATAACCATTTTAATCGTCAATATAGCCTTCTAAGTTCATGAAGCCCTGTACAATGACTTTTTCATGAAATAACCATTCCATATTATATTTATGGTTATAATTCTTTAGATAAATCATTATTTACGCGTTGCGAATCGTATTTTGTTCAACATACAGCTTCACACTGAAAGGCAAATCACAAAAAAAAAAAAAAATTGTATTTCGCGGGCTACCCTCGCGCAACCACCTTAAACAGAACGATCTCACCTATAAAAAGCTAAAAGGACAAGTAAGTTAAAGAGGGCTTATTTTTACGAAGAAAAACTAACTCCAAAGTTGAGTCTTCGATACAAAGTAATATGCAAAGCATAAGCAAACGTAACATAACAAGTCGATTACAAAAATGTATATTGAGATTCGCCGCAAATAGTGCTGTTGTTATTTTTTTAGCTGATGTAGCAACAGACTTGAAGACTAGTTGACCTGCGCAACTTCGTCTGCGTCACAATTTTCATTACTGCTCCTCTCCTTTTGGTCTTAGCGTGATGATATATAGCCTATAGCCTTTCTCGATAAATGGGCTATCTAACACTGAAAGATTTTTTCAAATCAGACTAGGTACTAGTTCCTGAGATTAGCGCGTTCAAGCAAACCAACAAACAAACTCTTCAGCTTTATATATTAGTACTAGTTGACCCGCGCAGCTTCGTTTGCGTCACAATTTTCATTACTGCTCCGCTTCTATTGGTCTTAGCAGCGTGATGATATATGGCCTATAGCCTTCCTCGATAAATGGGCTATCTAACACTGAAATATTTTTTCAAATCGGACCTGAGATTAGCGCGTTCAAACAAACAAATAAACAAACTCTTCAGCTTTCTATATTAGTATAGATAGATAGATATAGATTTTAAATTATATTTTTTGTTTATTTAGGCCATTTTGCTCACGGAGTTGTAAAGAGAAAATGGAGTTCTTTGGATTAGAATTTTTTAGGCATGTCAGCTCATTTTCGAGGCTAGCAACTATACCAAGCTCCATTTTGATGGCAAACGTTTTATTTTATGGCAGCTTCGCATCTTTGCTCTTATGCCTCTTGTTGGAATTGTCTATATACGACTATGTTATGTTTATCACGTAAGTAAATTTGTATTGCCACTGACATGCGAGAATTAAGTTTAGATTTTCAGTCCAATTTATAAAACTTTTTTGTTATACATAATTTATGCTTACTTTACAACCTGGTGCATGCTTACCCATTCCTGACGCATTAGCCGGAGGAGCCTGCAGATAAAATTAGCTGGAAAATATAGGGAAAGCCTTTGCCAACAGTTGAACATAAAGGTTTACTAAAAACAATGCTTAGTTTCATTAATGATCAGCACATTTAAAATTGAAGTATATCTTATCTTATCTATACTAATATATAAAGCTGAAGAGTTTGTTTGTTTGCTTGAACGCGCTAATCTCAGGAACTACTGGTCCGATTTGAAAAATTCTTTCAGTGTTAGATAGCCCATCTATCGATGAAGGCTATAGGCTATATATCATCACGTTAAGACGAATAGGAGCGGAGCAGTAATGAAAATTGTGACGCAGACGAAGTTGCGCGTTCTGTTAGTGCTAATAAGATATTAAGAGCAAACAAAGATTACTTGACTCGGCTTCTGATTGGCTATTTTAAAATTGTTAAAACGTTAAGACGAATAGGAGCGGAGCAGTAATGAAAATTGTGACGCAGACGAAGTTGCGCGGGTCAACTATCATATATAAATACTCGCAAGTTGGGTTTTTAAACTCGAGGGCTAGGTACACAATATTTATTTGACCTATTTCCTTTATTACGGTTACGGTTATTCACACAAACTCACGGCATGTTAGAACGGGCCAGAGGTAGTGATTATTAGATCCATCACTTGTCACCGGTTGCCTCGAATCTATTGGCTGACCGACACGCGTGCATTATCTGCGCCTGAGTCACCGGAACTTTAGTCAATGCATTCGTGAATATTATAGTGATGTGTGATGTTCTGTGTTCCCAGTCTAATGACCAGAGCACTTTACTATCTGTTTTAAAGCTTTTGTTACCGTTGAAAATATACTGCACAATAGTTTTGGCTTAATTGCATATTTGGCGTGTTTTACCTTACCTCTTCAAGTTAAGTATTCTCATTATTGTTGTGCTTGTTGTTAAAATTGTATAATTTCCAGTTTACTTTTTTGTTTTTTTTTTTCCAAAATTTTAAAATTATTGTATCTAGTACTTATGTATACTGTAAAGCACTAATTATTCTTCACAAAATTTATTTAGGAAAGCACACCTTTTGGAAGCTAGCAAATCACGTCAAGTTTCGTCGCAAGTCCAGCACCTATTTGAATTACGGCGGAGGCTGCTAAACAGAAAATTCTTATGCCTTCGGGAGCTGTGAGATAACAAATGATGAAACAATGACGCCATCAGTAGGTGGGCCATGGAGGCATTAAACCCCCCGCGCGGGGTAGTTGCGCGACGTTGCCGCTCCGCGCGGCCTGCAGCGCTGCCTGGCTCGCGGCACTCGCGGCGCTCGCCATACCGCGTGGTACCTCCGACCGAGCGTCCGTGTCCGAGCCGCGCGCGCTCCGCGTCGCCTTCTCAAACAAACTTACAAACTCACTTTCCGCCGCCGGAAACCTGTTTCGTCTACAAAAACCTCTTGTTACAGCATAACCATCACACAATATTCACTCCCCGACTCCATTAATAAATTCTATCATACTTTTATGTGAACTTTAACGCATTCACTTGCGGCAACTTTGAAGAACTTTTAAAAGTTTGTTTTGAAGCTGGCGATTGGCTGCGGTGTGCATGTGTAAGCTGTAAAGTCATGGCTGGACGTAGTTCTCACTAAACCGGTAAGTAAAACGAACTTTACTGGAAACATGTATTTGAATTTAAACATATGAGCTGAGTATGATATCGTGCGGATGCAATTCGTGTGTACAAAGCGTTTCGTTTGGATTTGTCTTTTTGAAGTGTGTGGTAAATGCTAATCAGTGTCCGGTGCACGCTGGGGAACTACTATAACGTGGGCGTTATGGCGCTGCCTTATGTGAGCAGTCATGCTGCATTCCCGCTGCACAAAGACCCGCTGCATGCCTTACACAAGGTTTTGTTTACAACTCATCATTTCCACGAAGTGTTTCACTGTTTGTTAACCAGCACCACTTATTGTCCGCCGCTGATTTCTGTGTATCGAGTTGCTGACAAACTGACAATTGTCTTGTAAGAGCCAAACAGAATGGAATTATAAGTAATCGTGTCGTTTCGTCACCTGCTTGTATTATTGTTCATACAATAATTATGAGACATACAGCAGATACATATTTATCAATGAGATTGGTCACCAATTACAAGACGTAAGAACAAGTTTCAAACCTCCGGCACTTTAAACAAAGTCAACAGCTTTTCTGCTAATAAGATATTAAGAGCAAACAAAGATTACTTGACTCGGCTTCTGATTGGCTATTTTAAAATTGGAATTGAAATTAGTGCAGATATTATGCAGAGGATACATTTATCTGACACTCAACAAGTAACTTATAAATAAAACGATGACAATAACAAAGTGACGTTTATTGTATAGGTAAGCATTATGTAACAAGGATCTTGGTACCACACTAAGCCCTCAAAGGTTATCAAATCTATCCATCTTACTCAAGATAAGCCATCATTAAGATTTTACTAATCCCCTGACACTGAGTTGCGGCGGGGCTGTGGCAGAAACTAAAAGGAACCCCTTCTGTGAAACTAAATTAAACATTAAAATAATTGGTAACAAAACTGGGAAGGATTAACAATGTTTTAAAAATTCGGGAAAACAAAACGTTTTGGTTACTCATAGTGTGTACAGCTAAGGAGTGGAATTCCCTGTCGGAGTCTGTGTTTCCTGATAGCTACAACCTGGGAGTCTTTACGTCAAGAGTGAATCTTCATCCATCTTCAGTCCATCTTCGACCACATCATCGCTTACCAACAGGTGAGATAGTGGTCAAACGCATGCCTGTTAACAGTAAAAAATCTTCCCTGTTCCATTAAATGGTAGTTACTAATTTGATGAAAGCGAGTGGATGAATAAATTTGACAATGAACGCAACCTGGGTATTTCGTCTTCAAAATTCCATTTGTTCAGTAGATTTTGAGGCCTACATTCAAGAATGTGTAACATCGGTACCCAGAATTACCGTTAAAAGTCCGATTTTCATGACAATGTTCGATGCTTTTGAGCTTTACGCCTTGTGGTCCGCTAAAAATAGGCTCTGTGACGTTTAAAACGTTGAGCCTTAGAACAATGATGAACAATTGTTGAGCCACCATCCACTTGTACGCTTTCATTACCATACCACAAAGACTCGAGTCCATTGATCTGTATTTAATTTTGCCTGCAGCGGTTATGGTTTCTGTTAGGTTTCCAGAAACCATCATCCTGGATTGAACCGAGATCTACCAACCGCATACTTACGTTGAAAATTGTTGTAAACTAAAATTTAAGAATTCACTATATAACACGAACACGAACCCAATTAGAGATGTGGCTACCGGTCAGATTTGTTAGCACCGACTAACGTACCAAGTCTTGCTCGAGTGGTAACTAAGTTAGTTTGCTTTCCGTCAGTATTGTGATGGATCACTATCGATACCATATTACATTCAATAAAACAATAAATAATATTTACGCTATCTTCTTCTCTCACAATCTATGTAGATACCTACATATAAGCTCACCAATATTTGCCTACACCGATATTTTTTCATGGAAATCAATATTGGAGGTAATATTTACTCCGATATTTGGATCCGTTTCAATGGTAACGCTACAGTAACCTTCAACAAACTTCGGTAAAATGTTAATTTATTTTTCATTTTTCACCGATTTATTTTCTACCTCTAGTGAAAGTTCCCCCGTCTATAATTTCCTATCGGGCCAATTGGCAGACGATTAAAGCGACTAACATTATGCAAACCCTGAATGTTCGTCCCTAGGACACCTTAGGGAATACTAAAAATGTTGACAGATATCAGGGAGAGTAAGCTCAGTAGTAGGCCATATTTTGAATTCAAGCAAAAAGCCAGCTTGACAGTTCGAGAAATAATTTAAAATGAGTATTCCTTTCAATATTGTCTGATCTCGATGGTTAGTTTAAAAGCTCCATATTTCTTCAATCTTTATCGGCTCTAAGTATCTATTGACTGTCGAAAAACGAGTTAATTTAAATAAAAGCATTTGCCTTGTATTACTATTGTAACCGTAACTAATTGTGAAATGGAGTGCCATGCTACAGCCTACCTGAAAATAGTGTTTTTTGTGTAGTTTCGCTCTACTTTGAAACAAAATAAAATTAAAGGCTTTTAAATCCTTAACACGTACGTATCACACGTAATAAGAATATTACCAAACGAGGTTTGTTCTGTTTCATCACTGATAAATCAATCCAATACTTAAAAGCTCATCTGCCTAGCCTTTTCCCAACTATATTGGGGTCGGCTTCCAGTCAAACCGGATTCAGCTGAATACCACTTGTTTTACGTGGAGCGGCTGCCTACCAGACTTCCACAACCCATTAACTGGGTAACACGGTAGTTCTTGGCAAGACTGGAGTCAGATTTACTGGCTTCTGACAATCCGTAACGACTGCCAAAGATCTACAAATGACAGCCGGGACCAAAGGCTTAACGTGCTTGATTAAGATGGTCACCCATCCACAGACGAACCTTGGTAAGCGTTGCTGAATCTTAAAGATCGACCCGTGCGGCTGTTATTATTTAGCCACGAGCTCCTCAATCCAATACTTAAAAGCTAAAAGCCTAAATAGCCTTTGCAATTTAATTGCAATGTCATTATCTTCAAAACAGTGCACAAAGGCTCGTGTAAGTCTGCCATAAGTTCCGTCTAAATGCCAGAGAGACGCTTAAAACTGTACACAATTTAGAATCCGGAAAAATCCTTTCCCGTCGCTTTGAATACACCTTTTGTCACTGTGTAGCCTCATTTTGTTGGCTATTTAGCCTCTCTCGACACGACGTTTGCCGTTTGCATGAAGCCGGAAAACAATCTTGCTCTTTCCGAATGTGAACAGACTTTACGTGGAGTATAATGTATGACTTACCTGGACAAATGGACTTAATATCAGCACTAGCTAAAACTCTGCAAAGTTGATAAACCCCTTACCTACCTGCTGCAAACAATTAACTTATGACGTGTTGATCCGTTCCTGTAAAGTAGATTACTGTACAGTCTTATATAACTTTTATAAACTTTTCGTTTCGTTCTGTTGACCTTAAACTTGCGCTGTGTTCGCAGCACAATGTGATGGCATGCTTTTATTTTCGTTAGCTTTGTTAGAGGTCACTGCCAAGCGCAGTCGAGTTGAAAATATATCGTTTAGTTCCTTTGCTTTGATAGCCAAGTAAACTAGCAGCGTCTAAACGGGAACCCATTGTTACGTCATTCTTTTTCAAGTTTGTTTCAAGTGAATTAAAGAAGTTATATAACTACTTCTTTATCAACATCAGGGGCAATACAAACACTACATTAAACTTCGTTGTTTAAAATCTCAGTTTTAGAATATTAACATAAATGAAGTTACTTTGATGATTCAGAATTTTCGGTTGGCTGTCATCCCTCGTCATGAGCGGGACCCCAAGTTCATTTTGAGCTACTTTTACTTTGGGATAAGCAATTAACGGGAGTTTATAGAGGTACAATGTAAGTTATAATAGTTTACTGATTGCTTACTCACCCTTTATTCGTTCATGAATATGATGAATAATAATATTATCGCTCACGTCGAGTGACATAAAGGAAAAATGTCAGGGACATGTGCTAGAGACAACATGAGTAAGGAATAAGTGGCTAGAGAGCAGTTTGGTCCTATGAAATAGCAAAGAATTTGCTGTTTCCAAGACCATCATCCGTGGTGATAGAAGCTGTTTGTCTTAAGATAACCAGGTACCTGGACACTAATGTTCCAGCAGTTATTTCTTATCCGTGCGATAAATGGGCAATTGATCCTCCATGGGTACCGTTGTCGTAATGATTCCTGCACAGCCATCACTCCAGCACATATTTTTACAGTAAATTGCATTACTGTAAAAAAATATGTAAATTTATATCATTTGGCCTAACAGTTTTCCTTGCTTCACCCTCCTGCTGTGTAGCCAAGTCTGAAGTTATTTCTCAACGAGCATTTACTTGCTTGCGTTAATGTCTCTTAAATTTTCAAAGATATTGCAGACGTATGTAATGGCAAACCAATTACATATTTAGGATTCGATGTAAAAAATACAGAAGAACATGCAAACAACAGCGCACGAGTGCTACCGGCGCCTTTAAATTCATCCAGCTGATGTTAGTTATAAGTTTATTATTATTATTAACTTTACGTCTAATTCGTATTACCATGGGCGTGTTAACTACTGCAACTAAAATATTATGCTCTTCCTCACATACCTCTACGGTTTGCTCGCGAAATCTAAATACCTAGTTGCCGTTTATTTTAATCTCAGTATGGAGAGTTTTCTGTAACTAAATCTATCGGCTGCATTTGTGGTAGTAAATTTCGTATCGGTACAGAAATAAGATAAAGGCATGGGCCCAAGAAACTGTTTCCTACTGACTCGGACGCTTTTAGGTGCTCAGTACAAGATAAGGCTCACGGAGAGGTGTGCAATTGTGTCAGTTCGACCAGATAGCCGGTGTACATTGCAAACTCGTTGATTAGGCTAAGATTATGTTCAAAACAAAGTGAATAAAACCGAAGCTGTAGCAGATATATACAATAAAGTAAAACACACTTGTAATTTGGACGGATATTCTGGCACACATTTAAAAACAAACTTGCATTCTCTTGTAAACTTTCTCGGCACACTTATGAAATGACCTAAAGACATGTGCATGCAAAATCACACTTTTACCTGTCTATCCAACTAACAATGTCCAAACAAAGTGAGCGATTGAAAGAATAGATACCTACTGACAAATGAATATACAACGAATGTCTTGAAAAATTGTTCATGGATGCACACAAATTTGTTCGGAAAACAAAAATTAACGGGACCTAGTGTGAAAATATTATGTGCCCTAAAAACAGAACATAAAACACACATAACCTGTTTTGGCTGAAGGCTTAGGCAGAGCATTAAGAAATCCTCGATAGTTATTTTTAGGTCGCATGTTATAGCGGTGATCCAATTGCCATCAATCGAGCATATATCCAAACTCCAGCCTGCTTCAGACATTTATATGAAAATAACAAAATGAATCTGCTCAATCGAACTACGTTATGCCCAGCTGAAGTTAGCAAATAATATTTGAGAAACCTTAAATTAGCTTACGCACTTGATCAATAATGTACAAAATATCACGTTCGGCCGCAAAACGCGAATGTCAATAACAATGTACGGCTTCACATTACTGTGACGAAAAAAAAAAGCAGAAAGAAATGAACCACGTTGACTTCCAGAGAACGTTCAAAGGCGCGTGCTCTTTTTTAAACGTGAAATCTGATACAATTCTATAGACCTTCGGAATGGGCCGTAAGAAATTTACATGGATAAAATCAGACGATTCTTAGGCCGCAAGGATCGATTCACAGAATTGATTCTACGAACGATTCTGACCGAAGTTGAACTTTTTATTGGGTTGGTGTACACTTTTGTTATTCTTGAATCATATGAAGAAGGAATATTGTAGTAAAGCAAATACACTGAGATTTGCTTAGTTGGACAAAGGAATCCTAAATTCAATTTACTATAAGTACTTTATTGTAGCAAAGTAAGGTTTACTTTGCTACAAAAAAGTTTTCAATCACTACTTGTTGTGACGTGTGAGTGTTTGACTGTTTTATATACATACTCGTAGTTTTTATTGCTCGTTTCTTCTCTAAACTATTAATGAGTGTATATTTGACCTGCAGTTCCGCCGTATGCATTTTTACGTGTGGGCTGTGAATACGCAATGAGCGGATGGGTACCGTTACCACAGCGATAAGGCAAATGAACTTTGGTTGGTCCCTTCTTTTTCCCATTCCTTTTCCTTTGATGGATTACATTGGACGCGTTCCTTTGCCGCGATACAAAGGTATATTGACATAATTAATAACCATGACTAGCAGATTAGTAATGGAATATTTCTACTAGTAATATTGGAATTATTCGATGTTATTATGATATAAAAGCTGTTGATCTACTGCAGTTACCTGCGTGATAGTATGTTCTAGAGATAAACGACTAAATTCAACTTCATGTTGATTTAATTACGTTGCAATCAACTATCCAGGTGACAACATTGTACAGGGTCGTTCGTTCCAGCGCCAGCGGTTCACTGGGGAGGCTATTCAATAGTGATTTCCGGGCTGACGTGGAATCGATTGTCGTCATAATTTATGGTGTTTAGCTATGGCCGCGCTCACGGCATAAATGGTGACGACGAAAGCCATGTTATTCACCTCGCAAACATCGATAACTCATAGGGATTCCTGGAAACGGCTCCGAAATAAAACATTCCGTATCTCAAAAGAAAAAACGGAACCCATATAGGATCACTTTGTTGTCCGTCTGTCTATCAGGTCTGTCAAGACCCTTAATCTCGGGAACGCGTGGAGGTATCTGGTATCGAGTTGAAATTAAAACCAATACTTAGAATCTACAATACCTTGAAGCTGTGAGTAAATCAAGCTTCTATGTTAACGTAAAAAATGATACGGCCGTTAATGCCGCAACGTATATTTCGACACACTGAAGGGAATCAAAATGTATAGGGTATTTCCCGTTGACCTAGAACTATGAAATTTGGCAAGTAAAACCGTCTTATACTATAGGTATAAGGAAAAGAC
Source organism: Lacanobia oleracea (assembly GCA_950371165.1). Classification (NCBI taxonomy): domain Eukaryota; kingdom Metazoa; phylum Arthropoda; class Insecta; order Lepidoptera; family Noctuidae; genus Lacanobia; species Lacanobia oleracea. Next base: position 19,005,428 of record OX493385.1, read on the forward strand.
TGAAAAGTAAACATTTTTAATTAAATCATAAAAAACATAGTCTTTATTTAAAGTGTCATTTGTACCTGCAAATTTGTACGGAACCTTCGGTGGGCGACTGGCATATGGCCGGTTGTTTTTTTGTTGCTCTCTGATTTCTGCTTAAAATCTCTATGTTCTAATAAACGTACCTACGCTTCGGAATTTTGTTGTTTCCTTAGATCAAATCAAAAGGAATTCGTTTATAAAAAATGGTTTTGCTTATTCAAACAAAAACAAATCGGTCGTGATTTTCCAAGAGAGTAATGTTGCTTTGAAGTGCTTTCGTAATTGTTTGTAAATGAGCAAATACTTATGTTTTTGACTTTCACCGTTTTTCTTTAGGGTGAAGTTTTTGCTTGGAGATAACAAAATAAATTAATTAATCGGCCTCTCAGCGTGTCGATGACTAACATACTCATTCCAATATTTAGATTATGTTTATGTTATTACATTTTGCCAATTATTCGGTAAGATTATAATTAATACGAGGGGTTATATTGATTTTCTATATGTATAAATATTAAAATAACAGAATAAACTCTATCGGTTAGATACAGACAGATACTCTTCCAAAAACAGTCGACAGATCTATAAATAGATTTTTAAGGCTATATTCTTAAATTATAAGACTAGGTATGTGGTACAGTGTGTCGAATAGCTAGAACCGGTTTTAACGCGTGAACAGTACCTGTTTCTAAACTCTGCCTAACTCGATGTTTCTTCTTATCCTGGTTAGTCTTTACAAAAAAACTGGCTGGAGTCGGACTCGCGTGCAAAGGGTTCCGAACGAATTTCATTTTTTATTACATGTTATTTTAATACTCACTTCTTATGGATTTTTCTTTTGGTATAGAACCAGTTTGACCCTCAAATTTATTAATGCTCGTACCAAATTTCAACAGTATCGGTCCAGCAGATCCGGAGAAAACTGACTGTGACAGACGGACAGACACCCGAGTGATCCTATGAAGGTTCCGTTTCATACGGATTTTTGGAACCCTAAAAATACTAAAACTTAACACTAGCTTGCTTGCTTCCTTTACCTTCACAGACAAAATAACATTTCATTAATTATTGAAAAAACTTTTCGATTTTTTATTTTAAAAATGTATACGTATGCAATTTTTGTTCCTAACACCGACGCCAACGGGCACAAATCTTGTGAACACGAATAACATACCTAATTACATCGACCTATGGTTCGTTTTCAATTGCAGAACTCTAAACTGCAGCTCTGAAATCGTTGAAATTTTTACCAAAGATTTTCGTTCTAGTTAACGTAATAATATAAAAATCCGATTAGTAGCCATTAACCCCATGAATTTTCCTAAAGGTTCAATAAAAATCAATTCCGTTCGGAGTGTGGTCGAGGATTGAATAACTTTTTCAACGAGCACTTTCGTTTAAAACAAATTAGACGTCTTTGCCAATAAACTGGCTAACACGGACAAGATATTATCAGTTTGCCAATATTGTGATTGTCAATCGAACTATTTGATTTCGTAATCGTTGAGAGCAAATCTGTTGGGGATACGATTCCTGAATTTCAGTGAACATTTCGAACGTATGATTTTTGACATTTGATGGAGTGCACTGTGCAACGTTTACCGGAAGTTCAACGATACATGAATAATTGCTATGCTGGAAATATCAAACGTACCTCTCGAGCTATGCGAGTCATAATTATGATATTGTATTATCTACATCCATACTGAATTCAAGAGAATCTTGTGACCTATTTTCTTCGGCGGAGGTATCAGTAGAAAATGACTAAGTATTTTGAATCTGGATAGAGGTACCTACAAGATAGATAAGAATATCTGTAGGCACTTGAATAACAATAAAAAAAAACCTGTTTTTTTCTTTCGATCGCATTTTTCCATAGATGGGTTACTAATTAACATGACTCCAGCTGACGCTTACAATAATAGCGTCGAAGATTGGTTATAATTTTAATTAAAAATTTCTTTACATATTACTATTGCTCCATAGCTGTTCTTAGGAACTATCAAGTTCGTCATACCAAAGTTTTCTAAGCCGACCACAACGAAGAATTTCTCTATCGTGAACACACTATGTTCTACGACCCCGCATCATAGTTTTACATAACTTCTTCACATAGTTGGATGGTATAAAGCAGTGGTAACGATTAAATACTCTCTATACAAGCTTAATCTGTAATCCATATTTATATTGTAGAGACGCCAGTACATCAAGGTACTCCAAACTGACAAATTTTCCCAATCAACTTTGAATAAAGTTGAAAAACTATTAAAGAAATTTGACAGATTGTTATAGCTTGATGTGCTGGCGTCTGTACATAGGGACCGTGCGCGGCGTTGACTATGCCATCTAGTCTCGCATATTCGAAGTTTTAAGGGTCAGAATACTTGACATTGACGCTTCTGTGCTGCCACTTGTGGTTCCTGCACGCTCAGTTTAGGGAAACGTGCGCGAAGAAGACTGCCATCTAGCGTAGCTATTTCGAATTTTATACTTGAAACATACTTGACAGTGACATTTCTGTGCTGCCACCTATAGTTTCTGCACGCTCCCTATAGCGCAAGAAAGTTTGGCTGTGTATCCGTCTGTCTACCTGTCTGTTTGTTACCTCTTTCTGGATTTGTAAATAGGATCCTTTCTATTCCAGTTTCTCTTAGGATGATTTCGAACTTCCACGCAGGCGAAGCCACTGGCAGAAACTAGCATCAAATCAATTAAATCCAACATTTTTTTTTTTCTATTGATAGGCACGCGTTTGACCACTATCTCACCTGATGGTAAGCGATGATGTGGTCGAAGATAGAGCACGCTTGCCCAGAAATAATCTATTCACTCTTGACTTATAGACTCCCAGGTTGTAGCTATCAGGAAACACAGTAGGGAATTCCACTCCTTAGCTGTACGCATTATGAATATGTTACCAAAACGTTTTGTGCGTATGGGTGGGATAACCATCGTGTACCGGTGGCGCATCGCCGTTCGTCTTGTGGTCCGATGATGGAACGGGCTTGGCGGAATTAAATTATGCAATTCCGTCGCACATTCCCCAAAATGCAACCGGTAAGAAACCGACAGGCTAGCAACTCGTCGTCGATGTTAAAGACTTTGGAGCTTCGTCGCGACGAGCCTCTCATTGCCGATGATTCTCTTGGCTCGTTTCTCAATTGACTCAAGGGCATCAAGTTGGTATCTGGCAGATCCATCCCAAAGATGAGAGCAATACTCCATACACGATCGAACTTGCGCTTGATAGAGTTTAAGCAGCTGTTCTGGCGTGAAGTATCGTCTCACCTTTGCCAGAATCCCCAACTTCTTTGCAGCCACTTGAGCTTTTGCCTCTATGTAAGGGCCAAAATTGAGAGTAGATGTTAATGTAACCCCAAGAAGCTCAAGTTGGTCGGTTATCGGCACGGTTAAACCTCGGAAAGATGGAGCTGGGTGGAATTGGCTCCTTTTGGCGGAAAATAGACCCGCTTGGGTCTTAGCAGCATTGAACTTGACCAGATTGGCATCGCCCCATTCAGAGACAGCCTGTAAGGACACGTTCAAGCGCTCAACCATTGCCTCCCGGAGAGACCGGATATGCGACACACCAGCTCGTGCGTCAAAAAAATTGCGTGTTTCGTCATATAGATTACGGGTAGTGGAGGTCTGGTAGGCAGCCGCTCCATGTCAAATACTGGTATTCAGCTAAATCCGGCTTGACTGGAAGCAGATCCCAATATAGTTGGGAATAGGCTAGGCAGATACTTAATGATAGATTTCCAAAAAATATTGGACACGTAATATAAATATATTTAAGTATATTTTTCTAGTAAAATACCCTATTACAATAACAGACATAATAAAAACAGATGATAACCTTTTAAGTTATGAACAAGGAACAATTAGGAGACGTTACAATAAATTGAGGAAATAAACGCAGTCAACCGTTTAGGGTTATACAATAATAGACCAATAAGAACTGGTTCGGGATAGGAATCCATTCAATTAAGAATCCCGACGGTAGGGAAGGTTCCACTATAAGTGAATTATTGCAATTGAAATGTTAATGTGAAGATAATATGCTGGGTATGATGTAAAGCTAGCTTCTCAGGGAATAAAACCAAAATGATTTGTATATTTTTGTTTGCAGGAATTTATTTAAACGTTACCTACGTATTAATAACTTGTTCTAACTGACTATCCTTTCTTAGCGGATGTTTGTTTAATAAAAGGTTTATTTTATTTAAGTAAACATCCGCTCAGAACGGATTTTGGATCTGAAAGGAAAGAATGGGAGAGGGATCTTAGAACGAAAAGTAAATAAGTAATGAGTTAAATAAATAGTTCGTTTTTTATCAATAACGTCCCATTTAGAATTCGCTTAGACAGACCAGAGGAGTAAGTTTCCTCAAAATAAATACTAGATTTGACTAAAAGTGCCCTTTTACAGCTGGCACAATCTAGAATAGAAATGAAGTACCGTGTTACCCAGTTACTGGGCTGTGGAGTGACTCGTTGTTAACGAAATTTTAAACTTCGTGCATATGTAACTTGATTGCTCTAATTGAGGAGCTCGTGGCTAGACAATAATAGCCGCACGGGTCAATCTTCATGGTTAAGCATCTCTTGCCAAGGTTGGTCTGTGGATGGGTGACCATCTTAACATACCGAGTTTCCTCCGTGCCTCGGAAAGCACGTTAAGCCGTTGGTCCCGGCTGTCATTTGTAGATCTTTGGCAGTCGTTACGGATAGTCAGAAGCCAGTAAATCTGACTCCAGTCTTGCCATGAAGTACCGTGTTACCCAGAGGTCTGGTAGGCAGCCGCTCCGCGTAAAATACTGGTATTCAGCTAAATCCGGTTTGACTGGAAGCCGAACCCAATATAGAGGCTAGGCAGATGATGATGATGACAATCTAGATAGAAATACTGCAGCTCTTGTAATAGAAACAAAGTTTTATTTGTGACAGCTAGGATATACCACATATTAATATTAAAACTTTTGACGCTCCCCTTTTGTTGGATTTTAAAGTTGTTTGTAAAACATGTTACTGGTTTTCTTGAAGTATCAATATATGGAACAAATCTAATTTAACTTTATCTACTATCAATATTGGAAATTGGTAGTAAAGTTATACAGTAACAGTAGGATGGGGTTATATTGTTAACGTTCGTCAGTTAAGCATTTTAGCGCTAACAAAAGTATAAGATGCTAAAACTCGCTTTTAAGACAGCAAAAAACCGGCTAAGTGAGAGTCGCACTCACACACGAAGGGTTCCGTACCATAAACCTAAATTTTTATTATTTGTTGTTATAGCGGCAATAGAAATTGACCATTTCTGAAAATTTCAACTCTAACTATTACGGTTCGTGAGATACAGCCCGCTGACAGTCAGACGGACGGACGGACGGACGGACGGACAGCGGAGGCTTAGTAATAAGGTTTCGTTGGTTACCCTTCGGAACCCTAAAAAATCCCAACCTTTATTGGATAACTGATACACTTCCTTATGTAGGTATCTATTGTCTGAATGATCCTTAATCAAAGAATGTCTTCATGGTTTTTATTTGACTTTATATTAATTTCAATGGTAAAGATTGTTCCTTGCACCTCGTAAGAAAAAATATTTAACAAACTTCACGTATTTACTCCATTGTACTATTTTCTTGAATATGCATTGCTGCAGAACTACCAAAATGGCGTCTGAAATTTTGACGAGGTCACATTTATCCGTTAGCTCTGACCTGAATTTGGTTCAGAGCTTTATCTTCATTTCAAATGGAACTAATGTCAATTGAACCAACTCGTCAAGTTTTGATGGAATTGCGTTGCTATGAATGTTGTGACATCCGAACTTGGCTTCAATTCTGGTGGTATTTTGCTGCGAGTTCTGTGACACATCGAGCTTTAGAAAGAGACACCAGAAGTTTGAGTGACGGAGACAACGCTCTACAGTTGAACATTTCTTATCTACGGCCGGGTGCTGCAAGTACTTACGAATGGTTATCGTTCATTCAACGTCACGCCAGCTGATCAGTGGCGTCGTGGGCGTGTTTTATCTTGCTGTTAGAATGATTTTGTCCATGTTTTTTGTTTACCGTACACTCAGTTCTCGTATTCTGGTCAGCAGTTCGTGTTTCTGTCCTTCATTCGCTTTATTTTGTTCCAGATGACCTATCATTATCTTCCTGTCTTTGTCCCATGTTACTTGGGGGCTCGCTTCACCCGTTTGTCCAGCTGGTTAAAGAACAAATTTGCTAGTTTTCTTTGACACATTAGATATGTAAAAACTAGATACTAAGTAAGTACGTAATATGCTCTCGGGTCGTGTTCGCGTACCACAAGTCCACAAGTTTACTTGTACCAAGTTCGTGGTCAATATAATTTGGCATCTTGACTTCGAAAACTTTGTTAGGCAATTTTTTTTCTCCGTAATACTCTTGGGATACACGTTTTAGATGGACTATAATTGTTTGTGTGTTTGTATGTGTTTTGGAGGAATTATAAACGTGTCGTGTGGACAGTTTTGAGTGCGCAGGTTGATGATTATTATGGTTGCAGCTAACCAAAAAAACCATGGATGGATTGTGTTACAGAGAGATGGATTTTTAAATTCTTCCAGTGTTAGATAGCCCATTTATTGAGGAAGGCTATAGGCTATATATCATCACGCTAAGACCAATAGGAGCGGGACAGTAATGAAAATTGCGACGTCGACGAAGTTGCGCGGATCAACTAGTAAAATAATAAATGATATTAGAATTATGCTTCTAGTTTTATTTATTATTTTACGACAGTTATAAATGTGGAATTTAAGAATCCATAAAACGTAACAGAACCTTGGCTACTTCTAAGGTACTAAACTTAATCAGCAATCTCACATTGCATGCTGAAATAAAAGCAAAATATGTAATTGCTTCCTTCAATAAAGCGATAACATTCATAATAGTTTAGTGTTATGTTGAGGCTATAAGGGTTATAACAAGTTCAGGTATCAGCTGGTTGCTGCTTATAATTGGCTATAATTGGCCCCTCGGCTTTGCAGGTAGTTCCTCAAGGGCCGGGACTGAGCCCAACTGATCACTTGACGTATATCGTACCAGCCTACCAATGCAGTTTTAGCCACCTGTCGCCTTCCATATTAACTCGCAATATCTTTGTTAGAGTTCCGTACCCGAAGGGTTAGGTTTAAAGAATCTTTATTCACATAAGAACAAAGGTACAGTTCACTTAAATGACATTTAAATTTTAATAATAAAATCGTCGTCTAATGACGAACGTAAAAAAAAAGTCGCTAGTTACATCTAAAACATGATTACAACTGGCCAATTTGACACCTGTTACCAACGGAACCCGTACTATGCCTCCGCTGTCCGTCCTTCTGTCAGCGGGCTGTATCTCAAGAACCGTAACAGAAACATATTTTTGTTGCCGCTGTAACAACAAATAATAAAAATTAAACTAAATTAACAATAAAAAACACGTTTCTTGTATGAGAAACAAGAAATGTTTTTTTTTGGTTTGTGGTACAGAACCCTTCGTGTAGAAGCAAGACTCGCACTTGGCCGGTTTTTACACAGTCAATCATTTTACAAGCGTCGTTTTCGTTGTCAAATTTGATATCATTATAAATAGGAGCCACTTCTCAGGATTGTTCATTACAAAACTATAAAATAAAGTCTGTATTTAGCTTCTAATGGGCAGTTATGCAAAAACTACGTTCAGGATTGTCTCGACTAGATGAAAACTAATGGAAAAACATTCCAATGATAAGAATTTTACGACAGGCCACTATACGATAGAGGTATAAATTTTACCTGATTGTAATAGAATTAATCTCGGTTTTAAGTTATGGTTTGAGATAAAAATCAGTAAAACTTTTATACAAAACAAAAAAAAATACAACCAACTTCCAAATAAAAATTCTACCAAGTATAAAATAACTTTAATTTCGGAAGTAAGTGTTTTTACATTTGTTAAACGGCTTCCAAAAAGAGGAGGTTCTCATTTCGGTGGGTATTTTTTTTTTACTGTTTTTTTATTTAGTAGGTACTTGGACGTCGCGACGTCATCGTCTACGCAGAAATCACATCATCCAAGTTAGCTAAAATGGCCATAAAATAAAACTGCTGAGGCAAACTGAATTTAATTTCTACGGGACCAAATGGCAAGTATAAATAAAAAAGAATCACGGTAATCGATTCAGTCAACTCTCAGTAATCGGTGTACATATATAAAAAAAATATGTTTATGTAAACCAACCGAATTAAGAATGTCCTCCTTTTTTGGAAGTCGGTTAAAAAAGATTAAAGATAGTTAATTTTATAATTACATTAGTTGGCCCGCGGAACTTCGTCTGCGTCACAATTTTCGTTACTGCTCCGCTCCTGTTGGTCTTAGCGTGACGATATATAGCCTATAGTCTTCCTCAATAAATAGGTAGTTAGTAATAGTAGTTCCCGAGATTAGCGCGTTCAAGTAAACAAACAAACTCTTCAGCTTTATATATTAGTATAAATATATAAACCAACCGAATTGAGAATGTCGTCCTTTTTTGAAAGTCGGTTAATTAAGATTAATGATAGTCAATTTTATAATTACATACCAAGTTTATCATCCTAACTCCGGCGAGATCTAAGGTACAGGCGCCGTATAAGGCCCACCTCCTATCATGGCCCACTTAAAAAATACTTAAGTTTCGGTGGCCAGAACAATTTAAAATTTCGCGGGAATCTTGTGAATGCGTTCCTAGACGAAAGGCAAACGTCATCACGCCAATCACGCGCGGCCATTTTGAACACTATTGTCAGTTGTCAGTGACGCGTCAAGGCAGTGCACGTGTTATAACCTTACTCACGTAAGTATATTTATTTTTTTACAACAAAATACAGTAATATCGCGTTACACCTTGATAAATCTTAGTACTAACAGTGTTAAGATTAAATCAAAGTAAGTTTTAATATTCTAATGGTGTCACTTAATTTTTAACATGATTTTTACTGCCATAAGGCAAAGTTCCATAAGATAGCCCACTACATGACCCCCAAATAAGGCCCGGGCCTTCTTTGGACTATCGAATATTACATTTGTAAATTGCAATAAAAATAATATTTTGAAGTTTACATATAAGTACATACATTTCTATCTATGTCTAATCCTTTTATTAAATTTGCTTATGACAAGAAAATTTCTTTGAAAACTTTTCAATTTTTGTTATTGTTAACGTAGTTTTTCTTCCATAGGCTGGTATTCAACAAAATGGCGCCAACTGGGAAAAAACCTCGAGGCCAGTGGTCAGAATGTCAGCTAAAAAATGCCATAAAGGCAGTAAAGAGACGTGAAATGTCACAACGAGCAGCTGCTGAAGCATTTTGTATCCCAAGGCGTACATTGCGAAACCACTTAATATCCGGAAAAACAGAAAAGGTAACTGGTAGACCACCTATTCTGAATAAAAAACATGAACAGGACTTAGCAAAACGGATAATAAGACTTGCTCACGTAGGTATGCCGCTGACCCCCAAACTTGTTCGGAAACAAGCGTACGAGTTCTGTAGAGCAAATGGCATATCAAACATGTTCAGTGAAAAAACAAATATTGCAGGGAAGAAATGGCTGAAAGGTTTCCTCAAACGCAATTCGGAGATATCACTTCGTAAAGCTCAGTTTATGAATCCCGGCAGAGCACAAAAACTTAATAAGCACATCGTTCAAAAACACTTTGAAGCTGTCAAAAAAATATATAGCGAGTTGGATATATCAAATCATCCAGAACGTCTATATAATATGGATGAGAAGGGTTGTAGATTGAACCTTCATCATCAGCAGAAAGTTTTTGCTGAAAAAGGTTCAAAAAGAGTGCATTTTATAGCTAATGAACATGCAGAAAATGTGACAATCGCGATGTGTGTGAATGCAACGGGAAATGCAGTGCCTCCAATGATCTTATTCAAGGGCAAAAGATTAAAACCAGAATTTTGTGACAATTTTCCTGCTGGAAGCTTAGTAAAGATGGCACCCAAGGGAAGTATGACGACCGAACTTTTCGTGGACTTCATCGAACATCTGGGTCAGTATAAGTCTCCAGGAAAATGCTTATTAATTTTTGATGGCGCTTCTTGTCATTTGGATGCCAGGATCGTAGATGCAGCAGATGAACACGACATCATATTATACTGTTTGCCCTCAAACACAACGCACGAGTTACAACCCCTTGATAAGTCAGTTAATAAATCGTACGAGCATCATTGGGATGAGGAGCTATTATTGTACGCATATCAATATCCAGATCGCAAACTTACAAAACAGCGCTTCAGTAAGATTTTTACCAAAGTATGGCCCAGGTGCATGACCCAAGAAAATATAATTAACGGATTCAGAGCCACCGGACTCTACCCTTATGATCCCAATGCAATTCCTCAAGAAGCTTACGCGCCTTCAGCGCTTACACAATTACCTGGTATACAACATCAAAACGACTCTCAAATGCAACAAGCTACTGATTTCGGAGATTTAGTGGTCTCCCCACGACGACACAATAACTTTGAGATAGATCATGTCACATACAATGAAGATAACTTGCGAGATTTGTCACCATCGATTTTATCCCAGTTTCAAGATGATCTCCCAGAAAATGAACTTGCAGAAAGAAATATATTAGATATTCCAAAGTGTTCAACTACTACTCGTGGAAAGTTAGTTGACTATAGTTCCTCGTCCGAATCTACCATTGAGGATTCTCAACATCAAGAACAGCATCGTAGACAGCCCCTTTTGAGCATTCCGTACGACAGGAATTCTCAGTTTTTATCACCTATTCCTTCCACCTCCGGTATAAATAGTATGCACCCTCAACGACTGTTAGATTTTTCTACGTCAGACGTGTCCGATCAAGAAGATTTTGATCAAAATATATTGAATTTCACCCATGCACAATATCCTGGAAGAAATATTAACATTTATACGTCGTCATCTGAGTCGGAAGAAGAAAATATCAACCCACAGTCGAGAGAAAAATACAGTTCATTTGCTAAACGTGATCAGGAAAGATCTGAGGATTCTGATGATAACGTACCACTTTCTAAAATTAAAGAAACTTCAGGCACTTCAGGCGCTAAGACACCATTTCATAAACAAATTCCTACGCCAAATTTCGCAACAATAAAGAATAAACCAAGGCGTAAAGCTTTAAATTATATCGGGCAAAAGGTTACCAAAGACTTATTTGACGCTGCCAAAGAAAAAGGCTTACAAAAACAAAAGAAAAAATCAATTCCTGTAAAAGGACAGCTAAAACAAAAAAAAACGAACGGTAAATCTACAGAAAAAAAAAATGCTAAAAAACAGAAAAAAGTGGAGACTGAAACTGCTGAAAATGAAGTGTGGTTTTGTCAAGCTTGTGAGATGGACAGGGTTGCCGATATGCGTCAATGTAAAGTGTGTTTGGCGTGGTACCATGAGGATTGCGTAGGTTTGACAAAAGAAGACACCGATATTTTCTTATGCCCAATGTGTAACTAAAAAGTCTGAGCAATATAATTGGTCTTGGAAGAGTCCTCTCTTCTACCTGCAATTATAAGGTTCAGACTTTTTTATTGTTGATTATGTTATTAGTTTAAGAGAAAATGAAAAATATTGTTAGTGAAAACTTACTGTTGATTACGGTTCTGTTTTTGTTTTAGATTTTTTATTTTTGTATAAGTTTTTAAGCTAAGTATACGAACAGTATACCTTTTTATTAAAAATAGTTTTCAATATACCTAATATGGCCCACAATTGAAAATAAATGACCTATTAGAGGATATTATAAGTATTATTTAGTTACGAACAAAGAAGATGGATCTCAAAATATACGCCATTATTAGTTTAAGTGTTGATTTTTTGTTTTAAGGCCATTCCAAGTTTCTATAGACATAAGAAGGCCCAATGTCATTTTTTTTACTGATTAATTAATCTAAAACACTTAATATTAAATAAAACTGCATATTGAATTCAGTTTGTGAAAAAATAATTTTGCTGGTCTTAATATTACATAGATATTCCTTAATTCATAACGGGCTTTCTTGGGCTACTATGTTCCTAAGATGGCCCATTCACTATGTTTTAAAAAAACGATTTTTCTCTGTTGTGATGGTACAAAAAGAACTTGTATTTATTTAAAATGTGTCATTAATAAACATGTTATATGTTTTTCCTAATCTCTTTTTTTTTACAGTTTTACAGTGATTTTTACAGTGATTTAAAATTAAGTGGGCCATACACGGCGCCTGTACCTTAAGCTCTGAAAGCTTATATTATTTGAAACTGTTAAATTAGCTGAATACGATTATGTTTTCAGGCATTTTACGAAGAAATTCCTGTAAGATTAGCAGACACCATTCGCAGACTTAGCGACAAACAGAAAGGGGCCGCATTAATTTAATTTATTTGAGGTTAGCCGCTATGCAGGCTTTTCTCTCACTCCCAGATACCAGTAACCTAATTACTTGGCACTTCTGACTCATGAAGACGTAAATTACGGTCACCCATCTTTCATTACCATATAAAGATCTTTGTTCCCAAGCCAAGTTGTAATGACACTTCAGATAATTAATTGGATGTGGGAAAGGTTTCTGTGATAATAGACCCACCTAATCATTGCCCAAAGATCTGGACAGATTCTGGGGTATTTTATTAGTCCGGTTATGGCAGTCGATTTGTGAATCTATATATCTTTGAACAGTTTTGGAAATTCGGCAGCAATTTTTTTTCATGATTTCCAATTAAATTTACTACTAAAACTTCAGAGAATTAACTTACCTGTATAAATGGTCCATAATACAAAAAATATCTTTATTTAACACCAAATTCAAGTTGTGTGTAAATAGGTACCTACAACATACCTATTCTGCTCAGCAATCAAGATCCTCGCCTGTACATTAAGTTTCTGCAGCGGATGCCCCAAAGTCATATATCTAGAACTGTCGTTGACGATTTTAAAATTTCTCTTATTTCCCTGAACTCTGCGTGTTTACTTCCACTATCTTAAAGCAAATCTTGCACGCACTCGGGTGTACGTACGTCTGACTGCTTTTTATCTTTTCTTCAATGAAAAATGCCGAGACTGGGGTCTGTGGCTGCATTAAATCCGATATAGCAGCATGCTTAGTCATCAAAGGTGAGTCCACATACTTATTAGGCCCGAGTGCGCCTCTTCTCAGGATTCCGACCGGCCCGGCCGCCGCGCGCCGGACCGGTTCCGCGAGTGCACGTGTACGGGTACCACTAGTGTTCAGTGCGAGTGAGTGCGAGCGAACTCAGTTGCTCCGCTGGATCGCTCGGAGCTAGTCATTCGAACGTGAGCGTCTCTAATTGAGGGCGATGGCCCAATGTAATTATTGTAGGAAGCCGAGCCGCTGCCGCTGAGCGGTCGGCCGGTGTGGCCGCTTGCGCCCGCGCATCGTCGCGTTCCTACGACCTTGCTCACGCTTGCGTTCGTTCGTTCTCGCGTTCAGGGCACCCTTCAGTTCGTAAGCGTGACCCTAACGGGATTATTTAATGACAGCTCGGAAAGTAAGATGAGGACGGTACCAATTTAATGTGTGGCAGAGAAGCCGAGGTTTGTTCATTTTATGAAGAAGAAATTATATTCAATGTTCAATATTCTCTTTTCTTTGAGAGTAATGAACGAATATTATCTGAAAATAGTGGTTTTTGCCTTTAAAGCAATTTGATATGATTAACTCTTAACCCACCTTCCGTTTCTAGTTTTGAAGTAAATAGTTAGTTTGAAGTTATGTTTATGTACACCATCTACACTAATATTATGAAGAGGGGTGTAGTGAGATATCACGGGTATTTATTTTAACGTTGAACGTGTAATTTCCAGAATTGAATAAGATAATCCCTGCAATTTAAGATAATAATCTATTCTAATTTTTAAGATACTCTCTTACAAAAAATACACGTGATTATGGGTAGGGGGGGGGTGCTTTAGTATAAACCTCAGCAGGTGATAATCAGGGGTGGGGGGTTGCTAAAAACCATCACGTGATTAATGGATGACCCCTAAGTAGTCTTTATAAGTTATCGAGTAATAGTCGACAGTCGACAATTGTGACGTGCAACTACGGAACCCTAGAACGAGATTTTTTATTATTAGGTTCGCGTTCGAGCACTATCTCTACTTTCGTTGGATCGTGACGCAATGCGCTGTGGACCGGCTCAGCGGCTCGTTGAGGTCAATCATTGTCGACCGCAACTTATCATTCACTCGCTTTTCTTTGACGAGTACCCACTGCTTTCCATTTCAAGACACGAAAAAAACTATTTTTTGTTTGTTTTAATGCTAGATAGCTGATGTTAGATTTATACACGGTACCAGTTTAGTAGTCTTACACAGGCGGTGCACTTAATGCACCCGACATAAACTACCTCTAGGCGCTATTTTTTTTTTAATTTTTTGGTAAAGTGATAGATACACTAAAAATAAATAATGCATTAAAATTATGAAACACTATGTTAATAATATTTACTCAATAAAAAATATCGCCGTTGCATTCAGCGCTGTTTTAGATTGGAACATAAGGCTCGGACTATGATCGCTCTTAGATATTTCAAACTTCGTCATGTTTTATGATAATGAATATGATATTTAACCATTTAAAAGTTTTTTTTTTTTAATAAACGTAGTCTTTGGATAGATGAAGTAGCTTGCCGTTGTAAGATAATATTTGAATTTATTTTTGATTTAATAAACATGAAACTGTTTGCCCGCGACTTCGTTCGCGCGCATTTAATTGGCAGTCCACAATCTTCATCTCCCCTCTACCTCCTTAATAGGGTAATGTGTAAATTACTTATTAATAGACTAAACGAAGGGCAGTTCGCTCAAGTTGCCACATTTTTCTTATTTACATTATTTTTATACCCGTCGTAACTACGAAAGGTCCGATTTGAATAATTTAAAATGTAATTTACATGTACATAACCAACTTTAATTATCAAACTATTTGAATGGATAAGGATTAATATCATGATAACAAAATCACCACTATTCCATTCCACCCGGGTTATGATTGTGACTTAACCATGATAAATAGATATACATTCAGTCAAAAAAGTATCGGGAATGGATGATTTGTTTATGGTTCCAAATTCAAATTTTTGTTTTTTTGTAGTTGTTAGATTGGCACAACTGTTTTCCATTTTGGCGCGGAGTTTGAGTTGCATCTGTTATTTATATTAAATACAGTGCTGGTTTTAGTAATATCATATATAGTGTGTATTGCGAATTTCATAATGGACAAAAATATCGAACAAAGAGTTAATCTTAAATTTTGCATCGCCAATGGAATTTCGTGTTCGGAGTCACTGAAAATGTTACAGAAGGCTTACGGTGAATCGACTTTATCAAAAACTCGTGCTTATGAGTGGTTCAAAGCGTTCAAAAGCGGTCGAGATGTGATGGAAGATTTGCCTCGCTCTGGTAGGCCGTCAACGTCTGCAACTGAAGTTAACATCGCAAAAGTGAAGGAAATAGTGACTGAAAATCCCCATTCAACTCTGAGAGAGATAGCCGCCGAACTTTCTGTATCTCACGAGTCGATCCGTACCATTTTAACTAATCATTTGGGTATAAAACATGTTGCTGCTCGGCTAGTCCCAAAAGATCTGAATTTTCTCCAAAAACTCAATCGCATGAAAGTCGCTGAGGACATGCTAGAACGAGTCAGTTCGGACCCAACATTCATGAAACGCATTGTTACTGATGACGAGACGTGGGTTTACGAGTTTGACATGCAAACTAGTCAACAAGCTTCGGAGTGGCGCCTTCCAACTGAACCGAAACCGAAAAAACCACGCCAAAGTCGACCAAAAGTCAAAGTCATGTTGACTGTTTTCATTGACTATCGCGGTGTTGTGCACTCTGAATTCTTACCGGAAGGTCTAACGGTAAATAAAGAATATTATTTGAGCGTTATGCGGCGTTTAAGAGAGCAAATTCGACGAAAAAGGCCAGATTTGTGGAAAGAAAATTCTTGGATTTTGCACCACGACAATGCGCCTTCGCACAAGGCTATCATTGTGAACGAATTTAAACCAAACACTCAACAAATACCATGCAGCAACCACCATATTCACCAGATATGGCTCCTGCTGACTTTTTTCTTTTTCCTAAACTCAAATTACCACTTCGTGGCACCCGTTTTCAATCGATAGAAGACATAAAGGAGAATTCGCGGCGAGAACTGAACTCAATTCCGGAAGCAGCGTTTAAAAAATGTTTTGATGAATGGATTATTCGTTGGCGCAAGTGTATCGTTTCTAAAGGAGCATACTTTGAAGGTGATAAAATAAATTTGGATGAATAACAGACATTTTGTGTATTATTGATCTTTTCCCGGTACTTTCTTGACAGAGTAGTATGTATACTCTCGCGGACTTTTTTGTAGGTATTGATGTCTTCTATAAAACTGTAGTACATTATTTTGCTATATTGGTTTTCGCAGCGTACGCGATATAGGGTTTTGTTTTGGGTATTTTTTGCACACCTTCGGTTTTATTATCGAAGTTTTCATACGGATAGTAACTGTTTTCAAAATATTCTATAGCCCATGTTTATCAGAGATAATGTAGATTTGAAAAATTCTTTAACCTTTTAATGGTGAAAGAATTTTCAAATCGATCCAGTAGTTTCGGAGCCTATTCAATTCAAACAAACAAATCGTTCCTTTTTATAATATTATATATATTATCTACTTTTAATAACAGCCGCACGGGTCGATCTTGAAGGTTAAGCAACGCTTGCCAAGGTTGGTCTGTGGATGGGTGACCGTCTTAACATAACGAGTTTCCTCCGTGCCTCGGAAAGCACGTTAAGCCGTTGGTCCCGGCTGTCATATGTAGATCTTTGGCAGTCGTTACGAATTGTCAGAAGTCAGTAAATCTGACTCCAGTCTTGCCATGATGTACCGTGTTACCCAGTTAATGGGTTGTGGAGGTCTGGTAGGCAGCCGCTCCACGTAAAATACTGGTATTCAGCTGAATCCGGTTTGACTGGAAGCCGACCCCAATGTAGTTGGGAAAAGGCCAGGCAGATGATGATATATATTATCTACTTTATTCTGTTAACTATACATATAAATTATATTTTTAAATATTTGAATAAAATAAATAAAAAAACATTTAAAAATATTAAAATAGTAGCCCACCGATATCGGGAACATATTATTATATATTATTATTATTAGTGTAGATTATGGCACATGACGTAGTTTGAAATATGCAGGAGCGTGCGCAGTCCGAGCCGTGTTCCAAGGACGGCGCGGATTGGAACGGCGACTTTGTTTTGATACGAAAACATAATTAACAAGATGTTTCATAATTTTAATGCATTTATATTTCGATTTTAAATAGTAAAATGATCTATTCGATTTTACCATATATTTCGATTTTAAATGGTAAAATGATCTATTCGTTTTTACCATATATTTCGATTTTAAATAGTAAAATGATCTATTCGATTTTCCATATATTTCGATTTTAAATAGTAAAATGATCTATTCGATTTAACCAGATATTTCGATTTTAAATGGTAAAATGATCTATTCGTTTTTACCATATATTTCGATTTTAAATAGTAAAATGATCTATTCGATTTTACCATATATTTCGATTTTAAATAGTAAAATGATCTATTCGATTTTACCATATATTTCGATTTTAAATAGTAAAATGATCTATTCGATTTTACTATATATTTCGATTTTATTATTATCCTAATGAATTATTTAAAAAAAATTACGCGTTTTGAGGTACCTTGTGTCGGGTACATTAAATTGGCCACCTACCCATCACCAAATGAGTGTATAAATCTGCTGGGTCCTTGCTATACATTTATTTATTAGTGGATGTTTAAAACCCGTTTAAAAGCTCTATAGAATTAGACAAGTAACCGGATGCAGGTATTTTTAAACTAGCGTTTGTCCGCGACTTCATAAGCGTGTATCGCGTGTATCTTGAATAACTTAAGAACCATAACATACAAATTTTGCTATTTACAAACATTTACTACGTAACAAAAGCTATCTATTCATGTATTTGGTT
The DNA here is from genome assembly GCA_950371165.1 of Lacanobia oleracea. Classification (NCBI taxonomy): domain Eukaryota; kingdom Metazoa; phylum Arthropoda; class Insecta; order Lepidoptera; family Noctuidae; genus Lacanobia; species Lacanobia oleracea. The sequence goes on from OX493385.1 coordinate 19,023,524, forward strand.
CCAGCCAGAAACGATTTTTTGGAAACGGTTTTGCCAGGGTAATGTTTCGAACGTTACTTCAGCAAAATTTGTTTTTGTCAACTATTCGAACAAATTTTGCTTTTAATGAACAAATTGCTCGTCATGTTGAACTAATAACTTGTTGTAGTCTGACCTCTCTAAAGCACAATATTTTGCTGGGGTAATGCACACATTTTTTCCCCGTTCCCGTAGGTATTTCGGGAAATCCTCTCTTCTCTTTGTGCTCCCCTACAGTCCCTAAAGAACCTACATGCCAAATTTCAGCTTGCTACGACCTAGAAGTAGTTTCGGCTGTGCGCCGACGGTCAGCCACTCAGACTAGTCGTCTCCAGTACCTAACGGAAGAATTTTATTATTCTCAATCATCCCAAAAATAAATTACAAATAAAAATTGTAAGAAGTTCTACTACATAATTATCTATTTGACATTCATTTTCTCATTGCGTGTTTATTTAACCCGTCGTAAATGTTGGCATGATAGTTTCACACGCTTCCATGCACTCGTTTTTGGTTTCGAATTTATTGCCGTTGCCGCCACAACCACTGTATGAGAAGCCTTTGCACGTGCGAGTTGAAATGTCGTAGTAATACCTGTGGGATGAACAACTTCTGTAAGGGCCGGCGCACATATATATGTACGGCAGAGCACAGCGCAGAGATGCCCGCGAAGAACTAAACGCGCGGGTATGACGCGTATTTCTACTCGAGAATGCGCGAGTAGCCGCGATAATGCGCGTCACGAAAAATAACAATTTAGGTGTTGAAAAAGTCGTTTGATGAACGGAACCTTTGGTCCGCAAGTTTTTTAGGGTTCCGTACCCATAGGGTAACCAACGGAACCCTATTGCTAAGCCTCCGCTGTGCGTTCGTCCGTCTGTATGTCAGCGGGCGGTATGTCAAGAATCGTAATACGTAGATAGTTGAAATTTTCACAGATTGTGTATTTCTCTTGCCGCAATAACAAAAAAATATAAAAATTAAGGTTTATGGTACGGAATCCTTCGTGTGCGAGTCCAACTCGCACTTGGCCGGGTTTGTGTTTCAATATTCCCGCCAGGAATCACAAAAAAAAGGAATATTGCGTCATCCGATATGATTATTGATTGTTTGAAATTGAAATATCCAATGATGCTGTTTCAGTTTTCATCAAAATCGGTCGTGGGACATCTTTCGAGTATTTTACTATTTCTCATTGTTTCAGACCTGGCTATGTCCACCCGCTTGTATGTCCACCCGCTTGTATGTCCACCCGCTTGTATGTCCACCCGCTTGTATGTCCACCCGCTTGAAAAATACCCTGTATATTAAATACTTACGATGGTATATAATTGGAACACGATCCAAAATCTTGTTGCATTCGACATGTGACCTCCATTGTTAAAATTTTCGCTTTCGCAGGACTTATTGGTTCCTTCCCAGCAACTAATACAAGGAGTGATATTATTAAATGATACTTCTACTATTTATTTATTTAAGCATTATGGAAGACATACCTACAGCTAAAACAAACAGGTCGAGTTCAGTAAATAAGACTGTCAGCCAATTACAAGTCTTCACTTATAAAAAACAGAAAAACCGGCCAAGCGCGAGCCCGACTCGCACACGAAGGGTTCCGTACCATAAACCTTTTTCTTAATTTGTTGTTATAGCGGCAATATAAATACACAATCTGAAAATTTCAACTCTCTATCTAATACGGTTCTTGAGACAGGTACAGCCCGCTGACCGACAGACGGATGGACGGACGGACGGCCGGACGGCCGGAGACAGTAATAGGGATCGCTATGACTAAACTATCAATAGTTAACAACTTATATGAGTTACCTAAGTAACCTAAGTTTCGGCTTAAGCACTTCCTGACTGAGGACACACTAGTTGTGCAGGGATCCAAATCCTGCTTCTGACAAAGCTTGTTTAAATTTCCGCTTGCACGCACAAGGTATGTGTTCTGCCTATATTTTGTGGAGGCAAATGGCACACTTAAAGGTGGATCATATCGTATAGACTTCCTGGGAGTGTTGAAATAGACTTTTGACAAAATATCCGAGCAGTTAATTTGATTGTTAAAATTTTTCAAAAGCAGAACACAGTCGGAAATCTCGCGGCGGTTGACTAACACTTCACAATTAAACTGGCCAAGTGCGAGTCCAACTTGCGTGCAAAGGTTTGAACCAATTTCATTTTTATAGCATGTTGTTTTAACACTAGAGACATCTTATAGGTTTTCCTGTAATTTGTAGTTAAAGAACTATTATCTGCATTTTTTTTCCAAATTTAGGCTTAGTGGTTTCGGAGATAAGGGGGTGATGGTCATTTTTTATCTAATTTCTTAATAGCTTCAAAAGTATTAATTTTAAAACTATGAAAAAATATATTTAAAAACCTCAATGTAAGTTCTTTCATTTGATAAGTCACACGATACAGTTTGAAAAACTTTTATTTGGAATTTTCTAGTTTAACGGCCAAAAAAGACCTCCATACTAAATAACGCATCCGTGTTTGGGTCACAAAAGTCCACATGTGTACCAAATTTCAAAAGAATCGTTCCAGTGGATCCGGTGAAAACTGGCTGTGATAGACGGACAGATAGACACACAAGTGATCCTAGAAGGGTTCTGTCTCATGCGGATATTCGGAACCCTAAAAACCTAATAATTCCATTGGATACAAAATTTTCTAATACAGTGAATTTTTATGAATACTTACTATCACATGTCTCATAACAATCGTTAACTGAATTGAAACTATTGAAAGCAAGGTCGCAGCCTCCGTAATCGAACGATTTGCAGGCTTGCATGGCGACGTCGTAATAAAATCTGTAAATAAATTAGAAACTATTATCTCAATTTTTTACATACAAGCTGCTGTTGCTCAAATCAAGTATCAAATTTGTACGGTTCCGTACCCAAAGGGTAACCAACTATTACTAAGCCTCCGCTGTCTGTCCGTCCATTGTCCGTTTGTTTATCAGCAGGCAAGTATCTCAAGAACCGTAATAGGTAGACTCTTTCGAACGAAGTCCGCATCCCCAGCAGGCACTGGCCCTAGCGGGCCCCGTCTTTAGTGCTGACAGCTCTTTGAGGCACGCGTGGAACAGCGCGCCTGGTTCTGATCAGACAGCAAGCCACCCTAAGCTCGCTGTCCGCAGGCTCGCGCCTACGGTGGCCGAGAATCGCCCTGCGACTCGCGACGCCCGGGGCGTCTTCTACTGTTGCGGCGGCTGGGGCGTGAGGTTTCCCTCCCTCTCACTCGTTCGGCTTCCTCCTTTGCTTCGCAGAAGGAGGTGACCGCTTCCCATGTCTCCTCGCTCCGGACCAAGGCCTGAACCAGGGACGGACGTGAGAGATCGCCGCCGCCGATCGCCTCGACGAGGATTCCTTGAAACCCTCTACATCCAGAAATAATACCTCTTAACATCTTACTCGTATATAGTGGATTGGTTTCTGTAGCAATGCCAAGAGTGCGGCTGAAGTTTGCA